>CM033631.1:24099499-25419672 GCA_019453435.1 Rhinogobius similis
TCAACATATCATGTTTAAAATGTATTGCTCCAAAGAAACTTAAAGCTTTAGAGACACTTATTAAGTTCCCTCTCCATGTTTTTACATCTTTGCACTTGAAGGGGTAACAGATTAACAATTTTTAAATACAGTTTCAGGTTTGTTGATAGGTGTGGAAAAGGTGTGACTAGCTTAATTTTGCACATATTTTTGTAATTGTTGTTGTATTATTGTAATTGTATTTAAGAAATACTTAAGCCATGCAGTGTAAGTCATAATACGTGTACTGATACTGTATTGGGCCATACTCTATGCAGATTTAGTTAATTTACAAACAAAACATTGATGTAATTGTTTATTACTTATTTTTAATATTTTGCATAAACAATAGGATTTATACTAAAAGATGCAGAAAAGAAGCACACTTGTTGCAGCCACTTTCAGCCATTAGATTTCATTTGTGATTCGGATCAGTGCAGTGCCTAACACTGTATGCTTGAAGTCCTGACAAATCAGTTGTATGTTATTTAAAATGATTTAAGTTGATATTGTGAACATTCATGGCAAATAGTATTTAATTTAGTCTTTTTCATTCATCACTTATATTTTAAAACTAACCGCGGTCATACTGGATACCTTTCTCATTCAAAGTGCTTCTTGATAAAGTCAAAGGGACCATGCAAACATTGTTTTTCAAATGTTTTAATTTAACTAAGGCTGCTGAATGCTTATTATTTTAATGGACAAAAAATGAATATGTGCAGACAGCTGGTGGTCTGAGGTTTGACACAGCTCATATGTCACTAATAAAACACTAGCATCTTAAATGTGTTCTTCTTTGTATAAATAAGGTCTCCTAAGCTGATGCAACATGTAACCTGTACTCAAGTTTCACAGTTCAGTGACTGTTACTTAAAACTATTCTTTCATGTCATCATTTTATAATGCAAATTAATTAATAATCCCACCTCATTCTCACCTTTAGTCTACCTGCCAGCATCACAACCAAGTACTGTGTAAATCACTGACTCATATCCACAATTCAACTTGCTATAAATAATCCTACCATACAATGATATGGTTTATTTGCGTACTTATATCATAAAAAAACATTGTACTATAGTCTTCTTAATTCTTATTTAAAAAAAATCTTGACAAATATTTTTATGACGGACATTTATGTGAGTTTAATGTTTGTCTCTGCTACCTCAAAGTGATGTACACGCTTTGAGAGAGAGAGAGAGAGAGAGAGAGAGAGAGAGAGAGAGAGAGAGAGAGAGAGAGAGAGAGAGAGAGAGAGAGAGAGAGAGAGAGAGAGAGAGAGAGAGAGAGAGAGAGAGAGAGAGAGAGAGAGATAGAGAGAGAGAGAGAGAGAGAGAGAGAGAGGGATGATGTAACCAGCAGGGCCTATGGGTGACGTGTGATCACCCCACTCGGTTTGGGAGTTCCTGATTGGACAATATTGCTGGTTCTACAGAAGCACGACTCAAACAAACTTGACTGTGAGTGACCACGCCTGCTTACATCCTACTGGTGCGTTGAGGCAATCCCACGATAAACAGATGCATGCTGCTTTGCCCAATCTCCAAATAAAATAAAGGTCAAAATTTAAACCTGACTTGTACAAGAATCCATAACGTAGTTTTAAATTCTTAATGTTTGCAAATAGACCCCGTTGTAAAATATACCATCGTACTTTTCTATTATATGTTACTTTTTACAGTTACCTATTTGTAAATGTATGTAATCGTAAATACATGCAAAATCTAACAAATGTCCTATATCTCGATAGATAGAGCTATAAAAATAATGAAAATATATATGAATATATGAAAATATTTAAGAACGAAATCGGACCTGCTTTGTGATTGGTTGTGTGTACTGTCACTCAAACTCTGCGGGGCGGGTGGTTTGTAGCATGTTCGCCTGAATGAGTCCTGTGTTTAGCTTAGGTCGTAGCTTTGGTATCACAAGTTTATCCCTGCATTTATGGACCAAGTTGACAGATTTAAGCGTTGATTTCATGGATGGATTTTCTTCACTGATTTACGACTGAACTCTTTGTCTAATGTAGAGAAGTGAGAAGTCTGCGTTTTCTCTTGATTCGTGTCTGTTCAGTCTTAATAGAAAAGCCAGACAGAGGAGCAAAGATGAACTCTCTTTCTTTTGACGATCCAACTTTGGATAACTTGGATCCCACAATTTCTCTCAATTCTTTACACGACCCCAGCGATATTGACACGGCCCTTTTAAGCGATATCGATGGTAAGAAATTGTTACTTTATTGTTATTGTTCCTTACATGCCACAAACCTGTCACTTTTTAGCAATGTGTTAGTGGCTCCAGCAAACCTCACTTTGCAACCTTAAAATATATTAGGCTACTATTGATTATGTTATTCTGTATCAAAGCTCAATTCTTTATGCAGTGATGTGAAATGTGTTTAATAGCCAACCTTGTGCTGCATGAGAGTGATACTGTCTGTCTTTTTACCTTTAAATTTACATTCTTACGTGAGATATAGTTCTAACCATATATCGCTGCTTCTTATTGTACTATTTGAGTGTTTAGATAATTATGTTTTAGCGTAACAGCGCTACGTTAGCAGGTGATGCTAGTTTTCTAAATAGTACTGTGGCCCCGCCTCTCGTGACTGAGGTTATTACAGTTCAGTCCTTGGGTTCATCCTGACTGACCTAATCCCCCACAATGATATGAATCTAGTATTACTTCACAAGTCTTACTGGTGATGCTTTACTATTTTCTTACTCGTTCTTTTAAAATAAAATGTTAAACGCGGTGTTCTTTACAAGTGGCCAGTTTATTGGCTCTGCATCATTGCAAATATGTTTACGCGCACGCAGCACCACCACGTTATTGCAGGTTGACTGGTGGAGGCCAAAACTCTGTTCAATACTAGACTACTATTTGTAATGTGCAATTCAAACCAATAGACCGATTGTAACTGAACCATATTTCGACTGACATCTGCACAGAGAGATATTTCGTGTTGGATGTATGTCATGCAGCAGTCTGTTTGCGTTTCCTGTGTTTGACCGAGAGTAACCCTCGGTGACGTTGCGCGAAGGTAAACCTCAGCCCCAGACACTCTCTCTCTCTCTTTTCCTGTCTTGGGCCAAGCGTGCTCTGATTGGTCGAGAGCGATCACCTCATTCAAAGTCCTAATCCACAAAACGCAGTTCTACACATTACATGCAGAAAGAAACGAAACAAGTGTTTAATTTTTAAGCTATTGTCCAGTCTAAATTGTTTCTTTAAGACCAATCACGCTTTTCTAACAAATTCCAAAGATTCTGTTCTGTATCACGCTGCAGTCTTGTCGTGCGGCCCATACCCTACCAAACCACGTTCACTCAAAGACACAGAATCAAGTTTATTATTGTTTATTGTGTGCTTGTAGTACAACATTTTATGCCCCTCATTACGTTAAAATTACAACACATCTGCCACAAGCTGCTAGCACGGGCAATGTAAAATATTTTAAATAGTCCAACAACAGTTTTGGCAGTGGTATGTTTTTCTGTAAATTAATGCACTTTTTTAATTATACAGACATGCTAAAACTCATCAACAACCAGGATATGGAGTTTGATGGACTCTTTGACAACCAACCATACACAGGGGCTCCATCGACCCATGATCTCCCTGTTCTTAAACAAACCATCATCTCAAATTCTCCACTGGCCACTTCTGCTGTTCCGACATCCTCCCCGCCCTCCATCCTGAGCAGTAGTCCACATTTGGATGCTCTTCTGGGGCCTCCCATCACTCGTAGCTCCTCTACCCCAGACAAGACCTTCCAGCCTGTGACCTTCCAGCAGTCGCCTCTGGCCCAGGTCCCTGGCAGCTCTGGCTCAAGACAACAGCAGCCATCTTCTCCACAACAACCACAGAATGCCAGGCAGTCCAAGGCAGAACCGCCCCTTCTGGACCTTACTCCTTCTCCTCCTGTGCAAGTGGCTTCACCCCCTCAAGGTCTACCACCAAAGAGCGGGGGTTTGAGCTGTTCCCCTCCTGCCCTGTTCACCTCCTCCATTCCTCAGACACAAATTCAGTCTCCACAGACTCACCCTGTCAGTTACACAGGTAAAATAAACGTTGTATATGTTACGTTACGCAACGTAAAACAACACATTAACTAAAACTACTATTAGAACATAGATCTCAATTTCTTTTCATTGAACACACGTGTGGTAAAGTTAGTATCTTCAGCCTGTAACACTTCCACCTCTGGGTTATTCACCCAGCTTTTGCTAAAAATATGCTCCCATGTCTACACACTGTTCTGTAGTCAGGACACAGGTCAACCCACTCATTTACTTTATGTACACATAGCTGAATGCACAAAGTCTTCTTATAAATATTTTGTTACTCTGGTCTGTGTTTATTCTGTGCATTTAAAACAAAAATGTGTGAGGAAAGCCCTTGGGGGCACTTGATGACTTAAAATGGCTTTAACATCCAATAAAAAGTTATCTTGTGCACAAGTTAACCAGTTCAGACTGATAAGAACTGTAAATGATGACATACTGACTGAAACTGTGGTTTGTTAGTTCTAGTGAGATAATTACCTGCTGGCCTACAAACCTGCTGTTAACACTGTAGTTTACACAGATACTGTAGGATTATCTTGCTTAGAAAAACAACGATATGCATAGTTAGACATAAAAAGCCATGAAAACATATTTTAATTGCATTTTTTAATTGCAACTTCACAGCATCTTGTCCTGGGACTGTAAGTCCTCCGACCACTTCTTTGTCTTCATCCCCTCCGATAGCAGTTCAACCTCAGATCCAAGGGATGGCCACCACCTCTCCCCTTTTGACCACATCTGGAAGCCCACCTGTGCAAACCATCACACCCCATGTACAGCAAGTACCTGTACGTAATAATAGTCTACCACAGACTGTATCACTTTTAATACATGTTTGACAACCATTTTTTTTTTCACAGGTGCTACTGCAGCCTCAGTTCATTAAAGCAGAATCATTGCTTCTGACCACTCTGAAGCATGACCCTTGTATGGTCACTACTGTAGCATCACCTACATCTTTGGTCACAACAACCTCTGTGCAGAGTACTCCCATTCAAGTAAACTCTTTTCACGGCCTAAGATCATTTTAACCTGCCTCTGAAGTTAACATGCTTTTTGTTTTGCTCTTAGGCTTTTGTGGGTGGAGGCACCTTTCTGACAACAGTTCCTGTTATGGTGGATACAGAGAAACTACCAATAAACCGGATAGCCATCAGTGGCAAACCAAATGGGCAGCCTCACAAGGGAGAGAAACGCACTGCTCATAATGCCATAGAAAAGCGATATCGGTCATCTATCAATGACAAAATTATTGAACTTAAAGATTTGGTTGCAGGTACTGAGGCCAAGGTAAAATCTGTGTGTATATATATAATTTCATTTAAACACACTAAATCTGATGTCTATTAATACAATTATTTTGTTGTCCCTTTTAGCTCAATAAGTCTGCAGTATTGAAAAAGGCAATTGATTACATAAGATACTTGCAGCAGGCTAATCAGAAACTCAAGCAGGAAAACATGGCTCTAAAATTGACTGTCCAGAAAAACAGTGAGTACTTCGTAGTATCTAAAATGTGGCTTATATTTGCTGTGTCTAAACGCTAGAAGGATTGTAACCCCCTCACACCATACAATATACATTCACATTTCCTCCACCAACTATGACCATCATGGAAACATTGTAACAATTGCTGTAAATGTATTCTTTGTTACTCAGAATCTCTCAAAGACATCGTTGCTATGGAGGTTGATGTAAAGCCTGAGCTGCCCACTCCTCCAGCTTCTGATGTGGGCTCTCCCTCCTCCCTCTCACACTGTGCCAGTGACTCAGAGCCAGACAGCCCAATGGGCGAGGAAACAAAGGTATCAAAAATAATATGTGTACACATTGTATCGGAATGTTTTAAACAATATTATATCATAAGTATTTGTAAATTTAACTTTCTTAATGTCTGTGTCTTTGTCCCAGCCAAATGTGGGTCTGCTGGGCCAGTCTGCAGGTGGAGGTGTTGGTGGGATGTTGGACCGCTCCCGTATGGCCCTGTGTGCGTTTACCTTCCTCTTTGTCTCCATGAATCCTTTGGCTTCCCTTTTTTGCAGCAGCACATCTGCCAACACTGGCACCAGCAGCAGCCCTCACACAGGCAGGGGCATTCTGGGCTTTGACGGTGCAGGTAAATGATGCTGCATTGGCTTCCTACCAAAACATTTTATAAAATATAACAAACTAAAACCTTTGTAATGTACAGTCATTTTATCATTGATAACATTTTTTTTGTTTACAGTGGACTCTTTGGGCTGGATGGACTGGATGTTGCCCACTCTGCTGGTATGGTTGCTGAATGGCATTTTGGTGTCAGGGGTTCTTATCCGACTCTTGGTCTATGGAGAACCTGTAACCAGACCACATTCCGGCTCATCTGTCTTATTCTGGAGGCACCGCAAACAGGCTGATCTGGACCTAGCAAGGGTATTTAAATCCATTAATTTCTCTTTTTAATCCCTTCACTACATTATAACCATGTCTGTGTTTTATGTTTTATAGTTATAATTCCAACAAGTGTAACGTATTCATTCTGCTTTTTGGTACATATTCAGGGTGATTTTGCTCAAGCCAGCCAAAATCTGTGGACCTGTCTCAAAGCCCTTGGTCGGCCTTTGCCTACCTCTCAGTTGGATTTGGCCTGCGCTGCCTTGTGGTCGCTTTTGCGTTTTTGCCTACAGCGCCTATGGGTGGGCCGTTGGCTGGCGGCTAGGGCTGGAGGACTGCGTTCTGACCGCCCCCTGCAGGAGGATGCCTGTAAAAGCAGCCGTGATGCTGCCTTGGTCTACCACCGCTTACACCAGCTTCACATGACAGGTGAGTGGGAGGGAAAACAAAAACTTGCCTTTCCCACATAAATTTAGGAATGTAATGATCCAAATTGGAGAATATGATATCACTGTTTTCCCCTCACTGTACAGTATTAATTGCACTGCTGTTGTTTTGAGGAGGCTGTGTTTTTTTTTTTTTTTTTTTTGTTTAGGCAAATTAACTTGCAGTTTGATTTATTGTCCACAACATTATTGTGAGACTAGCTAATAGAATATCATAGTTTTTGTTACCTCCCTTAATCTAAGTAGATTCACCAAGTCTTGTCATTATTTAGGTAAACTAAATGGCAGTCATCTTTCTGCTGTCCACATGGCTTTGAGCGCTGTGAATCTGTCTGAGTGCGCTGGTTCATGTCTGCCTGTGGCCTCATTGGCTGAGGTCTACGTATCTGCAGCTCTTCGGGTCAAAGCTAGCCTGCCTAGGATCCTGCATTTCACTTCTGTAAGTGTTGCTCAACTCCTAATCTTTAATACTTTTGTCTACTTCCGATTCTTAGTTCTCTAGTTACATTTATTCTAGTATATACAGTATAAAAAGTTTGGAGGACCAAACTTATGTTTTCTTTGTAGCGGGTGTTTCTGAGCAGTGCTCGTCAGACCTGTCTTTCATCCAGTGGCAGTGTGCCTCCATCTATGCAGTGGCTGTGTCACCCACTTGGTCACCGCTTCTTCGTGGACGGTGATTGGGCTATTCGAAGCTCTCCTAAAGAAAGCATTTATAGCCAGGCTGGCAACACCGGTTAGTGGATATGACATGTTTTACTTTAAGCTAGAGTTACTAGCTGTAACCCATTCAGCATCTTAATTTTTTTTTTAATTTTCTTTACAGTGGATCCTTTAGCTCAGGTGACACAGGCTTTTAGGGAGCATCTTCTGGAAAAGTCCCTTTACTGTGTGGCTCAGCCTCGAGGAGAGAAAGGGCCAAGCCATGGAGAGGGGTATGAATTCAACAAACTCATTCTGAACATTACTAGCTAATTTCCTTTGGAAGTGTGTAAATGTGTATAATATGCTTCTAAACATGATTCAATACAATTTTGCATCATGCGGTCAGTGATGTATATGATACAAGTGAACAGACCGTGTTTCTCTTTTTACAGAGAGTATGCTGATGCCTTGGAATACCTGCAGCTGCTAATGAGTGCATCAGATGCGGCTGGTGCCACTACACAATCTTTTGCTATTGGATCCAATATGGCTACTGTAACAGGTAAATTATTACAAAAGATATAATGGGTATCACACACTTGGATATTTGCTTTGGTTCTGCATTGGCTAATCTATTTATGTTAATGCTATATAGACTGTTGATCATTTTTTAAAATATGGTACAACAAGGGTAGACACTTAGATCTAACTACTGGGCCAGGAGGGCTTTCCACAATATTCAGCAAAAATAAAAAATGTAAGAACATTTGCCTTGCCGAGGGTCGCCTTAGTACATGTTTTGTATCAGCACTGATACTTCCAAATGCACATCAGCTCTCAGGGTGTCTTTGTAATGCCATGAAATTCTTTGGATTGCTAAGTTATTAGCATTTCATTGAAAACATATAAATATTTAATTTTATTTTCACTGACTTCACTGTTTTTTTTTTTCCCATTTTTGACAAACAGGATGTGACCCTCACTCAAAATGGTGGTCCTCAGTTGCTGTGGTGATCATTAACTGGTTGCAAGGGGATGACGCTGCAGCAGAGCGGCTGTATCCCACAGTTGAACACCTGCCTCGCAGTCTCCAGAACGCAGAGTGAGTCAAGTTAACAATCATTCACTGAAAAATAAGACAATGCAAAATGTACAATGTATTGATCTGTGTTTTTACTCTGATCTTGAACAGAAGTCTGCTACCAAAAGCATGT
The DNA here is from genome assembly GCA_019453435.1 of Rhinogobius similis. Classification (NCBI taxonomy): domain Eukaryota; kingdom Metazoa; phylum Chordata; class Actinopteri; order Gobiiformes; family Gobiidae; genus Rhinogobius; species Rhinogobius similis. Next base: position 24,108,272 of record CM033631.1, read on the forward strand.
CTTAACACCTTCAAAGCTGTGCGTGCTCTCCTGTCCAAACCTGAAAACTGTCAATTGAGTTTGAGCTACAGTGACAAGGCCAGCCTTCTGCTCAGAGACAACCTCAACCTGGGACCTCACAGCCACAGCTCCAGTATAGACAAGGTACCACTGAGAAATAGTGCAATAGTATATTAAATCAGCCATTGTTTTTATTCTTCCAGTATTGAAATGTTACTCTACAACTAAAGCAAAAAGGCAGATGCTATTAGATGTGTGTTAAAACTGACAGATTGTGGCTCCCTCCTGGGCCACTGCAGCGTGTCATCCTGCTGTGTCCTCCTCTGGCGTTCAGCAGATGGCGATGCTGCAGGATGGGTACCTCGTGAGGTGCATGTCCATGGCCAGAGCTGTGGTGCATTGTAGTTGCATTGCATCTGTGTCTCAGTGGAGTGCAATGCACCCGCAGTGCAACATAGAGCTGAGCCACAAACAACCAGCACGCAGGAGTTTGTAAACATTCCCTTTGAGGCCGTCACAGGCAACAGTTGTACATGTTTTGTAATAACTGTATTTTGTATTTCTGTTTCTCCTCAGGTTGTCCAGTTATTGCTATGTGATCTGCTATTGGTGATGCGGACCAATGTTTGGCAGCTGCAGCAGCAAGGGGTGACCACTGTAGGACCCACCAATGTAGGTCCCAGCTGTCCAGCAGGAGGCGTGCACCAGGCTTCTCCTCCAGAGCTCCAAGGCTTTCAACAAGACCTCAGCTCACTGCGGAAGTTAGCTCACAGTTTCAGACCTGCCATGCGAAGGGTATGTGCACTGTCGGTTTCAGTAATAGACAAAGTGTATGGTGTGTTGGTAATTTTTGTGGATACAACTAGCCATTTTAGAGTTAGTACACTACTCCTTAGAAGATGCCTCAGCGGCATTGAAGGATTGGTCAAATGTAGGGGACAAATTTCCCTACGGCGACAATAAAGGCTCATTTAATCTAGTGCCCAATGTTGGCAAAAGTTTAATTTAACCCCAAGTTTCACATATTAACGTACTGACTCCAGTTGCAAGGCACTGAAAAAGAAACACATAATTGTCAATTATCTTACTGGTCACATGCTGTTACATCAATTTTAGATTTATGTTTGAAGAAAAAAAAGAAAATACATGTGTGGTACCAATAAATGTCAAAGTTTTTTATGCGCCCCCTGTGACCATTATAAATTGTCTATGACCAATAATAATCTGCCAAATAAACTTGGCAAAGGCAGGTAGACTTCAAATACTACAAAGGAGCACATCAAAAGGATACATAATTCATACAGGTGCACAGGCAAACTCAGAACCCATATTTGCGGGTTCAGTTCCCACTGAAAATTACCCATAGCCCTTGGCTCACAATAACACTCTCACTCCTCCTGAGGCAAGTGCTCTGCAGCATTTTTCATAAAGCTTCTAAGTCTCTCTGAAGTCTCAGTGAACATGTTTTTTTGTCATCTCTCCTCTTCTTTTTCGTCTATTCTCTCATCTGTTTTGTTATCCATCTCTTCCCAGTTATTCATCCATGAAGCCACAGCCAGGCTGATGGCAGGAGCGAGTCCCACACGCACACATCAGCTGCTGGATCGCTCACTACGACGCAGAGCAACGCCAGGAGCTAAGACAGGTGTGCAACAACATGTGTCCTCCAGGCATTTTTATCTATTCACTTGAATATTTATGCTATTAAGGAGGTTTCAGTGGTGGGATATGGGCTTGTTCCATCCTTAAGTGTGTTTAAAACCAGAAAAGTTAGTTAACTTTGGGGACCCTGGTGTGTGACATGAGTGAAATGTCTCACCAATAGCGAGACAATGAAACAAATGCTATGAAAGTTAAATAGGGCAGCACAACGGTTTAGACCTCATATAACAGACAAAGAATGAACAAATGAACAGATTGAACTGCAGACATCCACTGGTACTGGTAAGGGAGATGTTTTGAGTACACAAGTTTGTGGCAGTTGTTGTGTAATAATCAATTATTGGAGTTTTATTTGCAAAATGCCTGGCTGTCTCAATGCAGTAACACAGTTTTTGTGATGTGTAGAAGAGTGTGAGACACGTCCTGGCCAACGGGAGCAGGCGGAGGCAGTCCTGTTGGCATGCCGTTATCTCCCCCCGTCCTTCCTGTCAGCCCCAGGCCAGAGAGTTGGAATGCTGGCTGACGCAGCCCGCACCCTGGAGAAGCTGGGAGACAAGAGGACGCTTCACGACTGCCAGCAAATGATCATCAAACTGGGGAGTGGCACCACTGTCACCAACAGCTAGTGAAGCAAGTGCTCACAGACGCCTCTAAAACACCAGAGAACATGCAGAAAAAGAACAAAAACTTTCTGGCTTCACAATGTGCAGCTATAATTCACAAATCATATCAAACTGGAAAGATTCAATCAATTATTTTTTTTTCTCTCTGTAATTTCCAGTCTGCAGCCCCATATAAGGCACTTGGACACATCTGGCAATTCAAGGGCCAAGCTTGTCTAAAGAGACACAATCACAATCTCCTCTACTGCCCATGTTCATCTTAGTCGCTCAACAGTTCCTCTGACCTCATTGGTTGTCCTCTTATGAAAGTACTAGAGAAGCTGTTTATTTGGGTGAAGTCAAATTTCATTTGAATCTTGCCATTCAAGCCCAAAGTCTCTATCTGCACTAGCCTCTCTGGGCTCATTTCAAAGACTTGTAATATTAAGTCTTAAGTTTTTTGTTGTGGTGTGTACATATTTAAAAAAAAATGTATTTATATCTTTGATTAAATTTGCAGTATTGTAACATAAGCAAGATGATAAATGCTCATCCCTTAAGCGCCCACTGTTATTAGGTGACATTTGCTCAGGCTCATTTATTGTTATTATATTAAAATGTCTGTTAACATTGACAGCATCAGGCTATTAAGGTGACCTTTGTGCAACTTTTTGCAGTGTTGCACAGTAATGCTGTGAAATGTTGGCAGTGTCTCTCCATCACATGGTGTGGCAATGATTGTTTGGCCTCTACTTTTTCTCCATATTGAGCCTGCTGTGAAATTTCAGTTGTATGTTTATAGCTCTTACTCCAAGAGTAGTGCTTTCTTTTACATGTGTTTTGTTTGATACTCTTACACACTTGTGTCAATACTGGTTTATAAGACTGTATAAGACTGTCCAGAATCAGGATGTTCACTGTAGCCCTGGTAATGAGACTGAAGCATTGACAAAACGCTTGTATAAATGGCATCTTTCATCTCATACTTGCTTATTCTGTATATATTAAAATATTTTGTAAAGAATATTGTTTTTAATCATATAGTTATTATGTTCAACACAATTTGCAACATTTGCAAATAATGACTTAAAACTGTAGTTTGTTGCAAGTTCTGCACATAAAAGACAAAAACGCAAAATTGATCATAGCAGCATTGAAAGGTGCTGGTATATTTAACATTGGCGTTACAAAAACATTTCAAACAAATGTGATGCTGTTTCAGTCCAAACAGAGACATGAAAATCAATAAAACCGCATGCTTCAACCCAAAAGTGACATTCCCCAAAAGTAAATCATGTTCATCAATGGATTCTTTTAATAACATTTTATAAGCAATAACATATTCCATTTTATAGAAAATAAACATCTCTAGGAAATACTATACACAATTATATTAGTACATCACATCTTACATTTAAACAGCATCAAATACTTCTGTACACCATTTAATGAGCCTCTCGCAAGAGAAAGTTTCTTTTATGCTTTTATACTCTCATTTTATTATGAACAGTAGTAGTGACCATACTTAGCATGGCAGAGTAACAAGCCTACATTTGAAATACAGACAGGTGCTCTATGAATCTGAACTGAATGTACCTACATCAATTTTCACATCTGTGAAAATAAATTATACTGTATTTTTTTTTTAATAGTAATACTTTTTTACTTTTGTACTTTACATACTGTAGCATGAAGCGAGGACAGGCCTCAGAGCAAACCTCAGGTCTGTCAATTGGTGAAATGTGAATGAGAGTAACAGAGTTTATTTTATTATTATTTTTTTTTAATAAATTTCTTACAAAACACAAAGCATGACACACACCAAAGGTCATGATGCACACAAAAACATCTCCAGGATTAGAGCATTATAGTAAAATACTGATCTCATGTGTTTTATATGCAAATACTTATGTTTTTCTGGTGTTAAAACAGTAGAGCCAGTGCTTGGCTGCAGATGTATGGGATGTTAAAGTGGAGATGCATGTCCTCACTTCCACAGACACAGATGAACAAACACAGGATGAGTGCTGAGGCTGAAAAATGAGGACTCACAACACAAGCACACGTTTGTGCACCATGAAGGTGGCCAGAGGCTGCTCCCGTCCAATCAGTGTCCGCCAGGTGTCTGAATCCGATAGTGAGCCATCTCAAGGCAGGACACACACACACTGCTCACAGTGCATTTCAAACAGCCCCCTGTGCAACAGGCCCGAGGCTCTCCCATTGAACAGCACTGTCACATCTGCCGGCTGTTGGAGGAGGCTCGGTGTGGCTGGGGGCAGCTTTTCTCAGTGGAGTTACCCTTCAGGGCTCTGCGCTCCAAGCCCAGCCTCGTGCTGTCTGCCCTGACTCTGCTGACCAGCACCTCCATCATTAAGTTAGCACTGCTGTAGACACAGGAATCTGTTCGGACAGCGGTGTCCGTGTAGCGCTGAATGAGTTGAGGGGTGCTGATGGAGGTATTACAGGTCCTGCAATAGAAGAACATAAAGCCGACATAAGTCTATCATTTCTGTTCTGTAAGAAATCCACTATCTGCACTGCAGAGCCATCAGCTGAAGAATGAACCTGGGTATGAAACTTCACCGTAATGCATAGCTTGTGCTTGATGCCATACTGAGCACAGTGCCTTAGGTTATTGTGCAGGAAACAGTGACTTTGAGCTCTCATGCTGTATTAACATGAGATGTTTGCAGCTCTCGCAGATGATGCAGCTGGTCACTGAACCAGCTCCATTGTGAGAGACAGCAGGACACTCACTAATTGCTGTGGTTTGACAGAGGTGTTATCCACCTCTGCAGCCCTTCCCTCCATTTTCTGTCTCAGTTTGTTACTGTGAACTGCTCTGGGCTTAGACAGTAGCTTTCATGTGCACATGTTTTGTTTCTCACATTTACTGTAACCTTGCAAAACCTCAGTCTACAATGCCTAACACTCCTAGTCTTTTGTTCCACCCTCTTTCCTCTTTATTCTTCTGTGCATCTAAAATATGCGTAACCTGTTAATGACGCTGTGCGGACAAGAGTGTGCCCCAGATATTTAGTTCCACATGCTCAGTGAGACCCGAATAAACCCTCAGCTGATGGCAACTGCTTTGCCTGCCTGCCTGTATTTTTTCTGCTGTTCACATGTGAGACGGTGAGATGAAAGGAAGAGATTAAGAATGGATGAGAGAATAGAAAAATACAGTGGCTTGTAGGAAATAAGGCGAATAGAGCTCAAGATGGAGTGAATGTAGCAGTATAGAAGTAAAATAAAATAATGAAAACTTCAAAAAAAACACAAAACAGTGAGTAAGGGACGAGCAGCAGGCAGGTGAGTGCTCTCATCAAGTGTCACTAGTGTCATGTTAAGCAGAGAGGAAAATAAAAGAGCAAGAGGAGACAGATGCAGATCACTGCCTCAGTGCATGGCTGCTCCCTTCTTAATGTTAACTATCCCCTTTAACCACCCAACACGTTTGATCTTTCTCATGTTGTAATTTCAAGTGCCCACTAGATGGCATCTGTTCGACAGTAAGGCTGTGTATTAAGTATTGGTGTTAATAAATGGCCTGTTGTAATTATGGTGGTCTTGCGGTCAATATGTAGGGTACCAAATATAAGCTACATGGCTGAGAGTCCTCGCTGCTGTTGCTGGTTGAAACGGCCTAGTCCTTCCAAGGTCACTGAGTACATATCGATCTGAAATTGAAGACCCTGCAGTCCCAGTCTTGGTGGGGTTTGTCACAAGGATGGATGATTGTGCACATGATACGGCCACACCAAACCCCCAATGTTCTTTTCAGATTTTTCATCTGTTTTACAAGCGCTGACAGAGGTGTTTTGTGTCTGCACTGTATCGTCTGTCTTAGCTATGATCCTGTGACTTCTTACCCTGGTATAGACAAGGTACATTTCCTTCATCTGTCTCATGTGGATATCTAATTTTGTTTGTGAAGCCCCGTTAAAAACTGTTGTATTGGAATAATGTAATTAGCTACGCAATGAGTGAACAACCTTTTTTGTGCAATCTTGGTCAGTTCACAAATTGTAAAGTTCTCAACTAATATTTGAGATAATTCAAATTGCCACATTTTTATAGTTTGAATTATATATTCATTGCCGATGAAGGATCAATAATCATTACAAAGAATTATTTTTCACTCTTTGGTGAAAATATTTATTTCTAGTCTTACCTCATGTTTTGGACATTTTATGGAGAAGTCATCCTCGTGGAATGTGCAGCCTGAAGAAAAGCACACAAAAATATGTAAGTGTTGGTAACAGAGAAAACACAAAATTCATGGTATGGTCATACAGTCATCCTGCAAACACCCAGATAAATGACAAAGGGTTCAAATGAAAAATGAGCTGGAGCACGGCACAAAGGAAGTGGCAGTGTCAACCGAGCCAAAGGGAGCAGAGTGGATGAGTTGTGAGGCAGGCGCGCAGCAGAAAGAGCCACCAGTGCACTCAGCAGGATTAAAATGGTTTTGGTGCTAGCTCGGCAGACGTGGCAGGCTTTCTAATTCACCCTGGACATCCTTGGCTTGAGGTAATACAAGAGCAAGACACACAAAACACATGTGCTGACGTGTGGAGAGACCCTCATGCTAACGGGAATCACCCAAAACACTCAATACTGTCAATTTGCACCATTGTAAAGATTAAATTTAAAAGAAGGGAAGAACAGCAGAAGCAGGATGGATAAATGGTGGCGAAATGGAAACTAGTAATGCAAATTCAACACACACACCCCACCCTCAAATCATTTCTGTTTTCACATTTCTTACAAACCACAGACACTTTTCCTAATTGTAAGCCTATTCCCTTTCTGTCTTGCTTCTGTCATTATTTGTTTTTCTTTTTACCTGCCCTATTTGCTTTGTGGCACCCTGCTGCCTACACAACCTCCCCTCAATTTCCCAGTCCCAATTTCCAATCTAATTTCTTTAGCCTCTCCTTGGCTTTCCTTTTCCTCTTTTCATCATTTTGTTCTCCCGTTCTATATTGCCACGGCGTCTTACCTATCTCTTTGGCACAGACATAGTGGTATTTGTTAGAACAGCCTCTCCAGCAGCAGCTGAGGGACGCACCCACATTCTGGCACTTGTAGCAACTCTGGGGTTAGTGAAAGATTCGGACATATGGACCCACACCAACGAGGAGACAGACAACAATTGTGCAGAGGAAAAACGAGAAAACATACATTCAGAAGGGGCTCTCACTTCTATTAACTATAATCATACAAAGTAATAACAATAGTGTTTTTTCTTACCATCTGACCTGACGTCTTGGCCGCCTCTTTGAGTCCGTACAGTCTCCCCGCTACCATAACGACGCCCCTGGTCCAGATGGCACAGTTCTCATGGGCCCAGTGCTCCTTGGTCTCTGCGTCCTGCTGAAGTCTCTGGAGCAGGCTCTCTTTCTCCTCCATCTCACTGGTCCCTGTGGCTTTGAGCTGCTGTATCCTCCTGAACCTCTCTCTTAATGTGACTCTGCGCAGGCCTCCCCTCCGGGGTATGTAGTCCGAACCTTCTGGTCGCCGATATCGACGATGCCGCTGATGACTACTGCCCTCTAGAGCAGAGGAGTCCGTAGTACTCTCTACTGTTGTGTCACTCTTGTCTTCAATCTTTGCACAGCTCACTGGTTCTTTATTTATGCTACTTTTACTACAACTGGCCTCTTCTGCGATTTCCCTGATTAAATCCGTGGGACTTGATGTCAAAAACTTTCGTGGAACATCATCTTCAGCATAAAAAGGACCACATAAATCCCCTAAGTCTCTATAGTTTGCTGGTTTTCCACAAAGGCTACAATTTAGACACCTGTCCGTCAGTGCTTTATTTACTAAAGGTCCCTGCAACATGGCTGCAGTGTGCGGTACTCCCTTTGCCACTGTAAAAGGATTCTTCATTCTAAGTATGCCCTTTTTTCGTCTTCTCTGAAATACAACAGCATCCTCAGGCTTGTTGACAATAGCACACCAAGATGAAAAGTCTCGGGAGTTGCTAAGCCTCACATACGGACAGAAAGACAATTTGGAGTTTTGTGTGACTGGTCTGCGTCTAAATTTCTTCACACATATGGTTTCACTCTGTTTCTCTGATACTGTTACTACAGGACCCACAACACATGGCTCCTCTTTTTCCTTACTGTCTCTTTCCCTTTGCCCCTTTTCCTCCTTCTCTCTCTCCTCTTTCTCAGCCTGTTCACAGCCTGCTGCCCTGACCACAGCCTCAATAACCTCCATTGCGTCCTTCATACCAGGTTTTGGCCCTGGTTTTTTGTGAAGCTTTGTCGGCTTCTCTGGAGTGTGCTCTGACGATGTTTTACCTCTCTTTCTGCTGCTCTGATTTAGTGATGGTTTTCTGCCTCTCTTGGGTTTCTCTGTCAGCTCTGTCTCTGTGCTGCTTACCTGCACAGATTCAGTAACTGGTTTTGTGCTTTCAAGCCCATGTGCTGTAGAATCTGTGTCCCTCTCTTCAACCTTCTCTTGCTGCTCTGTTTCAATGTTGCCCTCAACATTAGCATCACTAGCTGCCTCTGTGCCTTCCTTTCTTTTCTTCCTTCTTTGTTTCAGATGCATCTCGTGATTGTTTTTAATAGCCCTCTGCTTTGCTAGTCTTGGCGTTGTAACTATGAGGCTTTCTGCTTCCAAAGCTGTGTCTGTGCTCTCCACTATTGCCCACCTCTTCTTCTTCACTTTGGCAGGTTTTCTAGTGCCCACAGAGACACATGCTGTTTCTTGTGTCTCCTCTTTTCTAACTTCTGAATTAGATAAATTCTGTTGTGTGCTAGGCTCTTCTGTCTGTGCAACGCCATCACTTTCACTATTTTTCTCTTCTGTTATCCCCTGATCTATTTGAGCTTTAATGTCCTCCTCTAGTTTAACTGGTATTTCCTGTTCTTTAACCTCATCTTCTTTAATATCTGTGTTTTTCACTTCTTCCATAATAGCTGCAGTGTTTGGGATTATTTCACCACCCTTAACTGAATTCTGAGAGAAAGCCTTAGATGCTAGTTCATCTGTTAAACTGTCTAGCTGAAGGATCTGCTGTTTCTTTGAGCCAGGAGATGTCATTTTTTGAACCAAGGCCTCATATTTCTGCCCCCTGCCTTTACGCGGGGGCAGAACTTTAGTTTTAGTTGGGCACTGTGCAGGCGCATCACTGTTATCTGTTTCGTTAGTTGGAGAGGTACTTGACAAACACTTATTTTGTGAAGCTTGTCTTCTTTTTGAGGGCTTTGTGGTTACTTCTTCTGCTGTAGAAACATCCTCCTCTATCTGTGCAGGTTGTGATGGTATGCGTCGTTTGGGCTTAGGTCCCCGTTTTTTCTTAACAGGAGGAGTAGACGGAGGCGGGCTACTGGTCTTTCTCTTCAGTGACGTGCTGTTATCAGTATTGATGTCAAGAGATGAGTCCATGGGTTTAGGTGGTTCGGATAATTCAGCTGGTGCGTCGTCGTTTTTAATATCAGGAAGAGTCAAAGTTTGTCCCGCTGTTAAAGCCTCAATTTTCACATCACTGACTCTTGGTTCTGCAGAGGTCTTGGCTTCAAGAGTGTCTTTGTTCATTTTTTCTTTTATCGCTTTTTCCTGAGTGGGTTTTCTGGATCTCAGGACCATATTTTTTGTTACTCTTTGTGATGCTTTAATGTCTATTTTATCTTCAGCATCTATTGGTTTTACAAGCTGATTTTCTGCTGATGCTGCCTCCAGAAGCGCCCTCTTTCTTCTGCTCTGCATCCCCTCTGAAGGCTGAATTACTTCCTGTATGTACTTCGTTTTAGACAATGAGCCTTTTGGCCGGCCCACTGTGGTCTTTGCAGAAGGTGTGCTGGTGAACTTTACAGAGGGCGTGTTGGTGGACTTTGCAGAAGAATTGACAGTGGACTTTGCAGAGGGATTGTCGGTGGACTTCGCAGACAGTGTGTCGGTGGACTTTGCGGAGGGAGTGTCGGTGGACTTTGCGGAGGGAGTGCCGGTGGACTTTGCAGAGGGCGTGTCACTGGACTTTACAGAGGGAGTGCCGGTGGACTTTGCAGAGGGAGTGTCACTGGACTTTGCAGAGGGAATATCACTGGGCTTTGCAGAGGGAATATCACTGGACTTTGCAGAGGGAGTGTCACTGGACTTTGCAGAGGGAGTGCCGGTGGATTTTGAAGAGGGAGTGTCACTGGACTTTGCAGAGGGAGCGCCAGAAGACTTTGCAGAGGGAGCGCCAGTAGACTTTGCAGAGGGAGAACTGGTTGTCTTTGCAGGGGGAGTTTCGGTGGCCTTTTCAGGAGGAGTGTGTGTGGACTTTGCAGAGGGAGAGCCGGTGGACTTTGCAGAGGGGGAACTGGTTGTCTTTGCAGTGGGACTCTCGGTGGCCTTTGCAGGAGGATTGTCCATGGACTTTGCAGAGGGAGTGTCCGGGGATGGGAGAACCTCTTCCGGTGTCAGATCTGGGTTAGAGGCGTGTTTAGATACTGATTTGGGACCAGGTTTCACACGAGGCTTCGGCCCTGGTTTTTGTTTCACAGTGATCTCACTTTTTGGTGGGATCTCGGGTTCAGTTGGTGCAGGTTTTAATTCTGGTTTCGGAATAGATTTTGGCCCAGGTTTGGTGGTTTGTTGAACTCGTGGTTTTGGACCGGGTTTTGTTCCTGGTTTGGGCTTTGGGCCTGGCTTGGGGCCTGGTTTTCTTTTTACAGGAGGTTTATCTTTGGTGGATAACTCTGGAGCATTGAATGAGCGAGTGCACATTCTTGAAGAAAATCCATCTGATATAATTTTTGTTGCTGGACTGACATTCGACTCCGGATGCAAAAGTTCGGTTTGATCTGAAATCATTCCTGTTTTACTCGTGGGCATGCAGGGCTTTTGAGAAGATGGCACCGTTTCATCTCCCTTCTCACCCCCTCTCTCTAAACTTAACTGTCGCCTCAGCCCTGACCCTGAATGCATTCTCCTCCTGCCTCGGGCGTGCTTTCGTCCATAGGTCCTGGGCTGAGCTGTAGGTACAAGAGGCTCTGGTTTTGTGGATGGAGTCACAGCACTGGCGCAGCTGATGCCTGGCTCTATGTCCTCATCCCCTTTTTTGGGTGAGGGTGGGGTATCTGCCCATGAGGGGGCTGAGGGAAGTATCGACTTCCCTGGCAGCTGCGGCGAGTCTGGTTCGAGCACTTTAGCGTCACTATGATCCAGGTGATCACGGCTATGAGCAGGGGTAGGTACAGCTTTGTCATTGAGTGATGAAAACACTGGCATGGCAGACTCGGGCTTAGGAGCTGTGTCACCGATAGCTGTTTCTCTGGTAGAAATATCGGTGACTGTATTCAAATGGACTGGAGAAAACTCTTTAAGATGATCGGAACTCTTAATCTCCTCCGGCTCTTTCGCATCCTCACTAACCTCAGCGGACAGTGGAGGGGAAAGGGTCTGGGGCTCATCTTTCTGAATGCCCTCCGCCTCACCTCTCTCCTCTGGCTGTTCTGTCTCTGTTTCTCTACTCTCCTCCTTCTGTGTACTGTCTTCCTCCTCGATTCTGGGGGGTGGAGAGGTGTTTTCAGAGCTGTCTTCTTTCTCTGTGGAATACTGATCCTGTTCAAGGTCACCTCTTGATACATAAGGCAATGTTTTCACAGAGCTCTCGGATGGAGTGCGTGAGTCAGATTTGAATGCTTCTGATTTCACCTCTTGCTCTTTGTCATTTGAGAAGGAGAGTCCAGAAGGCGACCGTTCGATTGAGTCCTCTCTTGTAAGTTCATAGTTCCTCTGGTCCTCATGGTATTCAGGGCTGTTGTAGCAGTAGCTTTTTTCTCTATCTTCTTCCTTACTATACAGCTGTGATTCTTTACTTTCTGCTGTCCAGTGCTCTAGTCTCTCACTAGATTTGACTATATCAGCGTCTTCATCAACATCTGTCATTTTTTCATTTTTATCTGTGCACTTGTCTGGCCAAGTGGATTCTTCAAAGTTTTCTTTTAGGGGTTCATCAATAGTTTCAATATCGGGGGGAGAATCTCTGTCTTGTTTTAGTGGACTTGATACTGTAATACTTGTGGGTGATCTTTCGTCCCCTATGCTTTTAGCTGGAGTACTCATACCGTCACCACCTTGAGCTGGTGTACAGATAGCTGGATCAGGAGTTAGGTTATGTACGCCTGAGTCTCCAGACCTGATGGACATGTCATCAGGAGACGTTATAGAGCATGAGGAGGCATTATCCAGGCACAAGCCAGTGTTATTTTGGGCTTGCGCTGGACTCCTGCCTTGGCTGCAGTAATAGTAACCTCTTTCTAGTTGCTCGTCACTGCTGCTTGAATAGCCCGCTTCATGGAGCTCCATTGGAAGTGTGTGGTGCTGGGTTGTGGAGTAGGGATCCTGCATAGAACCTCCAACTCCACTGCCATCTGCATACAGAGGACTCTTATACTCCTCGCTTTTTTTTGAAGGTGTGCCACTGCCAACACTGCTGTTACTTCCTCCACTGCTCCGTTTTCCACTTTTCTTGTTTCCGACTAGCGCTTCAGAAAGCAACAACTGCTGGACGTTATTGGAAATGTTTTCCACTTGAGAGGTGAGTGCATTTAGGCTCCACAGGCTTGGATTGGACAACAGCTTTTCAGAAAAGCGCTCTTTCATGGTGGGAAGCTGAGGTGTGCTAGTGTAGCTGTGAGGAGCTGCGTGGGCCACACTAGGAGAGGGGTGGGAACGTGGGGGCATTAGCATGGTACTGGACCCCCCCTGCTCTTGCATGGCAGAGGTAGAAGATGAAGAGGACGATGGCGTCATAGATGGCTGGCCGTACTGGAAGGACTCAGGATTGGTCATAAGTGGTGAAGGAGTGGAGCTATATGAGGGAGAGCGTCCGACAGAGCGTGCAGGGGAATGGCTGGAAGCGGGGCTGCAGGTTTGATAGTACTGCTCTGGGGAGCGGACTGGCATATCTGTCAGACAATAATTCTGCTGGGTTTGATTGTAGTGTTGGTATTTGGGGTGGGGCTCCTGTGGGTTGCTCAGGTTCTGTAAAGGAGTGTGTGGCTCGTAGCCTCTAGGTGTAGGCTGCTGATAGCTATAACTGCTCTGACTCTGCCTGTATTGGCCTTGCTTCAAACTGCTGTGGTTCCCCATTTGTCTGCTGTACTGTGTGTTGGGGGGCATGCTGTACCCTTTGTAGCAGTGAGGCATAGTGCTGCACTTGTCCATGTATGGAGATGGGGACTGCTGGGGATAGTGCAGGTGACTCTGGGGGTACATGAGTGGTGAGGGTGGGGGGTTAGGGACATGGGGCTGGTGGTGTGGGCTTGTGTAGGCTGGGGTTGTGGGCTGGTGGCACTGAGTTTGGCCTAACATGTTCTGGTCCATGTACTGGGAGGAGCCGGGAGTGGGGGTGCTCGCCTCCATTCGGGCCACTATGTCCTGTTCGTACTGTGATAACTGTGACGGATCATCCCACTTCTGCTGTAAGTGACCTTCACTCAAGTACTGGGCTGAGTAGCTCCCAGGACCCATGTGGTTGCTGTAGCCTGCTGGACCCTGCAGATGATTTCCAGAGGTCTGAGTGGGTGCTTTACTTCCTCCTCTGTAAGTTTTTTTTGCAGAGACCCCGTTTCCATTTCCATTGCCTCCACCGTTTCCAGGGAAACTGGCAAAGGCTTGCTGGCTGTAACAGTCCTTGGTCCCACCTCCAGCTGGGGTCATGCTGGAGGGACTGGTCAAAGTATGAGTGTCATATCCGGGTCTGCTGTGCACTGGGTGTGGTCCTGGGCCAGTTTGTGGGTGCTGCGGGTGCTGACGGTACGTGTCGAGACGGGATAATTCATGGGGCTCCTGCTGGTAGCAGGGCTGGTTGCTGTGGTAACCAGCGCTGCGCTCTCTGAAGGACTGCATCTCGTCGTCTGCGTCCAGAGCAGGAGGGGGAAGTGGGAGAGGGGGAAGGGGGTTAGGGATCTGGGAGGACAGATAAGGGACAAGAGGAGAGAAAAAAGAAAAGTGAAGGTTAGCACATTCCAGTAAAAGCATCTTGTTTCAAGCATCTTGATTCAAAACTTTAATACAATATCTTGTTTGTCAAATCAAGTCAAATCCAGGAACAGGCCAACCCATTCTCAAGTTGTATAAATATATATATATATTACTTGAGCTGGTAAAACCTAAACAAAAAATGAAAAAACTTGCCACAATCATTGCCACCAAGGTCATGTGTGGAATGTGTTGTTATTTGCTGTGTATTTTAAATTTCCGTATATTTTTCACAGTATAGAGCAATGTTTTAGCCTTGTCCTGATGTAAGTATTTTGCATATGTGGCCTTCCTGTGTGCATGTGTGTGTTTAAGATAGAAGAGGTGGGAAACACTGCCTCTAAAAAAGGAATACAGTCTGTGTGTTTGTGTCAGACATTTCTAGCACAGAAGCCGAGCCTTCATTCAGCCGCCCCAGGGACATAGCTGCACCCCACCAGATGTACTCTAGCATTATTCATCTCCTAAGACAGCGGTGTGTATGTGGAATTGGAATTATTCTGTTTACGAATGTATGTAGCTGTTTTTGGATATGTCTCAAGCACACATGCATCTCTCCATTTCCCCCGAGAAACCTAGAGTCCTGCCTCTTCTTTTCATACAGCCTGCAACACATGCAGCGCTCATGTGTGTATGCAAGGACACTAACATGTTCACATTGACCCAAATAAGATGTTTTTCAAGCATGGTGAACTATTTTTGCAAAGCAGTGTTTTGATGCCCGATTAGATTTCCCTCACTTCTCTTTCCTCCAGTTTACACCTTGACGCCCTTCCTGAGGCAGCCTCCTTCGACATGACTTGGAAGATGCACTTGAGACCTGGCCCCATCCTTGTTTAAAAACGAGCTACTTCCAACTAGTGTTTGCCTCACTAGACAAGAGCTGTTCAAATAGCTAAAAAAAAAACTGCTAAGGTCCAGGCCTTAGCAGTTTTACTATAGAATGTGGCATTAAAGCATCAACATTCCTATTTCTCCTCCTTCTCATTTGTGTATGCAGCACGTCCTCCTGTCGCATTCTGCCTTAATGTAAGGGTCAGAGAGGAAACATACACTATGATGAGATCACACAATACTCTGTCTGTTTAAAAGATATAAAGCCTTGCTTCTTTCTCTCAATGGTCATGTAAGAACAGGATAGAAAGCGAAAAAAAAGATATATGTTTAATGAGGAGGTGGGGCCAGACAACAAGAGGATAGATGATTTACTGAGTGGTTTTACAACCAAAGCTCTGGGGAAATATAAGATAACATGGTCACATAGGTCCGACATACAAATGCTAAACATTGTGTTGTTAACAATCATCTCTTGGATGTTTGATTTCCATACCTTGGTGTTTGTCTATTTACATTTTTTGTTTGTAGTCTGCACAGACAAAATGGTTCAGCGTTTTTTTTTTTTTTTCATGAATACGTAAATCACAAGGTCTCCATGGCGACAATGACAATGAAGAACAATTGTGTCAACCAAATAGTGCTATATTTAATTGCACACAGTATAAGTAAAGAAACAACAGCTACGAAAAATACACCAAAGCTACTGTGCAGGACTGGACAGTGATGGTGGTGTACAGGAGTGAGAGAATGGGGCTGAATCTGATTGTTCCGCTGCATGCTTCTTAATTCACCGAGATGTGACTGGTTACATTGGCCCTTCATTCGTTTTTCATCCGCTCTCCCTCGCTTTCATCGCATCATCTTCAGAGGGAGCTCGAGATGGGATTTATCTGCCCTCTCGACACCCAAACACACACACACACACACACACACACACACACACACACACACACACGCTCGCTCTCACTCACGCACGCACGCACTCACTTGCACACACACACACACACACACACACACACACACACACACACACACGCACACACACACACACAGAAAAAAAACGCTCTGAGTCCCACCCACTATAGCATTTTTGCTTCAAATCATTCCCCGAGCTCTGTCTTCTGTGTGACACAAATAAACACGCATGCAGACGTGAGTGGAGCGTCTC
Organism: Rhinogobius similis; assembly: GCA_019453435.1. Classification (NCBI taxonomy): domain Eukaryota; kingdom Metazoa; phylum Chordata; class Actinopteri; order Gobiiformes; family Gobiidae; genus Rhinogobius; species Rhinogobius similis. The sequence continues at coordinate 24,124,538 of CM033631.1, forward strand.
CCTGTGTTTACCTCCCCAGTCGTCCTGGTTAATTATGCATGCAGAGGAATGGCCCCATCGCGCATACGCAAAACCCAGTCACACTCTACCATCTCCAGAAAACACCATCAACTCGACCTAAAAAATGCGTCTTAAAATAACACGGCATGATTCCAGACCCTCACGTCAACATTTTCTAATACTCCTCCCTACGTGAAAGATTTCATGTAGATTTTTGCCATATGTCTGATAAAAATTGTTAATACACCATTTATGCATATGAACTATTTGATGCTATATTATTTTCATACATCAATAGGACTGACCATAATCTTTGAGGATTGTAGCATTCCTGCCATACAAACTGTTTTTATACAGCTATATACTAGGCTGGTGATGCACATTTGCAATTTTTAAGCAGCCCTTCCTCCTAAACATGAGGTCTCAACTTTGAACACACCCAGAGATAACGTCTCTCACTCCTTAGAGTGGCACATAATATACACGCTTCTATCTTTGGCTCTCATGTGCTTTTTTCACCAGCCTCCACAAGACACTGGACAGACGGACATGTCTGCCTCCTCCACCACAGTCTGTGTGGGTGGGTTCTTGCCAGGAGAGACGGAGGAGATGGAAGAAGCCAATATCGGCCTTGACATTTGTCACTGTCCCGTTGTCATGACACACAGCTGGAGGTCATGCAGGGTCAGCGGTGGCCAGTCACATAAATTATCAAAGAAGACATAGTGTGTAGAGGGCCCAAGCAGGAAAGAGCTGCATAAGGACAAGCTGCAAATAACCTCCAAAGGCCTTCAAAATTAAGAAAGTATATCTCACCAAATAAGTGATCTATGCAGATGGAGTGTAAAAGTGCACCTACAGCAAGGTTTATTATACGTAGTTATGTACTGGTTTGAATAATTGTCATTCTGCGCATGCCTCTGTGTCAGCCATGCAACTAGCTAACCATTTAGAACAAGGTATTCCTTCTAAACTAGACTTTACTCCTCCACCAACTTCAGTCACTCATTTATCATTCTCATTCAATCAATATATGCCAGGTTTTGCCAAAGAAAAATAAATACATGAAATAAAATTGAACAATACTTTTGTGCAATGCAAATTCAATTTGTGACCTCAAGGCTAAAACAAAAAGCATATGAAATCCAGTTTAAACCAGTATTTTCTTTCCACGTGTGAGAGAGAGGCATCAGTGCTGTCTCTGGGGCTGTGGATGACTCATCGGCATTTACCGTCTTGGCCGTCTATTTCATCACTAATGGGGATGACACTCTAGACTGGCCTCTAAGTACCAACACAGCAACAGTGAAACAAATGCAGGTCAGTGAAGATGGAAACAGAAGGTGTACACAATGGTCAAGCAATTCTGGACTTGATAAGTTGACTTTTTAAACTTAGAGTCCATTAATTTTCAAATAATAATCCAATGCTATGTCGACACACTTAAATATATAATGAGTAGTGCTGTAGGTATGATTTTATTTAGGAAGCTGTATTATTAAGAAAATATTTCTTGCCCACATCCAAAACTGACGTTCCTTATCTATTCTTTGTCTTTTCTGTCCACCTAAACGGACAGACATTAAATTACAGTAGATGACAAGGCTGCCTGATTTTGGAAAAAAAATATTTGGGGGCAAGAGATCTACCATGCATCCCTCAGTGTGAATACCTGACAGAAAATGACACTGCATCAGCATTTTTGCACAGATTTGATCTTTTAAAGATATGTGGTCCTAAACTTTTAATCAACCGCAGAACAGCCTAAGTTTAAGTATTGTTTTCATGTAAAATCATGGCCAGATAGTCTCACTGGACAATATCACTGTAGCCTTCAGCTCTACTGTAAGAAACCTTGGAGTTTTATTTGACCAAGAGCTCTCGTTCAAAGCCCATATAAAACAAAGCCCATATAAATCAATCAAGCCCGTAAAACAGCCTACTTTCATCTGCATAACATAGCCAAAATGAGGAAAAATCCTGCCTAAAAGTGATGCTGAAAAACTCATCCATACATTTGTCACATCCACATTAGACTACTGTAACGCCCTACTTGCAGCGTGTCCTAAAAGCTCTAAGATCTAATAAGAAGCTTTAAACTGATTCAAAGTTTAAAACTTATTAACAGGTACTAGAAGGAGAGATCATATTTCGCCGGCGTTAGAGTCCCTTCACTGGCTTCCTGTTGACTTTAGAATCAAATTTAAAATCCTCCTCCTAAAGCCATAAATGATATGGCCCCATCCTACCTCAAAGATGCAATAGCAGCGTACCATCCCAACAGAGGACTTCACTCTCAAAATACTGGACAATTGTTGGTCCCTACAGTCACTAAAAGCACAGTAGGAGGTAGAGCGTTTAGCTACCAAGCTCCCGTGTTATGAAATCTGCTCCCTGTTCATATTAAAGAGGCCGACACAGTCTCTACATTTAAGACCAGGCTCAAAACCTTTGAAATAGGTCAGGCCAGTTAGGAACAGAAATAAAAACCGACAGTCTTTGCTACACTGCCCCTGGAGCAACTCTGCTGGGGGAAGTATGGCAGCTTGAACACTATCCTCTGGTTCTTCTGCTTTCCATCAACAATATTTAAGATTTTAGTTGTAGTCTGTTTATAGCTGTTCACATGTTTTTTCTCTTTCTCCACCTCTAAGTCTAAGCAGAGCCATAACAAGTCAAATATGGTGTAGGCTCAAAGATGTTTTGGGGTTGTTTTGCTGCATCATGAAATCTGAGCATTACCAAAAGATATTTGGCCACAATATAGGGCCCAGTGTCTGAAAGCTGGATTTGCGCCCTAGGTCATGGGTCTTCCAGCAGGACAATGACAACAAACATACTTCAAAAGCACCCAGACATGGATGGCAACAAAGTGCTGGAGAGTTCTGAAGTCAGCAATGAGCCAAGATCTCAGTCTCGTTGAACACCTCTTAAAATTGCTCTTGAGAAAAGGCCCTTCCAATATGAGAGGCCTTGAACAGTTTGCAAAGAAAGAGTGGTTATTTTTTCAAAAGTGTATGCAACTAAATATTAAGTTAAGGGTGCTATTAATTTTGTCCAGCCCAATATCTATATCTATATCTATATCTATATCTATATCTATATCTATATCTATATCTATATCTATATCTATATCTATATCTATATATACAGTATATCTACAGGAAAAAGACAGGATATTTTGTTCTTTGCAGTAATTGCAGTAATAATGTAGTAATAATAGTAATTGCAACCATTGCAATTTGATAATTGTACAAACTAAACTGCAATTTAGATTCCATTGGGCATTGGGTCCTAGTAGATGATTTATTAAAGACATTTTAAAATAAAAATAACATTACAGGACTGCAAGAGTAATTACTGCTTGTGAACAAAGCATTAACGACCTGATTTAACCTTTCTGACAGAGATGAAGGCAACTGAAGTTTAGTATTGATAATCTCAGCTTTGCCCACACACAGTTTTCTCCTTATCTCTCTCTCTCTTTTAAGCACACAGGGGAGTTGTGAGTCCTGTAAAGCGGTCCGCGGAACTACTTGGTATTCTCTCAGAATCCACAAAAAGAACCAGCATGGCACTCTGTGGCACACACAAAAAGAAAATGACGCAGGAAGAAAAAGGGGAATAGCAGAAGACTTAAGTGTTTCAATCACAAGCGAGTGTCCCTGGCATGTTCTCATTTACACTGCAGGGTGAAATCCAATTCTACCAAACCTATTTCAAAACCAGATGCAAGAGAGGACGACTGAAGATGCCGTACTTGACAATGAAAAAAATAAAAATAAAGAAACGTGAAATGGCTCATTGTATGCGCTGACCCACTTTGGTTTAGACTATTTCCTGATAATAAGGTGAAGTGCTGGAGTGAAGCGCAGGGAGAGGTTTTACTGAGACATCCCTGCTGGGGTTCTGTGTTCTGGTGCATCCCTTCACTCATTTACACATATGCACATGTGCAAGATTGGCTCACGCATGCGACAGGCTAACTCACACTGATATGCACCTGCTCCCTCTTTGTGCCCCTTCACTTCGTCTAATTGATCATGCCGCGTCAAAGCAGTCATCTTGATGCTCGGGTTTGCCAGTGTGCCCTTCCTCTTTGTCCTCTATGTCATACACATATTGTTGCTCTGTAGCAGCATCTGTGAGGGAGGGGCTTGACCTTGTCCTAGGTTAGACCAGGGTAGGTGGTCTGTGGTCTGGCACATTGAACTTGACAGACATGAAAAAAAAAAAATAGCTGTAAGCGCAAAATATGCATAATTTAAGACTGATTTATGACTAAGAGAACAGCGATTTTGTCACTGTATAATGAATTAACGTGCACTATGTCACTTCTCTGGTGAAGAGTCTGCCGCCTGCTTGTAGCCATTGAGATTACTCCTTTGCCTGGAATGTTCCACAGCATCTTCATGAAGACATGCAGGTGACAGTTATACATATATACATATATATATATATATTTTTTTTTTCCTATAAAAGCAATTGAAAATCTGCAAGATAGATAACTTTAATACCTTACTCTGAAACATTGCAGACAAAGTAATACTCTCCTCTGACATAAGCAGACGGTAGACCACATTATGTAATAATGCTACATCAATAAATATCCAAATGTAAAATAAAACTGGTATTTCATTATTTAAGCAGTACGTGTGCAGTCATTACATACTGGGAAAATTATTATTATTATTATTAGTTTTTTGTTTTTTTTAACTCATGAATGAAATAATAGAATTTTAAAATGCTTGCACTTAAGTATAGAGTAATAGCATGGCAGTAGGATGGTAATAGTATGGTAACTGGGATAATAGGAGATAAAAAGCATTAAGCATAAATTATTTGTAGTCATTTGAAATGTATACATTAGTGGGACATTAAAGGTCTTTACTGGTTGGTACAAGCTCTGTTTCCACTGAGTCACTGCTCAATATGTCTATTTTGGTGAATTATTATGTTATGCAATTTTATTACATGATAATGTGACAATTCTATTGCGTTTTGAATTATTATTATAAAATATGGCTGCATGTACAGACCACCCACCAGAAAAGCAACATATTTCATCTTTAAGTATGCTTTAATCAAAATGTAAGGCTGGTGAATTGAAACTACTATTTTTAGTAAATACTTGGGGGCATAGTTAGTAAATATAAAATCAAATCAAATCAGTAACATACTACAGTAAACAATCAACTAGATTCACAAGTTTTCTTCACAATGCCATAAATTGAAATATGTTTTGGATGCAAGATAGAAAAGGACAGTAGAGAGATACCTGTAGTTTATGAAAGGGCTAACATAGCACTAAACTAAAGCTAATTCAATGTAAGACAATACTGCTAAAAAAATTACATCAGTGTAGCACCACTATTTAGACAGTGATACTGGCCTGACAAAGATGTGAAAAGCTATAGAAAGACCGGTAAGGACTTTTTGATGGAAGGCACAGAGAGAGACAGGGCAGCAGTGGAGAGAGGCCTCAACTACACTGGCAAATGCGGAAGAACAGGGAGGAAAATGAAAGCTGATTTGGTGAAATTACAACACAGCGTCATTAGAGAAAACCTTATGCAGATAAGCATGAATGAGCACATGTCTAAGCGGTTATATGGGACAAATAGTGATAATTACAGGTCTAAGAAAGTTTTATTGGAACATTCATTCATTCATTCATTTTCTACCGCTTGTTCCCATTTGGGGTTGCAAAACATTTTTTTTTTTAAAATATCAGTGATTCTCAAACTGGTATCCCGGGACCCCCTGGGGGTCATGAGTTGGAGGTCCCCCAAAAACTTGTGATAACATTGATTATTACTTCACAACACTACACTACACTTTCTTAAAATATACAATCCCAAACACACGTTTTTTTATGTAAACAATTGCTCCAACACAGTCATTATTGCATAGGTGCAGTTGTTACACACAAATGTAGTTATAAACGTGGTTTGAACTTCGGAATTTTATTGAGATGCCATTGTGGAGAACGATAGAGGGTATTTTCATACTGATAAGGGGTCCCTGGTCTCAAAAAGTTTGAAAACCTCTACTTTATATGGCAGTTTGGTTGTAGATTAAATGCAACCCTCACCCTCACCCATGGACAGAAATGACAAAACTAAGGCTAAATACTGGTTTTAAGCTATATTGCTGAAAACAGTTAACAAAACTATCTGTGGTAGTTCCTTAGTTCTTGGCATTTTTTTCTTTGTGGTTCAGTGTTATGGAGGTGAAATGTGTATGGCTAGAAACTATCAAAGTGTGACTGTGGAAGCGTGCCAGCTGGGAATGGTAAGAAAATCCCAAAAAATTCTATGTAAAACAGAGGATGGGTGAAGTATGCTGAGAAGGGCAAATTAAGTGTTGGTTCCTCATTTGTTCTTGCTTGATGAAAGAAAAAATTGCCTCCTGAAACTTCCACTCAGACCTTTTTCCCCAGTGATGAGCCCCAAGTGCTAGTGAGCGAGTGAGCAAGGGACCAAGTTATTCCCTCCAACTGAGACCCAAATGACACCTGGCTCGCTAATTAAACTTTAATCTGAAACAGTGCCCAAATTACCTGCCACACAACTCAACTCTGCAATGACAAGGATGGAAGGTCACACTTTTCCTTTTCTTCTACTGTTAAAGGTATACTACCTTACCATGGAGATGTTGATGCTTAACCTGAATAGTCCCACTGCATATGGCATTAAACTTATTTATCTCCTTGAAGACAAGCCACCAGTCCAAGTTACAGGTCAGATCTCTAAAAAGACAAGCCTGTTCACAGTAAGAATGCAGGTTTTTCAAAGTATTGCTTAAAAACCATGCCATAGTTTAGAAATGCACATGTTTATTACTCTCTAACAGAGTTGGGCAAACTAAGGCCCGGGGGCTACATGCGGCCCTTTTTGCATTTTGATCCGGCCCGCAACGCATTTTATAAAAATGTATAGCACCAAAAAGTTATAGCGCCATACTTTAAGAGTTAAGTATGGCGCATTCGTCATTTTATAGCTTTCTGAGACTGAACTTGCTTGTTCATTTAAGACCAGTTTTGAGAATAGCCACCACAAGAATAACACCAAACTTTGATACATTGGATAAAAAGAGTGACCCACAGCATTGTTCCCACTAAAATAATTAAAAGTAACGATTTTTGCTATTCTGTTATAGTTTCTGTATTTTAGGCATTAAGTCTATGTGTAATAGTATGTGTGTAATATACTGCAGTTAACAATATCCAAACTGTAAATAGTCCGGCCCCCGGGAAAGTGCAAAAATCCAATGTGGCCCTTGAGTCAAAAAGTTTGCCCCATACCTGCTCTATAATAATGTGCATATATTCATTCATTCATTTTCTACCGCTTATTCCCGTTAGGGGTCGCGGGTGACTGGAGCCTATCCCAGTGACTTTGGGCCTTAGGCGGGGTACACCCTGGACAGTGGCCAACTCGTCGCAGGGCTATGTGCATATATATTGGTGACAAATCAAACTTCAGTTGTCTAACCCTCAGTGCCAAGCCAGGATAAGATAAGAATAGTGAAGTGTGCTTTATATCTGATACATCTGATTTACATCTGATAACGTCCCTCCACATGTGATGGCACATTGTTAGCTATAAGGAAAGCATGACATAGCATACTGAACAAAACCATAGTTGTCAACTACTATGTACACAATTCTATACACTACTATTATGTATGTGTGTATGAGCCATTACATTTTGATCAAAATGGGGCACTGGGTGGAGCCACTGTGTTCTCCCTCACACCTGAATGTTATCTCGCTCATACACACAAACACAAGTTGATGCCAAGTCCTCTGCTGTCTGGCCTCATTCCCATCTCTGGCTCTCACACAACCTCTGGTAGGACACACGCCGCCATTTTGTGCCATGCAGCAGAGGGCATCACAGCACAACACGGCAGTCTCTGTGTGTCCCATTGCCAATCATGGAAAACCAATTATAATCACCACCATTTTCTAACCTGCCTCATTGCATTAATAAAAGTGTGTGTGTCCAATCATTCTGTATGTCACAATGTGAAGCTGAATCGCACTGGTAATGGCTGGACTGGCAGGAGGTCATATGTTGTCACATGGAGCGCCCGCTGGTCAAACGCATTTTCATTTTCAGATGCATACACTGCCTCTGGCCAGTCAATTCAATGTTGATGAATTAGACAATTCATGAAGTTCAACTTCCTGTTTACAGGCATCATTTTGAGGACTTTTCCAAATTCAAAAGATATCATTTTGATATGGTCCTAATTTTTCATCACCCTGAAACCCACTGATACAATACTATACACTTAAATACAAATGCAATAGTATTCATATGGATATTGTGCCCTTGGACAACACATCACCATTAGTAACTTGGTGATAGGCAGTTGACACAGATTGGCAGCCAGGTTTCGGTCAATCAACCATAGGGCAGCTGTGGCTACAGAAGAGGCTTAGTATCAAAATGGGGAAAGAAATGAATCTGTGGTGCTTTAAGAAGCTTGTCAGGCCAACTAAAATCTGCTTCATTCTAATCATTACCGCCCTGAAGGAAAGTGTCAGGTAATAGGCCATATTTCTCCATGGTAAAGCCTAGATCAGAGCTTGAAACTCTGAAAATGGACTGTGAACAATCTCTTTCTCCAATGAAAAAGTAAATTGTGAAGCACAAGTAATGCTGTTTTTTTTAAGTAGCCTGCATTGTTTAAGAGTGAATCTCTTGCAGATGTTACTCAATTGTTCTGGGAAAATCGTCATCTTGCAGTACACACAAGCGATGATGGCTGAAGGACATAAAGTGAATTAGCCATCACAGTGGCCCCATTCTGCAGATTAACTGCTGTTACTGCTGCTCCATATCCCTGAATGAAGTTATTGAGTAAATACTGCAGTGCTAATGCTGGATGAGGGAACATGCATACGCTTTGAGTTGAACATCTTAACATCCCTCAAATAGCAGGAGTGCATATATTTTTAGCCAGGACCTCGCAACTGGGACTTTTCAACAAACCTGAGATAGCTTGAGCCACATTCTGTCATTTGTTCTATAAAGTTACAAGCTTGAAAAAAAACATAGAAACTGCTTCCAGCCAGCACACCTCCAGTTACCACAGAAGGGAGTCGCCAGAGTGCGTATGAGCCGCTTCTGCTGATGGTGCTCACAGTGGGGAGCAGCAAAATCAAGGAGGTGCCCGTCATGGAAGGCTGGCAGAGACCGCACTGACCGCCGTGCGTGACTAGACAGAGTCAGGTGTGCAGGGAGGGGCACTGGCACTGCCACATGGTCATGATGTTGTGAAGGGGTGAGAGAGAGGGGAAGTGAGCAAGAGAGGGTGAGGGAGGAAGAAAGGGAGAGGGAGGAGAAAGAGAGACAGAGAAAGGGAGCGGTGGTGAGCCGGAGTGAGCACAGCCAGAGAGGAGAGAGAGCATGACTTCATCCCTGCTGCAGCCACAGGGGCACAGGGAGTGAACAGCCAGAGAAAGGAGGCAGCCTTTGGAACATGTGAGAGGGGAAAACTGATTCAAACATGCAATGTACAATTTTGGGAAACTACATAATTAACTGAGATGTGTAAATATGTGAATTAACCCACCCCAGCAAACCTGCACATCTGTTGCTTATATTTTGATTTGCTGAGGTAAAAGCAGAGAATACATTCAATACAGGGGGTTTCTTTGTTTTGCTACTAAGACTACAGCCACACCAAACTGATATCTGATCTAACACTACAGGCTTATAACATGGCAGATTAACCCCTGCGCCACAAAAAAAAAAAAAAGTTAAATGAAGTACAATGCAATCTACTGATGCTACCGAATCCTAATGAACACATCTGTTTTCAATCTTCAATGAAGTATGCGTTTCACTTTAGAAATGATAATAATTAAAAAAAATTTGTAATATTTAGATGTATCCACTTCATTGCAGCTCTGTGCACCATCAATTGGTATGTTCCATGTTACAAATACTCCACTCATTGTCATATTGGTCACTAAAATAAATGTAAACAAAGGTATCAACAAAATAACCAGATGAAACGCACCTGATTAAGATTAACACAGACAATTTTGTGCTGGAGGGAAATAAGAATAGCATAACAATCATATTTAACATTGTTAGCTGAGCTACTTTGTGATAGAAAACAGAGCTGCAAAAAAAAAATCAAGAGGCGCTCAAAGTTTCTCACAATGGCAGATGGTGGAAGGAAAGAGACTGATGGTAAAATCCCTTCCAAGATGTTGATCCTTTTTGGTGAAACAGAAAGAGAAAACAAATGCATATGGAGGTGGGGGGGAGGAGGAACAACAAGCCATATCGTCTTACCAACAAAAGCAGCGGGGTTTAGGGCATTAGCACACTTCATGTACCAACAGCTGGCCCAAGGCAGAGGCTACACACACGAAACGTCATTGTGCTGCTTAAACCGTCACGCTGACAAGAAATGCCAGACATATCAACGTATTTATCTCGACCTTTGAATTTACGAAACATTAATGAGTGATTGGAGAGTACAAATTTCCCCTTTATCATACATAGATACTTTTTTACCACCATTAGCCCACTCCCATCTTCTCCCACCTTACGATATTCTCTCTCTACCTGTCTCATTTGCATAGGATGCCTTATTTGCATACATATGAGGTAAAGAGAAAGGGATTTGTGAACTAAAAACACACAGGAGCGGAGAGACCGCAGACGTCTCTCATGAAAATAAATTAAAAATAAAAACCTCCATGCCCATTTTTTCTCTCTTCAGCCACTTATTAAACTTTGGAAACTTCAGGCAAAATAGAGCAGTTTGGTCAAATGAGAGAGAAAAAACAGAAGAGATGTGAGAACAATATGGAATAAATAGTTTAATCTCAGATATAGGACCAATGATAATTTGAGCAAAAAAATATAGTCTATCAAATGAAAGCGTATGACAAGCATGGCCTGTCTGAGTTTTGAGGTGAAGAGCTGGGGGTAATAGACCGTACTGCTACATAGCCTTTGATAAAAATATTGCTGTTAAAGTGATATTCCATCTAAGTGAAAATTAGTCTTTAGTCTTTATTGAAGAGTCAATTCATTCATTAATTTTTCTTACTGTGTAGTTTTTCTTCTTCTTTTCTTTTTGACCCTGAGCTCTTGGATAGAGCTTGTACACGTGGATGTCCTGTACATCACCAGCGTTACGTGTTACTGTGGTGCTGATGCTGTTGTCGTGGTGGCAGAATATGGTTGCCTGAGCATAGAACGACTGATTGGCTGTGAACCTCAGAAGCCCCCCGTTCGTGCACCCTGCGGGGCCAGTTCTCTCCCTCCAGGAAGGACAGCACCAGAGCGGACCCCTCCCCCTTTAGTCGTGTGCACTGGCATGCGCTGCACAGACATTAAATATGTACAAAGACAATGAGGAATCCATCCACACAAGCTCATGCCTTCAAGATCTACTCTGGTGCACAGAAATAACTACATCAGAAGACTAGATGAAAAGACTGCCATGGACACACTGGTCTTTTTGGGGCCACATACAATGTTGATATTTTACTTCAAACGCCGAAATGACAGCTCCATACAATAGTGTCCTATAAATAACTACATTAAAACGATAAATGAAAAGACTTACCAAGACAACATGTTTTCACAATGTCCAAGAGAGACCACTATACATCCCATACAGTCTAATTCTGCAACTAGCGCTCTGACCTCCTGACAACCCTCACACAGGCCCACACAAACAGGCATATTTATCCTGTGCAGAGCCTAATTGCGTGCCTCTAATAACCTGGTGCAGATACAAAACAGCGAGCCACTCTATCTCGTCTCTGCGGACAAGGCCAGACGTGATGCAACTGCACAACACGAGCAGGGGATATGAAAAGACAGCAGGAGATTGTGTGTGTGAGGGCAGCATTCATAACATTGTGTGGACTGAAATTTGTACTTCATGGGGACCTTTTGCTTTATAAGGACGAAACATCAGTAGATCCTTCAGTTGGCTGGTTTAAAGTTAATATATATAGACTACTTTACTTTAATGTTGAAGTTTAGGTTAAGGTTAGGCAACTGGTAATTATAGCTGAGGTTAAAATCAGTCTCCAGGAAATGAACGTAAGTCAATGTAATGTCCCCACAATGCATGGAAACCTAACATGTGTGTGTGTGTGTCCTCTAGTCTTTGTTTGATCTTTCCATCCAGAATTGAATCGCTGCAGCACACCAGGAATAATAACTCACCTCCTTGTGCACCCACACACAGGCCTTAAAACAGCCAATCAGAGCCTGCTTAACACTATACTATTCCTACGAGCTCTGTCATTGGACTGGCACGCGCATTTCAACATTTATTAAGAATAGTTGAGTCGGCAAAGCTTTTAGTGTTGCTGTACATTTGGCCGAATTATCTCAATATCGATAACAATAATCCCAGCATATCCTCTGCCTTTTTTCTATACTTGAATAAGTGCAATAACATCCCCAAGCATTTTACCATGGGGACTGCTGCAGAGAACCGCGGTGATTGGAGTGGGGGTCCGCATAGGAAGTAAAGGAGGATTTGATGAGAGGTGGCAGGGGGTAAGATGCAGAGATGAAAGCAGCGTTAGGGGTGAGGGGGAGGCGGCGAGGGTAAAAGGGCACAAGAGACGGCGGAATAAACCGGGGGAGATGATGCGCAGACCAGGAGGAGGAAATGAGCAAGGTGCCGAATGCTGATTGGATAAGAACAAGAGAGGAGAGCAGAGACGAGGAGAGGGGGGGGAGCTTGTCACCTCCAGTCAGCGGCTATTAGAGGCAGCAGGGGCTAGGAGACACCATCCTTCATCCCGGTCTATGGCGGCGCTGGCACAATTAGGCATTTGGTGCACACTCTTGGCCGTCGTCTTTCTGCCACGTGCACGCTACCGGACGAATGGATTGTGTGCGGTGTCAGTTTAGGCGCAGTAGTTGTCAGACCCTTTTTTCTGTGTTCTTTGATTTGTATTCAGCAGTGAGCCCCAGCGTTTCTGTGTGTGCGAAATTGTGCCGCTGAGGGCCCCAAGCCCAAGCCTGAGAGCGACTGATAGAGACTATGCCAAGAGGAGCTGCGTGCCACTGTCTCCACGCCTGCCCTGCATCCTGCCACTGCCAGACCCCCCCAATACACACACACCCTACATCAAACAACCATGTTCTTCTCCAATAGTCACCCCATTTTTGCAGGTTTTCTGTCAACAAACCACAATATCTGCAACTTACCATCAATTGCAGAATTATTTCACGTCAAAGGTAGCAAACATTTCCAACTACAAGCTAGACTCCTGACCTTTCATGGCGTTTTATGGAAGTCGACGTTCTCAATATGTCCCCCTGAAAAACACTAGAGGCCGCTGTTTCACAATCTTTACATCCACCTGGGATAAAATTGGACACAACACAAGGTAAAATAACACACATGTACCGAGGTAAGTATGTCCACTGTGCAAAACGAGTATTTGAACTGGTTACATGTGCAAAGTGTTCTCATGGCTTGACTCATTTATTAATATAAAAATCTAAATTCTAAATCTCTTTCATGTGGATCCCAATCTTGTGTCTCGTCTTGTCGGAAATGTGTCTCGTCCCAGTCATACCTCCCAATTTTCCTGACAGTGGACTGGCACAAAAGATTTACTACTTTTGGCTTTTCATTTAGGCAAAATAGAAGTGCGTTAATTGAGTGATGGGGCCTATTCTATTCTGGCAAACTATTCTGCGCGGCGAGTGAGAGCAAGCTGCTCAAGTGTAGAGGCTGATCAAAATTAGAGCCTGCTGGATAGATGGGCTTTGGGCTGCTGACCGCTGCCTTTTCTAGCCCAGTTATCCAGGGGAGAGCTCATTAGGCTTAGCTGGAGGTGCAGGCGGCCTGCCTTGTTAGAAAGAGCATAGTGTGGCTATTGTCTCTGAAGAATGTTTGATAATTTCAGTGTTTGTGTGGACACATTCTTACCTTTAACATGTGGCACCCAGCAAGAGAAAGAGGGAAAGTTGGAGAGAAATGCTGCTTATTAGACGACCACTGACTGTATGTGATTCATGGAGAGAGAGACATTAATAGCTTGGTATGAAGCAGAGACAGGCAGAGAAAAGAGATGGATCGAGCAGTGAACTAGGGCGACCCAGGATCAGGCAGCTTGCAGGATAACTGTCTGCTGTCCTGTGGGAAAGGGCTAGCTTGTTATTTTAAGGAGGGTGACTCTGGTGCTCACCTCATGTAGGAAAAATAAAAATCAGGACGCGTGCATACAGAACAATACACCTACACGAGTTGTCTCTGCACAAACGAAGCTGACAACACATGGCAGAGCAGCTAACGAAGTGCCTTGGAGATCTGTCTCTGGTAATGGGTGTCTTGTATAAGATAGCCTCATCATATGGAGCCACGGTCTCATAGCAACCACCACGCATGATAGGGTTACTGTGGGTCTGTTTTTCTTACATAAAAGACAAAGATGCTAATGAAATATTCTTATAATAGATGCTACTTTTTAAAGGGTGCGTTCGTGTTTGTCCATGTTTGTTCCACACTTAAGCCCAGTTCAGTCCTGGAACAGACATGTTCTAGTCCTTCGTCCAGGTTAAGATTTGAGTTTAGTCCCATTTTTGATATGGTTTGTGGGTATTAGAAGTAGAAAATAGTCCTAAGAATGAAAATCCCTTAGTATTAAGTGCAAGTCTTGATAAGAAAAGGGCCCCGATATAAAATAATATCATAAATTACAGTAAAATAATTTATGAGAGAGATTATGGTGACGTTAGGAAGACAATTTTTCTTGCTATTGATGGGGATGTCACGTCAGATTTTAGTGTTACGATTATTGAAAACAACACAATTAAACGATGATTCACGATTCCTGAGACCTGAACCAAACAATGAAATCTTTAATTTCTTTTATTCTCATTGTCTAACACGTTGCTATTTCTCAAATCTGTGACAAGCCGTAAATCAAACTTCCTGAATGACAAAATAAAGTTAATGTGACAAAAATAGCCAGATTGTCAATTATCAATTAACTAAATAATCTTGACATCCTTAGCTACTGATTTTGTGCTTTTAAAATTGTACAGAAATACTTCATGTACTTTCACTGACCAAGTCTTTTTATACATAGTTAAAACATTCATTTAAAGGTTCTTTAACAAATACAAAATGGTATCCTATTACTGGTAAAGTAACATGTGACCAGTCTTGACCCAAAAATGTTAATGCATTATTATTGTGCCATTTCATTAAAACACATGTTGATGTCCCAAACAAACCTGTGCCTCCATGTCAATCATAGCGGGGTGGATTTCAACACGGGTCAGTGGTTTGGGGATTACTGCTTGGGCTGCCTTGCGTATTCCTCTGACATTTGACACATCCCAGCGCCTTCACGGGACCAGGGCAGTGCTCCGTGAGCTCAGCATCACGCCTCGTCTTGCACTCGTCACATTGCATCTCATCACGCAAACCTCCTTTCATCACTCGATGTTTCTCCCACATCTTCGAATCCTTCACTGCTAAATTTGCCCTCTTTATCCTACATTTTGCACCTCTGCTCTAACCAGGTGCTGCTTGCCTCTTCTTAGTCTATAAAAAGAGCTCTCATGACATTTCCTCATGGCTCCCTTTATTGCGTTTTCATGGCTGTGCTCCTTGCTCATATCCTCTCTGTTTTCTGGCTTTATGTCACAATATGTTTGCCTCTTTTTGTTGATTTTTTTCTCAGTCTCCTTTCATTTCCTCTGCCTCTGTCTGTCAGCCATTTTAATCTTTCATCCTTTCCTATTTTTGCTTTAGTCTCCTTGTTTTGTCCGTTTGCTTCACCCCCAAACAGATAATCACATGTTTACGGACAGTGAAGGTAAGTCTTAGCTGAAACGAACAAACGCACACACAAACATCTGCTTGGCGAGAGGGCCCGACGTGCGTGCTTCACTGGCCAACAGATAAACAAGCTTCGCAACCTCCCGGCTAGTAACCATAGCAACCGTCTCTCCCTGTATCTCTGGGTGACGGAGCGCGTGGTTGGCTGCCTGTCCTGGAGGCAAGACAATAGCAGGTTTCAAGGCCAATGTCACAGTTCCTCCTACTACCTGCTCCTTTACCAAATACACCAAAAGATATGAAGGAAAATAGCTTCCTGTTTTGATAAATTATGTCACAAGATGAATAATAAATTAAAGTGAACACTCCCCGTTAAATCTCCCTCTCTCGCTCTGTCATCTCGCCCCCTTTTTGTTTTATGCGGCCAACTGTCTTCTTCTCTTTGTAGGATGCAAGAGGCAAAGGGAATTTCATGCAGACGAACTAAGCCTCTAATCCCCTGTTTTATGCCATTCACAGCCTTTTTCTGTTTTTCGATATAAAACATTTTTGCATATATTTCCTTTAGTCTTCAATGAGTAGTTATAAATGGGACGTCTTAGCGAGCTGTAACAAGCTAATCTTTAAGCTTGCATTTGGACTTCTTGACATAGTTAGTGTATTTATTATTGCTTTTTATTATAGCTTAACCAATTTAACATTTAATTTAGTGAAATCTGATGTGTCAAAAGCCTTCCCGGGGACTTGCCTGATCTACATTCTGTCCAAATACAGAAGGGTCTGGAATAGGACTATATGGGGGCGTGATAAAAAATGTCCTAACTTAGAATGGTCCAACCACAGCCGCTAATTTGTATCACGTGTCTCAGAAATGCGGACGATATCTCTTCTGAATATTCTTGTAACATTCAGAACAACTTCTTTTACCTCAGATTTACAGAGTTTAATGTTTTGCTTTTTGATTTTGAAGAAATCCGCTCCTGGCTGGCCAGGCAATCTAGGGACAGGTGCTGTGAATAAGGCCCCATGATTAATACCAATCGAATCAAAATTAAAATTTGAATGGACGCAATTAGCAAATTGCAAAGGCAGCAATTTTTTCAAGTGCAATAACTTCCTCCACAAACAACACTCTGTTTAAAACTCTGAATAAAACTGCTAGCCCTGTACAAACATGTAAAATGCATGTGATTCTTTTATTAGTTTGTCAGTTAATAGGACTATTTCAGTCAATTCTCCTGAATTAGTTTAAAATGTGAACTTTGAACAGAATACTATTAATAAAACACAAATTGCAAATCTAATCACAATACTTGTCAGAAAAATCAGTTAAATATTTCTCCCAAGCAGCCCTAGTTGTGAATTAGCACAGGCTATAAACACTGTGATTCCAGCATCGGATTAGCACATGTTAATCTGTGTTTGTTGTATCTATCCCTAACAATTACACAATAAATACATAAATGTATTGTAAACAATCAAATCAAGACAGTGGCCATTAATAAACAGAACTTTTCACATGATGACTATGTTTCTCAACTCTTTCTACTGGTTAGAAAGTAATATTCTTGACAAACAGATCTCTTTTTGATGCAGAGGACGCCACCCCTGGTTGCAGATGGGGCCAGATACCTGCTGAGTCATCTGACCTAGGAATAAATGCACGGTCATGCCCACTGAACCCTGTGTGCTGAAAACAAAATGGCAATGTCAGATCGGTTGCTGTTTTATGTAAACACATTTTGTTCCAACATACAGGAAGGCCATCAACCATCATCTACTGTTCTCCATTGCTGAAAGGCGGCATTGAGTAAAGTAACACATTCTATATTTAACGTTCTTTATATTAAAACCATCTAAATTAAAGCTAGAATGCAGATGAATCTCTCAAGGTTTTGTTCACACTAGGACTATGCTATTTATGTGTTCAATACAAAGTTTCAGTCATTTTTCATCGTTGTGTATTTAGTTACAAAATATTGAATACCTGCATTAAAATGTATTTTGTAATGTATTGCATCTATCCATCGATCAATCAATCAATCTAAAAACAATTTTATGTTTATTTTAACATTTGTTATGTAATTATCACAGATAGAGAAGGCAAAACCACACATGCAGCCACCATAAAAGCAGTCTTTTCTTCTTAATGCAGTGCAGTCTGAAGCCCAACTTTGTGACCATGTACTGCGATGTATTCCTTTGATTTTTGAAATGTATTTTGAACACCACAAAATGAATGAGTGACTGTACTGGAATACAGCTGCTCAAAAGCATGTATTTTTGGTACAGGTATTCAGTTACCAACCACAACCAAAATGTCAGTTCAGACTTTGGAATAAAAAATGTCATTGTTTTTGTGTTAAATGGCAATCATTTTTGTTTGTTGACTAGCCAAACCATTATTCAAACTTGGTCCTGGTTTAAACCCAGTTTAGACTTGGTTTGGTCCTGTTCTATTCCAGGTTTAACCCTGGTTATGTCCATGTTTAGTTCACAATTTAGTCTAGTTTAGTCTCAATTTGATGTGCTTTGTGTGACCACACAAAAAAAAAAACAGATTGAAATTTGCCTTTGGTGCAGCCCTCCATCAGCGTCTCTCGGCCTGCTCCTTTCTCTCCTGACTGCAAAAGCCTCTACATCATTTTGTTCTGAACACGTGCGTTTGTGCCAAAGCGGGGTGAGCTGTCAGGCACTCGGCTAACCATCTGATGCTCACTGTTGTGAACTGACATTTGAAGGCTACGTGAGCATTAGTCCTGAATTGTAAAGGGAAGGAGAGAGGGATCGAGTATGCGGTGAGTGCACTGTGCAGTCTGCGGCCCTTATCAATGCATCTGTCTGTCCAATCCACAGAGCACGGCCTCCTATCCGCCTATGATCTGCGCCACTTCAGCGTGCCTCGTCCCCTCTATCGCACCCTGGAGGAAAGTGGGCAAAAGGACGGACATGCAAGCTGCAACAAATACAGTCAAGGAGCAAGGGGAGGGGCCTGAGCACAAAAAGGATATAAGCCAAGGTCGCACTCACACACTTAAATGGGGCGACTCAAATAAATTGCGTATTCATGATAATATAGCACAATGTTGCTGAAATAATATTACGCACAACACAGAAAGTCCAGCAATACACATATACATTACCTTCAAGACATGTTTTAGTATTTCGCAAGTCTCAAATTTGGTCCACTTTCAATTTGATTTTAGCTTTACTTTAGTCATGGTTTGGTCTTCAGTTTCCGTTTCAAATTGGGTAAAAATGCAATCTACAGATGAGTCAGAGGGGACAGAGCAGAGCAATAAAAATTACCAGATACAAAGCTGGCTTGATCAACCCGATACGTGGATAAACACGCACTCAAACCACCACTAAGAGAAAATAAACAGGCTTTTTAAGATCTCAATGCTTTAGCGATGTTTTAAAGCAGGCGAATGACACCAAACGCCCTCCCATTGCTTCTTCGGCAAGTGATTTGTTGGAAAAGTTTTTCTTTACTGTTGTGAAGCCTCAAAGTCTTTGAACTGGACAGGCTTGACAAAAAAGTATGGGATAAAGTTGTATTGTTATGGAGACTGTAACTTAAATATTAACAAAGAAACTAACTATAGTCTAATTTCTGTTTTATAAGATAGACTGAGGATTGGGTGCTGCAAAGTTTATATTCACATGTGAGTTTTTAGTTCTACAATATCCACAATTGACAATAGAATACAATAGAACATAACCAACATAATCCAATACCTTTTCCAGAATAACCAATGCACAAAGCACATTCTGGCATGTCCTCCACTTTCCCAGCCACTTCTATGTATGTATCCATCTTTGTATTTATATATTCTTCTTTTCTTGAAGATTGCAACCCATTGACAAATGAAAAGATTATACATTGGGCGCAACTGCATTTTTACCTTGTTAATCTATTCCCCAAAGGGCTGTTGGATGCATATAAACTCTGACATTGAAGTCATAAAATTGAAATAAATGAGACGTCCTTTCTCACAGCTAGTAAACATGACTGAAACTGTTCTCTAGTGGCTAATGCATGACCAGTGAAAGGGACTTATAATTAACTTTATAACAAAGAGGAATGAGGGCCACGGGCCGCCCAAGGGTCTGGCCGTCACGTGTGTGTGTCTGCGGGCTGTAAAAGTTGGTTAGCGGCCCCTGGTGTGTGTTGGATGTGATAAGCACACCTGAGCCTGTGGACGCCTTCAGACTTCTCGTCACGTCTAAAGTGAACTCAACCCCATCACTGCAGCCCCCGCTCTGCATACACATAAGAGCTACAGCAACTACAGCAACGTGGACAGGCATTCAAGTCACTTCTATTGTAATCACTATAGGACAGATTTGTACCATTTAGCCTAATGTGGAGAGGAAACATTTTTGTCTTGATTCACACTCAAATTGTTAAAAGGGGACACATTGGGCAAAACCAGCTTTAATGAGTTTTTAACCTTGTTACAACAGTCTTTGAGTAATCCTGTGCTGTCCTGCAAATGAGGTTGCTTTCACTTACACCACATCCCTGTACTTTATCCCTGTACTTTGTTGTGATTATTTGGAAAATTAAGACTGAGTGATATGTGTAGGGTTCTTAAATATCACACAGCCTGTTTTCAAAAATAAAAACAAATTACAATCCGCTGCTTGTTCCAGAGAAATATCACTATGAAGAATTGAAAATGCTTTTCAGTTCTGCAGTTTTGAACACTATGCCGTTGAGTCAAATCCCTAGAACATATGGATACAACGCCATTACATTCACCGAAAACATGACCAGAAATCACAATTTGCTCCAAACCAATTCAGATTGGTGTGACATTATAGTGACCTAAAAATGTCCTCAAAGCAACAACTAACCGGTAGAGACGGCGGCACAGAGGGGAGTGAGAGAGAGACAGGGAGAGAGAGAGGGAGGAAGCATTATCGACGCACAACACTGTTTGGTAAGACTGGTGCGTAGCCTGTCGCAGCAGGATGTGTGTGACAGAGACAGAGGACGTTTGCAGAATATATTACATTTGCATACGTTATGTTTTATGTGCGTTTTGCATGAAGGCACAAGGCTGTTCTGCTGTCGGCACGATTAGAAACTGGCATAAACATGAAAGAAAAAACAAAGAGATGAAATAGTATTGGTGAGGTTTTTTTTCTTTAGTCCTGGGAGGCCATTTTTAACACTGGTGACAATATGGCGTATTTCAATATTATTCATTTTGAACCCTGAAAATGTATCAAAGCTTTTAGTGAACACAAAAAGCCTTGCATTTCTACTGGGGGTCAAAAGTCACGTGCGCACTACACACATGTCCCCTTGCCTCTCCTATGGGAGCTCAATGTCTCTCTCTCTCTCTGTGTGAGATCAAACTGTGTATGTGGGATGGAGGCGTTACCATGACAACAAAAATATTCGGGGCGACACATTATTTGCATATTCAAGTGAGACACCGTAGTTGAATTACAGCTGGAAATTGAACGGTCCAATCAATAAGAGTGGCTGGGAGGAAGAAGGGATGATAATGGATGAAGGAGGAGAGAAGAAGAGCGCAAAAGAAAGGAAATGGGGGCATTTTGTGTATTTGTGTGTGTGTTGCTTTAGTAAAAAAACACACACACGCACACGCACACGCACACGCACACACACACACACACACACACACACACACACACACACACACACACACACACACACACACACACACACACACACACACACACACACACACACACACACACACACACACAGGTTAAAAGGAACCTCAAATGGATTGGCTGTTTGGTCATAAATATGGACGTGTAAAACATTAGTATATGGTACATTTTGTTCATTTGTAAAATTTACAAAATCACATGAAGAACTTGCACTGATGCTTTAATGTCAGATTCCACTGCAAAAGAAAACTGAATTATGTTTTGAGAATGAAAATGTTCTGCCACTCATCCCAGTAGCTTCTTCATTTCCTCTATATACCGATTGAAAATCACATACAATAAGAACAACTATCTAATCTGAGACAAACGACTCACTGTTGGAGGTCAATGCTAATAATCAACAAAGGAATAGAGTAGTCAAAAGTATTAAAAATCAGATATTCATCGATAGTAAAACTAGTATAGAAACCAGATTCTAATTTGAACAAGTATCAATACTAAGAAAACACATAAATACACATAATGATCTTGAGCTTTACCAGAACTAGTATAAGACCACATGTAACATAAAGAAAGTACCATTATTTTGTGTTAATTACATTACTATTGGCAACAACAACTTTGTCATCACTGTGGTATTGAAATCTGTATCGAGTCAGTTCCTTAGTCTCAAAATGTACGTAATAAAATATAAAAATATATATTAACGACATGGACAATACTATAACAACAACTATATTTTCAAATATCATCAACACTTGTAAATTCCGACAATTCTTATATAACACATATGGGTCAATTATAAAAGAGATCTCCTGTATTTAGCCCTTCTGCATCACATGTGCTCTCTCTGACCGACCGACGCACACAGGGGACGCGGTACCCGTGGCCCACTTTCTCAAAGGCACTCTGCTCTGTGCTCCTCTGCTGCACGTCTGAAGGCCACGCACTGTCTTACCCCTTCAGAGTGCAGCTGGCAAAGTCATACATCAATCTGGGTTTTACGATGAGCAGTGAGTTAGGTAAGAGCGGGACGAAGTAAACGGCACAACATAATGCAGCGCAGTAACTTTTCATAAAGGCAGAGGGAGGTTTTAGCACAGCACAAGATGTTTACATAGACAGAATGGAGAGGATGCTGACTTCACTGTTTGAATGTGGCTATGGGCGAACGCAAAGAAAGAAAAAACACTATGGAGATGAACCGTTTGCTAATCTCCCACTGATAAAGAGCAGAGAGTGATTTTGGCGCATTGGCGTAATGGAAAAGCCTGATCGAGGACGGGCCCATTATCAGCATTATTGGTGACAGCCCCTAGTGGTCACGGGGACAGCCAAGGAGAGAGAAAGTGAGAGTGAGAGGAGGCTGGAGGAGTCACTGAGGGGGAAAATGGGTGATGGGGGGGTGCAGTAATGGCCCGAAGACACAGCTGGCTGCAGACACACAAGGACGGGGACGGGGAGAGTGAGAGGCAGACAGTGGGGGTGTACCAAGAGTAAAAATAGATGAGACGAAGGGGAGAGCCATGTCATCACCACAACACGCATCCAAGTAGTATTTTTTTCTATTTTTGCAAGGTGTCCCTTCTGAACCTAGAATGATTCAGATTGTGGACTAAAAAATGCAATGGCACAGCCTTTCTTGAAAAAAAAAAAAAGAAAAAAAAAAAGTAGTGACTCATGTTTAGATAATATCATGTTTTTTTGTGTTGTTTTTAAGAAAATTTGAAATGTGATGTGAAATGATATTGTGTATCACAATAAAAAGGGTAGAAAATTCACATTATAGCTCCAGACTTTGCTCTCTGTGCTGTGATTTTATTCAGAAGAACAGAACAGAATCACATGAAATGGAGGTAAAGAGTAGAGAAGATCATCTGCAAATTGTCTTAGTCGGGACACAAACTGACTGACACTGTGCTTATTTGTAGGCCACCTCGAACACCGCATGAGATAAAACATCACATGGTTTTTCTGTGTTGACATCTCTTCCACCTTCATCCCGCACTACTTCCATTTCTAAATCAGGTCCTTACACCAAGCTTTCAGCACCTGGGCCTGCTCACCTTCACAGATCCACGACACTCAGAGCACTTCAGGTATATGGGCGTGTCGAAAAAAAAAAGTCATCATGCATCACCTCCAAAGTTAGAACACAGGGGAAAATGAGGTGCAATCGAGCGAATCAAAGACGACTGGTGTTAGAACCAACAGATATGTGCTATATATGGAGAGTTGGCGAGGAGAGGGAGAGGTGTGGCGCTGGATGTTGACAGAGGCTGCAAAATGACGGAGAAGCGTTTATTAAAGAAAAGGAAACTGGGAGGAGAGTGATAGTGTGGGGACAGATATGCTAAACGGTGAGGAGCTGGGGGACGAGATAAAGACGATGGCTGAAACTGAGTCATAAAGAAAGATAATAGCTGAATATAAAATTATAAACAAAGACACAGAGGTGGGCAATATATCAAAATTTAGATATCGTGAATGTTGTTCTGTAAATATGCAAAATGTGAGTATCGAGCCTATTGAAAGAAAAAGTTAATTAAAAATAAAAGTGAAAAAGCATAATGTGATATTTCTGCTCATTCATTTAAGAGACATTTCACATTTGTCTAATTATTAAGCCTCAACTAATATGTTTAAAGAAATGTTTTTGTTGGATATCACGTTATTCATCTTTGTCAATATCGCCCCAAGACTTCAATCTCACAATAAGGAATATGCAAGCTTCAAAGAAAACATTATTAAATATATAATACAATTTTTCCAGGGTATTGCAATAGAGCTAGTCCTGAGTACCGTTGTGGCGTTACAAACCATTCATGACTCATCTTAATCTAAGCTACCAAATGCCCGGTTACCAACTTTGACCGTTTTTGCTTGATAGTTAACATTAACCTTAACATTAGATAGTCATACACTATTAAGCACCACTCTGGCTAACACATTCAAATGCTGCGAGACAGATATCCAGCGAGTAGTGTGTGTGACTCGCCCAGATCTCATTACAGATCTGGCCGTACACATCCTGCACCCCTCTCCTATCCATCCTTCACCTCAGCCCTGCGCCTGTCTCATCCATCTGCCTATCGCGCTTTGGCTGCCTCTTTCCTAATCTTCTTAGTATGCATTGCTTTGTTGCCGTGGCTGCAGGTAAGTAGTTGCTCAGGCACGTGTGCATGTGCTAATGAAGTTTTATTTTTGCTAACCGCTGAGGGTCTTGGTCAGAGAGCACCTTATGATCAGATAAATGGTAGAATTGGTTTGTGTGTGTGCAGTGATTATGTGGAAACACAATGCAATTAATATTAAGCATTTCAATCTGGACAGATTCAGAAGATAATAACATGGCTTTGGTGCTTAGACCCGAGCAGGGAATGACGAGCTGTGCATTAGGGGTTCAGAGCCGGATATGAGATAGAACTCTTCCCCCGGGGCCGAGACACAGGTGGTGGTTAAAATAAAAAGACCTGAAAAGGGAAAAGTGATGAATCTTCTGCAAGGGTGGTGCTGGAGAGGGGGAGGGCTATGAGTTGAACAGCTGACCTGGAAGAGTGAGGGAGTTTAAACATTTTGGCTGAGCGCTGATTGGCTGGAGGTGAGCTGAGATGGGCAGAGCAGGGAAGTGGCTTGAGCATGTGGCGGTGAGCAATGAGTGAGGGCCGGTCATGATAATTACTATGTTGACTTATCATTCAAGTTGTATTGTACAATAAGTTCTTACATTGTAGTACAATAAGATTTGAATTATAATGACTGATAATGGATTCCAACTAACCACTAGTACATTCTATTGTGCTATTTATTCAGTGTAGCTCGTATTTTCTTATATGATATGGTTCATAGAAAATAGTTTATTGGGATTATCCTATTTTAAGGTTATTATGTCATTTGCATTGTTCACATTCAATATTACTGTTAATTGTGATATTTTCTGTAGCAATATATTGTACTTGAAAAATTTGTCATTACAGTCAAAAAATTAGACTCGCCAAATTGTGTTTATAGGAAGGCTTGTAAAATCTTCATCTTCGCTCAACATTTTCTTAATTTATCCAGACAGTTTAAATCATTTTGAGGCACCTTTAACTTGTATAAGACACGTATGTTTTTGTGTGCATGGCTTGTCTATAGGCTCTCATCTGTGATACCATGGTAACAGTACGGTCAGTCAATAGACATCAGAGTGAGAGGTCATTAGCACCTGCCTCATGTCTTCTCTGCATGAGAACATTCTCAATTAGCTGGATCGTGGCTGCTGCGTCCGGCCTGCTCCTGTCTCTCTCTCTCTGGCTGAAATCATTTGGATCATAGACCAATATCAAGTTCATATCTGACCTAGAGACCTTCATTTGTGTTTGCTGGTTTCTGAGGGTAGTTTGTTTGACTTGTTCAAGGCCAGTTACTGGTTATTTTTGTGATAAAGCCAGACTAATAGTTGGATGTTTGCATTTGACGCACACTTGACGTCCGAAACATATGTGAGTATCCAAGGTGATCGGCCACATCTCACGGATAAAAAAAGTCTCTTCAGCCTCCACACTACACCCACCTCTGCAATGCTGCAACCTCTTCCTCTGAGCTGGAGAGAAGAGTGGAGGAAAGCAAACACAGATAAGACAAGTCAACAGAAAGAACGCGGGATGGAAAAACAGAGAGATATTGAGCTCCAAAACAAAAATAGCGATGGAGGACGAGAAAGACTATGAAAACAAACAACGCTGGAAGGCTACTGCGTGTCGCACTGAATCCTGCTTTCACTGTTTACCATCCACATACCACTACACACTGTTAAAACCACGCCCCCCTCCGTCACCACGGCAACAACTCTGTCGGCTGTGGCCATGTGGCGGCAGCATGCCCACCGCGCCCTGGTTTTGGCAAAGAGGTCTGTGTCCTGTTTGACGTCACACCATTCATTTAATTCACTGAGGGCTGGTTCTGTGGCACTGGTTACTATGGAGGCTAATTTCACAAGGAGGCAAGAGACAGCACACATCTGCCATACACATATATTTAAGACGAGGCGCTACCTAGCAACAGAATCAGGGTGGGGTACAGAGCAGAGACAGGGACACAAAGTTACAGGCGCTCGTCACATTTGTTAGAATATTACAAGGAGTCATATTAGCAAGGATAACAATATGAGTAAAGTCATAGAACAAAGTACTCTAAATTTAAGAAGGCCTCACTGTTAATCCTTTTGAATGTCAAATGTTTTGTTTACAGAATATCATCTGAAACAAACAGTGAATTTTAATAATGCAATTTGCCGCAACAAACTTAACCTGTTTTGGGACTTATGTTAAAATCCTACATCGTATACAGCACTTTATAAGTTCTCAAACAATCAGGACTTTTTCCAAGCAGCTGTTGGAGTTGCGTAATGGTGCAAGAAATGTAAGACTGTGAGAACCCTGGAGAAATGGATGTTGCTGTGACATCACACATGCATGCAGCGCTAACAATGAAAATCATAACACTCTCTGACACCGATGTTTGCATCACTGACACTTTTCTATCTTAATATCTTATGGTTGTCATGGCGGTGGTACAGCTGGAGTCTTAGTGATGAAGACGAGATTCAAAAACCCTTTTGGAACACCAGGACATGAAGGCCATGCCCAATCTTATCTAGGTGGAAGATAAGATTTAATTAAGTTTAAGTTAGTATAATATTGCAATTGTTGCTTTGGGGTATGCAAAATTAGAATATTTACTTTATATTCACTTTATGAATCTGGCACATTTTTGATGGATTGCTGTATTACTGTCTAAATGTCATCTTTTGAATAATAGATTTAAAGAAAAGATTTCTGTCAATATGGTTTAAATCATAAAAGCTGTGTGGGTGAATAATATTGCACTGGAATGGCACAAAACAACGTTATGTTATGGCCACTTTCCTGATGCTAGAACATTTTTTACACAACAAACATGCACACTGTGTAACTATTCTGACAAAGTTCAACAAGCAAGATAATCCTAACCTACAGACAGACTTTGATGCAGTCATCCAACCTTCTCAGGTCAATCGAAATCAGTAAAATGATTCACTGTACTTAACCTGATTTGATTTTAAATGTTTGTTTATCACTGTACTGTAAAGTGTCTTTGAGTATCCTGAAAAACCCAATATAATAAAATAAAAAGTAAAATGTATGATTATTGCTGAGGACAAAATAGATATGGACTATTAGCATCTATTTTCACAGGTCTTAAAAATAAAACGATGTGAGTGCGTGGTTTGTTGAGATGTGTTGGACTCATTGCAGCTGCTGAGTGAAAGCCCTAATCATTCATTTCTCCAGCACCTGCTCTACTGTGTCATCTCTGTGTGGGCTGATAACTCCTACCTGTGTGTTGTTTCACTTCTGAAGCAGATGTGTGACTTCTTGGTACTGATAATACAACACCAACAGCTCTATTGCTAACACGCTGCCAATACATGCCACCAAAAACATTAGCCCTCGGGTGAAACAAAAAAGTATCAAATGTTTTACATTGTATTAATTGACAATACAGGATTACTCAAACACACAGAAATCAAATTCAACCCAAATTCTGCAAAAAAATAAAAAAGTACCATAGCTTTAAAAGCATTACTGCAACAAATGATAAACTGGTAGAGAACATTTAGCACCAGCTCAAGAAGAAAAATGTATGTTGAATAAATAAAAAGGCTAAAACAACCCACATAAACAATTGGCAATTTTAAAGTTTTGGTAATTTATAATATTATAATGAAAGAAACATAATGAAAAAATAAAGCAAAAAGTGATCAGGGAGCAACTGAAGGACAAGTAAAAAATGTGAGAGACATGAAGGACAGCGGATGAAGAGCATAGAGCTGAACCAACGCCAGATCCTTTTAATGAGCAAAGTGCTGCACCCGACACCTCACACCTAATTACACACACACACACACACACACACACACACACACACACACACACTAGGAGGAACCCTATTTTTGCCTCCCCATCCTGCAGCATCCCACCATCCAGCACTAAGCACTCCCTCCAGATCAAACAAGCAGAGCGCACCAACCAGAATACAGATGAGCATCACTCTCTCTCCACCCCTTTCTCTCATCACAACCTCTGTCTACTCTTCCCTGCAGTAACCCCTCGCTTCTTTCATGTCTTCCACTGTTACATAGAAGGGCTGAAAAAACATACAGCGCTGACACTACACTAGCTTGGCTTGGTGCCCCTACAACAAAAATATATTACCTGTGATAGCTCTGCCTCAAACGTGCACACGTATAGTCGATGAGATCCAGCATGTAATAAGATCTAGGTTTGTAATCTTGCCCTAGCATTCACTGGAACAGCGTGTACCCTCCATGACTGCATTCGCCATTCAACGGAGGAGGGAGGAACAGAGTCAGGATTATAATAGTAAAGCATTTATACGTATTTATGAACATGTGGACTGATGTAAGACGAGGCTTACTCACTCCGTATGTGGCACTGGAATGAAAGATGAACACTGAAAGATTCGAAAATGAAAGCGCCTATTACCACATAATATCAAATTTCATGTACATGTGTGTTTGGAGTGCCATACAAATTATGGCTTTTTTATCTATAAACAAGCACCGTCTCATACTAGTAATATTGCATCAACTATTACACAAGACGGTTCTGTGACTATATGACAAGATCAATACGCAAATTAATATCCTAAGCTAGTATCAAGCTCTCTGGATATTTTATTGAGAATCTAGGCATCTGTCCTGCGAAAAACATCAACTCAGCATTCATGTTTATTTGCAGTGACGTGACGTGTCATGTTGAAATGGGCTAGCTAATTGGTCAATTTATTCAAATAAATTAAGATAGCACCTATGGCTATTATACGTACGTACCATGCGCAATTCTGCTCTTAACTCCACTTTAAATCACCAGATAAACAATTACAGAGGCTTATAATTATAGGCGCTTAATAAGTACTTAATAAAGCAGCATTTAATGTCACATTGCTTGGCATAGTTCTGTTGCTTTTTGGATTAAATTAGCCCCACCTTTGGGAGAAATCTAATTGATACACAGCACGTCTAGACAACTTAGTGATACTAACAGGAGCCTGGCTGTGCAGGCTTGCAAATTATTGTATGAATCAGGAAAAATATTATACATTTTTCATATTGTTATTAGCCTTTAAACATGCTATTGAGAACCTTGTATTTGCCATCTCAAAAAAAAAAGTTTATTATGGACTAAATGCTCTAGGCGCCATCTGCTGTCTGCAATGACACTTGCTGAGTGCATCCAGCCAACAGATAGTGCCTAGCGCTACACACAATTTAGTTATGTTATCTCTTTAAGAGACGCTACGGTCAGGCTAGCATAAGCAGTGGTGGTGTTTAGAAAAAAGAAATGCTCAGAACAAGCCTGGCGATGATTTACGGACTTAAAACCGCAAAAGATTCTCGGATAAGTGACGTAGATGATCTGAAATATGTTGTGTAAAAACGTATCGAGGTAGTAGGAGAGTGCTTTTGACCAAATGAACATTCCTCAAAATTGCATGAGTGTAGCTAAATGCAACTGCAGGTATGTTTTTGATGATGGAACATTGTTAAAGAACATGGTTAAAAGCTCAGTGTAATAGAGTATGTGTCCTTTATGTACTACAGGTGTGGTACAACAGATGCTATTTATACTGGCTTTGGGCTGGCACAGTTGGTTGACAATAAAAATACAAAAGTGAAAATAAGTAACATAGTTGCAGGAGCAATGATTATTGTAGTACTTGGACATTCCTGTAGTGTACAAGCCGTTTGCTGGTATAATTATCAACCTCCCACTCTGAGTCATAGGTTAGATGCCTGTCTTCATTAGTGGCTGTGGGTTTGTCATGTGCAGTGCTGCTGTGGTCCACGGGCTCCCTACAGTCCTGCTTGTGCCTGTGACACTTCTCCTTAATGAGGGCCAAACATCTTCAGCCTTTCTGTTTCTCCTTCTCCGTCTGAGTAATCACCTCACACACTAAAAACATCCTTTAGGGCAATTAAACGTGCATTTGGGACAAACAAGCAATACAAACTATATCAATAAGAGACCATATGTTAACGTATAATAAAAGCTGAACTAAAAATAAAAATGTGGTAGTGTTGCCTGACCTCTCATAGTTCAGGGTTTTCAAGATGAGAGCAAAAACAGAGGAGAACCAGAGGGGAGTTTCACCTTTGATTTCACAGCTCTGGGTTGCCCTTTGCTGACCTACACACACCTACAGACAACTACACACACACACGCACACGCACACGCACACGCACACACACACGCACACACACGCACACACACACACACACACACACACACACACACACCCTCATCCCAGTTCTCTGCTAGCCATGATAATCAACTTTCTTTCATTGTGTTGCATCATACAGAAAAACAAACTGTCGTGCATGGAGGAGCTGAAAATGTAACGTATGACTAGAGAGCTTCTTTTTGTTTTTGTCATAGCAATTATGTATTCGTACTCAGTTTCCTTGCTATACCACACCATACTGTGCCAAACCAATTAGATGCCACTGGACTTATCTGTTCCTTGTGACAAAAAATATTCCTTTGGGAGACACTTGGGGGACTCAAAAATGCACAACTCCACTGTCAGCTAAAATTACTATCCATGCAGCCACATTTATTCAGGGCAGATATTTTTATATAGAATTTTTTTGTGTGGTGTTGACTGGAGCGCAGCTGTTTACGTGTTGATGCTCGTCATGTCGCTGCATCGCTATAAACGATCAGCGCCTCGTCCCCCATTCATACCCTCTTCCACGTCTTATCACTCCCTCTCGCCCTCTATAGTGCACCCTTTATTAGTCTGTGCCTACATGGGTGCTATCTTTACACATACACACACAATGTTCTATATCTCACCCCTGTTTTTCTCCCTGACACTTCTCTTACACCCTTATCTATGTCGATGTACCCCTCCTACTCTGTGGCACTGGCTCCCCTCACAGTCTACCTCCTCCTACCCGTCTCTCTCTCTCTCTCTCTCTCTCTCTCTCTCTCTCTCTCTCTCTCTCTCGCTCTCTTCTGGGTGATTGAGGATGTTGGTAGCATCCGTTTCAGTCAGCAGTGACACTGCAGTCTCGCTGCATCTTTAAATGGCTGGAGCAGATATGTGCATACAAAACACATCAAACTAAAACACACTTGCAGCCCTTACTGTGTATGTATCACAGCTCATAGGCAGAGAATCCTCAATAGACAACACATCTCACAAATTCAAAAATGTCATATTTTTTTAACAAATAAAATCACCACATTAGATTGAATCATAGACATATATTACATAATTTTGAAGGAGACAGACTTTGAATGTTGTTCCTACTTGCCCTCATGCAGCTACAGAGCAAACAGCATGCTACGACACAGTTTCCTTATATAGCACTACGCAGTAAAACACATGATTTGAAATTCTCAACAACTACAGCCCAAACCAAACAAGCTTAGTACGAACCTTTCGAGAACACTGACAAACCATCTTTTATTTATGCCATGTCTTTCCCATGCAGATATACTTGCGTAGTTGCGTTTTGTTATTTTGGATAGATATGACTAGGAGTTGAGGCAGGTGTTGTGTATTTGGACTTTCATGCACTTGGTAGTGTTGAAAATGTTTTGATCAAATAAAAATAATAAAAAATCACATGCTGTCCTGTTTTGAGCATGCAAGTACACAATCTGGACACACGCCCCCTTTCCTACCCACTCCACATGTCTTACTGACTAGCAAGTAAGAAAGCAAAATCACCTGCGTTAGTCGGCGATCCTCAGCGTAGTAGTCCCTCTGACGCCCCTGAGGATTGGCCGGAGAGTGCGTCCCGGGCTCTGGAGCTGAGCGCGTTACCGGAGAAGCTCAATCCTTGTACCCTGCGATGCTGAAAATGGCACCAGTATTTCCTGACAGCAGCAGCCTGGCTTTCTCTCTCTCTCTTTCTCCACCTCTCTCCCTCGGCCACTGCTGCTGCTGCTCTAGCTCACTTCGCCCCTCCGCCTGTCTGCTGCCATGTCGAGTGCATGCCGGGTGAGGGGTGGGCTGCGTATGGGGGTGGGAGGAGGAGCGGGGTGGCGGGGGTCGTGAGGAGGGACTCAGGGGAATAAGAAAGCAATTAGATGACAGCCCCTCTTCCTTCCAGTCGGGGGAATGTATAACGGAATTAGCTCGGAGAGGGGGCACCGAGTGGGCACGGAGGGGGAAAGGGGAGCAGAGCAATGCTGGGGTGCATCATCCGACTGCCTCTGCTGCACTGTCAGGAAATGTTAGGGAAAGGATCTGTCAAATACAAAGGAAAAAAACACGGCATGAGAAGACGATAACAAATATACATATAATAAATACAATTATGTAACAAGTCGTGCAACAGAGTCACCTATAGCAACACCAAAAATGCTTTATTAATGCAAGTGTGTATGTTGATTGGTTTGACGTTTGTGCTAGAGTTGCAAGATTAATGGCAATCAAATCGAAATCGCAATTTGAATGAACGCAACGGGCAAATCGCAACAATGGCAATTTTTAAAGTACCATCATCATCAAAAAAAGAAAAAAAAAATCCTGCTTATTCTGCATAAAAAGGCTAAAAAATGTTCTGGAACACATGTGATTCTTTTGATCAGTCAATCAGTCAGTTCATTTATTTCAGTTAATTCAGTTATTTCATATGATAACATAAATCACAAATCTAATCACAATTGCAATTAGATACTGACCCAAAGCATGCAGCCCTAACACATATAATAAATACAATGATGTAGCAGGACACAATCATTGAAACATAATTACCCATAGCCGCACCAAAAATGTTTTATTAATGCTAGTTAATGTATATTGATTAGTTTAACATTTGGTTAAAGATTCATTGTGTTTTAGCTAAAGGTTTGGTCTAAGATTCTTTATGTAATTTTGGAGTCATCTGTGGGTCAGAAGTAAGACAACAACCAAGAGGAAGACACTATCTTAGTTCATTATTGTGAGTTACTAAAAAGAACCTGGATTATAACAAACATTAACTCATGAATTAGAAGATAAACTAGACCATAACCAACCATTTTTACAATTGCATGTTTGGAAAAAGGCCTTGATGGTGGTCTGCATTCTGAGTACTACCACAAAAACATTAAATGTATGTAAATTCGCAAATTATGTGTTGAGTTTTATACATTATAATTTCACTTCCAGCGACGAAGTGTCCTTGTGCAGTCTAGCAGCCAGTCTGCCAGTGTGGTGAGAGAGGCAGCAGATGGGGGTGGTGCTGGACTCGAGTGATTGCCATTACCACGTCTCTGTGTGCGTGAGTGTGCGTGAGTGCGTGTGTCTATCACATTCTGGGGACTAGAATTTGTATACAAACTCAATTCATGGAGATCTGCCTCCCTTATGTGGACAAAAATCAAGTCCCCATGACGTAAATCATTTATTATTGGATCAGCAACATGATTTAAAGTGCAGATGTGGGTTAAAATAGGTTAAGATTAGAGTTTAGGTTAAGGTTAGGCGAGTAGAAACTATGGTTAAGGTGAGCATCGTCTGCAAGAAATGAATGTCAGTAAACGTAATGTCCCCAAGAAGCACCGTGTGAGTGTATGTGTGGGAGAAAGTGATTGGTGATGTACTGATGGGAGGAGTGTGTGTTGTGGGACCACCTGCTCTTACCTCCCCCCCCCCCTCTCTCTCTCTCAGGAGGGAGAGGGTTAGAGAGAGAGAGGGCAAACAGCAGCTTCAAAGCTCCTCTAGTCTCAGGTTTGCTCACCCTCCCTCCGCACTGAGTGGGTGGTGGGAATTATATGTGTGTGTGTGTGTGAGTGTGTGTGTGTGTGTGCCACAGCAAAAAACTTAACCAGCTATTTCTGATGTGAAGCCTCTCGTGCATGTTCTAGTTTTTTTTGTTTTTGTTTATATATGTACAGTCAGCTGGATTGACAAATTAATTGGACTTGCCAATGCATCATAGCAATCTAATATTACACTCTGAAGATTTCTGCAAGTGTACAAAATCTACATAAAAGTCCATGTTGTTTAAAAAAAATAATACTCATCAGAGACTCAAAAATGGCTTATAACTCCTTGTGGCTGAATATTTATTTTCCTCTACAGCTGCTTTATAAAGCTAAAAACCAAGAATGAAGCATAAAAGGAGTAAAGAATATTTGTAAGCGAAGACAAGCTTGTCCTTATGTAAAGCCGTGTGTCTGCAGGGGTGAGCTGTCTGAGGCTGCCACTGTGTGTGTGTGGCACAAGGAGATATGTCCGTGAGTGTGTCAGTGATGTGCTATGAATGAAAATAAGGAGTAAGAGGAGGGAGGGGCAGGAAGGAGAGAGAGGGGGAGGGCTCCACTTCTCCTCCCACTGTCTCCCTCCGAGCCACATCCGAGCATCTTGCATCCTCACATCAAAAATCACCATCTTTCTACCGTCCTCTTTCTTGTCACAATAGGGAACAGTGGTCATTTTGGATCCGGCTGCGTGCATCTGAGGGTGATTCATTGAGCTCACAACCGGCGCCGCCATCCTCTCCTCCCCGTCGTGCATAATGTGCCTCGTGCAATTATGTCGGCGACCCGTGATGGCTTCTGGCACGGCAACACACAAAAAAACGAAAGAAAAGAGCAGAGCACGACATTTTCACACTTTGAAACAAATCCGCTTGCCATCAGACACACACGCACGCACGCTCCGGTTCAAGGGCGATTGATTTGGGGTTTAATTTCTCTCGGTGAGGCTTTGGACGCTAAAGGATGCGCCTCGGTCTGACCTTGACGGCAGACAGGGGGAGTTCTGTCTCTGCCGACAGCCTCCGGGGCATTCACAGCAGCATATAGAAGGGTTCAAAATTAAAACAGAGCATCTTCAACTAGACTATCAGTAATAATTTATTACTGATAAATGCTTATAATCTGTTTTCTAATTATAGCAAAAAGTAAAAATAGTCTTAAATTTAGCTGAGGTGGAAAAATAGTCTGTCTTTAAATAATTTATGAGTTCAGATACAGAGTATCTTCCTGCTCCTTTAAGGCTAGGTGTTGCACTCTGCAATGAAAGATGTTTTTATTTTGATCAACAATACTAGTACCGACATGCTTTATTTTGTACGTGCCGGAGAGCCAGAGGACTTAGCAGGGGACCATGTTGAAGAGGTTAGTTACAGAAGTCCCCATTGTCTTTCAAATGGGAGTTGTCTATCTCAATTTTTTTTTAATTGGTTCATCATTTTGCATACTATAAACTAAAATCTCAAATTTACCAACATGAAACAGAATGGTTCAACCAAATATATACAAATACTATGACTTTTCTATAATTGTATCCTTCTACAAATGCTATTGCAATCGTCAGGACCTGATTTAGAGCCGCTTCGCCTGTTGTGGATGGGTTAATCGTTCCAGGGAGCGATACTTGCAGGGATGCGTTTGTTTGATCAATGAGGATCTGAGTGAAGCGTGAGTTTGCCTCCAGCTCTCACATCAAGCGAAGTGGACATGGGTTACAAACGGCACGCTTTCAAGTATCGGTTACAATTTTTTTCTCATCTTTGCTGCATATTCTCCAAGTGTTAAAGCTTGTGAGTGTACGAATTCTATCTTGCATTTATAGATAGTAGAAAGGTTAGCAAATCAAAAGTGTGTGTTATATGAGGGTAATTATAATGGTCAAGAACTCTAGATAGAATAAGATGAGATAGTTAAAATATATGGTAAACATCTGTTTATAATTTAAATGTGTAAATCTGATATTTTGATGGGGTGGAGGTGTTGGGGTCAGGGTCGACTTCATACACACAGCACACACACCTTAGATCAATGGGAAGCAGACCAGGAGGGGGACCGCTCACTGTTGCCATAGAAACAGGAGGACAGTGGTGTTGGATACTGTTACCGGGCAGGAGAGGGGTGGTCTGCTGTGGAAGATAAACAATATCAACACAGGGTGATATTTATGGCAACCTAATGTGAAATTATTGAACACACATAAAGTTCATATTTAAATGTATCAACCTCATGACTTGCTGACTTCCTAAGTTGCACACGTCAGGATGTATTTTTATTTTGTTATGAAACCATCAAACGTGCCCCAGCTTGTATTTTACTATGCTGCGGTGAGGTGCGCCGCCAAGTGGGACTCACCTAAAAGTGCATCGATAGAAAAAAGTCTGGCTGACTATGGCGCGTAATGTTATTATGGTATACGGACGCACTTAACTGAGGTAAATAACATTTGAGGCTTTAACTACTCGTCATTCCATGTCGTCATTGAATGAAGCGTGCAGCACGTTAAATATGCTGAGAAAGATAAAAGTCTTTTTATGTTTGTCTCATGCATGTAATGAAATACAGCATAGTGTCATCAGCCGTCGGATTAGTTTAATATAGAATAGTCAAAAGATAAATACCTGCAGTATGGACAAAACTTATTCTCGGCCAAGGCCAAAATGGGAGAAACTAAATGGGCGTGATTTACGCTTGACAAATCTGAAAACGCCCAATAAGAGGCATGCAGCCGTCACCTGATAGATTTCTCTTCTCTTCAAAAAAACAAATGAACAAATAAAAGGTTACATTTAATAAATAAACACCCCAAATAGTAAAAAGTGTTAGGTCACGGATAATATGCACAGTACTTTTCTAAAAATCAGATTTGATACGATTCCGGACGTTTGATGTGGTATGCGCGCCATCTAGTGGAACTTCGTTACAATTAATAATAACGGGCGTTGAGGGCAAAATAAAAAAGAAAAAATAAACAAACCTCTGCACAGATTCGAAAACAGTCAGCACGTAAGATAGCAATGTATTGAGTTGTGGTAAGTGGAAAGTTAGGCCCTACAGACTAGAAACCCTGATTAGAAATTAACGTGTCTTCAGCACCACGGACAGCGACAGACTTTGCATGAACTGTTATAGTGTCACACAATACCGGGGTGAAGAAAAGACACGTGTTAACCTATTAATGGCTTACATGTGTTAAAGCTACAGGAGAACTCATATGTGGTGGTTGTTTTTATTGCACACTTTATTTATGTGGTAAACAGATCTTCACAGTAACAATGCAGTAAAGCAGAACAGAAGACAACTCGATGCAGCTTGGTCTTCAAAATATTTATAGGTATTTACACAGAAGATAAAGTAACTTTAACTTAAGACTTTTTACTGGTGTAGAATAGAATCGTATGAGGCTAACCCAGGAAACATTCAAGTCACACATCTTTCATTGCACTAGAACTGGGTCAGTCAAAACACAGGCATAAGGGGCAGAAAACAAAAAACAAAACAAAAAAGAATTGCACTGACACCATCTCAGAAATACATTTAAATTAAACAGCTGTGTTGTGTCCAATATCTTATTATAAAAATAGTACCTGAAGTATTTTTAATAGAAACAATGAAGTTGAAACATAAAAAAA
Source organism: Rhinogobius similis (assembly GCA_019453435.1). NCBI lineage: Eukaryota > Metazoa > Chordata > Actinopteri > Gobiiformes > Gobiidae > Rhinogobius > Rhinogobius similis. Next base: position 24,162,432 of record CM033631.1, read on the forward strand.
AACATTTTAGTGAACTGAATTTTAGTGGCTTATCAATAAATAGCTTAACAAACACTATTTGTATTTTCCATTGCATTAACTGTAAAATAGTATAAAAACACAGAACTCTGTGTGCTTTCTGAAATGAGAGTTGTTATGTTATCTTAGTAGTTATTAAACATCAGATTTTGGAGAAAGAAAGTCAGTTGTAATTTTAACGCTCAAAACATGCCCTGTAAAACAGAACATAAAATAATAAACATACAGCAGGTAAAAATAAGTTCATAAGGCTAAAGTGAAGGTCCTGCTGAATACAGTGAACAGCACTTTTTACATGTGAAATGATATATTGATAAAATGACAACAATAAACTCGTTGTTAAAGCTTATCATCCATTTGCACAACCATGCACTCCCCAGTTCATTTTTGGATATGTCCTTTATATTCAACATTTAGAAGCTTTATTTGAAACATGATAGAACACAGCAGTGGCTCCATTATGTGAGAAACAATATTTGATAAAACAAAATACATCTGTATCTAACAAATACAAAACTTCGGTCAGAGCAGTCTTCGGCTAACTTTTCTAAAAACACTTAGAAGCAAGGTCCACCCAGGCAGGTCTTGGAATTCACTGAATTCAGCTTGATTCAAGAAGAGGAGGGCTTTCTTTTGGCACGATCCCAAAAATCAAAGTACCACAAATCAGGTCCATTATCCATGTGACAGGTGGCTCACTACCTGTGCCCTGGACTCCTGAGGGTGGCGGTGGCCTCAGCTAAGTCCTCCTCTACAACATTGACGTACCCCTCTTTGTCTATGCAACCCCCCAGAACCTGCAGGATCAAACGGAGGCGACGGTCTAAGGCCTGTAGATGCGGCTGGATCAGGATTGGGGACAAGCGGTCCTGTAGCAGAGACTCCTCCATCAGGGCGCTCAGGCGGTACTCCTCTTTGGCCAGCAGTTGGAGACGGAGATATGTTGACTTTCTGATTCTGCAAGGGAGATTCAACAGGGGGATTTTAGGGGTTTATGGCTTTAGAATGCATATATTTATTTTTGTATTTGTATTGCCTTTATTGTGTTTTATTCGTAAGTTTGTTAAAAGAAAAAATAATATTTGTAAACAAAAATAAAAAGACTATATGAACCTTGAGTAATTGAGCACCATTGTGAATGCTAATATCTAATATAATGTTACTAAATCCTGTTTGTATAAATACATTTGTTGACCTAAATGTGAGATCAGATTAGTGACAACCCACCTGCAACATTGACTGAGAGGCACCAGAATCGACACCTCGTCATGGGAATGTTTGCCAAACCTTAAAACACACAATAACAATAATTAAGACATAATTCAAAAAAAGAGATCTTGGTGCTGACTTACCCTCTTCCATTATCAAGATGAATGATGAAGGTGTCATTTCCAAACTTCTCAAATGTTTCATAATGATGGCGATCCATGTTACCTGTAGAAATGGCACAATTATACTCAAAATACTTTTAAGATTATGGAGAAGAAGCTTATTGAATATAATCAATCAATAAGTTTTGAATATTAAAACTTAAATAAAATATGGGTATATCATCACTGCAGATGGTAATGGGATTTTATACACAATATGGAATGTTGTATGCTCAGGCAAATTCTCTTATACGTAAGTTTGGTTTTTGTACGGATGGTGTGAACTTGACATTGTTTAAATCATATTGTACACCATTGTACACTGTCCACCTCTGGTCTAACTACAAAAAGACGCTTTGCAGGCGCTCCTGACTACTACAGTAAGATGTTTGGCACTGCAAGTGTGAACACTCTACAAGCTGTGCTTAATACTCTAATGTACAATTTCATTTGTAGGCTGAATGAGTCAGAAAATGAAATCCTGGTGTCACTCTCTAATGTAAGATTCAGTGCAATATGCTACAAATCTAAGGACAATGGTATGACTGTCTTTTTTAAACATTACACTTTATTTTTATACTGTATACTGTATCATAAAATGGACCAATAGTCTGGAATAAAGTTGAATTGAAACTTTGTCCCAGCATGTTTCTTACCCATCAAGAAGTCAAAGACGGTCATATCCATAATATCTAGCAGTCGTGAACCACGATCATATGGAGGAGTCTGCTTAACCTCATCGCAGTAGTCAGGGTCCACCTCCCACCTGAAGATTTGACAAATATTGAGATTGGACTAGCACATAACAACTTCACCTCAAACATATTCATAAATACGTACTCTGCCTTCTTGCGTTTGTGATACGAACGTCTCCATGGGTTTCTCCATGTCTTGCGTTTGGCCAAGTTCAGGTCTGGCAGGAATGCAGCAAGTGAGCCCTCAATCTGGTCTGGTTTACCGCACAGAGCGTGTTCAGTGGAGCAGTAGTATGAGCATTCGCCATAGAAGCACACATTGTTGGCTAAAACATTAGAAATAAAATGTTATTGTATGGTATTATTACACATATGTTAATATGTTGATTATATAATAAACTATTCATACAACAATATGTATGTTTGATCAAATACAGAAAGAGTTTCAAAGAGTGACATCCTTGGATCAGTTGGGTGCCCCTACTGCCATCTTGTGGCAACAGGCAAACACTGCAACATTTCAAAGCTGCACATAGCCCACTTTCTCCATAACCTAGATAATTGGTTCTCGAGTTTTTCACATCAAGTACCACCAAAGTAGACATTTGACCTTCAGAGTGCCACCTGGATCCAAACCAGGTCTGAAACAAGACTATTCTAGATTTAAACTGGGGCTGTGATGTGATGCTGTACTAGTTCTTGCCAGGAACCAAAGTGTGGACTGAATTGACTCCACTGCATGCAAATGTTTGAACTGCAGGGGATCTCATGTACCACTTGAAGGACCGTGTGTACTACAATTTGAGAAACACTGACCTACATCACTTTATCAAGCTGACTTCAATAGCGAACCAGGAGAATGTCGATTTAACGCTGAGTCCAACCACGCCGCCTGTGACTTTTCTTTTACTCTCTCACTTTCTCTCCTTCTCACCTGGAGAGATAAAGAACGTCCTCCACAGCTTCTTGTCACGTGTCACATCTCGGATCTCTCTGGTCATGTTGACGAGGCGGCCGGCCACCGGGGGCACTCTGCGGAAATCTAGAATCCTGAAACAGACAAGTGGAGGAGACACTATAGTGAGCGGAAAAATAAGGACATGGCTTATACATTAACATCTCCTAAGAAAACATAGTTGGATTTTTGCTCACCAAAGCAATGAGCATCTATTTAGGATGGGGACTTATGTAATATATTTTTGTGCATTAATATTACGTTCATATCTCTACATACCCTTTATACAGTTTTTCCCAAATAAAACAACCTTACCAACCTTGCTGTTTCCCCTGTTTTTGTCTACCTCTTTTCTCATGCTCTTATGTCAGAACACTACACCTATTCACCCCCTGTTTAGCACGTCCCCCCCGTGTGTTTGGTGACCCCCGGAGAGGCCGAAGCTAAGCCTCCTGGGAGCCGCGTGGACGTACAGCAGACAGCAGCCGAACCAAAGAGACTGGGAGAAACTTTAGCCTTCAGAGAGGTGCATTCAGGAGCAGCAAAGTGCACCGTCATGCAGGGCCCAGTGACAAAGGACCACCTGTGCGTGCATGTGCTGCAGAGGATACACTGAGCCATGTGTTGTGCGCACACTGACCCAAACACACAGCACTGAGGAGCAGCCTTTTGAAGCAGTGAGCAGTGACAAAGTACTGTGATGTGGCAAAATAGTAGGAAGACTAATTTTAAAAGTTTAGTTTGGGAAATTATGTTGTTGTAAACGGAGCCAGGGAGACTACATGAGGTTATTGATCGATGTTTCTTTTAGAGATTTAAGCTAAATTAAAACAGAAAAGGTAAGAAAGAAAGGAGGAAAAAAACTTGAGAAATACTTAACAAGTACTTAAACCTACAATCATTTCTAAATATAGAAATAAGACTGAAATATGACCATTACTTTAGCATTCACTTGTTAACATATACAACCAGTAGCGGCTATCTATCTAACAGTTTTGAGAAATAGTAACTTCAATGTAAATCTTAAAAGCAACACAGACTCACTAGAAAATCAGATGACATCTCCAAAGTTGGAGTATGATATTTAAATGAATAAAGTAACCACACAGACAGCTCAGTGTGTTGTGTCACCCTGTATTACAGGGTGAATATAATATTAACTAAGATGAAACTATAAACCCTATAGGCTTATTCATATTCAATATTTATATTTAAAAAGCATTTGCATAAAAGATGAAACTACCCTTTACTCTTAAAAGTACATACCTGTCCAAATGGAAGGCTGCAATCTCTGCATTATGTCTCTCAAAGTCAGAGAAGTAGAAAAAGTCTGGAGGTGTTTGCTGTTCTCGGGTTTGCCTGAAAAACAGAAGAAAAAAAAAATGTTTGAGATTTATACTTTTATAACTTTGCCATTACAACACACATAAAAGCTCATGCTAATTTATTTTACTTTCAATCAAGGTGAAGAGCAGAAAATGATACCAGGTTATAAAGCTTTAATGTATTAAATACAGAAATAAATATGTATTGCACTTGAAGACTATAACCAGAATATAAGAATATAATTTTAACAGGATTGGCTATGTCCCTGTTTCATCTCCCATGATAAGCCAGGGCCTTCAGGGTGCTGTTCCTCCCTGGGTCTGCTCCCCCTTCTCTCAGAGAGGGATGAGGCCTTTCTACAGATATGACCCAAAGATGTCAACGCCCAATACATTTGCTTGCCTTACACCAATAAATTTGTCTTGTATAGCACAAGCAATAAGTGCTAACAGTCATATTGGGATGGTTTATTTATTCACACATTGTTTTATTTGCTATAAAAACAAATGATATGTTCCTCATATATATGATCTCAGGATGCATTCAGGACAAAATCTTGATTTATGCAGTATCTTAAACTTAGTCAAAGGTTGTGACCGAAGCAGGCAGTATAAATACTTTTCTTCATATACAACTTTACCTACGCAAAGTCTCTTTGAAATCCATTCTTCCCCCATAATTGTTTACTAAACAGCTGGGTGACATCCTACATTCTGTTCTCATTTGTTCTTTGCTTCACTGAAAAGAAATGAAGCATCGGCGACTAAAATAGCTTGTCCCCTCTCTTCTCTTTGATGTCATCGAAGCAGCATTTACCCATAAATCAATTCACCTCCATTGTGATAGAGCCAGAGAGCAGACTAATAGTTCTTTTATTTCAAAGTGCACGGCAGTGAATAAAAGGCTGTTTGCACAAAGAGCGAGTGAATGGAAGCAAGTGAGGGATATGAGGTGACCTTAAGACGGGACGCAGTGACGCTGTTTCTAATCATTATTCTCTATCAAGTAAATAATCAGAGACCTGTCACTCCAACACAGGAGAATGTGTTCAGATTAGAATTTCTGTTGCTGTTTTTTAGCATTTATTGTTAAAAGTGATGTACCGCAATGATGTGACAGCAAACCAGTGCATCACATCATTGTGGTGCATCACAAAACTTTCCCTTTCAAAATCCCCAAGACCCAAAAGAGCTAGATGAAGGTTGACTGAGTTATATCATTTTGTAATTTTATATTGTTTTGGGGTTTTGTGCCCTTATTTACAGCCATTTGCTCCTTATAATATGTAAGCACAACAGACATTTAGTCGCTCACCAAACCTCATCATACAATCTGTTAATCTGAAAAGGAAACTTGTTGTGGCAGCTGTAGTTGTGTCATGCTAAACTAAACTTCACGCTAACCAGACCAACACCTCACAAACCTGCACACTGAAGGTTTATGTGTTAGATTGTATCAGGTTTTGTGAAGAGGCTAAAACTACAAAAACAGGCCTACTCCTTGTTCTCTGTGTCACAGTGATGATACACGATGGTGACAGGGAGAGAGCAGCAGCAGCAGAACTACTTCTGTGTCACTGTCTGCTGTGAAATGACGAGAGGAGATAAGGTTCGACTGGGGAGAGCCACAGATTTCAACTCTGATTAAAAAGATCTACCCAGGGACTAAGGGAACAGAGCTACAAATGGGGAAAAGAAACAAAGTCGTGCCGTGAAATTATCATCCCATTTCAAACAGAGGCTGGCAGCCATCTTTGTCTGGGCACACTGGGTGATTTTCTGTAACTTACCTAAAATATTCAGTTAATCCATTTAAATTCTGTAGTGTTTTGTTGTACATACATAATTTGTAGATGAGTTAGATCATTTTAGTTTTTTGAGTTGTTGTAAAAATATCCTGTGTGACGTTACCTGGTGTGACACAAACAAACTATGAACCACATTTCATCCCAAACTGGTAAATTGTAATCCCCACTTTAAACTAGAGATGAATGGATACATGATCAGATGATACAGAGTCGTATTCTGAATACATCTATTTAAGTTGCATTTTATTATAAAATGAAAATACAACACAGTATTTACTACCGCTTTATGTTTGTTGTATTTATTCATCATCAGAAAAGGAAAAATCCCTCATGCACCTATCCCAACTGTGAAGCCTATTGTGTGATCAAGTGTCATAAAGTGTTTTTTTTTTATTTTAGAAAAGTAAATGTATTCTGAAAACACCCAAATGAAAGAGTAACTGTACTGGAATATAGTTACTCAAAATTATTATTCTGAATATGTATTCTTCACTTTGACGTCTCATGTTTTAGAACTAAAAATAAAAAATACGTCACACATCGAGGGAGTTCAGAATGCAGTGTTGGAGAGAGAGGATTTTCAATTGAGTATTCATCAGACAAACGTCAACCAAACTACTCCAGGTATGTATATGATGACGGAACAATGTTAGAACATGACTAAAAGCTCAACAAAGTCAATCTGGCATAGTGTAGCTTCAAAAATTTGCATTTTAATAAAACTTTTGTTGTGTTTTTATGTTTCTCTGCAGCTTCCATGAAATGTGATAGAGTCATTAATAGTCTCTAAGTTTGTGTCATTGTGAATACAGTTTGTCTTTGTTCTATTTACATTTTCCCAGTGTCTGAACTTTTCTTGAAATTGGGTTACACGCATTTACAGCCACTAAAGGTAAGAGAGTATTTGAGCTCCAAGGCTCCTCTCCTTCTTCACTTCTTCCAGCATCACTATTGGAGAGGGATCTAAAACTCAACCATGGCCCGAGGGGAAGCTGTGTCTAGATTGAATTTCAAATCGATGTTTCACAAGTTGTCTCCAAGCCTCAGCTATTTCCAACACAGAGCCAGAGCCAAGAGGGAGAGACCAGCTATCAGCGTTCAGTGTGTGGGAAGATTATAATAAAAAACCTGTAACATATATAACATAGCTCTGAAAAAAAGTTGGAAGTTAGTTGCTAAAGTAGATGAACTATAGCTTTGAATTAATATATGGCCACCTTAATTTTGTTATGATTTTTTTCAAGGAATTAATCGTATTATGTTATTATGAATGAGTATCTTTAATTTGCAATCTCATGTTTTGAAACAAACAAAAGTGGTTATTATGAAATATGTTTTTCTCAGACACTTACTGCATTCAGCTAGTAGATGGTGCTAAGTGCTTACACTATTTAGCTATGTTAGAGAATGTGCCACACGCCATTGTCAGGCTAGCAGCAGAAGTTATCGTGTTTAGATGAAAGAAATGCTCAAGTCTGGCAATGATTTAAGAACTAATAACAGCAGAAGATTCTCGAAAAATACGTCCCAGAACAAGGAGTTCAGCAGGAAGTGTTTTTGATGCTCGGAGGGGGGGGGGGGGTTTCTAATGAACATTCCTCAAAACAGTGTGAATGAAACTGAAAGCAACTCCAGGTGTGTTTTTGATGACGGAACTTGTTAGAACATGGTTAAAAGCCAAAAAAAAAATCTATCTATCTATCTATCTACCTATCTATGTACACAGACACAGTGTATCCAGCCAGCAGATGGCGCCTAGTTATGTTATCGCTTTAAAGGACGCTATGGTCAGGTTATAGCAGTGATCATGTTTCATCACAGATCGAGGAAGTTGTTTTGATGCTTGATGAGGGGAGAGGATTTTCTAATGAACATTCCTCAAAACAGCATGAATGCATCTGAATGCAACTCCAGGTATGTTTTTGATGATGGAACATTGTTAGAACATGATTAAAAGCTCAAAAAAGTCACTGTAGCAGAATATGTGTCCTTTAAAGCCTCACGATCATTCAAAAATTGTTCAGGAAAAGTCCAAATTTGTCCAGTTTAAATGTTCAAATGAGTGAGGATGTAGTTTCGATAATGTTTTAGAATTGATTAGCACCTGAGTTTTGATACTTTTGACAACACAATCACCAAAACGGCAATTGTGATATCATACATTTTCAATAATTTCCTCTCTAGCGGCATCATTGCGCTCTGTACAGGCCAACCTCATTTTCTTTTACTTGATGGCTTTGTGTTTATGTCTGTGGGCCGGGGCACTATCTGAGACCACCAGAGCTCGGTGCAAACCCTGGAGGTAGAGGGAGTCGCGAGCAGACGACAAATGTGTGTGTTTGAGGTACAGAATCTGAGAGCAGAAAGGAAACGGGGTCCAGCCAAGAGTTCAGACTGGACAGATGGCCATGGTCACTGCAGCCCAGACCAGGACGAGGCTTATTTATACTTTTGCAACATAACATGAATTTATAATTAATTACATCTGTTGTTCTGGGATAGATACAAACAATACTGGGTTCATAAAGCATCACGGCATTCTGAACTGCATATAATTTAAAACGGGAATGAAGCGCAAGTCAGATTTGAGCTGGAATTAGTTGTTGAACTGTCAAACATCAATAGAACAACAGTCAGTTTAATTTATTATATAATCCTTGCAAAACAATGATTGTTCACAGTTTTTGTTCAGTTGCTTTGGCAAATTTTCGGAAACTTTTCATAATCTGGAAAATCTTTTGCCGACTTTGCAAAACTATTCACTCAAGTCTCAAAACAGTTCGGAATTAAATATCTAATTGGAGCAAAACTTAGAACACTCTTGGGAAAAGAACACTTTGTGATTAAAATATAAAGACAGTCATCAGATTTGTACATTTAGCAAACCATCATCAAGACACAGCCTGGAGAATGATGCAACAGTTCTTGACATGAGCTGTGAGGGAGTTAGAGATCTTTAGGAGCAGTGTCAAACTGTTTCTGTTGGTTTGATAGTGAAGTGTATGCTGTGAATGTGGATCAAATATTGCACAAAGTTTATGCTAAAACAAAGAGCTCATTTTCAATATTTTACTTTTTACTATCAGATATCAGCACTGTTTCAGACTTGGACAATAGATTCTCAGGATCCAAACCTGGTTCGGACATGTTTTAACCACAGAAGTCTTTACATTGTGCTTTCTACTCTGTGTTTAAATAGTTCGTCATTATGTTTCAGTTCATTGTTGTATTTTACATTCTGCAAAATGTGTTTCATAGTTTTGATGTGAGAGAATTTAGACTTGAAAATGGATATAAGGTTGTGCCAATACGAGTGTTTGCTCCCCTAGTGGCAGGTTTTGGAATTTGTGCAGAAATGTAGACCTTAATGTCAAAACTATTGAAATAAAACTAACAGACAAACTGTAATATCAGTTTGAACAATTTGTGGAGCCAGTCTCTTACAAAAAAAAACATGATAAGGTTCAATTATAAGGTCGTCCCCACTCTCCATCTGAAATGATGCCATGCCAAAGCACCAGGGCCTTATGAGACATGTCTATTATAATCCCTCCTCCTCGTGGCTTTATGTTGTTTGGTGCATTCATTATTCGTTAGTCAAAATGTAGTTAATATGTTAACTGAGGTTCGTGAGCAGGACCACGCCCCCATCGCGTCCCTGGGCACACCTCTAACTCCCAGAAGCCTTCATATACCAGCCTATGCCTCAATCACCGTTTGCCGCTATTCTCTCGACAGAGATAGGGAGACAGCATCATGGATGCAGAATTAAACATTAATCTCTCAGATTCCGACTCTGACCTGTTCGGCCCTTCTCCGGCCTCCTCCACTTCCCGGTGCTCCGCTTGCCAAAGGAGCGGCCAACATCATCGTCCCGCCGTGCGCTCCGTGGTTCACGCCGTGAACCGGGCAGAAGACAGCCCAGAAGTCATCCCGCCTTCGCCAAGCCTCACTTCTAGGGCCTCCGCTCGCCGGTAGCACCGCCGCAGCCGTCCGAATCAGCGCTCCCTCAGAGCACCCGCCACTCGCCCGTCATCAGGGCTCGTCGTCAACCGGCTCCACGCACGTCCCCTCGGCGCCCCCGCTCCTCGTTTCCCGGCACCCGGGCTTCGCCCTCCGGCACCCGGGCTTCGCCCTCCGGCACCCGGGCTTCGCCCTCCGGCACCCGGGCTTGCCTCCGGCACCCGGGCTTCGCCTCCCGGGATCGGGCTGCTCGACATACGGGTGGGGACCGTGGCTAGCCCGCAGAGCGAGCATAGAAGGATGAAGTAGCCTTCGGTCGTTACAACATTAATCTAGGGTTTTTCAGTTGCATTCATCCCATGCTCCTGCTCCCGCGCTCTCCAACAGCGCTCCGCGTCCGGTTTCCCCGACAGGCGTGCACGCTGACGTCATCCGTCCACCTGCCTCGGCGCAACTTCAAGCTGGTGCTGCAGCTCCCCGTAGCGGGAGCCAGGTAGTATTACCGCCCGCGTCTGCTCCCTCCAGTCCTAATATCAATGTGTTGTCTCATCCGTTCTTTCGGCGCTCAGCCAGGTTGGACGGGCATCCAATGGTTCTAATGTGGATTGTTCCTCTCTTTCTCTCCCTATTCCCAGCCAGTCTAACCCGCCATTGCCGCAATTTTCTGCTAATTTCGCTGCCCCTCCTCTGTGTCCTGCAGCGTCACCCTGTCCCTCCTCTGTGTCCTGCAGCGTCACACTGTCCTCCTCTGTGTCCTGCAGCGTCACACCGTCCTCCTCTGTGTCCTGCAGCGTCACACTATCCTCCTCTGTGTCCTGCAGCGTCACCCTGTCCCTCCTCTGTGTCCTGCAGCGTCACACTGTCCCTCCTCTGTGTCCTGCAGCGTCACACTGTCCCTCCTCTGTGTCCTGCAGCGTCACACTGTCCCTCCTCTGTGTCCTGCAGCGTCACACTGTCCCTCCCCTGTGTCCTGCAGCGTCACACCGTCCCTCCTCTGTGTCCTGCAGCGTCACCCTGTCCCTCCTCTGTGTCCTGCAGCGTCACACCGTCCTCCTCTGTCCTGCAGCGTCACACCGTCCCTCCTCTGTGTCCTGCAGCGTCACACCGTCCCTCCTCTGTGTCCTGCAGCGTCACCCTGTCCCTCCTCTGTGTCCTGCAGCGTCACACCGTCCTCCTCTGTCCTGCAGCGTCACACCGTCCCTCCTCTGTGTCCTGCAGCGTCACACCGTCCCTCCTCTGTGTCCTGCAGCGTCACCCCGTCCCTCCTCGGTGTCCTGCAGCGTCACCCTGTCCCTCCTCTGTGTCCTGCAGCGTCACACTGTCCCTCCTCTGTGTCCTGCAGCGTCACACTGTCCCTACTCTGTGTCCTGCAGCGTCACACCGTCCTCCTCTGTGTCCTGCAGCGTCACACTGTCCCTCCTCTGTGTCCTGCAGCGTCACACTGTCCCTCCTCTGTGTCCTGCAGCGTCACACTGTCCCTCCTCTGTGTCCTGCAGCGTCACACTGTCCCTCCTCTGTGTCCTGCAGCGTCACACTGTCCCTCCTCTGTGTCCTGCAGCGTCACACTGTCCCTCCTCTGTGTCCTGCAGCGTCACACTGTCCCTCTCCGCAGAACCTCAGCAGTGGTTTTCCATTTTCTCCATGGTACTCCAGGTACCATGTTCCAAGCTGCTCCTTCACGTTTCTCTGTAGCCAGAGGAGCAGCCACCACCGCCGTCCCGCCCGTCTTCGTGGTTCACGCTGTGAACCGTGCAGAAAGACATCCCGCCTTCGCCAGAGCCTCGACTTCAGGGCCTCCACTCGTCGGCATCACCGCGCGGCCGTCGAATCAACGCTCCCCTCCGAGCACCAGCCAGTCGCCCATCAGTCTCAGGGCTCGTCGTCAACCGGCTCCACGCCGCGTCCCCTTGTCGTCAACCGGCTCCACGCCGCGTCCCCTCGGCGCCCCGCTCCTCGCTTCCGGCACCGGGCTTCGCCGCCCGGCACCCGGGCTTCGCCTCCCGGCACCGGGCCGCCTCCGGCACCGGGCTTCGCCTCTGCTCGACATTCGGGTGTGGACCGTGGCTAGCCTGCAGAGCGAGCTTAGAAGGATGAAAGTAGCCTTCAGTCGTTACGATAATAAATCTAGGCTTTTCAGTTGTATTCATCTAACGCCTCCTGCCGCGCTCTCCAACAGCGCTTCACGTCCAGGTTCCCCGACAGGCGTGCGCGCTGACGTCATCCCCCCTTCCATACCCCCGCCTCCCCGGCGGGCACGCTGCCCAGAATTTGGGTTCCGCAGTACCTCGGCATTGCTTTTCAATATTCCCCCCGCCTCCCCGGCGGGCACGCTGCCCAGAATTTGGGTTCCGCAGTACCTCGGCATTGCTTTCCGATATCCCCCCCTTCCATCCCCCCCGCCTCCCTGGCGGGCACGGGCACGCTGCCCAGAATTCGGGTTCCGCAGAACCTCGGCATTGCTTTTCCAATATTCCCCCGCCTCCCCGGCGGGCACGCTGCCCAGAATTTGGGTTCCGCAGTACCTCGGCATTGCTTTTCCGATATCCCCCCCTTCCATACCCCCCGCCTCCCTGGCGGGCACGGGCACGCTGCCCAGAATTCGGGTTCCGCAGAACCTCGGCATTGCTTTTCAATATTCCCCCCGCCTCCCCGGCGGGCACGCTGCCCAGAATTTGGGTTCCGCAGAACCTCGGCATTGCTTTTCCGATATCCTCCCCTTCCATACCCCCCGCCTCCTGGCGGGCACGGGCACGCTGCCCAGAATTCGGGTTCCGCAGAACCTCGGCATTGCTTTTCAATATTCCCCCCGCCTCCCCGGCGGGCACGCTGCCCAGAATTTGGGTTCCGCAGAACCTCGGCATTGCTTTTCCGATATCCTCCCCTTCCATACCCCCCGCCTCCCTGGCGGGCACGGGCACGCTGCCCAGAATTCGGGTTCCGCGGAACCTCAGCATTGCTTTCCATAGTCCCCCCCTCCCCCTTCCATACCCCCCGCCTCCCCGGCGGGCACGGGCACGCTGCCCAGAATTCGGTTCCGCAGAACCTCAGCATTGGTTTTACACTGTATTACACTCGATTCCATTTCATTCCAGGCATCCCTCCCTTCTGAGAAGTTCTTCGTATCTCCCCGCTCTTGTCCATCTTCAGCTTGGCAGACTGATGTACTAAGAGGCGACTCCTCGTCATCTGAACTACGCTATTCGCATCATTCCTCAAGGGAAACCTTTTCTGTCTAGCGTCCTCACGGAAGCTGCTTCTATTCCCTCACTCCACGATAGAGTGAACCTTGACGCCCCTGCAACCGAATGCATGTCCGGAAACATTTCTCGGACTCCTGGAACAGGATTTCATTCTTTTACGACAAATTCACCTCTTCTCCTGAAGTCATTCGGCTCTACACAGATGCTGCCCCGTCAGTCGGTTCGGGGGCTTTACCAAGGCCAATGGTTCGCTCCACATGGCCTTTAAAGTTCCTCGCGCTCCAGCACGTTGGTTGTTCAGCTCTCTTTGAGATTTACCCCATTGTTATTGCAGCTCTTTTTTGGGGTCATGAATGGTCCAGAGGGTGCATCTCGATACATTCTGACAACACTGCAGTGGTCGACATCATTAACAAACGTTCAGAAGCTTAGCTCCAAACTCCGACGGCAACTCCACGCCGGTCCCACCATTTTCAGCCACGATCTTCCCATAGATCCAGGCCTCGCTGATCTCACGGTAACATCATGGCAGGCCATCCTTCTCGGTCTCGCCCCTCATTCACTTTTCGCTTATCTCGCAGATAGAATCGGTTCCTATCATGCCTTCAGCCTTATCGGCTCCCGGCTACATCATTCAATGTTTTCACCATCTGCAATTTCATCACCTTCGCTCACTCCTCACGTAACATCCACGCCACCTCAATCCAGACCTACTTGGCAGGAATTAACCTCCTATTCAAACTGGCAACTGTCTCACGCTCACGCTCCATTGTTACTAAAAGGGTTACCCAAGTCTGAACCCCGCACTTCTCCAAAGTGTCTGCCTCACCTCCGACCTTCTCAAACGTTGCATTCTTACACTTCGTGCTGCCTACATCTCTCCCATGCTCGATCTAACCATCGAGTGCATGGTCCTGCTCGCCTTCTTTGGAGTCCTCCGCTGCTCGGAATCCGCTTCAACCTCAGCAAATTCTATCCAACTATTCATCCCCAGTTATCGGACTTCGTCACCCACAGCCAAGACTCGCTCGTATTCACACTTCGCAGGAGCAAACTGATCAGCTACGGATGTCCTTCCTGATCTATTTATTTCGCCTCAACTCCATCCTCAGCCCTTTCGAAAACCACTAACCAAATACGTGACCTCTCATCATGCCTACAATGCTCTCCTAATGATTCCCTCTTTCTCTCTGAAAAGGGAACAATGGCGTCTCGATTCTGGTTTACCATACACTTCCGCAGGATCCTTCTCTCCTCCGACCTATCAGGAAACTATTCGATTCACTCCTTCCGCATCGGCGCCGCGCCCCTGCAGCTCGAGCAGGCATTCTGGATCATAAAATAACAAGCCCTTGAGCGCTGGTCTTCCCATGTGTACCGTGATTATATACGTCACGACATCAGCGATCTCCATCAGGCTCATTCCTCGATTTCATAATTCATTCTTTGGGGGTCCCGAATCGGCTGGGCAGATCACCGAGACGGAGCCCCCACACTGAGTCTCATCACCCAGCCATCATCTACGAGCTACTTCGAGCTACTTCGAATCACCCGCTTCCTTTCACTAATAATCATTGTATTGCACATCTCATTGTGGCGTGGTCCTTGCTAATGAAATGTAGTTAATATGTTAACTGAGGTTCGTGAGCAGGACCACGCCCCCATCGCGTCCCTGGGCACACCTCTAACTCCCAGAAGCCTTCATATACCAGCCTATGCCTCAATCACCGTTTGCCGCTATTCTCTCGACCCACCCCCCCTCCCCTTCTATGTCTTATGCTTTCTCTTTCAGCGTCCAGTTCACTAAAGGGGGGGGTCCCGAATCGGCTGGGCAGATCACCGAGACGGAGCCCCCACACTGAGTCTCATCACCCAGCCATCATCTACGAGCTACTTCGAGCTACTTCGAATCACCCGCTTCCTTTCACTAATAATCATTGTATTGCACATCTCATTGTGGCGTGGTCCTTGCTAATGAAGATATTTTATTGTCACCTATAAGCTTTAAAAGGCCTACAGCATGTGCATTAAGTGGATTAAGTTTTCAAAGTCTTAATTACATTTTCCTCATATAAAAAGCTAGGCTTACAGCAAACAAATAACTGTCAAATCCTATAAGCAGAGGACTTTTCAGGGCAAAGAGTTAATACAAAAACAAATGTCTAAAGCAGCACCAATATTAGTACCATTCCAGATCTTAAAAAGGAATTCACCAATGATAAGGAGGTCTAATCAAGAACTTGCTCAAAACAGACAAAAAGTAGGATAAAACTGAATCTAAATTAAGCCAAACAACCGTTAGGGAACATAGTTATGCCGTGACAATGTTAAAGATGGCGTTACCTTTGTATTCAGTGTTTTCTTCGGCATGCAATTCACAGGTTTTGGAAATGTAAGAATTGGATTTATGCATCATGCAAAAATATTCCTGAGGAAAAAAAAATGCACACATGTCATTAAAAATGTCTTTGAGATCTGACAGCTCGACTGGCACGTAGACAATCCAGCGTGAAAGATTCTCTGAGAATGTGAAATGTTTTGGAGCTTTGGTTTCCTGTTACACCAGCACCAAGTGAAGAGCTCAACTTATAGTTTCACAGCAAGAAGAAACTAAAACTATAAGCTAATATCTCCAAAAATATTGCAATTGGTCTTCTGCCAAAAAGGAAAGTAATACCTTTGGGGAAGCCATCAACAAACATTTAATATAAGTTGCACAATAGCTTTTCTGGTGGAGAGTTTATGTATGTGCAGTGCACCTTTAATGTCACTGTGACCTCTGTGACTGAACAACAAGCTCTACGTGCTGTGTGGAAGTAAGGATGTACATCGCAAAAGGGTTTTAGAAAGAGCAGCGTTAACAATCAAAAAGCAGCCAAAGTGTGAGGAGGGATGCATGGTTTCTAGGGCATTGAAAGAAAGTGAAGTTTTGGGGTTAGAATAATAATGGATTTTATCAGCACAGAAGATGTCCTATGGGGATAGAAAAGGTATGTGGACTGCATTGTTTAAAAGTAGGACTGAAACACCTGCCTAAACGTTAATATGCTGTTTTGAAGCCAGTGTGAAACAGAGGATGATTGTAACTGTTCCATAATACAATCTATCTTTTATTTATCCTTATCCCTAGCGTGATTGTAATTGTATTCTTCAAATTAGATAATGTGTGAAAACGTCTGAAATGAAGTAAAATACAACTTACAGTTATTGCTAGTCTAGCCTTGTCTATGTGCTGCTGTTTTTATCATCAGACGATAGAAACGTTTACATGGCTCGCACATGTTTACTGTAACGTCACTTAATATAAAAACTGTAATTTCAGTGACTGAGGCTACAATACCTCGCACGGCCTCTAATCAATCTGGCTCGCTGAAACAGGGGGCGTGCCTTATCCAGTTCATTTCATTCATCCATGTTAAAATGTACTAGAGCTAAAACATGGAATGGTACAGGCTACTTGGTTTGGTGGAGTCATCTGCTTGTCACCATGGAGATTGCAAAGTTTTATGTTATATTTCTCGTGCAACATCATTACAGCCAAAACAACAACATTTCTGGAGAAAAGTAGGTTTTGGATCCTGCACCAAAAAACATACATGGTGTCCCTTCAATCTTGGCCGCATACCGTGATATCTTAACATTCCCTTATTACAAGCCCCAAAGAATATTTCAGAATTTCATTACCACTAAGAGGATGCTAAACAACACAAATGATGCCAGATCCTAGAATCTCCAACACGATCTCAGAAGTCCACGCCAGCGCACTGAGATATCGGCCTGATCTTTGCCCAAGACCAGCTAATTGGATTGGGAGGATGAATTTTGGACGCTCCTTATCACCCGACACCCGTCCGTCTGTGGGGCAGAATATCTTCAAGTGTCGCAGCCTAAATAATCCCATTAGCTCAACCTGAAGATAAGAAAATGCCACACACACAAACACAAGCTCGGTTTCCTCATGGACGAGCTGTCTAAAGTTATGCCACGAAACAAACTAGAGTTGCTGAATTAAATGCTGTCGAATAAACATAATGTAGAGCTGTTTGTCCTTGAAGGAGAGAACTTTTGATTTTCTTAACTCAACTTGCACCTTTTTCTAAACAAATATTCAAACATATATGTGTTAACTATTGGATCACAGTGAATCAGAGCACCCTTGATTCCTTGATTCACTGCACTTAGGTTCAAGGCATGCCGTTTCTTCTTTGGAACACACCCATCATATTTAAATCAAGTTTAATATTGTATATAGATGGATTATATGTTACAGGACATATCCAAATCTTCGGGATCACAATCACATTATTATTTGTTTATTTGATCGGGAGAGTCCATGTTTTTTAGAATTTTAGTCATAATTTCCATTCGTTGTCCCACACATTCCCATTCAAACATCAGTGCACATGGACACTGTATGAAATGTGGGTGATGTACTAACCTGGAGATCAGGCTCTCAAGTTGTTTAGGCACTAAAACACAATGAAGATAACAGTATTTATATGAGGACAGACATCCCTTAACTGCTTTTCTGCTTAAATAATCAAAGACAAACCGTGGAAGAACCTTGTGAAAATGCTTAATTCTTGTCTGATTAAAGAAAAGGTTGCATTCACATTCTAGAATTTGGAGAATTTCAAAGCAATAACATCTCCATGAAGACAAGCACCCTCCACCATAGTTTAAGTTTAAGTGCTCAGTGTGAGTGTGTGTCAAAAGTTCATTGAGGTCACCACAACCAAGACTATTTAAAACGTTACAAAGCTCTGAGCATGTTCACTTTATTATGCCTCGCAGTGAACAGTTCACTTTGACCCCTCCGCATCCTAAGCATAAATACTATAAGAGCAAGTGTATGTAATGTCAGCAAAGTAACATTTCAACAGCATTTTTCCCAGAAAGCTTGAATCCAAATCTAGCAGGTTGAGGTTCTTTGTTGTTTCTCCATTTAGGCCTGTCACCAGCCTTGTTGTGCTCGGCGGTTGGTGGTTAGATGCCATTTTCCAAATAGAACCATCTATCAGTGGTCTAAGTGGTGGCTCGGCGATGTCGTTGTGGTCGTTAGTGGGTGACGGCAGAGAAGGAGGAAGTGGTCGGACCGCAGCGAAAACAGTCTCAAGGTTTGTGTTTGTCTCGGCGCGCTGCTGGTTCAGTGTGGATACAGCCATGTGGATGTGTCAAGGCTTCTCAAACTGTGCTTCTGCGATTTCAAATCCATTCACTTTATTTTTGTACAGCCCAAAATGACAACAGCAGTCGCCTTGCAGGGCTTCACAAAACTGTTGATGTCACCAAACAGAAGGTTAGAAAAACAAACAATGAAGCAGTCGTCAGTCATTATGAGACAAGAAGATTGACCAGCTCTGTTGTAATGAGACTTTGGGTTTGATTTTCAGTCATGTTACACTTGTCCTGTTTCAATGCTGGCTTTGATTTCTTGGACATAGTTTCATCTAATTAAATCCTGCTTTAGTCCTGTTTTGGGTAAGTTAGAACAAGCTTAGTTTTAGTCCAGCTTTATCTATCACACATTATACATAATGCTGTGAAAATACTCTGAATAACTGATCTATACAAATGAAAAGACCTTCTGAAATGTAATATGACTTAAACATTCCTGAGAGCTCGAGTGTAAACATTGCTTTCTGAACCTCTGTCCATGCATCATGTTTTGACAGGAGCATTTTCCAACATGACCTTTAATGCCACTACACAGCGGTCCACATGCATCACCCACTAATGATGATGTACGCTTGAGGCTGCAAAGTGAGAGCTGTAAATCAGTTCAAGTATATCTTTTAAAAGGATGTTTCGATGCAATATCAGGCTGAAGAAACAGGATAACGCTGATGAGACCAGATTAAAAAAGCTAATATTTGTACAGAAGTGCAGATTGTACCATGTAAGAATCCGAAATAATAAAGGCAATGAGTTATATTTGGGGGCGTGATCTGGTGTGAGGGAAAACTTTTCGTTGATAGCATTTATTTTGTGTTGAAGGTGACCATGGTCAGGATATAAAAAAGAGCATTTCTATTATCATTGAGAGCTTTTTTACATCACCCTTATTAGAAGAAAGTTAATGAGTATCAAACCTATTCCTCAATACTGAAATTGAGTGTGAAACTTTTGTATTCTGACTACATTCAAATGGTCAAAAGGGCTCGAAATGGCACCAAGAAAACTGGAAACTGAAACCGTGAATTAGAAATCTTCTCTCTGCACATTATAGTCTATTTACTTTTGCTATATAGATAGATCTAATTATTTCTTGTGCTGCCGATGGATGCTTGCTCTCTCTGTGACTCATTTGATGTCGGCACCACTGACCAGGTGATGTTCGAGTCTTGCCGTGACTGCGTCGGTAGTTTCAGATTGGCTTTTTGTGACTCCATTATCTTGCTGTCTGAATCTCAACCGCTCAAAGCCATTAGAGAGGAAATTGAGCCAAAGGAGGGGACGATCCAGGCAAACCCCCGGATCATATTCCGACCTTTGCAGTCCCCTGATGGCAGACCTGGGCATTCCGGCTCCTCCCACTTCCTTGTCGGACAATAACAGGTGCCATCGAGAGGCCTGCTTTGGTTTAATTGCTGTACAATGGTGGTATTCTCCTCCCTCTGCGCTGCCCCAGGACCTGAGGGGAGCGGGGGCAGACATACAGGGTAATTGCCACCTAGCTCGAAGAGTCGGAACAGGCCTAAACAAGCACGGGTCCTATAACCTACAATGGATGTATTAACCTTTACGTATGATCACAAAAGGCCTGAGTTACCAGTTATCGGTTTACAAAGCGCCCACTCTGTGCCGGGACCGTCGGTTGATTACGAGGATGTCCAGGTGAACGATCTACCTGGGAAAGGTCCTGTTCTCAAAGATTTTACACAGAGCCGCGAACGGGTGACTTCTACCATGTGTGTGGCCCCATACAAGTCGTTAGCGAAGGAGGGAGGAGTAATGTCACAGTAAACCATGTACTTATGTGTCCCTGTGATGTAATTTTGGTGTTTACAACAAGTACACAATTGGTTGTTTCTAATCAGCTGGTGAAAATAACTAAATTGAATAAATATTGTTGTTAAAGGTTTTATTTCTATTTACTTATAATTATATCTAGTGAGACTCAATCATGAAAGACAGTGATGTTAAGTAACAAAGTACAAAGGAGTTCTCTAAGTATTTGTACTGGATAGTTTTTTACTTACCAAAAATCTGTCAATTGTTTATCCAGACTATTAAACTACAACTACATTTGACCCGTTAATAGTTCTAAAAATATGCGTAAGTACATTTTTAAGTACTTCAATAGTTTTACTTAAGCAGATTTTTTATGTGATACTTTTACTTGAGTAGTTTTTTGCTCATGTATTCATACTTAACAAAATTTAATACTTCTTCCACTCCATCCAAAAACCGTCACCCCATAATACCACAGACATAAACACTGGTTTAGTAGTAGGATCCACTCTTCTACATCATTCTAACTCTATATACATGTCAAATAGTATAATTTTATTGCCACTTTAAGAGCTGATAAATGTAGTCAACGCGCATATACAACACACATAATACTATCCTGGACGATGTGAGAACAAAATGAATGATGTATTTATCTACATTAGTTTTATTTTTCTCATGAAAAACAAAGAAAAGTGTTTACATTTCCTGAACATAAACAAGAAACACCTTTATGTCAGTGCACTTTAATAACAAACTATAGTCAAATTTGATTTTACAAGTTAATTATATTGCTCTACACACAATGTGCCAATTATCTAACGAAACAGGTTTCCCATAATGACACCGAACACACTGACACCAACTGCATTTTCTCAGACACCTTAATGGCGTGGAGTATTTTCAATTAACTGCAATAAGTAGCGTTTTACACTTTCCTCTTCTAATCTTATGGAATACCTTGCTGTTGTTTCTAAAAAAAATCCCCTCCTGGAGCTACATGAATTTTTGACTTTCCAGTTGAGTGCCCCGGCTGCATTCCTTAGTGGGAGCTTAGGAATTCCCCTGTCAAGTATTTTAGACTATAATGATAGCATAGGGCTGGCTCAATGGCATAACCAAGGCAATGCAGCGACAAATACAGACGGGAACCACAGCCAACGTGCACCGCTGCAAACGCCGCCCAGCACAGACGAGAAAACAAGTCCTTTACCATGCTGAATCAAAACATGTTACATAAGATTTTAGGTTTTAATTTGGGAAGATTTGTCGATAGATGCAGCCCCAACTATTCAGCATGGTTTAGAATGTAATCTTGTTTGGTGAAATTGGATTACAGCAATTGTTGTGGAAAAGGGCGTACTTTTGTAACAGAAAAGCAAGGAGCACATAGACGCAACAGGCCAAATATGAAATGTTTAAATGTTTTAAGATGCAGAATTGGACAGAAATGCTTTAGCTGAGATGGAATAGAAGCACAAAGGAAAGTGACAAGATATAAAAGAAAGCAAGGAACCAGGGAACTAGCCCAGTAAAAAATTGATGAGGTGTGGTTTCTTGAGCTGAGTGGGAGCAGGGGGGTGGAGTCTAAAATAAGACAGGCCCGTGTTTTTGGCGGCACAGTCTCGGAGAGTGAAGCTGTCACAAAAGTTATTTGAGATTTGAGCTGACACAGACATGTGAGCTAAAAGACTGACGCTGCGCTGAAATCCCTCGCAAAAAGTTGGGATAGGGTTTTTTCAGTAGTCAACTAGTCAGCCATTGTTTTCTTGATTAGCTGACGAGTCAAACTATTATTTATATTGTACACTGACACTCTTTAAGTACATCTCATATAGCGACTGGAGGCTTCAAGATAGAGACTATTAACAAATGGAGTGTATTATTGATGAAAACCTGAAATAGCTGATTCTTTTTTGACCTTTTGATTTAAGAATGTAAATATCTTTGGTACATAAATGTCTGTTCATTTGTGTTTTAGAGTCTGTAGTCCAGCTAACAATTACAATTGTCATGAAAAAAACAACAACAATTATGAAGATTTTTTAGACTCATTGTTGCAGCCCTACGATGTAAGCGTCTGAATCTGTTCCTGTTGAATTACCTTGTGTACCTACAATTAAACTTGCCTTGCTTAGCTGCTCATAATGATGATGATTTTCTTTATTTCGAGCATAAACTTTTTCTCAGTTCAAAATCCTTCAGCTTTCATTCTTTCCCTGCTCTATGATAAATTATGTGTATTAATGTACATATATCATGTTTTGTGAAAGGACCAGTAGCCTCTTACAGACAAAAATAGGCTCTGATCGTCTCACTCCAGCAACCTTCAGATTGTCCATCTCCATGCATCATCTTTATTGTCATGTAAAATGCCGTTGCCCTTAAAATTGCTAAACCATTAGAGTTGTGTTAAATAATGAATGGCCCATACTGTGTAAACTGGTGTGATATTGAGTGTGAGATAGCAGTCAGCACCTCCACAGTAACACAGCAGTCTGAGCGCCTCCAGCTGCCGTCTGCCGTGGCACTGGTGGATTTGACACAGTGCACATGGGTACATGTGATGGAGGGGTAAACCCTGTAACCCCCTCACTGTGCATTTGTGTGTGTCTGCAGCTGTGAGAACATCTGTCTGTCTGTAACATACCATAACCACTCCTCGCTCGCTGACGGACGAGCAAAGGCAGCGCTGGTGAGAGAACCCACAACGAATGGTGGGTTCAAGTCTGGCTAAGTGCACATTTGTACTTAGTTATGTGAACAGAGTATTTAAAGGAATACTATTGAACTTTTCTTGGAGGGTCTGCCACTTGCTCTCCTTGAAGATGCGATTACTTTGTCCATATTATGAGATAGATAATAATGCCATACTGTACAGTGGAACATAAATAACAACAATAACAATAATAAAAGACAACAGAGGGCAAACTCTTCACCAGAAAAGTTACAGAGTGCGCCTTTTGTTTGCTGGGCTGGTATTCAAACTCAGTATTGATGTAGGAAAGACAACAAATGAGTGGCATCTTAAAATACACCCCAAAGCAGCACGCAGACATACAGGCTCAAAAAGGCGCACACCGAACAAATTCACAATTGAGAATGTAACATTTTTTAACGAGAATAAAAGTCTACTTGTCACACCAACTACGGCATACTGTGGTGTGTTTTCAATCAAAACAGTGCAGGCTCACGTGGGCTCATGCGGCATAGAAATGTATTAATAGAATTGCCAATTAAAAACATTCGGCCAACACCTCCCCTGGACCCAGAATTACTTTGAAATTGAAAAAGAGTCCATCACCATCTCGCATTAAGTGTAAACCTGGTATAAGAAGCAAACTATCAAAATATCCTATCATTATTGTGACGTATATTTTAGACAGACGGGAGAATAGTTCCATGACTCTGATTAATGCGTTTTTGATTATATGTTGCTACAATTTGAGAAAACTGCACTATATTGATCAATATTAAGTCATACTAAAAATGTTGTAGTGACACTATACAAAACGCTACAGCACAAAGAAGCTATATACATCCATTCAAACTCCTGAACTCCGGATCTTATAGCAGCTCTCAGCATGAAAACAACAAACAAACATGATCAAAGTCACCAAGGCTATTTTTGCAATTCATAAAGCATCCTCCAGTGTTAGCCTATCAGCCCCATCAAAAAGCAGTGCAGTGGGCATGATAGAGGAATTCATTATTCTTTGCATATCTGAGGCCTCCAGCTCCTCCCTCAATCCCAACCCTCAATCTGACAAAACCAATTAGCTCGACGTGAACATGAACATTGTGAACATTATGGCTTCTGTGGAGTTGCTTTGGCAGGCGAGGGGCAGCTGGGGCTCTCTCGGCCTCTGTAGCATCATCCAGCTGGAGGAGCGGAGCTGTGGCAGGCTGGCAGAGGGCACCGTCTCCTCAGCTTTCACCACATCCAAATATTCAGTGGCACAGTTTTTCTTAAATTGTGAAAAAATACGTAAAATACAGTCTCTTATCGGGCTAGGATCAGGATGAGGAAAATCCAATTGAGATTTGATCCCTGCGATCAAATGTGGTCACTCCATTGCTGACATCAGAGATGGGCAAAATATCGGTTCCAGTCTCATGCCGATAATTTTCACCAATGTCCGTTATGGCCGATATTAGGGGGAAAAAACTGCTGATAATTAGAGACAATATTTTCCCGATATTTTTTGCGTATATTTTTTACAGTCTAATAAGAAAAAATGATAGCAATTTGCAGGCTAAAATATGGTTGTTTGTTTACACAATAATGCATTTTATATCTGTTATTATTATTTTTTGTTATTTTTTACGTTATGTTTTATATGCTTATGTGTAAACTTTACTTCAACTTAACTGAATAGAGAAATAGATTGTAAATATCAAATATGGGTTATCGGCCACAGCAGCAAGCCAAACATCGGAATCGGCTCAAAAATCCATATTGGACAATCTCTGGTTGATTTTGTAAAACCGTGATTCATTCTGTTTAATGCAGCTCTTTGCTCAACTTTTCCCCACCAACTCCACCTATTGCTCGGCTTCTGTTTTGCTCTGAGAGAGTGACAGGTGGGTTTATCCAAACACAGCGAAGTGTGAAATCTCAGAAGAAGCAAATTACTTTAGTTCCCTCTTAAAGACTATATAAAGATATAAGTGATGAAAGGGAATGTATATGCATCCTGATAAAATGGAAAGTGCACTTGAGACTCTATAAGAAATTTATCATACAATTTTTCTGAAAAATGCGAGGGTATATATGCTCTTTGCATGATACTGCCGCCAGTTCCAGTTGACTCAAACATCAGGATTCTCTTTCCATCCTAATGATATCTCTATGGAGTTATTTCTAAGTCAAAAATAATAAATACTTAAAGAGAAGTGTACAGCAGGTTACACAGGGTAATTACTGACAGCGTGTTAAGGACTTTGAGTTAGCGTTACAACAATACTAAACTTTCAAACTCAAAACACCATAATAATAACAACAATAGACTCCACAAAATAATTATTTTACCACGTGGTCTTTCTGATAAAACTCAAAATCATTCCAAAACTGTCCTGTATGCTGTGTGTCAGTGTTTATGAAGGGGTCTGCGTCTCAAAGCGTGTGAATTCCAAAAATTTGAACAGGTTGGAAAGGTTTTATGCCCTTCCTAACACAAGTCCCTCCATCTGCAGTATAAAACGGGAGTAAACAGCAAAGACTAACACATGCAAACTAAATCTATGATACTGCATTTCCCACCATGCAGCAGACTTATTTATACAAGTGAAAAGTGCAATCCCTCAGTCAAACTCAGCTCAGTGCTTCTGTCTGTGTCCAGCAGTCGTCTCCCCATTCATCATTTGAATCAACTCAAAGCAGATCTGCAGCTTCAAAGCCTGATCCCTGCACCACTGATCAATGGGACGGCTAATGCAAAACAATGGCAGATGAAATTGGTTTGGTAGTACAGTACCCACAATGCACCAGTATATTATTATGAGAAAAATGGGACACATCAGTGACAGAAACAATGAAACCGGCAGATGTTCTTGACAAGAAGCAGAACAAGATGTGTTAGTTTTACATTTGAAAGTATTTTTTTCTTCTTGAGCCATTCTCCTGAGAAGATTCTGTAAAGATTCAAAGGGAGATGACAGGCCAAATAGAGCATGTGCGCAGACCAAATCATAATTCAGGCCTCGTATGTAATTACTGTCAAAACAACTT
This sequence comes from Rhinogobius similis, assembly GCA_019453435.1. Taxonomy (NCBI): domain Eukaryota; kingdom Metazoa; phylum Chordata; class Actinopteri; order Gobiiformes; family Gobiidae; genus Rhinogobius; species Rhinogobius similis. Next base: position 24,188,451 of record CM033631.1, read on the forward strand.
ATCAACACCAAGTCCTTTCATTCAACATTTATAATAAAACAAGTCATATGAAAATAGACCATTTCTTAAAATGAATGTCTGTGAAATTGCTGGTTGGCATCACATCTCCCACTAAATTCTCTGGGACTTACAATAACAAGTGCCCAGCGGCAGAGTGGTTAGCCCTGCTGCCGTTTATGCCCAGTCCACCTTCTTGAAGACCAGGGCTGCAGCTAACGATTATTGTAGTCGACGAGTCAAACAATTAATTACATTGTACAGTGACTGAAGGGTTCTAGATGGAAAAGTGGATGGAAGTTGGAAGTGTATTATTGAAAAGTTGATTCTTTTTTGACATTTTGATTTAATAATGCCTCAAACTTTGCTATATGTATGTGTTTTTGAGTCTGTATAGTCCAGATAACGATTATCAAAACATGATCACGACTTAGGGCTGCAAGATTAACCGCAATCAAATTTAAATCGCAGTTTGAATGGATGCAATTACCACAATTTCCCCCCCAAACAACAAAACATTCTTGTTCTACATAAAAAAGTTGCTAACTATATAGATTTGAACAAACATATGTTCTGCAATATAAGGGATTATTTTAGTAGTTAGTTAGTTTCTAGGCCTACACTGCAAAAAAGGCCTATCAAAAAATAAGAAAAATAAACTCAAAATAAGACCTTTTTACCCTAATTTAAGTAAAATTATCTGCCAGTGGAATAAGATTATTTTACTTATCAAGTTTACTTAAAACAAGTCAAATAATCTCAATTTGAAGTAGTCCTGTCAAGTGAAAAAATCTTAAAATTGGACTTTTAAGATTAATTTGCTTAATTCAAGTAAATTTAACTAAATTAGATAATCCCTTTTTGCAGTGTATATTTCATTCTTTTGTCAATACGCGTGGGTGTGTTTATATGTGAACTTCTAACAGAATCCTGCTATTAAAAAATGAACTGCAAATCTAATCACAATCGCAATTAGATATTTTCCCCAAATCATGCAGCCCACATATATGTTTTATAATAGACGAGTCACCTGCAGCCTTATTGAAGACAAGCTAAGGCGTATGTATTAGGTGAATTTTCAATCTAAATTTATTTTCAAATGAATCAGACGTCGTGTTCTTAGCAAAGCTTGTTTTGATCAACACAAAAATGACACTAGTCTGTAATCTGTATGAAATAGCCTTAACAATTAACTGTTGTAAAGCATCCATATCCAGTATTTACATGGCAGTCAGTGATCTTTCCTGACATTCCAGCTGTCATCTGCTTCTCGTTGTCGCTGCCAAAAGCCCAGCTCTGGTACATCCCCCATAAAGCTTTCCACATCGATGTTGATATTATTGTAGTAATGCCATGTTGCCTTGAAGTCACATGCATGTCACCTCTAGTACATTTATCATTACTCAGAAATTCAGTGCATGTCATGTGTGATGTTAATAGTCCCTGTTGGCGGTTAATGTGCACTTTGAAGGGTTGGCATGTTTTACAACTGACAGGGCATGATCAGATGGGCAGAGATTGGGGGATAATCTCTGAGGCACACTTGTAAACCCGAGTGACATACCCGGAAAATTGAAGTATTACTGCATTGGTATCTGTGCAAGGCTGACAGGCATTTGAATAACATAAGAATAAACAGAACTGTCTGGACATTTTGAAAACAAATAATCATGGTACCAGGAGTTTTACGAGTGTAAATCTAGAATTCGTATAATAAAGGTTTCAGGTTAAACTTCAACTTTCGGTCAGTGAAGATAAAGCAGCTTTTAGGGTTAAAATAAGACCACTGTGTGCTGTCTGCATCTAACTTTGAAACATTTTCATTGTCATTCGATTTACATCTTGAACCGAAAGTTAACATTGGTGTCAGTGGTGGCTGAACAGGAGAAGTTTAGGTCAACTGGATAAGCACTCATGTCACAAGTGGGAAGCCCAGGTTCTGATCACAATCCTGCATGTTTTTTTCCGCCTTTTTTTCTTCTTTTAGCTTAAGTTGATTAAGTTAAGTTGATTTTATAATGGCACAACCCCAAAAACTCTACCACCAGCCGCCGCTGATTGGTGTGCTTATAGGCGTGTTTGTTGTGATAAAACTGTATGTGATTGCCCCATCATCCCTTTAAAAAATTGGAACATCATTGCTTACATTTTAGCTCTTAGTTTTTAACAAATAAAACTAGTGATTATAATGCCTTTCGTATAGTAATAATACGTTTTGAGATTATTATGAAATTGGTCTGGTAACAGAAACAAACAGTACTATTCAATAATCTATAGCTAAACAAGAAGTCTATAAATGAACGAGTTATTGTTATTGTTAATGTAGAATCCATAAGGTGTATATTCTAGCAATAGTCAGTGAAAAATACAAAACAGACTTGCTGGTATAAATAAATTGTATACAAAATTAGTAGTGTGTGTATGTATCAGGGACAGACTAAGCAGGATTCGGTGCTAGTATTAGTAGTACTGACAGTTCAAGAATTACATTAAAGTAGTAGTATTACATTTAATTTAACTCGTTAATTTCAAACTAACACTTAGTTAGCAATATTCTAATTTGAAGGGTGCAGATTAGTAGATGTTTTATTTAGTCTATATTACTAGCATACAGTAGAGTTTGTCTCCCTATAGACATTGTCACAGTGGCTCGATGCTCATTTTAATTAACACAAATGCCTGAAGACGATAATTAAAAAGCAGAGAGATGATTCCCCACTGGATTACAGAATAGAATAATGCAAGGCAAATTAAAAGATGCAGCAAAACGTAATACATATGTACTTGGTGATTAGAGAGTGATAAAAACAGACTTACTTCATTGGTTTGAACAGTGCTTGTCCGTAGTTCTGGAACGTCATTATCAGCTTCAACTGTGTGCCTCCTGATTTCATGCCTGCAAGAAATAAAAAACACCTATTAATTTCTGTATTTGATAGTTACTCAGGTTCATTTTACCTTGGTGTTGTCTGGTGCTAGAGTTTAAATCCAGGATTAGTTCCAGATTTGTCCCAGTTTAGTCCCGATTTTGATGTGGTGTGTCAAGCATGTGCCAAAGACGTGGTGAAACTAAATAGTCTATTTCGCAATTCATGTGGAAGTGGTTGATTGCCCACTCTGTATCCCTCCTAAACTCCTAACCTCAAATGAAGATTAACATGGATAAACAGTACCATGTGAAAAGAACAGACAGAGACGGACTTAAATCATGCAATTTGGGAGCAAATGTTTAGTTGCTGCCATCACTACCTGCCCATCTTCAGTGGCAAGTTGCATTTTCTAGAAATGTTACCATCATTTTGACAATTGCTTCATGATGGCGGTGAAAACATTGTCCAGATGACCTTTGACACCTACTCTTGGACGAATGAGGGCTTACATGATAACATGTAGATCATGATTGTAGATTGTGTTCATTGTAAATCCTAATATTGATCTAAAACTGCTTATTAATAGAAACAGAGCTATTGACTCAAAACTGCAGAACTGAAAAGACCTTCTTTATTAACCGTACATGCAGGGGTATCGGACTGGAAGGGTAAAGAGTTCTGGTTTCCCTGGGGCCCTCAAAAGCATGTGATGGTTTTTTTCTTTACTTTTTCACTTTAATCTATTTTTGTTGAAATAACATGCAATGTGGTTGAGTAAAGTCCTTGGAAGACTAAATTATTCATAGGATCTGAGGGTAACATCACCCCTTAAAAAAGAAGAAAAGTACTGCTCATATATTAGCCAAATAGTTAACAAATAAATCTAATGATTAGAATTTGCAGTTATAGAGTATTTCCTCAATAATATGTTTCAAGGGCTTTGTGAAATCTTTCTGGTATTTTTTGCAAATACAAACAGTACCCTATCATGATAGGCTGGTGCCTATCCAAGATGTCTATAGATTAGCAAGTTATTGATAGGTGTATGTAGAAACCATACTAAGAATGAGAATAATAATAACAATAGTAACCTAATTTGCTGGGATTAATAAATCATATACAAAATTAGGTATTAGGAGCCCACCAAGAAGGTTTGTACAAGGGGCTCAGACTTTTTTTGCTACGCCCCTGTCTACAGGTATGACCTGGAGTCAGATTTTTTAAAAATCTAAGATCTCAAGCCCCAAATGGAGGGCAATGGAGAAGGTTGGAACCCCTTCATGGGAAAAATAAACATTTAAGTTGAATAATTATAACAATAATGTATCATATTTATATAGTGCTATAGTGCTATAGTCATGACACTCAAAGTACTTCACATTGTCGCACTGTGGGACGCCCATCCAAGTAGGCCCTGACCTTAGCTTCAGAGGTCTGACGGGATCAGGCATTGACAAGTAAGTATGGCCACTTGCTTGCTGTACCTTACCTAATGCAGTCCCAGGATTCTAATTATTCTCTGCGATGAGTTTATAAGCACTTTTCCTGAGCCCAGAGTGAGTTCTGCCACCCCGGGTAAAGCTAACAAACATTAGCATGCTAATGCACTTCCTGTTTATCGTAAGAATAAACACTTTATAAATAGATAGATAGCACAGAGAAAGTGGTGTGGTCTAATTTTAACTCTAATATACCTATATATATCTGTACTGGGGCCAAAAAAAACAAACAAAAAAAACTTTAATGTAGCAAGGATTTTAGAATACATTATGTACCAAACAGATAAACGGAGAAGAACAGTTGTCCAACGACCCAAATTTGTATAAATATTCAAGAATGCTATTGCTGGGCACCACATGTTACTGCGATAATAGCACTGCCTTCTGTATTTTAACATGAATAGAATGATCCGTTTAGTTTTTTGGTCGTAATTCTATGTCAACAACGCCTGATAAGGCTCTTTAATTAGTTGTGTTTGAAATACACAGAATCTGCCAGGAAACATCTTAGAATGTATGTTTCCCTTAAGGATTAAGTGTTTCATGACAGTCCATGTCCTCCACAATGATGCTTTGTGTCTTTAAGTCTCAATATACTACTTAGTGACTAAATAGTGAAGAAGGAACATAACATGTTCCATACACCATAACATGAATAAAGTCTCATAATTACATCCTGTTTTTGTATGATAAAAAAGTGACCGATGCAGAGAAAATACAGGATGTAATTGATGTTTTTCATGGTATAAAATGTCTATATCCATCCATAATCAAATAAACTGCATGTATTGAAGAGTCCTACCCCCTGCTAAGAGCTACCTGTTATGTTCATTCACTGTGTACTTCCTGCTTGTAGAGCCCCATGCCTTCATTAATTTTCTCCGCTCTTAAGAAGACTTGGCTTCATCTTACTCACCCCTGGCAGCACATGCAATTTACCGTGACTCATTTTCAAAAGCTTGTGGGGATTTTGCATACACTGTTGCACAGAGCCCAACCCAAATGACCCCGAGTGAGCGCGTCTCATCTCCAGCAGGGCAGAGATACACTGGGAGCATTATGGCAGCGGCGGCACGTGGCAGATTTGTCAGAGAATATGGCCCAGAGAAATCTTTTAAACTTGATACAGCCAGACAGTGAAACCTTTGTGGATTGAGAGATGATTCAACGACATGACCTTGAACCTTATAAGCCACAATACGCAAGGGGCTTGTCTTTGTACTGGCCATTTATAAAAGGTTGACCTAATGATTGGACTACAAAAGGTAATCCCTCGTGATTGTGTGTTTAGATGTGTGCAATGATCTAACATGAGAAAGTGACTTAACAGGCCATCTGCCATTCATGATTTATACACTACTTTTCTTTTTGTAACAATTTGACTGACTTTTGCCTTTGCCAAGACCAAGATTAATCATTGGAACTTTGAGATAATTGAGGATCAATTTAGGATTGGGAAAAATTCTCAAAAGCGAATATCTTAGTTTAGCCTGGATTATCCCATAGCAACGGTATTTTAAAGATCCAGAAATTTGTTCGATATCTTCTTTGTTCATTAACTATCGCACAAAGGACTGTAAAATTAAACCTAAAGGTGCAAAAATATCACTTTACACCCTGTTTGAAAGATTACTCTGTAAGTTTTTCTTCTCTTTAATTAGCTTTTTTGTATTTGTGGATATCTACAAAACTTAAAAATATCTTCAAAACTTCAAAACAGATTTAATATTTAGATTTTTTGACCACTCTTAAGTGCATTTTTAATACATGTTTTGATAGGGCTGCAGGATTTTTCTGACCTGTATTGCGATTGCAATGTTGTATATTTTAATAATAGTTCACATTTTAAATGCGCCCAGGAGAATTGACAAAAAGCCTAAATAGGCCAATGTACTGACAAACTATTTGATATTCGTACAAATCTAAACTGCATAATAAGACACAATATGTTGTTGTTGTGAAGGAAATTGTGGCACTTCGAAAATTGCAAACTTTACTATTTGCTAATTGCGCCCATTAAAACTGCAAGTGAGATTTTAGTTTGATTAATTGTGCAGTCCAAGTGCTTGAATCACCAACAACAACCGCAATTAGAACTGATTCACAACTCCTATACAAAACATTTCCAAACACACTAACAGTCCACAACCCTCTTGCGGAGAATCAACAATGCTAACCTCTCTGCCATTCTCCGTACGCTCGCTTTAACCGTACATCGAACAAATTGCCTTGTCTTCTTCCCTTCCTGGCGCTGCATGTGTCACCCTTCCCTGCCGTGATGATAAATCCGCCTCACCTGAACCACCTCACGCTCCCATGCCTATGATTTATGAGTCCATCTGAAGACTGAACCAAAGGGCCACCGTTGGACCCAAAAGAACGACAGCGAGGGGGAGAAAGGTACGGAGCGCTACAGTACGAGGAAAGTGCTGAACAAGCGAAGTCTCCAAGTGGGTTTGGTAATTCTACTGAGACAGATAAGTGCTATGTGTGCACCAATTAGGGAGTACCAAAGCACAAACACTCATAAACTTCAGACAGTGATTTCGTTTCTGCAGACAGACATTTTTTATGGACTTGTCTGGACCCAAAGCTGCGGTGTGGAGTAGACGAGAGACATAAATGTGACATAATTATGAGTGATTGATAGGGATTAAACGAGTGATGAAAAAGAATAAAAGTGTTTGAACTTGTTTGCAACTTTTGAAAAGATAATAGCTACACAAACATCACAAAGATAATCCAGCCAAAAGGGGTCACTAATCTTTGAGCTAGAATGATTTACAGTCGGGCTGAATGAATTTGGCAAAATGTCTAAATGCGAGTTCTCTAACAAACATTGCGATTAGATTTGCAGTTTATGTTTTAATGGTTGGATTCTATTCTATTCATGCATTTTAAACATTACCAGGAGCATTAATATTTGAGATAGACTTTAATTCTGAATTTATAATTTTAAATTGTTTGTAATGGTCTAAACTACAGGGTTAGCAGCAAAGAACAGAAGATATTTTGTTTGTACTTACAATTTGATAATTCAATTTGACTCTGATTTGCCTTGCAGCCCTAATTTACAGTAATTGTACTTAAGCATTCTATACCATTTTGAGATTAAATGGAAAGGCCAAGTGCACAGCATGTGAGATTGGACCTGTGCCTTGGTGGAGGTCTATGCTCTTTCCAATTTTGATTAAACATAATTCCTGCACACTACTGAGGTTTGGAATAACAGGCACAATTGTGGTATATTAATTATGACACAGCGTGCTACAATACTAACCATGAATTGCTTGTGGATATAAACCATGTCTATAATTGAGCTAACAGGTAATGTTGACTCACCCACACTGGTGATCCTCTGACTGACCAGGTCTTTGAGCAGAGCCTGCAGCACTTCGCTGTGTCTGGGGTACAGCTCGTAGCGGTTGATCCCAATGTGAAAGCGCAGCCAGTTTGGGTACGACTCCGCAGTCCCCTCCGCCGTAGGAGAGAACTCATCCTCCTCACCATTCCCCTCGTCATTGTGCCTATAATCAACATTAATAACAATGTGCCCATATTTACATGTGGTCACTTGTGTTATGGGAAATATAAATGAACAATGTAAGAAGATGTTAACAATAGAGACCAGTTAAATGTATTGTACTAGACTTTAAATAGGTCACATGCCAATAGGTCTATGCAATCATCATTATGGTGACAATTCTATCAACATTATGGAGCTACAGGTATCGATATTCACAAAATAATCATTACCAAAACCATTTCCTGTCTTGATCAATACAAAATGAGGGTGTAAATGATAGTAAGGCTGTGTGATATTAAAATGACAAGTATAACACTAAGGAGAATAAATAAGCATATGGTTAAATAACCTGTATTATTGTGTTTAAGCTGGTCAGAAGTGGGTTAACTATAAGCCAGGAGCTTGCATGAATGGAAAGGCTTTAATCTGAGTGTTGCTGTCCCACTTGTCCATCTTTTGTCCGTTCGTCGTCCTACTTACCATCCCTGGCTCCCCGTGGTTCTAGGGTAAAATCTGATGTCCGTGTTGACGTTAAATAAAGTGTCATCGTCCGTGAGCGCCGGGAGCTCAGACTTGTACAAGGGATGCTCAAACAGCACGGACAGTCTGGATCCACCGTGAGCAGTCACTGTCCTACCCCCACTCGCGTCCCCCATGAGCGGTTTGTGCTGGTCTGCTGCTCTCCCTCCTGGAGCTCTCATCCGCCCTAACGCAGCCGCTCTGTCCCCGGCCGACACGAGCTTCTCCAAGGAGTGGGACGTGAGGTTGGAGCCCGGTTCGTTGCTGAAGTCTTGAAGGATCCTTAGCGCGTGTTTGTTGTTAGGCCAGCCTGCTTCAGCCGGCGACCTGGCGCGATTCTTTCCCCAGCTCTGCGCCTCTCCTCCCGGGTGATGCGAGCATTGACAGCCGCCGTCACCGGTGCTGCCGTCCGCTCCAGCCGCGCGCTTCTCCAGTTTTGGTAATAAGTCTATCATAATGTGCATCGTGCACGCCACCAAAAACACCATTAGTAGTAATACTCTGAATTTTCTGAATAGGATCATCTTGAGGATCTTACGCCACCGACATTGATGTCCAACAAAAGTGTTATTCGATAAAGCAGCGGCGGTGATTTGAAGATATTGTGTGTACTCCACGCATTACGCACACACCTTTGCTATAACTCCATGCCAGGTATGGCTCTTTCAGTCCAAGATCGCGCCCCTCTCACAGCTGGATGGAGTCATTACGAGACACTGGCAGCGGCTCAAGTGACGCTCTTCATTCATACCGTTGTTAGATAGTGTGAGTCAGACGCACAGAGCATTGAATCAAATACAGGCTACAGGCTTCTTTACGCACCGGACACTTGCGATCTAGCGCTACATATTTTCCGGTGATAGCAGGTGGCCCGCGGCTGTGTGCTTTGACGCCGTCCCGTTGCGTGGCTGCGGTCGGTGTCGCTCGTTAAAGTTCAATATGAGTAGTGCTGGCAGGTGCACGGCTGGCGCTTGTCATCGGTCCTCCGTGCCCCGCTTTGTCTTCCGGCCAAGTGCTCATCCCGGGCGGGAGTATTAAATATTATGATGGAAGTCCTCGCTGTCCAGCCTTGTGGCGTCACAAGGAGGAGATGGGCGTGCGTGTGCGCATACAAGACGCACCATAGTGACATGAAAGACGAGCTACAGGGAGGAAAAGAGGATGGACCAAAGCAGCTGGGGCCTGCAACGCCTTTGTGCGCAGGCAGAGGGCGATCAAAGGGACAGAGCCACTCACTCAGCAAACGGTGTCCGTAAAAAGATCAGTTAGAATCTAAACAGGACACAGTCAGAGACAAACACAAAACCAAGAGCTAAATCGTCCACATCCGTGGTAAATGATCTAAATGACTAACAATTAATAGGCTATAAAAGGTGGCTTCATCCTCATCTTAAACAAAGTAGCTTTAGTATTTAAAAAAAAACCTGAGTTATAAGTGCTGGATACATGTTGTTATCTTGAAAAAGAGGTCTCACCTGGTTAAATAAAGGTTTATAAAAAAAATTAAACAAATAAATAAACTTATAGATTTAAATGAAGCCTATTATTTGACAGGTCTTTTTTGACGTCTTCATGTTCCATCAAAAGTTTAAGGCAGTCAAAGTTACTCTGTGCCTGCGAGCTAGTCTGCCCCTTACAACTTCTCTTTATTTCCCTTATGAATATTTTTATTTGAATCAAAGGGCTTTTAATCAGCTTATTTATCGTCCACCAACATTAATCCTATACACGGATATTGTGGAGGCAGTACACACCTGCCTGCCTTCTCTCAGGCTATTTTCAATTTGCTGATAAAGTCAATGCGCCTTTTATTAAAATTGGTCGAAGCAAAACACTCAAGCAAGAGCAATTATGGCAGTGTTTATTTAGACCCCACTGTCTTCAAAACTTCACTGTCGAGTTGTTAAATTACCTCCTCTTAGAACTCTGCAAATCAAATTAGTTTCATTATTTTGTTTTGAGATTTGTAATGCCGGGAGCCTTGTAGAGCAGTTGGTAGCCCAGTGGATTACATTTATATGTTAAAAGGAACAATTGATACATGCTTATTTGGTTTGTTTACAAGCTGTTCAAAGTGGAAACATTTGGACTTGTTTGGTGCTGATCCTCCCACAGGCAATGAGCAGAGGTTCATGCCACTGCCAGATCTGCGCCTTTGAATAAAACCGCATCCTACAGCAAACAAGAGCTCCCAAGGGCATGACGACTGTCCCAATACGGCTCACTACACAACAAATGGGTACACATGTAGCTATGAATGGTGTTATACGCGTACTTACTGGCTTCAATAAGGATGCACCGCCTCAAACATGTGACAAAAAATACTGGTTGACTCTAAACTTGAATAGATTGGGCCACAAACATTGCCACCTTGAAAAATGTGTTCCTTCGGTGACTACATAGCAAGAAAAGCATTTTATTTAGAACTGTGGGCAGGCATCGGCAGAGATTCTATTGATAATTTTCGCAAACCTGTAAGTGCAATGAGAGTATGCACATATGTGATATTTTGAGGGTAAATCTGTTGAGTAACATGACCTCCAAACTGCAGAGACTATAGATCAGGCCCATCAGTGTGTTGAGAGTGTTGGGCCGCTGAACAGAAGAGCTTTTATATGGCAGATACATTATTGGACTGAAAACCTAAAAGTAATATTATCATGCATTATTCAATCTTTTCAAACCATCTTAGACTTCTTAGCATGCGTATTTGCAGGAGATATAGTGCCCCCAAATGTAATTGAATTGTATTTCTTTTTCTTTCTTTTTTTCGCTGCAAATGGTATGTATTGCTGTTCTGCTGCTGCAAACCAAATTGCCCCTTGGGGATAAAAAAGAGAAACTTCAAACTCTTGTAGTAGAACTTGGAATAATGTATGTGGCTTGAAAATACCTCATGGCTTTAGACATGAAGTTGTTTTCCGAATGCCAACCTAGAGCGATATGATGGCGTCTGATTTAAAAGTGAAGTAAATAGTAATAATAAAAGTAATACTGATAATAAAAATAATATTACATCAAACTTATATAGAGCTGTTTTGGACACTCAAAGACAGAAACAAGGTAAAAGGACAAACAAAGGACAAACAAAGGTGTAAATTAGTTTTTAGCCGTGATTTGAAGTTCTGTGATGTGTCAGTAGTTTGTAAATCAAGGCAAAACTGAACTTAGGTAATTTGGCCAATGAACAATGAGGTGGAAGTTGTGGCTTCATGGATTTCAGTGTGCTGATTTATAGCAGCGCTTTGAGCAGTTAAAATTTGAAAGATTACTGAAATGTTAACAAATGAACCAGCTCCATGGAAGTTTTTGATTACAACTTTAGTTACAACAGGGTTAAGAGCTAAAAAAAGAAAGTCATTTTGGTGTATCAAACCCTTAAGGTTTGAAGATAACAGCTACAAAACTTGTATGCTTAATAAATGCCATAAGCTCTGTTATTTCAAGCGTGTCTTCGGCGTCTGATAGTTTGTTAATTTCAACATGAAGGATCAATGGCTGTGCAAATGTCACAAGTAGACATTATAATTGGAAGATAATAACGCAGAGTAATTGCAATAAAACGTTTTTGTTTGACAAATAGCTTGTCAAAGAGGGGGAGTACGAGCAAAGACAAGAAGGTGTCCTACAAGATCTCAGACATTGGTGCTGATTATGGGAGCTTCAATTTACTCAAATGACTTTGAATAAAAACTAACTAGGCCTAATGTAAAATTTGATTCGGTGCACGTGTTGGAACATGGTCTATAGTCTTTCGCAGTGTGACACAAACTTAGAATAATGAAATGACTGCTTCCATCCTGGTCCAAGAGGCCGCCTGCTGTGAAGACCTTACTACGACTCCAGTAATAAAATGAGGTATGTTAAGGGGGGCTTTATGTGCAGTGACCTTGAAAATGAAGACAGAAATGGAACATCACTTTTCTGATAATTTACTCCAGTTATATAAATGGATTAACTGGTGAATGCATGTGCTGTGATTTGGATTTGTGCATTGTCCCATATGGCAATCACTGGCTCAATTTTATATTGTACGGTCAATTTCATGCTCAACTGGGTAGCAATAAAGCATTATATGAAATTGTTGGAAAAATGTGGTGAACATGAATAAATTTAACACAGAAAGTTACATGTTATGTCAACAACAGATATGAGAAGCAGTTTATATAATTCCTTTTGGGTAAAGGTTGGGAACAGAGTACATTCCAGTATGTGCAGACATTTCTTTACTAATAGCAGTTCATATCAATCCACTTCAAGTTGTGGTACCTGATTTTCACACCATGAAACTGGAACCTTTGTAGAAAAGGTTACAACGGTCACCTGGACACTGTTTTGACAATCAAGACGTTTCGACCTCTATCCAAAAGTCCTTCTCACGAAAACTGGAAGAAGGTATTTAAATCTGTGAAACCCATACATGGCTCTCACAAACCCTTTGGCACATTATCAAAATACACATGCAGCAATCTTTGGGGCCATGGACAGCTTTAAAACAGGCTTTTGTCAGACAGTGAAGTGAGACTGGGGTGGACCCAAGCGACAAGAAATAAAAATGTGATTAGATGCAGACAGCCTGCAGCTGTCTTATTTTTGTTCTAAAGAGCTGTTTTTGCAAGATATTTGGTGGAAAACATATACAACACTAATATGTGCAAAAAAATAAAATATCCCAACTTTTAAACATGTATCCAACTCTCCTGAGTGCGCATACTTCTACCTCTTCATTGCAAGTGAGACAGAAAATATCCACTCAAATCCTTTTACTGGTTTTTAGATGTCTTAATGGTCTTGGGCCTTCTGATCTTCCAGAACTGCTTTTACCATATCAGTCGTCACAGCCCTTGCGCTCCTCCTTGGGCCCCTGTGCTCCTCCGGCAGCTGACTCCTAGTCATTCCCAAAGACACACACTCACGGTGAGGGGTCTTTCCAGTGCTACGGCCCTTGTCTGGAATGGCCTAGTTTATGTCCTTGTTTTATTCTAGTTCCACCCAATTTTGTAATTGAGGATATTTTATAGCTCTTAGCTTACTCATTTCCTTTTCACTTATTTTCATCCTATATCTCTTTTTGGCTCGCAAGTGTTTCCCCTGTGGAGCCCTCTGTTCTGGGAGCGGTGGTCGGCTGTGGCCCATGGGCCCTGGCTCTTGGGCCCCTGGTGGGGGTCTGATGTGTGCCTCATCTCTCCTCTGGGCAGGTGGGAGTGTTTTCACAGAAAAAGCACTTCGTCTTACATTTTATGTGTGAAAAGCACTGTATAAATAAAGTTTGATTAATGGATTTATTTGTCCATTTGCACTTAAAGTCTATTACAGTATCTATGATGGGTGTGTCCATACTTTGGTTCTGGTTAGTGGCCTTGACTTGGTTTGGTACTGTTCTAGTCTTAGTTTGGTCCTTGTCTAGACCTGATCCTGTCCAGGTTTAGTTCTAGTTTTAGTCCCAAACTGATGTGAAACGCACCCATGTTGTGGGCTTGAAAAGACTGTCCAAGCTATACCCAAGAGAAAATGCATACTTTTGCAATTAAGTGTTCCAACAAGAAGTGAACATAAGCTTATATAATTTACTTTTACACAATAAAGTAATGATTCATGCCAGAAACATGTTCTAATTACATTGTGTTAGATGATTAATATTTGTTTGTAATAGGCCATATCCTGTGGCTGAAACCTGAGGGTTTCAAAGTTGTGCACAATATTTGACTTCTCCAAAGGCCATGGGTTTGCTGCTGTTGTCTTGTTAGTGCCCTAGATGTGACAGTGTGAAGCGTATACCCGGGATCTTGGGCTGTTTGTCCCCCAGCAGCGCTCCGACTTGATCTCTGCTCAACCAAACAACACTAATGTGCACCGCGGCATAATGATGATAGTGTTAGTGAGGTGCCACTTCCTCTCATGTGTGTTACTGTGGATACTGTCTGCGGCCGGATGAAAAAACACACACGAATGCTCAAAAAGATGAATCATGTAGTATAGGAATGAAAGATAATTGTAATATTTTAAATGAAATTGAGACATAGAACGAATCATGAATCCACACAATTTTAAATGTAGTCTAAAAGGCACAGAAAATGACAAGCTCATCAAGTTAAATATAATTTGGCATAGTTGTTCCCCAAAAAATCTTGCAACATTGTACTAGATTTTGCAGGTTGATAAATATTGCACTCTTTTGGTTTGAGTTAAGTTGAAAATTTGAAAATACATAAATGTATTCAAATGTGAGGGTGTCAGACAAGTGTGCATCCAGTGGAAATGCAAATGTGTTCAAGAAATGTAGCAGTTCTCCTCTCTTGTGTTCATTTGAAATGTGCATTTCAAATAATGTAAGCTGATGGTTGCACAAAATCTTGAAATGTGAAAGTCGTACAGTGGAAACAAGTTTTCTTGCATTTAAGACATGGACATTTGTGACTGAACGATAAGGAAGAAAATTCTAAATCTCTAAGCCAGCATTTCACATTTCACAAGAGCACTAAAAGAGTTTTGATAAACATGTGCTCTTGTACAACAAAGGAGAGATTTTTTTTTTTACTAAAACGGATATTAGCAACAGAAACAAGGCCAATTAGAAGTACTTGATGGTCATATTACATTTTATGACTGATTCTCCATGTTACTTTGAGTTCTGCATGTTTTAACTAAAACAGCTATTTGAGCCACAATCACCTTTCTCTGGGTCGGCTCTTTAAAATGACCTAACTTGGGAACACTCTGTATCCGACATGAGCTGACATCTTACAATGTGCCGACACAGACGTCAAACCTGCTCAAAAGGCACATTGCATTTGTGAAGTGTGACTGATGTTAGGGCAGAAGAGAACAAAAGTAAACTTAGTTTGAACAATACACAGGTTTATGTAAGTCATGTGCAGGCTGATTTGTTTATTGTGATTGATGGGGGGCATAGTAGTGTTATGGTGTTTTGGGGCAGGACTGAACTTGTGAGGAGTTTATACTGGATGGATGGGGAGCATGGAGCTCAACAGTGCTGCCCAGAATATTATTCTCACTCATTTTTTCTAAAAGGATTTAGAAAAAATCTAATATGAAGAGTTAAAAGGCACAATGGAAAATCAACAGCTATATGGAACTAAAGTAGCAGTTGTTCTCAGTTCATAAAACAAATGTAAAAAGGAAAATTTGGCAAGATGTTTTAATAACTTTTAATACAAGTTTATACAGTTTCAGAAACAGATTGACATCCCAAAAGAAGCTGTGGTTTAACAGGAATAGGTCATTTAAAAACACTTCTTTCCATCATTTTAAGGTAACATAAATGCAATGCACAGAATGACTCTTCACAAGTCCTCTCTTCTGTCTCTCGCCCTCCTTCGGCCTTCCTCTTCCCTAATAGCTTTTCTGAGAAGCGTGGTCATTTTCCCCTGCCGTGTGAGGACACGGGCAGCAGGTTACTCTGACATGTTGCAGGAGGAGGCAGCTCGAGGATGGGGCAGAGGACTACACATTTAATTACACACAGTTCACAGTCCTGGCCCTCATGCTTTCCTGTTGGCCGTGGTCACTGTACAGTTACACAAGACGTTGGCAGGGCTGCTGTCTCCCTGTTGGGCCACATCCTGTTAGCGCTGTGCTCCCACTCGCTTGTTGACACACGGGGCACTGCAGGGCGTTGCTTTCAAAAACAAAGTCATGGTAAAAGTGGCTATTTTAGGGACATGTTTCTTTTCTCATTAGTGAAGTCACTGTTGTGTGTAAAGTAGAGGGATATATGTGAAAAGGTGGAAAAAACAGTCAAATGAGCTATTTAACTGTGTGGATTTAGAACACTAAACAGAATAAAATTAGCAAATATACCTGTCAAACATATCTTAGAGACAAGTCAAAGATGATAAAAGATAATGTACGAGGATGATTAATATTAACATTTCATATCGTAGAAAGTATTTGGTATTTCTCACACTTGCTTTTTAGTATTTTTAGTTTGTTTTTAGAAACTCTTTTGACCTCAGTCTTGTATTTGGCAATGACGTTTCATTCAGGAAGCTCATAATTGGACGTAGGATGCTGAGGTTGAGGAGTGGGCCGGAGTGACTGAATAGTTTTAATTATAGGTGTGAGAGCCAGCAGCCGGACCGTGATGACACATTTCCTGTGATTACAAGCAAAGATGCTCATTGATTGTTAGGGCAGAGGAGTCATGTTTAATTGCATTAGAATAATTGTGTATTGACGAGTGAGGTGAAGGGAAGCAGGTGGATATTTACGCCACGGTGAACAAAAATGTGCTTAACTGTTTCACTGCCATTACATATGGAGTGAGGCGTGGTTAGAGAAGCCATACCGGCATTTTTACATAATCTTCTCTTTTTAAATAGAATGGTATAAGATTCAACTGTTTTATTAAAGGACACATATTCCACTACATTGACTCTTTTGAGCTTTTAACCATGTTCTAACAATGTTCTGGCATCAAAAACAACCTGAAGTAGCATCTATTGGGTGGATGCACTAAGTAAATGTCTTTTGCAGACTCCTGAGGAAAACCTTTTTATGTTTGTTTCAAAAGATGAGATGGCAAATTAAAGGTACTCACGAGCATATTTAAAAGCTAAAAAATAATACAAAAAAAAGACATAATATTTGTCCTTTAAACTGCAAGAAAACAAACCATTTGGGTTTCAATCTCACATTTCTACAATTTCAATAGTTTAGTGACTGAAACCTTCCAAAAACATTACCCAACAATAGCAAAGGTAAGAGCAATGACAAAAAAACTTAATTTCTAGACCAGGGTCGATCAGGAGTCATACTAAATAATCACAACAATAGATATGTGTAAATAATGATAAAAGTTAACTACTTCATAACATTGCTCAATAAAATTGCCAGTCCAGTACTGAACCAGAATTAAAGTAGGACTAGACTACTACCAGCATTGCCTGGATCCAAATTACACACTTCTTCAATTGTTCATGAAAAGTGAGTCTGGTCACTTTCTCCGTAGCGCCTCAAGAACAAAAAATTGTGCAATCAGATGGGTTCATTTCAAATTCATGATAATAGTGATTATTTTCCCTCTTTTTAAACTATGTTTTATATGGACCGTGTGTGTCCCTAATTGGCCAATCCACCTGCCAATCAAGACCATATAAACTCGTGGAGAGGAACACAGTGACAGACTGACATCAATCTGTTGTTAGGAGATAACGACAGGCGGACCCAAAGAAGCAGACCAGAGATATGGATTAATACAGAATTATTTATTGAGAGTTGGCTGAGGAGGAGTAGGCTGGACCAGGAAACGGGTGAGGACCGGGACGCAGGCGGGAGCAGGCTGGACCGAGGAGCACAGGTGAGTGCGGGATAGCAGGCAGGAGCAGGCTGGACCGAGGAGCACAGGTGAGTACCAGGATAGCAGGCAGGAGCAGGAAGGACCGAGGAGCACAGGTGAGAACCAGGATAGCAGGCAGGAGCAGGCTGGAGGAAAAAAAGTCCTTGGTAAGCAAAAAATCCACAAGAGACAACTAACGGGAGATACAAAAGCCAAAGGAGTTCACCACGGAGTAGACTGAGCGATCTGGCAGGGTGTGGATGAATGAGCCAAGCTTTTGTACTGCAGAGGTGTATGCTTGATTGCAAATGGGTTCCAGGTGTGCCAATCAGTCATGCCCAGGAAGCTCCAAACAAGGACACCACAGGAGGGTAGGAGGAAACACACACACACACACACACAGGAGGGAGGAGGCACTAGCTCCTGACAGTACCCCCCCTCAGCGAGGCGCCTTGGCGCACCACCAGGCTTCTCAGGGTGAGCACGATGAAACTCCCGCAACAGGTCAGGGTCCAGGATCAGGGCACGACCAATCCGACTTTCACTCCTCAGGACCATACCCCTCCCAATCGACAAGGTACTGGAGCCCACGCCCACGGACATCCAAGATCCGCCGCACAGTATAAGCTGGATGGTCGTCAACCATTTGGGGGGGTGGAGGGGGCTCGGATGGAGGCACAGAGAACTGGATCGTACCGCTTAACTTGGGATCGTGAAAAGTAGGATGGACACGGAGAGCTTGAGGAAGTTTGAGCGGACAGAAACCGGATTAATGATTCTTTCTATTTCATATGGTCCAATGAAAGCGAGGTGACAGTTTTTAGAAACAGCCTTCAAAGGGATATTTTGGAAGATAACCAGACTTTCTGACCTGGGCGTACTTTGGTGCTGGGCCGGCGATGGCGGTCAGCAAGGGTCTTACGCACTGGGAAGAAGTCCGTAACAGAACCTTCCTGGTCTCCCTCCAGATCTTCACGACACCTCCGCCATATGGACCTGGACCGAGAGCACGGAGACCTCAATCTCCTCCATAGAAAGGAGTGGCGGTTGGTAGCCCAGGAGGACTGAAAAGGGGAGAGACCACGTAGCGGAGGAGGTTAGAGAGTTATGTGCGTACTCTACCCAAGGTAAGTGTGAACTCAGGATGAGGGGTTGCGACCGGCCACACAGCGGAGAGCAGACTCAGGTCTTGATTGGTTCTTTCAGTCTGACCGTTTGTCTGTGGATGGAAACCTGAAGATAGACTGACAGTGGTACCCAGAGATTGACAGAATGCTTTCCAAACTTGGGAGATGAATTGGGGGCCTCGGTCAGAAAGCGATATCAGCTGGGATGCCATGGAGGCGAAAAACATGTTCCCACCATGAGGTCTCTGCGGTTTCACGCGAGCTGAGGGAGGTAATTTAGGGAGGGCTACAAAGTGAGCAGCCTTAGAAAATCTGTCCCGCGATGGTCAGAATGACAGATTGCCCATTTGAGAGGGAAGGCCGGTCACAAAATCTACTGCAATGTGTGACCAGGGCGATTGGCAATGGGTAAAGGTCTCAGATGACCAGAGGAAGCATGGGAGGATTTATTCTGGGAACATACTGTGCAGGCAGACACGGGGAAACTCCAGTGTCTGCCTCCATAGTTTGGCCACCAGAAATTACGCCGGAGACTAGACAAGGTGCGATTTATACCTGGATGGCATGCAAATTTGGAGTTGTGTGACCATTGCTTAAGACCTCACTGCGTACAGATGATGGAACATAGAGTCTATTGGACGGCCCACCTCCCGGATCAGGCTCAGCCTCCTGCGCTTACTTTACCTTTGCTTCTACCTGCCAGTGGATAGAACCAAGGACACAGTTACTAGGAAGTATAGTCTCTGAATTAGACTGCTCAGATGGGTCAAACTGACGGGACAGTGCATCAGGCTTAACGTTCTTTGAAACCTGGGCCGGTAAGTGATGGTAAACTGGAACCTCCCAAAGAACAAGGCCCACCTGGCTTGCCGAGTTTAATCTCTTTGCTGATTGAATATAGGCTAGATTCTTGTGGTCCGTCCATACCCACGAAGGGTTGTTCTGCTCCTTCTAGCCAATGCCTCCACTCCTCTAGTGCAAGCTTTACTGCCAGAAGTTCTCTATTGCCCACATCGTAGTTGCACTCGGCAGAGAGCCAACCTCCTGGAAAAGAAGGCACAAGGGTGGAGACGAGAATCTGTGTCAGAGCGCTGGGAGAGAACTGCGCCAACTCCTACATCGGAGGCATCAACCTCAACAATAAACTGTTTGGACGGATCAGGTTGGGTCAATACCGGTGCTGTAGTGAATAACCTCTTGAGCTTATTAAAAGCAAAATCTGCTTGACAGTCCACTGAAAGGAGTTTTGCAGATGTGAGTCTGGTGAGGGTAGGGCAACCTTGCTGTAATCTCTAATGAACCGTCTGTAAAAGTTGGCAAAACCAAGGAATCTTTGCAGTTGTTTCCCTATTGGAAGGAGGGGGCCAATCAGAGACAGCCTTGATCTTCACGGGATCTGCTTTAACTTGTCCTCTCAATGATAAAACCCAGAAAGGAGATGGAGCTGGCGTGGAATTCACATTTCTCTGCCTTCACAAACAGTTTATTTTCTAACAGTCTTTGCAGGACTAAGCGGACATGAAGGCGATGTTCAAAGCGGGTCTCTGGAAAATATAAGGATATCGTCCAGGTAGACAAAAACAAAAGCGATTAAGAAAGTCCCGAAGGGCGTGGGTTTACCAGACTTGGAACACTGCAGGAGCATTGGTGAGTCCAAATGGCATGACACAGTATTCAAAATGTCCCAAGAGCGTGTTGAATGCCGTCTTCCATTCGTCACCTTCCTTGATTCTGACAAGATGATGCAGCATTTACGCAAATCCAGTTTGGTGAAGATGGTGGCACCCTGCAATGGCTCAAAGGCAGAGAGAGATCAGAGGCAAGGAATTGGTATTTGTTCTTAACTGTGATATTGTTCAAACCTCTGTAATCTATGCATGGTCTTAAAGTCATGTCTTTCTTAGAAACAAAGAAAAACCCGGCACCGACAGGAGAGGAAGATGGCGGATTATACCTGCTGCGAGAGAGTTCTTTATATATGTCTCCATGGCCTCCCTCTCAGGTCGGGACAGGTTGTAGGCGAGCAGGAGGAAGAGTGGGCCTGGAAGGAGGTCTGTGCACAGTCATAGGGTCTATGCGGCAAAGACAGTGCCTTCTCCTTACTAAAGACCTCCCCTAGGTCATGGTATTCGATGGAACTGCAGTCAGATCGGGAGGCGGTCACAGGCTGTTGAGTAAAACCTCCCCTGATGAAGGAGAGCTGACTGCAAACAAGACTGATGGCAAAACAAGCTCCAACTAATGATTTTATTAAGAGACCAGTCAATAACAGGGTTATGAATCTTGAGCCAGGGTAGCCTAAAACAATTGGAGTCTGGGGTGCAGAAAAAACAAAGCGAATGTCTTCATGATGGTTACCAGACAAAATCAAATGGAGAACAGTATGGTGAGTGATTTGAGCTAGAAAGAACCATTTAAAGCACTGACCTGGACTGGTTCTGGAAGAGGTTCAGTGGAGATCCTGCTTGTAAAATTAAAGTAGAGTCCATGAAGTTTTGCTCAGCCCGAGTCTATTAGGGCTTGAAGAGGAAGTGACTGGTGGTTATGACAGAGGGTAGCAGGTAACAGGAGTCTAGGTGGGTCATTGGGGATTTTAGATACTTTGCCCATCAGTACCCCCATATTTACTGATGGCCGGGGTCTTTTGGGCCGAACTGGACATTGATTGAGAAATGGCCTCCCTGACACTTAGTACAAACACTTTCGCCTGCTCGAATTCTCCGGGACCTCTCCTCAACTGTCAATCTGGTCCGGCCAATTTGCATAGGAATGTCAGGGGATTGAGAGGTGGAAGGCAGCAGGTAAATTGGTGGCAGGCTGAACTAGGGCTGGAGGCAAGGAGCGAGGCGTAGGAGAAGAAGTTGTGCAGGACACCCTCTCACGTTTGCGCTCTACTTGATCTGTTATCAAAGCGGATAGAGAGAGATTAGTTCCTCAAAGAACCAGGGTCATCACGAAGAGACAACTCATCTTTTAAGGTGTCATTTAAACCCGCCAATATACACCCTTTAATGCTGCCTCGTTCCACCCAGACTCTTGGCCAGGATCGAAACTGAATAAGCGTAATCAGCCACACTCTTGTTCCCCTGGTGGAGATCTAGAAGCCCCTTAGCAGCATTAGCCTCACAATCAGGGTGTGCAAAAACTCTTTTGAAGTCATCAATGAATTCAGAATAACTGATATCTTCAAGCGCCTCTACCACCCAACATAGCTTCCAGCCCAATCAAGTGCTCTTCCGCAACAATCCAGTAACAAAAGCTACCTTGAATGGTCAGTAGAAAATGTCAGAGGTTGGCAGGTGAAGAACGGTGGCACATTGTAAGAGAAGCCTTTACTTTTGCAGGTCCCCATTATATGGCTCAGGATGAGGAACAGGAGTTTCGCGGGGAGGATTCACAGCCGAGAGACAGCAGGAGTAGGGTGTGTGGGCTGGCAGACAGACTGGGCAGATAATTGATGAAATGTGCTCCACCAACCTGGTTAGATTTGTGACTTGGGCTCCGAGAGACTGATTAGATTCCTTCAACTCCTGCAACGATGTGTGGTGTTGGCCAGAGATTCCCCTGAGTGGCGATCATTTTCTGTAACGCATCTGGATCTGCTGGGTCCATTGTTTGGCCAGATCGTTCTGTTAGGAGATAACGACAGGCGGACCCAAAGAAGCAGACCAGAGATATGGATTAATACAGAATTATTTATTGAGAGTTGGCTGAGGAGGAGTAGGCTGGACCAGGAAGCACGGGTGAGGACCGGGACGGCAGGCGGGAGCAGGCTGGACCGAGGAGCACAGGTGAGTACCGGGATAGCAGGCAGGAGCAGGCTGGACCGAGGAGCACAGGTGAGTACCAGGATAGCAGGCAGGAGCAGGAAGGACCGAGGAGCACAGGTGAGAACCAGGATAGCAGGCAGGAGCAGGCTGGAGGAAAAAAAGTCCTTGGTAAGCAAAAAATCCACAAGAGACAACTAACGGGAGATACAAAAAGCCAAGGAGTTCACCACGGAAGTAGACTGAACGATCTGGCAGGGTGTGGATGAATGAGCCAAGCTTTTGTACTGCAGAGGGTGTATGCTTGATTGCAGATGGGTTCCAGGTGTGCCAATCAGTCATGCCCAGGAAGCTCCAAACAAGGACACCACAGGAGGGGAGGAGGAAACACACACACACACACACAGGAGGGAGGAGGCACTAAGCTCCTGACATCTGTATAAAAATACAGAGAGACATTATTCAGGCAAATAATCAGGTCTGAACCAAAACTGAAATAAACACGGACAAAACCAGGACCAAACCATTTAAACCCTACTAACCCTAAATTGAAACAGTTAACAATAAACTATATATGTTTTTATATTGTTTATTTATTGTTTTATTTGAAAGATGGTCATTTGGATCAGATCATTTGGAAGGCTTGATCTGGTGCCTCAAGTTGAATAGGTCTGGTCTGGACAGAGCCATTTTGTAAATTTTGCAGAAAAAATGTATTGAGATGATCAATCAATTTAATGCGATTCTTTAAATGGTTATTATATTCTTCTCCTTCAACCTAAAAAAGTCAATTAATGTTTGGTAAGTCCTTAAAAGTGTGTACAGAGTTAATGCAGACGGCTTTGAAGAGCGTGCCAGACCCAGAGGTCACAGGGCAGGGTCGTTCAGAGTCACCCTGCTCCTGCCATCGACCAGGTCACTGTGGTCTGAATCAAACACAAGTCAGCTCCGTCCACAGGCAGCACAAAAGGCCATCAGGTTTGTGTTGCGAGGAACTATTTTAGCTCATGTGTTTACATGACATTTGCAAAACCACTCAATCACATAT
Organism: Rhinogobius similis; assembly: GCA_019453435.1. NCBI lineage: Eukaryota > Metazoa > Chordata > Actinopteri > Gobiiformes > Gobiidae > Rhinogobius > Rhinogobius similis. The sequence goes on from CM033631.1 coordinate 24,212,102, forward strand.
TTTTAAACCAAAAGTGTCCAAATGATACTGGAGTGTGCTAGAGGCTGTGCAATCACTCACACTATCATCTGAGCATTTCAGACAAGCATTTCCACAGTGTCACAAGATAAGATTATTGCAGTGTTTATTCATGTCCTAACGATGCATCACATTTAATGCCCAATGCAAACAGACAGTGATTTTGATATAATCTTCTTAACTGTGACATTGCCAACTTAAGAATTAGCCAAGTGACAGCTCATTTACATAATGAATGTCCTGACACAAATACAATGCTCCTGTTTGTGAAAGTCGTGACATTATGTTGTTTTTAAAGATGGAGGTTCAGCCTGAGGTTCAGAATGCTACACTTTACGTCAATGCGACATGACATGAGGCTCTTTGTGATCAGGATGGTTTAAGTAAAATGTGTAGCCTATGCCGTATGACGAGGTCACGAGTCAGTGCTCTTGGTGCCAACCTCACACCAGGATAAAATAATCCACTTATTTATTACAGTTGATCCAGTAAAGAAAAAGAATGAAGGTTCTACAATGTCACATAAGTAAAATGCCAACAAGTTGTGTGTACCGTGTGTAAAGAGAATATTGCATGTGATCTTCAGGTCTGTTGAATACAAACTGCATGTTCCAATTCAAACTCTGTGAATGAGTTACAGTCTCTTGGTGCTGCTGCCTAACCTTGCCATCAGGCTTTGAACTGCACTCTGATCTGCCGCACTTTGAGGTAAACATCTCTGGTATTTACTTTTCACTGTTCACTATTTCTGGTGCAGTATAGATTATTTATTTCTGAGTGGAATTTGTTCCAAATGTACAAAAATGTGTCTGTTATTTCAACATCAGGCACAAAACAATAAAAGGTGTTAACAAAAAGAAGTCTCAAAGTATTGATTCTGTTTGGCTGAAAAAGTGCAGTTTTTACATCCATACTGTATCCATTTTCCAAAAAAGTCAGTTCATAAATTAAAAATGAACTAATATTGTATTAAAAACATACAATATTAACATTAAAGTCTCATCACAAGATCTCAAGATGTTTCTTCTATCATACGCAGTAAGAGAACAACACAGTGTTGCAGTAAGAGTTGCAACACTGGAACTTCGGGGAAATTCCAGTGTTGCAATGCACACATAAAGAACATCAGGAATAGATTTGATCAAAATTTGAAATATATTTATCTTAACTGCATTTTAGTGAAAGGAGTAGTCCAACCTGTCATAGGCACTTTAAAGGACACCTATTTTTTGAGCTTTTAACCATGTTCTAACAATGTTCCGTCATCAAAAACATACCTGAAGTTGCTTTCAGCTGCATTCACGCCGTTTTGAGCAATGGTCATTAAAAAATCCTCCCGATCAGTGATGATTTTCAGATTTCATACATCACTTATCCAAGAATCTTTTGCTGTTTTAAGTCCTTTAAATCATCGCCAGACAGTATTTCTGCCATCTTAACACGATAACTGCTACTGCTAACCATATCATAGTGTCTCTTAAAGTGATAACAAAACTAAATTGTGTATAGCAATACAATAGGCGCCATCTGCTGGCTGGATACACTCAGTAAGTGTCATTGCAGACTGTGGGGAAGCTGGACAAATTGGTCAAAAGTAGGAGGCAGACTCAAAAACTTCCATTTTGAACCATTCCTTCACTGTGGCAAAAGTGGCAAAATAATATATATTTACAAAAAATAATAACTGTGCCTAACTGAATGCAAAAGCAACAGCCCTTAAGAAAACTGAGGAAAAACCCCACAGGTACCCTGCTACACTGATGGTTCTCCCTGAATGGCCTCAGCAGATCCTTTTTATGCCCTAGGCCCCTGCCCTAGGACAGCGCACACTGATGGCAGGTATGCACCATCTCAACCTCAACCTCTACACAGGCAACCGTGGATCCCTTTTTCCAAAATGGAACAATGTCCCACAAACATTTTTAATGTTTAAATGAAACTATAAACACACAAAAAAACAACACAATTTTAAACACTCAACTAAATTGAAACCAAATTGAACTCGAGCAGTTCTCCCCTACACATGGTCTGGCCCATAACAAAAATGGTCGCCATAAGGCCTGCCTCCTCTTTGAGCAGACCATGTGGTGAACCAGGTAAGTATGATGAATGGAGTTAACTGAGATGAAATGCAAATTTAGACAAATAAAACATATTGAAAGCAACTTATGTGTTGTGTGATAATTAATTAAACAAAGACTAAACAAAAACAAACCCGGGATAATTGTGTTTAGCTGTTTAGTTGGACATGGCAAATAGTAAATGAAGTGATACATCAAATTAAAGATGAGTGAATGGACAATGAATCTACTTTGTCACACAGACAGCCGACCAATCCTTTTATTTATTCCATAATAAACCTTTTTTTGTTCAAAACATGGGATGGCAAATTTAAGGTACTCAAGAGCATGTATAAAGGCTAATGAATTTTTCCTTTAAAGATAAACTTAAAGTAAGGTAGAACAGAAAATAAAGATAAAAGCTCTTATGTAGTGCGTTTCTTCTATCATGTGTTTCTTCGATAATACAATACAGTATGTGTTTTTTTTTCCATCCACAGCAAAGTAAATCAAACATGTTGGTTCTGACACGTGCTGCCCCTGTGTGTATTATTTTGACATCTGGACTATTTACCCTGATAAATATTGTATTTGTTAATGCATATTTGATGCCAAATGTGGCGTGGACTTTCTGGCAGAGTGGTAAATGTCGTCCGCCCACAGCCGTCCCTGAGCATGTCCGATACAGACATTACCCATAATGCACCACAGACTGGCCCCTGCTGCCTGTGGTCTCACATACAGTGAAGCAGGGCTATTGTTCCACAATCCTCTGGGGCAGAATGATGGACAGAGCAGGGAGACTCACAAACACATCATCTGAATTCAGCGTTCTTCTGGTGCAGGCCTGGAGGTCACTCTGTCCGCTCATGTTAAAAAAGGTTTTACAAGGTAAAGCTAGCTGTGGACAGTGGTAAAGTCAGAATTACATCACAAACAAATCAGTAAAATGTTTCACGTTACAGACTATATTTCTACTTCTAAAAAAATGAAATAAATAAATAAAACACTACTTTAGGCATTCAGTACGGAGAAGGTTTAAAAAATAAAGGTGTAAAATGAAGGAAAAATATACTAATTTCACATATTTTGGTTATGACCTAAACATATCAACACTTCTCTTTCTATATAATCTGTTTTTTGTATCTTCAGTGAGATTAAAACTATGTCCTAAACTTCTCCCATATCAAGACTCACTTCCCTGTAATCTTACAATATACAGATTTTGTTTTTTTAAATAAATTGATTTATAAAAATGAATCCAATATTAGATATGAGCTATAGCCTATGTAAACAACACTTTTGTTCTTTTAGATTGTGGTTTACTTTTATATTTTATCAGCAGCCTTGAACAAATGAAACTACAAAACAAGGTTGAATGCACACCACAGACAGGTCAACACCTCCAGATGATTTTTTTTCTCCTTCTTTCTCAAACAAGACATGCTTGACAAAGATTTAATATTGTGCATAAACAAGTATTGGTTTGTGTCCTGAGGTTGTTTGGCCACCTCTCTGCCACCACACTCCGCTCATGATTAATACTGCTGTCCCGCTGCATCTGTGGGGAATCACAGGGACGTGTGGAGTGTGTGTGTGTGTGTGTGTGTGTGTGTGTGTGTGTGTGTGTGTGTGTGTGTGTGTGTGTGTGTGTGTGTGTGTGTGTGTGTGTGTGTGTGTGTGTGTGGAGGTGTGTGAGTGTGCGGCGAGTGTGTGTGGAGGAGAGTGTGGAGTGTGTATGTGTGTGGAGTGTGTGTGGAGTGGAGTGGGTGTGGAGGTGTGCAGCGAGTGTGTGTAGAGGGTCTGAGGTGGAGGTTCATATGGCAGTAACATGTTAAAGATGTACTTTGGTGCTTGGCCGTGGAGAGACTTGAACACAAGCAGAGCTGCTTTAAAGTCTATCCTCTGAGCCACAGGAAGCCAGAGCAGAGACCTGAGCACAGACTAATGTGATGGTACTTCCAGGTTCTAGTCAGGACTTGAGCAGCAGCGTTCTGAATGTTCTGCAGCTGTTTTTCAGCTCGTTTGGAGAGGCCAGTGAGCAGGACGTTACAGTAGTCTAACCTACTGGAGACAAATGCATGGATAAGTCTCTCCAAGTCTGGTTTAGATACTATACCTTTAATTTTGGCAATGTTTTTTAGGTGGTAAAAGGCTGTTGATGTTATTGATTTGATGTGGCTGTCAAAGTTCAAGTCTGAGTCCATTATTACCCCCAGATTTCTAACTTGATTTGTAGGTTTTAGAGCAAGAGACTGGAGGTGACTGCTTACAATTTCTCTGGCCCAAAGACGATGATTTCAGTCTTGTCTGAGTTCAACTGGAGATAGTTATTTTGTATCCACACACTGATCTGTTGGATGCAGTGACAGAGTGAATCCACTGGTCCATATTCACCTGCCGCCAGAGAGACATGGATTCAAAATAATTATATTTCTTCATTTTGAATCATGTGACTGAGCACTTACATGTTCCAGATGGTTCTGAACACATTCTGCTTACTTCAGCAGAAAAATGACCAATTGACATTTCTTGACATTTTCCTGAAAGGCTGTGTTGTCTTAATACAGTAGATGAATTACTGAAGGTGGACTGTTGATACTGAGGCTCAAATAAACTGAACAGCAGAATAGAGCAAACCCATGTGGGATTAGGTGATGATGAACAGATTTAATTAATTCCCCCCAAAATTCTCCAGTTACTTCATTTCGTTTGGCTTAGATCTGATTTCTTGAATTATTAATTTGAATGATATTTGTTCAGAAGTAATCCGACATCCTTATATTATATGTGCCGATTTGATGATGTCTTACAGCTAAAAGTCATAGCAAATGTCAGACAGATAAAACACGGAGGCACAGACAGTGGACGTGACGAGGCGGAGAGGAGACTTTATGAGCAGCTCTTTACCACACACCAGTGTCTGCCGGAGCCACCGCCAGACATACCTGCCATGTTTTATGAGCACTTTTAAATCTGTAAATGGCACAGCTATATTTCATCCATGCAGTGAAGGTGACAGATATTGTTTATACATGTGTGATGTAGACGGACAACTTGATTTACTGCCAAGATGCCAAATTCCAACTGAATTTAAGATGAGCATTCACTTAGGAATTCATGGCTCACCCTGTAATATCAACTCATAATTGCATATTTGAAATTTTTGAAACTTTACTCTTTTGTTCAAGCTAAAGTAATCTCCAGATTCACAGTTAAATCAGACTGTTCCTGCTTCAAGGCAAACAGACACCCGATGTGATAAGTTATTAGACATTTTCAAACATTGAAAGGCCTTCAGAAGTTCAAAGTGATTTAGAAGACAATTCAAGAAAAATCTATTGGAAAAGGTGAACATTTAAATCCCACTCAAGTTTTATAAAGTATGAAAACTCAAACTTTATAAAGAAGATGCATTGTTGACACTCATAGGATTAGATGTTGTTAATTCAGTTAAATGTGCAGGATGGATGGTTCCCAAATACAAAGGAATGGGACTTTAGCAAGTTTAACACAGAAATGGAAATAGATACGGGACATACACTGTTGTAGAAAAGGTTACAGGGGTTGTCATCTGGACACTGTTTGAATATTGAGACGTTTCGGCTTCTATCCAGAAGTCATTGTCATTTCAGATAGAAGCTGAAACGTCTCAATCTTCAAACAGCGTCCAGATGACAACCCCTGTAACCTTTTCTACAATGGAACACTCCTGGATGAATGAGGGATTACATCGACGGGCATACACTATTCCTTTTTGAGTTTCTAGATACATTCAGTGACTGTTAAGGCACGGTTCTTCATGTCAAAGTTGCACACATTCAGCAGCAGAAGAGAAAATATCACTTCAGACTGTGAAGGACACAGACTTTGAAATTAAGGATTCAGATTCTCTTATATATTTTACCATTTTCATAAGTCTTCAGTTAAAACATGTCACATACATTATTACAGTCTTTAGTAAAACAATAAACAGACAAATACACAATTAAATAATGCATCTCTTGCCATGCTAATAAGGTGCACAGACAGAAACATAAAATGTTCGGGAGAATTAGGGCTTTGAGCTCAGAATGCCGTCTCACCCTGAGAATTAATTTTGCTGCACTCATTTGCACATCAGAGTGGAATTTGCAATTCTTATTTTGCATCATCAAGTCTCAAAATATATTTGTAAAGGTCAGATAAGTACTTTATTATTCCAGTCATTTGGTGTTTGGAAAGAACTGGATATCAGCATCAATAATTACACACTGATATTTGCATGAGGTCAGTTTGTGAACAAAACCATATTCTTTCTCAGCTATTCAACAGAAGTTCAAATGGACTTCTGTGGTGTTGAACAAAATGCCACATCCTTCATAACAAAACAGTAAAAAAAGATAATATTGATAAAAACTGAATGTATGTCACGACTCAAAGATGTCTCTGGCCCTGACCTTTGCAGCACCTCTCCTCCAGAGCTCTCTTCAAAGCACACACAAATTATTCCAATTAGGGCGGCAGCACAGTTCTGCTCTCCGTATACTGATGAAAGACTTTGAGATACCCACAAGAACTGAGCCAGCCTGAACTTTCACAAAATCAAACTATTTATTGAATTATTACTGGACCAGCACTGGTCCAGCACAGGGATGACAAACAAACAACAGGAGTAAGTTACCGAACGACTGGCATGAGTGCCATGAACATATTACTGAAGAAAAGTCTCAATTCATGTATAGATGGATCAAGAAAATAAAGGCCCTACATATACTCACAGATACTTACTGGATGTTTTATCTGATGTCTGCTGAATTCACTGATACGTAGCGAGAACACGCTGGTAATCAAACTCTGCCTGCTTGAAAGTGTTAATGCCACTAAATGTTGATTTTAAAAGATGTCAGAACTAATCATGCTAAAAGCAGTGAGGCTTTTGCTGTTCTTGTGCGTGTAGAAAAAGTGCTTTAATTTATATAATTCTGCAGTGTGTTCCCTGGCCTAAAAGCTTTAAGTGTCGGTGGAGAGTGGGTGCCGCTGCACTGTCTGTGCCCTGCAGCTTCACCTCTGAGGAGAAGATGGAGCGCTGACATTTAGGCCTGTTCTTTAGGCACATAGAGACTGTCCCAGGCACAGCGCGTGGAAATGCCAGCAATTATTGTGATGTAACTGTGTTAAGTCAATGTCTATTCTTCAAAAGTGGTCTTGATAGATGCCATGGGATTAACAGCAAAATACAAAAGATGCTTAATGAGAAAATATTTTAAAACAGAGCCAAACCGGCATTCAAATTGGACTAGACCTAATCTGAACCAGGACTTCATAAAACTCAGTCGGGTTTTATTGAGAATTATCCAACCAATCTCTTTAAACAGCCTTTACCGGAGTGCACTGATGATATATAGTAATGTTTTACACTGGTCATGTACTTCACACGTTTGACAGTCTCTCAAAGCATTGCTCTGTGATCATTATTCATTCACTCCAAGGTACTAATAAGACACATCTGTAACCACAGCTGCCCTGGGGCAGACTGACGGAAGCTTGGCCCATTCACACACACACACACCACATTTACTGTACTCTATAGGCAAGGTGAGAAGTGTCTTGTCTAAGGACACAACAGGAATCCATCCTTCCCCAGGTCTGAACCAAGACTAAATCAGAAAATTATAACAGGAATGAAAGAAGACATATGCTTTTGTGTACTATTACTATATAATCTCTTACTCCCGTAGATCATTATTTTTAAGTATGGGTTTTTAATTTTTACATTTTTTTTATTTTTACGCAAATCACAATTAAAAGAGATTACCCATGGGGATGAATGAAAGTAATTTTGAATATTTATCTAAAATATCAATGTGATTTGAAAAAGATGGATATCAGGGAAAACTCCAAATACAATTTTGAGAGAGTAAATTCAACATACAAAAGAAAAGTTCATTTTGCATAATATGTCTCAACTATAGATGCAACTCAACTGGAAATAGCACTAAATGGGGACTAAACCAGGAGCGATGCTAAAACAGTCTGCCATTTTCAGACGCGTACATGTGCCACCAGTGACCCTCCAAGCACAGTTTGAGCACCAATACACTGGATGTGGACGGTCAGCTTTACAGGTCGGTGTCTGGGAGCTGTGGTTTGTGAGATGGCCATAAGCGCAGACGGGGAAACCATGCTCTAACCACTCACCACTCACACCCACTTGTCTGAATTCCTCAACACTTTCTCTGTCACAAAGTCCCACACAACTGGACATAAGCACTGACCCAAATCTGCAAGGCCCTCATTATACTCTGTAAAACAACCAAGAATACACCGCAGAGAGCACAAAGTGTCCACTGGCACGTACACAATTTCATGTTCAATTACGTTTTTATATGTGTCATACACTTCGGCTTAAGAAACAATTTGCTCGTATCACATTTATGCAAACATATTTATGGAAAAAAGACTTAACAGCACACTCCCATATAATTTGTTGATGCCTATAGATCAGAAAGTGAAGGAAGAAGAAACAACAAATAAATGAATAACTCAATCTAAATCATGTTTATACAGATTTCACACCATTGCCATAATAAAAGCTCTGTTCACGTTGAGACTGATGGAGGGGACACTAAAAACACTCACCCTCTGATTACTCTTATACCTCCACAGATGAGTGTTGTGACGAGTGACTCACCACAGATGGCTTTTGTCACAGTTTAGTGGCTTGTGTGAACAGGTCAATATGAGTGAGTCAGCCTTGTGTTGTGTTTTTTCATCCATATATTTCATGATGCACACACGTTACGCCCCGTTGAGTCTAGTTCAGAGCTCAGTGTCAGGCGGGTTTCACTAGTGACAACAGTGTGATGTGTGTTGGAGGTTACAGAAGTGCTCAAACTGTCAGATACAACATTGACAATTAACATTGTAAAACTGAAATATCTTTGTTTACATTTTTCAGTGAGGTTCATAAAGATAGAGCACTTGTCCACCAACACGAAGGTCGGAAGCTCGATACCCGCTCGGACCAAGTTCTGTTGTGGTGGTCGGAGGGGCCAATAGCACAGAATGGCAGCCTTGCTTCTGTCAGTCTGCCCCAGCGGACCTGTGGCTTCAATAGAAACTTCCCACCACCGAGTGTGAAGTGAATGAATAATGACAATAGTGTAGCGCCTTGAGAGGCTTCGACAAATCTGTAAAACACACAAGTTTATTATTCTTTTCTACGGATACATGTTTATTTACTAAAATTATGGATTTTCCTGTCAGCCTCAGGCAACACAGCGCAACTTTATTTTGAACATAGTGTAGTGAGATCTGAAGATAGGTCTATTTTTTCCCCATAAAATCCCTGATGAAGGATATTATCACTTATGAGCATTGCATGGTACTACACCCTCTCCTCTTTCTGTCTTCCTACGTGCACATATTGTTCATTCACAGATGTTTTTGCCTGCTGAGGACCATGTCTGACAATTTATTTTCTATTTTGCTTTAAGTTATAGAAAAATGTATAGAAAAAACATGATAGTATGTATTTTATTTCTATCTTTGAGGCAGTTGTCAAAAATACTCCACGAGAAGGTCATCATGCGCAGATTCTGTCAGATTAGAGGCTTTTCAAACCCTTCTTCTCAAACTAACAGAGTGACTTTTGTTGCCACTTGTTTTATAAAGTGAAACGTTACATCTCAACCTCAAAACTGCACCATATCCAGAAGAATGAGCTGTCTGTTTGAATAGGCCTTTGCTCCCTCTGATGTACAGTGATATTAAAATGCTTGAGGAGTTTCACAGGGGCCTGGTACAACTGACAGAGCGTGGAATCAATATAAGTGAACGCCGTGTCGCATCGAGTTTGTTTGTTTCGTTCTGGCCAATTTGTAATGTTCTGGTTTCATTGTATAAGCATAAAAATGATCGTTTGGGGCTCCAGCGAAGTGTGCACAATACAACTGTTGCTGGTGGATGAAAATGTCAGCCATAATAAACGTCTACAGTACAATTCAATACAATGGGGCTATTTTTACCTCAAGGCTCGAGTTACAAAGTCAAAGTTAGTGAAGGATACACTAACTTTTATTACACAGATTGGACTTTTCATGTTTGACACAGCCTAATAATGCTAAATGATTTGAGAGAGAACATAGCAAAGGCACTTCCATTCTCAATAATACACATATAGCACCCAGTCATTCCAGAAAAGGAGTAAATAGAGTATCCTTTGTGTCATTTCCATCTCTCTGTGTCCTGTCAGGGTAGCATGTGGCTAATTGATTTCATTACTGCTACACAAGCTAATATTCAATCACCACAGTCTCCTGACCTTTGGAGTGTGAAGCACTTAGCTCTGTGCTCATTTTGTCACTGAGCCTAATGCCACCACGGCTTGACTGCTAAATGAGCTACAGCGCCGCACAGACACACTCCGCGCTATATTTAGTAAGAGGCATCCATGTTTGTGCACGGAGACTAATCAACGGCAATAAATCACTTAGTTTCAAAATAATGCACCACTGTTGTCAGCTGTTATTTATAAGATTACATATTAAATTATTGACTGGTTTCAGGAATGAGGGGGATTCAGAGGCGAATGTTCTCCTTTGAGGAACATCCACGCTTCCAACAATCGTCAGTCCAACATTTAAACAGTATTTTTCACTCCGTTTCTGTACTGGCCAACACAAGCTACACACAAAAGCACACAACAACTTGGTGCATCAACTGAATATTGTCAAGGTTGGATTTAATCTTTAGTTCAGCACCACATTCAAAACACACATCACAGCTCATTATATATTGGTCGATTTGTGTTTTCAATTTCTTTTGGCTTTATTGGACAGGACAGTGCAGCGTGAAATAGAGATGAGACTGGGGAAGAACATATGCAAATTGTCAGAGCCGGACTCGCGCTCACAAATCTACCACCAAGCGGCAACTGTCAATTTCTTATTTCAGTTGTTGGCCCTAACACCCAGCACAAGGGACAAACATAGAATCTTGCCCGTAGAGTGCAAAAGCTAAAACTTATGAAGTAAATAGCACACACAAACACAGAACTCATCTCAGGCACAAAGCTGCTCCAACTTCTTTAAATCAAATAGAATGTATTTATTTCCAAATTGTACTATGTAGTAAATGTACAGGATTCCCCAACCCGTTCAGTGGTAGGAGAAAATTTGTTTAGCAACATGTGGCCAGCACAATATTCCCATCTTGTTAACTTGTCACAGCGTCATTGGACTTTCCGGCCTCGTAGAATGAGAAACTCTTTTCACTGCTCACATTTCCTCGCGGTGAATGGTGGATACAAATTGCCAACGTGACACAGGGACGAAACTCACCCCGGCCTTTTCAGCACAGCGTAAGCCCGTCACATCGCCTACAGTAATGAGCTTTCTATTTCTTTTGGAGAAACGGCAAAATAGGCCGGGCTGTTCACTGGAGCAGGGATATTTTGAAGCCCAAAATCAATGTATTACATCTGGCCATGAATGATGCATCACCTGAGCCACACTGAGGATACACATGTGAATATTCTACACGCCAGGAAAAGTTTGGTAGAAGAAGAAGGATGCCTAGATCGGATTTTATTTGGTGTCAAACTGACCAAAACCCATTGCTGTGAATGTAGTCATTATATATTTAGGTTTTCTTTCATTCATTGTTGAATTTTAAATCTGGGGTACCCGACTTTTATTTGTGAATGAGTAAATTATTTTTTTCCACCAAAGACTTTCTTGTAAAAGCAGCACTTAAAGTATTTTAAGTCTCGTCAACCCGGACGTAAGAGCTAAAAGCAGTGCTCTGATGGACTGTGATTGGGCGGTCCACCACAGTTTCACATTGCCATAAGAAAAAGGCCATTTTAAAACTGCGCACGAGCCTGAAAACGAATACATGCGCCACAGGGTTTGTGAGACTTACGGAAGCGTTACATAAATTTTAAAATGTACTTCTGGGGTAAAAATCAGATACCCCAGCTTTAGGAGATACCAGACAGATAGCTGAAAATAAAATTAATAACGCAATAGAAAAATGCAAAAACTGTTACTTTGATCTGAAATTCTGCATGTGTAAACTCCATCTTTATAAATATTACTTTTTTGTAAATAATTTTTTTTCTACTCCTGATCAGATATCTCTCAACAATAATCCATGTCCATGTAATCATTGCTGACTGCAGATCCATAATCTGAGACAGACAGGGCTCTCTATCATCCATCCACCGCTCTCTAAGGCCCGGGTTTAAGTAGCGTATCCACGGTGACAGCTTCAAATGCTTTCACCAAAACAAGTGTCAAGTCCCCTGTCATGGAGAGGTAATAATACACTCTCCACTGTGCAAGAGTCCATCACAGAAAAAGATGACCAATTAAACGGGATAATAATTATATACTCTGGGCATGTGCTCCATTTGTCCCATTTGGGATAAAATTGCAAAGATTTAGTGGCCACTAACACTGCTCTTGTCATAATGTCTGAGTTACTTATAGAAAACTGATAGGTCATGGAATATGTGTATCATTTTGAATTTGGTCCACGGGTTTCATTAAAGCACAATATTGGTCTTAAAAAGCTGGATTTATGCTTCTATTACATATACTACATTAAATAGAAAGACAATCTAATGTTGTGAGACAAAAAAATCAACATAAGATTCTTGTAATTTTCTTTTTTTTCTTAAATTATCCTCTTAATTAAAATCTAATACAATATTTGCAGTAAAACACTGTCAAACCAACGTTTATAAGTCATCCTAAACAGAGATGGTGTGTAGTTAAGTTTTGGTCTCTCGAGCCGATCATCTTCTTCCCAATGCCTATTATTCTCAAAAGGAACTGGCACACAGCTCCCAGCAGCACCCCGCTCCAACTAACGCCTATTTCTGCTCCACTGGACAGTAAAATAAAATCCCTCTAGCTCTCCACACACAGCACACAACAGCCAACAGAGGTAAGTGCCCTGAAAGAAGAATTTACAATTAAAGACCAAATCATTTGTCTGGTTGCATGTGAACAGAAAATGAGTGATTTGTGGTTATACTATACACTAGAGTGGTGCCCACCCTTTCTTGTCTCAAGTACACCCTAAGCTTTGTCTCACACTCCGAGTACCCCTTAACTTGAGTTTCAGGCAAATAAATGGGTTTAGTAGTAACATATTGTCAATTATTACTACTATTTTTTTGTGTTAATTATTTTTATGATCCAAGATACTCCAAAAATTTGCTTATATACTAATAACACTTTTTTGTTCAAATAAAAGAACATTTTATCTTCTTTTAAAACCTGAAACCATTCGAAGTACCCCTTGGAGTCCCCGTACCCCTGGTTGGGAAACACTGTGTTAGACAATGAATGAACAATAAAGGTGTACATACATGTATGGAGGCTTTGGTAAAAAAAACTTGTAAGGCATTGTTTCGTTTGGTATAAGAACAAACTATTTGGTTGTTTGTTTAGATTCCAAAAAACGACAGATAAATGCGTATGGACCTATGCTAAAACAGCTCCCCTGCAGGTCCTGTCTGAAGTACACTCATTATAAGCCGATAAGACATGGAAACAGGACTTACCACGAGACTCCAGGCTTGCTCCATATTCAATTTTACCATAGAAAAACATATTTTCTGATGAATAAGGTTTTTTGTCACATTTTTTTTTACCTCTCTGAAGTTGGCCCCCATCAAACTCAAATCCACACAAAAACTGTGTCTATCGTCTGTCCTTTGTTTGTGATGGTTTGTGCAGGAAAAAGTTTTGTTTGTGCTGCTTTAGTTTTTGAGATATTAAGAATTTTTCAGTGCAGGGGATGCTCTGGGACAGTTATCCATTTGTTAAATTCTCTTGAACATTGTTTATTTAAACTGTTTTCTACCTGAGGCCCATCGAGGCAACCGTTGTTGTGATTTTGGGCACTACAAAATAAATTGCACTGAACTGAATTCTGGTCACAAACAGCAAAATCCACAGTCACGGAGTGCTTGAATGAAATGTGTGAATTATCTTTTGAGACAGTTCAGATAATACATAAAACACAATAGTTGTAATTAAATAATAACAACACAACTAAATAACAAAAACAATTAAATTATTTCATATAATCGTCAATTGTGTGTGTGTGGTTTTTTTCACTTTCTTCAGTGATATCATGTAAAATCCTACATAATATCCTCTCCCTAGATCGATATATCGTAAAGACAACAATGATTTATCAAATACATTTTTTAGATATGCTAACGCCACCTGCTGGTCAGTTTATGTAACTGAAACACAAGTGATGCATGACATATGATGTGATCTTAAAGGTTAGGTCTGTATGACTTAACAGGATAAAATGTCTCTTATTTATGTTGTGATAGCAGAATGTGTCGAAATCTGCTGTAAACAGTACATTTGGTCATTTGGGCCAATTTAGCAGAAACCTTGGGAGCCAACAAAAATTGCCCTGAAGGACACAGAGTATGGACACTCTTTAATAATCCAAGGTATTAGTCCCAGGCTACATCCCCTGACATGCACTCCTTAGCTTCAGCCTCACTGTACAGAGTTTGAACATGCAGATGCATGCAGATTTTACAAATGCATTTTTTTCATCTTTGGCCATAAACGTATTAATTAATTAAAATTAATTGTTAGTTCATGCCAAATAGACCTTTTATTGTTTCTTGCTCATAACTGGCGCCACGGGCCCTGAGCTTCTCCACTGGTCCATTTGGGCAGCCATTGCTGAGCGCTGCCTCTTGCGCGGCTTCCAGCCTGTACTGGATTTTCATCTCCAAACTGATAGGCTTTTTCTTGCTCCTCTCCGTGTCTGGCACTTTTTGTAGTTTGGTCGATTGTTGTGTAAACTTAATTTATTTTTCTAGGTGTCGATGTGGTCAGTAGCGGCACGAGACACGCCACCCTCTGCTGTTTTGTTCTTTCTAACTTTACTTGGATTTAGTTTCTATTTATCTTTTGTTTTGTCTTTCTGACTAAATTATGTTAACTTTTGTTTCTGTTCTGTCCATTTATAATTAATTCAGTCCCTACGTTTCCATCCAGTCTTGTCCTTTTGGGTTCTGTCCCTGTTCATTTGGTCCCCTCCCTTCGGTGGGCGCCTGGACAATTTTAAATGACCAGTGTGTATGTGAGTGTGGGTGGGATCCATGGTTTTAAATAGTTGCTATTGTTCATTAAAGGAAACATGTTGTTTATCGGAAATGTGAAAGAATGAAGACAATGTAACTGGAACTTGGCTTCTCTGTGGTTTTGATAAACTTACCTGTGCGCCTTTAATTTAGTTCTTTGTTTTAATTTGGGTCCCAGAGCCCTCTCTCTGGGTGGCGTTGTTGGGTTTTCTTTCATTGAGTGACTGCCTATGCATAGGCAGTCACTATTTGTTCTTGTATTTTCCTGTTTTTCGGCACGTTTCACAGGTCACAGTTTTTAAATTCTTTTAATTTTTTTTTTTCATTTTTCAATAGTTCCTAGTCTTCTAATGTCTGCTATTACTTTTGGTGCATGTACCTTTTGTAGTTTTTCATAATTTGCCGAGCAGTTTTTCCCTATCTTTTACAGTGGGAGCCTTTCTGTTGGTCCTCTACAGGAAACTTTGCTGTTTAAACTGTTTTTGGTGGGCGCCCGGTGGCAGAGCGGCTAGAGCTTCTGCCTCCCAATAAGGAGATCGTGGGTTCGAATCCTGGACCATACCAACATCACATGAATTAAATTGCGCAGTCACTCGCAATAGCTTCAGCTATTGCAACAGCATCTAGTTTTATTCAGTTACTGCAAAGGTTAATTTTCATTCACACACCCTGATAGTTGTTGTTAGATTTATTGTGACAGCAAAACTTGCTCTAAGCTCAGAGTTGTGAAAACTCATCAAGGTGAATAAGATGCTCAGAATACATCGGTAAGTGAGCAAATAGTTCTAGACGGCTGCAAAGACTTTAAAATGAACTAGTTCTGTTTTTCACGTTTTAGTCATTGGCTTTCTGTGAAGTTTGCATGTTCTCCCTGTTCCTTTACCTTCAAAAACATACACATTAGTCAGTTTTTGCAACTATGCAAATAGGTACAAGCCTCCTATTGGATAACTGCAACTTATTCAGTGAGTTGCTTCTCATTTCTGTGACCATGTCGACAGACAAATCCTGTGGTTGTGCAAAACAGGTCAGTATCAGTAAAATTGGCTGAAGAACAGTACAAGGCATTATTAAAAAGTGGAAGAATACTGGGGAACCATTGTTTGTGTGGAAAAAATGTGGTTTGAAAAAAATCCTGAATGATCGTGATTGGTGTTCACTTAACAGAATTAGATCCTGCACCAGGTTCTCCTCACGGTGTTTATCCAACTCTTTCTGAAGGCTTTTTTCTGCTGAACTTCCTCCTCCAGATGCTTCAGTCTACACGACTGTAGCATTGAGGCAGAGCTGCTTTTGAAGCTGTCGTCTCAGCTCTGTCACTGGTTCTCCTCTGGGTTTGGAGAGGCTGCCCCTGTTCTCCACAGCTGACTTAAAAAAGCAGCACATGGGTGGAAATATATCTTTTGACATAATAATGATAATGATGATTATTATTGTCATTATTGTTAAAACAATTAGACATCTATGATACACTGTTTTCGGATAATACGTTGTGTGTGTCCGCAGTGCGTTTCCCATTCATGTGGTGGCATTGATCCAACATTGATAAGAAGAGGTCCAGTCATTACAGCACCCTGTCTGGACCACTGCACACCATCACCGGCCTATTGCCATTGATTTTGTTCTCTTGAGACGCTGTGTTTCCATAAGCTGGTGTTCAATGGAGGACACGAAGCAGACAGACAATGCATTGTGGGTAAACAAAGAGATAGATAACGTTGGTGAGAGGACACCTTTCTTGGTATGATTTCATGAGCTGTGTGTGTTTTCTTAAGAGTAACGGAGAGATCTGAGAACAGATTCACTTACCCAAGTGGGGAATGTGGCAAATTATATCTTTCAGAGCCTAGTCAGTGTTTCATTTAGTCACTATTCATGCACCCAGACTTTAATATACAATATACAATTTGAAAATCTTTATTTTAAAAATACTCTTTATGGCGTTAGTGTTCTGTTAACAAATGAGAATGGAGAAGTCAAGCCTTTCCACTGATGATTTAGAAAGAAGGTGAGTCCTTCCGCCAAAGCACAGGCTTGACCTTGTAAGTCTTAAATTGACTGAAGCAATAGGTTCATGTTTTATACATGAAGAGTGTGCCCAAAATACTTGCTATAAATATCCATATTTTGTTCATTTGAAAATGAAGGCACAATAAGTGTCTGTGTTGATTCAAGGACATTCCCTGCAAACTTCAGAAATAGCAATTTTGACCTTGTAGTGTAGTTTGAAGGTTTGTTTTTGTTCCACTCAAAATGTAGAAGATATTTGTGTGAACTCAGAAGCCACACAAGTAACAAAGAGCTGAGATACAGAGCAATATCAGTGCACACCCAAAAACCTGTCACAAACACTCACAGCAGCGTGGCTGCAGTGCTTCTGGCCTTTATCTAAAGCATGAGTTTATCTGTCACTCAAATGAACTGTCCACTGCCATGACGGGTTATGCATTGAAACATCTATTATGATATCAAAATGAGCTTTACACTCATGGGAACAACATGAACAACAACAACAGCTTAACATAAGACACTGTCACCATGGAGTCAAGACTACAATTAATTCAAACAAACAACAACAAAACACTTTCAGAGGGTAGGTGGTGCCTTTTTCTTTCCTTTGGTTTTAACGATTTGATTTTACAAACATGCATTATTGTGCATAATTCTTTATGTTTTAAATGCTGGAGCGGGCCACTGTAGTACAATAAAGTGCACAAAATATAGCATGATTTAATCTGACGTTTCTGACCATTCATGGTTGAACCAGGCTGAGACCTTTACATGACACAACCTCGGCACACACAGTCAACATTCAAAGAAACAGCCGCTTATATTAGATATAACTCTCTACTATGTCTCTTCAGCTGTTAAAAGCACCTTTTATGCTTTACAACTGTAATTAGCATATATAGCCTCATTATTTGAAGTACCTCATTTAACTAAGTGCCATTAATTAAACGCCCTTTAAGAGCAATATCATTTATCTCCAGATGAAACTTTCACCACCCACTCAATGGAGACTTTGCTTCCTCTAAGCAACTAAAACATAACCTGCCTCATGCGAGATTGATATATGTATCACAATTCCTTAGTTCTACACATTATCAGTCTGGATAGGCTCTCACCGAAAGCCATCAAGAAAATGCATAACGTCATGACAAACATTTGAACTAATTGGTCGCAGTGGCGTAAAAGCGGAACAAGCCGAGAAATCAATCAATCCAGTTGAGAGAAAAGCACAGACTTCTTCCTCGTCCTCAAATGCACAAAGTACTTCTATGTGCATGTTTTCAAAAGCAAAATAGTCCATAAATGTGTTGAAATAGGCGCCACCATGTTTGTTTAGGTTTGTCCTTTTGACTTGCGCCAATGCATCGCTGTGATTGGTCCAGCACATAGCGAGACCGTCCAGATGGATTCTCAAGAGTTCATGAACTCACAACTATCACAAGAAGTCATATGGCAGCGCCAGGTTAACTAAAACACTCCCCCAATATATTATTTTCCCTTCTATAATATTATCCTCAATGTAAATACAAATCTCAAACATATTGTGCTCATCTCTTCATTGATGCCACCCACTCAGGAACTTTGCCAGAGGATACTTTTACAATCCTGTCAGCAGTACACAGCCGCCCTTTTTGATGTAGCATAAAACCATTATTCCTATTGGGGGCCCGATAGTGACTTAATTAGAAACATAATGAATCCGCCATACATCTGACAAAGCTAATTAAGCCTGACTAAAATGGGCAGATAATTGGGTTTGGGTTTTTTGCAGCTACAGAACAGCGACTTGGACCTTCTCGCTGACCCCTGTCTGAGGTCCCACGGTCCCTGGGCTGATTACGGCGAACAGACAAGATGGGCGGTCAGCACATTGTAACAGGAAGCCACACTGCACCCGTGTTAGCATGTCTTGTCTTGAAGTTGTTCGTGGCTAGCTTTGTGATCCGTGAAAATGTCTCCAATGCCCTTTATAATCTCATTAAAAGCTATTGTCTCCGGCTTACAGCTCTCCCCAGGAAAGAGAGAAAAGAGCAGGTAAAGGGGCAAGAGGGCTGGGATTCCCGAAGAGCTTTTACATTTATACAATTATTTATCATTGCTTACATTATATATAGACATAAAGCCGTGTGTAAATAACAGGGGGTATAGTAACAAGTAGATATGTGACTTTAACATCAGCCTTTTCATGAAAAGGACATTTTAAACTGCAAAAAAGAATAATAAGACCATTTTGCCACGGAAAAATCTAAACATCTAAAAATCTATTGAACCGTGAGGTTCAATAAATAAAAAGCACAATTAAACACTTTAGTAGATGGTCTTTGTTAAAATGAGCAATAGTTAGTTAATTATTCAACCCATAACAGCTCAAATGTATACATACTGCGACTAGTACGTCTAAAAAAACCCTAAAAAAAAACGTTTAATTAATGATACTTGTACTTATACTTAAAATGTAGTGGCCTAATTATTGTGACTTATTTGTCAACATAATAAAAGAATATACAAAATATCACTGCATGGGAGTTTGCTAACCCTAACCTGAACTTTTGACCATCGAAAGATAAATGATTCTCTTTTGAATAGATACACTGATTTGAATATGCACTGATATTGTTTAATTCTAAAAATACTACTACGACCCTAAAAACTCAACATCTGATATGCCTGAAACAAGTTAATTGATTAACCACAAGCGAGTGTTGAACTAATCGTCAAATCAAATCAAAATCAAATCAAAATTTATTTGTATAGCACAATTCATACAAAAGTAACACAAAGTGCTTTACAGTCATAAAAACACATTAAAACTCACAATACAATAACAATAAGAGCATAAATAAATACATTAAAATGTACATGACACAATAAAATGCGGATCAAATTCCTTAATCATAAGCACAGCTAAACAGAACAGTTTTAAGCCTAGATTTAAAAACTGGCAGTGTGGGGGCCTGTCTTACATTTTCGGGGAGACTGTTCCAGATTTTAGCTCCATAAAACTGGAAGATTCCCATGTTTAGTTCTGACCCTGGGCACCACCAGGAGGCCGGTCCCTGAGGTCCTCAGAGTACGAGATGGTTCGTATGGCACTAACAGTTCAGAGATGTACCTTCGTCAACTAATTTCAATCAAATAATTGTTTTTTGCATTATACTGACTCCAAAGAATGCCATGCCTGAGATTAATGACCCCAAATGGCACATAAAACGTTAAAATGTGTGTTTTTAATGAACAAACAAAAGGTTTTTCGCACTATGAAGTATCAAGTGGAATCTCTTAAAGGTCCCATATTCTGCTATTTTGCCCTTTACACAGTCTATTCTAAGGGCTTTGTTGATAAATGTTTGCGTTGTGCAATATCCATAACATAACAGTTTCCAAAAAACACCCATTTCTTGGACTGGCCCCCCTGCTTGCAAAAGCAGAGAGCAGGCTGCCTCCCCCGCCCAACCCGCGCGCCTCCCCCGCCCAACTCGTGCCGAAGCCTAGAGCGGAGATAGTGCGCATGCGCCGTGTGCACTGGTAAACAGCGATACACAAACACCGGAATAAAACATTTATACGTCCTGACGGTGCGCCGAGCTGAGTCCTACCCCCTGGATCTGACCTGGAGTTTGACGATCATGCAGTACCTCGACGACGGACGTTGCCGTTTGGTAAATAACAAGCTAACTCTTCGATCTGTCGTATCCATCGTGTAATTACTGTGTAGCATTAGCATTAGCTGTTTTTATTCTGCGGCAGCGCGCTTCCCGGAGGCATGGCTTAAACACTGCGTCATCCATGGGAAGCCGCGTCATCCATGGGATGAGCCCCCGTCTGCTGCTCAGCCGAGGGGGACAAAAAAGACAGTTATCTAACGAAAACATGCGGGAATCAATCAAAAAACCACTTTGGGCACACATACGAGGCCCAAATAGCACTGTAGGAAGGTTAAAACCTCTGAAAAGTCGATTTTGCATGTTATGGGACCTTTAAGCTTGGTCAAATTAGGTGTAAATATCATATTCCGGGGCTTTGCTCGATCTAAACAACTAATCAATTAATTGAAAAAAATAAAATAAAAATCAACCTCTTAATCAATTACCAAAATAAGCTTTAGTGCAGCCCTAATTCTGGTGGCAGTAAGTGGCAAAATTATGAGCAGCACAAGTGAGAATTTGAATTTAATGTATTGGTTTAATTGTACAGGACAGTACATGTTAATGAACATGCAACACTGGAATTAGCCATGGGCTAGTTTTCATCTGTTGTCCTGCAACACAGTCTCATTCACACACCTATTGTACATGTTTTTAGTGGTAGGGTAACCAGAGCACCCAGAGGAAACCTACGCAGACACGGGGAGAACATGCAAACTCCACACAGAAAGACCAAACCCAGGAGCCAAGGGCTTTTTGATGTGAAGCGCTGTGCTACCGTGCGGCCCTCAGAAAATGTTTCTTAACTTTTAAGGCCTCATTTTTGAGTGGAGCTATTGTTGTGCTCAAATTAACTTAAGAAAAATGGAAACTTTAAAGTAGTTTTTCTGTTTCTGCTCTGACTGTGCAGCAGTTGGAGTATACATTTCAACTGGCCCCACAAGATTTATTTTCCTCAAAACACGGACTAAAAAACATATTTTTTCAGGTTCAACCGTGTGATCCCAAAGGCTGTATCAATTTTAAATGTGAATTTAGCTTCAGTCGATGTAACATTCGTCCAGGCGTGTTCCATCGTAGAAAAGGTTACAGGGGTTGTCATCTAGACACTGTTTGAAGGTCGAGAATGTTTCGACTTCTATCCAGAAGTCATCGTCAGTGGCCAAAATTCTCCAAAATTAGTCGACGTAATCCCTCATTCGTACAGGCCTGTTCCATTGTAGTTGAAGTGTTTTTGTTATTTAACATTATCTGGTTTTCGCCAACTCATGATGTGATTTTCTTTTTTTAGATCTCAGGTAGACATTTATATATTGATATTGAACTGGAGCAGCTCTTTCATGTTTTAGTTTTGTTTTAAGCTTCTTAAGGTGAACAGTTAAATACACTGACACTCAAATAGTTTCTGCCTCTAGTTAATTGGAAACTGTTCCGGTCACTCTTTAAACCATGGATCGCATTCCTGGTTGGAATCTTGTGTTCTTCCAAGCCGTATCCCTCCAGTATCCCATGACAACTGCACACAATGGGAAGCAGCGTCCACATGTTCAGCTTGTGGCCAGAGTTGACATACTGGAGCGTCTCAGAGAGGCACCAATCAGAGCCCCAGTGAAGTGGATGGTAACAGTAACAACAGTCGTGGAGGTGACAGCGCGCGATGATTAGCACTAATGCCCTGACGCTTTTATGAGGCTCTGTATGGCATTTAGTCCTCCCACTCTGCTCCTCCAGTGCTCTCAGGCTGCCCCGAAGACCCCGCCCTCTCATCCATCACCTTTATGTAACCCTCCATATCTTAGGGGCATGTGTATTTTTCACCCACTTTATCTTAGGCATAGGCAGCATTTAGGTTTTGATTATATGACGTCACATTTCACTAAAATGTAGTGAACAGGATTTTATTTAAGATTTACTAAACATTTTGCCTGTTTGTCCCCAGTTTTCGCCAGTTTAGAATGTTTCGTAATGTTTATAATGTTACTTCCTGGTTGGTCACTGCAGCTATATGACATAGATAGGTAATAGGTAATTCTACAACTGTTACCTAGAAACAATTTTGAAAATTAGGGTCAAAATCCACATAAATTACACAATAGTTATGATTTGACAAATAATAATACCTGATAACACCTTTATTTTGCTGAATAACTGTCAGAAAAATGTGTCAGTTGACTCTTTATTTATTTATTGTCTCTTTATTTTCAACTGTAGGTTGCTTTTTGATTACATTGGTAGAGGGATTTCATTTTAGAACTCTTTTAGCACTACTTTTTGTCATTTAAAAGTTTTTTTTTTAAAACTGTATTTACAACCGCAACTTCATGGATGTAAAATTCAGGTGAATATTTCATAAGGCATAATTAAGTCATAATTAGAAAAACATGAGAACCTGTCATGTAGACTTTAAATTCAGTGTTTCCATCAGTGTCTTTGGCTATATTTGTCATAAGAGGTGACAGTCACACCTCCAAGTTAACCCTATGTCAGCTCTAAGCCTGTACTTTACTCCAATATTTGCACGACCACCATGTAATTAGCGGCCTATCGACTTTCCCACAGACACCTAGTACTGCGCCGCTTGAAGAATGGCTCCAATTTATCTCCCCAAGTCCCAAGACCGGACAGAGCATGACGAGTGCACAGGGAGACATGTGCGCGGCAGTTTTATAGTAAAGAAGAGCTTGGCCCGGTGCATTATGGGTGTCACCGATTTCAAGAAGTGATTTTCTGTTTTCTCTGAGGCAGAAGAAACATCAAGAGGCAAATAAATTCAGCACAGCGGCCCAGGCTAATCAATAACACTTTATTTTTACATCAGCAACATTAGCAATAAAAGCCCTGCTGATGCGTTCATGGGTTGATTTGTATTTATAGTTTTTTGTGCCATAAATTGTGCGGTGAATAAAGACACACTTGCACATTTTACCAAAACATATAGCCTTTACAGTCCGCAGACGGTCACATTTTTTCTCCATCTCTCTTCGGGGTCTCTTGAGGGTTGTGCACATACATTATCTGTGCTTTTTCTGGGCGAAGTGTCTGCTGGGATCTTACTGCCCTGAGTTCTCTGATGACCACGGGCACAACTGTCACCTCCACCTTCTCTTTTTCTTTGAGCCCTTATTTCTAGTTTCTCATGTTATTTTTTCCTGCTACCATGGCTTTTCTTTACTCTTTGTCCACCACCACAATGTCAGTTGGTTCATGATTACCATTCTGTTATACTTCTACTAGCAACACCAATTGTCCTAGAAAGGTTTAAAGGACAAATAATTGGCCTTAATTATCATTGCTTTGACATCTCATGTTTCAATATATACAATATATTTTTGTCACTGCTTTAGGAGACGCCATTGTAACTTAGCTTTGGCTCCATCCACTGGCTGCAGAGGGAATTACACACATTTTAAATACACGTTACTTGTTGATGCTAGTTGTGTTGTGTCTTATTGATGCAGTCGCACAGTTGTAATGATTGTGATTGGACGAGTGTTTTGGATGCTTCTAGCGGAGAGGATTTTCAAACCAGGATTAATCAAACTACCGTGAATGAAGCTAAATGTAACTCCAGGTATGCTTTTGATGACAAAGCAATGTTAGAACAAGGTTAAAAGCTCAAAAAAGTAAATTCTATATAATATTTGTCCTTTAAGTAAAAGGAGCAATCAATTGTACAATTCCATATTGTCTTAAATGAATCAAACTTAAACAGAGAACATTGTTGCACTGTATCAAACTATTTCTTTTATTCACATCTGTTTTATGTTGGGTTTTTGATTAATGTGATACTTTTACTTAGAAATGTTCCCCTCCTGAACACTAACGTATGTAACACAATTGAGCACTACTTTCATCACCGGTAGTTAGTGTGTGCGTAAGTGATTTGTTTCGAAGTAGAAGATGAGTACAAATTTAGTCTTGAAACCCTGATTAGATGAGAGCGAATCAATAATGAAACATCTCACAATCTAAGGCAGCGTTATGCTCTGTAAAAATAGATTACTTCTGGGGCCGCCGGGGTGAATATAGCTCTCATGATGTGGGCATAATCTTTGCATTTCTGCTTCCCTGTCCACCTCTCCTCCGAGTCTGTTTGAACTTTGCGCTTTAGCACACAGCCAAGGCACATCATAGGAATATTAAATAACACATCTATTATACAAGTTCAGGAGTCATGTGTGAAGCTCTGCAGGCCCGGTTCACAAGGGGCTCCGAAGTCAAAAGTCTTGAACACAGGACCAATGTGTGCACGTCACCACCGCACTATAGTTTCCTGCACACTACACGCACCTCTGGAACAATAACTACGTAGAGACCATGTTTAATCGTTGGTACGACATGACAACAACGCGATTCTTTTCTAATTCTTTTCTTGGTTTGTCTAAACTTTCTGCCAGACACCACACTTTGCCCATCGCTGCCTGCAAGTAAATCTGAACTCACTTTCCTTGTATTAAATCTTAAAAAATTGAATCAGAAAGACCAAAGGCATTCATTTGCTGCAGTGACTTGGTCTTAAGTAGCACCTTTTACAACGTTCAGCTCAGTTCTTCAAACCAGTAATTTGTCTTGGACCAGCCACTAATACTAGTCATTGCAGACCAGACCGGCTGTGAGACTATAGCTACTTTCAAACAGTAACACGAGTGCTTTAGAAGTATTGATGTTAGCTAAGAATCATTGGAGATTCAACACTCATACAATTAACTTTTACTTTTAAGTACCTACATAATATAATTTGGAATATGCTTTAAGCTCTACTCGTCTTGCCAGTTTCACTCAATCATCATCTCTGAATGCCATTAACTTATACATAGAATACTGTAACGTTTCCTTATAGAAAAGCTGGCAGTGATGCAGATATTTGAGACCACATTTACCCTCCATATGGCCAGATTTGCAGGTCCCAGTCTGTGCAAAGTAGTAGTTGACATTACACGCACCATCATTCATCCTGACTGCTCTGACCGCGACACAAAGCCACACTGCGTGAAGTTTATGTAAAAATGTATTTTGGAGTGTTCTTCTAAGCACGAGCCAGCATTAAGTTAGCCCGCCCCAACACATGTGCCTTGTTATCATCTTTTATGAGGCGTGATATTGACTTGCAGGGAGAAATTATTTGTTTTCTGCATGTCTACGTTGTAAGTGTAAGTTATAGCATAAATAAATGTCCAGAAAAAGATAAAAAACTTTCACAAAGGATAACAATACTGTGCACCAGGCTTTGACCAAAGCAGCCCACTACGTTAACAACAACAATGCTAAAGATATATTGAACCTAAAGGTGTACTGTGTAACATTTCGGCATCTGTCATCCTACTGTGTTACTGCTTACTACTTCTTGAAGACAGATACGTTAAATGGCATTATGTGGCACACCGAAGGCAAAACACTGATGACTTTACAGAAACAAGCAGATGGCAGACCCTCCACTAGAAAGGTTACACAGTGTACGACTGAAAGATCTATCTGCACTCTTCTCTTTTAAAACGCTTTATTGTAAAATGATTCTGTATGTCTTTTTGTGTTTTGTGATTTTAATGCAACGTTTCCTGTTATGTAAAGCACTTTGAATTGCCTTTTTGTTAATCATTTCAGCAAACAAAAGGATATACTGGGAGTGAAAGTGGGTGGAGGGGGGTGCAAATGTATAATCAAATAAACTAACCCCTCAAGCGAATAAAACTGGACTCCATGTAATATCCATAATAATGTACAGTAAATAGCAGACCCTCAGTGACACTAGTGAAACGCATAACGGAATATTTATCAAGGAACGCCTTCTGAGTCAAGGGCAAATAAACCGTCTCATCTGACTGAGATATTCCTTGGCAATAATAATAAACAAACACAGGATTGGAAAGTTGAATACTATTGGAATGGTCCTTACGTTCATTGCACACATTACTTTTGAAGAGTAAATTGATGGACTCTGAGCTTTTGCATATGTTCTTTCCGTTGCATCTCTGTATATCTGTGTATCATCCTCTTATTGTTTGTCTATGTGGATAATTATTTGAACAATTCAGCCTTGGGAGGTAAAGTGGGGTGAGTTATTTCAATGATAATAGCTGAAAACATTAGTGTAGTTCATTAGGCAGCTAAATTTGTAAATCTTATTTCATGGGTCATCAGTGAGAGTCTGTAAACACAATAGCTGTGAGTGTAATTGAACTAGCATGACCATTGACCCCAGTCTTCACAGAGAACAAAGAAGGGAAGAAGCTTTTGCCCTCTGACTGCAAATTAAACACTAGAACATTGTATTTGCAAAAGGTTTGTAAACCAACAGAAAAATTGCAAGATTTTCCATAACTATCATTTCAAGGGTTATGAAACGAACAGAGGTTCTTTTCTGGACAGAAATGACCACAGACGAGAACTGACTCTCGTTGTTCATAAAGGATTAAGATTCACTTATGCACTTTCGTTTACTTTACAATATTTATATTGTACTTTTATAGCCCACAGCACTTTAAAATGCACTCATTTGCACATAAGGAAAATTGCAAAGGTGTGTGTGTGTGTGTGTGTGAGTATACTTCCCCCGTATGTCTTGTGTCCAGGTGTCTGGCCAAAAGTTTCCCCGGGGAAACAGGCGAGGCAGCAGGGAAAAGGGTTCTGACCCAACTCAAGATGGCAGGCGTCTTTTAGTTTAGTTTTTGATGATGAGTTTATAGTTATATTTTATAGGTGGTTTATTATATTTTAACTTTATCCCTTTAAGGGTTTTTACTTGGTTTAATTTGGTTGTGGTTGTGGTTGGTTGGTTTTTAATTTGAGGATTTTAACTTTTAGCTTGCTAATGTTAAATTTATACTTTTTCAAGTTTTATGGTTTCAGCCTGTACATAAGGCAACATCATTCATTGTTCCAATGCATAGACCGTACATATCACTGGACTGCCCTAGCCTGCTAGCCGCCGCGTTCCAAATAGGAAGTATGCATGGAGGCTGTTTCGGCTCCATCAAGCCGAGCTGCCATTCACTTTCTATTGGGACACTGGTGCCCTTTACTCTGTAACTGTTTCGGTCAAACTCACCATTTTGGAACTAAAATGTCTGTTTTGACACATCCTACATGATCCTAGTGTTTTTTTTCTCTGTAGATTGTTCATGAATCAAGTTATTAGCAATAATAACTGACCAATCAGATGCTTCCTTTTCCAGGGGCCGTTTTCGCTCGTGTTAGCAACAGGTTTGATTGACAGCTAGCACCGCCGCGGTCTCCACCCACCGAGGGGCGGAAACCATTAACAACCTCGCTCCTGATTAGTCCATGTGGTTGCCAAGATACGCGCTAGGATTTTCAAATATGGAGTCTAGCTCCGCTTTAGCCGCTATAACTACTAGCCACGACTGGCTTCATTTGGCTGGAGCCAAACGTTATGGGTGACGTCACATTCCCAATAGTCCATCGATATGTACGGTCTATGCTCCAATCCCCCTTTAACTTTATTGCACCTGCAATTGCTCTTTTTGTGAACGTTGCCACTTTTAGTTTAAAAAAAGTTTAAAAAGTGGAGCACAACATTTTTATGTATTTTCAATTAAACTCAGTGCC
This sequence comes from Rhinogobius similis, assembly GCA_019453435.1. Lineage (NCBI taxonomy): Eukaryota > Metazoa > Chordata > Actinopteri > Gobiiformes > Gobiidae > Rhinogobius > Rhinogobius similis. Next base: position 24,240,514 of record CM033631.1, read on the forward strand.
ATCATTAGTGACATTATACAAGTGTGACACTACTAATAGCTGCAAAAGTCATTATGTCTGAGCAACAAACACATTCTGCCAAATGTTTTAAAATAAGTTGCACATAAACATTAGTCACTGGGCGCTCAGATGGATCATAGACAGGACTGCCCGTTTGCAGAGTGGAGAGCAGGTTGCAGTGTTGTAAAGAAAGTTCTAGAGTACATATAGAGCATAGAAAGTTATTTGTGCGTGCTTGCTTAAAAGATGAACAGCTTTGGTGCCTCCACTGTCCTCTCATCGAAGAACAGCTCTGAGCCCTGAGAGCACAGGTGGGTCACTTGTACAGTCCATCCAAGCTGTTTGGACCCACGCTGCCCTGGGTGTCTAAGCTGGGCCGAGTACAAGGACAGAAAGAACAAGGGGCCCATTGTCATTTGGCACCGCTGTGGGAATAGTCCTATACAGGTAAATAACAATTTGCTGTTCACTTTATGCAATTCATGTGCCATTTATGCGTCACACCTTGCACTACATGAGACATGATAGTCCCATCTCCAAAGACACCTAAAGGCTCATAATGGACTGGGTGCCCAAGTGATTCCAGGAATGTCTTTGGAATTATGTTTCTTGAAAGCAGTGCATTTACGTGCCGTTGTGTGCCCAGACATGCACCTCTGCTCAAGCATGGCACGGTCACCAATACTCTCAGCTCCACCTCATTATTCAATCAATGCAGGAGAGTTTCTCTTTCTTGTGATCAGGTGATAATATCGCTTTCTTTGGATTTTTGTTTGATTTATGGCCTCACGTGCCCCTGGCAGGGCTCAGGGCGTTGTCACTCCACTGCATAAAAATGATGTTATGGCACTTTCTATTTAATTTTCACCTGCGTGTGTCTGTGACTTTTGGCGCCTGTTGGATTAGTGTGAAGTTTTGCTCAGTGAGCCGATCCCATCGATGGTGCCATCTATTTCTGATAGTATTGGAGATGACAGTTCATTCAGGAGAACAGAAATATGTGGAATGGCCTGTACAATGACTGTGGAAAATGCAACGGCAATTACCAGTGAGTGATGTAATATTTTACAGAGTGTAAGACAGGCTTTTGCCATTTCTGTCAAAACACAAACACAGACATTCTAAATTTGTTTTGTCAGAGATGTGCTGACTTCAGAAAAATGTTGGTAAACAGAATTTGTCGTGCACATGGTGGTGGGGTGTCTTTGATGGATGTGTTTGTGAACTGAGTGTGTCACTCACTGTCTGCTGGGACAAAGACAGTGTTGAGACATGTCACTCAAAAGACAAGTGTGAAGAGTGAGCTCTCCTGTAAAGACGAGGGGTTAGTCTCCAGAAATCTACAGGTACTGACGGTTTCATTTCGGTTCATCGCAGCATCTGGTATCAACAATTATTTTGATATTCTGACATCAAAGTTGGAAAACAAATGAGTTTCAAATGCTTACAACAAAACAGTTTCAGGGAACATTTATAATGGTAAAAAACGCAGCATGAAAATGTCTGCTGTATAGGTCAGTAAAGAAAATGCTGCATAAAAGTGGAGTTATTGCCGGTAGCAGTCCTGATACGTGCTCAGTGACGTGCTGTTTTACAGAGAGCCTGTCAGAGCCGCTCAGTTTACGCTGCATCAACTCTTAAGAACACCATTATGGACCGGTATATCCTCTTGGGTCTATGTGAATTGTCATAGAAGAAACATTCACTCTTTATGGGAGTAATAAGACAAAACAAAAACAAAAACAGTAAGTAAACTGTTATTTTAATAAATGTAAAATACAAAAAGAAGAAAAGAGAATAGGACACTGTAAGGTTGTAATTTTCAGCTGCCTATAAATGTGCTATTTTAATATTCAAGGTCAGAGACTAGGGCCTTTAGTTGTGGAGGTTGCTGAGCATTTAAGTTTAAACAGCTTTGAGCATGCAACCCTCCCATCTTTCTCATATTCTTAAGTCTCTCATGTTGTACAGTGAATTATTTACAAAGAAAGGCTTACTTTCACATTTTTGCCTATGCAACCATGGTTATATATGAAATACCAAGATATATTTAACTCTTAACTATTTTGGTCTCAACTTTTACACAGTTTTCACACAATTTAATTGACTTGTTCTCACCCGTATGATTGCTTGACATCGAGAGGTCAAATGCTGTTAACCTCTATTATCATCTATACAAAAGAAGATGATTTAAGCATTTATTCGCTGATAGAGGGAAGAAAAGAAAAGGGGCAGATGCAGAGGAGAGATTGAAGAAGCCCATTAAAAGCACGGGGAGTCCAGTACTGGTGGTTGGGCTGGGAACTCTAATGTACGGGGGAAGGGTAGCACAAAGGACATAGCACTGCTCTGTGTTTGGACACAGGTAAATCTGACATTGGAGCGAACAAGGAACTGCAATTATATTATAGAGAGCACCGTAGAAAGTGCCTCTTATTGCATTTAAAAGTCTAAAATGAGCATCATAAACAATTCATGAAGAATAGCCAGCCAACCAGAGCGGTGCAAAGACATTCAAGAATAGAATATCTGTGGTGCAGTGGTTTAATGCTTTGCACATATGTGGTTGTTATGCATTTTGGCGTTGTAGGTTTGCCTCCCAGACATGACTGTTTGTCGAATGTCTCTAAACTCTCTCGCCCTAGTTCATGCTACAACTGCCCTGTCCAAAAAGAAAGAAAGAATCGAGTATTTTAGTAGATTTTAACTTGATGCAAATGACAAAACTTCTAAAACAACATTTTCTCTGTTTTCCTCTTGGCACCTTCAATGGGCTTTGCAAAATAAAGACACTTAAGAAGAATTAGATGAATTAGTAGAAGTAAAAGTCCAATCCAGTTCACTTTATTTCAATAGCCCATTTTACAAACAGAAGCAGTTTCCAAAGTGCTGCACATAGTGAAATAAAATCAAATTGTTAATACGATAAGTAAAACATAAAACAGGATGAACATAGTAAAACAGAATAAAAACAGAGTCAAATAAATACATGGATAAAAATAAATAAAACAAGACTGTAAAATAGAATAAGTCTAATTAAAATCTAATTAAAAGAAATAAATAAATGATAACAGAGGACCACACAACTCACGTTGTAAAGTAAAACTTACATGTTAAAAAAAAGTACCTGTTTAAAAATGTACTGTTAGTGTAGTATTTCAAAGTATTACACACAGGTTTTGAGAACTGTTAAAGTGATTTTAATAAAGAATTGTGCAGATCAGTGGTCAACAATGGTCAATTCAAATCAGCTTTAAATTTTTTCTAGTAACGTTAATGTGTATTTATTTTTTATTTTTTTGCGGGGCTGGAATTCAAAACTTTTAGTCAGAATGTCATGAATGTACTAAAAATAACCCCTCAAAGCAAATGAAAAGTACTTTCTACTTTTCAGTCCAGTTCAGAAAGCACAGATAATTGCTCTCAAATGAAATGAAGGATCCACTGGTAAAAATTAGTACAGATTCCTAAAAATGTAACTTAAGTACAGTAGTTTTTGTTCCATGGCTCTATCTTGTACTTTTTGTAGTATTTTAGCGAAACCATTGAACATCCCTCTTACACTTTTACTGTAATTCACATATGAGACAAACCTTGGCAAACGACAGTAATCTTTTCAATAATACCATAGTTTGGATCTATAGGCGCCGTTTGCTTGAGAATGGAAGCTGCCGATGAAGACTCCGACTCCCAGTGGGCCATGAAGCATTACTTTTTCATCACATTCAAAGGCTGGTTCAAAGTCTGCTCAATTATAGAATCATTATGAATCACAGCCGCGTGTTTGAAGACAACAGAGCAGTACGAGGCCAGTGATGTGAGAGGAGCCGAGTGGGAGCCTGTTCCTGGTGCATTAACCTCAAGGTCGTGGTCAGAGTTCAAAGGTCGGTGATCAGGCTCTTTGTCCTCACACGGATAATCTTAAGTGTAAAGTTTGAAGATGCCCTTTAGTCTTCTCTCCACTTCAACTCACTTCCTATATAACCAGTAATATCATAATAATACAACCGAAATATCCGGATGAGTCTATGGATAATTTTCAAGTAATACAAATAAGAAAATATAATAAAAATAAGGATGCTAATTTGATGGCGAAGATTTTTTTCAAATCCATAAATCTTATTTCAGGTCAAATTTCATGTGTTAAGGTTTATGCTAAGGAGAAAAAAATGACTGGTTGGCATATTGTTACCTACGGAAGCGTAGAACTGTCAATGTTGTGTTTTTTTTTTTGGGATAGTTATTCTGACTTTTTTTTTTTTTTGGGGATAGTTATTCTGACTTTTTTTTTTTTTCGATAGTTATTCTGACTTTTTTTTTTTTTCGATAGTTATTCTGAATTTTTTTTTTTTGGATAGTTATTCTGAATTTTTTTTTTTGGGATAGTTATTATGAATTTTTTTTTTGGGATAGTTATTCTTGACTTTTTTTTTAGATAGTTATTCTGACTTTTTTTTGGGTATAGTTTTTCTGACTTTTTTTTTGGGGGGGATTGTTATTCTGACTTTTTTTTTTTTCGATAGTTATTCTGACTTTTTTTTTGGGGGGATAGTTATTCTGACTTTTTTTTTTTGGGGGATAGTTATTCTGACTTTTTTTTTTTTTCGATAGTTATTCTGACTTTTTTTTTTTCGATAGTTATTCTGACTTTTTTTTTTTTTGGATAGTTGCTCATACTCATGACAATATTGTCTACAGTGTTCAGCAGTAATAATATCTCGCCATGTCTGAGACCAAGGCTGAAGTAAAACTTGATCAGATCCTCTTCCAGCGACGCCATGCGCCCTCTTGATTTCTCCTGGTGTTGTAAAGTAGTCATTTCCTGTTCAAGCTTTAAGATAAAGCTTTGCAAAAAAAAAAAAAGTTAGAATAAATATCCAAAAAATAAAATAAAAAGTAATAATAAATATCCCAAAAAAAAAAAAGTCAGAATAAATATCGAAAAAAAAAAAAAGTCAAAATAACTATCCCCAAAAAAAAAAAAGCCAGAATAACTATCCCCCCCAAAAAAAAAGTCAGAATAACAATACCAAAAAAAAAAGTCAGAATAACTATCGAAAAAAGTCAGAATAACTATCGAAAAAAAAAAGTCAGAATAACTATCCCAAAAAAAAAAAAAAAAGTCAGAATAACTATCGGAAAAAAAAAAAAGTCAGAATAACTATCCCCAAAAAAAAAAAAACAACATTGACAGTTCTACGCTTCCGTAGTTACCCTACTTTTTTTTTTTTTTTTTTTACATGTTTAATTCTAGATAGAGTATTAAAATTGTAATTATACTAGGAAACATGATGACAACTTATATGAAAACAGTGCTGCTATTTTCAAGTTAAATAGGGCGTATTATACTTACAGGGTATTCATTGTTAACACATAGCATGCTGTACATAGATCACAATGTTCTCGTTTGTTAGTTTGAAAATGCTATTCATCGAAAACAACGTATTCAAATGTTCAATCATTCGACGTTCTTGTTTTGACACTCTGAATCCTCCTGCGCCCGGTGCTAAGTCTTACAGAGCGTCAGCACAACCCTATCGGAGAGCAGTAATAAACACAACAGTCACATTTCCATAAGACAGTACGGGACTAAATGGTTGGTCCTTTGTGTTTCCACCCCGTTTGATGGGTCTAAAGGGGGTTGTGAGAGTACTAGCTCCATGTGCGAGTGGAGACCCACCCCGGTTTAGCAAGATGATAACAGAGAGAATGCAGACTCAGGTGAGCGCAAAACGGCAAAAAGCCAATATAAAACAAAACTATATAATCATTTCTCACCAAACGCTAACCTGATGTCATGAAAAGTGACAGCCGACAGACTTTAGGTGTTACTTGTTTACCCAAAGTATTATATTTCCAGAGCAGAATGCATCTTACATTAACCAAACCCAATGTATTTCATGAAGAGGTTAAAATACTACATAGATGTTTACTCTTAAAGTGCGTATGACAGGTTTTCATTATTTTCTAATTTTGACTTTATTTGGTGTATTAATACCAGTTGCACATAAATATTTTACAATATCACACTAGGGACACTAAGTTTAAGCATAATTTACACAAAACAAAGGACTATTTTTGATACTTTAAACAATGATTCAACAAAATAAAAGCGTTTGCATGTATTTATATTTGTAAAATAAAAAAATCTGTGACACTGAATGAATTTTGGCCCCATGTACAGGATGGTTGCTAGGTCATTTCCTAGTGTGATGTCATCATTTACAACCAGGAAGTAAAACAGAAAAATAGCTAAACCGTGATAAAATTTGTGAAGTATTTTAACAAAATTTGTAATATATTGATCTTAACTGTATTTTTGTCAAATGAGTCGTCCAACCTGTCAGGGCACTTTAACTTTATCTACGTGACACAGCAAAACAATCTTAGAATTACTGAATGTTTTATGAATCACTGAGAATTAGAATTCAGGAGTAATTTAGGTCTTATTTATGAAGAAAACATCAGTTATGTTTGGGTGACGTCAGCTGCTCATGTACCCTGTGAGCCAAGACCTCTGCATGGAAAAGCAGTCCGCCATTAACAGAAACAGCCCGGGACGCTTCAAAGTGAACCGGTCGAAACATGGCTATAGGGTCTGGGGCACGGCAGAGACTTCCTGGTTATATAAGCTAATGGGCTGTCCCAGTAGAAAAGCTTTGGCCTGGAAGAACTAACTGTAAATAGTTTTCAAATAGTGCCCGGGAGAGATCCAAGATGACTCAAACATGCATGGATTACATATAACACCACAATCATTTGTTTGATGAGGGAATAACATTATAACATGGTAGAAAGCTCCAAAAAATAACCCCTCTTTAACATGCCATTTCCGTCATATAACCATGCATGCTGTTGTAAAGAAAGGTACAATTAACTTTGACAGTCACTTTGTATAGACCACATCAGAACCACCGGCTCTGTTCTACACTTGTATTTGCTCAGCCTTTTTCATTGAGTCAAAATGAATTCGAAGAATAAAAAGCGAGGGGATATAGAGAATGGAATAAATAAAAAAAAATAAAAAAAGAGGACCTTACAAGCTGAATACTAACATCTTATTCTGTCAGCCATTTTCTCATATGGAATGATAATGCCCATTCAGAGGCAGAACAAAGCGTCCAAAGCTAATAAAACATTGATATTGGCCGCTTCGAGATTAGGATGCTAACCGGCAAGAAGCTTTTGGAATTCAGATGAAGATGTCCCTTCAGTCTGTGACATCCCTCACCTCTTTTCAATATTATATAATCACACACATTTCCTCATTCAATAGATTTTTTTTTTATATATAAATATGAAATGCTAAAAGAGTCTTATTTTCATGTGTGTTGAGGTTGTGGTTTACTAGATCTTCTAAGCAAAACATCATCTAACATACAATTTATGCAATTTTTAAAAATGAAATATGTATTTTTTTATATGAAAAAGGGTATGAAAATGTGTATTCCTCTTTGACCAAATGTGCATCGCTCAAACGATGAGAACACGAGGGATTTATGTGTCTGAGTGTAAACACTCACCAACACATGAGAGGCTGCTATGGAACGAGTGACTATTTTATAGTCCTTGTCATTTTGAGAAGAGCAGAGTGCCTAATGAGAGACAATTGAAATCAAAGTCCTCCATTGCGAGCGGAGGATGACATACAGCGGGCTGGTTTGTGATGTGGCCCGGGGAGGATTCTGCACCACACGCACACAGAAGGAAGGCACTCTGAAGCGCGCCACAACAGTCGTGTTTTATTCAGGACTACTCTGGTGTTTACATTCTACAGTTAAAGAGATTATGAACTTATGACCCAGCTGCTTATGATGACAAAAAAGTAGCTGCCCTGCCGGGTTTAGCCTCTATTGTTGAGCCAATGTGGAAATTTCAATCCTTTTTTGCATGCACAGGATCAGGGTTACTAGCTGATTACTGATACAATTCCCTCAGATAAATTGACAAAAATATTAGTGTAACATGAAATAAAACATTTTTATTGAACTTTTAACCATATTTATATTGTTTTTAAAGCTTATTTAAAAGAATATTTAATACATCTTTTAATTGTTTTTAACCATCTTTATAAAGTGCATCACTGTATAGAGCAAAGTATTAGGGGTATATAGTTCCATTATAACCTATCGCACTTTTAATCAAATAATTGGTTAATGGAGTCTTAGTCAACCAGTTTTTATTTATTCGTCAACTACGGTAAGTATTTTTGAATGGATTAATTAAAACCTCTATTGCTTTGAGGGGAATATGTCTTGCAGACTTTACCATTTCACATTACACAAGGTAAGGGACGACATATAGAGGCCACAGAAGAACACTTCAGCGACATTAACACACATGGTCAAATTATTTTATTGGGATTAATAGCATCTTTATGGACCACAGCAAAAGGGAAAAGGCTTGGAGTGAGTTAGGTGAAGATTTGGAAGTAAATCCAAATCTTGAGTTTATCTCTCTTTTTACATGTGCAGTTTTTTTTTAACATGCAGTGTTATAAAGCGTTCTTTGGTATAAATAGTTGTTTTTGTGTACAAGAGTGCAGATTGGTATAAATGTCTTGCACTTTCACTTGAACTGTTCTCTGCCATCTTGAAGAAACAGCCTGGAGACGCACCACACAGTGCACTTATCAATATTCTTTCTCAGATACTGTATAAATAATGAGATGAAGGTATTATGTGGATGCGGGGGCTTTGGGGAGATATGAAATGAAAATATTGAATGCCAGATGTTTGACGGAGTGATGGCCCCAGGGAGTTCTGCTTCTCTCATTTGTATGTATTAGACAAATCCAATATGGATTCTGTCTATCACTGTATTATGAGCATGAATCATATTGTTATGCCTTATCAAATTTTGAGTAAACACCTTAATTACTTACAAAACAAACAACATGATAACTAATGTTAGAAGTTATTAGCAAATTAATTGTTGTGAAATAACTAATACAGTATATTGTGGTTTTCATTTTGGAACAAATTTGAATATATATATATATATATATATATATATATATATATATATATATATATATATATATATATATATATATATATATACATATATTCAAGTTCAAGCTGTTTTGTTCTGCAGTGAATCGGTATCAAAATGTGGTCAACAGGTGCAGGATGCCTGTATGTGTTGTCCAAATCAGGGAAAGAGCTACTGTTCAAAAAGCTGAAGATACAATAACATCATGACCACCAGCCAAACTGTTGTTCCTGGACCCTTGATTCTAATGTCGCAGCACTACACAAGAAACTGTTTGACAATGGAATAGGCCTGTTGTCAAGGAATAACATTTCAAAAGCCACACTGCATGTGAAAATAAGCACAGCACCATGTGTTTCCATTGACAGCCTGTTTGCTTTAATTGCTTTAAAAGAAGCACAATCTTGAGATAATTGGGTCTCGACTGAGAGAGCGTGGGGGACAATGCATTAACATCAAAGTGCTTTGTGTTCAGACGACAACAGGTGCTTTTCAGAGGGCCACATCTTGTTTTGGAAATCACACAAACTCTGTTTGAATCTGTTCAGAGTCAAGAGGGAAGTGGCACTTTGAAGGAGAGTTTATCATGAATAGTGAATGAAGGAGGCTCCCTGAGACAGTGACAGGACACAGAGGCATTCACTCTGCACAGGAGCTCTCACACAACAGGACGACAAGAGAAGAGGGTATCATGACAAAAAATATACCTTCAGTGTTCTGCTATTAAACATAACATACATTCAATAACTGCACAATGGCAATCTATTTAAATATACAAACCTAGTTTAATATAACAGATCCCTGTTAGTATAGGCTAAATCTGCAGTTAAGTGAGCTTTAACTCTGTCTCACAAATGTTTTCTGATCTCAGATGACAAAGCAGGTTAGGTCTGGTCTGGTCACTCTGGGGATCTCCCCTCCAGAAAATACAGCACTTTAGAGGTTGCTGTTTGAAGGTTGAACCAGTTCTCCAGCTCAGAACGTGCAGGCTCTGCCTTTTAAAGCTCCTTTTGCCCCGGCACAGAATCAGAGTAACATACATTTCAACTCATGGATAATGTGAAGATTTTTACCACACATTAAATCCCCAAATCCTTTATTTCATGGGTAAAATTTCACATACACTCCAACTTTACATGTAACAAGACTCTTCTTTTTATCCTTCATTGTACCAAAGTATAGTCAAAAGTCTTGACTATCTCTACTCTCCAGTCATTAATTTAATGTTATTTCTTCCTATTGACCAAAGAATCATACACTGTGCCGTTTGCTGCCCTACAGGAGATGACATTTGTGTAGAATGCACTAATTGCAGTTTGACTCAAGGGGCTTTGTGATGAAGAAGGGAATAGTGTGTTACTGTTTAGTGCTTATCTGACCGAGCCTTCATTTAGCTCAGTTGTTTGGGTTCCCTCAGGGGGGCACGTGGTAAGGTCAACACTGTCCCAGTACGCACGACCTGCCCGCTATGCGCCTCCACCACCACTCCACGGGGCTTTTGTACAGCACTGAAAGCCTGGGGAATACACCGAAACACCTTTAAGGGAGGAAGGGGAAAAATATGTTGAGCTTGTATTGTATTGTTCGAATATAGAACAAATTATAATTATACCCTTAGGCAGTGACAAACAGACCTTAATGTAAGCACCAGGTTCAATTTCAGAAACACTCAAAATATGCATGTCATTGTAATCATGGTGAAGGAATACATGTATGTTTTTGAAATCAGCAGTAATGTCTACAAATTGTCATCATAAACGGAGAAACATAGACTTCGATGTTTTTTCATCAATACTTACTCTCCCTTTTGAACAGTTGGGTTGGGCTGTAGCTGCCAAGTATGGGGTAAGATTGCTGTCAATTAGTACGTGCATGCCAAATTAAAAAGCTAATAATAATCGTGTTTGCCAATAATAATGTGTTAATAGACTAGTTTAGAGGAAAAAAGTCCAAAATCTGACCCAGAGAGCACAAAACCTGAATAATACTGTTAAAAAGAACGTTATACGTAATTCATAATTACGGAGTTACTTATACTCTGGTATGGTCTAAAAAAACTGAATTTCCCATTGGGATTCTGAAAACAAAATAATATTAACTGTTTGAAAGCTTGCTCAGGGATAATCAGCTATGTTCACATGTTTCTCTTTCTCTCCACTTCCCCCGGGGAGTGGAGACTGTTTCAGACACTGCGGCGGCTGCTCCAGTGACGACCCCCCCACCCCCACCTGTCTGGACGATCTATGCGCCACCCGCCTGGACAGCTGGATTAGCCACACCTCGTCTGCCTGGACGAACTCCTTCTACTTTAGATGAACTGTTCCTCATCTCCTGCTGGAGGGATCTCTCTACACTGGTGGACTGCTCCTCGTCCGCCTGGAGGAACTCTTTAAAGCCACCTCCCTCTTGAGTGGTTCTGGCTCCACAGTCCAAGTGGATGCGTCAGTCCTAGTTAATCTGCAGCCTGTCCGTCCGTGGGAGTAGGATCTCTCCTTCACTGTGGTTCTCCCGAGGTTTCTACTTTTTCCCATGGGGTTTTTTGTAGTTTTTCCTCGCCGCCAAGGAGGGTCAAAGGACAGGGGCATTCTGGGACAGTTATCTGAACTGCTTTTACCTGTGGCCCATCGAGGCAACTGTTGTTGTGATTTTGGGCATTATAAAAATTAATTGATTTGATTTGATTTGATTTATATGTAAGGAGCGCAAGACCTATATTATTATTGAAAGTCTGTTTCTAAAACTTTATAAACCACTAAGTGAAAGAACCATTTTGCAGAATTTTAAGTTTAAAATGTGTTTTTTGGATCGAAAGCAATAACCTCATTGTGTACATTACAGACACAAATAAATATGCACAGATAAATATTTAAATTTAGCCTATAGCAAAGATCTTTTGAAGTCATTTGAACATGAAACATAATACATTTATGTTAGAATTTTCAAACCAACAACAATCTTTTCAACTTCAACAAAAGCACATCTTGTGTTTAAAAATTAAGAAATTAATGATGAGAATTATAAATCCCTACAGCTCCTAACCCTCTCATTATAACCACCATCAAACGTCTAAATCTTTGAGGCCAACTTTGAAAATTCCATTTATTCCCCAGTATAAGTGCACTGTAGCAGAGTGTCTGTGAATGCAACATGATTCAGAAATTACAGCAGATTGCACTATGCGACTTTTTGCACTTGAGAATTGGGGATGTGAAGCATTTGAAGTTACCTCGGGTTGTACACTCAAAGAAGCAGAAGACATAGTGGAAGTTTTGACACACAGCTCAATGTGGCTCAGTAGTGGAGGTCCTTTGGCTCTTCTGCCGACTACAATAGGTTTCTATTTCCCCATGCAAGTCTTTCGTTCCCATTCATTCTTGTTGTAGTACCAAAACTAAAGAGACATTCAGTAGCATGAGAGGTACGTGTTCAACCATGATTCAGTGCTCCAGTGGCACCAAGGCACCAGACCATAGCTTGTAATCTCATCCCTGTTACTCTAGCTTTGGTGTGTTCGGCGGGCCTGGATAATGGTTTGTAAAACTAGAGCTATTAAAAGTAAATCAGGAAAAGCTGACAGAACTAGCGCACATTTTGCATTTGTTATCAATGTTTACTAGTTACAAAGGACAGGCTTGTGACCGCTAGAGCTGGATTTGTTCAAATTCACATTAACACCCAATAATTATTATTATTGTTCAGTATAGATGAGAAAAGAAGCAAGTTTATAGATCAAGTATTTTGTGTGTTTGAAAGTGGTGGTCAGTTTAGGTCACATTTAGAAACAGTAAAAATCGGGTAAATCACCTTTAAATAAAAAAAAATGAATAAAAGAAAAGGTAGCACACAGAAAAAAAAATGTATTTAACTAAAAGTTTTGAAGTACCTTGTACTTTAAGGCTAAAAAATAAACTTATTTCACACAGAGAAGATTTTGATAAAGAATTGTCCTGCTCTTTGGCCAGCAGTAAATTAATTATACATTTTTTCTTGTGAATTGTATGTAAATATTTAGTTTGCTCAAAACTTGGGTTTGAACTCAAAACCTTTATGTAGAATATCAAAATTACCCCTCAAAATATATGAAACGTAGTTTCTACTTTTCAGTCCAGTAAGTACTGCCTGCTGTGAAATGCACTGCAGTAAGTGTATACCGTATACCAACAAATACCTAAACATATATTTAAGTACAGTACTGTCCCTTTTGTACTTTACTTTCCTCCACTGTGCCAAGTAGACTTTTTTGACTGCTCAGAATATTCCAAGATCCATATTTTTCACCTATAGTTTGATACATTGATTTGTTTTATGGCTTTCATTGTTATAAATAAATCCATTTGCATCATCTCCAGGTGCTGTCACCCGCACAGGAACAGTCCCATTCCCTGAACACCACAGTGAAAGTTCTGGAACATTCCGATAAGAATTCTCATTTTGCAAGCCAGTGCACTTTGTGTCGACCACTAATGGCTAATGGAGTAAATAATTATAAAGCTCGCCTGTGATAAATCTGATCCCAAATGCACAAGTAATTAAGCACACACAGCCAGCCAGGTGTTCAGCACATTGTTATGAAGACTGCAGTTGTGTGTTAAAGGTGGCTGAAAACTCTGGAAAATCAGTTTATTTACTTTTTGTGATATATTCCTAAATAAGTATTTGCAATTTATTTTAATAATAAGGACTCTATGTTGTTATTGTTTTTTCTTTGTGAGGTCAATTTATATATATATATATATATATATATATATATATATATATATATATATATATATATATATATATATAAATGGGTCCTGAGTCTGCGTCCTGTCGCTGTGGGCGACTGCTCCTGGTGCAGACGACTCCTCCGATGGTGCTTCCTCAACTGGCTTATCTATACTCAGCCTCCTGTTTGTCAGAGTGTGTGTGTGTGTGTGTGTGTGTGTGTGTGTGTGTGTGTGTGTGTGTGTGTGTGTGTGTGTGTGTGTGTGTGTGTGTGTGTGTGTGTGTGTGTGTGTGTGTGTGTGTGTGTGTGTGTGAGCACGCGCATGGTTGTCTTTGTGTGTGTGACTTAGTGCGGATGGGTTGTTTGGTTGTGTGGGTTGGGCAGTGGGGCTTCGGTGGAATGTGGGCATGTGGCAATGTTTTTAATGAACTGTAAAGTGTTACGTTTTTATGTATGAAAAGCGCTTTATAAATAAATTTTATATATATATATATATATATATATATATATATATATATATATATATATATATATATATATATATATATATATATATATATATATATCAGAATTAGAGCTCACTGCCCGTTCAGATTTGATTTAGTCTCTCTCATTTTTGTGTCTATCCTTTGAAGGTACAACATTGTGTATTAATGACTAATGATTATTCCTTTCAATGACAAATTGTAGCCTATATCAGAATTTATTTTATCTGAGTTTCAAAGATGTGGATTATTTTTGCACGATGGGATGTAGAAATGATCAAGGGCAGATGAAAGCTAGAGCATTTACCGGATTTACAAAGCTCCAGATTGATGAGAGAAGAGTTTTATTTCATCCTTATTGACCGCCAGAGGTGGTGTGTAAGCACTGAAATACTCCCTTGACACAATGCTGTGGTAACTCTCCTCCTCCAGGAAGTGTTTCTGTCTGTGCCCAGATGTTATTACACTTCCACGGTCCATACAAGCAAGATTTACATCAGAAATGCTCTCGTGTTGAGAAAGAAACCGACGTAGCAAGCTGCGTGACCGTAGGGAATATGCTTTTTTAATTGCTCAGGACAATAAAATAAGAAAAAATGAATAGATTGTTCGTGGCACTGCAGATGATAGTGAGGATGATGCGGAGCCCCGCACAGAGTCGTCCAGGGGAACACCGCGCCCCCATTCCAGGAATAAGGAGCCCCATGCAGCTCGTCCCCAGCGATCAGGAGCTCCGCGCAGCTCATCGCGGGGATGTGGAGCTTCCCACAAGTTGCTCGAAGGGTTCTATAAGGATTCAATTTTTTTTAATTTAAGGCAAATTGATGCACTTTAAATCTTTTCTTTTACAAACTAAAAACAGTGTTAATGTGGTAAGACGGCTGTTGGCTTGGCACAAAACCATTCCAAACCCTCTGTTCCTCATGGTGCGTCATGTGAGCCCACCTTTGTGGTGACAGGTGATTGCGTCACTGCTTCGGTCTATTTCTTCTTATTATGTTTAAACTCTTACGAGCTTCATGTGTTCATAGTTCTCTGCGTGGTAACAGTGTGGCCAAAATGACAGCAAGGTGCGCTTACAAGTAACGCCTGATGCACACCGACTCCGGTCCGGCTCCGGTTCGGGACCCGCGCGGGTCCCGTGCGGGTCCCGCAAGACTTAGAAAGTGCTTAAAATCAATGCTTGCTGTCACACCGACCTCGGAGCTCTGCGGCCGCGGGTCCGGCAGCCGCGCGGGTCTCCGGAAAGAATCCACAAGAAGTCTATTTTTGCCAGACGCCGCAGCGGTCTGGTGCGGCTTTCATGTCATTTGACGAGTGCTCTCGCGCGAAACCACGTGAATCTACGTGGCTTTCGTCAAAAACGGACCACAGTTAACCGGAGCTGGTGTGACAGGCGTCTGCAAGAGACCCGCGCGGGTCCCGGACCGCAACCGGACTGGACTCAGTGTACACTAGGCGCAACTTTGCCACTTGCTGGTACATTCTCCTTTGTCAAGTCTCGTCAACATGCTGTGTTGCATTCCATTCATAGAAAAGGGTACATTGATCTTTAACTGTCGGTTCATACCCAATTCAAAGCCCTTTTATTGTTTCTTGCTCGTAACTGGCGCCACGTGCCCTGAGCTTCTCCTCTGGTCGATTTGGGCATTCGCTGCCTCCTGCTGCCTCCTGCTGCCTCCTGCTGCCTCCTGCTGCCTCCTGCTGCCTCCTGCTCGGCTCAGTAGGCTTTTGCTTGCTCCTCTCCATGTCTGGCACTTTTTTGTAGATTTTTGTGTAACCTTCATTCATTTTTTTAGGTGTCAAGCGGCAGGAGATACACCACCCTCTGCTGTTTTGTCCGTCTAACTTTAGGTATATTTAGTTTCTATTTATATTTTATTTTGTGATCAAACTATATTAACTTTTGGTCATGTTTTGTCCATTTATAATTAGTTCAGTCCCTAATTTTACTTTGTTTCCGTCCAGTCTGTTCATTTGGCCCCCTCCCTTCTGTGTGAGGCGGTGCGCCTCCCTTGGTGGCTGCTGTATTGGGTGCGTGCAGTGCATCATGCATCCTACACCCTGTACCCGGTCTGAGGGGCAGTAGCCTGGACAGTTTTAAATGAGCCACTGGGTGGGATCCATGGTTTTAAATTATTGTAGCTATTGTTAATTAATTAATCATATTTTAGTTTTTTTTTCTGAAATATGAAAGAATAAAAACAATGTAACTGGAACATGGCTTCTCTGTGATTTTGATAAACTTACCATTGGTCATTTAATTTAGTTGTTTCTTTGCTTATTTTATTTTGGGTCCCAGAGCCCTCTCTTTGGGTGGCATTGTTGGGTTTTCTTAAATTTAATTTAGTTACAGCAAAGGTTCAATTTAATTTACATAATTTTCATTCACACATCCTCGTTTACAATAAAGTTATTCTTTGTTGTAAGTTGATCTATATTTCTTTCTTTCAATATAATGTTATGCAGAGATGTACTTAGAACAGTTTTATAGACACATGTTCAGACCATAAAAATCACAGGACATCCGGAGTGTGACGTCACTCATAGCGTTTTTCTCCAGCTAAATGAGGCCAATCACAGCTAAGCAGTTATAGTGGCTAAAGTGGAGCCATAATCCATATTTTGGAAATCCGAGTCCCGTATCGTGGCAACCACACGGACCAATCAGGAGCGAGGTTGTTGACGGTTTCTGCACCTCGGCGGGAACACCACGTCACTCATTTACAAGTTTATTTACATTAAAATTCGTATGTACCAGCCAAGAAACGCCCTCTAAGCTTCCATATGTGGGCTCTCCTCAAGTTCTCGGGATGGACACGTGAACGCGCACCATGAGAGTGAGGAGAGAAAATGAGGAAGTTAGAGGAGTGCATCTATCAACTGCTGCTGTTTTACAGATTCAGCAGTCCAAAAACACGAGCACACTCAGTGGGAGAATTTTAAAGTCACCAGGTTATTGAAATAAGGGAGAAAAAAAATGTTTGTGCTTTATTGGGCATTTTGGCTATGTTATTATTATTTGAAATATATATTGCTGGAATTTGAAGAGTGAGGGTGTTTGTATAACATAACATTATAGTCATGAAAATGACACTACATACAGCATGCAAAAATGGAAAATAATGTCTAGGCGAACTTTCTATGGCAGGTCAACCAAAACCAAATACATCTTTGGTGTATTGTTTAATGTCTTTAAACTTAAACTTGTTTTCAATATTTAAAAAGTAGAAAGATGCGTTTCCAATAAAGTTATAGAGAGTGACTTATTAGAACCATTGATCATTGTGTGCTACCCTAATCGCTGAGGATAATACAGCATTGATTGAGGCAGTCAAGTGTGAAAGCACATCTACATGCCAGTGATCTGTGCCAGAGCCCACATGCTCAATGACTTCAACTAAAAGGACCAAATATTACACTAAATGAATCTACTGTTTTTTTCTTCTTCTTCGTTTAGACATAATTGTGCAATTTCTGACACAAAAAGACAACAGATTTCATGAATGTCCTTTTTTATCTCAAGGTTTAATCATCAGTCTCTTCACATGCAGACTTGTTCCAACTTCACCTCTTGTTTTGGAGACATTGTTAGCCGGAGGAATGATTGGCACGGCATGGGTCGGGTGAAGAGAGAGACAGAGTGTAGAAGTCCCATGTAGAACAATTAGTGGTCCAAAGTACTTCATGCAGCGCCCTGCGGAGGATTCATGAATAATTTATCAAAGAGTGAAAATCAAGGCAGCATGTGGCATGTTCTGAGGGTCACCCAGAATCTGGATGAAGGAGAAAGGGCTTTGCGTGAACACTTGTTTATAAGAGATTAGGAATGTTACTGGAAAATAATCGGTGTGCATAATTGTGCCATAATTTTAATATAGTTTATTGTGAACACTGGGGCTATGTTGATTTGTCTTCTCGCAACAAGACTGAACCCAAATGGTAGGTTTAAAATATAATGCTTGCATATGATAACACCTTTGTAGTGTAATATTAAACAGGGTATATTTACTGCAGCAATTACTATGTAATTACAATGATCTTTGTGTGCACTTTGAAAACCCAAACCCCAAGCACTGCTTCTCAATGCAGTCTCAGATCTTTGGTAGCTACATTTTTAGTACAAATAACAGCCAGTAGAACTGGTTGTTATTAATACATTTTGAGTTTGAATGGATATTCTTATCTCTGAGTGAGTTTCATGACACTTATCCTTCAGTGAATACAGTATGAACGTTAATGAACACTACCTTGAGCTGTACTGTTAGCTTATTCTGAACATGAGAAGATAAATCAATCTGTTGTCAGAAAGAACCTTCAACTCTCTGTGCTCCGCCAAATCCCTCCATCAACCTTCGCCACCTCCTCCCACTTTCCCATGATTCATTGTGCTATTTTCTTATAGGGCAAATAAGATTAGATACCAAGAACCCATATGCTACACTTCAATAATTTGTCCCAATGAGCCATCCTCAAGAATATTACGAAACAATGGGGGTGGCAGCTCACTAAACCAGGTGTAACCCAGGTCTGGACCAGAACTAAACCAGGTTTAAACAAGGTTTAAACCATGTCTAAAGCCGGACGTAACTAATAACAAGAGATAAAATATTTTCTATATTTTTGGAAGATGGGATCAGGCCCAAGCCTGATCTTTGCTTCATCTAAATGAAAACGTATATAACAGAAATGGTCAGAAAATGAGCAAGAGATCTACAGACTATAATGATATCGATGTGTTAGTGATCAAGGAGGTGAAAAAATGTGTAGTCAAGCCTTTGACTCACATCTGCAACAGGAGGAAATGAAGCTGGCCAAAGTGCTACCAGTTTTTAAAGGTGGTAAAAAGCAACTAGTAACTAGTAACTACAGGCCAATCTCATTATTAGATCGATTTCCAACAATACTTGAAAAATAAACAACTGGTTTGCTTCCTTCAAAAACACAATATATTGTGTGATCAACAGTATGGATTTCGTAACCATAAATCAACATCTTTGGCAGTGATGAATTGTATAGAACTTAACATCAGCTGTTGACAACAAAGAAAATACAATAGGCATATTCAATGATCTATGAAAAGGCTCTGTTTTGGGACTGAAATTATTTATCCTTTATTTGAATTACATATTTAAAGTATCTACAATAATCACGTTTTTTTTTTTGTGTGTGTGCAGATGATACAAATGTATTCTGTTCAGGACACAACATTAATGAATTAATATTGCAAGTTGAAAGAGAGTTGACACTATTTTAAAAATAGTTTGACTTAAATAAGATATCGTATTGAAATAGAACGGGTTTATGAGACACGGTTCTTGGGAGTGATTAGATTATCAGATTTGTTGGAAACCATACATACAGCACATCAAGAATAAAATATCAAAAACAATTGGTATACTTTATTTAAAAAAATGTATTAAATAAGAAATGTTTAAATATATTATACTCCTCAGTTGTGCTCCTCACTACTGCTCAGAAATCTGGGGAAATGCTTGTAAAACATCAAACTACAAAAAAGGGCAATAAGAATCAATTATGGACATAGAAAAGTTAAGAATGTTGATTCCCAGAGGCATTCAGTCTTTCTTTACATTAAGAAAGAGTCGTATAACCTAGAGGTTTACTTTAGTTTGAAATTAGTAAAGTAAAAACTAATGTTAGGCAAATATGTGTGTCTGAGTTAGGAACAAAACTCTGGAACAATCTCAGGGAGGAATTTAAGTTGATGAATACTTTGTCAAAATGTAAAAAAGAAAAAAAATGGAATGATAACATATAAAAAGTTTTCATAGGAGATGGTAAGAATTCTATTTTTAAAATCAAAGTCAGTGGATTTTCTGTCTTAACTGTTGAGTTGTCATCTGTGTCATATTCAGGATGGGCTCATATGAGCATGTTTCTTCAGCCCAATTGTTTTTGGTCGCAACCGTTTGGAAAATGCATTTTTAGATTTTTTTTTTTCTTTTTCAACCAAATAAACATTCATTCAAAGCAGCATGGCAAATAAAAAAACATTGAATTCACATCAAAGTTTTTTTGTCACTATAACATTTAGCCATGTTATGACATGAAGCAAAAGTGCTTAAGTTATGGTAGACTACTTTGTGTCATACATTGTCTAAAAGACTCATGTTACATGTTCGTGTGTTTCAATAAAAAAAGGTGTACTGTCAATTTCATGCTTGCATGTGAAGCTATTTGTCCAACTTTTTATTCTTCGATAAGATCCAGCAACACTATTTTAGATGCAAAAAACAGACTCCAAGGAGCGCGTCTGTCATTGTATTATGCTGACGCTTTAAACCAAAGACAGTAAAAGCGCTGTATTTGAACCCCCTGCTGTCCTGAACATATTTGTGATGAATAACAGCAGATTTTATACAATCTGCTCCCTCGTCTCACAAAAAAGACAGAGGAATAAAGTTAGTTTATCCACACCAAAAAAGTTCAGCATGTTCAGCACAAGTGATCAATGCACCAGAGTCAATATTGGCAGGAAAATTTGATTTGTAATGAATCAGCATTTACCCTCCTCTTCAGCATGTGATGATGGTGTCGCCCCAGAGCCGAACAACCTCACCCTCACCAATTCATTCCCCCAAGGCCCTAGTCTGGTTTGTAGTGAACTGTTCTGACTTCTGTGTCACTAACCCCTGTACCTGGATCTACAGACACATAACATACAGCACCTCAACTTTTAAACACTAAACTGTTTTATAATGCTACATATAAAATGTTGGTAGGTAGATTTTAAAACATTTGATACGAGCTTTTCATGAAGCAATAACAAGCCATAGTTGCTGTGCTTATGTAAATTCTATCAGGAGTGGTACGGGGTGTAGTGATGCGGTCCTGTGATTGTTCCACTGGTCCAAGTGATCAGTCCCTCTCCCGTTTGAGGGGTCTGAAGAAGGCCATGATGCTAGCTACCAGAGCGCTCTAGCTCGGAACGCTTTAGCTCAAGATGATTGGATGAGAGAAACAGGCTCAGGTGAAACAAAACAGCAAAAGTCAGATACAAAAAAAAATGTCTCACCAAACGCTGACTTGATTTTATGATAAACTGCATTTTTTTGTTTCACCCGTAGGCTTTATATGACAGGACAAAACAGCATGAAATGGGGATAAGACCGGGGAAATGACATGCATTAAATGGCTGGAGTCGGATTTGAACTCACAACCCTGCATATGTCCTATCCAATCACAAGCGCCACAATCGTCGTATTTCCAGTGATGATAACTTTATTTTTTTTACTTAGCCAAATAAAGCTGCAACATGTTTGCATCAGCTCAGCATGGCCCAAAATATTATATTTCCAGTGCATAATGGATCTAACTATTCAAGCACAACACATTTCATGAAGAGCTGAATCAAGGTGCAGAGTAGGGATTGGAGTATCGATGTATCGCCTTATTGATAGTTACTTAGTAAAATATGGATATTGATACTGATATGCAAATATCAATACAAATTAACATATGTACATTTAGGTCTAGTCGTTCAATTTCTTCATACACACTTCAGCAGCAGATTAGGCTTTCAGGTTTTTTATTTATCTTTTAGAGCCTATTTGAAATGCCTTCACCCACAAGGTTAGACGAGTATTGAGTATCCGTATCGAAGAAAATCCCCAAGTACTTGATATCATATCGATACCAAAAAGTGTAGTATGTGGTAAGTCTAATTTATGCAGAAAAAGCTGACTATAAACTGGAAGTTTTTTGCTTTACACTGGGTGCACTGGGTGACCTGCGTGGGTCCCACAAGACTTAGAAAGCGCTTCTAATCAATGCTCCTGTTACACTGACCTCAGAGCACTGTGGCCATGGGTCCGGGAGCTGCACGGGTCTGTGGAAAGAATCTGCATCAGTCTTTTTGTGAATCGCTGAGACTGGCCTCTCAATAAAAAGTACAAAAGATTTGAAACATAAGTCATGTTGGGGTCACATCAGCTGCTCACGTAGGAGACCCCTGCAGACCTGGGCCTGTGCTTGGAAATGCAAACTGCCATTGACAGAAGTGGCCCTCTAAAGTGACTGGGTCTGGTGGACCAGGGCCACTTGAAATGTGGCTTAAGTTTCAGCTATTGAACGCCTCTCTTAAGTTGTCCTCTTGAAATTGATGTTTGACGATGTTGTGCTTGTTACAATTTGCAGTCCACCATGAGGTGTTATGTGAGGTTCCGGATAAGATCATGATGCGATAACCGTTCCAATGTTGTGTTTATAGATATTGTCTTTTGAAAGGGCATTGGACGTTTACTCTACGTGTCTCTTTCCACTTCTTTGAAGGAAGTCAGAAAATTTGTATGTATTTAATCATCAGAACATTAAATTTGTTAAAAATCAACCAATCACAGCACCTGTACTATACTCTGATGCAAAGTCTTATGCAAATCCAGTCATATTCACATAACACAATATGACACATTATAAGGGACAAACAAAAAATAAATAGCAGTGCAGTGTATGAAAGATAAACAAAATGTGCACAATCAACTATCCCACAGTAGAGCTAACCGTCATCCTCCATCAACCCTAACTCACTAAAAAAAAGAAATATTTTGTTAACTGAAAGTTAAGGATCAGTTACTCTAAAAACATGTGCCTATGACCAGAATGACTGACCATGAATGATAATTCCTTTATCATTATTTTAGCAGCAGATGATTATGTCATGTCATGGTCAATGGTGATCTCTCCAGGCCAAAGGGATTAGAATCAGATCTGCCTTGAAATAACAAGGAACCAACTGCAAGTATAGTGAGAAACACAATATGTACTACATTTGACATAAAAAAAAAAATAGGGTAGAAGGACGGAATCAAACATGAAACTGAATGTGTGAGTGAAGTGTTTCTGCATATTCTAATACCTTTGGAGTTGGGGAATTCAATCAGAGAACAGAAAGAAACCTACGTCTGGATTTGACTGGATCCGTAGATGAAAGTATATATGCCTTGCTCTGTTACTTCAGAATAATCTTGAGATATCTAAATGTACAAGTCCACTATTCATTGTTTATTTAAAGGCTTCCAGTTTATGCTTGTAAAGTTTAAAATTTGGTGTACTCTTATTTTACTCCTGACACACTCCTGGTGGGGAGCAGATACTTTACCACACGTCATGTTCCAGAAATATTCTGGTAGTGAAAAGTCGATGTGTGCTGTTTACCATGCTCTAAGGCTAAAACTGTGAAACAGATACATTTGAATCTTGTTTTCTGTTTGTAGAGCTGTAAGTTGTGAATGACACATTGTAATTTGTGTGGCTTGCAGAGAAAGCAGAAGAGTATAATGGCTGACATAGGAAGTCTACTTAAATGCTTCGGCCTTGAGAAAGAAGCCTGCAGGGATCACTGTGCTGTCAAACTGCTAGAGCCCCAGGGACCAGCTGGTGCCCGGGAGGCTGCAAACACAAGCTAAAGGGGAAGAATGCTTTGATGAGCCCTATGTGATAGGCAGAAATTTAACTCAAAGCACTGAAATAGGGTATTAGGGAGCTGGAACATGATTATTCATTAGCAATTGTGGAGTTTGCCTGGATCCTTGCAATAAATTCAATCATAAAGTACATTTATTGAAGGATTTATGGAAGAAACTTCATATAAGCTAAGTTAAAGTAAGTTTTTCAACCTGAACAACGTTGTACTTGATATGATACGCACAAATTATGGAATGTATGTGGTGAGCTTCGAGTTATTGAGTTATTGATTTGTCAACAAAAACTAAATTGAATGCAGAGAAAGTCATTCATTTGAAGCAGGGGTATCAAACTCATTTTGAGAGGAAAATCAGAGCTGGTCGGGGGCCGCAACAGAGACGGACTTGAAACAATATAATACATTTTCCTTACCCATAAAATCTATACTATACATAGGAGATGTTAGTTGCTAGAGGTTTTACATTTACAAAGTGTATTTGGTATATTTTAGAATTTAAAAATGATAATAGCTTATAAGCCACAAACTACCTTCAAACTATGTGTTTTAGTAATAAATCATTGATATTAATTAAGTAATGTATTATTAGGCCCGATGATTAGTGATGCAATGATCTGCACAAGTCTGGGATTTTAAGCAGGTTCTCTGTCTCTTTGTCTGAAACAGTGGTTTAACTCTGGCTCTTGTGACAGTGAATGATCAAACCTTCAGCTGCAGCAGTCATAAGTCCAAGTATCTGCAGCTTTAGGACGAGTGCTGTTTGTTGTCTGTGAGAGAAGTACTGCAGCAGCGCTTTGTAGAGTTATTGAGGAGAGACAGCCGAAAGAGACACGGGAGAAAGTGGGAGTGTCAGATGCCCTCCCCATGTGTGATTCACCTCCTGCTGCCTCCTGATACTTCTCGTGCACTGCTGTGGCTCTTTGTAAACGCAGCTGGTGCTGGTAGCTTTCAAACAGAGCATGTATTTGCGATGTTCGCATCATAACACAACACGCTGAAGCCTAACTTTACTTGGAGAGCAAATTAGCACCAAACAAACAAAATTAGGCTTCTCCCACTTTGACATTCTCTCCCACCTTTTCCTGAAGGTCCCGCATGTTCTCTGTCCATTTATTTGTTGAGGAAAGTTGAACAGTCCATGGAGAAGTGCAGAGTAGCCATGTTATGTTTATTTCTTGGTACTGCGGCTGGGGAGGGGCCATGTAAGCGCTAATGCTACAGTGCATCATGGTAGTTGTAGTTTTAACGGGTTCTATGCGTTTTATCGGCGGGCCGTTTATAATACAAATTAAAAGTAATCTCAGGGGCCACCAGAAATCACCTTGATGGCCGCATTTGGCCCTCGGGCGGTGAGTTTGAAACTGCTGATTTAGAATTTTAATCCAGCAACATTAAATGTATTTAGAAAAAGGACAGGAATTCACAACTTCCTAAAGATAGTACATGGCATTGCAATACTGTTTAGTTCCGAGATGGCTCAAGCTTTGTTGACCATTCCCTGTAAGCATGACTGTCAGAGGTGTCTGAAGTGCACGAACTGTCCAAAAAAATATGAACTGATAATAGCTTCCAATTATGGTAAAATGTACAAAATGAATTATTGTTTCTATATACTAACACAGTTTAGTTGCTGCTGGGTTCCTTTCATAATTGGAAGCAAAAGGAGACCATCATTTGAAATGTAAATCATGAATCACCATCACAATTTACAATATAGGTGAAGGTTTGTGCTTTTTTGCAAAGTTACATTGAACTTGAAAGTTTAGCTGGGGGGAGGAGTCTGCTCTTCCAGTGGTCCATTGTGTACAAATGTAAATGTTTTTTTTTTATTATTACCAAGTTTTTCATTACTTCAATCTGTGTGATATGAGGGGGAAGGGAGGGTACCTCAAACTTTAAACTCATAAAGCTAAAATACCAAAAGCCACCCAGGTTTGTTTTGAACACCACATCCGAGATATCCATAAGCACATATTAAAAATATTTCAAGTTCTTGTACACTTCACATAGGCCCCCACTTCCTACAACTGCTGTATAGGAGCATCATCACACACACAGCATCTAAAATAATCCAAACCCCAACACCGAACATCTCATAATTTAACTACAGAGCAAAAGCCGAACCGGCCAATATCGTTGTCATGGTCACTGAGCATCCTCTCCATAAGCTCTTCCAGCTCCTGCCTTCAGGCTGCAGGTACCGGACACTTAAATGGAGCAGGGCCTGCTTCAACCTGAGCTTTCTTCAGCCATCTCCATCCTCAATAAATGTACTCATTGACTTGCCTTGTCTTACCTGTTGTTTCTGTAAACGTTATTTCTCAATTGTCTATTGCGTTGGTAAAAGTAAAATTAGAGATTGGCAGTTGGAAGCAGCTGGAAATGTTAACTCTTGATATTACATGCCCACGACAGGCCATAGTTCTGCAGTGGAATACCGTATATACCAGCTCTGAAGGACCCCAGCATGGGATTGGACCACACGACGGCCAGCAACAGTAACAAAGACTTTGCGAGTCAACCACTCAAACTAATTTTAACAAGATCAGTTGAATATTTACCTGTCCACACGGAGGACAGCGCATACCTAGGCCACAACCAGAGCGTGGTCCAAAGACGGAAGTACAGCAGAGCGTGAGTGAAAGAAGGAGGCTGTTATATTTCAGGGGCTAGCGCCATCTGCTGGTCATTTCAGCAAGTCCATACTGATGCATATGGACCCATGGAGTCAAAATAATATCTATCAAGGACAGTGGATTAGGACTTTTCCATTCTGCCATGTATAGTCTGTGTCTATTGTTGTAACTGTTGACAATGATAGTAGAGATATGGCTAAAAGCAGTGAGTAAATGCCACTTGCAACTCAATAGTTGCAGAGGACTATGGCGCGATGACTGAAACATGAAGTGCACACTATTGACCAAAGCAATTATAGGAACCAGAACAATTTGGCAAAATCTTGTTTTGTTAGACTGGTCTTCTGATCAGAGAGGCCCAGCGGCTCTTGAAGAAATTGTAACATTTGTTGAAAGGTGATAAATTCTGATCTTTGATCTAGGTTCTGATCTGATTTCATCTGAAGGGAACTTTGGGGACCTAATTCAAAGCAAGATGACAGGATAATATTTGGATTATAAAAAAAAAACATTCTCAAACACTTTCTGAAATGCTTGGATCTCTGATGGCTTGTTAGCAGCAAAAGCAAATGGAATAGACCAAATCAAGTTTGCACTGAAGAGACATGAAATTGTGCATGGAAAGTTGTTCATGTAAGTCTGGCAAGAGCATCTCATCCCTTAAGAACCTTTAAGAACAATTGATCCACTCTGCAACTCTGATGTCTCACAGTATTTGCTTTGGTCATATTACACTGAGCCGAATTACAGCACCGGGAGACAACGGGCGCGAAACCCAACTCACATTTTTATAGCAAAGCAATCAATATAGCCTTATGAGAAAGTGTGTGGAAGCTGCACAACATAGAACACACTTTGCACTATCTCATGAGGGGAAAAAGGAGTTCTCCATAGAACAATGGGTGAATTTACAAAACTTAGACCTTCAGCCATAGGCGAAAATCCCCCTTGCTGACTAGTGTCCCCTTCTCTCCTCAAATACAACTTAATAAAAGTAGCAAATTATTGTAAATTATTGTCACTATCCACACCACTCACTGTTAAATATACATGTTTAGTCCGTTGCCCGGCAGTGTGCACTGCCGCCTATCATGCAGCAGCATTGTACATTTGTTGTAATTCTTTGCGCCAAGGAGCAGAACTTCTTAGAAAATGTTCTCTTTGACCGGCACCTTCATTTATTTAGCTAATACCACCCAGCCTAATCATAACTTCGGTTTTCCTCACTATTCACCATTACTTTGTGTAATAAATGCTTGTAACGTGATTACAGTAATGACCAAACATGGCGAAAAAAACGAATGGATATACGTGAAATTGCTTTTCTAAACTCAAGGGAATACATTGTATTTTTCTTTTTAATCAATTGTAGACATATATTTATAATTAAATTTAGCTTGTAATGGTCGTTTTTCTGCTTGCGGAAATAAACGTATTTCTTAAAACAGCAATGGAAACACCAGTTTCGATATAAAAGGGTCAAACGTGGTGACTGTCTTGAAGAGACCTGCACGGGGCAGACTTTTCAACCCGCTCACGCCTAAGCCTTTCTGACCTCTCCCTCCCGCGTCTGTCCTCCAGAGAGATCCCGCGGGTCCTGGTGCATCAGGAGGCACCGTGGACTGCAGTGTGCCTCTCGCTCTCGCTTAGAGCAGTGCTTTATGAAGGCTTGTTTTAGTGCAGAGACAGCTTCTGTCTTTTATCAAGCCTCATTTGCGTGTCTTGAATAGACCTATAATAATGCATATTCAAACTGTTCAGAGGAACGAATGTCCAACACCAAACGTCTTGTACATGGACGCGCCGTGGTGCCACCCACTTCTCACAGCTACTGTTGAAGTTGAAGTTACTTCAACATTCCAATCACTAGCGATTGCTCTGTTTTACTCTGTTTTTTACACGTGGTTCAAAGCGCTGCCCAGCTATTCATCCACCTGCTCTGTTCATCACACAGCGAGCGCGATCAGACACACACACACACACACACACACACACAAGGTGCGCACAGCTCTGTCTGCTGCGCTCTGTCGCTGTCTGCTGCTCGGACTCAGGACCAAGGTGTTTTGGTCTGACCGCCCGCTCAATTCATAATTTAATGGGAACACGCCCAGTGCTTTTTTGACATTTGGAGCAGATCAATAACATTTTTACGCAAAAGCGCAATGGAACCGCGTGTGTGCGGTCTGATGTTAATCAGCTGATGCTCTTTGCGCAGTAGAGTGTGGACAAACTACAGTGACTCAAAAGATTGTCATCGTAGTTTAACTTGTAGGTGAAAGTCTGTACACAGTATATATATATACACATATATATATACACACAGTAGAAATTATCAAATATTTTTTGACTGGGCAAATACAGTAGTATTCTAATAATAACACATTGTACATTGTTATTGTATTTTTTTTTTTTTTTTGTATCACGGCTCCTTTTAAAGTGATAATAATTTCCATCTATTTATTGGTCCCCCCAGACTAAACTGAGAGTTTCACCCCTGCCTTCAGCGCTACTGACCATTCGTTCTCCAATGAAGTGAAGTGTGTTTTCTGTTTTACAAAGGTGAAAAAGCTCTAGCGGACGATTAATCCCACTTGCAGGTATAATATGTTTCTAACCTTGACCCGTTTCTTGTTGAAAATGTTACATGCAATAGAAGACTAAGGGGGCATTAAGTATAAACAGAAGCTCTGCCTGATGGGATTTACGAGCCATGACAAGCCATTGAGCTGAGGTGCAGCCACATGCCAATAACAGCTCATAGTGGAGATAGAGGCAGCTTTGTGGAGGAAATTAGGCTAAGAGCAGAAGAAAGATTTATTATTTGATCTTTGATGAGACATGTCAGCAAAATACCTTATCATTAAAGGTGCTCTATGAAAGTGTGGCATTTGTTTGTTGGTGATATTTCATAATAATAAGAATTATACATTGGATTTTTGTGCTTTTTAAGACACAGTGATGGTAAGCATAAAAGCTACAGGTGTCATGAGGCAGACTGACAATGACACTGCTGCCACTGCACCACCAATCTCTCATTCATTCACACGCTGTATAACATAGCAGCATTATGCTGGCCAGAGCCACAGAACCAACCTCACATGACTGCTCTACCAAATAAGCCACATTGTTAACACCCCCTTTCCTTAAAATGCATATGACAGGTTCATGTTTTTCTGACTATGACTCAGTTTGGTAAGATAGAACATGTGATGTATTTTTAACATAGTTTTACATCAGTCAAGTGTGAAGACAAATGAAAAAAATAAAATACAAGTTTAAAATAATGCAATAACGCATTTTCTGACAGTTTAAACATTAATTTAATAATAATCCCTTAATGAAGGAAAGCCATGCTCTGCATTTGACCTGTCCATCAATGCTGTTGGAGCAACCTGTAGTTGCAGTTAGCAGCTGCAGTACAGCGCCTGAGGACAAATCTACAGATCTAGAGCTCAGCTTGGTCAGACTAGCTGGAAGTTTTTACCTCTAGGTTGATGTGGAAGAGCAGAGTGTCTATAGGAAACCCAGACACAGGGAGAACATGCAAATTCCGCTCAGTAAGACCCACAACCTTCTTGTTGTGAGGCATGATTGCGAGCCACTCTGTGACCGTTCCTATCATTAAATGTCACTGGCATCTTGAACTCTTTGTCCCTATAGACTTGCTCTGTCCTTGTTTGAATGCAGGCAACTAGTAACTTGGCTATTTCCCACCTCAGACTTAAAAAAAAATGCCTTGGAACTAACTGACAATCTAATTTCTTTTTGTGAACTGGGAGTTGGTCGAGGGACTCCCACTTCACATACAAGATCAACTGTTGCATATTACAACACAAATTGCAACCGGGCGGTGTGACTAAAATGAATTTAAACAAAACCACCAACAACGCCACCCAAAGAGAGGGCTCTGGGACCCAGATTAAATATAAAATAAACTAAACTAACCATAAGGCAAATAGGTAAGTACATCATCTGAGGCAAGGTGCTCCACTTACATTCAGTTTATTTAATATGCAGTTTGTAGCGGTAACATAGTTAAACTCCTATTTGTCCATAGAGTTTCGCTCCATTTTAGTTCTTGTCACATGTTTTCATTTAAAGTTCATTCCACATTAATTTTTCAGTTTCAGTTAAAATAAAAACACAAAGCAGGACAAAGGACAAAGCGGCAGGAACTGCAGGGCCAGTGCCGTTGAACACTCTGCAGAAAGATTGTTACATTAGTTTAAATGAGTTGATTTAGGTCAGGTGAGCCTGGAGTGAGGCGGCCCAGGTACAGCGTACCCTGGACATAACGTAGTGCTGCACCCATAACAAGTCATCCCTACCCAGCTCCAGCTGCAACCAAGGACCAAAGGAAGGAAACAAGGACAACCTGGGTCAGCCCAGCCGAACAGGAAGATGAAAATGAAGACAGAGGAAGAAACGCGGTTTCTAGCAAATTTTTATAGTACGGGGTGGCCAAAGATGTGCGTACCTCCATACTGCTACAATATAATAACCAGAAATGCTAATCTTGAGTGGCTTAATACCACGTAAACGTTTGTGAACATTAGTAACAGGATAGATCTGAAAATAGGTTTCGTTTTTAGGTAATTTTTTAGGTAATAGGTAAATCCAAAATCAGAAAATGACTCGTTTCCTGTTTTTGGCTTTCAAACCTAAAATAGAAAATCAGGAAATTATTTGTTTTTCAATTTTGGTTTTAAGAACAGGAAACGGAAATAGAGTAGTTTTTGGTTTTCTATTTTAATCGTGAAACTGAAAGACAAGATTTGATTTAGAAGTACTCTACTCAGCTCGCTCCTCCCCCTCAAAATGCATGCAAATGACCCCGAAGCAGTCGAGACTTTTTTTCTCAACGCATAAACCATGGATAGCTTGGACTCTGAAGCTTTTATTGCAATGATTAATATTTAAATGAGATTTAAAGGGAAATAAAATAACAACAAACTATTGTAATATATTGCCTATGCGTCACCTCCTGTTCATGGACACACGTGGTTTGTTTGTTTGTTTACAGACAAACCAAATTTTTGTCAAACACAAGTTGTTTTACTGTCTTTATTGATTGACAGCATGATTATTAAAGGACACATATTCTGCTACAGTTACTTTTTTGAGCTTTTAACCATCGTAGAAAGGGTTTCAGAGGTTGTCATCCGGACGCCGTTTTGAAGATCGAGACGTTTCGACTTTTATCCAAAAGTCATTGTCAATCAGAGAGCTGGTCTGGGAACTTGGGCTTATATGCTACTCTAAGTAGTGGGAGTCCTGCCCCCAGGACTTTTAACCATATTCTAACAATGTTCCAAGATCAAAAACTTACCTGGAGTTGCTTTCAACTGCGTTCAAGCTTTTTGAGGAATGAATACTCACTCCTCTGAGTGTCAAAAACACTTCCTGCTGAACTTCCTTGTTCTGGGATGTATTTTCAGATTTCATACATCACTTACAGTATCTGAGAATCTTAAGTCCTTAAATCATCGCCAGATTCGTTCTGAGCATTTCTGCCATTTAAACACATTCACTGCTGCTGCACACCCGCACCATGGCGTTTGTTGATGGCTTCACTAAATTGTATGAGAAGACGACTTTGGCTGCCCTAGAGGAGGAGAGCTCACACCATGAGAATAAAGTAGGAGGAGCTGAGCACTGATTTGAACCACAGCGAGGAGAGAACATCTGTCCTCCTCTGATGTGAAGAGCTGAAGACAGTTGATCAGCTGCAAAAGACCAAGGCCGCAGTGGAGGAGCTCCAAGCATTGATGGACAAGAAGAATAAGAAGAGGAGAAGGAGGTGGTTTAGATGGTAGTAAGCCACTTCTCTTATTCACCTGTGTCTGTGCATCTAGACTTGTTTCCACTGCATGCGACTGTAAGAGGAGAACTAATGAATTAGTGTTCCTCTAGCAGTCTCAATAAACATGAAAACATAAAAAAAAAAAAAACATGCAGTTGTGGACTACTTTTATGAATAAGCCGACGCCCAGCACTAGCATTGGATAACTGTAGGTCATACACCACAGAACAGTTTACAAATGTCAAAAAACAAGCATGTTTTAATGGGTTAAATGTGAGAGCAGGGGCGCCACTAGAAAGTCGGGGCCCCTGAGAGCTTTTTCAAACTGAGCTGCAAAATGCAGTTGTATTGATCAGCTGAAGCGTTCTGATGAGGTGGAGACCAGCAAAGTGTTTCACTTTAATCTGTTGCACAAACCTGTTTTTATGCATTTAAACACTTGACTGTCAGTGCAATTTCACTTCTGGGCGATGTCACAGTGGACAAAAGTGGTTATGAATGGATAAATGTACATTGAAAACCGTGTGTCACGTGTTTTCAGCGTGCCTTGCCTCAGCTCACCCTCACAGGTTAGCCCAGGGACTGAGAGGCTCTTTATGGTCGCTTTGGAGTTTTTATTGATAGTACTGATTGTATTAGGAAATATGAGATCATGGTTCGCCACTGATATTTATACAGATTGAGCTGTCTGGTCAACATTTTCATCTCCTCGTGTTCAGATGGGCATGATTAAGGGGTGGATTAGTCAATACGGGACACACATGATCCGTCCATATCAAAATGTCTGCTTATGAAAAAATAAAAGTATACAATATAAAAGACATGGGAACTGGAAAACATCTTGACCAGACTCACTCTTCGTAGTGTTGAAAACTGTGTATTCTGGATCTTGATTCTACTACCAGGATCCTATCATCAAGAACTCACTCTTCTATACATCTCATTAAAAAACTCTAGATTAGGCCTAAAAAGAAATATATATATAGGAGCACATCAGGTTAGGTTCAATTTTCAACTTAAAGTGCGTATGACAGGTTTCTATGATTTTCTCATTTTGACTTTATTTAGTGTATTCATATCTGTTGTAAATAGAAATTATAGTTTTACACCAATCAGGTCGCTGTTTGTGGAGAAAAGATGATAAACAAGTTGAAAAATACAGGAAGTAAACTAACTGATGACATCACACTAGGGAGACAAGGGTTATGCAGAATTTACACAAAATAAACTACTTTTTTGACCATTTAAACATTAATTCAACAAAATAAAGGTGTTCACATTTATTTTTATTTGTCAAATCAAAATAATGTGACATTAGATGAGTTTTAGCTCGGTTTACAGTGTTGTTGCTATGGTAATTTCCTAGCGTGATGTCATCATTTACAACCAGAAAGTAAAATTAAAAAGCTAAAAACTGCGAAAACTGTGTAAAATTTGTAAAGAATTTTAGCTAATTTTGAAATATGTTTATCTGAACTACATTTTGGTTAAATGAGTAGCCCGACCTCTCATAGGCCCTTTAACTGTCCCAGAGGGAAATCTGTCTTGGACGTTCACACATTAACAAACTAATTTACCATATTACATTATTCTAATATGACATGATGTTGAATTTGCACATTACATTTAACCAAAATATATAAAACAGTAAGTTTTCATAAGGACACAGATGATGTATAAAAAGAATCCTGCTGCAGGCATATTTTGGAAAACGATTCCTTTGATATTACTTTTTGTCTAATGTCTTGGCTTTATCAGTTCAGCACATTTTCTGTTTTACCAAATAAGATGGATTTTCACGTGGCCTTTGATAGTGCACTTTTGACTGTGAATACAAATGACAGCATTCATGAGTGCTTCTTCTAGGGATTACAATGGCCCTCTCGTCATATCAAACCTGCCAAAGGTCTCACAAATAACTCTCAATGGGAGAGTATTAAACCACAGAAGATGTGGGTGTCACCACAAAGGTACTGCACAGATCCTTTAGTATTTCCTTACCTTTGTGCAGGCTTAGTGCAGATAACGTGATTCACCTCTTCTGCTACAATAGCTTCTCCTCGGGCCTGTCTTCTTTAAGCTATGCAACTGAGTCTTAGTGAGCCTTATCTTATTATTTCAAATATGCACAGTCAGTCGCAACAAAGAAGCACCTTTCCAATTGTTGCCATGTTTAATTCATTTCATCCATACTTGTCCTGGATTACCATTTGGTATGAGTAACAAGGAGACATGTTAAGGTTATAAAATGCTATTGCACTTTGAGCATGAATACGTGATAATAAAAAACAATTTAAATACAGTTAAATACGTAGAAAGGATTTCAGGGGTTGTCATCCGGACGTTATTTGAAGATCGAGACGTTTTGACTTTTATCCAAAAGTCATTGTCAATCGACAATGTTAAATACATTTCAATTTTATTTTTGTGTATGTCAGTAACTAAATAAATAATCATTGTGTCAATCATATGTGTCTAATCATAGTTTTTGTGTATGTTTTCCTTAGTAACAAAAACAAGTTTGAAATTTTACTATTGTGACAATTAACCCATTAAAATAAACATTAGAATTCTACACTGTGATATAGAATCCAGGTAGCAGTAAATTTACATTTACATTTGCAAAAGGCTATGACTAATGTGTTTGATCCCTGCATTTAGGGGATTTCTCCTCTTTCTACCAGACATGACAATGACTGTGTGAAACTGGCAGATTATTAGCATTTCTTTAGCTGTATCTCCTTAAAACACAACTGGGAGTTGTCAGTGGGTACTTGTAAAATGCTAAACTTCTTCTTCCGTTAGTGTAGCTTGGTATAAGCTAAGGAAGTGTGTTTACGACAAGAGCTTGGATCTGTGGCAAAAAGAAGCAAAAGTGGGTAAGGTGATAGAAAACATTAACATACTTTATTACATCTATAATTCCTCAGTGTTCCAGCCAGCCAGTAACTCTCTGCTCTATTCATTACATTATTGTCATCTTTGACATCTGAATTGGCTGCTGATGCTACTGTAGATTTATGGGTATCGCAACTTAAACTTCCTGACTTCATGTAATGTTTGACCGCTCGACACCGATGCTGTGATTTCCAGTTAATCATGGCTGGTCATTTCGAGAGTTTGCAGTGTCAGTCAGTCATACAACCAATTCAAGACATGATGTTGTTATAGAGATTAGCTTCTTCTCTGCCTTATTTACTAACAAGGCAGTGACTCACTATTTTTCTGTCAGAGGAACTGAAGAAGTTCCCTGATTGAGTGGCGAAATGTCTTCACTTTTAAATCTTTTGTCCAGTGTCAGAAAAATAAATTTTTTTGCCTGTCAATAAGAAAATTAAAACACGGGCTTCTTGGTTAAATTTCTGGGTCTTTTCTGTACTTGGACAATTCTTTCTCCTTTTCGGTGCTCTTTGCCACAGACTAGTGCAATGTCAGTTTCACACTCAGTGGACCTGATGCAGAGGAGGTGAAGAGAAGCTGATGAAAGACCAGAGAACATGACAGCAATGACCCGAGGAGAGCAGCTATACACTGCCACAAAGATGTAAAAACAGTTTGATGATCAAGCTCACATAATTAAAGGTGCACCATGAAACTTTTCTGGTTGAGGGTACGCTACCTATGCCAATACTGAATGTTCCACAACATAGCGTCAAAGCATGAAACTTTCTTCTTCTTGTAAGATAAGCCCTGTGTACGCATCCAGGCAGCTACGCTTTGCTTAGCTGGTGTGCGCAGTATCAGATCATTTCTGCGTTTGAATCTCTCCGTTTGTGGCGGTGATGAGCCGGCTCGAAGCACACGCAGACACAGGCGGAGAGAAGCAAGTTGGTGACAAGTCCATCATCACACATCGGCTAATGAATGCACGGCCAACAGAGCAGCAGGGGAGAACAGCAGCGTACAACGGTGATGCACGGCCTTTGTGTACGCACCGCAACACATAATCTGTATCATTTCACCAAAGTACTTACAGAAGACCACATCATTGAAATGTGTTGAATCATCTATAAA
Organism: Rhinogobius similis; assembly: GCA_019453435.1. Classification (NCBI taxonomy): domain Eukaryota; kingdom Metazoa; phylum Chordata; class Actinopteri; order Gobiiformes; family Gobiidae; genus Rhinogobius; species Rhinogobius similis. The sequence continues at coordinate 24,276,596 of CM033631.1, forward strand.
GCTGCTACTGGGATGTCCCAAAAAAAAAAGCAACAAAACATAAAACATACATATAAGTTAGGGATATATGAGATAGTAGGGCATCTGATACAGTGCTGGCTCACTTTAGCCTTACAATTAGTACTGGGTGGTTAGTTAACAAAAATAGGCTTAGTTTGAAATTTTAAAATCACTACATGTTTCAGAGTAGAGAAATAAATAATGGTAAATTATGATATATTACAAATGTGTTGCTATAAAAGTACAGATCTTCACTGGCTTCCCATTGAGTTTAGAATCACATTTTAAAATCCTCCTGACTTATAAAGCCATAAATGATATAGCCCCATCCTACCTCAAAGATGCAATAGTAGCATACCATCCAAACCAAGCAAAATACTGGACTATTGTTGGTCCCTACAGTCTCTAAAAGCACAGTAGGACACAGTCTCCACATTTAAGCTTATGGTTGAAATAAATATGGTCAGGTCAGTTAGGAACAGAAATAAAAACCTACAGTCTTTGCTACACTGCCCCTGGAGCAACTCTGCTGGGGGAAGTATGGCAGCTTGAACACTATCCTCTGGTTCTTCTGCTTTCCATCAACAATATTTAAGATTTTAGTTGTCATGTAGTCTGTTTATAGCTGTTCACATGTTTTTTTTTCTCTTTCTCCACTTCCCTTGGGGTTTCAAACAGTACTATCACTAACTAAATAACTAACACTATCCTCTGGTTCTTCTGCTTTCCATCAACAATATTTAAGACTCACATGTAGTCTGTAGCTGTTCACATGTTTTTTTCTCTTTCTCCACCTGCCTTGGGGAGTTTCAAACACTGCGGCAGCTGCTCCAGTGACGACCCCCCATCTCACGACCCTGACCTGTAGACCTGGATGTTCCCATTTGCCTGGACGAACTCTCTCTGTACTGGATGCAATGAGTACAGATATCCATGGAACTGTAGAAAATTCAAGGCAAAACATTAAAATCTTTATTGGGACAAGCAGAAAAGTTATATAAAGCACCTTTCACATTGTTTTGGAGTGTGGCACTTTTATATGTTCCTATTCACTGTTTGATGCAGAGGGGAAACAAATATGTCAATGAATTGTGTGTATCTTCCATAATAAGTGACAAATACAAAAAGAGAAGCTATCTAATAATAACATTAAATCATAGGCTGTGAAATAAGAATCACAACTTTTATTCCTAACAATACAAAACACTTTAAGCTGATTCTTATTCATGTGCCCACACTTGCAAATTAAACAGGATTCTGCCACAATGTCGTATAATAGGATTAGAATCTCTACACTTGAATTATGGAAAAGAGGAAAAAACAAAAACCAAGTTGATGGAAATATACAACAAAAGGAATTTTTTAACATGTGTTGAATGGTTTACTCACATTTTAACTATGCTTTACCCACATACTTTTAGTTGATGCAGTTTTGCCAGGAAATCTCAAACATCTGCCTTTGTCAGTGATTGTACAACCATTCATGGGACATTATAGGCACAATATGTCAATGTCTCCAAAAAGGGAAGCGCTGCATCAAGCACCACCCACTTCCATCTGCTCTGATGTCCAACAAAAGCCTTCAAATGCTGCAGTTACTTTTACTTTATTCTTGCCAATAAAGAAGCATATGTGGGTTTGATCTTTTGGACTAGGGGTCACATGACCTGTCCACTATCTGTGCATGTTTTGGTGAATTTTTGAATGATAGTGAACTAAAATAGATTAGTCTGTATGCCTTATAAAAACAATATCATGCAACAATCTGAAATTCCATTCTTCCAAAATTGTCTTTGCAACTGCCTGCAAGCTGTGATGGCCCAGCCAATAATGCATTGCAACCTTTTGAAACCAGTGTTAATAATTGAGCAGAGCTGTCCTTATGCAGTTTTCTGTCACAGCCTGGATGTTGAGGAGCGTGCATGTGAGTCTGTCTGTGCACGTGGACCTCAGTGTCACGACAGGTCTGTGAGGTGAGCCAGTCCAGTTCAGCTCAGAGGACAGGAGCTGACAAGGGCACACCGGACGGCCAAGTGTCAAGAGTCGTCCACTCACTGTGTGTTCTTCTGTCACATAATCACCAAAGAAAACTGTCGGTCAAGTCCTCAGTAGTATTTATTTAAGGAGGTGATTGGTGGATTGGATGTTTTACAGCATCTTCATAGCAGCAGCTGTGGTGTTACTAATATGTTTAAGTCAGTGTCAAATGTGGTCAAAACAGAGAGGTAAACTGCCAATCCAACAAACAAGCCAAGATTCATCCAAGATACTGTAAAGATAATACTGATATGAAATCACTTTGTTATACAAGGGAACATAATTATAGTCAAGATTTTACAAATAGGTTGAAGTGCTCTCTATGCACGTAAAATTATAGAAACTCCTGCCCATTAATAAACATATTTTATTGCTTTTACAAATAAAATTGTACTCTCCTGTTGTGCGGTTGGCTGCACTAACATTCATTTTGACAGAGCAGCAAATAAAAAAACTGTAATTTTGTCATTTGGTTGTCTGCCAAATTGTTGTCACCCGCTATGTTTTTGGTCCATTATTGTCCAGAATAACAGCAGGTATGTTCATTACAGGTTGTTAGCATGTGTGCTAATGTTGGTGCTAATCGTTAACGGCAACAAACTACATAAACTTCTACACTTAGTCATATTTTTTACCAAGGCTCTGATGTTACTCACGTGTGTTCCACTGCCCTGTTTTTTCATAGTTTGTGATGTTTGGAGGCTAATGCTAAGTCCCCCATTGAAAACACATTAGAGCTAAATCATCCAGGCTGTTTTGGTGGTCTTTTTCTTGACGAAAAGGTAAACTGCACTACTTTACTGTGATATTGAGAGAAAGCAACTGTTTCAGAGCCCGACGTCTCTCATGATTGGGACGGGTCTCTTATTGGGGCCCCTTTAGGTTGGGGGTTTTAGGACACAGCTCTACTTCCTGTAATTTAAAGTTTACAGTTTTTTCTTGGCAAGCTGCCACGACACATAGTTAACACATGAACAATCCCACCAAAAAAAGGAAAAACAAGAAAAAACATGAGAACCTGTCATATGCACTTTAACCGTTTTGATTGAGATGTACATAGAAATTGTGCAGTCTTCAATATGGCATTTGCAGCACCACCATGGGCAAGGCCTTTTGGTAAACGTTAGTGCACTATGCAATTTAGAATGATTTATACATAAAAAATAAAAAAATAATTAAAAAATAGGAGGAAAAAAAGGCTCAAGTTAAATTTTCATTCTAATCTCATAATAACTTTCCTAATTTAGTCAATTTGAAAAATAAATCTAAAACTATTCACCAAAATCACTATTGTCATCACTCACATTGTTATAATCTCCTCTGCTACACACATGTGCATTGTTGTAAGCGTGCTCTGGAAATTCTAATCTTTTCTCACGTGAATCCAACAAATGATGAAAAAAAAATCAGTGTTGTTACATTGAGGCTTAGCTGCGGACCTCCAAAAATGACTTCCTGTTCATCTCTCCTCTCCGGCTGATTACTTACCTGGAAGAAAATCTAATTGACTCATCAAATTGGCAAACACAGTGAAAGCGTCTGGCTCTGACTGTCGATGCTGACTTGATAATTGGAGGAATATAACGCTGCACTGTGCTGGCTCTTTGGGGAGGGAGCCTTTTTAAAGAGGATGTGGTATCTGTCTGTTCAGACCACTGATTAGAATCAAATAGAGGCAGTAATTACAGAGAGGAGCACCACTGGCCAAGGCTAAACACCTGGAAAGTGGAGTCATTTGTAAGACTTTTTCACTTCGCTTGTTAAAGGTGTTGTGTTTGAGGAGTTGTTTGTCAGGTTGAGGTTTTCACTTTAATTTTATATTAGTGCACATTGATTAACTCTAAATAAAATTGTACAATTAAATAAAATGTTATATTTAAAAGAGCATGTTTTGCCTTAAATTTGTTTTAAAAGACGGTATTTGTTGCATATATTAATTTAGTGAATGGCAAACATATTATAGGGCTTTTAGTCAATTCTTACAAAACAACATTGAAAAAAGAAATTCTGAAATTCAATTATACCTCCTGGTTAAATAAAGGTTTAAATACATTTCTAAAAGTTTACGTCATTAATCTACTTCCGACCAAAATACGGGCTCAATATTTAAGGCTTGTCCCTGGATACAAAATAACTACGACAGGGATAGTTCCGACTATGGCTTGCAATAAATTATTTTGGCTCTATTCACCGTTTTTAAGTACCGCTATAACACTCTCTCCAGCATAAAAGATATATATTACTGCACGCCTATCACATGTCGCTTGAATCATTGCATAAGTAACTTCCCCCTTGTCAGCTTGCATCAAAGTGGCAGTGTGTACCCTCTGAGCAGTGGACCCTTGGCTGCTCTGGCCCTGACCTCGTCGTGGAGCCCGTGCGCTCTGCAACATGCACAGGAAACAGACAACCTCCTGGAGGCGCTGTGCCCTCGACGCCGACCCTGATGATGGAACCAATGCACAGAAGAAGGAACATGTGACACGTAGAGAGAGGTGCTGCATCGTGCAAGTAAACGTGGTTAGACAAAGGAATAAAGACATAGAATAGACTGGTACACAACTGCCCCAGAGGCCGACACACACCAGTCACCCAAATGTCAGTCTAGTCAGAGCCAGTGAGGGAGCCACGCCAACATTCCCCCTGAGAGCCGCGAGCGCACACAGGCTGCTGTTGTACTCTGAACATGATGTGTTTAGAAAGTTGTGTTGTTTGAAGTTTGCACCAACATAGTCAAAGTCAGTTACTCGTCCTAGAAATCTGAAAGACTGAGTTGTAGGCAGAGGCAGTCTGAAGCCAGACTGAAAGAGGGTGATAGGGAAATGGCCCCATTCTTTCAAAGTGGAGGTATAAGAAAGAAAAAAGACTCTGGAGCACTGTGTCAATAAATGGTGATGATGGCTAAGATAAAACAGGTGTAATGTTGATTATTAGTTATTGTACAGAACAGAAAAATACAGGCATGACTTTATGACGAATAATGGCCTTGATAACCTTACTGAACTAACTTAAAGTTTTTCAGCTTGAGATTTCAGACCACATTTTTCAGCCCTCCTGTGTGCAGAAGAGTGTTTCTTGCAGCCATGACACCCTGGAGCATTTCGGATCAAGCCTAATGCCACAAACTGAGCTGCAGTTAAAAGATGCTCTGATCCCTACTTCATACCTTAATTGTCCCATAAAACATAGCATTTTTGGTTCCTTGTATATTTCGGAAACAAATTGTTCAGTTATTGTTTCGGGTTTGTAGAGGGCTTTTGTTGTTTAGTGATTTGTTATCTGTTTAACAAGTAGTTAGGATTTATTAATACAAAAAACTAAAAATTCTTCTTGAATCGGCAGCCAAGTAAGATATCTTTAGCTCATGGGAAAGAGTAGTGTGATATTTAATGAAACAGAGTCGACTAACCCCAAGTCATTTGGCCTCCACTGGCTGGACACTGGTCACTTCATTTTCATGCAACGTCCAGATCATCCACCACCTCCCCACGCCACACACACACTTAAATAGCACACGACTTGTCTGTTAGTGTGGGTGCACCAGAGTTAATGACCAAAGATAGGTTTAGCAAGGGCAATGTGCATAAAGCGGTCCTGAGGCTACCAGCTCTCTTTGCTGGTTGTGTGAAAAGCATGCATATTGAACGGTTCCTAATATTTGTACCCATATGTTTGTTACTTTGAAATAGACCCAAGCCATTCTTTTTTTTTAGGTAGCTAAACATTTCTTGTGTGAGGTGACTGCAATATTTAACCTAACCTAACCTAACCAAAACCTGAATGTTCCTAAACCTGACCCAAATCCTAAACCTAACCATTTTCCTACCTTAAACATTACTATAACCCAGTTCCCAACCATAACCATAACCATAACCATAACCATAATTTATATACTATTGTCAAAAATTGGAGTTTCCACATTACCTTAAGTGTCAGCTAACTAACCACGTCCACCAGGCCAAAGCAGTTGTTTTTTTATGTAGGCCAGATGGAGTCTAACCTACTATAATACAATCTATTTAAATTCTGTTTTGTTTATGTTGAACAACGTCATCCCTGTTCACTAGGGAATGCACAATTTGTCCCTGCAGATTCCCAACAACTGACAGGGCAGAGACAGACTAAATATGAGTTACATGTATTAATAAATATTCAGTTTTTAAGTTAACCTTGGATTGTAAGCTCCGCCTAGAGGCCAGGATCGAAACAGTTCATCTGACCCATTTTCAGTTCACATAAGCACAGTCACGGCGTTGAAATGTCCATAATGGAAGAATAGAATGTCCACCGCAGCACGCACATTTGATTTACCCTGGCCTCAGTAAAGTCACTTACAGGGGCAGCATGTTACTGCATTACACTGAGGAGCTGCTTGACGCACACTTCTCCTCTCACTGCAGGTCCACGTGCTCTTCCTTGAAGAGCATCCAAACTGTAGCGTCCAAAATGCGCGTCTCCACAGAAGATCCTATTTTACACATGAACATGATATCAGGAGAAGAAAGAAAAAGGGGAAGCATCGACAGGAGCATACAAGAATTACATAAATGCACAATATAGTAGAGGTGCTAAACTAGCGTAAGCACACACACACATGGGGAAAGAATAAAGGAAACAAACTAAGGCACCCAGATTTGGTGCCTGCCATTCCAAAATCAATGCACTGGAGGGGATCCAACTCCCAACACTGACCCGTACTCAAGCTAAAAACAACAGCTAGTTAGCTTAGCTTTATGCACATCAAATCCTATGATAAAGTGGTTTCGCCACTCACCAGTATGTTTCTGTTGTCGGGGCTTGACGCCTCTGACATGATGACTTGACTTTTAGTCATTTTGATAAAAGGGTTACACGTGGCTACACTGGCTCCAACAGCTTGATGCCATGCCTTGGCTTCTGTATGCGTCATCAGAGGTGGGAGAGGTCAGACGGGCCGAATAAGAGCGTTTTTTATAATGGAGGGGGGCGCGCATCACCTGCACCACTACAGATTAACGTTGTGTTAATCGTTAATTTAATATCATTATTTTATCCAGGTCCAACACACTGGCTGAGCGCAACAGAGAGACCTTGTTTAGCACGCAGCGGAGAATGTGGAATGTGCAAAATGTCACTGTCATATATATATATATATATATATATATATATATATATATATATATACACACATATACTAATGAGACTAACTAATGAGAAATGATTTGCATGTGAACGTTTATGGTTGTTCATTTTGGTTAGACTATCCTCTAAAATTAACTTGGAAGCCTGGAAACTTTTAATTTACCCTAAAATGTAATAATGAGTGGTTTATGCCAACACTATCAACTTTGAAAAGGCAGCAAAAATAACACACCCTTGAGAATTTATCTCCTGATCACACCATTGTCTTCCTGGGAACAGGTTTTGAATAGTCCCATACAGCCCAGTTCTTATCACTATGGGGTGGAGGTTGAATATTAAGCTGGTGCGACAGGATAGTGTGCAAACAGCGGTCGTTGTTGGAGCTAGCTTGTGCGCACTCAATTTAGTCCATTTAAATAGCCTTCAATCAGGAGAGTGGGCTGAAAAGGGAAGGTTTGCTTGGAGCCATGACCAAGTTTTATTGATGGGCTCAAGTTTATAGTTTTGAAATGTTTTTTCAACACTACTGCATCCTACTTGTCTCCCCACAGCCCGTGACAGTTTGGATCAGCAGGATCAGAGTGGGAGGTGCAGCTAACAGAAACACAAGCTGTTATGGGAATAGGACTGCAAATCTACCATGTCTGTTAAGCCTCAACAACTGAGAAAAAAGTTACAAAATTTAGTTCAACGATGCTACTTTAACCCTTATAACATATATGGAGTTGTTACAGGGGAAGAAGGTTGGGGTATGGATGTAATTGTTGTTGTTATTGTTATAGGCTAGGACCAGAAGACTAGAATCGGCTCACGAGAGGGAGGTGGGACAAAGTTTAAGACACACAAAACACGAGAGACAAAGATATGGTGCAGGATGTGAATATATTGAAATAATAACAGGGAGTATTAACAGTATTTACAATATTTACAAATGCAAGATTGGAGCTCAGTAAAAAGTTCAGTTCAGGGAAAATGTCATAGTAGCCAGAGTGTGAAGTTATTTTGATATTGTACAGGGTGTGAATGTGAATGAATAGAATGTCCAGCGAGATCGTGTATTGCAGCTATTGTGTGGTGGGTCACCAGACTACATTGCCTCCTACTGCACTGTAGGAAGTTATTAAGGTTGAAGATCTTTAGGCTCGGGGCAGCTCGCCATCTAATGAGGAATGCTGTGTTGATTCGGATCAATCCACACAAAGGAAGTGGGGTAGGAGTAGGAGTAGGGGTAGGACCTGGCCTGTGTAAAGCAGGACCAATAATTAGCATCACATACATTAAAGGTCCCATAACATGCAAAATCGGTTTTTTGATTGATTCCCGCATGCTTTCGCTAGAGAACTGTCTTTTCCGTCCCCCTCGGCTGAGCAGGCAGACGGGGGCTAATCCCATGGATGACGCGGCTTCCCATGGATGACGCGGTGTTTAAGCCACGCCTCCGGGAAGCGCGCAGCCGCAGAATAAAAACAGCTAATGCTAATGCTACACAGTAATTACACGATGGATACGACAGATCGAAGAGTTAGCTTGTTATTTACCAAACGGCAACGTCCGTCGTCGAGGTACTGGAGCACGTCAAACTCCAGGTCAGATCCAGGACGTAGGACTCAGCACGACGCACCGTCAGGACGGATAAAAGGTTTATTCCCGTGTTTGTGTATCGCTGTTTACCGGAGCACACGGCGCATGCGCACTATCTCCGCTCTAGGCTTCGGCACGAGTTGGGCGGGGGAGGCGCGCGAGTTGGGCGGGGGAGGCAGCCTGCTCTCTGTTCGGGGGGGTCAGATCTCAGAGTGAGCCGTTTGCTTTTGCAAGGAGGGGGCCAGTCCAAGAAATGGGTGTTTTTTGGAAACTGTTATGTTATGGATATTGCACAATGCAAAATTTTATCAACAAAGCCCTTAGAATAGACTGTGTAAAGGGCAAAATAGCAGAATATGGGACCTTTAAACAAAAAGCTAATCCATAATAAATCATTTCAGTACATGTACATTTTTCTTCTATACCATGGTAACAATAATAATCAATAATTTAACATTCAATATTCAAAATTAATTTGCACCATAATTCACAATGCACCAAAAATAGTTATAACAGTGCTAACATTCCATGACAGTCATATATATTTTCATTTGCAATATTAAACAATAAAGTACAAATCAAATACGATGGCAAAACAACAATGGAAATTGGAGAACGAGTGTTGTTAGCGCCCGCACTAACTAGCCCCGTCAAAACAATAGAAATGGATGGGAGGCTAGCTCTAGCATGTTAGCTCCATCCAACACAAACAATCAACACTCACCAGTCTTTTTCCTCTTTTGTTTCAGTTTTACAGCTGGTAGTTGGATTACAGTACGGGCGACTATAAGGTTGAGAGGCATAAGCAGTCATTTTCAATGTTCAGAAGTGCAAAATACAACGATTTAAAGCGGCATAAACGCATACCTGTAGCAGCTCGGTCCAAGGCAGCACCCACGCACACTCGATGACTGGAGCGCGCCATATTAACAAGCGTGTTGACGCTGCGGAAGTCTCACCCAAGCGCTATGTAATCACGCAATATTATTTCTTTAGGACAGCATCGCAAATCAAAATACATGGCACAAGTCTCATTGAGGCATGATTAAGATTTAGATTTATTATGCATTTTGAAGAGTTCAGTAGTTAAGTATATTTTTTGGAATGTAACCTGGTCAATATATGACAAAATCTGTACTTTTCTTTGTACTTTGTTTCTGCTTGAGCACTCGGGCCTTTTCACTCTTCGTCCCTGTGTTGCTGTAATGGAGGTGTCTCATTACAGACCTGTTCTCTTCCTCTCTCACACCTGCATCACACTGGAGTGACTAGCCACACTGTTCCTCACTGAAGCTGCTGCAGAGGGGCAAACTGACCTCCATCAGCCCAGAGGATGCACCGAATGGCTATTTCTCACAATACATGAATGATTGCAAGTAATACAATACAAGTCCTAAGAGATATTAAAATATGTATATTTCTTATTTAGTAATCATAAAAATGCAATAATTGATCAGTATGAAATAGGATGTAAGGAGTTACAGAAAAAAAAAAAGTTTCTTCCATTGTATATACAAAGAGCATGACTTCTTACATTGTACACTGAGTAATTGTCACTAAAAAATGACAATGTATTTTTGAACACAAAATGACAATAACTTTATATATATTACCTTGAACAGAAATTAAAAGTCATATTTTTTTGATGTTTTTATGTTCCATAATATGCCTTTAAACATCACTGTACACATTACACCCTCCCTTATTACAGAAATTATTATTTTATTTTATTTTGGCTGGATAAAGACTTTACTGGTGCCAAAGAAAACTTAAGTTCAGCTGCAGAAACCTTTTCACTGTGCTTCTCAGTCGCCTGTGTGTCTCAGTCAAATGTCTCATCCCAGTTTTTGTCAGGTAGAGTCAGCAGATTGTGTGTCAAGGCAGTTTGAGGAAAGTAACAGCCCTCAGGACAAAAATCCCCAATGTCCATCAGCCCGTAAATCTCAGTCAGTGTCTAGAGACAGGAAAGCTCTCGCTCTTGTTCTGTGGTTTCAGTCGATGATGAGATGGTCGCTTCTGCTACATTTGGTGTAAAATGTCTGTACTTTCAGAGGTCCACAGTTAGTCCCTTGCACAATCGCCATGGTAACAAGTAAAACTTCCGTCCTTTGAACTGCAGAAGCCACACTGCATAGTTGTTTAAAATTTGAAGATGTCATCTATACATTTGTGTCTATATTCTTAGAACTCTCGGGTGAGATAAATTCACTTCTTTAGTGAGATTTAAATTTCAACACAGGTAATAATTGAAAATCATCTTTCTCCTGTTCCCTCATTACAGCTGTACAATACTGTCCTTGTGATGGCGGCTCTTTCCATTATGCTCACAGTTCTGAAGCACTCCCACTCCACAGCTAAACGGATAACTAAAGCCGCGTTCTTTATTCTCTTGAATCCCTGGATCAAGTGCTACAACGCTCCTCCACTAAAGCCATGGGTAATAGGACTTGTAGCCAGCATCTTCAAATGAATGTCAATTCCTCCTGCTTAAGAGATAACTAATAAGAAAAGATCCTTGTCATCTCAGTTTTATCAATATTGTTGCAACAGTCTAACATTATTATTTAGGCTATATATTTGTATTTGCTTTAAGCTTTTTCTTATCAATTTACCTTCTAATCTGTTCTGAGATTAATGTTGGCATAAATCAGCCATTATAATTGTGCCAAAAAGTATCCCTTTGATCAGAGGTGGTTCAAATTTAAACATGCTGTCGTTGTGTCTCTGGGTCAGACTGTTCGCACACATGGCCCACTCCAGTGAAAGTAATGCCACTGGTTGCAACAGGAAAAGCAGGATCTGAAATCATCTAATGACTCTGATGTAGTAACAGATACATGAAAATATAACTGTAGATTATTAAGTGAATTAAGTTATTTATCTGTGCTGTACGTGTCATGTTGTATTCCACTGAATTAAAACCTTTGGTCTTACTCAGCATGTGAGTGGCCCCGCCCACAGCAGAGGACACACTCTGGACCTGCTAAAAACAAAGGGGGTTAGACTAATAATTCATACTACTTTTCAAAACTAAGTGCAATGAGTTTGCAGCATTCTTTAATGACAAGGTTCAAGACATTAAAAATGCCATAAATTTCACAGCACAATTAATAACCCTAAAACCACCTACACATTTAGAGCTGACTCACTTTGCACCTGTAACTGACAAAACTGTTCAAGAGATCATCACCAGTCTAAGTTCCTCTACATGCTGCCTCAATGTGTTACCCACCAGATTTCTGAAGTCTGTTCTGAGCAGTTTGTTAGCACCACTCACTCACAGTTAACAATCTGGAAAATTCCCAATGGCCTTGAAAACTGTGGTCATTAAGCCTCTCCTAAAGAAGAGCAGTCTTGATGCCTCAGTACTGAAAAATTACCGGTCCATCTCAAATCTGCCAAAAGGTTGTTTACCAACACCTCACTGACTTCCTCTCAATAAACAACTCATCTGTTGTTTTCCAGTCAGGTTTTAGACCTCATCACAGCACTGAGACTGCTCTTATCATGGTGACAAATGACATCCGCCTGAACACTGACGCGGGCAAAGCCTCAGTCTTAATTCTGTTAGATCTGAGTGCTGCTTTTGACACTGTCGATCATGGGATTCTCTTACAGAGACTAGAGGGCTGGGTGGGCATCACTGGCACCATACAAAATTGGTTGAAGTTCCTTCCAGAAGACAGGAAGTACTTTGTTGAGATTGGTAAGTGTGTCTCAGACCACATGGGCTTGACCTGTGGGGTGCCCCATGGGTCAATCCTGGGACCCCTTTTGTTCAACCTCTACATGCTGCCGTTAGGTCAGTTAATACACAGCACTAATATGTTTTATCGCAATTATGTTGACGACGGAAGGACAACTAAGGAAATAAATGCAGACACTGGACGAAAGTCTGCATGAAGATGCAAGTTTAGGGATGAGCCGGGGGAAACGGAACACGCAAATGAAAGGTACTTACTAAAAGTAAGAGGAAGTCTAGTGGCAAAAGCCTGTTGTGCATCCCGGCCACAAGCGCTTCCAGTGAGTGTATTTTTAGCTCAGCTGGACGCATTCTGAAGGCGAGAAGAAACAGTGCAGCCAAATTTAGCAAAAAGAATATTGGCTGTGTTTGTCTTGTTGTTTATCAGATCCTTTGTTTAATTACATGTAGAATTTTGTTGGCTGCGATGAACACATTTGTCATAGGACTTGCCCTTATTATGTTATAGTTATAGTTATAAAGATGGCATAGTCCATTTGTTTATTAATTGAAAAATAAAGTTATTTATTGCAGGCGGGTTAGGGTCAAATTGGGTTTGGAAATCACATTTGGTTTGGGCGGGGCAGGTCCAGTTTAAAATTGGGTCTGGCAGGGCGGTTCAGAAAAAAAGCCTACATCACTGGATCAATAAAACAGCTACGAAGCCCCACGATGTAAGCATACGCTGTTCAGCAGCAGTTGTGATCAAAACAGCAGTGTGTCCTGAAGCCAGATAGACCATTGCAGTGACCAGCTGCTCAGAAGCTTCTCTGATGCTCCCTCCTGGTCCTGAGAGCCACTCCACGTCTGTCCTCCCCAGAGATCTCCGCGGACCCAAAGTTTTTTGTTTGTTTTTTTAACACACCATCAAAGGCTGCAGTGTCCTCATATATGAGCAGTACTTTAATCAAACTCAAATCAAATCAAACTTTATTTATAAAGTGCTTTTCATACATAAAATGTAACAAAAAGTGTTTTACGGTGTATTAAAAACATTCCCACGTGTGATTTCCCTCCCAACCTCCCCCACAACCACCGGACACACACAACCAACCCCCCACAGACAGTCACATATACATACCTGTACATTCGACCATGCATGCTTACGCACTCCCACATGCACTCTAAGATAACATGAGGCTGAGTACAGATACACCAGTAGTAGAAGCACCGTCAGAGGAGCCGTCTGCACCAGGAGCAGAGAGTCGTCCGCAGCCACAGGACACAGACTCAGGGCCCAGAGGAGAGATGAGGCACACACCAAACCTCCACCAGGAGCCCAGGACCCACAGACGAACACTGCTCCTAGAGCAGAGGGCCCTCAGAGGAAACACTGGAGAGCCTAAAATTAATAAAAGAATAGATAAATAAATATGAAGAAATAAATAAAGAAATGGGTAGAAATAGGGTAAAACTAGACAAAATGTATCTAAAACAGTAAGCCTAAAATAAGTGAACACAATAAATAGGATAAATAAATAAATACACAATTAAATATGATCAAAAGCTAAGCTAAAAAGGTGGGTCTTGAGCCTGCTTAAAAACCTTAACATTCTCCGGCAGGCCGTTAAGGTTCTGGCTGTTTTAGTGCAGAAACAACCTTTATCTTTAATAAAGCCCTCATTTATGTCACTTGAATAGGGCTATAGGAACTTGAAATTGTTCAGAGGGACAAATGTCCAACACCAAACATATGGCAAATGGACAAACTTTGGTCAAGCCCACCTCTCACAACATTCATTCATAAAGTTAGCTCCACCTGCTCTGTTCTTCACACAGAACTTTACTAGGATTATCTTGTCCATATGAGGATAGTAACTGACTCCAGGAAATGTTTCCCGTATAGTTTTTAAGTGCATTAGACTTGAAGTTTATTAGTTACGATTATCGCCATTGACAAAATGCATCACACCATGCCCTATACTTTTGCTTCACTCCACCTCATATTTTGGCATGATCACACCTATTGTTTAGAGCTCCACGCCCCACGACGTCACCGTTTGCACAGATGCAAAACGTGCTTGCCTTGCCTTCATGAGGCCGTCTTCACCACATAAATGTTCCTACACCCCTCCTGGAAATGCTTGCATCGACCATGTCGCAACCACTTTCTGAAGTGATCAACAATAACAGAGGTGCTACTCATTACTGAATTCATTTTAGGGACTTTGATTTCTGTTTTTAGGTTGTTTTTTGAGGCGTGGTCCTAAAGTTTTGATCAGCTGCGGAACAGCCTATTTCAGTTGTTGTTTTAAATTCAATGTTTACTCAAACGTTTCCTTTTTGGTCTCACGCCCATTTCTTTTTGCTTATTGGAGCTTTGCTTAGAACCTTGTTAAGATCCAAATATGCAAAATGTGACTTTTGCCCTTTATTCAACCGGTCCTAAACTTTTGATCGGCACTATATGTATGAATGCCATTATCTAAAAATGTGTTCTAACTCAGAGCATGACAGATTCTACATGGATGTTACTTTGCCAAGAATGTTCCACGGAATACAATTAAAATTAAAGCCGCGCAGCGGCGATGATGGCCCTCGCCCCGCACGCGACCGCCTTCCCCTGCGACCTCGGCCGGTCCTTGCATCAATTCAATGTTATTAAAAAATTAATCGAAAAACTTGACCTTCACAGATCTGACCTGACAAGCAGGTGGAATCCATGGAGATAAATATGTTAATACCATGCTGCAGAACATTTCAGGCAAAGCAATAACATATCAATGGAGGCAAGCAGGTGGAGAAAAGTTACATAGCACACTTTTAAGTACGCTTATAAGCAAGTGCTTTGTTGATGAGCATGTGAAAGTATAAGGCTTCTCTTTAATTGTCCATGAGGAACAGACGCTGGAACCTCTGCTCTCCTGACTGCATCACAGAGATGTTTGAATATTCATAGCCATATTGGTATGCACAGGGTTTCTGTGGGGACATGGCAGGGGCAGGTCACAGTGTGCTTAAATTGGTGAATTGTGGCCCAGACTGTGGTCCCCTAACTGAGTTTAACAGCTCTGGACCTCCATGTTGAGTCAGAGGTGGGTGATCTGTTGATCCCGACCAGGTGGGAGGGTCCTGGGAGACACAAGGACCAATCAAATCAATTCCACCTGACTGGGCTTGGGGTCTAAGGTCATGCGTGTACTTTGAGAAAGTCCTGAAGCTCTGGTGTGGCCAAAAAATATTTTAAATATATACAACAGCAATTTCAGGTCTTTTTTTTATGCAGTCACAAAACTGACATTTATTCATATCCAACCTCACAAATTGTAAACATGATTACACTACATATGCTTTTGTATAATGTTAATTTATTACAAATGTGCTTTCTTTTTATTACTTCTGTTTGCAGTTACTATAAATGGATGAATTTAAGGCGCATTTTAACTTTTCCAAAGATGACATACTAGGGTTAGGGGGGACCACGGTCTTGAGACACAGCAGGATTAGCCCAAAAAAAGTGGGTGCTTAAAGTGCAGATTACGCAAAAGCATTAAGTAAAATTAGCACCGAAATAAAAAGCAATGCTTGGATGTGTTTGTGAAACATGTGGACTCACAAGCGAAGAGAGACGTAAGCACTTTTGTTAAAGGTGAAACTTTAAAACACCATTCTGCTCAGAGACCTGTATTTACTGCTGTGTATTATTCATAACACAGATGGTGGTTCATGACAAGACAAGGTAGGCAAGCTATCCTGCTGTTGGTGTTCTACATAGAAGAAAGTACTGTATAAATATTGTTCCTATAACAATATGGTAACATTAATTTATGCTCAAGCCTCACAGCAAGGATTAATTTCAAGACTGATTCTCAAGCCAGCCATTAAACATTAAAGTTTGTATATCAACAAATATAACTTTGAGTTCTCAAAATGCCAACACTCAAAATATATAAAAGTGTAAAATAATGTTGAATAAAAGACTACAAACCACAGCCAGGGCGTTCTGGTTCAAGGAAAACTGCATTAATATTCACCAAGAGTGGAGTTGTAGAGCTTCGTTCCAGCTGAAGAAATCCTGAGAACTGGGAGATTTGGCTAACAATTCAAAAAACATTCAAAGGAAAGAAAAATAATGAAATAAAGAAAAGAAAAGGCAACACATAATGTGACAAAAAAAATTGTGACATGTGTAAGATGCTGGTCTAAAGTGTGCCAGTGTCAGGAGCAGCAGCTGGAGCTATCTGTAAGTTATTCACAAACAGATCAAAGAGAAACAAAGGATGGACAACCTCCATCTGGCTCCTCCAAAGTGCTCTGACATGTGCTACGGAACAAACTCTGTGCTGTTTAAACATGAATATGGGCAAAATATATGAGGCCTGTATTCAAAGTGTGCATGACAGATGACAGATAACAATGATAGAATTGACAGTAAAGAGTAAAAAGCCTCAGCACTAATATCTGAGAGATTCATACAATCGACTTGTACCTTTGATCTGGTATATTTACTGCAAGTTTGGCACTTAGGAGTGAAGGCTTTATTAACTTATGCTATGTCACATACAGTTCAAAGATAGATTTGAAATATATAAATGATATATATATTTTTGCATGGTTTTATTTAGACGTCTATTTATTACCTATTATTTTCAATAAAGCTAAATACAATTTCTGAAGAAATGGCAGAGAGTTGCTGGTCCTGTTAGACTGAGCTGAGCCAAAGCCATCCATTCTAGCTCAGTGTCAGGTGCTATGACCGCGCTGAGCTGTGTCCACTGTATCTGTGTTACACAGATGTATAACAGCCCTGGAGCTGTGCACGGCCCCCATTATGGCCCACCTGACACCTCCATGTATTTATGACTCTATTAAACAGTGTACAAGGACAGGGCCTAGCGTGGACACAGTGATCCATCGCTCCTCTCCTGGCGCCTCTTCACCCGTTACCTCCACTCTCCTGGTCATCAGCACAGATTTATGGAGCACAGCACTGATGGGTGCTGGATAAATGTATGACTAATAAAGGGACATTGATTAAAAGACTGACAGTTAGACCTAGAATCCAATACCATTCATCGTCCTAAGTCGACAGGGTTAAGTTTGTGGCCAATGTTTCATAATGTGGGATTTGGTATTGTACTATTTCTGCAAGTAAAGATAAGTTAAACTAGAGATGGAAGAAGTCCAACAATTTGGTATTTGAATAGTACTTCAACAAGCAATAGAAGGAAGGCTTAGTTCAGAAATGCTTGGATTGGTAGTGAAACGTATTCAACCTAAAAAATTGCTTCAATGAACTGTATATAGTATACTTTTAGGCCCAGATTTACTAAGACAGGTGCTAAATTGCGAGTACTACGTAAAATTTGCAAGTCCTATTTTGTGGGCGGATTTACCAACCTTATTTATCATCAGAAACTGTGCGTGTTGTCAGTGGTGCATATCTGATATGTAAATGAGTTTAATGCGGGTGCAAATGTGTGTGTGCTTCTGCTTCTGTAACCTGGCTCACACCAGATTGATATGTGTATCACTCTGAATTATCAACCGGACAGGCCCCCGTTGATGTCGTTCGGGAAAATGTGCAACGTCATAACGAACATTTGAACTGATAAGTCGTCCTCAAATGCACAAAGCACTTATGTGCACGTTTTCAATAGCAAAATAGTCAGTAAATGTGTTGAAATAGGCAGAAGTACGTCCGTCTGTGCCATCATATTTGTTTAGGTTCGTCTATTTGACTTTCGCCCTAACCACAATGCAGGGCTGTGATTGGCACAACGCCCAAATGGATTCTCAAGAGTTTGTGAACTCTTTTGGGAGAAGGAAAACATGTAAGAAGTAATGACAAATGATGATGTTCACTTGCCTCATAGGCCAACAACTTTAGTAGATTTTTTTTTTTTTACAGGTCATTTCTGCGATTAGTGTCTATCTCCTGAACCTACACCGTGTTTACATTTAGAAAGAAAAAGCCAGTCCTCCTGCTCGTTTATCCAGCACTGTACTGCGCACATGAACAGACAGAGACAGAGACATGTGATGAAAAACCTGCAGGTGTTTGCCTTTAACCTGGCAAAAGATGAATTCGGGATTTTATTACAGCCCAGGAATAATGGGACAGCACGGACGCGCATATCTTTTCGGGACACCCTGGACCAACAAATGGTTGGTGGTTGTTGGAGGGGCCGATGGCA
Organism: Rhinogobius similis; assembly: GCA_019453435.1. NCBI lineage: Eukaryota > Metazoa > Chordata > Actinopteri > Gobiiformes > Gobiidae > Rhinogobius > Rhinogobius similis. The sequence continues at coordinate 24,295,214 of CM033631.1, forward strand.
CAGATTGGTAGCCTCGCTTCCATCAGTCTGCCCCAGGGCAGCTGTGGCTATAAAAGTAGCTTACTCCACCAAGTGTGAAGTTAATGAATAATGAAATGTGAAGCGTCTTTGAGTGTCCTGAAAAGCACTATATAAGTATAATGCATTATTATTATTATTGTTATTATTTTATTATTATTATTAAGTTTAACACCTGCTTTTCAGACATGCTAAATTTTCACACAGTTTTGGCCCTGACAGTCTTGATAAATCACACAACACCCGCAAAACATTATAATTTGCATTTTCTACGTACGTTAGAGCAAAAGGGCCCTGTTTTTCACAAGGTCCCATGTTCTAAATTTGCGCTGCAGATTGAGAGAGACTCAAATCCCAACTGCACTCGCTTTTTGCTCCAGTTTAAGGCGCGTAACCCGTTTTGCACCCGTGAAAACACTTCAGTAAATCTGGGCCTTAATGGCCTGTTGGTGAACAGCTAATGTGAATTTTGCATCTGTATCAACCCATTTGAAATCATATCCTCCTTTTAAAGCAATATTATTTAATCAAAAAGCACCTGAGTGTGTCTGTCTGCAGGCTGGAGTAAAATCGTGTTGTGTAAGTGTCAGTTTCCCGGAGTGTGATGTGAAGAGACTATGACTGTGTCCACAGCCAAATTCAACCAGGAAGAGCAGGAAAGAGAGCAAGGTGAAAGAGCTGTTTGGCATTAGTGTATTTTCTGTTATAGTGCATACTTGATTCATATTTGATTAGCTGAGCCATATTTCTCTTCCTTCCTGATACGTCATTGGATTTGGTAAAGACAAGTGATGACTTGGGTTGGGGTTAGACACTGTGGGGACCAAGGTATCAAGGGAAGTCAGTGGGTCTCCCTTGAATTAGTCTTTAACAAAGCCTGTTCAAGTGATCCAGAGTAACAAAGAGTGTACTTGTAATGACTGATTATATCAACACAGTTGCTGGTCAATCCTATTCATTTGTAATGGTCAAAAGTGCAATTAGGTGGCATCCATTGGTTAAAGTCATAATGATTTCTTTGTATTATTGTAACACACACAGGCTTTGTCTGAAATCGGTCATTCACTGCTCTCTGTAGAACCTGGTTTAATCAGGTGGGCTGTCACATCAGTTTGTATTCATTATGTTAGGAAACCTGATCACAACAATGACAAGTGAGTGCTTCAAGACATGTATGGATCTGGATTGATTTAGTATTTGATCCCATAAGGCCAAAGTTCTCCTGTTTATTCTGACCCTAGATAACACGAGAATTGTCTAAGATCAAGATCTGGAAAATGGAAAACCAAAAGAAATATAAATAAATAAATATACACATATTCAAATGTGTGCAAATGAAACAAATTCCAACAAACAACACAACAAACTCCATGGAGGACTGACCATAATTGGATTATAGAGAAAGGCCCAAAATTATTATAGTTAAAGCCCAAAATAAAGGCTGCTTTCACGCATACGCAAGACTCTGTGTGTGGCCCATCAAACGACACACTGTTTAAATAAATGTACATAACACACACAAAAATTTGAAATAGGCATAAGTAAAAGGAGGTTTGTGGGTTTTTCCCCAAGAAATGTTTCCCGGTGCATTTTAGATGTAATTATTTTGATCTAATTACCCATTTTCCACCAGGTCCAATGCTGTATTTAAAGATGATCTTGCTAGAGTTTTAGAATGGACTGAAGCATACTCTGGATAGAGCTCACCCGAGCATTTGGCTCCCTTGTTGGTTGTGGTCCTATTCATTTGCTTAGCTCGTTTATGTCATGGGACAGCCCTGCCCAAAATGATCCGTTACCTCAAATAATGAGGACACCCCAATGCTAAATTGAACCAAATAATGCAAGTGTATTAGTTTGGGGCGGCACGTTGCACCTCCAAGTCTTTTACAGAGTATTTGTAGATATCCCACTGAAGCTAAAGTGAAAGGAACGACTATGTCCAAGAAAGGTTGCTCCCTATAATGATGAGGAATACAAATAGCTCTTCTATACCCACTCCTTGTGCCATTGATTCACTCCACAAGCTCCAATCGTACAAGGGGACGGAGCACTGAGAGGGGGCTGAGGGGTAAGACTAATCGAAGCGCCAAATGAAAATTGAGAGGCAATTTAGGGAGGCGATAGCAGCAAAGATCCTTTATGGAACAGGAGTAGTGTGCTGGGTAGAGTTAGTGAGCGGCAAAATGTATAGACCAGAAATCAATTGAACACATTAGGACCTTAGAGTACTTCCAATCCCACCTTCTCAATTGCATTCTGCCCCTAATTCATTCACTTGAGTCTTGTGTCCATTTTTGCACTATCTTTGGATTTCTCTGTGTGATGTGCTAGTTCTAAAGTGAAATGCTGCAGGGCACTGAGCCATTAGTGTTTGAGTCGCGCCTTTAGAGTGGAGGTATTTGCTTTCAGCGGCTGGTAAAGTGGTGTAATGATCTTCAATAGAAAAGGCACAGTGACCTCTTACCTGTAGTTGTCAGCGGTGGTGTTCTCACAGGCACATATGTAATTGGCTCTGTGTTTTATTAATAGCAGTAGGTAATGATCATTTTGCCAGTGGAATCCACATCATGTTCTAGTGCAAACATTTTTCAAATTATTATATATATATATATATATATATATATATATATAGTGTACAGTATTTACCTTTTTATCAACAAATGTCAAATAGTGCATGAAAACATATCGGTGTAATCAGTCATCTATCCAGGAGTGATCCATCAAAGAAAAATTTACAAAGGTAGTCATCTGGACAATGTTTTAGACATAAAGATGTTTTGACTTCGATCCTTTTTCCAGATAGAAAATTACTTTCAGATGGAAGTCCAGAATTTTGAAGTGATTTTTAAAACGCCCAGATGCTTGTCTTTGAAACCTTTTCTACGATGTATGAAAACATGTTCCTTTGCTGCACTTGCTCTTTTACAACAGGGGATTACAGTTTAGCCCTGTTTAGTTCTGATCAAGGCCAGGTTTAGTTTCAGATTCAGTGTCTTTCTTGCTATGCTGGCAATAGGGCATAAAACAGTTGAAATGGCCAGCTAACAGCACAACAACAACAACAACAAAACATTGGCTGCTGAGGAAGAGATGTCCTCGAATTATGGCAATACTTGATGGTATATACCCACAAACAATCATAATAAGGAGACTTTAACTAACCAGAACGATTCACTTTGGAACGTTCTTTTACTGGTGGTCTCTGTTTCTGTACAGAGGACCAAGCTCTGCTATGTGAGCGGCCGACATCACTCGAACATCCCTAATATTTCTTAATAAATAACATCTAAATTGCACCTGAATATGTACTTTTCCTTCATGATGTCGATCCCAGCAATTTATAAAAATGTGTTTAGTGATTCCAAGTTTGTAGTGCTGCAATCTAGAGTAGTGGTTCCCAACCTTTTTTGTCTTGAGTACTCCCTAAGCTTTGTCTCACATTCAGAGTACCCCTTAACTTAAGTTTAAAAGTGACATATTGTCAATCATTACAATTATGTTTTTTATTTTAATTATATTATGGTCCAAGATACTCCAAAAACATGGTATATTTACAACTAATGACACTTTTTTTATATATATAATTCAGATATAAACACATTTTATTTTATTTTAAAATCTGAACCATTCCAAGTACCCCCTTGTAATTGCTCACATACCCCTAGGGGTCCCCGTACCCTTGGTTGGGAAACATCTAACTTAGAGTAGGCTAAACTACTTCCATTTTTAATCAGCTTTTTCTGCATTTATTTAACTTCTCTACACTGAGTTGGGTTTGTGTGGTAGTGCGTTTACCTTAGTTAACACTAGGTGACACTGTGCCAGGCATGCCCCAAATGACTGTCCTGCTTCCTCTTGGGTGCTTTGGTGACCTCCACACCCTCCGTCTTTCGCGTCCAGGTAAAACCATGCGCTCCAAAATATGATTCATAACTTGTCCAAAATCCACTCTAAATCACAGCTCCTTTTAGTGCCGCTGCTTGACCCCGAGCTCCGCGCAATGTTGCTCCTCTGTTCCATTAAGTAGTGTGTGAGTGTCGTCCTGCGCAGACAAGTGCGCGTCCATATTTCTCACTTAATACACTGATTGTTCGCTAATGGCACTCTAGATCGTAGACTCGCTGCTTGATGGTGGTCTGCTTTAGGCTACGCCGGCCCTCCGTCAGTGTGGTCTATGTCTCTGGGCCTGCTTGCGGGTAGCAGCTGCTTAACGCGCCCGACTCACCGGCGTAAAAGTCCTAGACTGTGCGCCGTTGTGTCCTCCGTGGCGGTGATCGCCATTGGCTAACAAAACTACTCTTCTTTTTCTTCTGCTTAATTGGCGAATCGCAACCATCGATTTAGGTACATGTCGCCACCTACTGTACTGTGGTCTGTATCTCTGGGTGATAGTATTTTAGTTTACATTCCAATGGTAATTATTGAAAAAAAAAAATCTAAACTACCTAACTAGTTAACAAACCAATTATCTATATTTAGTAATATAACCCTGTGTCCTTTTAAAAACCCCATCAATGCCCTGTTGTGCTTGTGGTCTCAACAAAACTACTCCTCACTTCAGGTAACTTATAATTAAAATTCCCGTTCTAAGAAGTGGATCGGTGGCACGGCAGATCTATCTCTACTGCTTTGCTTTTGTTGTGTTTTATGTTCAAATCTGGTTCTCTTTTACTGCAAAGCCTGTGCGCGCTGCCTCTGTGGCCCTGGGTTTTGGCTGGCAGGCAACACGTGACGTATTATTTTAACTGTACAAATGCACACTAAAGTGAGTTCATCATTGTGACTGCAAATGAAAAGTTCTAAACCAACCACTGATTTAATTGAAAGAGAATGCTAAGAGAAATAATTTACAAGTAATTATTATGGATCCTTGCCTCCTGTTTTGTCAATAATTTACCTGTCTATATGACAGATTAGACTACACATTTCACTTAAACATAGTGAACTTGATTATATTTAAGATTTGACTAAACATTTTGCCCATTTATCCCCAGTTTGACTGTTTTCGTAATGTTTATAATTGTACTTCCTGGTTGGACATGGGCAGTGAATATGACCTAGGTGGAGGTAATTCTATAGCTGTTACTTAGCAACCATTTTCAAATTAAGGGCCATAACCCATGTAAATGACACAATAGCATAGGCGAAAATCACGGGGGGGACGGGGGTCCGGACCTCCCCCCCTTGCTGACTAGTGTCCCCCTCTCCCCTCGCAGTGTCCCTTTCGCTCCTCACACAACTTAATAAAAGTAGCAAATTATTGTAAACCTATCTTTATATCAGTATCCACACAACTCACTGTCATTAAATAAGTCTGAAAGTCTAAAACAGAATCGATCTACCCCTTCTATTATGACTCATTTGTTTAGCCCGTTGCCTGGCAGCGTGCAGCAGCAGCATAGTACATTTGTTGTCCTTTTTCGTGCCGAGGGGCAGAACGTCTTAGAAAATGTTCTCTTTGATCAGCACCTTCATTTATTTAGCTAATACCACCACAGTCTAATTATAACTTCAGTTTTCCACACTATTCACCGTAACTTTGTGAAATAAACACGTTTGTATCGTGATTACAGCAATGAAAATCGAGTGGCTATACATGGAATTACTTTTCTAAACTCAAGGGAATACATTGTATTTTTCTTTTTAATCAAATGTAGACATATTTTTAAAGTTAATTTAGCTTGCAATAAGTCGTTTTCTGCGTAAGGAAATGTATGCCTGCGTAAGGAAATGAGTGCCTCTCGCGTCTGTCTTCCGGAGAGATCCCGCGGTGCGGCCGGAGCTGCGCGCCCTCAGAGCTGTGCCTTATGAGGCTTGTTTTAGTGCAAAGACTGCTTCGCTCTTTAATCAAGCTCAGCCTCATTTGCGTCTCTAATAATAAACCTATTATAATGCATATTCAAACTGTTCAGAGGGACACATGTCCAACACACAGACGCGCCGTGGTCCCGCCCACTTCTCACTGCGTATTCTTTCATAGGGTTACTTCAACATTCCAATCACCAGCGATTGCTCTGTTTTACACACGTGGTTCAAAGCGCTGTCCAGCTGTTCATCCACCTGTTCATCACGCAGCGAGCGCGCTCACACGCACACACACCTACACGCACGCACACACACACACACACACACACACAAGGTGCGCACAGCTCTGTCCGCTGCTCGGACTCTTGACCGAGGTGTTTTGGTCCCAACGCCCAATCAAATTAATATTTTAAAGGGAACACGCTCAGTGTTTTTTCGTCATTTGGAGCAGATTGATACAATTTTGCGCAATTTCAGCGTGTGCGGGAGTCTGATGTTAATCAGCTGATGCTCTGTGCGCGGTAGAGTGTGGACTACAGTGACTTAAAAGATTGTCAGCGTGGTTTAACTCCTGGGTGAAGTGATGTTATAATTTCCATCTATTTATTGGTCCGCCCCTAGACCAAATTGAGAGTTTCGCCCCTGCACAATAGTAATGATTTTACAAATAATAATACCCAATAACAACTTTATTTTGTTGAAAGACACTTTAAAGTATCAAAAGGTTGTGTCAGTTGTGTGTAATGTATTTGTATTTTTCATGGCACGTCGCTTTTTGATGACACAGGTGGAGGGATTCCGTTTTAGAACTCAATCACTTCCTGTAATTTTAAACTTTTATTTTTCTAAATTTCTTCACAAACTGCAACTTCACAGATGCAAAACTATAATAAATAATTGTCACAGGTGCCCTCCCACCAAAACGAAATTATAATTATAACATTTTGAGAACCTGTCATATAGACTTTAAAGTGGGGTAAATTCATACTGGTTCTCTGGACTTTACCAAAACAGGGTGGGGTTGTTCAACAGTTTGGTGACCACTGCAGGTCAGTTGGTTAAACTGTCAGTTTAACCCCTTCAGTAACCGCTCGTCTTGCCACATTTTAATATTTTGGGTCTTGATGTGCGTGCCATGCATTGGTAAACAGGAAAGAGCTGATGCGAGAGAGCTGATGCCAGTATGGTAGCTTTGTTTTTCATCTCAACAAATAGACATAAAATACAAAGCTATTATCACTGGAAGTACGGGGGTTTATAACCAGATCAAGTCAGTGAAAAAATATTTATATTTAAAATATAATATTTATTTACTTATTTAGTCTGCATTCCAGGAGCTGAAAGTGAGCCAGCGCGCTAATCTAGTACAGTGTTTCCCAACCAGGGGTACAGGGACCCCAAGGGGTACGTGAGGAATTACCAGGGGGTACATGGAATGGTTTCAGATTATAAATGAAAAGGAAATGTACTTTTATCTGACTGAAAAAGTGTGATTTGTTGTAAATTTTGCATTTTTTGGAGTATCTTGGACCATAAATATATATAAAACAAAAAATATAATAGTAATAGTAGTATAGTATAAGTAATAATTGACTAAATGTGACCAGTAAACACATGCATTTGCCCGAAACTCGAGTTAAGGGGTACTCTTGAGTCTGAGACAAAGCTCAGGGGCTACGCAAGACAAAAAAGGTTGGGAACCACTGATCTAGTACACGTCGCACCCCTCTTCAGACCTCTCAAACGGGCCATACCACTACTGTGGAAACATGGCTAAAGAAAGCCCACTCTTCTTGCAAATAAATTGGTCGATCTGTCTCTAACATAGTGTACAGTCCTATCCCAGAACATCTCCCCGATCATTAGAGTAGTTTTATCTCAAAGTGCCCGGTCGAGTTTGAGTCAAAGTGACTCTCCGTTCCTCACCCGCACCAGTCGAAACACAAGCCATCATCTCCTCCTGATACAAGTTCTCCGTGTTCAGGTGTTTAAGGTGCTCCAGGCTGTGCTTTGTGCCTGGAAGACTCATATTTTCTGAAAGAAAAGCGGATGTAGTTCAGTAATAAACAGTCTATATTTAGCATGTAATCACGCTTACACAAACACAAATTCAAATATATTACATGTAATATATATAATTAACCCAATTATTTATACGTCGATGTAAACCCTCATTCGTCCAGGTGTGGTCCATCGTAGAAAGGGGTTCAGAGGTTGTCATCCGGACGCCGTTTAAAGATCGAGACGTTTCGACTTTTATCCAAAAGTCATTGTCAATCAGAGAGCTGGTATGGGAACCTGGGCCTTATATGCTACTCTAAGTAGTGGGAGTCCAGCCCCCAGGGAGGAGTCACTGCACTCCTGTCTTTGTTATAAGATTGTTTGTTTGTCACCTGGGATTTAATTAATTGGTCTATCTTGTTGACTAATGGTTGGCCTCACCTAGTTTCACCTGTGTCTAAAGGTCTATTGTTATCTTGATAGCTGGCTGTTGCTCCCTCCTCACTACTGATTGCCTCATTAGCATTTGACTGGTCTATTGATCTGGACCAAGGTGTGAGAATGCTGTCATAAATTTTGGCTAAATTAAATCTTAAGCCCCCATTCCTGTTCAGGGAAGGATTTTCTCTTTTTACAAAAATGGCCTCCTTTACTCCTCTTTCAAACCAGTTCTTCTCTCTGCTCAATATCTTCACCTCACTGTCCTCAAACGAGTGATTTGTAGCTTTTAGGTGCAGATGGACTGCACTCTGCGGTCCGGTGGAGGAACATCTATTAGTCAACAAGATAGACCAATTAATTAAATCCCAGGTGACAAACAAACAATCTTATAACAAAGACAGGAGTGCAGTGACTCCTCCCTGGGGGCTGGACTCCCACTACTTAGAGTAGCATATAAGGCCCAGGTTCCCATACCAGCTCTCTGATTGACAATGACTTTTGGATAAAAGTCGAAACGTCTCGATCTTTAAACGGCGTCCGGATGACAACCTCTGAACCCCTTTCTACCAATTATTTATACTATTCCAACTACAACAAAAGGTTGTACGTTTTCTTGCTATATTCTGTTTACAGTTTAAATACATCTTTTTCCCAGTTAAGCAGTGACAATGATAACATCCTAAGCTGGAGTTGTGTATTCATGACACTATTTATAGATATTTACAAGAACAATTATTTTCATGGGAGACGAGATCAACATTTTATTACACAGTATTTAGTGATAGAACGCCACATCAAACACATATTGTAGTCCCCCATATTTTACTCAAGGGTTCTGGCTTTTCCATCCGTTTAATCACCTTTCAGCTTTGTAAATGTCAGGGTTGAGATTGGGTTGAGAGTTCGCACTTTGTAAATGAGAAAAGAATGAGCTAGCATGCCATTTTGTATAGCACAAATGAACAGTTAACCTGTTTTTTGGTAATGCTGTAATAATAGTTGCACTTTCTTCTTAGATGCAAACAGTACGCTAATCAAGAATATGTGGGAGTAATAGTTGTAATAGTACTTATCTTTGACTTTTAATGTCATAATATAAGTACAACATATTCATAGCATGATCAGGGGTGTTGTGTGGAGGTGTGTATAAGAACATGCTAAATACTTAAAAGGTTTAAAATATTCCCATTTATTTTTATTTATTTTGCCCAGATCAACACTATTTGTGCCCAGAGGTGAGAGCACCCTCATGTGGTCTTACTGGAAATAACTGTGGTCACTATCAGTGCCTTAAAAGACATTGAATGTATTTCCTAAATAGAACAGAATAATGTTGATAAACCTAACGTAAACTAATAATACAAAATAAACTATATTAGAGTAATTGTATGTTAGGGAATACTAGGGGACACAATGACATAGATTATTATTATTAAAAATGAGTTCAAGAAGAGGAGAAAAAACAACAACATGCACAATCATTCCCATGACAATCATTTAACCATTAAAACATGTAACGTCTCTTTCACACGCCTTTCTAATTACATTTCATTCATACATTTCCTTGGCAACAAATGGATGTGAACTTTAAACTTGTTCATTTTTGTCATCCTGCCATCATTCCCTTTGTAATCTTAGCTTCGCGTTACTTAAAAGCACATTAGCAAATGTGACATTTTGCACTGATTTGGGCTGATGTGGTCCTAAACTTTCATCAGCTTCAGAATAGTGTATTTCAGTTTAGTTGTTGTTTTCAATAAAAAGACTTTCTTTTTATTGTCTCACTCCCATTTCTTGTTGCTTATTGAAGCTCGACTTGGAACCTTTAGGATCCAACCATGCAAAATGTGACATTTATTCAACTGCTCTCAAACATTTGGAACACATGAATCTGGACTGTTAGCCTTTGATCCACTGACTTGCTTATAAATTTACAATCTGCTGAATGTCTCTCCCTCATTTCACTCTTATGTATAACAAAACCTACATGAGTCAGATTATATTGTCCGGCAAACAAATTAAGTAAACCAAATAGGTCAAAATTTGTATTTGCAAGGATTCACCAAGTTTGAAAAGATCTTTGAAACCGATAATATTGTCCAGGGCTGTTGGATTTGAAGCTTACAACATCCACCAGAAGGGAAAGCCCATTGTGGAGCTCTTTGCTTTTATATGCAGCCATGTACAGAGCCTCTCCCCCAAAGCTCTGCATCCCTCTAAGCCCCGAGCTCCTGGACCAAGAGCCCCATTCCTCTGCTGCAGTCCAGAACCTATTAGCTGCGACAGGCTCCATCACCCCGCTCACCCATGCATGAGATAGACCTGTGTAATACCAAGTGTCTGCAGCTCTTACAGCCACGCCGCCGCCGAGCAAACATGACAGCCGCTAATTGGAGAGGCCCTCGACACAGGACAGGCTCCAGAGGGCTGGGATGGAGAAGGAGAGAACGGGGAGAAAAAGAGCAAGATGACTTTCCCACACATTACAGTTCATGGTGTTTTGTATTTAAAATGGTTCTACAAAGCTCTATGGTGCAGTTATTATAAATGGAATAATTCATTTTTTATATTTGTTTGGGTAAATAATTAGAGAAGCCCATCCTTGTTAATAAAAGTGATGTGGAGGTTATAGTTGCTTGGCCTATAGTCTAAAGCAGATGTTACCAAACTTTTGATGCATTCAACCCCGGGCACCAACAGTGGAAAACTGATGCCAACTTGTTTCACCAAACTACAGTTTTACAATTCAAAGTATTATCAATTTTAACATCTTGAAGTCATCTGGCACCCTGGGGTGTCTTAACCAGTGGTGGATGAAGTACTTAATTTTGATACTCAAGTAAAAGTACAGATACAACAGCAAAAAAAGACTCAAATACTCAAGTAAAAATCTCACATTTTAAAATCTATTCAAGTAAAAGTAATACAGTACTCCTTCAAAAATGTACTTTAAGAGTAGAAATTAAACTTAATTATTTTTGGTTTGGAGAACTAGTAAAGCATCAAATTGTAATCTTTACTTATTCTGTTGAGTTTTGGTCATTTTGGGCAACTTTCCAGGTTATTTCTCTCTTTAGAGGCCATTTTGTTTGCGCAAAGGGAACTTGGCAAAAGAAAACAAGCAAGATGTCACTATAAATGTGCTAAACAAAATAAACCCCTCAGCCTTTTCAGCGGGTCTAAAACCTTAAGAAAATATACTTTTACTTTTCAGTCCAGTTTAAAAATGTAGTGAAGTAGAAAATACAGATACATGCTCTGAAATGTAGTGAAGTAAACCCACTGTACTTAAGTACAGTACTTTTACTTTTGTACTGTTGTTACTTTCCACCACTGGTCTTAACCTTCAACTTGGGAACCACTGCTAAGGTACTATTTGATCTACTATATCAATGTCATGCTCCTGTGTCTAGAGCGTGTCAAAATATGGATTCATCAAGTGTACTTAAATTATCTATGTCTCACAATCAGAAATATAAAAAAAAAGATGGTATCCTCATACACTTTTGATGTTGTACTTACAATGCACAAGCTTTACATGTATTCTTGAAAACAGAATAGTGTGTTTTTGACCACAGGTATAACCATAGTATATCAGTATCAGGCAGAAGCACATGTTAGAGGCAGAAAGCAGATTTGTGCAATACACACAGCTTGACTGCAGGGGTCACTGCTAGACAATATTCCCCAGCTTTACATAAGACTGCTTTGTCTTTGCTCAGTGCCAGTTCTGCCGTCAGAGACAATACCCCGGCCTTGTGCCGCATTTATGGAAGGCAGAAAGTCACTCACTGCTTTAACACAGAAGAAGTTATGCATTTTTTGGCCTTGAGAGCCGAACTTTATTCTGCTTTTGCATCACTGAGACCTCCAGAAGTCACTTGTTCAAATGTTCTGAAAATAGAAATGATTAGTTGAAGAAGTTGCTTGTATAGTATCCATTTGACATGAAAAGTTTCACCCATGTTGTTAAATCAACAAGAATGTTATCAATCTGAGCACAGTTTAAGGACTAATGATTGCAGTGTATGATGACTGTGTTGCTCCACTGATGCACCAGCCTTGACAGAGACCTGTAATCCCTTAATCTATCGGTGAGAATCTGCACAATCATCTGCTGATGCTGTCCATGGAACAGGGCCCAGTTTAGAGCTTGGTGGATTTTTGTATGTTGAGGAGCATTTTTATTGAACAAGACATTTGGGGTTGGTTAGAGTTGGACATTTATGGATTTTAAATGGATTTATGTTCTGTCAGTTGGCTTTGTAGATTTGTCAGATCTTTCTAGAAATGAGAGTGCAGACATTAAACTGCTCTTATAGAAATTTTATTGATAGAAAGTCATGTTTATGCATTGAGGAATCTATCTATGGGCTGCTGTATCAATATATCGCCATGAGAATTTTTTGGTACAATTTAGCAAATTTCATTGACAGCGCTACAATTTTTTGCTTGTTTAAAGAAAGTTTAAGAATGAGCAATATATTGATTATCATATGCATCTCAATGTTTTGCTTTTATCGTATAGTGAGCCTCCCCAAAAAGTCAACTACCTCCCCTTCTTGTTTTGAGGCTCTGCTTTAAACTTATAAAATGTTCCATGCAGATGCATACATGTCCATAGAAGTTCACTTATTTCCACCTGGACGCTGTAATGAACATCATCTTATTACTTCATTTGTTTTTTTATTGCAGGATCCCACAGGGCACGGACACATTTAGCACTTGATTATTCCGCTCCCGCGCTCTCTAAGCACATCTCTGTAGTGCCCCTTTGAGTGTGTGTGACTGAGGGTATGAGACCAGACCTCACCCAAATCTGCGCTCGGGGCTATGAGCCTCTGCAATAATAATAAAAGCCTCCTGCTTGTCTGCCTGTGCGCTAAAGAGTCACACTTAGGAGAGTCGTTTATTTATGAAAGTGGAAACCTTGCACTGTGAGGAGACGCCTCGCTGCAGAGGTGTGGGTGGCGGGGGGCAATTTGCAAAAGAGATGAAAAGGGATCATGGCATCTGTAAAGAATCCTGTGAATGAGACTCGTCCCACAGTGCAGATGTAAGCTAGAAGCAACTTTAATCTACTGCTTGGATCAAAATGAATCAGCACAGCATTGGTACACATGGTCGCAGAAAGTTACTAATGGGTAAGAGGCAGAAACTCAGAAAGGCATTTCATTTCAACAGTCTGACCAATATAAAAATGCACTATAAAATCTGCTGTAATTGACTACAGTCACTAATGTTTTAGTCGAAAGCCCACACACTTTTCTAATTTAGACGAGAGAGATAGACGATTGGATTTTTTGGATTAAACTGTGGCTTGTACTCCAGCATCTTAAAAGGAATAAATAAAAATGCATCACGTAGTGCATGTTGCTGCTCATATCATGCATACATTCTGTCAAAACACCATAACGCATTCCTTTGCACGATCGTTTGGAATTGAATTTGCCCTAGATTCCCCCAAATCTCCCATATGCCAGTAATTTCATCTAATCAGTTGTGTAACACCATGTAATCTGTTTAAGACCGTTGCCGAATTCAAATGACATTGTTTGCCTTGGAGTTGTGCTGAATCAATGTGAGTGTTCATTACCAAAGCCAGCAGTGGTTTATTGTGATTTGTGAGACAGAATGAGCGCACATGTGATCAAGCCCCTTTAAAACTAGTAAAACAGTGGTGTCTGTGTCCTTGCATGTCTGTGCCTTCAGTGTGTTCACAAATCAGAGGGTCTTTGAGGTGCGGGAACTGCGTCTGCATCGAGGCCTTTCGCTTCCTTTGAGCCAGAGACGGTTGTGTTGCCATGGAAACGCCTGTTGAACGAGGGTTCTATGAATCTTTCAGCAACCCCCTTTTTTCTTCTTCTCCCAACCACTTGGGGATCTTTTCATAACCAGCTCTACACAACACACACACTTTGTGTCCAGTTACAAAAAACAAACACACAAGTAAATAAATATGTGACTTTTTCTGTCCTTTGTCTCAGTAAGCTGGAGAAGACATGATGGGAGGAAGGATACAGGGTGCAGTGCACAGATGCAAAGAGGCCAGGAGAGCAGCATGCATGCTAAAGAGCTGTTTGTTCCAAGTTGGAAGACAAGCCCAGATAAGTAACTCACTCCAGTGATCACAACACAACCCCCTCCCTTGATTTGATTACACTCTGCAAACTACACAATAGTCAAACACACTTTTCTTACTTGGTGCGATCAAAATTGAAGAATTGTCTGCAAATGAATCAATGAGAGAGCAACTGATGATATTTGGGGGATGTATGCTGCTTCTATGCAGGCAAGCATTACATGGGCTATATTAGCACGTATAATAGTGCCATTGAAGTTAAGTCTGAGACAGAATTGGGTTCACACAGTGAGACCTCAGAGCCACATTTATGGGCACTCAAGCCTTTAACAGCTTTGCAAGCTGCAAGTGGCTGCATTGAAATGTTTGTTTTCTCAGTTATTGACAGTACCCCAAGTAGTGAGTTGCAATTCAAGTACTCACACCATGTAAATTCTCCTTGGTGATAAATGTTTAATTTACACTATTGCGCTGCCCCAAATTGCATTTCTAAGACTGAATAAAATTTGATGGCTTTGTTGCGCTTATCATCCCATTGTGGTATGTGGTCATGCCTTTGAATTGCTGCCACAAATTCTGATCAATATTTTATCACGGTGTAAGGCAAGGTCTCACGTCGGGAGAATTCCAAACAAACAGTGAGGTGCCCGGTTCGGAGTCGTGCGCCACAGAAGGACCTTGGCTCTGTGGCCCGCTGCTGCTGCACCTTTAGCATAAATCATTCATCCGCTTACGCTTTTATGTGACTTGGAGGCAAGACATCGTGTTCTGGCTCATCAGTGCTACATACAGCGTACTCGTGTAGTGTCCAACCATGCATTCAGACGAGAATCTTTACTCCAAACAAGCCCCTTGACTTCCATTTAATCCCACAGGTCTTTGGGAATATGATCTGGAATAATGAGACATTTGTTGTTGGCAGTGTCTTTATTGATTTTACAGACTCTGCTAGTAGGGTTACACATCTGTATGGACACCAAGGGAAATCATCTAAGTGAATTGTAACTGACCAGAGGCACACTGATATATCTTTTATTTAAAGCACAATGGCTCAACGGGAAGCTTTGAAGAATCGTTTAAACACTTAAACTTTGGTGTTAAAACACCAGGATTATAATGCAGCACAGCAGTCAGAAAGGTTTGGAAATATCTGCAAAATCAGAATTGAATGTCACTGGTGGCCTTAATATCATGGCTGAACCCACACCTGAACAATACATTGTGCTCACAGGAGCAGCTGCTGGTGCTTACCTATCAGAACACCTTTGGACAGAGGTCATTCTTCTACTCTTACACCAGGCTCTGGAACGAAGCCCCCTCTGTATGAGGATCTGCAGCTCTGTTGCCCTTTTTATAAAGCTATTCAGACTTTTCTGGGCTGAAGCCTGCATTTGCAGGTGTTGGCTGGTCACTGGTTTGTACTGAACACTCCTTCTAAAAGTAATCAAATTACTTTTCTGATGACTTTATTTTAGGAGCAATTAGATTACTGATAACTATAAACATTTCTGAAAACATAAAAGAGGAAACGTACAGCTCAAGCATGACATTTTCCAACTTCTGTTTTATTTAACCTAATTTAAACAACATCAGAGGCGACGCGTACAGCCCGCCATAAACCAAGGTCCACAGCTAATCTGTGCCTGATTCTGCCGTAGAAACATGATGAAGTACACAGCCTGTTATTAACACCAACTGGTTTTCCTGGTTAACAAACCAGGAAAAGTAACGTGAAGTTAGGGCTAGTAACTATAATCTAATTACTCAATCTTTAATTGTAATGTGTGAGATTACTATGTTACTAAAAGGTAACTTCTGAGTGAATTTGTGTTGTAGTGGCTGATTTTGTTCTTTGCTACAGAACAGGAACCCACAGCAAAAAGGTTTGGCGTTTTTTTTTTTTTTTTTTTTTTTTTTTTTGTCTGATTATTGCATTTTAAACTCTGTGTATAAATAAATTAAATGACCCAAATACTTACACTCAATCAGAAACTGAGGTGACATGTTTATGTTCTTATTGATCCAAGTGGAATTCACAATCTGTAAAATGTATGCAGGAGACTGAGGGGTTATTAGGAATAACTGGCTTCAAACTATTTTTCACTCCTTTTGTAGATTTAGCTGTGGCATTGCTTTGAGTTTTGAGACATTTCAAGTGGCAGACTCTTGCGTCATGCTTTTTGACAAGTATCTTTTACTGTTTTCTGTAAGAAGTTGATGAATTTTGAAGAAACATAAAAACAGAACATTTCAAGATTAGACCCACATCACTTCAGCAGCCCTTTCTAGTAACACTATAAATATTATAAACGTGCCTTTGCAGCATGCCATTTCTTGCCCCATGTTGTTGAAATGCTGAGCAACACTGAGCCGTGCTTCGACCGTGAGCAAAGCTTCTACGTCTCCTATCTTTGGCTTCTTTTTTTGGAAAGTCGCTTGCAAATTTTTTGCTTTGGAAGATCCTAAAATACACATTGTGTAAAGCTTTTAAGAATGTTAAATAATGTGATTAAAATATGTAGTTATATGTAGTAAGTAGTAGTTCAGCCATATCACTCAACATTTTGCTTCTCTTTTTCTTTTTTTAAAATCTTATTTTGGGCTTCATTTTCCCCCGAAGGCTTAGTTACTTGTTTCATTCTGGCAACCCTGGCCATGAGCTCAAACTTGTAAAGAAATGCTGCATACAAAACACGAGCCATAACTATATCACATACACCTGACATGAGTCAACTCGGACTGGAGTTTGTTGTCTAAGTTCCTACACTAATTTGATTAATTAATTAATTAATTCTAGGCACTGAATAGATAGCAAAGAAAGTGCTAGTTAGCTAACCAATGTGGCCTACTTACACTTAGTGGGACAAAACTTACAAATAGTATCCTCCACATCCAATATGAGGGTTGTGTTGTCAGAGTGACAGCCAGCTCTGTTTGAAATATCAGCATACAGTAGGAGTATTCTGTAAATAGTCTCATCAATAATTACAGCTATGATTCTCACATGTGATGCCAAGAGAAAAGCATGACTAAGGAGAATGTCCTTTCAACAAGAGTGGGGCTTGAACGCTGTCCAAACGCTCAGACCATCCAGAGAAATGGCTGCCTATTTACTGTCAATTGTTGATGAATACAGTAATAGTGGCGAGATGCAAACTGTGGCGAATCTAACATGAACACTAATAGACTATATATAAGTTATATTATAAAGAATTATAAAGAATTAATTCAGGAAACTGTTCATGAGGGGTAAATAGGGGTGATTATGTAAAAAGGATCAAAGACATGAGTACCTTGGATTTACAGATGTAGACCAGAACAAACAAATATCAAATTTATTGTTAATCCCAGAAGTCAATACTAATTAAGCAAAAAAAAAAAAAAAGAATCAAACAAGGAGTGACACTCACTCAAACAGCACATTAAACTGGGACTAAGCCAGGAACTAAACATGGTCAAGGCCACGGCTGAATCGGGACTAGAACAGGACCAAACCAGGTCTACATCAGGACAAGACTGGGCTCGAACAAGACCAAATAATGACAAATAAGTCTAAATTAGAAATAGTCAAGGGTGAACTAGGACTTGACCAGAAGTTCACAGGGTTCACATTGTTGACAAGGAACTTCTCCATCTTTAAGTGCCAAGTTCCCAACTCTAGTCAAGATGTTGTCTCTAGACTTTGCTTTGTTATATTGACCTTGCGTCTGAGATGAAGACTTCTAATGAACCAGACATTACCACAAGGAAACAATGCTGTTGTGATCTCAGTGTTTAGCTTTCACTTCTCAGTACTGGACACTTCCAAACTTTTATGGCATTCATTCAACTTCAAGTGTTGAAACATGGTAGATGACTGACTCATGTAAGTATTTTGCACTGATTTGTTTCAGAAATAACAGATTTTTTTTTTCGCACTTTTGCAAACTCACATTAGACCTTGTCTAGACTTGTGCCTTGTGCTCGACGGTTGCGTAATGGTTTAGGATGTTGCACGTGTGGTTGCTCCTCCTTGGTGTCATGGGTTCACTTCCTGACCTCCACTGATTTCTGAATGTCTCTACTTCATACATGCATTTGACTATTTATGATATATAATTCTTTAGTAATGCCCTTCATAGCCTATTAGCATAAAGCTAAAAAGCCTTAGCTAAAAAGGCAATCAAGCTGTACAGTACAGTGATAAACAAGCACTGAAAATCAAATAATGCAAAGGGGATTAAACACAGGAGATCAATAAATACCAAGGATTAATTTAAGGTTTAAAATATGAATTCAAGGATTAAAAGCAGTTCTAAACAAATGGTCTTGAGGTTAGATCAGTCTAAGGAGTTGTTGCAGAGATCTTTGTTCATGCTTTGTTATGGCAAATTAAGGTGTAGTTATTATAAAGTGGTACGAAATAATCTTCAAAGATCACTACAGAATATGTCTAAAATCAGAGTTAGCCAATACAAACTTGGAAGAACAGAGTTATTTATCAAAACAGAGTAGAGATGAACTCAAATCATGCACTGAACTCTTAAAAAAAGAGTTTAAATGTAATATTCTCTGCAGAAACATTCTGAGTCTTTGTTAATGATAATATTGTACTTTGTATCGGTTATTGTACCGTTTTCTTTTTCTTTCTTTGTGTCTTTTTTTTTTTTTTCTTTTTACAATTTTTCAGACCCTGCAATGAGTTTGCTCCAGTCCAGATTGTACCCCGCCTAAGGCGCAAAGTCACTGGGATAGGCTCCAGTCACCCGTGACCCTCTAACAATCAGTAGAAAATTAATGAATGAATTAAGACGACAAGGTAGATGGGCAGGTCTAATAAAAATAAGCTTCAGCCTCTGCATGTCAAGTGTTAATGTTTCTGAAATCTCTCAAAATATACCTGCGACTGAAATAAAATAATTTGCATTTTAACTTTCCTGACAGATAAAGCTTTTGGGCCAGAAAATCTTAAAAACATGTCTCAGACATGTTTACACTTCACAGCATTGATTCATACGGTTGAAGATGCAGTATCACCGCACTGCCATTTTGCAACTTGAACTTTTCTGTGACTATTTATTTTCGACCAAACTGTGTGACCTTAAAACGTGCCTTGAACTCCCTTTGTTCAAATATAAATCTCAACTCAAAAGGCCTTCAGAAAGTGTTCACGTAACCATGTTTATCAAATCTTGCCAAAGTCTCTGAGCCAGTCTATTCACAGATGTATAAATGGATTGATGAAAGGGCCGGTCACAGTTCAAGGACTCTTCGTATTCTCACTCTTGCGTTTGTCGTGTTATAAATGAAATCCTTGGCTTTTTTTCATTTGATAGAAAAGCATTAGAGATATTACAACGTGCACTTCTGTTCTTACACACTCTTACGACACATCCAGAAGGCAAAAGGAGCGAAGAATGAAGCTGCAGGGTCCCTGAGGAGGAACCAGTGAACGCAATGCGAGATTAATGCGTTTCCACTAATTAAGGCCAATGATGGTTTACTTACGATGGCAGGGTCTGTTCATCCAACAGCTCAGATTAAATGCTAATAACTAGGTGTGTTTGTTCAACGGAAGAGTGAACTATCTCTGTCAATCCACAGCCAATACTGCGCAGATATGCACGAAGAAGAAATATATGCAATAATGTTCATAATTAGTTAGTTTGACAAGGTTTGATTAAAATGCGTAAAAGGAATATCTAATCAGATGAAGAGATCTAATACATGCTTGACTTCCTGTTCATTAGTAACATCCTGGTATTTCAATCCCCGGCTGCACCTTATAAGAAAACATGTCAGCCTTGAATATATATTTTTAGACGTCCCCTGTTCGTGCGCCACTGAGGGATTTGTGAAATATTTTACAAGCTGTAAGGCATTAGTACCATGAACTATCTTTGTCAAAGATTTTTTTTTTTCTGTATAGACTAAAGTTTAACAGTTATCTACCATTTACAATGCTGCTGTTTGACCTGTTGACCCTTGATTCCAACATGTTTTCTTTTTTTCTCGTTGTAGGCCAGAAAGTCAAACACTAGAGGCTGGATGTGTGCTGAGGAGAGAGTGGGCGAGCGAACTGGATATTGAAATTACCTGAAGAACAAAACCTTTCAACCTGCTTCAGCATTATCTTAAAATAGTCCACATGTTTACGGACTCTATATAACATATGCTGCACAGCTAGTATGTTCACTTTTAATGCATGTGTTATCAGCACGAGCGGGGACTCATTCAATGTTTGATGCGGTATGTCTTGAATGTAAATGCATGTTTGTGTTCGCTAGAGTCTGCAATTGTACGCCAAAACCATATCACTCCATTTCACACATTTTGATTGCATGGATTATAGGAAACTCTTGTGTTACTGCGTTGTCTCGCTCTCTCTCTCAGCGTATCATCTGCTTACACTGCAATGGCTTATCTACCGGGTTTAGAACTGACATAAATAACACTTGTAACTCCTTGTGGTAGGAGTGGGTAAAGTTATGCTGATATATTTTGACGCACACAAATACAACCCTGATCCTACCGCACAATGTAGTTCATATTTAGGTAGTGGACTATAAATAGACTGTTTTTCTCCTTTAGGCGGAGGAAACCTTGTTACGGACGGTTAGGTGTAGCCGTGAGAAACAGGATCACATCAAAGGCCCGTGATTCCTCTCAGCACTGACCCAGTCGTCCAAACAGAATCCTGAACACTACACTCTTTTATCAGGACAGAAATGACCACAGAAAAATTGAGTATACAGGCAAATGCTGAGAGGCTACTGAAAGATTTAAATTGTGGTTGTTAAAAAAAAACAAAAAATTAAGCGTTGATGCTGCATTACCCAATTTTCAAACCTTGAAAATAGCAATCATGTATGTAAATGTTTCTTTAGCTCACATTTCATTTTCACATGCATAATTTAGATTTGCGCGCCATTGCTTGGCACACTTACTTCCGGGTTTGCGATCGATTAAAATACTTTATTATCAGATGAAGACAGCACACAGCAATCTGAAGCAGTATGCAGCATACTCATTTTACATTTTTTATAAACTTTTACCTAGATGAAAATAGAATATTGTATATTTTCCTTGTGGCAATACATTGTGTTTCTGCCAATGCAGCAGAGTTAACCTGAGGGCACAGTCAGTCATAGTCATGCAATGATTAACTGTTGAGTCTGGTGATCTTTTTTACCACTTGGTTTATACTTACTGTCTCTATAATTCCATTGGGCATGTTGACAGAAGGATTAGCTCATCAGAGGAATGCATGGTCCGTCTGCATCAAATAAAACATGGCACTTTACAGGTAAGAGTTAAAGGATAAAAAAAACAAATAGACAAACAAAACACTGCCAACTTCTGCACAATCAATGTGCAAGTACTTAACGCTGTTAATCTGAGGTGAGAGAAGCTTGATGATGATGAATGAGCTTGTTTATTTCCCACGCATTACTGAAATAAAATAAACTAAACTTAACTGTTCATGAGCCTGAGACAAGGCGAAGCAAGTGGTCACCAGACTGTAAATCTACACAGAGGATTTCCATCTGGATTTACCAGGTAATACACATCCATAATTTTAGAGCAGCAGTTGAAAGTTGAAAGAGTCTGGGAAAGTATCACCCCAGGTTATGGCGAACAGAATCATTATCAAGACCGACAGTAAATATAATAATAATATTATAATATTAAAAAGATCATTTAGAAACCAGTTAGTATTTACATGAGTGCCTTAAGCTTTTTCTTTTCCATGATCAGGCTCCATGCACAGATACAGTTCTTCCATGCAGAGCCTTTAGCATTTAATGCAAATTGGTACAAATCAGTGTTTATTAATATGTATTAGATTGTAGTGGAGAGTTAATTGGTCAATAAAGTCATTCACAGTTTCTAAAACATGTTGCTGAATTGACTTGAACTTTGTGAACCATCAGGGGCTCCGTCCTGTTTGCATTATGAGCGCGCACACAGACATCCACTGCAAATAAACATTCAGTTCAAGGATGCGTCCACAGCAGGGGAACTCAAATATTGACAAGCGTAGTCAATGGTTTTAATATGAGCCGTGTAAACTTGCAAATGATCATCCCACTCCCCCTGCACATACATACAAATCACCTCCCTCCCAAGATGTCACTGGGTTCACGGGAAATAAATCTGGAATCCATCAGGTTTTAAGATTTCATGCATTTTAGGGATGGATTTTTGGTAGTGTAGTGCGTGTACAAAGTCTTATTTAAAAACAGCAGTCTTAAGGCATATTTTTACAGAAAATACACCAATCTCTGAATGTGTGATGTTTGTGATGTGATGTTTAAGTGACAAATTAGGCCACAGAAGTTGTAGCAGAAGTGATGCAATGTTAGGAAGTAACGTAATAATATAACCAAATATACCGCAAATGCATGTTATAAACAATACAGTTTCCAAAGTGATTTACAAACATTTAGCTCTAAAAGTCAAATGAAATTAAATGAAAAAATGAACGCAATAAACTGGATCTATAAAGTCAACAAAATAAAAATATTTAAATTAAAAACTAGATAAAAAATAACAAATAACTACCATCAAATGAATGAAAGACACAGACGGCCACACAATTCACTGGTACAGCTGGTCAATCGCTTTGACGCACTTCAGTTTCCCAAACAAAAATTTAGCTCTGCAAAACTTTGTCAGGTGTTTTATGTGCTCTTTATTTCTTTTGGGCTCTGAAGTCCTGCTCTCAGTGACCAAAGTTTAGTGCAGTCTGCCATTGGAGTTCAAACTTTACACAAATGAGTTTACGTCTGGAGTTGTGGTGTTAAGACTAGTTGATATATAAAAGCTACAAAATATTTAACCTATTGAGATTGAAACCTCTTCTTCAAGGGTGACCTGTTTAATATAAGTTAAATAAACATATACATTTTGATTTGCAGAATGGATTTTATTTCACCAGCTGAGGAAAATTAAGTAATGTCAGAAAGGCAGATACATCAACTTTTTCCATTTTGTATGTATTTGTAAATCAGACAATACATTTACACCAACATCTCGCTGTCTGTAAGTGCTGAGTGAATCCTTTGTTGCTTCCTTTTGGTGCTCATAAATTGTAGGGTATTTTTGCTGTTTAGTTTGAGTTTCTGTATTGAAATAGACAATGTGAGAACCACAGTCCTTAAACCTTGGTGAACAGGTCTGTAGTATTGAGGTGTGTTCTGTTCTGAGTTTGAGAACTGCATTAACTGATACAAACTATTACAACTTATTTGATCTCCTATCAGACTCTGTTCAGTCATAAATGTTTGAAACAAATGAGCAAACTAAACCAAGTTTCTGAAAATGTGTTACACCGATTGAGAAAAGCTATAAACGCCAGAGAATAAAACATGTCTTCAGAATGCTAATAGTATTCTATAGGTTTTGCTTTTTAAATGACCAGACCTCAGTTTTTTATCATACCTCATGACGTCATACCTTGACAGTTTTGACTGCACTCTGCTTCTTCTGACGTGTTTGGTCAGCTGATTTACAGTTTTGACACGCTTTTTGAAACTTGGTTTAGTTTGCTCACTTTATTCAAAGATATGTTTAAGGGGGCTTAGGTCAAATCATTTCTGATAAACATACAAATCAAACATAACAGCAAAAGATAATATCTATGAGCATGAATCAAACCGGGCCAATGGCCTCAAAAGAGTGAACAGACTGTATAGGGAAATCCTATAGTCCAGTGATTCTCAACCTGGGGGTTGGGACCAAATTAATTCTGGGGGGATAAGGGGAAACATTTATACAATAGTTAAGACTTGATACACTTCAAGTGTAATGGTAAATGTAGATTCCTATTTATTGGCCCATCAAAGTCTATATTCTCCAAATTAAATAAAACATTAAACTTAAGGCTACTTTATCACTTTGTGGTTTGCCTTGTTGTTGTGTTCGTGGGTCACAAATACCAACTGTTGTTATTTTGGGGGCTGCGACTGAAAAGGTTGAAACGATCTACAATCGACAATCTACATATCCAGTGTGATGTTGGTGTAAATGTCTGATTTATAAGAAGATATACATTATGTATTGCAAACTGGACGACTGGTGATGCCACCGGTGTTCTACTGAACACCTAAGAAACTCTTTTATACCAGCAGCGTTTTTATAACAAACACTTTGTATAAATTTTGTTGTTATTTATGCTTTCTTATTGTACACTACGCTGTCTTAATGTGACGCTACAAGGGTCTGTAGCAGAGTCCATAACGTTGTCTAATTGTGTTTCATTGTGTTGTGTACATGTGTTATGTAAGTCCATAGCATTTTAATTTCCCCCTCGGGGATCAATAAAGCATCCATCCATCCATCCATCCATCCATCCATTCAAAAGCAGCGTTGTATTTGCTTCTCTCCCACGGCCCCCCGCAAAGTTCAGTGGTAAACATGCTCCTTGTTGTGTGACTGGCTCTGCTGCTTGTTCCCTCTGAAGCCTGTTCTAGTAGCTGTCTTTTTGGGTTGACTTTGGTGAAACCCACTTCAGAGGCAAGGCAAGGTACTAGGCTTTTGGGAAACAGCTTTCAAGTCTAAATCTCAGCCCACTGCAAGAGGGACATCCATCTCATGGTTTAGGACAATCCCAGGCAGAACAATAATCAACCGACTAATTATGGATCAGGGAAACCATCGAGATCCAAAAACACACTCGCCAGACTGTAAACTGGGACGGGGGGCGTACCTTCTTTCTCATACCTGAGATACAGTTCTGAAGATGTCGGACTGCAGATGTCGTCCTACTGCTCCAAAACAGCACCAAAATCTGTTCAAATCACATCAATGCAACATCACATGACACGAGAAGGTAGCGGGTTCTGCCTGGGACTTTCTGTGTGAGTTTGCATGTTTCTCCATGTGTCTGGGTGAGTTTTCTCTGGCCACCCCAGTTTCCCCCATCAACTCAAAAGATGCACCATAGGTAAATCCTCCAGTTAAGGTCCTGAAAGATGGGTCAAATACTTACTACTACTTAATCCCTTTTGTCCTGGGTGGGGCATAGGTCATATATTAGAAGATGGGTATATTTAATGGGTCAAATGCAGGGAATGAATTTCCCTCGTGAGGGATTGATAAAGTATACCGTAGCCTTAACTTCAAGCAGAGTGTTCTAACTGAACAAAACTATTCATAAGGCGTTCACAAGAAGTTCAGAAGGGACTATGGAGGCAAGTCAAGTTTATTTGTAGATCAGTTTGTGCACAAAGTATTTCAATATAATATATATAAAGTATAATTACGTATATCAGAAGACCTAACAAATCTAATAGGATTAATTTAGACACAGTTACTCTTACATCCCATTGAAATGTAAATGACCTGGTCGGGCTGTTCAGAAAGATAAAGACACGTTCATCCCAACCAAAGCAGTTGTAAGTTATGGACGTTATTGTATCATCTGTTCAATTGTTTCATTCGTTTTGGCGTTAAAATTGATACAGTGTTGAGTCTTCATCAGTTTACAATGATTTTATAACTTTACGATCCGCATGTCCAAACCACTCTAAGCATTGACACGGTTCAGTTTCACCCGAGTGTGAGGCAGTCATGATTATACACTTAGTAATTTTTCTCAGTCCATGCAGATCTCTCCCACACACTTCTTCTGAGCCTAAAGCTGATCACAATCCACAAAAACACCTCTTCATTACCGAGCCACAAATTGAATAGAAGATAAAACTTGACCAAGGCAGGCAACGTGAATCTGGATTGGCACATCTGATGGATTTTGCAGCTCTGTGGCAGTCCCAATCATTTATAAAAATTAGGTCACTGTTCAATCTAAAATTGAATGACCGATTTTTCAGCTTAATCTAGCGGGTTCTCCTCTCCACGTGACATGTTGGATCCAGCTTGGAGCAATCTGTGTAATTAATCACTATTCATATTTGTGGCGTCAAAGTCTATTTCTGTGCGTTTTTGTGTTAAAGCCATTGGTGTAGTGCTGCGCTAGTACACATGCTAATTATAACTTACTGGAGGTAAATGACCTTGTACAGTCTGTGCTGATTAGGAAACAACAAAGAGAGAATGAAATCTTAAATTAGTCCTCTCTAAGGAGATGCAGTAGAGCTACCAGAGAGTTTGTATGAGAGGCATTTTCACCACAAAACATAAATCAATACACAGCATTTATTTATGGTTCATTTCTATCAGATCCAAATATACTTGAAGAGAAAAACAACACTGACAACAACAATTTATAAGAGATGGACAAAGGACTCCAAATGTGCAATCTGGAAGAGTTATTTGATCAATTAAAACTTACTTACTAGATGAATTCAATTATTTATAAATGATATTACAAATTTGGAAACAATTTTATAAAATGTGATGCAGTATGTGATTTATCAGTGCTGTGTGTTATAGAAAGTGGGTGGTAAAACAGAATGATCTCTGAAATAAAAACAAAACACAAAAACAAATCTAAAGCAGTAACTAAGTTGGCAGGTAATCGTCAGCAACTGTTGGTTATGGGGCAATGCTTCTGATGAACACCCAAAGTTGTATCTATCATAATTAATATGTGAGTTATAAAAGCCTAACGACATTTGTAGGGTTCATGTGAAAATAACTGTACTCACTAGTAATGCAGATACACATTTTCCACCATAAATCTTGCTACTGTTCCTACTTACTATTCATGTTTTACGATAAAAGAGAATTAAATAAAAAAGATTATTTTCAGTGGTGTAGAATCCTGGTTTTCAGTGCACTAGCTGCTATATTATTCAGCATTTTTCATTATTCTAACAAGGCTTTACTTTTGAGCATCACAACACAAAACGCTGCATCATCAATAATGATAAAGCCTCCTCCTCCTGCTGCTCACATAAATCCCCTGTTATCTTTGAGGTGGTGCTGAGAACCGCCTCTTTGAGACGTGTGGACACAAATGTCTCTGTTCTACAAAGGGGAAGCTGTTTTAGTGCTTTTAGAAGGTGGTTTGATAGCCTCCCCTAGAGCGCCAAACAAAAACACATTTATTTTTCATGCCTTTTTGTGCCAGTGCTGACTTACAGGTTTGCTTACACTGCTCCGAGCCTTCCTCTAGACACTATTTGAAGAGGAAAAGGAGAAGAGCAGGGAGAGGAGGAGGTGACGAGGGAGAAGGATGTCTTGAAGGAATGACGTGTCTGAAGTCAGCTCCTCCGAACCTCCCTGACAGCTGCAGCTCTCCGTCAGCCCGCAGCACTCCACGGCATCGCGCACATGAAACTTTATAAGAACCGTGTCATGGAACTTTTCACTGGTTTGAAAAGTGGAAGAAAATTGTTGACACTTGTGGCTCACTCTGCAAGTATAACATATAGGCAGAGTAAAATACAACTTTATTGGCCTCAGGCAGGGAGGGCCTTATATATTTGACCTCTAGGAATAAAATAAGAAATCACAGACCTGCTGAGGCTACCAAATCTCTACCAAACCTTTTCAATCACAAAATATGTTATGTTGACACATCTAATTCCAGTCTTTTGTGGGTTTCTTAAGCTGTTTCAAACATTTCTAAATCAACATGAGTCGTGTTTGTTTTGACAAAGGGAGGAGGTATGTGTTCCTCTGATCTGATCAGTTTGCCCATCAGGGAGGGTAGGGATTTAAACGGATGGACAGATTATCTATTGAATAGAGCATTTCCATAAAGTAAAGACTACACGCTTTCCTGTGCTTTACAAAGAGTGGGACCGGATCTTCTCAGCGAGAGTTGGGCGTGAATGATAGATTAACCAATCAGAGAAAGTAAATAAGAAAGAAGCACATAGGACTGAGAAACAGTGACGTGGTTAAAGGGGCACTGTGTAGTTTTCTGGTGGAAACATCCTCCTGGAGATGGAATAAAATAAGCAATTTCCTGGAGACAAGCAACAAACCAAGTACTTTTTGGGCAATAAAAAACATCTTTAACTGGATAAATTAATGAAATTAGCTCATATATATATATATATATATATATGTATATATATATATATATATATATATATATATATATATATATATATATATATATGTATATGTATATATATGTGTGAAAACTATTTTAGCAATTTTATGAGAAAATCAGATGACAAACCCTTAACTTGAAAACCCACATAGTTCACCTTTAAGGCGAGAGAAGTAATATGTAGTAGATATAGTAGAAGTAGATATGATACTGGTCCCAGACCATCCTGCTGTCAAACTGAAAGTAAGAGGCCCTGGCTCCACAGCCTAGTAATATAGGAGAACTGAAGCACTTCAACTCATTTATCAAAAAATATTTTTTTTTTCTTAATGACAGAGAAGTAGGTCTGAGTTTTGCTCAAAGAAAATTATTTTTAAAATGTGTCCCCAAAAAGTGATATGTGTGCAGCTTAAAGTTTGCTGCATGTGTTACAGCACTGTGATATGGTGTAATCCAACGACAATCAGACTGTGTGATTCATCTGCGGTCGATGCTCTGACAATAAGAGGAGGAGGAGGAACAGTGTATGCAGCTTAACAACTTGGGACATCATTGTTTTGATTGAGGAAACGAAATCTTTTTTTATTGAATGTACGGATCCAGAGTGCCCTCCAGGGAAATAACCTGGAGTTAGCTTCAGGAGTTATTGTTGGTGTTCCTGTGTGGATAAAGCATGGCGGGCCAGAGGGATAGCGCCCCCATAAGGTGAGTCTGGGGGCGGGAAGTGGAACAGAAAAGACAGAGGAAAACTGGGTCAGAGAACAAAGATGAGAGTTGCAAATGTGATTGATCCCACAGTTTAAAGAGCTCCATATTTGGGGAAAAAACAAACAAACAAACAAACAAACAAACAAACAAACAAACAAACAAACAAACAGAAAACTGTTAACTCAAAGACTTATTATTTTTTACCATGATTAGTCATTAAGTTATTCTATACTGCAACCATTGCGACTGCTATAATATTCTATATGCCTTTACAGTTTTCTCTTTTCTTCTCCAGCTCTGGGAGACAGCTGTGAGCCTCTGGGTCAACAAACCCAAGATCAGAGGAGAGATCCACACTTTCCTGTCTACTTCTACCCATAATGGTATTAGTGGCAATCCATTAAGGACATAATGTCTGTACGATGAGACAGAGGAGAGCACTCACACTCGTCCCCCTCGTTTGGAGCCTATGAATCACTGTTCACTGCAATAAATCAATAGAACTTGCACTCGGTCTCATCGCTGTCCTATTTTTCAGCCCTGTGCCTTCAGCCTGATATTCTAATGCCAACACACTATGGAGATCAGAGATAATAACTACACTCATTTGTGCAGCTACAGCCTTTGATAGAACCATGTCAGCTGGCACAGTATGGTAAGATTCAGATGTAGTTGGAGGTACAATATGAGGGAAACAGACGAAGTCTTCAGTGAAAGTGAATAGAATTCCTGTTAGAGCTGTGATTATATTGAGATTACATTGAGAAAGCGGTTCTGCATGTACAGTACAGGGGGAAATGGTTACCTCCACACAGTGCAAATAAAGTAAGTGTGGAAAATAAGCACACAGGCTTTGTAGTCAGTTGATAATCCATTCACTTTATTTTTAGAGCACAAGCCTGTTTCCAACATGCTGCAAATACACACATTTGATTTAGAAAACAATAAAAGTAGTGCTACTTCAATGCTCTATTTGCAAACCTCAGAGTACTGGGTGACTGAAGTGCAGTGTGAAAAGCCCATTTTTCAGATCTCAGTCCAGTTTGGTCAGGAGCTATGTTCTATGTTGATGCAGGAGTCTGGTTATAGACAGGAAATTCACCAGAACAAGAAAGAAAGGACCCGGAGTGCTTGAGATTCATATTTCAGCCCTGTGACTTGACCGTGGTCCAGGATGTATCTCAATCAAGACCTTAAGCTCATACCACCAAAAAGTGTATTCACGGGACTGTTCTAACTCTCTGATGTCTTTTCCACCCCAACAAATCACATTGCCAGCCCAAAATATTAAAAAGAATAAACAACTTTCTACCTAAGACGAAAAAAGATGCAAATGTGACACAAGTTGTAGAGTTTGCTGAGCACTGCAGACGACGTGAATAATTGACTGCGTGCTTAAATAACTCGGCGCTGGAGGTGGAGTGAGGCTCGGGTACAAGGTGCTGATGGGGCACAGGCAGAAACTCACACAGGGGAACGCAGGAGACGTTGGCGCGGTTTTGATTGGCTGAAATGAGATTAATGTTGCTTCTTTCATCACCGCTTCCTCAGTACCTGTGCGTTGTCTTCCCGGAGAAAGCTAATAAATGAACAACATTTTCGACAACTGGGGTAAAACAACTTCATGGAGACAAGCAGGTGCCGCATGCTCAACCCAAAAAGTTACACAGTGCACCTAATATGAAATGTCAGATGTTTTGTCTGCATTCGACAGTGTACAAACTTTTTAAGGCATTGGTTTTGACTCTGATTTGAATGCGCTTATACTTGGCACTGGAGATATGCCTTGTTTTTTCCATAACAGGAGATGAGAAAACTAAATTGGTTGTTCTGAGTTTCAGCACAAAGGAAAATGGAGGCACAGTCAAATAGAAAATGTGTGATGAATGTGTATCTGCGCTGACAAACTGTAGTCAAATCTCTGGCAGCGTGGGGGAAGAGGAAAAAAGCAGATTTAAGGCCTTAGATTGTCCAAAAAACAGAGCTTTCTTTGTAATTTATTCTGCAGTCTTTTTTAGCATTCAGTGGAAATAATACAAAGAGTAATGGATTTTGGTCACCCACTGGTTCCGCCTCTTGTTAGCTACAAAAATAACTCGACCCTAGTTCTATAACCGTTGTTTATGGCAGCATA
Source organism: Rhinogobius similis (assembly GCA_019453435.1). NCBI lineage: Eukaryota > Metazoa > Chordata > Actinopteri > Gobiiformes > Gobiidae > Rhinogobius > Rhinogobius similis. The sequence goes on from CM033631.1 coordinate 24,326,354, forward strand.
TAACAAGAACTACAAGCTGAGTTAATGGCAGATGTATTAGAAAAACTATTTGGAAAGCCTTGGGGTGTTGTGGAACTGCATGCCTTTGCTGAACAGTCAATATTTACACGAACAAAGGGACTTGTGCATGATTCAACCCAGAAACAACTCATTGTGGGGCTGTTAAAAGTGTGTGCCTCCAATTTAAGCCAATCGAACCAAATGAGAACAACACATTGAACATAATTTCTGTTCAGAGCAGTCTGTTACGTTTATTGTAGAATTCGGTGTATTTATGTTAATATCCTCATCAATAACTGTGACTTAGTTGTAACAGCGACCGTCCACAAACCCAACAGTCGATGGTTTGATCCCAGCTTTGGCCTTGCCTTGCCTTTGTGGCTGAAGAGGCCAATGGCACAGATGGGCAGCCTCTCTTCTGTGAGTTTATCCCAGGGAAGCTGTGACATTTGCAGTGGGGGACAGATTGAAGAATGTATTGTAAAGTGCTTTGAGTATTTTAAATGGCACTATATAAATCCAAGGTTAACAGCAACTATTACTTTACTACTAATAATATTACAACTCAAATGTAACACAAAGTACTTGTTTGATGAATCCTGGTTTGAAAATCTCCCCCTCCGATCGTCAAAAACACTCACTTCTGATTTCCTTCGTTGTGTGACGTTTTTCGATAACTAACGTAGCTGAGAATCTTCTGCTGTTTTGAGTCCTTCAATCATCATCCAGACTCGCTGTGAGCATTTCTGCCATCTAATCACGATCATTTCAACTGCGTCACATCTGTGGACAGATATATACAAATATATGTAATTGCCTCTGCAGCCAGTAGATGGAGCCACAGCTCAATATGGCATCTCCCAAGGCCGCAATAATTGTTCTTTGTAAAAACATTTTATTTTTAGTTCTAAAACATGAGATGTCAAAGTAAAGAGACTCAAGGGCATGTTTAAAGGCCAATAACGCATAATGTTTGTCCATGAGTACAGATGAACCAGCAGAGAAAGCACCGTACGAGAAATCATTTTCATCAGGAGTAGAGAGTCACCCACAGCTACAGCCACAGGACACAGCCATAGGGCCCAGAGGAGAGACACTAACCCTCCAGCAGGGGCCCACTAGCAGGCCCCAGAAGCCCCAGCCGACCACTGCTCGTGATGCAGAGGAAACACTGGAGAACCTAAAAGTGACGAAAAATAATTTAAGTAACAAGTAAAGTTAAAGTAAAGTAAAAACTAATTAATTAAAACTAAGACCTAGAATTTAGTTAAAATAGATGAATAAGTTAAAACATCGTTGAAGAAATAGACTACACCAGATCTAGATAGAAAAAATAGTAAGCGTAAAATAAATATAATCAATAGAATAAATAATATAGAATGTATAAATACAAATAAAATAATATATATAATCAAAAGCTGGGCTGAAAAGGTGAGTCTTCTACTACTACTGCTACAGTGACGACCCCATCTCCTTCACTGTGGTTCTTCCCGAGGTTTGCACTTGTTCCCACAGTTGGTTGTTTTTTATTTAGTTTTTCCTTGCTGCGAAGGAGAGTCAAGGACAGATGCTCTGGGACAGTTATCCATTTGCTAAATTCTCTTGAACATTGTTTATTTTAACTGCTTTCTACCTGAGGCCCATCGAGGCAACTGCTGTTGTGATTTTGGGCGCTACAAAATAAATTGAATTGAATTGGAATTGAAATACTGCTATACTACTACAACAATAATGACTGTACTATACGACTACTGCTGCTACTACTTTTCCTTCTACTACTACAACAACAACTACTATAACTACACTACTGCAAATCTACTACTTCAACAACAACTACTGTACTACTACTACTACAATTATTAAAAACTACTAATACTGCTACTATACTGCAATAACTACAATTATTACTACAACTACTCCTACAACTGTTACTGTGACTCCTACTACTAGTACTACAACGACTACTACTCCTACTACTACAACTATTATAACATTACAAAACCAGCTACAAAACCAGCTACTTCAAATGTACATTAAATGAAGTTGAGTCCATGATCTAATAATTATGCATTTCTGGATGAGTTTCTTCTCTCGTCTAACTTTTCTTGTGATTGACCCATCCACAAAAGTCACTACTTTACACCGTCACCATCTGGAGCCGGCTGCTGTAGTTTCACTTTGCATCTGTTCAGTTGTACTCCAGCTCTTCTCTGCAGAGAGTGGGTGGATTTCTCTTTTCCATAGTTAAAGAAGTTGTTAAATTTACCCTAAGATTCAAACTAAAATTGGGTATAGCCTGATGCAGCGTGTTTTTAACTATTTTTGCCCGTGCTCAAAGTGTCCTTATAGATCATTGCGCACATTGTCACGCTGCGGCGGATGGGGAGCCACAGAAGTCTTGCCAGCAGCAGTCAAAGATACAAAGATACATATATTCACAGCCACAAGTCACTGCAGCACGAAGGCATCCAGGCTTCAAGTACAAGATTTACTCATCCACAGGGAAAACAGGAACAGGCCCGCAACACAAATACGATCATTTTTGTCACTGTTGCCTCATATGCTCAACCTTTTTGAATAATATCAAATAGAAGTATTCAATGAAGTGTCAACGTCTGGGAATTAAACAACAGGATAAAATCTTAACTATTAAAGTGAGACTAAACACTGAATCACATTTTTTGCTATGTGTACATGGTGTTTTAATAGCACTGTCTCCTGTTTTAGTCATTGTTTGGTAGTTTAATAATAGACAGAATGCGTTATCCACTTCAAATGTCAGTGGCCTCTAATTGTGGTTGTATTGCTAACCACAGACTAAACACTAATTATGTGTACGGCCAGCCCCCGAGGATCCGTGTTTGATGTCGATACCACAAACTCTGTTTCCATGGTGGCACCAACATCATGGAGTTGTGCTTGGTTTCAGGCTTTTGAGTCTGGCATGAAAATACACTTTTATCTGACAGCGCATTGTGTGAACCCTTGCACGGTGAAGTGTGGAGGACTCAGGCTGCAGCCCTTTATTTAGGCTGCACCACTCACAACCTTATTACTGTAGCTTATGAAACAGTTGAAATGCTCTAATTACCAATTATAGGAGCTACTTAATTATTAACAATGTTTTGGTGAACTTGTAGTTGTATCAGGTTAATGAAGCCTTGATTGTAACAAGTCAAAGATAAATAGAAGACCAACCAGCATTCATCTTCTTTGTGAATCAACACTCAAGTTGGGACTGATACATGTTCATTTTACTTAAACAAAGAATTTCTTGAGGACACCATTCACTCACCACCAGCAACATGCTGATCTCTCCAAAATACAGTCCCGATCAAAAGTTAAAGGCCAGATAAATAAAAGCCAAAAGTCACATTTTTCATGGATGAATCTTAACAAGGTTCCAGGCAAAGCTTCAATAAGCAACAAGACATGGGAATGAGACAAAAAAAAAAGGTTTGAGTAAACATTTGATTGAAAACAACAATTAAACTGCAGCTGATCAAAAGTTTAGGACTACACCTCAAAAACAACCTCAAAACCCCCCTCAAAACAGAACTCAAAAGTCCCAAACATGAACTCAGTAATGATTAGTGCCACCGTTATTGTTGATCACTTCAGAAAGTGGTTGCAGCGCTTAATGCAGACGTTTCCAAATGCAAAATGTGACTTTTGACATTTATTCAACTTTAGTCTTAAACTTTAGATTGGAACAGTATAGGTAACAGACACACACAGCGGCAGTGTTCTGTTTTTATTTTATACTTTACATATACATGAACACATAGTCAAATTGCCAGTATTTGTTTCTTGACAAATATTCACCAAAACATAAACTGCATCAGCTAAAAAGTCTGCTATAGTCACCTTTATTAAATCGTTATAAGCCACAGCAGTTTTCTTTTACCTTTATTCCAAAATATGAATTAGCTGGCAGTGATTTGTCTCTCTTTGATGATACTTGTCAACAAAAATGTAAATTGCCAAATCGTTATGAGCATTTTATCTTTTTGATTAGATGGAAAGATGTCAAGGAAGTGAGACACCTGTTTCACCGACAAAGCACTCAAGAAATATGATCGCTTACAATGTCAATTAACTTGCAGAGAAGGTCAGCTATTGACCCAGGCCAGGACTATTGACATCCATTAATCAAGGGTGTGAAATATCCCCACTGAATCGATGCGTTCAGGTTCTAATGATGGAGGGCAGATTCACTGTCATTGGAAGAAATATTCATGAATTTCAGCTGATAACAACCATGTCTTTTCATTTATACTGATTTTTGATTTGAATTTGGAAGATTTGAGATTTTGTTTCACCTGAAAAGGCCCACTAATTGCATAGATCTTATCCATAAACTAGGTCTGCAAATCTGTAATCTGACGGTTAAAATGCAGCTGAGTTGTCATGTGAACACAACCTACAAGCTAACCCCCAATGCATTTCATTTGCAACTATTTCCAACTGGCAGGAGTCAAACTCGCTCTGTCAATTATTAGGGATTTCTAGCCTTGTTTGGCCTCGTCTTTTTCCTGAAATTAAGCATAAACCTGTTGCCATGCCTGTCAATGTCCTGCAGTAAAAATCATCATCCTTACCCTCGTATAGCCTCTCCTCCTGACCTGTTTTTTATCACTCCATTCTGCCATGGACCCCCTCTCTGTTTTTGCAGCTGCCTCCTCTATTAAATAAACATGAAGTGGTCACTCCATCAGTTAGCAATAATACAGGAGGAAATATGAAAACACTCTTCACAGTAATGATACGCCAAACAGGCCCTGAGCTGCAAATCTGAGTGTGTATGTGTGTTTACTGCTCAATATCAAAGCCCTCAATTAAAGCGGAGGGAACCTTTAACTGAAGACTGAATTATTGCCGAGGGAAAGCGAAAGTTTTGGAGAACTTCGGAGGTGAGACATATGGACTGAAATATTAAGAAATACATTCACAGTGGAGTTTCATTTCCAGGTAATAACAAGGCAGGGGTTGGCTTATTAACTGTGGAAGAGTTTTATGGCTAAGCAGTTTTTTGTGGCACCCCTCAGTTCAAATCCCAAGATAACTAATAATATATTATAAGATTAGAGTACCTTTGAGTGCCAATGATGCAATGCAAAGTAGAACAGTAGAATTATTTAAAAAAATAATCACGATAAATAACTATTTAAAAATATACCTTAAATCTTAGAATATTAAATAGACCTGGATACAATTTCGATACAAAATACTGTAACATATTAATCGTAGAAAAGGTTTCCGGAAGTCATTGTCAATCAGGAATGAGGGATTACATCGACTTCCGGATAGAAGTCGAAACGTCTCGACCTTTCAAACAGCGTCCGGATGACAACCCCTGAAACCTTTTCTACGATGAAACACGCCTGGACGAATGAGGGATTACATCGACGTAACATATTAATGACAAAATAAAACACTATTATGCCACAAAAATGATTTTGTACAATCTGTGGCTTTGATTATGGGAAAAGAGAATCACATTTAGTCAACTGGACCCCAGTTGGGTAGGCATCACAGGCTCAGCCCTCAAATGGTTCTCATTTTATTTATCAAATCAGTTGTAATAGGTCACAAAGCTCAATTCAAGGCTCAGTTTTGTGTTCAATCTACGTGCTTCCAAATGGTCCTATTTTTGGAAAACATAATATTAACTTCCATTGCTATGCCGACAACTGGCTAATAATCATGTTTTCAATTGTCTCAACTATATAAATAACTGGATGTTACAATGTTGTTTTTGTCAATGCCAATTAATTCATTCATTCATTTTCTACCGCTTGTTCCCGTTGGGGGTCGCGGGTGACTGGACAGTGGCCAACTCGTCGTAGAGCTAACACCGAGACATGGACATGGACAAGGACAGACAACCATTCACTCTCACATTCATTCTCTACGGGCAATTTAGAGTTTCCAATTAACCTACACAGTCATGTCTTTGGACGGTGGGATTAAGCCGGAGAACCTGGAGAGACCCCACGGTAACACAGGGAGGACATGCAGACTCCACCCAGAGAGATCGTGTGATGTTGGGGTGGTCCGGGATTTGAACCCACGATCTCCTAATTGGGAGGCAGAAGCTCTAGCCGCACCCTGTCAATGCCAATTCAAAGACAGAAATCTTTGTCCATAAATCTTTGATATTTTTGAGAATTTATCCTCCCCTTTAAAACAAAATGCCCACAACCTTGGAGAGACTACTGACACACATTTTATTTATGACTCACTAATGACAAAAACTTGTTTCATGCAATTAGGAAAATTGCAAAATTCTTTCACTGACTAACTTTAAAAGAATGTCCAAGCTCTTGTTACCTCAAGGTTATATTACTGCAATGTCTTATGCGCAGGTATTTGTCAAAAATCTATGAAACAACTTCAAATTTAACAGAATTCAGCACCAACACTTTTAACTGTATTTCTGACCTTCACTGTCTTCGTATTCATGCCTAAAGCTCTGGAAATCCTTACCTGAGTTTAAGAGCCACTGAATTGTCCATGCTCTTGTTGACCCATTAGGCCCATGGGTCGTTTAAAGTCTATAGGTTAGACCCTTCATTTTCAACCAGTGTGCCGGAGAACACTGGTGTGCCTTGAGGTTTTGCCAGGTGTGCCTTGAGAAAACGTCCAGTTTTAGTTAACAGATTCACAAATGCGGATTTAGTGAACTAATTTACCTTTTTGGAGTGTCCTGAGCAACATTTGCACCAAAAAAGAATGTAATGTAATGTAAAATCATCACTATTACCAAATTTAAAGAACTAGACAGTGATGAAACATTATTTACTTCATTATATACAATATTTTTAACTTAATGGTCTGATTTGGTAATGTTTTAGTGGAAGGTGGCGTGCCGTGGTAACTTTTAAACCCAAAATGTTTGCCACAACTCAAAAAAGGTTGAAAAACATTGGGTTAGACTATACATTTTAGTAAAATTTGGTGAACATGATTATATTTAATATTTACTAAACATTTTACCCATTTATTCCCAGTTTGATTGTTTTCGTAATGCTTATAATTGCACTTCCTGGTTGTACATGGACAGCAAATATGATGTAGGTGGAGGTAATTCTACAGCTGTTACCTAGCAACCGTAATACCCAATAACAACTTTATTTTGTTGAATGACACTTTAAAGTATCAAAAAGTTGTGTCAGTTCAGTTGTGTGTAAATTGTATTTGTATTTTTTGATGACACAGGTGTAGGGATTCTGTTTTAGAACTAAATCACTTCCTGTAATGTTAAATGTTAAACGATAAACTGCAACTTCACAGATGCAAAACTATAGTAAATAATTACCACAGGTGCCCTCCCACCAAACTAAGTTATAATTAGAACATTTTGTGAACCTGTCATATCGACTTTAACTCTTGTTTGCATACCTTTGTTTTCTGTCTTTTCTGTCTTTCTGAAAGACACTCCATCTCTGAACAGAAAGGTTGGTACAATCTTTCACCCTTTTACAACTCTATCCTCATGCCTAAAACCAAAACAGAGAAAACAATCAGAGGAGTTAGATGACCCTCTAGAACATATGACCCAGGTCACATCTTTGGGTAGTTCAGTGACAACAGATACTCCTTACTGTAAACAACTACAGGTTAGTTTCCATGTAGTTAGCTCCTCCCTTAAAACAAATTTAAGGCTGAGACTTTGCAATGGAACCTGCATGACTGACTGAGGGATTGCACAGTCATTTCAGTGGCACCAGGGATCACGTGATACAGTATTGTACATGATTACTAAAGGTAAGTCATACATACAGGGCTGCAGTGTTAATTGTACAGTCCAACAGCAGCCGAAAAAGGAGCTGCAGAATCTCTCCTTCTCACAGGGTGGATCAGTCTGCTGGGAGAAAGACACGAGATAGAACTTCAATGTAACGCCTTGTAGTGTTCACCTATTGAAAATTATTTTACATTCACAATTAGAACGTCTGCTACTCACGATAGCAAGCGTTGGTGACAGATCATTTTATACTTACTGAAGAAACTGCAGACTTAAACAAAAGTTGGTGGCTCAACAAAAAGGCAAAAGCAGCTTTAAATTATGTATCTACGCTTCAACATGACTCTTCATAAAGTTCAGCAGCTTCTTTAAATAATTTCCAAATTTGAATACAGTCTCTCTGTAATAGTGTAAAAAATGTTGAAACCATGGAAACTGCAGATTAAGTCCTCATTTCACTTAAATGTAACCCCAACAAACAACATCTTTTCATTATTCCAGATTACATCTAGTGCAAAGAAATGTTTAATGACTTCTGTAATGGTCTGCAAGTGACAAGGAGTGGTCCCCCCAAAAACAATGTGACCGGACCAACATTTTTCAGTGTAAATCAGATCAAGATGTGCTTTCGTAAAATTATACGAAAAAATCAATAAAGTGCACAGGGACGGCCAAATGGTGACAAGTAAGAATTGAACTTATCATCCATCAAAACCTGCAACACACTTGGAATGTCCACTGCATCAGCAATGAGCCACAGGCAGAGGAGTGAGCACTGTGCCAGGAGTTATTAGAGTCCAGAGGGAAAAAAAGGGTATTTTTAAAAACACTAGTATGGTTGGCATAGCAAGAGTTTAAAAATAGAATTTGGAGCGAGAGCAGTTTTTCTTGAGTGTTTTGATGTATGTCTGCTGCTGGGTCTTACTGGTTAGATATGTTGTAGTTGTTTTTGTTTTTTATTGAACAGTTGTACACTTGTACCAGTACTTTAAAGGACACAGTGACTACAGTGACTTTTTTGAGCTTTTAAACATGTTCTAACAATGTTCTCTGTCATCAAAAACATACCTGAAGTTGCATTCAGATACATAAAAAAAAAAAAGTTGATTAGAAAATCCTCCCCCCTTCGAGTGTCAAAAACCCTTCCTGCTGAACTTACTGGTTCTGGGATTTCATACGTCACTTATCCCGAATCTTCCGCCGTTTTAAGTCCTTGAATCATCGCCAGACTTGTTCTGAACATTGCTGTCATCTAAACACGTTCACTCCTCCTGCTAATCCACATCATAGTGTCTGTTCAGCACTAACTTCTGTAACTGTGTAAGCGCTGGGCACCATCTGTTGACTGGATGTACTCCGTAAGTGTCATTTCACACAGGCTGATGAATCCTGTCATTTAATCAATAATACACTTTTTTTTTTCCTTTGTCTTTGTGTCCTTAAGCGAGACACTTTACCCACACTGCGTAGTAGGAAAGTGGTGGGTACGTTATTTTTGTATTGTCGTTATTATTATTAATCTTTATTGTTGCAATCTGCGTCATGCAGGGACATTCTTCTATGAGCATTTTCATTAATAAAGAAGGCGCTACACTCAACTACACAAGGCTACGTCGTGAGAGATTGTTTGGTTTTGAGTTAGTCTTTATTTTGTGCTATTTAACAGCTGAGGTTATCCAGGCGGCACAAGGACTTCTCTGCACAGAACAGCTCACGACAGACTAGACTATTGACGAGCCACAGTCATCACTTTATCCACACCAAATTTGTTCATAGCAGTTGTCTTTATATCCAGAATCTCTTATTTAAAGTATTCATGTTTGAATGTTTGCCTTGAATGTAAGAATGTACATACATGAAAAACAAATTAGATATTTACAATAATAAGCCTTGAATAAGGTCAGTTCATATTTGGAAAGGCTACGAAAAGCAGACGTTTGATGGTGCCATCCTGGTCTGGACTTGCATATAGTTTAAAAAAAAGTTAATACAGTTAAATTAAAGGGCCTGTACCTGCCTTTTATAAATGGCATTTTTCAGAGACAGTGAACAATGTGGACTGAAACTGCCTGTGACTATTGGATATTCTGACGCATTTTCTTCATTTTGGTTGAAAACTGGGTACAGGTCATTTAAACTTTTTATAAACATAGCTGAGGTTATAGCTGAGTGCAACAACATAATCAGGAAGTATAACATGGAGTCTGCATTGTGTGGGTCAGCGCTCAGAATGTAACCCCTCCCTCCACAGCTACCCTCAGAGACCACTCTAAAAGAATATGTGATGATGCGGACGCACTGAGTAAGGGTAGCCAGGCAGGACAAAAGGAATACTATATAGCGGTTGCTGCTCAGAGCCTGGTTGTTGTTTTATCCCCACCATCTCCAACTATTCCATTCAAAACAAACAAATGATCCCTGACAACCAGGGATCAACCTGTGGCGGGATGGAAAGATGGAAGATAGAGGCAAAACAGGCAGAGCATTAATGTCAGTGGAGATGACACATTGTTTACATGGCTCCAGGCGCGAGGATGACAGTTTTTGATGACTGATGTGCGTGTCACAAAGGAGAACAAAACACAGGCAAATATGATGTGAAAACACTAAATAGAGCATGTCTAAAGCGAAAATGTAGTGTACGATCATTATCTTAAATGCCTTAATACACGCAGTCAGCTATCACTAAGTTATTACACTTCTCCGGGGGAATACGAGCAGTAAGGGCTGTTACTAGTAATATTATGGATGCAGGTTTAGTTCTTTCTACAGAAGCAACACCGTTTAAAAAAAAAAAAAAAAGTATGTTTAGGCCAACTATTTAAAGCGACAACAATTTAAACAGATTTACAGCAAATGTAGAGTCAAATTAAACAAAATAAATAACTGTGTATATAGTTCAAATTGCAAGAGTTCGGTCTCAAACCAGTGATGTCAAAGTATATCCACTACAAGACTCTGGACTGACAGTGTGCGCCATCAGGCCCTCCAACCACCACCAACCATTCACACACACACCACTGTCACACAATGTGGGTGAAGTGTCTTGCCTAAGGACACAATGACATTTCCTCCTCCGGTCGCTCCACTGTGGCACTTGGTGTACTAAGCAGGCCCTGACCTGCTTAGCATCCAAGATCTGACAGGACTGCGCATTGGGAAGCAGGTATGGCACATGCCCAATAGACCATACCTGCTGTTGGAGCTCAAGTTTGTTTATCTGCTTACACAATGAAGTGACACAATGAATTTGTGCCAGCAGCAAAGAACACGGTATGCTGGGTGATAAAACTTGTACCAGTTAGGAGCCTCAACTGACCAGGTTTCGGACCCTGATGTTCAAAGTGCAAGTCCAGTGCCATACCCAGTGTACCACCAGAGCAAGGAGAGGACTTACTTTTGACATTAAAATAATTAACTAGTGACTTGCGCAGTTTGGTGACACCTGCTGGATCTGCATTCTGTACAAAAATGTGTTCTTTCTCTCTCTCTCTCCCTCTCTCTTCTTCCTGAAAAGAAGTCAATCAGTCCAAACGTGAAGACATTTGAATAGTATAGTCTTCAGTCAAACCAGACCACATTTAAGCTGTTACCTATAGAACTGCAGTGTGTACCAAGAATTTAACTTTGCTTTTATAGTTGGTTTTTTTAGTTGGCTAAAAATGTCACTTTACAGAAGAATTTACCAAAACAGTAAGCTTTTTTACATAATGTTCCAGTTAATGTCAAGGCTGTAATGATGTAAAGTAATGAAAAATACCTGAGTACCAGTGTGCACTAGCGTCAATAAGAGGAATGTGTGTAGGCACCTGGAATGCTCTTGACTGAAAAGGATTGGAGATGTATGGCCAGGAGTGCACTGCCCCGGGCCTCGCTGGGGATTTAAATATCATTAGTGTGCGGAGGTGCAAGGTCTTGATTAAATGCTCCAGTCAATGTCCAATGAGACAATGGAGCACAGAAGTAGATACAGGGGGTTGAGATGTGTTCTCGCACTCGGACCCCGAGGGAAAGCCTGGGATGGTTAGACTCGGCCAAGGTTGCGTGGCAAATCCCCAAATGTGTCTATGTCTTCCTTAAAGATACACCATGGAACTAATCAGCATTTCCACATTTACATAAATATGCACCAGTTTATTTTGTAGCAGCATTTGAGCGTGGTAGACCTTGGCTTTGCAGGAACATATCAATTTTTCCTGAGCGTGAACTATTTTACACATGGATTTGTGAAAATGTAACAGAAATGTTTGTAGTTGTGTTTCTGTTCAAAAACTTTTCTAGCCTATTCCAGAATGAGGAACCAATGGTTGTTTTGCGTTCTTGTGTTTCCACCAACAAAAAATTCTGGAATTCAGACCCACATCACATGTTTTCTGTATGAAAAAGGGACATCCAGATGTTTTAAGGGCCCATTCCTGTACCTTGTCCTTCACCGCTGTCCACTGATCAGCCAAGAATACATATAAATACTTTAGAGATGTGTCGTCTGGACACCAATCTCATCTCCCAAGAAAAATAAATGTCCATGTGTCGCTGAAAAAGGAAAACTGATATTTTTCTCACAGACTGATTAGAATGGTTTTCTTGATACTGGATCTTTCTTGTGCATTAGCAATCTGACAATGATCCAGCTCATCCTGTGCTGTTCCAGTGACAAATAGTGATAATTTACATGGAAAATAAAACATATCCAATCTACAATCTGACCGCAGCTCTCCACACTGTCTGGGGAGGAAGGGAGCATGTACATTCTCTCTCGACCACTGCGACTATCACAGTTGATACTTGGTTATTTGAAAATCCCCCACTGTTTTGTTTACTTGTAACTACCAGTTCATATCTACAGCAGCGGCTGGAGTTAGTCAAAAGAATGAAGTTTCCTCTCAGAGCAAAGACACAGCCAGCTCAGGAGTACGCTGACTGTCAAGCAGCCAAACTGGATAACAACAAAGAAAAAATGTTGTTTGAAAGAAAAAAAAAATTGTAGTGTTTTTGAGGCTTGCACATAAACAAGAATAAGACACTGTGTTCTGGTGTCACAAGTTAAAAATACAGATTATAACCTTTAGGGTGCTTCCAAATGTGTAGTGATTTGCATAATGTTCACAAAGTAATTCTTTAGAAAGTTTGTCTAATGGGTATTACATTAGCCAATTGTAATTGTTCTTTCTTATTGTGAATTATGTTGTAATATAAAGATCAAATAGTGTATAGAAAAGTATTGAAAAGGATTGTTTACCAATTGTCTGTTTTTGTTTTAAACTGGATCATGACAGAATTATTTCCAAACTGATGGAAAATTGAAAACAACAAACAAACAATAATCTTCTTTCTTCAACTCCAAAGCAGAGCAGAGGTGTTGGTTCTGCAAAATCTACTTTTTGGAGTTTTCTACCATGTTTTTATGTTATTCCTTCATCAAAAACATGCCTGAAGTAGTTTTGGAAGTAATTAATGCATGTTTCTTGTAACGTAATGGTACGTACGGCCCCTCCTCGCCACAGAACACAGCAGTAGATAGGGTTATAGCGCAGATAGAGTTATTCATGCTACATTTGTTTTGAGCTTCTTATTGAAAATGTGTCCAGACTGAAAGTGCATTTGGATGCCCAGAAGGGACGTGTCTTTTTATGCTTCTCAGGGACGAGGAAACTCTGGGAAAAGTGGCCAGAGTTTATTTTTGGTGACAGGCTACCATTGGAGGAAATATGCTTTGTTTGTTTATACCATTTTACCGAGAGTTGTGTCTTCAACAAAAGGTTGTTCAATAGTGGATAAACTGAAACACAAACGTAAGAAGGATTCCCTCCCAACAATAAAGACTAGTCCAGTGAGTGATTCTTTGTATTTATTACTGTTATTACCTTCATAAAAGTGTGTGATTGTGTTGTGCTGATGCTTTGAAGGGGAAGAGGGAGAGAGAGATTCATTATATATTATATATTTTAATACTTTGCTTTCGGCAAATAGTATCTTCAAACCAGCAAAAGGTAGCTGGGTGATCTATATTTGTTGTGTTGGAACCATTTTGCCTGTTGTTCCTCCGTCCAGTGGGTGGCACACTCTGTATTCTGTGCTGCAATTACCTGCCCTACATAAAGGGGGAGCAAGGTGCACTCAGGGATTGCAGTGAGGAGGTCAAGAGTCTTTGACCGTGTTCTGTCGCGTCGATTGCTGGATATCTGTGCAATGTGGATGGCTATGGGTAATGCCAATAAACTAAAACAAGTATGTTCTGGACTCTTTTATTGGAACTTTCCAAATCAGAGGCAATATTCATACACAAAAAAAAAAAAAAAACTGCACGCTTGTTAACATCAGAAGGGTGCATGTGTGCGCCCCATCAAAGATTCCTGAACCGCACTTGATGATTGGACCCCACAGTCTCCACTTTAGGTCTTTAACAGACTTGGTCACTGTGGAACGCTTCAGTTCAGTGAAATAATGTTGTGAAAGGCAAGGCCGAAGTATCGCAGGTAAGAACATATATTTTATTACGCTATTGGTACACAAAATAAATAATATCTTGTACATAAAGTTGCACCTTTCTCGCTAATGTACTACAGAGTTTTAGTTCTCACAGTTCTGATAAATCTGGCAGCACCCACAAAACCACTTCATTTACATTTCTTCCGCCTCAAATTTTGTGCATGTTTGCTAAAACGCCCCATTTTGCATATTCATTCATTTGAATGAGAAAAACTTCTCTGCATCATTTCCTACTTCTGTGTGAGAAAATGTCAATTGTGTCAGGTTTTTGCTCCATGTTTAGCGTGTGTGACTGTTTTGCACGTGCGCAAATGTTTGTTAACAATGAATCCCCCATAGAAGTGCGTCACCCCCCGTTTAAATATAATGTTGATGCTGCATGCTATTCAGTATTGCATCCTCACCTCTCTTGCATCACTAATTTTTGAGATTTGTGCATTTTTATTATGGCAATATTCAGCTAGCACAATAGAAAGCACAGGTTATTGAGTACACAAACATGTCTGCTGAGGTTCTAGTTTAAATTGCCTTGTCTGAAATACCTTGTCTGAATTACACAAGAGAGATTCTGTTATTTGGATCCGAGTGACCAATTTCATTAAATTTATGAATGGTCTTCAAGGTCTCTCTTCAACATTCCAGTAATTGACAATTTCATTTCACGACAGACATTTCTTTTGTATCATAGTTCTTTATCGCTCACTTCCAGCACTATCTCTCTAATAAGCACACATATCGTTTAACTAAGTGGTCGCAATCAGCACCTCGGCAAATTAACACCACGGAGGTACATCTGCGCTAAAGAATTGAATCCCGAGATGCTTTCCGCGCCATTTGTCTGCAACAGGAACAGCTGTCTTCAACTTGGCTGCTGCCAAACCCGCTTCCGAAGGCCGGATGAAAGAGGAAAGCAGCAGAGACAGGAGAGGAAGGGGAACAGTTTGAGTCAGCGCTAAGGACACACACACGGGGAGCTCGAGGGCCACTGGAAACACGGAAACCTGACAACTTTCACACAGACGTCACACTAATGATCGTCACACTAATGATGGCCACTTACTCCGATGGGAAAAGTATGGAAAAGCAACAGCACAATTAGAGGTTTTGTTTGAAGTGAAAGAGAATATGACAAGTCTATTATATGAGCCCAAAGATAGTTTTTTTGAGTGTCTTTGCTATTGTTAACTATAAGTACTAACTGTCAAGGTTGCACTGACAGCACTGGGCATTTTATTTAACTGTGAGTGACTCAGGTATTTTAACAAAGAATAAAGAATTAGAACTTCTTGCCAGTAACTAAGATACTGAATTTGTCAGAAAGATACATTAAATATGTGCTTTATACACCCAATATTGCATCAAATGTAGCGCCAAGAAATGAGAAAGTTATGCTTAAATACATAGTGCAGAGCAAAGAAAAGATATATAGTAGTTATAGATAAATGCTTTCTGATCTACAATACTAGTGTTGGAATACATTTTATTGTATATTATATCACTGATTCTCTTCTCACACAAAGTAAGAAAGTATTTGGTTTTCCAAGTAATCCGCCACCAGGTCTGAACCTGCAGCACTAACAAGTCGACACTGAGGCTAAACCTGGTGTGAAATAGTAAACTAAAAGACTAAACAGTGTAAGAACACCAAGCAGCCCTTACATTGTACACATATAGTTAATACACTTTAATAGAGTGCTAAAAATGTGATTTTTAATACCAAACACCAACACTTAATGTAACTGGAATAACAAACATAATTTATAAAACAAATAAGTATACGTTTGTAAGACTATGCAGGTGTTATCATAGTAATGAATTAAGTCAAAGTAACACGGTGTACATTTGCAAGTTAATTCAAATAACATGTGCAAGGCTCTGATCAGGACTATAGTTTACATTTCACTACTGCAATCTATTGCATTGCTGCACAGAATCTTCAAAACATCATCTTCAAATGCTCGCTTGGACACAGATTTCGTGAACATATGCATTATTTTGTAGAAGATGAACAGGTTTGTTTTGTGCTGAAAAGTTTCTGTGGAGAAAGTAGACTTTTGTGTAACTTTGTCATTTGACCCTGAACAACTTGGCAGCAGTACTTGCAAAAAGAATATCGTGATTTACGTAAATTTGTGAAATTGTAGTTGCATGGGAACACAGTCTTTTCTGGAAATAAACTAAATGAATGAATACTAACTTTCAAAGTTTGTAGCTGAATCATTACTTCTGTGATTGATATAGAAGCAGAACGGTTGATTTGTGTTTAATCAACCATTCTGAGATGCATCAATATCAGTATACAGCACAAGCATTATTAAACATGTCTGTATGTGTCAAACAGCTTCACTCCTCCTATTAACAGTGTAGGTTTGAATAAAAGTCCAGTTTTACCAGTTAAACTTATAACTAACTAACTTAGTAAATGTTACTGCAGCGACACAAACAAGAGAGTGTCACACAGACCCCAGCCTTTTGTTTCTTCTCAAAAAGATTCAAAAACAGCTTCCATTTTAATGTGGGTGTTTTTTGTCAGGCATGTTAGGGAAAATCAGCCCAAATAAGGGAAATGATCATCAGAGCAAAGCTTGCAAAGTGCCAGTTGTTATGTATAACAATACATAACATAAATGTTTAAGATAACCCAATGTGCAGTTTATAAGTGCAAAGCAGCATACATAACAAATAGAAAACTGACTTTGTCATTTTCAAAAGAGTGTTTTGTGAAGAGAAATGCTCAGAAAAGTTTTGTTTCATTGTAGATGACAGAAGATCAGTTTGTTATTTTAAAATGCCTTTGTAGCGTTGCCAGCAGTCAATTAATGGCAGCCCCTGCTGAGGGTAACATAGATCTTTCTCTCAAAACCAGCCTGATGAAGCCACAGGATTTTTATTTATTTATTTTTTTTTCATGTGCAAATAATGACAGCGGGCTTTCAAATAAAAGCTAGTTAAGGAAGGTGGCTTTGTTAAACAGGGTTTCGTTGTAGTTACAGATGCATGATCTGTGACATATAACACATCTTTTTGAATGATGTTATTTAACATAGGTCTATGCCCACTAACAGGAGGGTTCTGGAGCATAAAGCAAACTTTGTTGTGGTAATTCAGAAATCCGAGTCAGAACTACCACTCATTTTGTACAATTGAACATTTTTCAATAACAATCAAATTATTTGTGGACTGATCAAATGTAGAGTCAATGACTTAATAATGTAGCCAAGATGCACATTAGTTTGAATCCACTGCCACGGCAAAGTTTCATTACTGGCTATTCTGTCTAAATTTCCGCTGATCCAAGTGATGTTAAAATTTGCACTAGACAACATCTGGCAGCCTCGGCCATCCAGAAGGTTGTGTCTCTATTTCTTGTCCCGTGGGTGCGGGCCCTGCCAGTCTTCAGCTCGACCCCCATACCTTCCTCTCCAGCCGGCCGTGCGTCCAGCCGCTCGTCCCTGCTGCAGCTGCACACTGGCACACCCAGTCCCCTGTGGTCCAGTCTGGAATCAAAAACAGCCCTGGGCAGTTGGCAGGCACTCCTGCAGTTCTAATATTATGACTCCAGCAGACCTTTAGAGATCCTGCTGAGCGGTCACTTATTTTGGGGCTGCTCCCAGAACTGCTTTGTGAATTTAAATAGAGCAAACCTTTTCAAAGCAGATCTTTCAATAAATGGATGTTGGTGGACGTCATGCTCCTTTACAGAACTGTAAAATGGATTGATATTTTGAAAAGTTTTGATTAATGCATAAGCAACTGTTGTGTGAGAGTCATGATTAGGTAAAGTTATATATATCAAGTAAGATTAGAAATGACTTCTGGATGGCAGTCGACACACCTTGATTTCCCAAACATTCTCCAGATGACTGCCTTTGAAACCTGTCTTACAATATTTGGATGTGAAATATCCAAATGTCTTCTTTACTTGATCATAAAGTTCTACACCAATGAATTTGGCATTGCATTAACCTCTATTTATTTATTTATTTTTTTTTTTTTTTAAGAAGGACAGAAAAAGAAAACAGACAGAAACGTGATAATCCTGATACAATACTACAATGCTGATGGGGATGATCCCATAATAATGAAATGTTCTTCAACATTGTCTCACACATTATTACATCACCAGGGCACAATAATGATGACAATAACAATATAGCATTATTTTGGACATGCACAGAAAGACAATATAATATTCAATATAATATTCAATATCAATATCAATTACACAACACATTCCCCAAGGCAAAATGTCTTGCCCATGGACACAACGACTGCATGCTCTGGTCGAAACACTGCATGAACTACTATCACCACCACTCTGCCCCTCTCCGCCGCGCTGGCTGTTTGGTTTGGATAATGACAACATGGTATTCTCAGTGCACATGTGACTCAAAAGCTCAGTAATGGACTGGCAGGAATCTCGAAGTCCAAGTCCAGCCACCAGCAGCAGAGTCCATGTGGCAGCGCGGCCTGCAGCTGTGCCCAGTGAATCATGTGCTCTCCATCGTTTTAGCCGAGCCCTGTCCAACACTGCCTCCTCCAAACACATGGCTCTCCTGTTGGCCTGTGTGCAGCAAAATACAAATACAAAATACACATTAGGAATATAAGCACAACACGAGGATTGTACCAGATTACAGGACCTTCAAAGAATAAACCTGAACTAATGCTAAAGCACAAAAAATGCAATGTAAAAAGATACTTCATGGTACAGGCATTACTGTTTTCTTTTCCAAAGTGAGGGTGACGTTTTTCTAACTCAATACAGTTGCAACAAAGTAGCAAATTTGTGCGTACTTGACACATTAAGTTCATTAATTTCCTGTTCAAAATTGCAGGACTTGGGCAACAGTAGCTTAGAACTTGGCTAGAACAAAAGCGGTAGATGCTTGAAGTATCTTAACATCATAAAGTGATGACAACAGTGTAAAGCTTCAACAAGCCTCTCTTTATCAGTGTGAGGTATTATAACTGATAAGCCCCTTCCTCTGGGTCAACTTCAAATGAAGGACAAAATGAAATGAAAATACAACTTTGAGTGAGATAATTATGAGGGAACATCATTATAACAAGGTTGAAAGCTCATCATTTACTTGATTTTACATATTATGTCCACTTGACAGATTATTTGACTCATTAAAAATCCTCTGATAATATCTGCAGCAAGAGACTATGTGTTTGTGAAAACAAACAACTTTTCTCATCATTTATGGATGCCTAAAACACAGAAGTGAATTGCCTCACTGCTGCTTACACAAATTCACTGCAGACAATAACAGCCTGAAAACCTCTGGGCAGAATGAGCACTGACAGGGGAAGTGATGAGATGATTTCTTCATCAGGGCACGTGGAGATTCTCAACTTTGACTACAAAATCTTCACTGGCTGATTGTATTCAAAGAGAATAGAAGCTGGAAAGATTTGTAAATAATCACATGATAAATAGATCAGTTAATTTCCATTAACAGAACTCTTGTTGGTTGTTCCTTGTTTGAAGTGGCAGAGGGGCTAGCCCTCGTGTCTCACAGCAAGAAGGTTACGAGCCCCTCCATCAACCCACAACAAAAACAACAGGTAAAATCCTGCAGCAAAGGGAGTGCTGACCGAGCTCAATACTGGAGATGGAGTCCTCACTGCTCCTGACAGGTTCCCCGGGGGCATTAAAGAATGGGTCAAATGTTGAGGACACATTTCCCTACAAGTATATTAAAAGCTCATCTAAACTATTGTCAGGATGTGTTAAAATACGGTATTCACACAAACAAGTGCATTGCTGTTTGTGGGGCTTCATATTTGTGAAGATGATCATTAAGATTTTGATCACCAGGAAATATAAATACGATGGGTGCACGGTGGCAGAGCGGCTAGAGCTTCTGCCTCTCAATAAGGAGATCGTGGGTTCGAATCCTGAACCACCCCAACATCACACGATCTCTCTGGGTGGAGTCTGCATGTCCTCCCCGTGTTACCGTGGGTTCTCTCCGGGTTCTCCGGCTTCCTCCCACCGTCCAAAGACATGACTGTGTGGGTTAATTGACAACTCTAAACTGCCCGTAGAGAATGAATGTGAGAGTGAATGGTTGTCTGTCAATGTCTCTGTCTCTCTGTGTTAGCCCTGCGACGAGTTGGCCACTGTCCAGGATGTACCCCGCCTAAGGCCCAAAGTCACTGGGATAGGCTCCAGTCACCCGCGACCCCTAACGGGAATAAGCGGTAGAAAATGAATGAATGAATGAAATATAAATACATTTATTTCATCAACTTTGTAATACATTGTATTTCTGTGAGTAGTTTTCAGACAGCATATGAATTGTGAACAGTACTTGAGCGAGTGATTTGGTCACTTTTCCTACTATGAGAAGTCCACATATGACAGAAGCTTGAATTATCTTCAATACTTTGAACACACCAGTTTCATGCACCGCTTACTTAGATATGATGTAGTTCTTCTCATGGTTTTCTCATTCCAATGACAGTAAACTCAACTTTTAAATCAGTTGTTATGTCTAGACTCTGGTTGTTCAAACTTTTTTCCATCAAGGGTCGCATACTGAAATATACATGAAGCGGAGGGCCACAGAATGATGGTCAATAATTCAAATAGCAGAAAATGATATTGAGGTTATGATGGTAACAGATAACACCTTTGAGCCATAGTCTGGACATCCCTGGCATTTAAATGTACTTATTTTCCTCAAGTCATTTCTTGGACCACTACCATATGTCCCACTGATTCTGTTTCGAAGTAATACTTTTACTTTAGTACCCCCTTTGGCTTCTCTACTCACTTCTGTCAGTGTTCAGAACTTTTTGTATTTGTGTTGAGACATAATACACACACAAGAATCCCCAGCACCCCATCGACTGTCTTAAAGGTTAACAATTTAATCCAAAGGTGATTTGCAGTCACGTCAAATGACAAGGGTAGCACTAGCAGCATCATCCTCAGTGTGCACCACCCAATTATTACAACTCACACTGCGTTAGAAGACTGTTTTATAGCTTTAGTCAGTGCTAAAGCCTACTTTGTATTACTCTCCAAAGTGTCGGCCGGTCACACAGGACCAACTGCATACTTTATTAGGCTATTATGTATAACTGCTTCTACGCACACAGTCGGTGTATGGCTGTGTGGTGCATATGTGGGCGAGTCCCCGTATGGCAGCATGGCAGTTACATAATGTTAACCTGCACACTATTTGTTTTCATTTTACGGACTGGTCATTAACAGCTGCTGACAGTGAATTAGGCCTTATTGCCCTCCTCATGATGTAAGGCTTGCAGTCTCACAAGCAACGTGCCGGAGCGAGAGGAGCTGCTGAATGTAAAGAGTGAGAGTGTGTTAACGGGAGGGAATGCCTTCAAGCAGGTGTCTTTTTTTCACTTGATAATAACAAAATAACAAAGGACGGAACAGAGTAGAGGCCCTCACTGTCTCTGCAATTTCAAGTGATTTAAGGTACATACAACAGAAACATGCCTGTGTATAGCAAGGGAAAACATATGGTTAAAGGAAACATGTTTTGGTATTGCACTATAACATAAGTAGATCATAATGTTGTTCATTGTATTGATCAAAAAATGACATAATAGACATAGACTATTGACTTGCTATTCAAAACTGCAGAACTGATAAACCCCGCCCATTTGATGGTGGCAAGCAGCACATTGTCATTTACATGTTTTTATCTTTGAAAATTTTATACATTTTAGACTTGAAAAATCACGTTTTAAAAATGTAAAAATCTTGGAATCTGAATAATTGCAATAAGTACAGGATGTGGGCGGGGACATGGTATGGGTGAAAACAGGAATTTTTGGAGCATTCAAGCCTCAGTTCCACAAGAATACAGGATTACGTAAACAAGCCTGGAATAAATCAAAATACAAGTTTGAATAAACCAAGAAGAACAACAAATGTAAAGTTTGTTAAAGCATTTTGCACAATACTGTATGTCTCCTTTAAGACCTTAATAAAGTAACAATTCTCACTGAGGTATTGCTGTGACTATGTATATATTGTTTTCCTCCAGCCAGACAACTTTGTGAGTGTCTGACTAGAAGAAAACACGGACCTGTCGGACCTGGCAGCCTGACGGACCTGGCTGACCACACCTCAGCAAGTAGTAACCACATCTGATAAGTGGCACGTCACCACCGCGACCGCTGACAGTTCTAAAGAGGCTCACAGAGAGCAGCCGAAACATGTCAAGGTAAAAACATCTCACTCACAAAGTTATCTGGCTAAAAAATATATATACATTACAGAAACAAAACAGAAGACAAGATGAACGTTACCAGAATAACCGTTCAGGACAGGACCAAACCAAGTCTATATCAGGACTAAACTAGACTCAGACTATGACAAGAACGAACCCTTACAATTTAATTTCCCATTTGCTTTCTCAATGTCATCGTGTACATTTGACACACCACGATGACACACACTACATAGCTCTCCACGTAGAGATGTTTTGGTTTGACATTTGAGTGACCAATGCCATCCTGCTCCGGCTCTGTCTGTCACGGTCCAGTGACTCAGCGCCACAGAGTCATTGCTCAAAAGTCTGAGAAAGGCTTCTTTTAAACTTGCTCACATGTTCCCTTTCTCTGAGGTGAGTGATTCGGGAAGCTGATAACACAAGCCAGAGGAGAGAAAGCCAGATTACACTGTGGTGCGTCTGACCCGGATCATTCTCTCCACCGGCTCCCTTCCATGCCACTCACTACATCAAAGAAAGTAGCGCAGGAACAAAGTCCTTTCTCAGTTCTCTTTGGAAGCAGCTGTCCCACATCCTGCAAGAAGATGGATTATAAAAAGCCAGAGTTGACGCAAAGGGAATAAAATAATTGTCTACTTTTAAGATAGATTTGTCCCCCAGATCTGCATTTACCAAGGTCAAGTTTCTAATTAGATAGACAATAATGATAGCTGAAACAATCCCAACTTTGAGAAAAGCAATTTTAGGAGAAAAATCGTTGGTAAAGATCTCTACATCTTTTATTCAAAGCTTGACCTATTGCTTAATGTTAAATCCATAGATGAAAAACGTCCATGATGTGACATTTGCTGCTAAGAAATGGCCACAGGGTCAAACTGCTATTGAACAAGATGTGTGGCTCTGTGCGAGTCAGACAGAACAGACTGGAAAGACTGTCGATGTAAATTTATCCCCGACATAACATCGTCAAGATAGATGTGGCAGTGGCATAGTGATAATGTTATAATGGGAGTGCAAACTGTAGTATTTGCAGTGTCACAGCTAGATGTAGTTTTCATCTCATCTAAGCAACAGCAAGGCCAACAAGGGTTAAATAGTAAGTCAGCAGTAAGAAGACTCTGAAATCAAATAAAACCTTTGTTAACCTGGCACTGAATAGCTGCAGTGGCACATGATTCTGTGTAGCATCAGTTATAGTGACAGTACTGTGTAAACCATAGGTCCATATTTTATTCCCTGGTCATATGTTTGGTGTACCTTTACATTAGGTACTTAATTCCCTTCCTTAAGTAAAAGTACAGATACAGGGAAAAAAGAGGAAAAAGTAAAGGTAATTCATATAGATTTTAATAATTATTAAAGGTCAAATGGTCATGTTGATAAAGAATCGTTCTAACTATTGTTAGTAGTAATGTTCCTGGGTCATTTATATGGCCTGATTTTGTTTGCTCAAAGATGACATTTGGAGCTCTTGAAAATGTTGGCAAAAGTAAACCCGTCAGACATTTCAGTCATTAAAACCATAAAATAAAATGCTTTTACATGTTTGTCCAGATTAAAAGTGGAGTAGAAAGTACTGATACCATAAAACTGATTGAAGCAAAGTACAAGAATTTGACATAAAGTACTTTTGTTACATTCCACTAGAGATTTGGGATAAGTCCTTGTTTTGCAAGTCTCAAGTAAGTCTCAAGTCTTTGGTCTCAAGTCCAAGTCAAGTCCAAGTCCTCTACTTTGAGTTTCATGTCCTTTTAAGTCATTGTTACAGAAAAGTACTCCATTTCAATTTATATACATTTTGTGAATGGTTCTGTTTTTTTGTTTTTTTTTTCTGGTTTTCTGGTTATTTCATTTTCAACTGTAGGGAGAAAATGATTCAATATATATATATTTATTTATTTTCTTGAGGAGAAGCTTCAAGTCACTGGGCTCCAAGTTCAACTCAAGTCCAGAACCATTGGCCTTCAAGTCCATGTCGAGTCCCAAGTCTTATATTACACTACGTACATTTTATCAAGTCAAGTCTCAAGTCATCAAAATTTAACTCGTGACTTGCAAGTCCACACGTCTGTTTTCCACCACTGACCTTTACCTCTTAATTAAGTTGTAGCTGTTATCAACATCTGAACACCGACCCTAGAGTAAACCATGATATTTAATTCCTACAGTAATGAATTCACAGTTGCAATAGACACAGGTTGGAAAAGTAACAAAGGGTGTGAGCCAAAACCTCGCCCACACACGCATCCACCGCAGAACAATAAAGAACTGTATACTTTAAAATATGCACACAAAGAATTGCTACACAACACTGAGGCTTATGAACTATTTTCTTCAAGTGGCAATGTGACAGGCAATTTGAACGCCTGAAAGGAGAGTTGGGTAAATTGGGCTATTCCACAAAGAGTGAGAGTGTCCTGGAGTTTTGGCGTACAATGTGATGTGATGTCACAAAAGTTCACTTATACGTAATATCTCTGGCCCTTCTCGAAACACAGGGCTATTTAGATGTTACAGTTGTTGGAATGACAAAACTAAAAGAGAACTAAAAGAGTGCAAATGTAGAAGTAATATAGAAGTATTTAATCAGTGGTGGAAGAAGTACTCCATTTTTTTACTTAAGGTGAGACACTACAGGTGAATAGGAAAAAAATCTTGAATTTAAAGTTATTAACTTGAAACTTCTCTGTAGTTTACTCCCACAAACATAAGAAAATGTTTTCATCACGTACTGTTTTCAAGTAGAAATAAGGCATTTTATGTGTAAAAATGGCCAAAAATACATATATTTTGGACATATGAATCTGAAAACAGAACCAGGTTTAAATTTCTTCACTTCATTTCGGTTCATTTTGTACACATATTAGTTACAAAAAACTTTACAGAAAAGATTTTGGATTTCTTATTTAGTTTTTGAGTAAACTAGATTTGACTAAAATTTGTCCTAAAATTTTAAATTGCACCTCATGTTTTAACTTAAAACTTCAATAAATCAGTTTTAAAATCAGATATCAACAATCCGTCTGTACAATACGTCAAAATCTTGTTGAGTCCAAGATTGTACAGTTTGGTGTGTGTGGCTACTTTAAGTGGTGATCCTGATGTCCCGAGGAAGAAAAGTGTGTTTCAAGAAAACGGCCTTTGAAGTTACAATGCCCCATAGAAATCTATGGATGAAGTGGATTGAATGAAATAATAAACCATATTTAAGAGCAGACTGGATAAGTTTGTTGTTTCCACATGAAAGCTGATACGCTGAAAGAGCAAACTGAAAAAAAAAGGGTTTTACCTGTAGTGTCTCGCCTTAAGTAAAAATACAGACGCATGAGCAACACATTTTACTCTAGTAAAAGTATCACATTAAAATTCTACTTAATAAGTAAAAGTATTCAAATATACTGTTGAAGGAATAAAGTAAAAGTATTTTACGCATATTTTAGATAAATCTTAATATTATTTGATAAAGATATTCTTAATAAAGAATATCAGTAACGATGGAATCTCATTTATTAAGTTATTTTGTTATTTTGTTTTTATTTGAAGAGCTCATTTGAATCATTCATTTTCATTTTCTTCATTTCTTTTTGTATCCCATCTTCTGCACGTATTATTAATAACATTATAGCTGAAAGGATTTGCTCAAGAAGCAATGGAATAATATTTTGATTGCATTAAAATGTGGCTTTTGAACTACCAGACTAAACCATTCGGCCATTTTATCAAATGGCACTTGTCTGTTTTCGAGTAGGAACGTTTCATTTTTTGGTTGTTCAAAGCCGGGAACGTGATACAAAATACCCTCAAACCATGTGATAACTGTTTTTTACTTTTAGACAATTTACACAGACACTTTTTTTAAACAATCAATTCACAAAATAAAGGTGTTGTCAGGTGTTATTACTTGTCAAATACCTTATGTGATGTATATACATATATATACAACAGGTGGTGGAATTACCTCTACCTGGAGCCATATTTCGACTGGATTGCAGGATCTGTGCCCGGAAATACAGTCCACCATTAACAGTGTCCCGAGACGCTCCAAAGGGAACTGGTCCAGGGCCAGTCCAAACGTGGCTTGTGTCACATCTGCTGCTCCTGTCCAACCAGGTATGAAAGTCACCGAAACTGTCAAACTAATACAACAGTTTTAGGAACATTTTAAACACACTTTAAACACACGCTGATTACGTTTAGTAAAAATGTACAGTCTGATACGTCATATGCACTTTACGTACAGTACTTTTATTTTAGTGCGTCATTCATTTCCACCACCCTGCTGTATTACTACTATACTTCTCCACCACTACTAATTGTAGTAATAGTATTTCAGTTTAGTAGTGTTTTTTGTCATAGTAGTAGCAGTAATATAGTGGTTGAAGAAGTGGTAGCAATAGTAGTTAGTGACTGTAAAGTGGCATTATCTTTCGATCTTGAACGACAAGATGGTGCTGTGATACATTTGAGCTGTATTTGTTCAAAGACCTTCAAAGCAGGTGAGATATCTAGTCGAGTTCAGACACGACTCCCCTTCTCTTTGACAAAGTACTTTATAGAAGGAAGAATCAATCACGTATTTTTTAACTAACATCAGTCTGACAATAATACAAACAATGCCCTACCTCAGAACCACTTCATTACCACTCCACTTTTGCAGACATCCATGTAATTACTGCTGTCTTTTGTCATCCAGAATATGCAGTGTTCCATTCATTCTTAAAATGTCCTTCGTGTTCACACTTGCGCAGTGGCTCAAAAAAGCAGCAGTTATGACTGGAGAGTAAAAAGAAGACTGTTTTTTGGGGGGTTTTTTGGTATAGAGCCAATGCAGCTTTGCCGTATTAAAGAAGAACTTGACATCAAGTTCAGTGTATTTTTACAACATATCATGCTGTAAAGTAATTATGGTAGTCAAGCGTTAGAAGTGCATCTCTTTTTGGTTCTGTTGACTTTTAATCTTAGTTACTCATGAATTTATGTCATCTTCATTTCATCAATACATGAAAGAGAGGCTGAGGAGGCTTTTGGTCCTTCTGATGTGGGGAGGAAACAGATGACAAAAGCAGATGCAGACAGACAGTGTATTTATGTGAAGGATTTGAGTGGGCAGGTCAGGCTGACACTGACCCGTGAAGAAGGGGGTGATTATTTGACTTGACTTGTTAAACGTATAAACACATCTTCATAACTGTTTGTTCTACAACACTGAGTATGTGACAGACACAAACGACACATTGAAAGTGAGAGTGAATAATGGATTCTAGTTGAATGTAGATTTTCATGAACATGTATTGCAATCTTACGGACTAGAACGTACACACGAGGAGCAGAGGGCTGGAAGTACTGGCTCTCGTCCAGGGCTCTGTTTGTTCTTCTGAATTAGTCAGCCCTGGGAGCAGAAATGTTGTTAATCTGGTGACCTGACTTCCATTCACACATTATGAAATGAGTCACGGTCAATTAGCAGTAGGAGGGCACATCATTCATGCTGCAAATTCACCCTGATGCAGAAGACAGATCTCAATATGGAAGTATTTCTGTAATGCAGAGTCAGTTTGAACAGTACACATTTGTATGAAACTATAAGAAACTTAAAGGTGGACTATATGTAACTTTTTGGGGGGTTCTGTCTCTATTGATGTCTTATTAGTTTCCAGGAATGTTCCACAGTATTATACTTCTATTGCTTATATTTCTTCAGTCACAGATGGGTTTGTTGCCTAAAAGAGCCTCAGAAAAATATACATTCTTACTGTGACACATACATGCTTTCGTCCCCTGCTTGTCTCCATGATCGCATACTTTGAATGTCCCAGGAAATGCATTAAAACGTCAATGACACGGACCGACCACCAGAAAAGTTACATAGTGCACTTTAGAACGATTCTGTAAACGAGATAATGTTGATAATGATGATAATACTCTTGGCATTGCAATAACATCTCCATCGAGACAGGTTAGTGGTGGACCCTCCATCTGAAAATGGTACAAAAAAGTTTCAAAGGTAGTCGACCGAACACTGTTTTTAAAATGTCTTTTTCAGTCTGCTGCTAAGTGCTAGATTGCCTGTCAGTCACAAAGCACCTGTGAGGGTCATGAAAGCACAGCACAATCGCCGTTAACCACCCAAGACTTAGCAGGGAATCAGTGTCCTGGGAGAGGCGACCACAGTACAATGAAGGGAGAAGAACCTGAAACTTGGCCATCAGGTAACAAAGACAGAGCAGTTTCAGGCTATAACTCCTCCCTTAGGGCAGAACTAATCAAGCTAAGAGTATAAAGTCTGACTTCTCAGACCAGCACCAATAGATTGAAAATGAATTTTGGATGGCAGTCAAAAATAGTGCACCTTCAAAAGTTAATATATAGGATTTTTTATAAACACTAAACCTATTTCTCTGTTATGAAGTAAATATATTTTTCTAATAAATGATTAATGAAAAAATAATTAAGCTAAACAAATAAATAGTCCTGCCTATATATATTGATTTGCCCACATACAGGTATTCCAGATTCCCTTCCCTTCCATTCTCCGAGCGGTGAATTGCCACAAAAAGTACTGTTAAAACAACAGAGGCTTGAACATAACATAACAGAATCAAATAATTCATACTCATGTAATCCTTATAAGGGGTTTGCGTCTATATTGCTAGTATTTGCACGCTAGAGGGGGAAATCTGATACCTGTGTGTTAGATCAAAAATGAAAGTGTGCTTTGCGGCGAACCCACTTCTAAAATAAAATCATTAAGATGGGAAAAGGAAGTAGGGATAAGATTTCTATCCCTCCTGACTTCTTAACCCTTGCCAAGAGCGGGTGGAAAAAAACACAGCTAAAAGTTGCTTCAGCCTCAGCTCTTACCAGTTGCAACATGAAAGCGAAATAGCTCGATCCCATCAACTTTGAAGTGAGAGTTGTCATCTCCTCACTGTGGCGGGGGTAAGTAAGGATTCCACATGTTAAATCCGGCTACACTGACACATGGGGGACCTGTCACGTAGAGAAGGACCGTCCTGAGCAGTGACTACTGCGCCCGTTCTCCTGTCAGCTCCAGATACATTTAATCCTGCAGTGTTCGCTGAGTGTGCATTAATACAGGAGGACGTTGGGCTCTTAAACCCCATGAACAGATAGGAACTGATGGTGGGGAAGAGTCAGGTTCATCTCCTGCAACAGAGGTTAATGCTCCTGGACATTCTGACTGAGTTATGGGCAGCACAAATGATAAAATGTTGGCCTAATTTTTGTCCATGGACCTATTGTTTTGCTCAAATTCAGTTTATGCAACAAAATGGAAACTGAAAGTAGTTTCGAAATATTGTGATGTCACCTGTATAACCTCAATTCAGAGTATTAATACTTGTATTTGTCAGTTTTCAGCATTTATTGTTTTGCTGTTGCTAATTTTAATCCAGCCTCATTGTGACAAAATCACACTGTACTGTATATGTAATTGGCCTATGAATAACACTATTTTGAAGAGACATTTTTAGCAAGCAGTCACTTTAAATAATTGCATTGGTTATATTTTCTGTTGTTTTTCTCTGTCACTTGATCAGGAGTAGCACACCATCTTGGTTCTTCTCACTCTATATTTAAGCAGAAAGTACTGATTGATGTTGTGGAAAATCTTGCTTCATAATCCTAACTGAGCCGACTTGTGTCTTTGAAGTTTTCTTATTTCACATTCCTTTACAGAAATCTGACACACAGTGGCTCGTGTGGTTTTATTTTTCTTTTCTTTTTTGTTTATAAATAAAAGTCATTTTGATTCTGCAATGCCAAATAAAATCGGCTGTGCCTGTGTCAAGGTGTGGACTGTGGAGACGCTAATATCTGCACATTGTATATAGATTGTGAAAAGGGCTTGTTCCAGCAGCGCATCTGTGGGATATAGTGTCCTTTATTCAATGGATTTTTTTTCCCTGAAAAAGACCCTGTTCTCAAAAGCTCACAGAATTCTCAGAGAGTATGACAGGTTTGATGGCTCCTGTGAAAATTCTGACATCATTATAGGTTGAATGATAATGCTATGGTGATAAACAATTTTAACAAATATAGTATATCTTTTGAAGGGGGAAAATGTCCTAAAACATAATAATATAATATGTGGGGGTGAAGAATGACTCACATGTAAAAGCCTCTTTTTGTGTGAATGTCGTAAACGACTTGCTTTCCAGTAAAACAGCATCAGCTTGGACGTGTCCTGACACTGCCGTGAGGTGGGTTTAATATAGATTAATTGGCTTGAGACAAGCGGTATAATGTAAAAAGGGTGGTTGAATAGATTCCCTTTGGTGTACTGCAAATTTGCAAATCTGACCTCCACATGCATAAACAACTACACAGTGCTGCTTATTACAACACAAAGTTATTCAACTCTGACGGTGCCCCATCAGTTGATGTATCAAAATACATTTTATATGTCTGAGCGATGAACATAATAACAAGCGCTTCAAATGTCAAACGCCAGCAGCGGTTTTTACATGCTTTACGCACTTGTAGTTTCAAGAACATCCTAATGCTCTAGTCTGTTGCTTTGCTGCCTGAATACAAAGTCCCTTGCAACTGTCCATTATATGACTTACACACATTGTGGTTCACTAATGACGCACGCGCAGATAGTGCGCACGAGCGAGGAGCGGAAGCGTCAGTGCGCACCTCGGTATAATAATCTGGCGGAGCAGCGTCGCTGTCTTTTCAGCACCACTCACTGGCAATCCAGCCGAGCGCGCTGCATGGGACAACTCTCTTCCTCTCGACAAAATGGGGATTTAATATTTTTAACAACTCAACAAAATCAGTGAACTTACCTCAACTAAGGCAGAGGATAACGCGTTTTTTTTTTTTTTTTTTTGGAAAGTAAACTGTTCAAAGTAAGATTTTAGTTTTATTAATGAAGGATATCAAACGAGTTATTTGCTGCGTGGTTGGTGGATGTGGCACTTAAATATTTAGTCACACCTTTGGCAGTTCTTCGAGCTTTATGTAGCTTACAGCTGTTGAGACGCTCAAAAACAAGATCAAAGAGTTGTTCTTATTTTTAAGGGACATAGGAGAAACTCGAAGCCACTCATTCAGGGTTTCACAGACGTGGTGCGCCTCGTCGGGATGCTTATACTCTTTGGGCTTTTGTACTTGGTGAGTGGACAATTGGTGCGGACTCAAGATGCCACAGGTAGTCGTTTCGTGTGCAATGCCATTCCTCCTGGAGCGGAACCGGGCTGTGGATACGGTCAGACTGGAAACCGCATTCCGAGCAGCTCCGTGGAGGAAGAGCTTCGGAACACGATCATCCAGCTCCGCGAGACCATCCTGCAGCAGAAGGAGACTATTGTGAGCCAGCAGGGCACTATCAAAGAGCTCAACTCCAAACTGGCGCGCTGCGAGGCAGCTGCAGACGACTCTCAGGGCAAACCCCGGGGTCAAGGCTCAAGACGCAAGGACTACGGCAAGAACACAATGGGAGACCTGCCCCGGGACCCCGGCGACACTATAGACCAGCTGGGTAAGACCATGCAGAGCCTAAAGGGTCGGCTGGAGAGCCTTGAGGTAAGAAAAAAAACGGAGAGCGCACACGTGAGAAAATTAAGCGCACGATTGCAATCAAATACATGACACATGCTTTATGGCAGAGTAGGAAAAGTAGAAATGGGCTAAGGATACAAATGATGCTCTCTGCAGTTAGGCTATAGTATGTCTTGTATGCAGCAAGACTAAAACGAGGCTGAGAATTGTCCAATAAAAGGTGCCATAAAGTTTGCTAAATGTTCCCGCATAATAGAAAAAAAAATCAAGTAGACTAGAGCATAGCTTTGTGCCCGAGCATTGTCCAAACGTGGAGTGGACTTGGTTTTGCCCCATGCTCTCACTGCTCTGCGCTTCCAAACAGCAGACAGAGCCAGCGCAGCAGATTCGTGCTAAAATGTGTGAATCACTGGTTATGTGTGAGATCAAAGGGTCACTTAAAGGACCGATCACAGCAGGAAAAGCTGATATCATTAGTCATTAATGAGGACTGAGATAGCACATAGTCAGGGGTGATAGGAGCGTTACGCGCGTGCTGTGGGGATTCACTAAGCAACTTTGAATTATGCATGAGCCTCTTTATATGTGTATATATGTGAGCGATCTGCATACGTTTAATCAACAGTAATGTGACTAATTCTTTGCAGCTGACACAAGACATCCCTAAATCTCACATGAAATTAATTTAATTATAAATTCAATTATGTGTATCTCCTAATCCATCTCCTTTGGTCTCCTGCTGACAATTTGACGAGCGTGTTAATTCCACAAAGATTATATTTACATGAATTGAGGTCACCTACAACAGCAGCTTTATCTCCTATGCCATGGTCAGAGTGGAGTACATTTTCACCATCTGACCTCCACATGCATAAACAACTACACAGTGCTGCTTATTTCAACACAAGGTTATTTTGATATATTTGCTGCATTGCTGCTCCAGTGTCTTTTCTCTGAGAACATACCCCTGTGATTAGAGACTCTAATACCCAGATCAAATCAGGCCTTACCCTCACATTGAAACTGCAAGGATGTATATTATATTGTGTTTTAATCGGATCTTTATTGATCTGCATACGCTTAACATAATGATGTTTGCAAAGGCTGCAGTTGCTGATAGTATCCCTGCAGGACCTCTCTCTATCTCGCACTAATCAGAACCATCTGGACCTCACACACTTGGGATTGGGCTGTGGTCTTGGAACTTTTAGTAAACTCAATGAGAGTGTTAACATTTTGAAGTTGTTCCAAGGCCATCACTACAACATGTCACTAATGAAATGTGCTCAAATTGACAATAGATTTTTGCCAGCGATCCATGGGTTTCAGTGTGATGAAAATCTAACACCGTTGCCATAGCAATTCACAATTCAAAACAAAACGCCCTCGAATATCTTATAAACACGAAGCCGAAACCCATTAGACACAAAGTAATTATACTATATTGGTCTACAACTGCCTGTCAAAAAGTCACCACTTGGTTTCAACTAAACAAATAGGTAAAAGCCTCCTTTTGGATAATTGTTGCATGGGTGATTGTCTTTCAGCTGCGGCACAGTACTTAAATCCAACTGATGGAGTGAGTGGATTCTCACTTCTGAAACAAATGTGTCTTTTGTGTGTGAAGGGTCAAATCGCTGGCATCAAGCTGACAAAACATCTTAACTCCATGGAGAATCTTTGGGATATGCTGGAGAAGCTTATTGAAATGATGGAGCAGCGAATTTGTGCTGTAATCAAAGCAAAAGGCAGTCCAACAAAAATATTATAGCGGGACCTTTATTTTAAAAACAGGCAGTTTATTTAGAACCTTTCTAATCTCATTTCAAAACATTTGCCTTTGCTTTTTTTCAGTGCTTTTACAAATTGTGATAATTGTAAATTGTTTAACACTGACACCCCTTCGTAAGATTTAGTATTTTCATTGTCAAAAAAAATTAGACATCGTTTGACAGCTAGATATTCTTTTTCCTGGTATGTAGCCTCAGGACATCATCAAAGTCAGTGACTCTTTGCACAAATGCTGGAAGGATCTCCACTAAATGCCTGAAGCAGATAAAAACGCGCCCCTTCATCCTCACAAATTCATACAGTACAGCCTGATGTGAACCCTGATGTCACGTGGCACCTACCATCTCTTTAATACCTGACCCAGGCGTGGGGTGTTTGGACTGTCACCAATCACTGTCCGCTGCAGAGTACAGGCTGTCTTCATCGGATACAGCTCTGTGAAAACTGTGGTCATAAGAGGGATTGGCAACTTGGCTTAGGGTCAACTGTGTGGTATTTTCTGTTATCTGTTTCTACATAGGGATTGAAAGTCCAAAAGTGTTCGTCGTCATTTGCATGTGTCTTTTAACTGAAGTACTTTTAAACTTGAGTGTTATCAGTAGGCCTACTTCTTCACCTTGTGTTTGTTACACATTATGCTAACAATCAAGGCCACTGGACTTGAGCCAGGTGTTGGAGATCAATTTCCTCTCGAGGAAGGTTTTAATCACATCACATTATTTTGCATGTTTAATTTCCTGCAAGCATTTGGACAGAAGCAGAAAGAAAGCAGAAACATTTAGGTTTTTTAAATTTTTTGTTTTGTTTTTGAGACCTTTTGACTTCATGTTCATTCAATTATGACACATCAAAGAGTTTAGCAATAAAAATGCTGTTTTATGGAAATAGCTCAGATGTTGTTAAATGCTCCACAATTAACAATAAATGGTAATAAAATGTAAAACATGTTGTCAACTTTAATCCTTTGTTGGTTGTTAATGTGATACCAGATTGGCCATCTGTAATCTTAAATGACATTTCTTACCTGTTTAAATTTGCACAATGGGACTTTTCTGGAAGAGAGTCTGTCACCTATTTGTCTTGTGAAAGTGTTACTATTTTACCTGCACATTCCACAA
This sequence comes from Rhinogobius similis, assembly GCA_019453435.1. NCBI lineage: Eukaryota > Metazoa > Chordata > Actinopteri > Gobiiformes > Gobiidae > Rhinogobius > Rhinogobius similis. The sequence goes on from CM033631.1 coordinate 24,361,252, forward strand.
TATGGTTTAAACGTATCTATCTTTCTTTTATCCAATAAGACGTTTATGTCACTGAAAAATACTTGGTTTTGGTGGAGTCACCTGTTAGGTTTTGTGCCATTATGTGGAACATTTGCAAAACAAAGAAAATATTGGACCCTTGTATTTCATATTGCGTAAATCTTCTGTTTAATGGCTACTCATGTATATTTACTCTGTCTTATGCCCTGCAGCAGCAGAGTCTTCGCCTGCCCAACTCCTCGTCCAGCGTGTCCCTGACCAACACTGTGTCATCCGCCCTGGCCCCTTTGCCCCCAGAGCTGCGGGACGTGCTCCGGCAGCGGCTGGGTGCTTTGGAGACACAGCTGCTGCGCAAAGTGGCCGAGCTGGAGGAGGAGAAGAGCCAGCTGTACAACGAGACTGCCGCCCATCGCCAGCGTACTGAAAACGCTCTCAACGCACTCATGGAACGCATCACAGAACTGGAGAAAAGTAAGTGTTACATTTGTGATACAGTGAGTGATTGACTGAAATTCATCGTATTATTTTTTTTTAATCCAACAATGCCAATGGAATTAATGAAGGCCACGCAAATTTGATATTGATTGATTGTTGATTAATTATCCCATTTATAGTAATTATTTATTATAAGTCAAGTCAATGTAGTTACTTTGCTTCTTGTATAATTTATGCAGTTAAAAATCTTTGTGCAGTACAATGAATTCACAGTTCAGTACATTCACACTTTCTTTGTGGAATTGATAAACTTTGAAAATCCATCATGTTCAAATGTTGAAGATTTTTTAAACTCTGTTACATCTAATGTTTTGAATGTTCTGGACACCATTGCTAAAGAAGAGCAGTCTTGATGCCTCAGTACTGAAAAATTACCAGCCCATCTCAAATCTGTCTCTGACTTCCTCTCAATAAACAACTCATTAGAATTTTCAGTCAGGTTTTAGACCTCATCATAGTACTGAGACTGCTCTTATCAAGGTGACAAATGACAAACGCCTGAACACTGATGCAGGCAAAGCCTCTTAATTCTGTTAGATCTGAGTGCTGCTTTTGACACTGTCGATCATTCTCTTACAGAGACTAGAGGGCTGGGTGGGCATCACTGGCACCACACTAAATTGGTTGAAGTCCTACCTGGATGACAGGGAGTACTTTGTGATTTGAGATTGGCAACTGTGTCCCAGATCACACGGGATTGAGCTGTGGGGTCAATGGAACGCCTTTCGTTCAACCTCCACATGCTGCCGTTAGGTCAATTAATACGCAACGCTAATGTGTCTTATTACAACTATACCAACAACGCTCAGATCTATGTCTCACTGACAGCAGGTGAATATGGACCAGTGGATTCACTCTGTCACTGCATCCAACAGATCAGTGTGTGGATGCAAAACAACTATCTCCAGTTGAACTCAGACAAGACTGAAATCCTCGCCCTTGGCCCACAGAAACAAAAATAAAGTGTCAGCAGTCACCTCCAGTCTCTCGCTTTAAAACCTACAAATTAAGTTAGAAATCTGGGGGTAATAATGGACTCAGACTTGAACTTTGACACATCAAATCAATAACATCAACAGCCTTTTATCATCTAATAAACATTGCCAAAATTAAAAGCATAGTATCTAAACCAGACTTGGAGAGACTTATCCATGCATTTGTCTCCAGTAGATTAGACTACTGTAACAGCCTGCTCACTGGCCTCTCCAAACGAGCTGAAAAACAGCTGCAGAACATCCAGAACGCTGCTGCTCAGGTCCTGACTAGAACCTGGAAGTACCATCACATTAGTCTGTGCTCAGGTCTCTGCTCTGGCTTCCTGTGGCTCAGAGAATAGACTTTAACTGTTCAAGTCTCTCCATGGCCATGCACCAAAGTACATCCCTGACATGTTACAGCCATATGAACCATCTCGTACTCTGAGGACCTCAGGGACAGGCCTCCTGCTGGTGCCAGAGTCAGGACTAAACATGGGGAATCGGCATTTCAGTTTTATGCAGCTAAACTCTGGAACAGTCTTCATGAAGGTGTGAGACAGGCCTCCACTCTGTTTAAATCCAGGCAAAAACAGTTAAGTTATGTGATGTACATACAACTGAAAGATCTAGCTGCACTCTTCTCTTATAAAGCTTTTTTTTTAAATGATTCTGTGTGTCTTTAGGTGTTTTATGATTTTATTGCAATTTTTCCTGTTATTTAAAGCACTTTGAATTGCCTTGTGCACGAGTTGTGCTCTACAAATAAACTTTCATGCCAAAGCCAACCACACTAAATGCAGGACCATGGCCCCAACACATGTTAAAACATTTCAATCTGGAGAGATTCAAATGAACATAATATTTATATATTGGTGCATATTCAGTGAAATACAATGAGAATGATATTATGATATTAATAAACATAAGGCTTGGCGCTTCAGCTCCAGCAGTGGCTAATGAGCAGGAGGTGTAGATCAGGACATGATAGGAATCTTTCCCCCGGAGCCTATGGATACTGGTGGTGTAGGAATAAAGCCGAAAGAAAACAAGACTCTGTAAACATGAAGTTGAGGTGCAAAGGTGGAGCTGGGGTAGAGGAGGACTGCTGAATGGAAAGTCGGACAGCAGAACCGATCGGAACAGGAGACAGTGAGGGATTGCGGAGCTTAGCGATCAACCAGATACACCACAGGAGTTTTACACAGATGGGTTCAAGGTGCGGCGGAACTATGAACGACAAGGAGGCACTCAGCGTAACCAGGAAGTGCAGGAGAGGACGAGACACAAGTCGGGCTGCGCTTTTATGCCATCGCTGTTCACCGCAAATGCATCGGGCACACACTGCTACACTCGGGTGCAAACAAAATGTGGGTGGTGTGAATATTATATGTGAAGGTGGCAAACTTTTCTTTTTATTTGAATTCAGCTACAGTTGACATAGTGACTCATAAGTAGTTTAGACCTGAATTTATTCCAGCTTTGCTCTGGTAAAAGCCATATATAGTTCTAAATGTATTCTTAAAATTTGGATTAGTGGCCACAACCATATAACTTTTATCAGAATATATTGGGAAAGATGATCGGCACAGTTCTTCAGCATGAAAAAAAAAACAAATGTTTGAGTGACATGGATAATAGCATGAGAAACCCCAAAAGCCGTAATACTTTTTATTGAGAGATTCTGTAGAAATACGGTGTCTCTGGGCCTTATTGCATTTCATTACGATCAACATTTGTGTCAGAAACATGCTGATGTACTCTTCACAATGAATTTGGACTTTGTGGATTGGATTTGTCAGTTGGAAGTCTGCTATTTTCCCCAGTTGTGAATGATAGCAGGTCCATGTGAGCAGACCCACAGAGACTAAGAGAAATCCATGCTTTCGCTTGTGTTATTCAAAAATTGGAAATGGGATTTGAAATAAACAAGAGAGGCACTGGAGCTACCTGCCAAAGCTAAAACCAAGAGTAGCACCTCTTTCAAACTATAGACAATATTCTGTTTGGACAAAGAAACCTTTTACCCATTTTCTCTGCATTAAGGTAACCGTATGCCTTCTTTGTCTCTCAACAGATAACAATGCCTTCAAGTCACCCGAGGATTTCAAGGTGTCCCTGCCTCTTCGTACCAATTATTTGTATGGACGGATTAAGAAGAGCCTTCCAGAAATGTACGCCTTCACCGTCTGCATGTGGCTCAAGTCCAGCGCCAGTCCCGGCATTGGAACCCCCTTCTCTTATGGTGTCCCTGGACAGGCTAACGAGATAGTCCTCATCGAGTGGGGCAATAACCCTATAGAGCTTCTTGTTAACGATAAGGTACGTGACCTAAATATCACAAGGGTTGAAAGTGGCAGTGTCTATTACTTCATGGATCTGCGTACTTTCAGTGTGTCCTTGGGCAAGACAATTCTCACCTCTTAGCTTATGTGAATCTGTTGTATACACGTATAACTGGTGTCTGCCTCAAAGAATGAATTATAAACTATTGCATAGCTTTTTGAGAGGACTGAAAGTGTCTATATTGTCTGAATCATGCTTCTGTGTCCAAACTGCCAATTATTTACTGTCCATCTCGCAATAACATGCCTAAAGTGCAGCTAACCAGCTCTTATCACGGCATTCAGTAACTCGCATGAGCCTATACAATGTAATGATTTCAGTGAATGTAGAACACAGATGCCAATGAGCTTCCAGGAGCGCATGAATAGTGTATGTTATTGGTGAAATGTAGCACACAGCCTCACACTGCTGCATGTCAATAAGTACTATGCATGCAATGAGAACTCCTCGTCCAATACAGATTTACTGGCTGTCAGCTCTGAATTAATAATTCTGCTCCTTTTTAAGATCTCATATCATTGACCCACATTCAACATTTATCTGCATAACTGAGGGAAGTCATTCATTATCAGGACATTTCTGCTTAGTGTGGAAACAGCTGTAATTGGTTTGAATAGACATAGGTTTCCTGCTGGCGACTCAACAGCAGAAAAGTTGTTCAAAAACGCTTGGGATACTGTACAAACATAAATAAAACTAGAATAATTACATCAACTGATCAACACATTTTTTTTGAGACAGAACAACATAACATGGAAAGATCTGATCAGGAGGCAGGTTTTTGGCAACAGTATGTAGTATCTTCATCTAAATGTTTTAAATAGTGTGAGATATTGCCTTGGTTAATGTATAGCTCCTTTATTCATTCACCTTCTGGTTGACATCTGTAGTACTCTTGCCTGCAGCAGAGATGTAAATTAAGAGACATACAAAGCTTTACTCAAAGTTGGTTTGAGTGTTCTTTTAACAGGTTATGCACGTTTTCCTCACCACCGTATTTACACCGGGCTTTATTGGCACATTTCACGGCTCCCCGTACATGCATTAAACATGTGAGCAAGTCAGACAGATTAGAGAAAGATGGCGGCAGGAAAAGAGCAGAGAGAGTGAAAGCAGAAAAGGAAAAGTCTTTGAGGTGATCGGGTCGAGGAGAGAGGGAAGAGATCAGAAGGTGCTGGCCGTATAAGAAGGAAGTTATAATGCACTGAGATGGAGCGAGAGCGACTGACCAGGAGGCTGGGATAAGTGAATATGATATGTGCTGAACTTGTTGGCAGTGGTAACAGGGTCCAAGGGGGCAGATTGTTTATGCGCTTCATTTGGATGCATACTGAGTGGGATGAAAGCGGCCTCAACATGATTAAAAAGTGCACCAGTGTCTGGATTTGGTGGGCACTATGCTTTATTTTTCAACAATGGAAGAACATTGATTTTGTTTGCTGGGTTGATTTTCTATTCTATTTTCTAAACATATTTCTATTTTTAAAGCCTGGTGGGATAGCATAGAGTTTAATCTGGGGCTCTGACTGGGCTTGCAGGGCATTAGTGTCCTTCTGCATGTGTAATCTGTCAAGCCAAATTCATGTGTCACAATCACAAATTTTCAATATTAGTGCACATTAAACCTTTGTTTTCTTTTGTTTAACAATATTTGGTAAGTTTAAAGCACTTTTCTTTTACAAGCTATTGAGCATGCCCCAAAAAATAAGAATAGTGCTCATGTAATCTGGAGCATAACAAAATTAATCAAAAAGTTCGAAAGTTCCCTGACAGAGATCAAGAAATCAAGAATGTGTCTGTACAAAACTCCAGCAGTATAAAGCTAAAAAACAGCCAAACATGCTCAACTCCTTAAGGCAATCTGAGAGCTGACAGTAACAAGACGGCGCATGGGTAGCGCAAAGGAGACATATGCTTTTTTTTCTGGTACTTAGAATTTAACAAAAGTAGATGATCCTTTTACATTTTGTTCATTTTAAACCTCAATATTGATCTAAATGGCTTTGTGATTCCATTGACTTCCTGTTTAATACTGCAGAACTGATAAGCCCCGCCTCTTCATAGAGACATTTCACCGTAGCAAGCTGTTTTTATTTTTGAAAAGTGACATTTTAGAACTATCCATGTATCACTCGGACTTGTCAAATAATCAAAACTAAGCACGGGATGTGGGTGGGGATAGGGGGTAAGTGAAAAAAGTACGCAAGTTTCAGTTGCAGGAAAATACACAATTGACTCAAACACGCAGAAATCAATCAAATCACAAATTTGAGTAAAGTAATGATGAGGAAACACAGTTGCAACAAGATTAAAAGCTCATAAAGGCTGATGTGACATGATATGATCCCTTTAAAATCACAGAGGAGCGTATCACATGCCAACGTAGAGTTAGAGTGTTCTAAGCTCTTTAGAGACGGAATGAATGCTGCATTACTGAAACGTGTAAATGGGACAAAACACAACTCCAGGCATGTTTTTGTTCAAAAAGAAACAAAGGACAAGCTTATGATATGATTGGCCAACACTCAGTCCACCTTTGTCGTCGAGGGTGTACCTCTGTGGTTTATTTTTCTTGGCCTTCGATTGGCACAAATAGCGTGGCATGTGAGCTCCTGTGATTTATGCAGTGTATTTTGTGTTGTGGTAAACCATAAAGTAAGCACAACTTTATCTGCATAGTGAGTGTAAAAGTGTGTCTTTGTGAAATGAGATCAGTTGCTCTCATTTGAATAATGAATGAGTCATGTGGTTTGTAGTTGCCTTGTGGATACAGCATTGTATTATCACACACTCTGTTTGCAAACTATCCCAGCTGTCGCACTGTTGGGAAGATTGGACAAGAATGCAATTTACTAAAACCCCAAATCTTGATGCTGCACGTATTTTCTTAAGCAAAAGTCCTTCTCCAAAAACACTAGTAATTCCCAGAGGTTCAGCAGTGGCACCTGGCATCCACAGCCCAGTAAAAAGAGTTTTATTATCAGTACTGAAATTGAGCGGCCTTTTAAAGACATTCAAAGTAACCAATACTTTGTTCATTACTTAAACATTTACTTGAGATATTATTTTCTATTGTGCATCAATAATACAATAAAAACCTTCATAAATAATGTTGTAGCACAGTGTATTCTCGGCGGACTGTGATGTCATTGCCTCCATGTTCATAAAATAACTGCTTGTTTTTCTCTGATGCGTGAACAAAGCACAAAGAGCTGGTGAGCAAGGCCAAAGTGCTTTGAAGGATGCGTCGATGTCACCTGGGTAATCTAAATTTTACATGCGATCCACGGGCTCAGCTGGAATATTCACAAATAAGAGGCCTGTCGCTTTGAAGCCCTCACCAGCCTAATTGCCGCCTGTGTCGCTAAGACGCCTCAATTAGACTAGAGTCCCTTCACTTGACAGAGGGTGCGTTCATGCGTAATATAGGAATATACTTTTAAGCAATGTATCAAGTACCTCTATACTGTTTGTGGCTTAATATAGCATTAACCGAGTAGTCATCAAAGTAAAACTGTGATTTAAAACAGTTCTTCCAGTTGGAATTAATTATATATGTTGGGATCATAATAACTTATCGTGGTCATAAGAACTGCATTTTTTATATTACATATTAATAATTGTTTCTACACAAAATTATTGGCCTTGCTTGTTTTTTCATCTTCTTGTTGAGATTGAGAGACTTCACCCTGTGTTTCTTCAGGCTCAGGTGGTTTGACTGCTGTTTCCTGCATGTCCTACATTTAGTTAATTTTATTAATCCTTGCAGTCTTTATGACATTATTGCATTATAGAGAGGCTCTGAAGATGTTAATATGCATACAAATAAACTGACCTGAATGGCGCCCTCTTCTCTGTCAGTTTGCCCCAAGTCTGATGGAAAGAATACATTTATAATCCACAAAAATATGAAGCAATTTGAGTAACCTAGCTGTGGAAATTAAGCCCCGTTCACAAACAGTTCCCAGAAAATTACAGATTACAAATTGCCTGAATGCTCAGTTACAACCTCTGTTCACACATGCATTCCAGACCCAGAGCATCGTCTTCTTTGTTCACACTTAATGGCATTTGGCTCTGCGCTCTCACGCAGTAGTTAGCTCAGTTGCTGCATTATTCAAATTAAATGAAAATAGAAGGTAACCACATCGCATAACAAAGGCTTTATTCACACAAAGTGCTGCGTTCCAGTTGTCCTTGGAGGTCGGATTTTCAGAGCTACTTCTTTACACTCTGAATTCCAACTTGGAAACTCGGGCATCATTTCAAAATGCACTGCATTTGGATAAAGTTTAACATCCAACAGGGACAATACTGATACATGTGCTATTTTCCCTTCAGTGTCTCTTCTGTTCACCCGCCGTCTGTGAAGCTGTCCCTGTGCTGCTATTGAGCCTCTGCATAAATGCACTGTTATTTTTAGGCTAATATTGCTAAAGTCTACATGGAGCTAATGACAGCAAAAGTGGAAATTCACTGTCAAACATTGATTTATAACTTACAAATATGATAGCAATGTCCGGGTTATTAAAGCAACTCAATTGAGTACACATATTGGTTTTATCATACTGTACATAAACTGTAATGTACTGCTATTTTTGTCTCTGCCCAGACAACACAGAAACTTGGAGAAAATGTCTCACGTCCAAGTTCTGACCTCAGAGGATAAATGTAACTCAGCATAAGCCGGCTCAAAAATGATCTATATGATGATATACTTTACATGTTGCTGGATATAATTCTCACAATTATTATTTTTTTAGTTTACACAATTATATTGTGACCTGAATAATCACGATTAATGATTAACCAAATAATCTTCGCAGTAATAGTAGGAGTAATGCAGCTCAAGAGCCTCATAAAACAGAGTATTTCTATTTAGAGAGGAGTGTGGGGAGCCAGTATGCCATATCAAATTCAAATCACTGCTAAAATGTATTCACACTAACAGTACTTTTTACGTGTGTAGCACTGAAGCGTGAATGTAACAATCAGAAGCGTTCAAAGGCACTAGATTAATGCACTCTCATGGTTGTTTGACTTTTGTGCCGTTCCGCTTGCCTCGACAAACACCTTGGCCTGTCGCCTTTTGTCCTGATCTTACCTCTGCTCCTCCCCAGGTGGCCCAGCTGCCCCTCTCGGTGAGCGACGGCCGCTGGCACCACATCTGCATCACATGGACGACCCGGGACGGCTTCTGGGAGGCGTACCAGGACGGGGAGCGCCTGGGCACCGGGGACAATCTGGCCCCGTGGCACCCAATTAAACCAGGAGGAGTCATCATCCTGGGCCAAGAGCAGGTGAGCGCCTTAACCACAGTTGCCATCACACTATTGCCTCATTCATCTAACTCTAAACGGCACCAGAACGCCCTTGGGAGCTGCTTTAGTGGGTCGTTTTAGCAGTTAGCTCATTCACAGTGCTGTGTATACGCTTATTAAATGTACAGTGAAATATGCCCCGAGGTATGCCATCAATTCGTACCACATCTGCTTTGGATTTTTATGAGGCTGTCACTATTCATTTTCGCTCAGGCAAAAGTTCGGTGCACTAATTAATAGTCAGTGTTGTCAGGTGGTTTGATGGGAATGAAATTGATTTATTTTAATTTGAAAACTCCTCCCCGAACATTGAGAGAACAGGTGTTTTTTGAGGGAAGTGGGAATCAGACTGGCAGGCTGTGGAAGTGTCGAATGTGAGGGCACAAGAGGACTGAGTGGTGACAGAAAGTGATGAACAGCCACCCGCCGTGTTTAATAACGAAGTCTCATGGATGGATACCTGCTCAAACCACTCTTGTTTGTGGTAAGATACAAGTAAGGGTAGTAGAAGTTATGTAGATTCCCAGTGATCCCAGTTCCCACCAGTTCTCTTCACACTGATGTGGTGTCCTTGGGCTTGACTCCAGAGTGTTAGGTTGTAGTACAGTGGTTCTCAAACTGTGGTATGTGGACTTCAGATGAAAGGTAAGGTAAAGATAACTACACTTATTCCCGCCTTAGTAAAGCTTGAGCAAAGACTTAATTCACAGTGAATAAATTGTTTATTAAGAATGATTCAGGCTCAGTAACTACTTAACTATAACTCAAATTCCTAACCTTAAGCCTAAATCGTGCTTAATACATTTTATGGAAATAAGTTATGGTTTTAATGCCCTGACGAAGACATCCTCGGTCGAAACACGTAGACGTCACTGTCCACAATAAAGGACAGTGTGCTTTGTATTTTTGTGCTCTTAATACAATTTCCTGTTATCCTTCTACACATCTATTCATCCTCAAAGAGCACCTGACCTTTTTACTAATTTTCCTTTGTTTTGGATCCAGTGAAGCACTCACTTTTTTTGCGTGTCTTAATTAATTATATCTTCTTTGTGTATTAAGTCTTTGTTCATGCTTTGTTAACGCAAATCAAGGGGTAGTTATTATAAAGTGGTGCCAATACGATAAACTCTTACTCATGGGGTACTTGACTGCGAAAGGAGGAAATAGGTATTTAAATCTGTTTAACTTATTCCTAGCTCTTACAAACCCTTGTTAATATCCACCAGTCCACATTCATTTTAGGCGCATGCCTAGTTTTAGAAGAGCTTTTTCACCCAGGAGCACCAGAACGCAGCTTTATTCTATTACTTCCGTCTTGACGAGAAATAAAATACTTTATTATTACATGCAGACAGTGCACTGCAGCTTCATTTTTGTCAAAACTTATTTGGGAAAAGCAGAACATTTACAGGGGAAACAGAAAATGTACTTAATTACAAAAAACTAATCTACCTCCCTAATCTATCATTGAGCATGTCAAGCATTATTCTACATTCAATCAAGCACCAAAAATGTGCCAACAAGTCCATGCAATATGCAAAGTAGAGTAAAACCAATACCCAGCTTTAATTATAATTGAGAATGTCATGTCTTTGTCACCATCCTCTCTAGGACATAGTTGGAGGCCGCTTCGATGCCACCCAGGCGTTTGTGGGCGAGCTGAGCCAGTTCAACATGTGGGACCGGGTGCTGCGGCCTGTGGACATTGTGGGCCTGGCCAACTGCTCTGCGTACATGCCCGGGAACGTGGTGCCCTGGGTGGATGCCAATGTGGAGGTGTTCGGAGGCGCCAGCAAAGCCCCACTGGAGATCTGCGAAGACCGGGCGTTTGACTCCTAAAGGACCTCACGAGACCAAGAAGCAAGCATCGCCAAGTGGGAATGCAAAACACAGCAAATTTCCTGTTTACTGCTGCTAAACTGAAAAGGATGCAACATTTTGATTATTTTTACATGGTCCGACAGACAACGTCTTTAAAGAAAACGCGCAGTTGCATCAGAGTACTGTACGCTGTGACCCATGCTGTCATTTCCTCTTCACCGGATTTGCTTTCATAGAATCCTCATTCGAAAAAAACGCCTCTTTCATTCTTTATACTGACAACGCTGCACTGTATTCATAGCAGGCACGAACTGGAGCGCGGGGGCTTTGAAGTGCCGCGGATCACTATTCCTGAGTTACATGCTCCGCTATTACACGCTGTGAGCTTTGGTCCCGTTTGAAGGAGCTGTACCCGGGAAAGGAGTTCAACCTGGACTAGACCTGATTATTCTGAGACCAGGATATTATGCATGAAGATGAAATGGAAGTCAACTGAGATATGACAATGCATGGCAGTATGGCAGTATAGACGTTACGTAAGAGTTTGGCGACAGTGACGTGGTTGGGGAGATTATAAGGCCGTGGTTCATTCTGGAAAATCTATGCTTAATACCTCTCTCTCTGCCCCCTGAGCAGCTGCCATGTGAATTGCAGATTTTTTTTCTACCCATTCAGCGCAGGTTAACATAGAGAGGGGCCGCACTGTGGTTGTGTACTATCGACTCGGGCTCATAATTGCATATAGTGGAAAAGTGATGCTCTTAGCGATTTGCTTTACTTAATTATAGTTTTATAGTTTTTTCTTTAACCAATATACTGTTCTTGAAGCAGCACTGTGCAGCTTTTCTTGTGGATTGTCTGCCACCTGCTTGTCACCATGGATATGTTGTCCTGCCTGATCTCCCATAGTATGGCATTAAACTACATGCATAAGGTATTTTTATCACTCCCTTGGAAAACAAAAAATGCTCTTCTCCTCATACCTGGCCTTTAGATATAGATACGTTGAATGCCATATTGTAAAAAAAAGCAGTAATAATTCCATGGAGACAAGCGAATGGCGGACCCTTTACAAGGAAAATTGCATAGTGTATCTTTAGGGGTAGAACGATATGACAAAACTGCCATGTGGTGCTTCTTACTGCCATACTTTGTCATTAAATATCAGTAAGTAATCCACCATTGAAGCTTAGAACATTATTGTAAATCTAAGTATATTTTTATTGCTTTAAGATATGACAGCATCTATGAACAACACACACTTTATATTTTTATTTTTAAATACAAACATAAAAGCCATTCGAATGTGCATTTTAAAGAGACTTTGCGGACGAGGTGGGTTACTGAACAGCGTCGAATGTTTATAAAAGGTGCACATCAAATGATTTGCTGTGTCACCCTCTGTCATGGTTGTTCTTTGAGTGTCTTTTCAATGTCTGACAGCTGTTTTATTTCCTGAGATGTACGTGTTGCTTTCTCTGCTCTATTCATTGGTGGTGCAATATTGTTAAAGAATTATCAAAAATGATTAGAAAATGCTTTGTCTCACTGGTGAATGGCCTTTTTGTGAGCACCGTATGTGCTTTTGCTTGTGGACAATGGGAACATTTGGTGAGCTTTTCAAGCCCTAAAAAGAGCACAGACAAACAGGGGCATAATGAAATGATGTATTTGTGTTTCAAAGCCACCTACATGTGCGCAAACTATTCACAGTATGTTTTGCACCTCTCTGCCATGTGGTTGAATGTCTTTTTGCAGCCTAATAAAAAGTTTTAAAGGTGTAACATAAAAGCAGCACGTTTACTTATTTAACATTTTAAAACCCCATTTGGTACAAACCCATTTCCGACAACACAACAAGAACAAATAGCGTGTTATCAATACTCTTTTCATGTCAGTGTATTTTGTGGCACTGAAGCATATTGCAATAGTGCATGTCCCTCATCTGTGCAGTGCTGTCATTTGTGACCCAATCCTCTGAACTGGCTGAGCTCCAGGTGCAAATGAAAATATCTGAGGATTATCAGGGCCACAGCCACAGGATGGTGTGAGCGTGTCTTCATTCTGAATGCATTGTGACAAAGCAGAGGGAATTTTCACAATTAGACCTGTCTATTGTGTGGCTATGACAAAGAACTGTTACATTAATCATAGTCTAAGTACAGTGCATTAGTGGAAGAGGTTTTACACAGCTCTTCTTTGGTGCTATGAATTTAGGCCAGAGTTTTACTTGCTGTTTAGATATTACTCCTGTGTAGTTTTGATGCCCCCAGAGTAAATATGACAACAGATTATCAGATTACTTTCACAAAGTATATGAGTTTGCAAATGCAACTCTCTTCAATGGGGAATAATGATCAAATGAGAAAAAAAGAAGCTAAAATCCTTTTTTGATTAACATTTTTATTAAATTTCCTCTGGGTGACAACAATCTGCAAAAGCATCAAAAGAGAAAATGGTCTCGTTTTAAACCAGAAAAATTGTGGAAAGTCTGGGTTTTTACACAGCTTCAGAGTCATACATGTGAATGTTATTTAAAGCAGCACAACGAAACTTTTTGGGGGTCCGCTACCTACTTGTCTCATGAAGATGTAAGATGTTGCGTTGAATCTTGTACAACATTCAAATGAGCCATCTCCATGAGAAAAGGTTGTGAAGTCATAAGACCAGTTGCAGGTCAAACATGTGAAAGGTGACTCCTGATTTAATGAATTCAACATAGTTAAGTTTAATGCCAGACTGATGAATATTCCAGGAAAAGCAACAGCTCTAAGGAGACAAGCAGGCTTTGTACCTGTCAAAAAAGACAGTACAAACAACATTAAAAATAAACACATTCTGCGTCACAGACTGGTAAATAACCCACCAGAGTCACAACACTTGGAATGACCACTATTAACATCCTAAAATCTCCATTCGTTTAACATTATGCTAACAAAAAGTTCTGATAATGTGACGACACAATCCCGAGCTCTATGCTGCACACCAGAGAGCTCCATCACTGTCTCTGTTTGGTGTGATCTGAAATGGACAGTGACGCGCACCTGACTAAATCCTTGTTCTGAGGCTTATGACAAACGGTCACACCTCCCTCCTGCTTTAATTACACACCCGGCGGTTGGAGCAGCGCTGATGGAAGACAAATTACTTTCAGAAGGTGTAGCACGGCACTAATGAAATCTAACTGAGAGGGGAATTGAACAGAAAAGCGTCATCCAGGAGTGTTACTGATATCATCCGTCTCTATGACAGCCCTATGATTCCACACAACACCGGCTGCACTCGCGCTGCAGTGGCGGGCTGGAGGAGTAAATTTGCTGCGGTTATTGAGTTTTTCTTCTGTCCGTGATAGAGTTTGAAAGGTAGATTTGTGAGAAGTGAAATCCTGGAGGGCTTAGTGAAGACACAATCTCTGCTGTAATGATAACACTACATCACTACAAACAAATTATCAATGCAGGGCTGTTGTCCAGGCTCTCTTATTGTCCCTAACAAGACAGAGTGCCTATAACTAATCATTTGTCACTTAATTGGATTGTGGTCCATATATCTGTCTCTGGTTGAGTTTTCAGAGTGCGCCTGCGGTTGGGGAGAATCCATAATTCAAATGAAACGGCAGAGTGTTTCTGACTGAGATCGGCAGGGGGTGGGAGCAGTTGGATGAGGGAGAAAAGGGGTAAAAATTAAAGTGTCATTCTGCCCCTAGCACCCTTCAAACTGTGTCCCTGTGGATCCTCTATCGTCTGTGACACACAGACAGACAGGGTTATGGGAGGAGCACAGTCTTTTCTCAGTAATTAGGTAGAAATAGTCATGGCTTTAAGGGAACTATCTCAGAGGCAAAGAAGTGTTGTTGTCTCCTAAGTTACACAAGGTTGAGCCATGAGCCATCACCTCCCTGATCCCCACACCTCTGCTGTTATAAAGCCACGCATCGAAGTGTGTCTGACTGCAATAGGGGTTTAATTACAACTTCTTTCTACACTTCACTGCGCAGAATTTTAACACTTTATTTGATATAGTTTGAAAAGAAAACATGAAAAGAAAACAATATAGAGTAAACTATAGAAATTCTATAAAGCTATGCAATATTATTACTTTGTTTGGTAGCATAGCACCTGAGGTAAATAAATAAATAAGTCAAGTTGCAGTTAAGAAGAAAATTTGAAAAATAAAAGCTAAAAATTACAGGAAGTAGTAGAACTACTACTAAAACGGAATCCCTCTGTGATGTCATCAATGAACGACATTTAATCCCACAAAGCAAGACAATTTAGGCTCAAACTACACATTTTTCTAGTCTAGCCTGTCATATGCACTTTATTTTCAGCCCGATGGCTATGTTTGAGCACAGAGCATGAAATGGGGAGAGAGAGGACAGTCAAGCCACAACGCCGAGGTGGTAACAACCACACATGTGCAACATCTTGACCACTTGTCTGGGATCCAGAGTACACACTTATCCAGTTCTTTACAAAGAGTGAGTCTGCTCACATAGACTAAAATAGAACCGTGCAATCAGATTTGTTCATATACATGACACATGTGAAACAAAGGAGCGCATTGCTCATCCATCATTTATAATAAAATCAATCTTCTCTCAGATCAGATTAACAGCGTTTTGTGCTTTTGTTATTGATTCTGTCTAGCCACAAAGTTTTTAAGGCCCCTGAAATATGTTTTTCCCTCTCTTTTTCTCTCGTGAGCAGCCATATTTGTTTTGATATGGACGACATGTCCCTGATTGGCTAATCCACCTGTCAATCACGGCCATCTGAACTTGCAGGGACTCGATTTTGTTTTTATTTTATATTTAAAAATACAGGGAGATATTATTCAAGACTTTCCAGGCTATTGACCACTGCACCACCGGCAGACTTTTTTTAAACTGACACCAAAAGATATTTAAGGTGACTTTGGCAATTCAAAATAGTCGATAGAATAAGACATGCTGACACCTACAGAAAGTAACAAAACTGGCCAAGACACGATGAAGCTCAAAGTGTAGCGTTAACCACAGAAGTTAATATCCACACATAACCTTAAGTTGCTATAATTATATTTCTTTGGATGGCTCTGAGCAAAAGTTGTTTCTTTCGAGGTGTGTTTACTATTACACTTTATGCAATGAATTACCATAACTCATACAATTATTCAAATATCCAGCCTTTCAGTAACTTCTCAGATTGCAAAGAAAATAGGATTATTAATGTTTTGCTGTGGAATGTGATCCAAGCCGAGGGGTTACGGGCCAGGAGCACTTCCATTTTGTTCCCATATAAACAAATCAGCACTTCCTAAATCAAGATTAAGCAGAGTTAGTGCACACTTTATTATCTGATGTAACGGGCCCGGCCTCTCAAAGTCACCTCGTAATAAACATGTGACTTCCCATGATGCCTTTATCTTGGTGGAATCTAATCAGATCCGTGGCTCTCCATTCGCCCAGAGGGACTGTGGATAAGTACATTATCCAGATGATTCCGGCCCGGCTAACAACATCAGCACCTCCTCCCTCGGGCCCAGGCCACCCTCACAGAGTAACAGTGTGATTAAGGCCCGCTGACAGGGGCGTCATGTGACCACACAAACGGGATCAACCGACATCTTTTGTGCATGTTAATCCTCTCTATTTATAGATGCACAAAGACACTTCCTGTTGACAGAGGGTAAGCAATATGCGAAGGTTTCTGGAAGTTTTTTTTTTTTTTTGCTGATTCAAAGGTGGTGTAATAAATAATGAAAATGGGTGCATTTGCTTATCTGAGCCCAGTATCATCCTGAGGTAGACTTTAATCCCAGGTTTTGATCCAGTTTAGATTTGCAACATGCTGGACCAAAACTAAACTATGAAGCAAGACAAATGTGCAAACAATGACAGCAGATTAAACGAGCTACTAGCTCATTATTTAGTAACATGTTCTGTTCTTCACTTAAGTTTCACACAATTTTTTAACAAATTATAAATAATTGTCTTCTTACAGCAGTATTAGCGGATTCAGGAACTTTAAATTGAAACAGATAATTAATATGAAGGTCACATTTGCTGCCAAATGTATTATTATGGTGTATTTTCTACAGAGAAGTCTGACTGTGATTTGAGTTTGATTTCTAAGGGCAGGGGAAAAAGCAGAAGTTGAAACATTGTGTCAAATGGGCAGTGCAGATAAATGTTTGTATTTGGATTGGAAATAAATACAAAGAATGAACTCTTTTTATACAGTCCTGATCAGTAAATTAAAAAATAAAAATGCAAACAATAATTCAACTGAAATAGGCTGTTCAGCTGATCAAAAGTTTAAGACCACACCTCAAAACAAAAACAACAAAAAAACTGAAACCCCTCACAACAGAAGTCAAAGTTCCAAACATGAACTCAATGAGTAGCGTCACCGTTATTGCTGATCACTTCAAAAATGTGTTGCGGCGCTTAATGCAATCGTTTCCAGGAGGTGAGAGGGAACATTTATCCAAGTGGTGAAGAGCATGTACTGTCTGGAACTGTTGTCCATTTTTGTAAACTTCTCTTGCCCAAAGGTTCTCAATTGGATTTAGTTATTCTCCTGGAGGAAGTCCTTTGTCCTCGGCCTTTGTGAACTCTAGCGTTGTCCTGTTGAAAAACCCAGTGGTTCCACAGACGAGGGCCTCAGTCATGAGGGATGCTCTCTGCAACATCTGCACAGAGCCAGCGCCATTTGACCTGCACCACCTGGAGCTCCATTGTTCCACTGAAGGATAAAGCCCCCCAGGTCATTATGGCGCCCCCTCCCTGTGGCGCGTAGAAAACCTTTCAGGTGGATCTCCTTGTCGTGCCAGTAACGCTGGAAACATCAGGACCAATTTTTCTCATCAGAGAATAAAACTTTCTTTCACCTTTCAATGTCCCATGTTTGATGTCTCTTGCACAGTCCAAGTAGCAGTTCTGTGGTGTTCAAGGAGACGCGGCCGTTGCGGTGTTGTTGTTTGTCGCAGATGTCATCTGATGGTTATTGGGCTGCAGTCCGCACCAGTAACAGCCTTAATTTGTGTCTTGACGGCCAATCGGATCCTCTGGCTCAGTGCTGGTGTCACTTTTTTTGGGTCTTCAACTTGACCTTTGTTCCATAACCTTCAGGATCTTTTAAGAAAGAAAGAAAATCTTACTGCGTCCCAACTCAGCAGCGATGGTGCTGTTTTTTACCCGTTGAGTTTGCCATCAGAATGTCATGACAGTGTGAATACCTGACAGAAAATTATACTAAATCCACATTTTTGCACAGATTTGACTTTTAAAGGCATGTGGTCCTAAACTTTTGATCAGCTGCAGAACACCCTAATTATTAAATTTTTTACGCAAACTTTTTTGTCTCCCATTTCTTGTTGCATATTGAAGTTCTACTTGGAACCAAACATGCAAAATGTGAGTTTTGTCCATTCTTAAACTTTTGAGCGGGACTGTATGTTATAATTTTACATAAATAGGGGTTTGTAGGTGAGTGGTCCCTTGATATATGCATAACAGTGGGGCGCTGGCACAGGGACAGATGTAGCAGATTGGCAGCCTTGCTTCTGTCAGTCTGTCCCAGTGCAGCTGTGGCTACAGTACCACCATCAGGTGTGTATGAATAATCAAATCAAATCAAATCAAACTTTATTTATAAAGCGCTTTTCATACAATAATTGTAACACAAAGTGCTTTCCAATTCACATATTATTCACATACATATACACATATATACATATGCCCCAAACCCACCCCCACCCCGGCCCAACCATCCCTATATTAAAACTTCCATGCAAACACATACACATACGCACACACACACATGCACACACATTCACGCACACACGCACACATACATGCAATAAGATAATGGGCATGAGGCTGAATGCAGGTGAACCAGCTGTGAGAGCACCATCAGAGGAGCCGTCTGCACCAGGAGCAGAGAGTCGCCTGCAGCCAGAGGACACAGACTCAAAACCCAGAGGAGAGACCAGGCACAGACCAAACCTCCCCCTGGGGCCAATGAGCCAGTGCCCAGGGGCCACAGACGACCACCGCTCCCAGTACAGAGGGCCCCTCAGAGGAAACACTGGAGAGTCTAAAATGAATAAAGGGATTCAGATAAAGGAGGATAAAGATAAAATATATAGTAAAGTAAACACTAGGACCTAAGGTTGAATGTAAAATACATCAAAAGTAGCCTCAATTATAAATAAAATAATAAATTATTTAAAATACCGATGTAAATAATAAATAAATAAATAATAAAATAAATAAATATTAGTCAAAAGCTAAACTAAAAAGGTGGGTCTTGAGCCTGCTCTTAAAAACCTGAACGTTCTCTGCGGCCCTGAGGTTCTCCGGCAGGCCGTTCCACAGACGAGGGCCATAGTACTGGAAGGACGCCTCACCGTGAGTGTGTGTCCTGACTTTGGGAATGACTAGGAGCCGGCTGCCGGAGGAGCGCAGGGGCCGCGAGGGTTCATATGGTAAAAGCAGTTCTGAAAGATAAGAAGGCCCAAGACCATTAAGACATTTATAAACCAGTAAAAGAACCTTAAAATCGATCCTGAAACACACGGGGAGCCAATGCAGTGATTTTAAAACAGGTGTAATGTGATCCCGCCCCCTGGTCTTAGTCAGGACACGCGCTGCTGAGTTTTGTAATAATTGCAAACCTGCAATACTCTTTTTGGGAAGACCAGAGAGCAGGGCATTACATAATGAATGATGATGTGATGGGTCTTTTTGAGTGTCATGAAAAGTACTATATATAATGCATTAATAATTTCAGTTTCACTGGCATTCAGTAAAAAATAAACTAAACTGAGAAATCAAATGTTTGTAGTGTACTTTATTGTCCCTGTAGGGATATTTGTACTCTGCATTTGACCCATCCTTCAGTTCCACCAGGGAAACGTGTCAAGAGGAGTGAGCACCAGTGGGCTAAGTATGTATTTTCAAAGCAGAAATGTCCAAATACTGCTGTTTTTATTTGAGAATGTGCACTCTGAATCCAATCACCCATTTATATCTTGAGAGAAGCGACCTGCAAGTTGAAAAGACTAACAGTGGAGCATAAATGAGCTTTGCGATTGAACACACAACACTAGAACAGGCTTAAGCTTTGTGCCTTATCCGCTGACTCTGAAGACCCCAAAGATCTCCTACGGAAACAAGAAGCAGACAAATAACCTGTGTGCAAGAACACTGTCTTGAATGCTTATGAAACGATAAGAGATCAGCAGCCTCACCGCCAAGGTCAGCACTGTAGCCATACGCTCCCCTTGTGCGCTGCACGTGTGCCCAGCTGCATGCTGGGTTAGGCCGAAAGAGATGCAAATATGGTCTTGGCGTGAGCTTAACTGTTCCAAAGTGTACCGCTTATCATGGAAATGTAAGTGTGTCCGACGGAGTCCATGCAAATCCAGGAACTTGCTGTTTGGCAAAAGAACTACAAAAGGGATAACGTTAGCATTTTACTGCAATATTGTATCAATATAAAAAAAAAAAAAAATCATGTTTCAGTGACATATTTAGTCTCCCTCTAAAAGCCCTTCCGGTACTCGTCACGCATCTTTCATGAAGCTGTTCCTGTGGACGGTCTGCCACCTGCTTCTCTCTGTGGAGATGTTATTGCTTTGCCTGGAATGTTCCACAGTATGAGTTAAACTTGTGGGCAATACATCAAAATTTAGATAATACTGTGCATGTGGTTTTGAGTATATTGTTTATATACACTACACAAAAAAGAGCTGATTAAAATTTAAAAAGTTTTAAAAAGTGTGTTGCAAAAAGTATAAGGTGTTATTTCAGCACTTTTGTGATTAGTTTTTGTGTCACGTACATCATGGATATGGATATGTTTAATGCCTTGCCTCCACTTGTTCATTTTGGTGCTGAAAATGCCAGTTGAGGATTTTGCCATTGTGTTTTATTACACCAACAGATGCAGTCCCTGAACCCTCTGACGGGTGTTGCATGGACAAAAAAGCCAATTTAGGCTTTGAGGAATTTCCAAGACACAAACAACTATTTAAAGTTGTACTAGTGAAAATACCAAGACTAAGTTGTTCAAAAAGTCTGAACATAAATATCGGGCTTGAAATGCGCAGTCAGGAGAATACCGCTGTTCATGATGCAGCCTTGTTCACTGCCAAGAGCCGAGTGCCACCTGAGCTCCAGTGTCCATGATTGATCACGATAAGGAGTGGAGGATCACGGTGCCAAAGTCCCCCATTTTCAAGGTCGACCGCATTAAGGACAATAAATTTTGCATAAGCGAAAACAGGCTTCGCAAGACAAGCAATTTCTCACCACGCCAAAATGCATAGCCGTGGAGTGGAGAAAGTGGAGTAGACAGGTTTGGGTGATGTGCAGAGAGTATTTAAGGACTTTGTCAAGGTTTCAGACGTTTATCTTTACATTCCAGGGTAACAAAGCACATTTTAAATACTGAAAATGTATCAGAATGTACCAATGAGTACAAAAAGAGTAAATCCGATTGTGTGCTCATATTGGTTCCAAATACAGAACTATGTTGATGTTTGTGTCTTTGTGATTGGTCAAGACTTTTCTAAATTAATTGCCAAAAGGTCCTATATAATACAAACAATTTCCAGCTTTCAATTTTATTGGACTCCACAGCAGTATTTCCTATAGTTTAAGTTGAAAAAGTGTTTTGTGCATGGTGAGCTCTGGGGAGAATAACAGAAACTTGTAAATTAAGCAAACTACGATTCCAAGTTTCTTGGTTGAATTATTGGTTGAAGTATTTATGGACTAATAATAATCATCTGTGTTTTAATCAAGCTGGATCTCACGTTAACAGATTGGTCACCAGATAATTCCGCTTTTTACATGAGAGGGGGGAAATATTGATCATTTATGAGCTCAAGCTTTGGTAAGTGGCAACTTTACACAATAACCATTTATACAAGAGGGGCTTATTTATAATCACAAGTGAACAGTGCGGTAAAACTGCTTTTCTATCACCTTTCATTCATTGGTGCTGTGTCCAGTTAAAGACATGCCACTGTCCGCTGTTGTTTTGCGTACAGCCTTTATTACTTTTCAGTGTGCATATCGAAAGTTTGAGTGCTCAACTTTTTGCACAGCACCACAAAATGCCGTGATCCATAAATAGTGCCCCATGTAGGGAATAGCGTAAACATTCAGACGTAGCCTGTACGTTTATATTCTAACACTATAGCCTGTTGAGCAGATGATTTGTTGCCATGGTGACGGATGAGCCGATGACACACAACCATGTACTTACGCTAGCAGTACAAGGCCATCGCATTGTGTTAAGAGTATTTCCAAGACAAACATCTGAAAAAGTGTATCTAGCTGACACAAAGGCAAGTATTTAACAACCATCCATTTCTCATAAAATGCACAAGCAAACCATGGGTGAGGGGGGCAGAAAATGAACGCAGCATTAATAAGAAAGTCTCAGGTGGTGGGGACAGTACGGGCCACCACCTCGACTCGTCTCATTACAATCAGGCTGAGATCGAGTGCGCCACAATGTAACAGTCGGACAATCTCCTGAAGGCAGCTCATGTTTGCAAAGATCTGACTGCAGGGAAAATTAACATTCCAATACACTGTCAGCAACTCAGCTATGCAAATATGGCCTATTTACTGTCAAAGAAAATGTGGAGTCAGTTATGTTGTATATGGAATTTGTTAGTGGTAGATCTTTTGTTTCAAGGCAATGACAACGATCAGTCACTACATTCAGAGGTACGTGGGGAAACCCAGATAACTGGCCTGGTCCAATTTAAACCGATTTTTCAAAATGCATCCAAACCTGGGAACTACGGTTGAGATTGAAATGAAGACTCCCATTAACACATCTGGAGAATTCCATGATTAGTCCTAAAGGTGCATGTTCCAGAGCAATCAGATAGAGAGTAGGCGCTGACTAGAAGAGGCATTCAACTGCACTGGACGTATAGATGACTAACTACAGTCCCACCCCTGCAGACGAGCATGTTGTTTTGGTCTGCTGCACTAAAGTGAAAGTAAAGTGTTTGAATGCACTGTTGACAGCAAAAAACTACTGGTAAATGAGATGTTCCTAATCTATGTTTGCCAAAAGTTTGGTTATACTGATGTTTAACAGCACTCTCCCTGGATGTTCAGAGACGATAATCTACCCAATTTGAGATGGATTTTAAAGCATTTGCAGTTTCTTTTGCTGAATTTTGTGGATCATCTGAGGCTAGAAATGGCCCTGAACACATATGGAGGCCAGTGTTTGCAGAAAAAGACTCATTATAACCCCAAACGGGCATTCCGAGATCATGCGTTGATTAGTTCTGAGCGATATGGTGATAAAAATCGAATCATGACAATCTGCTAGTTATGTGAAATTGTCATATCGTGATTCACAGTTTCTCTCTTTAATACAGCTGTCACTTTTTTCTTTTGTAGTTTGGATTTGTACAAACATGTCCTGAAACAAGTGACAGAAGCATGCCCAAAAGTGATAGAAATGCGTTCAAAAGCAACAAAAACGCACTCACAAACAACGAACGTGACTCGATGCACCAAAACGTGACTAAAAATGACAAAGAAACAACTAAAAGTCACAAGGACACGTTCCAATATGACAAACACAACTGAACGTGGCATGTGTTTAAACTGTGCATTTGAACTGAATCCCATTACAGTGATCCCTCGTTTATCGCGGGAGTTGCGTTCCAAAAATAACACGCGAAAAGTGAAATCCGTGAAGTAGTCACAGCTTTATTTTTTATTATTTTACAATGCAATACTGAACTATGGAATGAAACCAAAAATCAAAACCTGTTTTAAAGCCCAAAATTAGTTTAAAACAATAATTTTAATATAGTAATACAAGGTTGTAAACACTGTCACTGGCGTATTTCACAGTCTGTGCCTCTTCGTCATGACTCCGCTCCGCTGTAGCCTCTGTTTCTACTGAAGACGCACGACTCTTTCTTTAGTTGTTGGCGCTCTTTCTTTTTCTGAGCAAGAAGATTTTTATAAACGGATATGCCACCTTCGATTATATTTGAGAACTGCAATGAACGACTCATCAAAGGGTCCCGTTCTTGTGCCGTGCGCTGAAGTTCAGTGGATGCACTGTAAAAATATCTGCACTGTAAAAATATCCGCACTGTAAAAAAAATCCGTGAAGCAGCGAAGCCGTGAAAGATGAAGCGCGATATAGCGAGGGATCACTGTATTATAACATAAATCACAATTCTAATCACAATAGCACTGTTCAGAAAAATCAATTACCGCTAGATATTTTTCCCAAATCGTGCAGCTCTATTATAGGCAATAGAAAAATACAAAGTGAACATGAATCATAATAAAATCAAGATGGTGATAATAATTTTTTGCCATATTGCCCAGCCCTGGTGTTGATCTCCAGTGTACCAAAGGGAGATGAATGTGTTATGTGTATGAATGACGTATCAATGTCACCAACTGAACTAATGGGCACTGTCCAAGTGACAGGCCCCACTGCACCAGTCACTTGCGAAACTAAACTAAAATGGATTTTGCATGCTTTATTAAAATGTTGAAGCCCTTAAGTAAACTGAGATACAAACTTTGAGAGTTTATTAAAAGCATCACAATGACAAAGAACGCAATTACCGCATGTGTGACTGTAACTGTGTTTGTGTGAAGCATCAGACACCCCAGTCCCTGAACTTCAGAACAGAATGACACCTCTTTAAGATGACACCTGTGGGCGTGAGGTCTCAAAGCTACATACAAGCTTTTACGGCTTTTGAAACATTTTGGTGTGATCAAAAACGTCTGGATTCCACAAGGAGCGGGTGTAAACACGATGATTACGAGAGTTAATGCTGCCACGAGGCATCGAGGTGTGTCTCTAAATAAGAAGTGTTTACTGATTACCTTGCGTGCTGCTCCGGGCTAAAACATTGCACAAGCTGCATAAGCATTCTGTTTAAAATTAACTTTGATAAATGAGATGGGTGTACTGTTTTTATCTTTTTTGTGAAAGGTTTACAGTCTGCCATGGTCAATATTTTTCAAAAGGTAGAAACTAACACGTTTTAAATGTTCCAAGACAGAGTTGTAACACAGGTGAAGTTTATTTACCAAGTCTTACGGAACCCAGAGACATGAATTGTAGGGAGTAGGGTGTGAAGAGTTGGTTAGTGTTCGTATTTCTTGCATAAAGTTCAAATTAAATATGACCAACCACTCCACCCAGAGAGATGGCCCTGGGACCATAGTTAAGTCACACAGGTTTGAAACAGTCAGGAGGAGGCAGAGTGTAAGTCACTGAATGTATTGAATAATTTATATTATTATTATTAATGTATCATTGGCCACATCCCAGTTCAAATACAATTATTATACATATTATATAGACCAGCCCATAAAATAAGGGCTGCAAAGGTGAAGACAATAGTGGGCCTAAATATTACAAGATTAAATTGTCTCAGTGTGTGAAATAAAATCACAATGCACTGTAAACCTAAATCACTTTAGGCAGCTGTTGATGTGCACTCTTAACATTGATGATTTGCAGGCTGGACTCATAGCACAATTGAACGCTTAAGCACAGAGCAACAAGGCACCATCCTAAAGCGGTCACTTGCGGGGTTGTGGGCCACGCTGCAGCACCTGTAGCAGGGGCGTAAACATCACCTGAGGCGAAAGTGCACAGGTGAAAGAAAGGGGGGGGCAATCTACTGGACATAATGGCAGAAACCTACTGCCACTCTCTGATGATCTGATCTACTTCAAAGATCTGTCTCTGCAACAAAAACTTTAAAGGTGCTCTACAGCAGTGCAATTTCCCCATCAATACAGTTTTAAAAGTTTTTCTCCAAACCACTTTGACGTACAAAACCACAGGGAATACCACATATTCTCCAAAGTTCATAATATTTCTCCCAGATTTGGTCCTGAACTCTGGAGTCTAAAAGCTCAGTGGAGTGTGTGGCTCAGCTCCCTGGACTGGGATCATGACTGCTCTGCTTGGTGTTGGTAAATGTTTGTGGTGTCAGTGAGGCATGGCGGTCCTGTACATGGCAGGGACCTGCTACTTTCTACCCCCCACAGACGCCAATCCTCTGCTGATCCAGGGAAAGGTGCCACTTGACATCCAGAGTGTTATTAAATATTCACACACTGCTGACCACAATATCAACAGGAGCACACATCCAAGAGCACCCTCGGGCGTGTGTGGAGAATCTGAATAATTCTGTTTGGGGAAATGCAGTCATCATCGCATGAGTGATAGGAGAACAGTGAAAACAATTTCTTTTACTGTTAAAAAAAAACTCCACTGCCATCGTTTGAGAATTTTGATTCAATTTAAAAGGTGCAATTTAAAGGAAAATGTTTGCTGCAAACCTGCTGACAGGCAGGGTGAACTGTCACTCTGTCTGTCGGAACCTTCTTGCTGTGAGAAAAGTCCGCTAACCACTGCTGCTAGCCTTTAGCCAGGTACATCCAGTGACTGTAAGGACACTGAACATGCACAGCAGAGCTCTCCTCACGCACCCACCACATGACTGCTCCGACCAATCAGACCAAGACTGGAGCGAAACAGAGCGAGCCGAGGCTAAAGATGAAAAAAACTTTTAAAAATCGCTACAAAACCAGACCTTTTTGAAAGATGTGCCCTGTCTGCCAAACACAAGCCGATTGTTTTTACATTGTGCTTTGCGAGGAAAATGCTTCCTGGACGGCTGAGGATTTGTCACTCCAAAACCATGCAATAAACCTGCCACTAGTCCAACTCGCTACAAGTTTAACCAAGCAATAATCTATGCACATATTTTAATGGTTCCATGATGAGGAACCGCAGGCATACCACAGCACCTTTAAGTTTTGCTGACGTAAATAAGTTTGGGTTTCTGTCTGCAAAACTTAAAGTAATTTGTTACAGTACCTGGGGAAAGCAAGACAGAAAGTGAGATAACTCAACTGTAATGCATGATGCGTTAATAGAAAAATAGTAACACCTGACCAGTTTTATCAACAACTTAAACTGAGATCAGATAAAATGGAATGCTATTGGCTTACAACAAAATAGGTTTTTTAATACATCTGCTACATCTGTCCTTTCAGAGGTGCCTTAGACAACACCACCGTACTGTGTAATTGCTGCTGAGTCAATTTGAGTGATTTGACACTGGTAGAAAACAGAATGTGGAGTGTAATGTGGCTATATAAGAACTCATTACTCTACCTAGCATGCTATACATCATATTAGGCTGTCTTTCTATGCATAATGCTGTGGGCGTGAACAGGTGACTCAGCACTTTTCACTGTGAAGCAGCCGATTCTTCTCTCTGCAAAAATGACTCGACTTGCTGAAGGCAAAAGGGACAGTTTGTCAATTACGATTTACATTTCATTTGGGCATTAAATGAAATGATCTTTTGACAAATCCAGCTGGTTTGAATGTTCAATTTAGGACTTAAGGCATTCCTAAAACTAAATATCAGAACTTGTTAAAAAGAAATAATAAGAATGTTTAAAAGGTACACTGTGTAACTGTTTTGTTGGCCATAAAGTTCCTGCTTTTTAATAAATCTTTCTATAGCATTTATTAAATTATAGGCGATTCTCTGTAGATGTGGCCTTCATTGTTATGTTTATGAGGAAGTGAACCCTAAACCATAATCGTTACATAGTGCACCTTAATAATTATGTAAAATAAACGGTGCAAATTCCATAAATTTAGCTGCTTTTAATTCATATTTGAACAAGTCAGCCACTTTGTGCCAGGGTGTTCGTTCAAAACATGCATTTGCTTTTCAGCTTAAGGTCTTCAAAATCACACGGTAGATCTGTTATTCATGTTGTGTTGGAAAATAATGAGCGTCATCCCAGGCGTCAAAAACAGCACAGCGCTAATGGCAAAAATGAATAAAGAATGAGTTGTAAATTTGTTGCATCCTTGGTGTGTTATTATGTTAGTGATGGAAAACAATGATGGGAGCTCACAAGCTTTACCAGTTTAACCATCATTTAGACTTATCAGACTTGCAAAGTGATATAGTCTTGTGCGCACCGCCAGAAAAATGTCTGAAAGGAAGATGGCCTTGCTTGAGTAGCTTAAGGAGGTTTTATTGAAAACGTCAGCAGCAGCAGCGGCGGCGGCGGCAGCACACAAAGCTGTTCGCACACTGTCCTTGGAGAGTTTGTACATCAGAAACAACGAATGAGAGGTCACGTGGAGACTGGTCAGCTCGAGTGGCAGCGTCGCAGTGTGCACAGCTCTGAAACGCAAACAATAGCCTACATTTTGCCTTGAGTTGGTGATGGCCGCTGTGATTTATTGTGTTTGATTGGAGACTGGTGCAGATGCTGAAGAGACAGTCATTGATACTTTAGATAACATGGATAAACACTGTTAAAAGCGGTGTGAAAATTGTACTGACTGATCTGCTGGACTGAGAGCGTTACGTACATCATATTAGGCTGTTTTTCTGTGCTGTGGGCGTGGACAGGTGACTCAGCAAATGTGTTATCAATGCAATATAATAATAATAAGATTAATAATAATAGAATGTAATGAATGTTATGGTGCCTTTTTTCAATGATTTTTGGTTTTAAAAAATGAAACAGAAGATAATGAAAACTAACCAGATCAATTTGGTTATACTAAATTCAATAATAATAATAATACTAAAATTTTGCAGTGTTTATAAAAGCATTTAGTCTTTTTATTTTTTTGGAAGAATGTGTAATTGTGATTTTTCTGACAAGTGTTATAATTAGATTTGCAATTTTTGTGCTTTAATAAACAACAAAGTTCATATTTGAATAGACAAAAAAGACTGAAATATGAACTGAAATTATGTAGAGATCTAAAACCGTCTAGGGTTATTGTTTTTTTATGCAGAAGAAGACAAGATATTTTGTTCTTTGTGGAGGAAATTAGATTTGCTAATTGCGTCCTTTCAAATTGTGATTTTGATTCTAAGTGATTAATCTTGCAGCACGACTTTTTAGTGAACAGAGCAATGTTATTTCTGCACAGGAGGTTGCCACGAGTGCCAAGATAGAAAGAGAAACTAACGCAGTATTTTCCCAGACTAATTAAATTGTAAATGAAACTATGTAATACCATTTCATGTTCCTGTGTTGGTCAGTGACTGTGGGACGCTGTCCACCATCCCTCCATCCAGTGACCTCACATTCGTTATCGGAGGTAAAGTAACCTGATGCATACTGTGAGTTCTTTTAAAATACAGTAAAAAGCCACAACTTAACAGGTAGAATTGGTTTTGGGTTGTAAGGGCGCATTTATTACTTAAGCGAGGGGGACATCTAGTGGTCAAGCATAGCCTATTACCCATTTTATAACTACTTTGATTTGGGGCTATGAACTTAAGATGTTATTTTAAGCAGAAATACATCTGGAATAAAATGCAGCAGTAAAATAACAGTTTGGGCTGAATAATGTGGGTATAAAAAGCAACTGGCAGCAGAGGTGAGTGGTTATAGGTTTCACGCGGTTATATTTTCTGGAGTAACTTTTAGGAGAAATTGTACTTTTCAGAGTAGATTTCTGACAGAATTCTTTTAGTTCTATTTGAGTAATATCTTTTGGTTTTGCTTAATCTAACAGTATTCTTACTTACTTACTTTTCTCAGTATGGTGATGTCTATAGTGACAAAGGCTTATGCTGTGCGCCCGGTAACACTTGTGTCCTTTGAAAAAATATCCAATTTGAGTGATCTTAGTGAATGGATTGACACATGGATTTAAGGCGAGCCACTGCAGGCCAAAAGTTGTTGTTGTTTTTTTGGTCAGTTTCTCTCGATATATTGTTTTTTGGAAACAAAACTTGTCCAATCTGCCCTTAAAGATGTTTTATTATTGAACTGAGTCCACTTCATCCAAAGATTTCTCTGGGACAATGTAACTTCAAAGGCCGTTTTTAATGCATTTTTCTCTCACAGAGACGTAAAGATCAGCCTTGAAGTAGCTCCTAAACACACCAAACTTTACAATCTTGTACGTAATAGGATTTTGACATAACGTACAGAAGGATTTGTTGATATCTAATTCAAAGCCTGATTTATTCTATTATTATTAAGTTTTAAATTAAGCAAAAAATTTGAACTTTTAGACCAGTTTTCAGCTAGATCTAGTTTACTCAAAAACTGAATAAGAAATCCAAAATCCACTCATGCACATTTTTTGTAACTAATATGTGTACAAAATGAACCAAGAACTGGTTCGGTCATTTAAAAAAAAAAAAAAAATCATATTGAAATGTTCCAGACTGTCAAATTTTGGCCGTTTTTCCCCATAAATTGCCTTATTTCTATATGAAAACATTACATGATGAAAAACTTATTATGCATTTTTTTTCCATAGTAACCTACAGGAAAGGTTGCAAACTTTATGTTTAAGATTTTTCCTGTTCACTTGTAGCGTCTCACCTTAATTGAGTTATTTGCCGTTTTTGTGTGCCCTAAAAAAATCACCAGTGCCAAATTTAGAGACGCAGATAGCCATGGACATTATTTGACATTTATACCACATAGGGTTTACTAAAAGGTCTGATTTGGTAATGTTTTCGCAATAGATGGTGAGCCTCCTGTATCTTATCCACCAAAAAAAGTGTGTCGTTACTCAAAGCTTCAGATTTTGCTTTGATGTGTATGTTCCAGAATCTGTGCATTATTTAGGCCTACTGTGTTGTCTGTTTGTACTAAGTTTCTCCATATACTCGAGGCCACCTAAGCAATTGTTTGGGTAGACTACTTTTTACTTCTACTTTAGAATATATATATTTAAAGTTACGTTACTCTCACGTATATTCAAATTTAAGCTACTCTACACATTTCTGCCTCTATGGTAAACTCTGCCGTAGCAAAAGTTTGATTTCTTGTGCCACCAAAGCGCCCCTGCCTGTCCTGTTGTGCCATGTTGTCCTCCAGAGCGCGCACGTCTCATGTTCAATCCACGCGTCCACCTTTCCACTTTGCGCACGTGTTGATGAGTCAAGCGCACATCATCAGAACCAAATGGGGATATTTCAGTGTAAAATTATTTCATACCAAGCTTTATGCATCATAAAGTTTCAGCCAGTATTATCTCTTATGTTTTCTCTTCAGTAATATGAACCTGAACGAATCTGACTAGGCTTATTTGTGCGCGGTAATCCGATAACAGATTTAGGAGTGTCGCGTACGAAACCCTTACCGGAAATACAGACTTTTTTTACTACGTGCAACTTGACGCACCCACCTTTCGCCACCTCCAGAGGTCCCTCCTCCACCGACAAGTTTGACAGCTTCAGCTCATTTACCAGGACTGCGGCAACAGGCAACACTCTCACTACTTTTACCCTCACCTGCCATTTATCGGACACGTAAAGGTTTTGCGTCTTCTCTTGGCTATGGGGAACTATCGGAATCTACTGTTGTAATCCTTTTCCCTCTGGTTGAAAATTGGAGTTACTTTTTCATAACTTTTACCACCTGAACTCGCGGATAAAAGCTTCAACATGTCAAAAAGCGCCACCGAGGAGGTGAACAAGCTCACGGAAAGTACATACAAGGTGAGCAAAGTGACCCACGGGGAAAGGAAATGCCATGACCCCATGAAGCTGAACGTCCCGTGAGAGCACACGCCTCTAGCTGCCCTGGCTGGATGTCTCAGGTGTTGTTCATTACGCTCTGGGGATGGTTAATTATCCCAGAAGTGGGCCCACCCAAAATGCAGCAAAATGAACGTAAGGCTACGTAAAAATGAGTGAATTGTTGCCACTACTGTTGGGAACATTTCACTAGGCTTATAATGGTTTTGGGAATAAAAAAAGAAAAGAAAAAGAAACTCTGAAGCCGTCTCCGTTCAACAGGTTTATCCTTGGAAAATTCTCCTGAAATGGGCTGACAGTTAATGTGTCACCAGTCCCTGCGTGATGAGGATCGCCCCACCCTAGGAGTGCCCTGTGCTGTGTTTTGAGTTGCCAACCTGCCCGACCGCCCTTTGTGCAACACTGTGGGGTGATGGCATGCGCGTCTGTTCACATGGATGTTATGCCTCATTTAGATGGAAACCCCTGCGCTTTGTGGCTTAGTATTCCACATATTATACAGTTTATACAGCACAAAAGCTCCTGTTTGAGTGTGAGTTTAAGTTTGACAGGTTGACAAAATATTAAAGTTAAAAACTCATATTTACACATAGGATTTTTTTTTCTGTTGTCTAATTTTAAGCTACATTTCTTGGCAGAACTTAGGTTTGTACAGAACAATCAAGAAAATGGCCCCAACACCCTGCGATTGAGAAGGGGCAATGGATGGTTCCCACTTGGCTCTGCTTTTTTATATTTAATTAATGTATTTTTTACTTTTATTACAGTTGGTTCATGAATCAGCACATGACATGTTAGTTTTAATTCTCATTAATTATTATTGTCTTATTTTTATAATGTCGCTGAGACAGTTAATTTTGTACTACTTAACTGTCTGTGTGTTTTGGGTCATTAGTTGTTCTAGTCCCGTAGGCATGATTCATTTTAGCCATTAACAAACGGTAGCTTTCTTGGCACACCTAGCAGTAGGTATAAATGTAAAGCTATTTCAGCTTTCTCTACAGCACGCTCTTGAGTCAGTTGACAGCTCCTTGGTATGATGAAAAGCAGCCAAAAGACTCAAGGATTAATAATTTAGCTGGTTGTGTGTGTTGCGTGGTAAGATTATACAGCAAGCTTTCAGTGACCATCACAAGCCTTTACAGCACACTGCGTTATGAGCTTTCTGTGTGTCACCTACGCAGAATTCATATGAGATCTTTATTGTGATCTGGGCTGGTCTGTGAGTACACAATCCTCTACATTCATCCAGGTTTAGTAATGTTCTCAGGACTGCACTTGGCCATGGCCACTTGTCACAACAAGCAACTGTAAAATCACCAGTATTGCCATGTCCAAACTTTTTCATGGAGGGCTACATACACAACATACACAAAGCAGAGCGTCACAGCCCAGTGGTCAATCCAAATGAATACTTCCAATATATACAGCAGAGGCTTGAACAAGGCACCACACCTTTATTCAGGCTTGGGATCAAAATAGTCTGACTCACACCATAGTTTTTGGTACTTAGTTCTAATAGTTGATCTAAATTTGCAGTGAAAAGTAATGTTTATGATGATATTTTGAGCCAATTTATCAGGAGAAAGAAGAAAAAAATGGTCTGAGGACAGCATTTTGCCCCCAGGCCATAGTCCGGATATCTGTTTAAAATGAACTATATACCGTTTTGTTTCCTTCAACAGAATGTAATGGAACAGTTCAACCCTGGGCTGAGGAACCTGGTCAACCTGGGCAAGAACTATGAAAAAGCTGTGGCTGGTAAGAGCTTAACTTTATTATTTGATGTCTTTAGCTTTATATTTTACAAATATTTACACATTTTTCTCTTTTTAGAAATGTAAAATAAAATCAACTTGGCAAAGACTAAAACAAAATTTTGGACTAACTACAATGTTTCCATTCCTTTAGTCACACATTCTCTAGGGCAGTGGTTCCCAGCCTGTGGGTCGAGGTGTCCAGAGAATGCCGGGAGTCCCCAGAGCTTTGTTTGCTCTGAGGGTCACAAACACATAAATTGTACAATTGAAATAGTAGCACTCATATGATTTCAAGTAAAGGAACAAATAACACTCCAGTTGGTATTTATTTATCTGAAATGATATCTTGTTATGAATCAATTTAACCATGATGTATGAGGAAAAAAGATTTGGAAGCACTGCTCTTGGTCATTTCAGTAAAAATTCTAGTGATGTCGCCCAATGGCCTCAGTTATAATAATACAATAAAGAACCTTTAACAATAACACTGTAATATAATATAAAAGTAGGATTTTTCTTTTCTCTTTAGCCATGATTCTGGCAGGGAAACTGTATTTTGATGCTGTGTCAAAGATTGGAGAGAATGCGGCTACATCCCCAGTCTCTAGAGAATTGGGTAAGTTTTATTTAATTAACTGCACTTTCATCATCATCACTTTTAATGCACGTTTTGTATGTTTGGCAATGCAGTTACCGGAAAGTGACAAGGATCCATTGCTTTGTACAAATATTTTATATTTCATTTTAAATTCAATTTATTTTTGTAATGCCCAATGGGCCACAGGTAGAAAGCAGTTCAAAAAAACAATGTTCAAAAAAACAATGTTCAATAGAATGTAGCAAATGGATAAATAACTGTCCTGGAGCATCCCCTATCCTTGACCCTCCTTCTCGGCAAGGAAAAACTACAAAAAACCATGTGGGAAAAAGCAGAAACCTCTGGGAGAACCACAGTGAAGGAGATGGAGGGGTTTTATCTATATTACTTCTATGCTACTGTTTCTGTTTTAGACATAAAGACATAGGGCTGTATTTTGCCCCCGGTGGTAGCGCAGCCCTGGTGTTAATGATGATGTTTTGCACCAGTGCAAACGGTGACGCCGTGGGGCGTGGAGCTCTAAACAAGAGGTGGAGTGAAGCAAACGTAGGGCGGGATGTGATGCATTCTGTGAATGGCCAGAATAGTAACTAATAAACTTCAAAACTAGTGCAGTGAAAAACATAACATGGGAAACATTTCCTGGAGTCGATTACTATCCTCATATGGACCAGATAATCCTAATAAAACAACCTTAATGGGCACAAACCAAAACAATACATCACAGAATAATGAATATAGTCCAATTAAGACTGTCTGCCTTAAATAGCTGAAGCAGAGTTTCCATTGAGCTTTTGCGCAAAACTGTATCCATTTGCTTTGCGTCAAGCCTGTTCCTGTTAAAGTATGAATTTATCGGCATTAGACTAAAACACCTCGGTTCAAGTCTTGCTCATGTCCAGCGAAAACACTGAGCACACAACGCAGTGCACACCTCGTGTGAGCGCGTGTCTGAGCGCGCTCGCTGTGTGAAGTACAGAGCAGGTGGAACTGACTTTATGAATGAGTGTTGTGAGAGGTGGGTGTGGTATTGGTACATTTGGTACTGGACATTCGTCCTTCTGAACAGTTTCAAGTCCCTATGCATTATCATAGTGTCCTGAAGTCATCATCTGACTTCAGGATACACTGCTGTTTTGATCACAACCGCTGCTGAACAGCGTATATTTACATCGTGGGGCTTTGGAGCCGTTTTATTGTCCTCGTATATGAGTCCGTCTTGTTCTTTGACTTGTTGAAAGAGAAAAAAATTTCTCCTCATGTGAAGCCTTGGCCTCTTTCTTGCTATGGATGCAAACATCTCCTGCACTGACGACCTTTCAAATGCCACAGTTCTCAGTCATTGGTTCAAACACATTCACCATATTTGGACTGTCACACCCCTCTCCAGCCTCCAGTGGACAAATACAGCCTCTTTGCACTAGTGTTACCACCGTGAAGGTAGCAAAAGCCCGACCTGGAACCGCCCCCTGGTCAAAGCTCCAACGCTAGGGGCAAAATGTGGCCCATAATGTGTATTTTCTACACAATGGCCTCAACAATATGTTAAAGGACGGAGTAACGGTTTACACAGACTATAGCTTCTCTTCGCCCTTGTGTGGCCCCTATTTTACAGAAATTCTGCTTATATTATTGACTGTGGTTATACATATAATATTTGAGCTTGTCTTTTACATCAACTCCGTACAATGACTATATGTTGTATTTTTTGTGAGTGACTAGCTTTAGATACTCTCAAAAACAAAGTACAAACCAGTAAATGGGACTATGCTGTGCTGTTAAAATGTTACTGTTTATTACTGTTACTTGTTTTTATAACCAGCAAATGGTAGTAAGAGACGTCTTAATCCAGCAGTTTGTCCCATGTTTATTTTGAATTGAGCCATGTTTGGCACGTTGAGTCGCTGCCACCAGAGGCACATTTGATTTAACCATAGTTTTTTTGCTCTACTCTCTTGTTAAATGACAAAAACTGCAAATTAATTTCAGCCTCAGTGAAAGTATTAGGCACTGCAGTGTTTGTCTGTGTGGTTCAGAGGAGAGCATGTTTGTTTCTCAAGAAGTTTAAGTTTATTCTATAATTTATGTTTACCATGTGTTCCTAAATAAAAACACCAGTGATAAACGTGTTCTTCCATAGTACCATTGAGGACAGTTATTGAGGCTGGTCACACAGGTGGACCACAGACTTAGATTTAGCTTGAGTCATCAGGGTGTTGTTAATGTTAATACATTTGGCAACGTCATCACTGACGTGTTTGCTCAATAACACTGTACTCTGGGGAGCAGGAGATAAATAGTGTGGTTAAAGATTGATATTGAATGAATCTGAATCAAGTGGATGACTGAGACAGCTCCTGGATGCAGAGGGGTAGAGCTGTTGAAACCCGAGCTCCAGTGACGCGGAGCCGGCTCGAAACCAGACTCTCCGAGAGTCACTGGAGGATGGTGCTCCTCTCCTCCTCCTTTACCTTTTCCTCCCTCCTGCTCCTGTGTCCCAGTTCAGATGTCAACAGGGTTTTCATTCAAGAACTTTAGTATAATGCACGCTTCATACTGGGCATAATATGCACAGTATGAAAAACTCAGGAAACACTCTGGCCTTTGATTGCAAATGCTGTGACCTGCAGTGGCAGCAGAGCCACTTTACATAATTCACAATCATGTTTGCATGCTGTGTCAGGTGTGCTTGTGTCCCAGACCACAGAGGGACTAGCTCAGGCAACCTTTTTATGATCAAACTTTTTATCCTAACTGGTTTTGTAATCATTTCTCTTAAACCAAAAGGATTGCTCTTTTAGATCAAAATAAGTTGTTGTGTTGTTGTTACTATAAAAAATAAAGAGCTGGACAATGTTCTGCTCAGTGAGGTTAGAGTGCCGAGTGAGCCTGGCCAAACAGGACTGTGGCCAGCCTGCCACTTTTATCAAGGTTCAGTTTGTTGATTATTGGCAGTGGCTTCTGAGGTTGTCCACATTGTGACACACTCTCGCGCCTCCACATTACCTGACCTAGTACAACTGTTGCCTAGCAACTGCCATCACAATAAACATAATGGAATAAGATCATCAGATTAGGAGATTCAACTCAGTTAGTTTTGGCTTTCCGTGCTGAACTGCATTTAAGTCGTGTCTGTGTGTGTCTGTGTGTGTGTGTCTGTGTGTGTCTGTGTGTGTGAGCATTGTTTAAAATAATATTTACAATAACATGGAAGTTTTACAAAGTATCAGCTCATGTTTAAAGGAAACATATTCTGCTACAGTGACTTTTTTGAGCTTCTAACCATGTTCTAACAATGTTTCATCAAAAACATACCTGGAGTTGCATTCACGCTGTTTTTTGGAATGCAAGATAGAAAATCCTTTACCTTCCTACTGTCAAAAACACTTCCTGCTAAACTCCCTTGATCGGTGAGGTTTTTTCCGGTTATATATGTCACTTATCTTGTTTTAAGTCCTTAAATCATTGCCAGACTCGTTCTGAGCATTTCTGCCGTATAAACACATACACTGCTGCTGTTGGCCAGATCATCGCATGTTACGTAGTTCAATAAAGTGATAACTTAATGAAATTGTGTATAGAACAAGGCGCATCTACTGGCTGCATACTCATTTTTTCAAATTTAAGGTACTCGAGCATGTTTAAGGGCAAAAATTGCACAATATTTTTCCTTTAAGTTTCTCTCTTTAAAATCTATACTGATACATGTTATAGATCAGGGGTGTCCAAACTTTTTTCACCCAGTCTACAAAATGGAGGGCCACAGACTAGAGCAGTGGTTCCCCACCTTTTTTGCCACGAGTACCCCCTAAGCCATGTCTCGCAAAAGTACCCCTTAACAGAGTCTCTGGCTTTATTAGAGGTTTATTAGTCACATATTGTCAATTATTTATATTTTTGTTTTTAATTATATTTATGATCCAAGATGCACCAAAAATATGCACAATTAACAAATAACACTTTTTATTCAGATAAAAGTACATGTCATCTTCTTTTAAAACTTGAAACCATTCTCAGTACCCCCTGGTAATTGCTCACGTACCTGTTGGGGTCCCCGTACCCCTGCTTGGAAAACACTGGAATAGAGAACAAAAAAGTAATTGCACTGATGTTGGTTTGACTGAGCCATCTGACTTTTCATAAAGTATGGAGCATTAATGTCAGCTATCAATCACAACGTTTGTTACTTAGGTTATGATGGTATTCTTTTAATAAATTTGCAGCAGAAAGTACTACTTTCGATCATTATATACATAGTTTGGACACCCTTTTCTATAGATGATTTTTAGTTGATGGTGAGAACAAATTAATACAATGGATAAATGCTTATAGAAGATGTAAATGAGAGCATCAGTAACTTAACCTGGCTCACGCCAGATTGATATGTGTATCACTCTGAATTATTTCTACACATTATCAGCTTGTGAACTCGGAAATATCACGAAAATTTACATGGCAGGGACAGGTTACAGTAACTGTCTGCCATGCAGATGTAAGCTTTTCTAGAACAAACTGCTTTCTTTCTGAGTGGCAAAGCTACTCCTCTTCATCCAATTACAATAGCAGTTTTGACACACAGCAACAAAATCAAAGCATGTTTTAGTTTTGTCTTTTTTCTAATCTGACATCAATCTAATCGTTGTTGATTTTATGACAGGTGTCGTTCTGATGGAGATCTCAGAGGTTCATCGTAAAGTTCATTATGAGCTAGAAGAAAATGTAAGTTCAATTCCTTTGTCCAGCATCCCTTTCCCCTCACTGGTTACAGTGCACTCGATGCACCTGTTGCTTTATTTCCACTCTGCCGACAGGCCTGAACATGCCCCAGAGCCCAGCTGGGGTTATTGCAGTGTGCAATGCTTACTGCAAAACAATGCAGAAAAATATAGACACATTAATATTCTTCAGAACCAGCCTGCATCATAGAAGCCCTCATGTGTTTTGCTTTTATATTTTAAAGTTGCTGTTTATGGGAGAGTGTGGAAAAAATGACATTTTGTAAATAATGCAAAGTTTCAAGTGCTGCTGTGGGAAGTTTCTGGTGATCAATAGCATGAGTTCAGAAGGTGAAATGAATGGTTAAATGCTGATAAGCCCGCCCAAGGGTGAGTGATGGATATCTCTGTGTTCAGAGAAAGCATGGATGTGCCCCATGTGGGAGCTAACTGTATGGCAACACAGCTCTGGTGATGGAAGCCCTTCAACACCCTCGCACTTAAGACAGCTGCACAAGGCTATGGGCTTTCCCACGCTTCGTCACTGACTCATTCAGACGCACAACCTTGGACTTGGCTCTCACCCCCGCAACCACATGCTCCATACTTTCCCAATATCACTCTCCACTTCTCACTTTGAGACCAAAAGTGTTTTTTTTCCTGTGATCTCACTGTGACAGAAAAGCTGACAAACTGTGGCCCATCCATTGTTTTTCTATTCACCAGTTTGTCTCTGTCTTTCCTCTTGTGCTCCTCTGCCTCACCTGAAGTTTAAAAGGTTTCACCGGGAGATAGTCGCTGAGCTGGAGAAAAAAACTGACATGGATGTCAAATACATGACAGTGAGTAGCCATTTTATCCCCGAGTCAGCATTTCACTCTCTCCACTTCAACACATTCTTGCAGCATAAAATACATTACATTTATTGTGATGGGTTGAGTCTGTATTTTATATTTTGTGTATGAGAAGGATTACATGTTACACAAAATGTTATGTAACTCATTTTTGATCATCATAATTGTTTTTTTCCAGGCCACTTATAAGAGATATCAAATGGAGAACAAGATGAGGCAGGATTCTCTGGAGAAGTCACAGTCAGACTTGAAGAAACTAAGAAGAAAAAGCCAAGGCAAGAACGCCAACAAGTACGAAAGCAAAGAAAGTGAGGTGAGGTGAAAGCATATTTTTATATGGAATTTGAGGATTTTACTTTGATATTACTTAGATACGCATTATAGATTGATTATAGGTGCAGAAAGAATTCATAGAGAAGGTTATGTTGTGAAGATTAATGATAAATTGCATCCCTCAATCACAAATCATCTTTGACTTTGTTGTATGTTAATTATGTAGTTAAATGTCAGTCTTGTCAACAGTGTCTCTTGGGTGTGTCTGTAAGTCTGTCATAATACTG
The DNA here is from genome assembly GCA_019453435.1 of Rhinogobius similis. Taxonomy (NCBI): domain Eukaryota; kingdom Metazoa; phylum Chordata; class Actinopteri; order Gobiiformes; family Gobiidae; genus Rhinogobius; species Rhinogobius similis. The sequence goes on from CM033631.1 coordinate 24,401,276, forward strand.
ACAAGGACAGAGCTTTGAAAGTGAAGGAAGAAAGAACTGGTTTTAGATTGTTTATGCATTGAGATGTTTGAGAGCTAAAAGTTTATCAGAAAAACAAAAGAGGTTTAATACTGTATTTAGATTGAAAGTAGACACATGACATTCTCCCAGGTGCATTCTCCACCAAATAATTAACCTCTATTGAATTACTGAAGCAATGTAAGGTGTATGCCTGGTCGGTGGTGATCAGGTTAAAAGATGTAAAATACATTATTTTATCTGGACAGATAGTCGTACTATTTAAACATGGGATCTTTCTGATAACAAATGTATTAGTTGTTGGCTGATATATTCTGACTTAAATTGACTACTGTGCCAGTCTGTAAACAACCATGATTAGTAGCTGAATTGTATGAATTCCTGCTCATTGTTTAATTATTTATATGCTATACAGCTCTAAAACTAGCTGCTGTTCAAATGGTCCTGACACAACCTGTCGGAGCAGATAAGACGGTCTCGCTTTGCTTTCAAGTGCAAACCTATATTTTATATTGGCTGCACCTTGGTGATTGAGCTATTTGGAGGGAATTCATCTCCTTTAGTTACTCTGCATCCTTTGTGTTGCTTTTTTATTGTCAACAAAGGAAAGCACATTGGTGCTTAACATGTGGCTAACACGATAAGCAACCTTGATTTAATAGAAAAGGTAAATTAAATGTATGCATTATCTAAATATTCACTTGGTTTTTTTCCTTGTACATGTTGGTAGTGCCTGGAGACCTTGACGACTCGTCAGATGGACATGCAATTGTTCATTGCTGACGGATGCAAAGAGGCATTACTGGAGGAGAAGCGGCGCTACTGTTTCCTTGTGGACAAACACTGCATGTTCTCCTACCAAACTGCTGCTTTTCATGACAAGGTTATTACAACTATCAATTATGTTCAAGTTTACTTTTTTTAATCCATGTATGCTAAACCTTTGTTTCTGTTCTAATTTTGCTGGAAAGGCCAAGGATATCCTGAAAGCAAAGATCAGCACGTGGCAGGATCAGTGCAATGATGCGACTGACATGCCAGAGAGTGTGCTGACCATGATTGAAGCTCTGCGTATGCCAGTATCCATCACGCCAATGCCCTCACCCACGCCCTCACGCCATAGTGTGGTGCGTCTTAACTTTTCACATTCAAACTTTGTGATGGAGATTTCTAAACATTAATTTTATACTGACAGAACATATCTGATCCACCTGCTCCCACGAAAAAGGCCCAAACTAGCCCACTAGCAAACCTGTTTGAACAAGGAAGCCAGGAGCCAGGTAATTTTTTCAGTGCTGAATTATTTTTGAACATTCTCTCCGTGAAACCTTTAACATTGGTACTAATTGAAATTAATGAATTACATTTGTTAGCAGTTTCTGATTATGGGAACGGTGACGATGCAGGCCTCTCCAGGTCTGTGTCTGTAGCGACAGGTTTGAACCATGTGGTGAAACGGCCTCGAGTACGAACAATCTTCCCACACAACGCAGGCAACAACACCACCCTGATCAGCTTTGACGAAGGAGACGTTATAGTTCTGCTGATCCCTGATGAGAGAGATGGATGGATGTACGGCGAGCTGGAAAAGAGTGGAAAGTTAGTCAGGCACACATCAGTTCTTTGCTTGTTTGTCTTCACCACTTTAAACATGCCATCTGTTTAGGAGCTCCTCTGTTGGCCACCAGTGATTAATGTGGTTGGGACTGCATTGTCCTGGGAGCCAGATGGTCTGCAGTCTGATTGTTATGCAAGCCTTGTACATAAAGCATACAGCTCTACTGATAAGGAAATCAAAGTGGAGTGCCTGAGGCTGCAGTGCAGGTGCCTGGAGTGAGGCACAGAGCACTGCCTGCTCAACTCTGAAAGATTTGACTCTTTTATTGTGGTGTAACACAGTTAACTTTCCGAATTTCCTCCATTGTGGGACAAAGAAAAAGCCCTCGTATTTTTTGCTCATGGACCAGTACAGTATGACTGGTGTCTCCAGGTGTTGCACTTGAAAACCCTTTTCACCCTGTTGTTACAGTGTGAGGCGGGTTTTCTGTGAGTCTCATCCCAGTCGTATACGGGCCTTACCAATTGTTGCATGTTCGGTACAGTAACTTTAATAACGTCATGGAAGCAAATTTATTTATAAATGATATTTACCCCTCATTTAGTTTAGTTTAGTTTATTTAGGGCTTCCCCCCCCCACATGTAGATACATGCATACATATTCAGTATACACACGTGTGTGTGTGTGTGTATATATATGTATATATATATATATATATATATATATATATATATATATATATACATAATATATTAATTACACACATCCACACATATGTAAATACATACATACATACATACATACCTACATAGATATAAGTTGTTCATTATAAACTTAAGCTTAAAACTGAAATTTTACATTTCATCTTTGCTGTGGCATTTTGATTTTTATTATTTTTGGGCATTCATGAATATAGAACAAATAGTACATAATAAATACAAAACGAGCAGAAACAAGACCAAACAAAAATTGCTGTGGCATTTTAATCACTAAGCTCATCATTACTATGTCAAGTGTGTCAAATGTTTAGACCGAAATAAGTCCTGTATTGTGAATACTTATGGATTTTGTTGTTTTTTTTTAATACTGAGACTGAAACAAACACAAAACCCATATCAGAATAGCCTTTGTTTGCCTGCCATCCATCCATTGCATCATTTTATTTTAGATTTAGAGTAATGATAGTTTGGTAAAGCAAGAGGGAATTGCTTAACATTTCTTGATGTGGAATTGCATGCTTGTTGCCCAACTTCAGGAAAATTGGTTTGAATCTGACTTCATTTGTCACTCTCACAGTTCCTATTTGTCCTCTTTGTTTCCTCAGGAGGGGCTGGTTCCCTTCGTCCTACTGCCGTGCTCTCACAGAGCCACTCATGAACAACAACAGGTAAAGAAACGTGTCCAGTGTCTGGGTAAAGCGCTCATGTTGCACCCGGCTGTATTGTTGGCAGGACTTCCTCCAGTTACTCCCGTTAGACTGATAACCTTTGTAATCCAGTGGAGGACTCTCCTCGTCCTCAGCAGCTGATTGCTACAGTCTTTACATCTTTTCATGCAGTAGTAGTGAATCTGTATGCTGCTACTTTAACGGCAAACAAAATGAACGTGTTAATACTAATCAAGGAGCTAATCATTCTTGTCTTCTACTCTGTAGTGTGTCAGCAGCCCCATACCGAAGCAGGAGCGTAGTGAATCTGCACCATCAGGACACAGAGACAGATGAGGCAACCATGGTGCTGCCCCCAGCGGACTATTGTAATGTGTCATATCAAAACCCGGTTAAAAACAGCATGCCATTTAGCAATGCTGTCACAACAAATGACAACCACCGGTACTCGCCCACTCCCTCTGCCGCCTCGTCCTCCTCCTCTGATCCCAACACGGTTAGTCATTTACCTGATCTGTTTTCCTTGGTTCAGTTTATATAGATTAAAATCTGTTTATAAATATATACCTGCTCTAAAAATTATGGGTCTTGAAGTGACCCAGAAATAACTGAACTAAGATACATTATGGGCGTGTTTGCTCCCGTTCTGGTTTTGGCCTTCTCTGAGCCCAGTTTAGAGTAGGCTTTGGTTCTGTTCTAGTCCTGGTCTAGTCAAGGGTTTGGTTCTGTGTTTAGTCCCAGCGCACTGTGTGTAGTGTGTGTTGTGATAACATTTGTCCTTCCTGGTGACTCGTCATGTGACCGCTGGGGCAGGGAGTCGTGCTGTTAGTGAAGGCACTTGAGTGTAAATTGGTGGTGCTGTATAAGCTTCAATGTCTTGGAAACTTGAGCCCTCCATGATACACTCCGTGTCACCTGACATACCCAGTGATGGCAGCTTCAGAGGGTTTGAATAATTACAGTTTCGTGTTAACGTTGCTCGCAGAACATGAGTATAAGTTTATGAGCCATTAATAAAGAGCACAAGCATTATTTTTGTTTCTTTAGAGTTAAAATGCATTCGAATTCAGGACCTATTTCTAGCTATATAGATCTAGACAAGGTAATTACTGTAACTATGAGGCATAATTTACATATCACGCAAAACAGCAGCAACAGTTGTGGTCTTGTTTTCAATAAATGTAAATATGTTTCAGCTAGTTAAATAGGCCTGTCATATTTGCTCCATCTACTGTGGAGAAAATACTGGCTTCACTTTTATAGAAGAGTTGTGGGTTGTTGGTGGTATTTCTGTTTCTCTGCCACAGTGGGCTGTTTGTGTAATAACACCACCTTTATGTTTATGCATGGGCACATTAATGTAGGCTTGTGTTAGGTGTGTTTGTACCAAGTGTACTGTTTTTTTTTTTTTTTTTTGAGTGGAAGGGAACGCTTTCAACACTAAATGTGGAGATAATGACGTGTTTCAGCACATTGTCATATTATAATCTACTGGTGACTGACGGTGAGTTAATACTGTGCTTTTAAGACACTCCCAAACAAGAGTGTGCCTAGTGGTTGATAGAAGTAGTACAGGATACCCCAGGTCCCTCTGTACTCAGAAGGGTAGAGGCAGTAGGCTATATTGGTGGTTAATGACAAAACTACACCAAATAGGAAATTGCTGTTAGTAAGTACAGATTCTTGCAAGTTCTCTAGACATTCACAAGTTAAATTGTACTTAATAGACTAGAGACTTGGGCTGACCCCCTCTTAAAACTGATTATAATAACCAGTTTCCTCATTCTTTTTATTTGGTCCCATATACCCACATCACCACGCCTGTTCTTGCATACCTTTCATTTCACAACACTTATGTCCAGACTAACAAAGGTTGTTTCCACTTGAGCTTCACTTCCACTTTGTTTGCAATGACTCAGGAGTTTGCTTTTCTACACAAACAAATCTCAGAATAGAGCTGCTTGTGAGGAAAGTGCTGCTGGGCTTCCTTATGCTGGCAGAGTGGACAGAGGAGGGGGCGTGTGCCTGTTGATCTCTTTGGTAGTTGGCAACATAAATCTGCTTATTTCTCATCCAGAATGTCTTAGTAGGTCTTAGTGTCTGGTATTTGTAAGGTCTTATAATTTTTTACTTATTTTATAGAGTGTAATGAAATGAGAGAAGAAAAGATTGAGCAGAATTGAGTTTGGTTTGAATTTTGAGGAAGTATTGGTATCATGAAATTATGTGTGGGTAAAGCCATTTTCTGACCCAGCAGGTTGGTCCAGAGAGCGAAAGGTGAGAGGTGGCAGACTGGGGAGGTGGGGTTACCCAGGAATGTACTGTCACTACAAGGAAAAATGCTCCCTCGCTGGTTTGGCCTTTTGTGCTGCTGATAAAGCTAAAGGAGCATGTTTCAGGGATGGGTCCGATACTAGTGTGGATCAACATCAAACAGTAGCAAAGTAGCATTGGCATGTGTTCAGTGGCATAAATGCTAAAAGAGCCAAACATAAACTTGTGTTGTGTCTAATGGTTTCAAGTAGTTTTGCCAACAGAAAGTGGAATAACTTTGTTTATGTCTGTTACAAAAAAATTGACGTGTCATTACATTGTCATGATTAATTGTTACATGGTCCTTTTTCTTAACTAAGAAGCAAATTCTCCTCTGGGAGATAATGGTAGACAATGATTCTCTTTAGTGCTCACATCTTGATCTGCACATATTGCTGTTATCCTCTATCGACATCTAGCGGTAGCCATGACAAATTACAGGTTGAACCGTAAAGCCGAAAGACTTTTCACATTCTGCACTGTTTCATATTCAACGCATTTTATTTTATGTTGTTTGTCTTTTTTTTTTTTTTTTTTTTACCCAGAATGCTTTTTTCATTCTACTTAATTATAACAAATTTGCCAGGCCCACCAGGTGAAAACTTCAGCATCGTGGCAAACAAACAAGGCTATAAATATAATAATAAATATGATAGTGAAATATTAATGTCCACTCTTAAACCATTTTTTTTCTACAGTCATCACAGTCGAATGGCACCTCCAGACCTGCACCTGCTCCTTATCTAGCGTAAGTCAATGATGATTTTCTCTGTACTTTTGTCGTCTACACTTTTTCTCATACGGATGTCATGTTTTCAGAGGAGGAAACCCTTTCGCCACAGTCCGGCTACGTCCCACTGTCACCAATGACCGCTCTGCACCAGTCATTTGACGACGCTCCGCTTTTGTCTCCCACTCGCTGTTGTCCATCCAAGCTGCCCGATCCAGACTTTGTAGTTTAGAAACTTTTGGTCTGGGTTAGAACTTGTCCAGCACTGACTTGAAAAATGCCATCAAATTATGTCCTTCTGACTGCAAACTCTCAAAACCATTTTACTACAGTACCCTTCTATTTAAGATGTGTTTTATATGTATGTTCAGTCTTTTGTTTGTGGTGGTGATGACATGTAAGTGACCACATTTATACCTGCACTTGACACAAGTTTAATAAATATGGTCATAAAATATTTGTGTTGCATTGCATAGAGAATGTTAGATTCTTATTGTTGCCATAGGACAGTAGATTCATGTGGTTGAAGAATACATTTTATATTCAGGTCCCGCATTTATGTTCCTACGAAATGTTGCTCATAGAGAACTGTCTACAAACAACTGCAATTTATTCAAAGACACGCAAAGGGGTAATCTCCATCCCGAAGTGTTTTACTTTGATGGCAAAAACCAAGCTTTTGTTATACGATTTTTTTTTTTTTTTTTTAAAGAGAATGCTATCACGTCTTTGCCTTAATAGCAGACTTACAATAAATATAACTTTCTGTATATTTATGATTGTGGACAAATATAGTGCAATTCTTTTAGCTGCAATTATTACATGTTTTATTACCAGTACATGCACCTTTTGGGTCCAAGCCCAATATTACATATGAAAATAAAGATTTATTTCTCCATTGTGTCCTCCACTTTGTGTACATGTATTACATTATGATCTGATATGGTCTGATTTCACAACACATGATCTTATTGCTGTTAAGATAGTCAGACATGTTTTGCGCAGCATTCTTTAATTACAGTAAGTTGTATATAAAAGAACGTCGAACAGCATGTGCAGTGCTCTTAATTTAAGATTTACAATTCTTGCCTTCACCATTTCCACAAGACGGCTTCATAATATGTCACAATGGAAGACCTTGACTACAGAAAAAAATCCAAAAATGGGGACAGACTTAGTTGATTGTCTGGTTGGAAAAAAGTCCACGCATAATTCATGTACAGTGATTCCCTTCCACATATCACATGTGGGGCTCCATTTCGTTCTCAAGATTTTAAAAAATCCAACAGTGATTGGCTGTAGAGGTTGAGAGCTTGTCAGATTGTATGTTCCTGAGGTCTGCATTGGCCCTGGAAAAGCACAACCTAGCAGACTATTTGTCAAATGATCAGTGCAAATATGGCCCCCTAGAACAATAAAAATATACAAATATTTACACATTTAATAAACTGTATTCCTGTAAATCCTATAATTTAGGAAAATTCCCATACAAAGATAATCTTTTGCTATATGACTGTATTATTTGTGTTAGCCGAAATAATTCAATGGCAAAAATGTATGCTGTTAATAAAACATACAGCAAAACAGGAATAAGAAAATAAGAAAAAATAGGTATATAATATACAACAGGTGCAATCTGCTCATCTTAAAACTTAACTAAACCTACAAACCAATTGGCAACAAGTGGAATTTCTGATGATCTGCAAGACATGAAGGCACTAACATTTGCCATTGCTAGATTTAATCTCTAGCAAAGGGAGATACCATAACATGCTCAAACATGTATAAATGTTCATTATAATATTCTGTAAATAACAATGGCATCTAAGTATAGAGATTACAAAAAAAACACCAAATGTTACATTGTATTGGATGTGGATAGAAACATGGGCAAAAGTGTGTTAGAAATAATTTGGTCCCTCTAACCAAAAGTGGCCCCACAGTTGGGGCACCTTCTCTGGCGCAGAGCAAAGCAGAACAGGATGCCCAAGGGAAAGAAGAAGATGGCACACAGGATGCCCAGGCATGTGAAGTCATCTTCCAATACGCCCACTCTGCAACAAATGTGGTCACGTTATCAGGAAAAATTCAGTAAATACTGCTATCTGAAAGCTAAAACATTTCAGGTTTATTATAAACTTAAAGCATGAATGGAACTGTATGTTAACCGCCTTAACACAGTCTGTGACAAGTGGCAAATTTGAGGCTGTGTTACAGTGGTTTAATCCTTGCTTTAAATAAGCACAAACCATGGTCTCATGACTGCAACAGGCCAGAAAATCAGCTTTAAAACTTTGTCCCTTTGCAACCAATGGCTACATGAGGAAGTCTGACGACTTTACAGCGTGGAAAACCCTTGGATCCAGTGTTTAGAAATAACATTACAAACAATCAGGGCTGATTTACACACATATGAAAAACTGTGTCAGGAGAGTTGGCCTGTCAATGGATTACTGTTGATAGAATAAGGCAAGTAAAAACTTCTGCCTGATAAAGTGGGAATACTAAAGTAATATATGTAACAACTCCTGACACTGAATGTATTAAGTTGTATTCCTAGCTGTTTTTCTAATATATATTTTTTAATCAAATGTAATTTCAGCTCAAATTTAAAATGCTTTTGTTTGACCTCTATTTAAACAAAAAAATAGACTCTAATAAAAGGGGGGGGGGGGGGCTAACCAGGCTAAAGTGATTTAGCCAGGTTTTATATCATAATAAAATCTCTAATTTCTTAAAACAATACAATACAAATACTTGCATGTAAAAGAGCATGTACAAAGTCAACAACATCCATTTTGTGACCTATTGCTGCCCTAACATCACATGTCTGAAAATGACATCAGCTGACAGAAAGTTGACTCACAACTTTTTAACAGTTTCCATGTCCATTAGTGAAATAGCAGTTTAAATCAGGGGAGCCCTTTTTTGTTTTCCTTTACAGGCCATAATGAATATGCCAAGAGCCAAACATAAAGTAATTATATGATTCTCTGCAAAGAGATTTAAAATAACTTTCACGTTTTAATATTAACAACGGAGGATGAAAGGGTCTGCATTACAACCAAAGACACTGACCATTCAGTGCACTAATTGCAGTCTCTCTGAAGGGTCAAATGAAACCCCTTGAAGAGCAAAGTTACAATGAACATGAGTCAACTATTATTCCTAGTTTTAAGTCAACCCTAACTCTATGGAAACAGGCAATAAAATGAGTAACAGTATCATATGACATAACATAAAATGAAGCTGAGTGTGTTTGTGTGTTTCACCTGCAGGCCGGACAGCCGCCTACCACCACCACAGAGGGCTGAATAATGGCATACGTGCCTGCGTAGGGCTGCTGGGACACAGCAGGGGCCGTCTGGGCCGCAGGGTACCCTGAATCAAAATAAAAGGAATTTAGATATAGATATAGATATATTATATAGATATTAGATATAGATATATTATATAGATAGCATTTTATTATTATATAGATAGCATTTTATATATATATATTATATATATATTTTTTTTTTTTTTTTTTTTTTTTGGCGTGGTGCTGTGAACTTTGAACGCCTTATCAGTAAATGTTTGACTACTACTGATAAACAATAAGGGAACTAATAAGGGAACACATACTGAGAGTAAAACTATAAGAGTACACATACTGAGAGTAAAACTATAAGAGTACACATACTGAGAGTAAAACTATAAGAGTACACATACTGAGAGTAAAACTATAAGAGTACACATACTGAGAGTAAAACTATAAGAGTACACATACTGAGAATAAAACTATAAGAGTATACCTGATGACTAGCAGCAAACAGGAAAAGGCATGACATTTATGAGAATTGCCGCACAACTTCCTTAACAGAAACATCTGTGTTTTTCAAGATGTCTGTGCGACTACAATATGACCAGGAACTACCCCAATAATGTCACAAAAAGTAGCCAAATAAACTAGTCTACATAATCAGGGATTCATACATTTTGATCACTTACAGTTTGATACAATGAATCATTAGTTTAGTGTTGTTAGTTTGTCGTAAACGAAAGTGAGCTCTGAAGTTGAGCCGCAGACGCAGCAGACAGAACAAGCAGATCATCAGTGGTGGTTACTTGCCTTGGCCCTCGGGGGGAAACTGGTACGGCGGAGGAACGGTGGGAGGAATGGCCCCGTAGCCCTGCTGCGGCGGGGGGCCATACTCATAGACCCCTGGGACAGCGTTATAGGCTGGAGGTCTGTCCTGAAGCAGAGGTTTACTGTCCACCATCTCAGCTGTAGATGTAATGCCTCAAGTTGCCTTCTAATCTAATCTACACTTTAACTGGAAATAATAGCGAATTATCTATAACACAATGTTTGATTTGGTCTTTGATGAAACAAATAACGCAGAGGCGACAGGAACAAACAACAAACGCTGCGAAAATGGAAAACTTCGTCTCTTTCCATGCGGCAACTTTGTTGCTGCGACGGAAAGAAAAAAACAATTCTCCAAATCACCAATCTCAAGACCGGAATGTAATTAATGATCTGGTAATGGTTAACTTAGCTCCATTTCGCTCCTCACAGTTGGTCCTTTGGCATTAACAACTGTTAAGAGCCATCACAACACCAGAAACTAGGCTGAACTCTGGCTTTTCCTTTCTGTCTGTGTCACAAGAGAAGAATCATGTGACGCTCTGCTGTTGCGCCTCTGCGCAACTAATGCTCTTAAAGCGACAGTGCTGCACATTGGGCTGCATCTGCTCTATGCAGCATATAACTACTGAAAACACGTGGATCTACTTTAAAGAATACTTATGACACGTATGATATGGATATTAAATGTAGGAGGCTGTACACACAGAAAAAAGGGGAGCCTGGGATGTATTTCACATATCGAAGTGCTATGGTTGCTCCACTTAAATATAGCTTACATAATCCTTCACGTTTCATAATAACAGTTCTAGTCTGCAATGTATGTCATTATTATTCTATTAACTAGCTGACTTAAGGATGAGGGGAAAAAGGTGACATGAAAATTAAATAAATGTTTTGTCGACTATGGAAAATGCATTGAATAGTCTACAAATTAGTTGGGTATTATTGCTTTTAGGCAACATTTGGAGGACTTTTCACCATTCAAAAGATGAGATATTTTGTTTTAAATGATAATCGCTATGGCAACGGTCCTATAATTTCTCCTTATTGTGAAACCCGTGTACAGGCTCTATCCAGGGTGCTGAACGCCTCTGCATTAGCCTACTGAAGCTGTTTGAGCCAACCTGCTGATTGAAAAGCCCAAACTGTAACTGAACAGGTGAAGACAATCTTGCATTTCAATAATTAATTTGTTACTGAATAAATTATTGAAATATGCACGTCGATCAGTGGAGTCGGACGGAAAAATATTCTAGGTGTCCAGTGTTGGACCAATGGGACCAGAGCGTCTCACGCTCACACTGTAAATTGGACCAATCAGAGGGTCGCTTCCTCCATTTCCTGTTGTGGACCAGGAGTTGAACCGAGCATTCCTCTGCTTTAGAGTTAAGATCATCGTGGAAATGTCTAATTTGTGGACTTTTTCCCCCTAGAGACGTGTATTCTAGTGAGTGAGAGGGCATCCTGTGTAAGTCGCGTGTTATTCTGTTCCTATTTCCTATCAACAGTCTTTCCTCCAGTAATGTAAACAGCTTAAAGGGTTTGTATTGATGCTAGCTGTCAAGTCAGTAAACACTGTTATCGTTTCTCTGTGTTTTGAGTAGGATATCTTGGCATGGCTCTTGAACATAATAATAGTATGTGCACCTGTATCATTTGGCGTCTGCTTCTCCCTTGACAACCGCGGCTCGGATAGCTTCAGCTTCAGCAGGTACACGGCTCTTTCAGTGTCTTTTACTTTGTTTGAACTGGGGATTTAGCCTATTTGCTTTACCACCGCTTGAGCTCCGATTTCAGCAGTGCATTGCAGTAAAGTGAAGTCCGACAAAATTGAAATCGCCAATTAGGGTAGATGCTTGTAAAACAAAGACTCTGGTAGACCCACAGCTTCACTGGGTTTGGCCAGAATAATTTTTCAGGTTAAATAAGACTCTGATCAATAGTGAGGCGTCTTTGGGGCTGTAGAGGATTACTGTATCAGTTGCTGAGTAAAAGCCAGTCATGAAGAGGGGGAAATACTACTTCCGGTAAATTTCAAGTTAAAAGCAGTAGATATTGATTGAGTTCCAACAACAGAAACCTGTATTATAAACAGCTCAAATACAAGCCTAGCCTAAATGATACTGCTAAAATGGGAGTATTATATTATATGGAGGTAAACCTGCAGTTTTATACATAATAAAACCTGTTTTTTGCAGAGGCAAAAACCTAAATAGATACAGCAACAATTGTAAGACAATTAAAAAAAAAAATTGATCACATTTTCAGTCCGAATGCAAATTTATTTTCACACACATGACTATATTCTATGTTGATGCAATACTGAATGAAGCCTTATTTTTCTTTCAAGAGGTCATCATGCCTATCACTCTGCTCTGGGCGGTGGATGTGTATGGCAGAGTGTACAGCCTGTCCTCAGCCAGCGAGCGCTGGGAGCGTGCTGATGACATGCTGCTGGAGCTGAAACGAGTGTCCGCAGGAAAAGGCCGATGTTGGGGCATAGGCTGCGACCATCATGTTTACCTCAATATAATGCCCAGTGAGACCCCCATTCGCTACAGAGAGGAGACCTACGAAAACCAGGTTTTGAGAATTACTGTAAACTTTGCATAAACTCTCTGGCATAATCAAAACATCTCTATGTTTTAGAGGTGGAACCCAGTGGATGGCTTCACTGATGTCCTGTTGCCTACTGACCGCTGGCCTTGGAGTGATGTAACAGGCTTGAACCCACAACCTCTTCACAGTTTCCAGCTCCCATCTCGTAGCTGGGAATGGGAGGGGGACTGGTATGTGGATCAGAGTTGCAGTGGAGAACCCAGTGAAACTGGGGTAAGAGCAGTACAGTTTTACCATAAAATTGCAAAATATACCTGCTGGACCAATGGCTCACAGATCTTCTCATGTAGGGCTGGGAGTATGCCGTGGATTTTCCAGCCAACTTTTCCCCAGATAAAAAATGGAATTCTTGTGTCCGACGTAGACGCTGGATACGTTACAGAAGATATATTGCACCAGGGAGCTGGGCAAAGGTTTGTTTTCTCTGGCAGTGGCACTCCATCATTACAACATAAGGCATTAAACTGAAAAAAAAAATGTATTGTAGATTCCTTTGGAAAACACTAGAAAAACTCCACTGCCACTTTGTGACATCAGCTGTGGTGGCTGGGAGATGAGTGACCAATCTGGGAGGTACCCATACCTCTGGGGAGTATCACAGCAGGGCCAGGTCAGTCCTAGTGAATCAGAACTATAAGAATACTCAAATTTCATTTATACTTGCACAATATTTTACAAACGTTTCCTGACCACACGGGGGCGCCATTGCTCCATGTGACGTCTATAAACTATTTTGGTGACTTTTTCTAAACATAGCTTGCAGCAAAATAAGCATGCCTGTTATATGAACCAAATTTTGACTGTCTTTCTACTTCTATCTACTGTTCAGGTGTGGTTCAGGGAGGGTATTCATCCTCGGGTCCCAGAGGGCACCAGCTGGGAGGAGGTGGAGGTCCCCAAGGAGGTGGCTCAGTTATCAGCCGGCCCTGGTGACCTGCTCTGGGCTGTGCTCTGGGATGGTAACCTCCTGGTCCGGATTGGCCTCAGCTTGGACAGCCCGACTGGTTTGTTTATTTGATGTATTATATTTCCTTAAATAATAATATTTCTTCTTTGTCCTCTTTTGTTATGTGTGAATGAGCTAGATTACTACGTTTGTGACTGTTAATTATGAAGATAATGGTTGGGAATTATTATGTGAAAATATCTGCAGGCACATCATGGACTGAGGTTGAGTCACCAGGAAAAGAAATAGAAGCCTTGTATGTTTCTGTAGGACTTAATGTGGTGTGGGTGGTCACCAAAGACTACAAGGTAAAGTGGTCGTTATCTTTGGGTTACTGATTGTTGTCTCAAAGTAATCATATACTTTTGTGTTCATATGCAGGTGTGGTTCAGACGAGGGGTGAACTCCCACAATCCTTGTGGCTCAGGCTGGATCAGTATTGGAGGAGAAATGATGATGGTGAATGTTGGCCTCAATGACCAGGTTATTGTACATTTTGGCATTATATTTGTGAACATTTTTGTTTGCGCTAAATGTCCATTCACAAAAATAGAAATTTTTGCAATACAATCAATACAATCTAATTTTATGAGTTGCCTGTTAAACCTTTGCTTGTGCAGTCTTTGCTCCGTATGTAATTTCAAGATGAGCTTGCAGCCGGGGTCAATGGGACTTAGTTTGTCTGTCTCACTGCTGTGGACTTTGCTAGCATTGCACTCCCTTAGCTGACACTTAGCTGACACCTCCTCCTCAAATGCACCTCACCCTCTTCAGTCCCTCCTGTCTTGGAGCCCTGTAACCCGAGCACCCCAGCGTTCCAGCCAATGTCCCCGCAGTCGCATCTCGGACCCCAGCCTTATATATCCCCAGAGTGTATTCCTACTGGCCTGACATATTGGAGGCTCCCTAATTAGAAGCTGGCCAAGCCGTCATCTTCATGTCCCATATTTCATATTTCAGGGCCTGTGGTTATGGAGAGGGCTTGTGTGGCAGGTGTCTGTGTTACAGTATATGACCTTATAAAGTAACAGTTGCTTCTATCCTGCTGCTTTGGGGATAATGATCAGAAACATGTTCATTGTAAAGCATATCATAATTGTAATCCGGATAATAAGACTTTTTTTTTTTACATTTTTGGCAGGTGTGGGCTGTGGGTGAAGACAGAGGGCTGTATTTTAGGATGGGTGTTACTCCATTTGAGCCTAGTGGAAATGGCTGGATCCCAATTTCAGCCCAATGGGGAAGTAAAAAAGAACTTGGCTCACAAAGGTTGGTTATAATGCAGACTGGTTTTGTTCCCACTATACAGTGCATATAAAATTATCAATAGATAGCACCCAGATATATTGTCATACATCCGACCTGCTCCTACAGTTGGAGTTGTGTCCAAATCATCACGCTCAGACAGTCTAATTTAAATCTGCATTCCTGCTTTCAAGGTTTTCACAGAAATAGCATGACTTTACCAACTAAGAATTCAGCTTGTTAACAGGTTCTAAGAAAGTTTTACAGCTGCACACACTAAGCATTCTCCTGTCTTTAAGATTGAAACGATTGCCCTAGTTGCAAATAATAACTGGCTATCCAGGTAAATATACAAAAGGGAGGGCTGTTAAGGCTTTAAAATTAAAACCACTGCAGGAAAAAATAAAGAATATATTTGGAAACATTAATAAGTATAGGAATGTCACAAAATTAAATAACATTACAACACCATGACCAAACAACAGTGAAATCCTTTGCATTCATCCACATGGGTTTGTGAGGCATGAGCTGGGGCTTTTTATATTGAAAACTTTATATTTTTAGTGAAGTTAAGTCCAATCACATCATATATTATTGAGCTGAACATTATTAAACCTGATTTAATACAGTTTTCATGTTGAAGTTAATACCAGCATCAAATTTATTCCAAAGTGGGAGTCCCGATTCAGGAATCCTGCTCTCAAAAGTTTGGGAACCCCTGGTTTAATAGATCGCCTTTTCCTCTACCATGCAACCCGCTTCTTAAAATCAAACTCTGAATCTGAATGGTTAGGTAACTGAGTGTGACATAAACACCAAGATAAAAATAACTAAGCACTTTGCTTAAATTACTTAAACTTCTTTTCTTAACTTGTGTTTGTCCAGTGGTAAAAACGTTTGTAATACTTTTTCTGTCTTTGCACTAGGGATGATCAGGTGACTGAAGCATCCCAAGGCTCTGTTGTGAGCTGCACAGATTCAGACTCAGAGCTGGGCCCTGTAGAAGCACAGAGCAGCACAACGAACACGCCCATCCTGGAGGCAGCTGCCCCCTCTGTAGTGCCTTTGGGAGGGGAGAACACATTACCTAAAGATACCCCTCAAAGTGCACCAAGATCCTTTATCCCTGCGAGTGACAGCTTTATCAACAGCCTGGTTTCCGACCGCGACAAAACATCTGCAGGTCAACCCTCAATTTTAGAAGTTCCACAAGAGGACACCCCTGATCCCTCACCTGCCCCTGTACTTCTCACACCCGATGATGTGTCACGTGACCTGCCGTGGAGCAATGTTGACCTTGAAGGGGCAGAAGCAGCGCGTAGTGCACAGGCAGCAGGCAGCACTTTGGTGGACAGTTGTACAGGTGTGTTGGCTTTGGAGAATCCTCAAAGAGTGGGAGAAGAAGATGGACCTGTGTGGGCCTGGATCTCCGGTGGAGGCTGTGACGTGGATGCAGAGTCTAAAGTCAGCTGGCTCAGTCCAACAGGTAACCACCAGGGACAAGTCAAATGTCTCTGAAACAACAAGGAGTAAACACAAGTGTCAACCATAACATGTTTGCCTTACCATTAAAGACATAGTTTAATCACTAGTTTGGTGGAATGAGCATCTTGAGAAAAGGTGAAGAATTATTACATTGTCCTTAATAGAAAACACTGAAAATGTTGTTGTTTTTTGCTTTTTGGTCACAGATCCTAAAATGTTCATAGATTATTCTTTTTGTATGAATTTTACACCTCACTAAAACCTACAGTTAGGGATTCACAATATCACATTTTAGTCTTATAATTATTGTGAGAAGAAACATCACGGTTTAATGATTATTCGTGATTATTGATATCAACCAAACAACAGTAAATTTTCTTTCATTTAAATTGTCTCATAAATCACTTCTACTGTGTGACCAGCTTTATGAAATCAAACTTTCTGATTTATAATAAAGTTAATGTGACATAAACAGCTAGAGTAAGAATATAGATTGAATTAAAATTACTTAACTTTGCTTCTAAAATGGTCAGAATCATTATTTTTTTAGTTCTTACCTCTACTTGTCCAGATTAATCATAATGATTGATTAGCCAAAAAAATCTTGACATCCCTACCTACAGTACATTGTAACTGTTCATAACAACTAATATTTAATCATTCCTTTTTATAATATTGTTGTAATTTCACCCAGGTGTCCTCACAAGCTCCGTGTCACTCACTCCTGTCCAATCCGCTGCCTGGAGCGAAGAGCATGAACGCAGAGATGCCACCAGCAGAAAACCACTGGAGAGAAGCAATGTAAGGTTCATTGTAAGGCTCACACATTTATTTTTATCTACTGCAACAGGGATAATTTACCATTGTCAATGTCATCTGGTCTCTGCATCAGTCCATATGGGTGCGTAAAGGCACTCTGCGCTGGTGGAGGGACTGGAAGCCTCAGCGCTGGGTGGACGTCAGTGTTGCATTGGAGCAGTCCACAAAGCCTGACGGCATGAAGGACAGCATTTTCTTTGTTTACTACACACACTATGATGAGAAGAAGGTTGGTATTACAGAAATTAACACATGATTCTGTTGCATAAAATACAGGCCCAATCAAAAGTTTAAAACCAGTTGGAACAAGGTTCCAATTAGAGCTTCTAAATTAAATGGAAGTTAGAAAAAAAAAAGTTTGAGTAAAACACTTTATTGAAAACAACAATGAAACTTTAAGCACTGAGCACTGAGCGGTAGGATCCGATTGGTTGTCCGTCAAGACACTGGACAATCCTCGACCCACATTAAGGCCGTTACTGGTGCCATCTGGTGCTTGGACCCTTAAGATCCAACTATGCCAAATGTGACTTTTGCCATTTATTCAACTGGTCTTCAGCTTTTGATCAGGATTGTATCACAAATATGAACTGTATAACTGGATATAGGATGACCACCACAAATTTTAGAAAATCTGTGGAGGGGTATGTAAAGATTTAAGCTCATTGACAATAACACCATATGATTTTATCGTCTTTATCAATCACAATCTCTCACACTAGAGTGACAATATTAGAGAATATTGTCATGTGTTTATGTAAAGACAAAACAAGTCAAGCCAAATTAATTAAAAGGTGGGACATTCTCTAAATAAGTGGGATGATGGACAGTGACCTAAATGGCTGTGCTGGACAACCAAAAAAGGCGGTGACACTATCCAGGTATAAAGTTGATATTTATTTTATTTTCATTAATCACATCTTGACAACAACAATAAAAATATAAATATATAAAAATATATTTTCTTGTATTTTTCTGGAATTTCCTTTTGACTTATAATTTGAATATGCTAGAAATGACTTAAATTGCAAAACGATTAGGCAAGTTGACTATCTTGTACGTTCTTTTAACTTTCAAACTAGAATACATAATCATAATTTAAAGTGAGTGTGTTTATCTGTGTTTTAGTACCTTCAAGTGTTCATAAATGAAATCACAGCACTGGTGCCGGTCATCAGGGACTGCTACTATGCCTTTGCTGTGTACACTGCCCAAAGGACCAAGCAGAGGTGGCCTTTGGTTCTCGCTGCACAAACTGAAAAGGACCTGACTGACTGGGTATTATACCTGGCAAGAGCTCATTATGTTGTCTCATACTGAATATAATTTAATTCACTTTTTATATATTTAGTTATCCCTATTGTCTGACTGTTGCTGTGAATGTCGGGGGATAAGCGGTCCACCATCCAGACACGTCCTCTGGTCCACCACTTCAAAAGGAGACATTCTGGTGCATGAGCCTTCGTTCGCACTGGAATCTCCTGCAACTGCAATCCCCTGTGATCTAATGTAAGACTTCTGTCTTCTGTCTGGATCTTCTTGCACAAGCTAACCAAAGTTAACATGCTAACGCAGCTAATAACTGTGATTAACACATGTGATGTGGATGTGCTCTTGCCTGTCCCGTGTGGTGCCGCAGGTTCTGGCGGCAGGTCCCGGGACACCTGCGCTGTGTAGAATCAAACAGTCTTGGGCTGGTGTGGGGCATCGGGTGGGACAGCACTGCTTGGGTCTACACTTTGCCTGGTAAACAAATGCATACTTGTTGTTTTCCCATGTTACCCCATCATTCACCTGTGCAAAGAGCAGAGTCAGAACACCTGCTGGGCATCGGGTTGCTTGAAGGTTGGGCTTGGTGTTAAATGTGCCGCATTAAGCACTGAATTATTGCTCATCTATATCGTTAAGGGAGCATGAGGCTAACAATCCATCACCATCTAAAAGCTCACAAATGTACACACTCTAAATGAGCTCTGTGCTTTTAGGAGATGCAGCTGAGATGCATCAGCAGACCGATGTCAGAAATGTATATGTGTATGAAAATCAAAGATGGAACCCCATGACCGGATACACAGACAAGTAAGAGTCACTCACATTGTATTGTGTTTCTCTTTGAATTGAAATAATTCTGCCCTATTGTTTTTTCAGGGGACTTCCTACAGATCGCCCGATGTGGAGCGATGAGAGTGGGCTTAAAGAATGCACCAAAAGCACAACACACCCTCCCTCCCCTCAGTGGTCCTGGGTAGGAATAACAAAAAATAAAGTGTGCGTTAAAAACACTTCCCCTACATTAAAAGTACATCTGTTATTATTCTTTTGTTAGGTTTCAGAATGGGCTGTGGACTACAATGTCCCTGGTGGCACAGACAAAGAAGGGTGGCAATATGCAGCAGACTTCCCAGTGTATGTACATGTTGGCGCTCTAGAAAAGTGAATGAATACACAAATAACATGAAACCTGCACTCTTTCCCTTCAGGACTTTCCATGGGCACAAAACAATTAAAGACTTTGTCAGAAGAAGAAGATGGATAAGGTACCACTGCACTCCTGTAATTGTACAGTATGTACGTGTTTTGGATTGAATTGTTTGAGACGTTTTGATTGCAGAAAGTGTAAGATTGCCCTGCGAGCACCATGGCAACAGGTCCCGCCCATCCCCCTGAGTGACATTTCCTTGATGCCCTGCCTGGCTCAGAGCAGGATGGAGCATGTGCCTGTGTGGGCCATCAGTGAGAAAGGGGATGTCCTGTGTCGACTGGGAGTGAGCCCTCAAAACCCTCCAGTAAAAACTGTTGTATTTTTTTTTGTAAACCAGTAACAAAACCTTATGGAAGTGTTAGGATCCTGGAAGTGCTTTGTCTGTATTCAACAGGGAAGCTCCTGGCTGCATGTGGGCACAGACCAACCGTTTAAGTCTGTTTCTATCGGTGGAGCCAACCAGGTGTGGGCGATAGCCAAAGACGGATCTGTGTTTTACAGAGGATCTGTGTCACCTCAGAACCCTGCTGGTTAGACTTTAATAATGAACTGCATGTTTATGAAGTGACTTTGCATCAACTCACTCAACAATGTCTCTTCATCCCCTACAGGAGAATGTTGGTACCACATCCCGTCTCCACCTCGACAAACTCTGAGACAACTTTCAGTGGGCCGCACATCAGTGTTTGCTGTAGATGAAAACAGTAAGTAGTTGCATATTATTACCAACACATGGCACTCAAACAAAAATGCATTTTGGTCGTGTGTAGGCAACCTGTGGTACAGACAAGGCCTGACCCCGAGTTACCCTCAGGGTTCGGCCTGGGAGCTCATCTCTAACAACGTCACTAAAGTCTCCGTGGGCCCTCTAGACCAGGTCAGTCAAAGTTTAACTTGGAATGATTAAGGATTAGGCGATGGTGTCGAACAAGAGCAATCGTCACATTATATTTTATATTTTCTTCAGGTATGGACCATAGCAGAGGCGATGCCAGGATTTCCCTTGGAGTCCCCCGGGGCCATATGCCACAGAGTCGGGGTTGGACCAATGCAGCCAAAAGGACATTCATGGGACTTTGGTATTGGGGTATGTCACACCCTCTGTATTTTGTTTATTTTGTCATTTACAAGCTTCGCTGAGACGGCAGTCAGTGTTCACCTTGGAAGTAACTAATGGCAAGACAGTGCTGATTACATCAGAATGTGTTTTCCTTTAGGGCGGATGGGAGCACATCACTGTGAGGGGAAATTCAGCAGAAGCCCCTCGGACCAATGCCCTTCCCTCTGGCCCTCCACGTAGCCCAGTTCCTCAGCGCCCCCCGAATATGGAAAATGGCAGTGCTGTGGGTGTGTAATTTCCTACTCCTTCCTCTCGGATCTTCCACAGTTAGTCCACAAGAGGTTTAAAGGGAATGCACCAACTTTTCTCCGAAATTGTTGAATTTAACTTTGTCGATGAATGAATGTTAACTGTTTCCAAAGGCAGAAATCATGCAAGTGTGCAGCACAAGAAGGGATTATTTTATCAAGAGTGGAAAGCATGTGCTAGCTCTACAGGCCTTGGCTGCTGGGTGTCATTGGGTTTAGCAATACTTTAGAATTCTTTTATTTGAAATCCTTTGAACATTTTAAAAAGGGCTAAGGCTTGGGCATCCTAAAACCCAGTTAAACATGTTCCATCTTGCACTATAGTTGTTTGGTGTTGCGTTGTTTGCCTGTTGTTTAATTGCACGCGACCGGTCTATTTCAGCATTATTTATTTATATTTATTTATTTGCGTTTGTTCGTTCATATGTGTTGCCTGTCAAATATTGTTGCCCCTACAGATAAAGAAATTCCTTGTGTGAGACCATTTTGAACAAAAACGTTCAATATAATAGAAAATGAATTTGTCAAAAAAAAAATATTGCAATGTCACAATTACAATTAGCAATAAGAAAAGCTCCAACAATTAAAATGTGATTTCTACCATGACTGTTTATCTCTACAGCCAGCCTCTCACTGCAACTGGTATTTATTTTATATACAGGGCATTGAACTGCAAAATAAAGATTCAAACCAACATACTTAAATGTTTGGAATGTTTTGGGGGGATTGTATGCATGAATGTTTTATGACAAAGTTTAAAGCTGATGCCTGAAAACTAACATTTAAACAAGTTTTATTGAGGGACAATGGGACTCTTCTGTGAAGTTTGCATATTTTCCTCAAAATAGGTTTCCTTCATCAACAACACATGCAGAATAGGCATCGGTTCTGCAAACACTCGCTAATGATCTAGAGCAGGGGTTCCCAAAGTGGAGGTCGTGAGATAATGTCAAGATCCAATTTGAATACATATGAACCTGTGTATGCTCTATTTTTTTTTTAATTAAAAATAATATATTTTAGTGTCTAATAAGACAATAAACTATTCAAATAACCAATATTAAATATGAATTAATAGGCTTTGACACTTTCAATTATTTTTCATTTCACTTTGGGGGTCTCGAGTCAGTGGCATGTTATTTTGGGGATCCGGCCAGAAAAGATTGGGAACCCATTGATCTAGAGGATATTCATAATGTACAATAAAGGATATCTTAATCTTAAATACATTTTTACTTTATTTTCATATTAAATGGTGTAATTATAAACACTTCATTTAATTACACTAAGCATGAACAATATGAAGTAGAAATATTACAGTTTTAAAATCTATTTTAAGGACAATTCACATCTGCATGTTCAGTCGGCGACTGATGTTTGAATTAAATCACTTAAATCATCATTTAAATTACAAAATGAAACCTCATACCTTAAATCAAATACACTGTTCCCATTTACAAACAAACAAACAAACAAAAAATCAACATTTATATACATCAGTACAGTTCAACATTAAGTTACATTTTTCAAATGTGCAAGATTAAGCAAAAATGTATACTGTGATCAAACAAGATTTCCTTAAATAATTTTCAAGTTTAACTGAAACAAGCGGCTGGTTTAACAGAGGTTTGTCAAACTAGATACAGTGCCTTCTGTTCCGGGCCAAAAGTCAAACTGTGTGAGCTACAGTTTGAAGAGGAGATCCCAGTGTGTGGTGCGTCATGCAAGCAATTTAACACTTGAATCGTTTTACCAATTCATAGTATCATATAGGAAGAAAACAGGAGCCTCCACAGCAGTCTGTTGTTGAAGCAGGATAATAAAGCTGAGTTTTGTTCTTAGTGTCTCTCCCATGATGCCTGAGTTCTTGCACCAACAAAAATGTTTTGCACAAACCAGCTCCGTTTCTGGATAAATACAACTTTGACGCAAATGATAATAAGTCCAATGAACAACTGTAAACAAATAGCTCAATAGATTTTCCATTTTGTTTAAAAAAATAAAACAATCCCAACTTAACTAGTTTTTCTGTGTTGATGTGCAGCCATCTGAAGAGTTCACAGGCACTGCAGTAAAACCAGTGATGAACAGCACAAAGCAACATGAACACATACTTTCCCCTTGAATAAGAGTTAACTAAACAAACATTCGCAAAAATCTCTTAAAAGTTTTAAACAGCACTTTTCAAACACAAGTGCCAAGATAATGTAGTGATTCTTCCTAAACGTGGATTAAAACCCATGTAATGCTACAGAGTCTCTCCAAATTGGAGGATATGAAACAATAATTTACTCTTTCAGAAAGGCAACCACTGAAATAATTACACAACATGAAAGACCAATATGGACGATGAAGAAAATAGCATATTTTCATACTCAATTGAAAAAGCTTAATCCTATGAAGATGCAATAAATGTCCATGAATTTTTTTTTTTTGTCAAGTACAGAAGTGCGCATGGAGACAAAAGCCCATAGACCTGGAATGTGCTTGAATCCATAGAGCAAACACTTGGGTGCTGAGCCTATTTTAGTGTTTTGTTTTTTATTCCATGAAAAAATGCATGAAAATGTAATTACACAAACGCATACAAGGAGAGAAGCACAGATTGCTACTGGGCCTTGTCTGTCTTACAGAGTTCATTGCAGCCATTTAAATCATGGTCTTGTCAGTGTTAAGTACAATTCTGCCTGAGAAAAACATCATCTTTGAATCCCCAAATACATCTGTCCTTTTTTCAGCCAAGGATTTAGTCAATCCAAAGTGCAACTTTCATGTGTCAGTTGTGTGAAGCTGAATGCTTCCATTTTCTTCCCATCAGTCCTTCTCTCCGTCTTCCCCACTTCCTAAAGGAAAACATAGATGAATACAAAATTTTAAAAAAGCACCATTTTCCGTAGAGCAGGACTATATAAAATATTACATCTGCAAAGCCCCTCACTTCTCAAAAATGTATTGCAGCTATTTCATTTTATGAAATGGCAAGAGTTAAGTGTGTCATTGTGTTTGTTAAATTGTTGTTATAGATACGTTTTATTCATTAAAAGGGGTAGGCAATATATCAACATTTAGATCAGATCAGGTTTATCTGTTGTTTTTTTTTGTTTATGTTGTTTGGAAGATATGTGCAATTTGAGTAGAGAGTGTATCATTTATAATACAAAATGCAACAAAAAGAGCGACTTAAAAAACGAATACGTTTAAAGACATGTTTTAAGACATTTCTGTTCAACTGACATAATATTGTCTGAATATCATTATTGGGATATTCAAAATAAAATAAAAGAAATAAAAAGAAATGAAAAGAAGAAAGAAATACTTTTTGTCAAAATTACCCACCCCAATTTGACAGTTGGGAGCTAAATATTTCCGAGCATTTGTAGATGTTGCCGTGTAAACAATGACCTCTGTGTTTATACTGCCATGACGCCGTGCCACACTTGCCTCCTTGTTCGATGTCCGAGTCCGTGAGGTGAGTCAGTGAGAAGCTGGCGATGCTGGCCGGTGAGATGGAGAAGCGCGAGTAGCTGGAGGTGGTGGTCCAGCGCGGCTCTCGGACCAGGCTCGCTGCAGCAGATGTGGGCAGAGCTTTGGGCCCTGGAGAGGAGAAGTCGTCGTCCCACTCAAAACCACCTCCTTCTTCGTCCGTGGAGCTTTCGGAGTTGGTGAAGCGGTTCAAATAGCTGACATTGGCACCCGAGCTGTCGAACTCTGGAACGTGACTGTTGGAGCTTCCCGAGTGGTCGCAGAGTTCTTTGGTGGGTGTTTCCTGAATTAAAAACATTTGAGAAGTGAGAATTCTACTGCAATGCAATATTTTTGTAGAACCGCACAGATAGTTCCGGCGTTCTGGGAAATTTCACTACAGAGATACTGACAAAGAGGTTTAATTAAATATTATTTCACCATCAGGTTATGGTTAGGATTAGGTTTAGGAACAGTTAATTAGATTAAGGTTAGGGCTTTGGGAAAGGTTTGCCAACTTTCTCAGGGAAATAAAAATATCACCTTTCGCCGATTGAAATCATTTGAGAGGCATCAGAGGACTCCAAATTTAAAAAATTACTGTTTATATCACAATGCTGTGGGCATCACCATAGCAACAGGCAAACAAATTAGTTGCTTTTAGGACTTTATATACAGTCTATATTAAGAGTTAGAATCCTTGGACTTGCTTCAACTAAAACTATTCCCCTCAAACAGCAAACAGGTTTTTATATTCACCATTTTCAGTTTTTTGGACCATGGTATAAGCAGATTAAACAACTCAGAACACAGTTACAAAATTTTAACGCACTCTGCACGGTGTTATAGACTCAGTGCACTAAAATAATCTAACGCACGGATTTGCGGTGTTTATTCCTTAAAGAATTCTCACATAGATAAGGCATAATAAGACCACTGACATCAACCTTCTGTCCCCTCCTGTCATAATACATCATCATCGTTACTATTTTGACAACCTTTGGACAACGGCACACGGGGAACATCTCACAAGAGTTTTGGAAATGCTCATACAACTGTTCTTCCCTGTGCTTTTTTTTCTACTTTTTACCATCAAGGGCAAATGCTTCCTGTGGTATTCACTGTTTAATTTTAGTCTGGTCAAAGAAATGAGAGAAAATCTGATGGTGGTCACAATGTCATGCTTCTGGGTGTACTAAAACCTTATAACACATTACCTGGTCAAAGAGGTACACGGTGACATCATCAAAGAAGGATACAGCTCTCCTGGAGTTATCTGCATTGCCAGTCGTAGCTGAGACGGGCGAAGCCGCGTCGATATGAAGCGAGGTGGGCTTCAGTAAGCTCCTTAGGTTCTTGGCGCAGGTGTCGTCTGATATGATCAGCGGTACTGGGTGCGTAGCCTCATCCTCGCTGTCGGAGCTGGAGGTGTTGAGCCTGTACGCGCGCATGTCGTCATCGGAATCGTCGCTATTCTCATCCTCCTCGTCTGCCTCCATGCCGTCCTCGTGACCGTCCAACCTCCCCAGATAACGCCCCTCAACGTCCGGTTCTTTGATTTTGGGACCTTCGCTGGCATGCAGTCGGGATAGATTGCCGTGACCACTGTCGTCCGATAGAGGCGAAAGGTCGTCAACTGTTGGCTCATGTTCTGATTGTTCAATGTTAGCCAAATTGCTAGAACACTCTGCATTTTCTGTTTTAACACTGAGGTTTTCTATTGACTGGATAAGCTCTTTCTCTTCCTCATTGTTAACAGTAATATCACGTTCCTCATTTACTGAACTGTCATTAGAAGCTTCAGAATTTGCATTGTCTTCTACAGCTCGCGCCTTATCACTGTTATGGCCATCAGTACTGCTCAACCATGTGGCCTCTGCCGCTGCCATCTCCTCCAGTTTCTTGTCAGGTTCGGATTCATTGTCTGAGAAGTAGGCGGAGTCTCTGTAATGGCAGCTCATGATTAGCGGCTGTGGTGGAATGGCATTTTCTGACTGTTCTGTGGGTTCTTCTGAGGAGTTGGTGTCGTCGAGCCGCTCAGCATCCGATATGACTATTTCAGGTGGGGCCAACCTATGCGCAGCGGCCCCTAGTTCAGCTTCATTCTCACCGATTATGCCATTCTGAGCAGGATCTTTGACTATAGGTTGGGAATTCCACTCGGGAGATTCCATGTTTTCTGTTTCATAGCCGCTGTCGGATATTTTATACGGAGGTTGCAGTTTGCTTGAAGCCGTCTGAGCATTCACATCTTCTTGCTTCTCTTCGATTCGGTGGATATCATAAGAGTCTAGAGAATCAGGTGTTTCTGCTGTATTTTCCGTTGTCGCTAATGTCGTAGATATGCTGTCTTCAAGTAAACTATCCTGGCTGATTTGATCCATTGACGGATCCGACACAATTAAATTTGATCGGTCTAGTTGTTTGCGGTTATGGTCTAAAAAAGCTTCCTCGTGATCAGAAAGAGTAGTTTCCAATTCAATGTCTGCATCCTCAATTAACTCACTAAAAAGATCATTGCAAGTCAAATCTTCGCTGTGTCTGATACTTTCAGCTATATTATGATCAAAGGGCTGGATGCCACTGTCTGAGGGAAAGATGTCATCTTCAGAGCTGGGCGTTTTGGCATCTACACACAAAGAGTCTATAGTGGCACTAAAAGATATAGTTTGATCCGTGTCACTTGTCAACACCTTATATCTATCCGAGGTAGAATCAAAACCCGAGTCTACCCCTTTGGCAGCAGACTGTAGGGGACTTAAGTCTTCAGATCCGCTTTCAACCGTTGATGCATTGTTCTCTGTTACCACGGTGATTGAAGGCACCAGGGTTTCACTTCGTAGAGTCGACTGACCAAACTCTTCCTCGGTGTGCAAACCCTTCTGCCCTGTGCTACTTAAGGTTGGCTTCAAATATGAATCTGCGAAGCTCAAGCGGTCCAAATTATCAAAGTTGTCCCATGAAGACATTTTGAACCTTTCCTCCGGTTCATGGGCTGCTCCAGGTGAAAGAAAGTTCTGCTGTGGACTTGAGAATCCTTTCAGGAGGCTGTGGTCATTTAAATACATAAAATTGTCTTTTAGATTATCAGTGTTCAGAAGCATTGTCGCATCTGCATCTTCCTTATCCACTGCTAAATCTGTAGTGCAGGCCTCTAAGCGATTCCCTAAAAAAGAAATACCATAGTTCTTATCTGTGTCGACTTGTGGAGCTATGTCTCCATGAAAAGGGTTTCTACTGCGTTCTGGAAGTTCCATGAATTTTTGTCTCCAAGAGGGAGAGTCATCGTGCTTCGATTCTTCTTCTGTGAAAATATTAGTGTGGTAAGGGCTGTCATTTTCTAGTGATGACCAAATGTGACTATCAGGTAAGTAAGAGTCCTTTGAGTCAATACTTTGGTGGAAAAAGTCAGCGTCTGTGCTTGACTCATCCAGCCGGACATCTTGAAGAACAATAAAGTCCTGTCTATTGCCAATATTGTTTCCACTGGAGTCATTTTCTCCCACTACATTGTCCCCCTGTTCTTCGAGTTGAATGTAATACTCGTTCCCATTGGACGGCTTCTGTGCGTCAAACACGGAGAGGATCCCGGGTATTCCTGAAGGAGTGCTGCTGCCATCTGCAGCTATGTTTGATGCTACAGGGAAATGTGCCTGGATATCCTCTGTGGACACAGGGAAGAAGGTACTGTGGTAGTTTAAAGTGGTGTCCATGCCCGAGTGTCCATGAGTGCCCTCGTAGTGGTCGTGCTTAGCTGCCTCCCAGACATATTCAAAGCTCAGACCTTTACTGGTTTCTGTGACAGTGAGAACTTCATCTATCTCCTGGCGAAGCGCATCGTCGGCAAATTGGTCCAGGATGGGGAAGGACGAGTGGCTAATAGTGGTCTGCCGTGTGGTGGGGTTTGGCTTAAGAGCGTCCCAGCGCTGCTCAAAGTCTTCCTCCATGTCCTTCTGACCTTGCATGCGCAGATAGATAAGCAGGCGGTGCACCTCCTCAGCTGTCGCACGCTTGTCTGGAGACAGCCAACAGAACTGCAGGACCTCATACCTGGAAACACATACAAAGCATGTCAAAGTCACTAATTACTAATTACTGTGAGAAGGTATCTAATTTTGTTATATCTTTTACACTGTATGTATATGTGTGTGAGTGCCCATGTAATATACATATATATACACATATATTTACATATATACATATACTCACACATATATATATATATATATATATACACACACACACACACATATCGCCACATTGCTGTATAAGCCGCAGGGTTGAAATCACAAGAAAAAAGTAGCAGCTTATAGTCCGAATATTACGGTACATATATAAATATATATATATATATATATATATATATATACATACAGACATATACATACATTGATACATACACACATATATATATATAAAAAATGTGTAGTTTTCACCGTATTCCAGACACATTTACTGCGCATTTACTCACCATCTGTCGGAGTATGGCAGATCCAGCTGTGGCTTAAATAGTTTGACTTGCTGTTCTTTGATGACATGATTGAGAACCTCGCGGTCTGACAGATGTGGATATGGCTGGTTGGCATTCTCGAAAAGCTCCCACAATGTCACCCCCAAGGCCCTGCAAAAAAATATGACAAAAATTATATTTCAATCAGGGCATGACAGGACGTCGTTCTCCTAAGTGTTCTCCTAAGCACAGCTCAATGCTTTCATTTGTTTATTTAGATAGTTCTCCTTTCAACATAAAGATTTTTTTTTATTATAACATATGCTTATTTATTGAGATATGTGACTCTTGTAACTGGACCTTCTTATGTAACCATGTAATTTAAGACCGGAAAGTATTTGGTCAATGAGTCATGAAGTCTGAAGGCGGCTGACAAGACTTTACAGTGAGATGCTTGAGACTGGCATGTCCGTGTCTTTTTTGGGGTCCACAGCCAGCCTGTACAATAATGAAACAGAAACAGGCACAACACACAATTTGCGATGCGCATCAGTCCTGGACCATCTGCAGTCTGTCCATCTGTGGTAGTAGGATCGCTCCTTCACAGTGGTTCTGCCCGAGGCATCTACGTTTTCCCAGTTTTTGTTTTGTTTTGTTTTTCCTTGCTGAGAAGGAGGGTCAAGGACAGGGCATATCCTGTGACAGTTATCCATTTGCTAAATTCTCTTGAACATTGTTATTTAAACTGCTTTCTAATAGTGGCCCAAGGAGGCAACTGTTGATGTCTCTGATTTTGGGTGCTACAAAAATAAACAGAATTGACTTTTGTCAATTGGTGTAGCACAGATTGGTATTTACCACACATTGCTGGCCTTGGTCTGCTCCAGCGTAATGACACCTCCATGACGTTCGCACACAAGCTCTGGAGCCAACCAGCGAAGAGGGGCAAACACATCATCCTCTGTGATGATGTAATCCTCCTATTAAAAGCAAAAGGTAGAGTTTAATTTTCAATGGAATTTCCTCCCCAATGTTTACAGCTGCCCCTTTATGTAATAAAAGTATACACTTACCTTGTATCTATATGGTCCAATGCCATAGTCTCCCACTTTGACTGTCAGGTCTGCAGTCAGGTAGCAGTTTCGCAGAGCAAGATCACTGTTAGACAAATAAATTATAACAATATTGTTATCATCAATTATACAGAGGAAAACTGAGAAAATGTGGGGGGCTTTACTTAATTGATATTTGTTCCAATTATTAAAACATAGGAGCCTATTCTGTGCATGAACCATCCTGACACAGAAGCCAGGTGAGCTTGTGTTTGCCCCAAAGACTCACTAGGCTCACTAGACAAGCTCATAGTAGAGTGACTGATGGGGAGGGGCTGTGGCTTCCCCTTGGCTCAGAGGCATTCCCTGCACAAGCTCCAAGTTGCTGTTACCCAGCTAACGACAAGCATCGCTGACATAAGTGGGCCAGAGTCATGCTGCTGAAATCCAGGGAGATCCAGGGGAACTTTTTCAATTTTCAGTCTCTCTCTCTACTCTACCTGACCTGCTGTCTGTAGCAAAAGTAAATTTGATGCTTTCATTTAGTCACATTACACATTATACTTCTTTACCAATAATATTACTACCAACTGACTGTTACAAAAACACTATTCATATATTCAAAAGGTTGAATGTATACAAATATTTTAAAACAACAAGAAAGTGGTTTAAAATACGATACATGTTATTAAGAAAATCTCATTATATTCTATTACACCTACATCACAATACAAGAATGATTTAAATCTAATTCTGCACCACACCTGTCAAGTATGTTTTGTGTCTGCAGGCGGACATAAACAACACCTGCAGAAAAAACACCACCTCGTGTCCTTGCCTGGTCTTCATCAAATTGTTGTTGTGCCGTTTTCTAAGTCAATATTGTATTTATTCAAGCTTTTAATTCAAGCTTTTAAAAGAGAAAGTCTTTATAACGCTGTTGAGTTGTAACACATGGTATAAAACAACCTCAAATATGAGGCTATCCTTTTACACTTAAATAGCAGAATCATCATATCCCTCTGGCAGTGGACAGCTGACACTGAGGCAGTGCATGGGAGCTGTGTAATCGGAGCTGCCCCAGCTTATTCTGAGCATGCAAAATAGAGCTGATGAGTTGAGCATCGTATGTTACCCTCAATCCACACACTCCTCACACCCCCTGTAGCTGCAGGCTGCTAGCACTCAGACATCCCATACATGCAGGGGTAAAAATGAAAATGAAATGCAGCCTCTCTGCAGCACACGCCTTTTTTGGAGAACACTAAGACTGGAGCAGAGTGCACCACGACAAACTCCTTACAATATGAGCATGGAAAATGAAATCTAACAAACAAAATTGCAATAAAGTTACTATAGAATCATGGAAGTCCCATCAAGTTCACTTTGAAGTGTTGTATTGTGTAGAGTGTGTAGTGTTGAATGTCTACAGTCCTTGAGGGAAATCCGGTCAGGTTTAGTTTTTGAAATGCTACCTGTGTAGGAAGTTGTGTTTGTGGAGGTGAGTGACACCAGCAGCAATTTCACAGGCCATCCTCTGCAGCTGCAACACCTCAGCGCTGCGATACATCCAGTCCTGGTGAGACAGGTAGCCTCGCAAATCTCCCTGAGAAAAGAAAAGTCCATAGGTCAAGCAGAGAACATAGGATATGCGATGTATATATTTTTATTATGTATGTGTGTGTGTGTGTATGTGTGTGTGTGTACATATATGTGTGTGTATACATATATGTGTGTGTAAGATCCATATAATAAAAAAATAAAAAAAAAAGTAATTTGAGTTCATAAAAAGCATGAGATAAAATGCACTACAAAGAGCTGCCACACAGGGGCAGCAGACCATTCTGTAGCTGCTGAGGAAGAGCACCAAATAAGGACAACCGTTTAGAGGTGGCTGATGCGGTGTCACAGGGATTTATAAATAAAAGAGGCCAGCTCAGGTTGGTCAAATGCACTAGGTGTCCGGCCCATGTCCAGTAAAGAGCGCTCAAAAGAAAAGGAAGACACAACCCCATGGTGAGCGGAGGCAGTCAACACGTGGTGAAATTGACTGTTCTGTGTTCAGAAAACAGCGCTTTTGTAGAGACATCATAAATATAAATGAGACAATGTCGCTCACAGAGAAGAGCTGCTCAGTATGAATAGACACCTGTGTGTCTTCCATTCAGCTGTGTGCTTTAGACACTGAAACTCATTACATAGACAAGAGTAAAAAAAATCTTTTAACTTAGACCTCATGATGATTTCCCAGAGACCAACTCCACAGTGTTCACATTAATGTGTCCATAATAATCTAAGTGTCATATCTACTGCACTTTACTTATTATTCTTAATGTGTTTACAAAGTTTCTTTACCGGAGCTATCCCACTACAGGCAGATCATTAGTCGTACACAGCAAAGGGTGTGACTAGAGCAACAGCTCTCAGAAGAGACCTTCACAGAAGAGCTATATTAAATGTATGGAAACCACAACTGGGACTTTACTCATACTTCAGCAGTGAGGACTCTGCACAGATGATTTGGTTGTGTTCCAAAGAGTGGCTCAAAGTGGTTTATGAAACAATATTAGGTCAAAACAGCAACAAAAATTGTGTGTGACCACTAATTGGCACAAGGTACACTCATAATTCAAATGAGTCCTGTTCACATGTTTGTGTTGCATAAAAAAAGATCATTCCATTTATTTTAGGCTTGTCAATACTATGATATACAACAGTGAGTGCAATTACACACATACCAATTTTAATGTGCAGATGAACTCCACTAATAAAGTGCATCATTTGGTCAAAGGCGGAGCTTAATCTCTTGTCATGAGATAAAAACATTAGGCTGCACTGCCGTTGCAGGGACAGACTTCAATGACCACAATAATTGAGGTAGTCTGAGGACCAATATGAACCCGAGAAGGCGCTGTAATGTCTTGGCCCAAGTCCAAGCAAGAGAGCCATGCATTAGATGCTGTCACTCACATTTGGGTATGTGACATTCTGTGGCCCCTGCAACAGTTGCCTGATGTATTTTGATGTCTAAAATGCTTTGAGTCAGGGTTACCTGGCACGGGTGATATGGGACAGAAAAAACACCATCAATCAGCAGCTTGTCAGGGGGAACGTTACAGTATATTAGCTTTTTGGGATTCACCTTGTCCACTACGCAGCTGCGGTGTTACTTTTCATGTTTCAACATCGAGAGGGTGATTGACACTGCCCGAAGAAGTGTGAAGCCGCAGACAAATGCTTATTTACATCAAGTTAAAAGCAGTGAGTAGTAGAGGCACTGAGTAATGATATCTACATAAAATATTGAATTTAAAAATACATGTAGTAGTTTTAAAGCTGGTCTAAGGTCTAAAGTTTTTATCCCACATTAAATAACAAGCACAGGCATCAGTCAGTTGTGCTTTCCCTCGCACATTATCACCTTAGACATACACAACTGTTCCTAATCACGCCGCCTTTTCTAATGGCTCCCGCACACGTGTGATAAGTCATTCACCTTGACTCATTTCCATGTGCTGTCATTACAGGAGCCACAAAGTGGAGCTGGCCATGGCACAGCACACAG
The DNA here is from genome assembly GCA_019453435.1 of Rhinogobius similis. Lineage (NCBI taxonomy): Eukaryota > Metazoa > Chordata > Actinopteri > Gobiiformes > Gobiidae > Rhinogobius > Rhinogobius similis. Next base: position 24,434,907 of record CM033631.1, read on the forward strand.
CACAATGCCAACAGAGCCGCCAGGCCTGGGCAGCTGACAATAGTCTGAGCCCAACAAACAAGTGCAATGACTGGCTGGACGTGTTACTACGGCGGGAAAATGGCAAGACGAAGTGTTAGTGCAGGGATGAGAGGTCTATTAATACCCCCCCACACTTTTTTTTAAATAAGTTCTCGTAGTTTGAACACTCAAACCAGTGTCCAGCACAGACAAGGTGCTACATTTAAAAATGCACAAACAAAGCAGCTGCTGAAGCTGACACCAGAGGAGTGTAAATGAAGCCAGTTACTTTACTGGACGAGGTGGGAATGTGAGAAGTCCCAGGCTTAGACTAGCGTTGGGCTTTAGGCAGGAGGAGGAAAAGAGGGACGACCTGCCTGTTAGGGTGACGGCAAGAAGGCCCGAGAATAGAAAAAAAGAGGAAGAGCGAATAAATCAAATGGCGCTGTGCAATCCAAGTCTTGCGTTATGTTATTGAAATGTCAAAATGCAAGAGGCTAAATTAAGGTTTAGACAGAAAGCTCAAGAAAGTTAAGATGCACATGTGGGTGGGTCAGCTGCTGGTCAACTCCTTAGAAAGAGTCTTGCCCTATGTATCGGTGGGCTTAACAGGGTGGCAGAGGGTAATTGTCAAATATCTCAACTAATTACTTTAACTATATAACCAACTGTAAATAACCAGACCTCCTCAGAGCACATTCGCAAGTCCTCCACAATAATACAAAAACATACTGAGCATCAGAGCAGGGACTCACCATCTCACAGTACTCAAACACAAGCAGAAAGGGAATTGCTTCAACACACTGTCCGAGGCACTGCAGGATATTCGGGTGCTGCAGCACTCTGGAAACAAAGATTTACTGACTTTTAGCACGCAAAATGCACACACAAAAAAAAAACACACACACAATCAGAGTACAACTATTTTTACTCCATAAGGTTCAAGTCAAAATGACAATAGTGAAATGGCTCCCAAACAGCTGTACGCGTACAGTAGATGTGATCAAAGACTTTGATCTTTTGAAAGTAGAATCTTGACCTGCTTGACCTGAGACTTTCTTTCTATACATTGCTGAATAGTTTTTTTTTTAATGGAATCAACATTGTTTTTAATTAAAATACACACATTGCACAAATAAAAAAGGTAAATCAAATATGTTATTTTAAAAGGTTCAGTAAGAATTTGTATTATCTGATTCTTCAATGTCAAGTGTTTAAAATTGCATAGCATTAATAAATGGGTTATTTTATTAAAAGAAAGCTATGCTTTTATCTTATATATTTATCTTTATATAGTGACATATGTGAATCATTATTTAATGTTTTGGACATTTTAAAATTGCAATATTCATTTAAAACAAGAAACGAGTCCACTGACTTCTGGTTGAACACTGCGGCACTGATTTGCACCTGTCCCTTTAATGATAAGGGAAAACAATCAAAAGTCTTAAAAGTTGATTTTGCATAATATGTCTTCTTTAATTAAAACAAAAAAACTGAAAACAAACAATTTGATATGTGGTCCCAGACAAATGCTCGGGGATAAGGGGTATTCAAAAGTTTTTAAAAAGGTATGAAATAGTAAATAGTTTGGGAACCACTGAAACTGCACAATAATCAGCCAAAGATAGACTGACCAATAATAAGCATGCTTTACCTGTATGGGTCTCCCAGTTGCAGAAACTCATTCTGCTCCTTGGAGCCAGCATTAGCTTTTAACTCTTTCACCACCACTCTGGTGCCCCCAGGATCAGTGTAGATTTCACTAAGAAGAACCTAATCAGACAGAAAACATATATAGTACAAGCCAAGAAACAGCAAAGCACAGAATCACATTAAGACGCCACAAACCTGTCCAAACCAGCCATTGCCAATCTCCTGGATGTAACTCAGACTGTGTCGTGCAATTTGAGCTCCAGTGGGCCCCTCTGTAAACCAAAGGTACAATTTCAACAACATGCGACATATTTTCTTGTTGACACAAAAACAAACAACAGATTTATACATATGTGCAACTTTGTTCAAGTAAAAGTGGAGAAGTTTGCGTTCAGTTCAGATTTAGAACCTGGTCTTGGTTTGTTATTTTGGCCTGACCTGTGATGTGAGACGGAGGCTGGAGATGTGGGGGTCCTGGCAGGGCCACCGGGGACACTGCCAGTGTGTACACCTCAGCTGGAGACTGCACAGAGGGGGTATCCTCTGCTGGAGGGGTGAAGTCGATTTCATCGTCAAAATGGTCCTCAAACTCCTAACACAACAACAAAATAAGGGGTTTTATACTAAAATAATCACATTTAAATCAATAGGGATCAATTGGAATGCAGATTACGATCATCAGTATAATCAGTTTTTTCATTGGACTTCAACCAGTTATGAGACTGACAGCTAATGTTTTGGAGAGGTGTCTTTATGTTCATAAACCTCAGCAGTCAATTGAGACAATTTATTTTGTAAAATAGAGTGTAGAATCATGTATTGTTTGTTGGGGATGTTATGCATTAGGTCTAGGTAACGTGTAAACACATTTGTTGCCTCTATTGTCTATCGAGATTTGCATGTATATGGCAATCTGTCTTTTTTTTAGGGTAACAATGTAATATCTGTCCCTGCCAAATAATTGTGAAAAAAATCATGATAATTTTATAATGTCCAGTTCCAATTATAATGTGTTTAAGCTTTGCTGCTCTCCACCAGGTCTCACCTTAAAGTTTATCTCGTTTTCCTTGCAGCAGGTAACACAATTCACCAACGCCACCACCAAGGCAACCAGCACCGTCAGCGACACCACGAGAGACAGACAGAGGGACACGGACAGAGAGTCCGCCGGGACCCCGCCTAAAATCAAACATCACAGTCAATGGATTTTTTATTGTTTACAGAGACGGTTTATGAATGAAAAGGCCTGCCTTGGGTTACATCCATCAAGCAACGTAGCAAAGTGGTTATCAAGGTTGTTCATGAAAAAATTAACTAATTAAAAATATTTTTTACAACGTGTTTGTTTTGTTTGTTAGTCTTTGGTCTAATTGAATGTTCTGACGAGCTTCTTTATCATCTTCTTCAATCTGGGTGGCTGTAACTTGTCTATGGCAGACTGTGAAGACATTAGGTAGATGTGCCCTGCAGAACTAGTATCGGTGCTAAGAGCAGCCCTGAAAATGAGAACTCTGTATTCTGCTTTGGTGGTCTTATCTCACTGTGCTCTGTCAGTCTCCCACAGCTCCGAACATGTCAAGTATATAATTCTGCTGTGACTTGAAACACTCAAATATACATACCATTCAATACATTCAATTATTTATTGATGAAAAAACTTCAACAATGACATATGGGACAATACTGGGAAAACACATTTCAAACAAAACTTTACGCATACAGTCAGATGTGACATTTGTACCGGACATTAGCTGAACATTGGTAGGAAATGGAAACAGAAAATAGAGATTCAGTTTATACGATGCAGTGTCAGCAGTGTTCAAGATTGAAGTGCTTTCTGTCTCTACTACCAGTGACAAACATTCAAAGAGCTGTTTTTTTTAGCCGCCCAAAGTCAAAAGCCCAAAACAGAGCATCATACAGGGTCTATGAATGGACAAACAATAGTGCAGCTATTCCCAAACTCTGCAGTGTCGTAGCCCCTTGGTCAACCCGACCATTCCTTAGGGCCCCACAATAATAATAAAACAATAATAACAATAATAATTTATATTCGCTGCATGCGTAACGCCATGCTCCCTCTGTAAAAATGCGTTAAACTAATTGTTGCATGAATTAAAATTGTTTTCTGTCCAAAACAACAGCGTTCTACTGACATTATTTACAACGTATATTTCAAGAATGTTTAATGTTTACATTTTCAAACAAAAAATTAAATAGTAATGACTGTAGGTCTGTTCTTTTAGATGTTCTTTTAGATGAACAACTAAACAACAGGGAGCCCCCCTGTAGTGCCTCTGAGGCACCCCCAGGGGTCCTGGACTTCATTTTGGGAAGCACTGCAATAGTGAATACAGAAGTTTTAGTTACAGCTAACACAGAGTTTTATTTTCAGTCAGCAGGTTAAGAATTGCAACAAAGAGCCTGCCTCTTCAACAAAATAGTAGTTAAAGGAAGAATTAAAAAATAAATAAATGCAAGGGCATTAAAAGGAGTAAAAGTAAATACATTTTTTTCAATTCATCTTTTTATTCTTCTGTGAGCTGAAATCAAACCATGTATCTGTATGTACCATGTGTAAGACAGTCTGCTGATCTATAGTTTTGTTTAGTCTGAGAAATAATATTTTCATGCATGTCTAGACAGACTCGTTTGAATCACTCAAATGCTTTTTTCAGTATGGTGGAAGGTTTTATTTTGGATCTCTTGCATATTGTAGGAACCATTCAAGCAAAGTAAGAGCTGACCAATTTTTTATAGATTTGACTCTATAAACAGGAGTGATCTTTTAGTCTGTGGACTATTGCTGATAAAAATTACTTAACAAAGGCTCACAAAAGGGATACACAAACTGCAATCTTGTTACGTTTAGTCCTGTAGCAATAAATTTACAAGAACAATATAATTTTGGGCTCATTGTTTATTGTATGTAATTTTATAGATACGACTAGATTGCATTTAATTATTTAATGCAAAAACGCAAAGAGTTTTCCAGGGATAATAATGCTGTAGGGTTGTTCATGGTAAACTTTTGTGCGGCAGTATAATATATTCAAAATGTGTTTTTGTGACAGATGAAAAAAACTGTCTTCTGCTGGTGCGTGAGAGCATAAAACCATTAAGTGATTGCTAACAGGTTTCACTGTAATAGTGACCAAGTAAATCCAGGGTTGAAGGTTAATGTTAAATGTTGAAACTTACCATAAATCAGGTTAAATCATTTACATTTATTTAATCTTTGGATGTAAAAGTAAAAATATATTCATTACTTTCCACTTTCAACCCTGACACATTTGGAAAACGGAGGTGAATGTGGGACAAATCAAGACTTTGCCATGGCATAAAAGCATATTGCCAAATTGCTTTGTAAAATGTTATGATTAAGCAAACAACACAGCAGCTAATCATTGACAGGTGTTGATAAGGTAGGTATGTCTAACAGTTACACATTACTGACTTGCAAAACATATTTGGTTCACTTCTTCCATTCATTAATCAAGATCACTCATATGACAAGACAGAGTAGCATTCGCTGACCAGAAAAAGAATAAATCGAGATGAAGTGATAAACAAACAAACCAAAACTTAGTGTTATATAATGGACAACTGGACAGTATTAAAAGGGGACAAAATACTTCTCAAGCTTCTAACATAATTATCAAACACATCTGAAGGGTATAGGAGATTGTAATGGAACAGGAAGAGCTAATGTTTTCCATGCGGGGAGGAAAACATTACTTATATGTTAGTATAAACTTTGGTGAGGGCCATATTATCGCAGGAACACCTCCCTGGTCTGTTAAATCTCAATGGGCTCATGCGTTAAAAGTCTTACGGATGCCATCATATCACATAATACAACTGTTGGGACAATTAAATTAATCTGCATTTCCCTGATATACAATAAAATCCGTGGCATGTCACACAGGAAAAATCTGTGGCCATACAAAACATGTCCACAAATAGATTATTACCCAACAGCTAGCTAGTTAGGTGTTGTCTTTAGCATGTTAGCCATAGTGCTGAACACAGACCACGAAACAACACTGGCTAATATTCACAATCACACAAACCATATAATAAAGTAAGGTATGACATGGTTAGGCAGACCAGTTCACATACCTGATTTGTGGTGATAATGAAGCGGTGCACCATTAGACACAGTGAGGAAAATCCCGAAGACCAGCAACAGAGCAAATCCAGTGCGGACCCCCATCCTTTTCGCTAAGCTAACTAAATGTTAGCTACAAAATACATAAGTCCAAAACAATAGGCGGTTGATTGGAGACTAAATATCGTGTTCTATTCATTTGATCTTATTATGTACGAGTATCATACAAGAAAAGCACATCTTTAGCGTTTAGCTTGTGTCTACAAACCAGCTAACGACCTGACGTTAGCTCCCAATGCTAACAGTTTTAGCTGACGACAGCAGTCACCTTAGTCAGGTGTACTGTTACGTTGTCCATACAGATCGAGCATAAATAATCACTTCACCACCTATCATTTTAAAGGTGGGTAAGTGCATTTAATTGATTATATAATATAAATAATATCCAGAATCCAGTCTTTCATGAAACGCCTCTCATCCTCAGCGCCATGTTCCCAGACAACGTCACATCAGGAATGAGGCGTACGTCTGTGAAAGATTGACAGATCATTCAGCCAATCCAACCAGTCCAAGCACTTAGGTTTATCTTATCAAGAGACATGTAAATCATATCCTTTGAATCATTAAAGAAAGTCATCTGCTAAACATGTGACGTTAATGCTGGTCATATTCACCAGTTATAAGGTATATCTTTATTTCAGATTAAATGCACTGCCATTAAGGAATGGATGATTAAACAATGTGTTTAATCATCATCATGATTTAATCATCATGATGGGTGTATAAATACACCCATCATATTCTGCACTAGATTTTGAAAAGATTTTGTTAAAGGTTCAGTGTGTAACTGTCCATGTGGAGGGTCCGTCAACTGCAGGGAGGTGTTATTTCTTTTCCTGGAATGTTCCACAGTATTGCATTGAGCATACCCATCCATTTTCTTCCGCTTAGCTGGGTTTAGATCACTGAGGCAGCAGTCTGAGCAGGGAGGCCAGATATTCCTTTCTTCCTTAGTCTCCTCCGGGAGGATCCGGAAGCGTTCAGGTCACAGAGAGACATAGTCCCTCCAGCGTTCTTCCCCAGGGCCTCCTCCCAGTGGACATGACAGGAGCACAGGTAGACACTAGAGACACACAGAACAGATCATAGAGCCCTCTCAGCTGGCTCCTTTTGAGGAGCAGCGGCTCTACTCCAAGCTCCTTTTGTGTAACTGAGCTTCTCTCCCTAACGCTAAGGGAGTGCCCAGCCACCCTCATTTTGGAAAGTAGATTCAACCGCCTGTATCCGCAATCTTGTGTTTTCAGTCATTACTCAAAGCTCATGACCATAGGTGGAATTAGGAACTATGTTTGGTAAATCTAGAGCTTTGCCTTTTGACTCAGCGCCTTCTTCACCCCAACAGTCCGATACAGCAGCAAACACTGATCCACCAGTCAAGTTCAACAAGCCTGATGAAACCACCTTAAGTGTAATGCCATACCTTGGAACATATAGGCAAAGCAGTAATATATCCACAGAGACAAGCGGGTGACGTGCCCCCCACCAAAATAGGTAAAGATAGATAGATAAAGGTGCAGTGCACCTTTATCATAAGTTAAACAATATTATTGTTTATAGAGCTGTCTAGATTAGAGTGCATTATTGTTTATTTATTTATTTGGTCAGAACAGTGTATGTTAATGAACATACATGATACACATGCTTTATTTCATTGTATTTTAAATTCATAAAGTAGACCTATCCAAAGAAGGTTATTGTGTTGACATATATTACTTTTTTACTGTAATGTTTAGACCAGTACAATCATTAGATGAGTGAGAAAAAAGAATGGCGAAAACGGTTTAAAATGATACATTTGTCAACTACATTTTTCACTGATAATTGTAACAAATTATATTTTATATTATCCAGTACCTCCATCGAAAATATGGGCCAGTGAGCATAATATAGCTGTGATTAAGTGATGAGGGAGGAGCGGACTTTAGTAGCGGGGGAAAATCTCTCTGGGTTTGAGGACAGATACGTCAGGTTGCTTCTTGCTCTGTGCATCACAAAGTAGCAGGCGATTGTTGGTGGCTTACTGGCACAAGTTAAAAGAGGCAGAGATTACACAGGTTTCCAAGTGCTTAATCGTCACTCCAGCACGGTGAGCATAAGAATTACAATTTCATTTATTTGATTATGTTTCCATGCATTGTGCGTTTTCATTTTTTGAGTTTAGTAGATTTCTTTTTCTTCAGTCACAATAATGTATGTATTTTTTTCTAAATATAGAATGTTTCTTAGTTGTTAGAGCTTGTGAACATTGTTCTACCTTATTGATGCTAACTATTAATCATATTTGCAACACAGTATATCATGCTCTGTAGGTTTGTGGGTATTTTAACAGATTGCACCAGCTTTTATTTACTGCCATTTTGTATTATTGTATTATTTGTTTGCCTGGGCATCCCTTAGGCAGCCACATAGGACCATGGCATTTGCAGGGATGCTGAGCCACGAGGACATCAACGCTGCAGTCCAGGCTTGTCAAAGTGAGTCAGACAAACCACACTTCCTTGCACAAACAAACATCAAAATATTTGACCATGAGCTTTAAGTGATTTTACATGTAAAACTAATTTATTAGTCCACAGAGAGCCTGTTTTATCCCCACTCTCATCCCCATAGGGAAAACTTGTATTTGTTCACTGTGGAAACATGGTGCCTGTCGGTAACCAAGCAGCTATGTGGCAAGAGAGAAGTTACTACCCAGAAACCAGTGTTTATATTGAGCATTCATAAACAAAAACAGGGTAAAAGGCAACAGCCATTCTTTTAAACCAAAAACACTTAATTATTTATCTCCCCCAATTATATCTGCATGACAAAGCAGACATGTCGCGACTGCTCATATACTATTAAAATCGGTTGTCACATCTTACATGCTCTGGACGTGTATATCAAATCTATACGTTTAAATCTAAAACAGAACATAAATGATATCTGAATGTTAATTTGTATTCTGTTATACAAAGACATACATGATTTACCCTTTTTCACTGCACCAAACGAATGTTTAGTTTATCCGAAAAGACATTTTGCTCTCTTTTGCACACTGAATAAATGTCCCAACAATTACATTTAGGTTGCACCCGCCACCAGCCCCATAGGCTAAAAGTGTTTTGGCTGCTTCACAGGCACAATGGCACTGGTTATAATGGCAAACGACAGGGATGTGCTACAGGGCGCATATCAGTAAATGTCATTGCCTGATGAATGAAAGTCATCTGAGCGAAAGAGTACATGTGACAACTCTTTTCATACCCCTTTGCTATTCTGGTTTCTGCATTGACCTGCTCACTATGCCCGCATCTGTCTGTCTCTTGGTCTTTTCTGTCCTATCCATGCGCCTTTGTAGCTCCAGGCACCTTCAACTACAAGACATTCTTTGAGCAAATAGGCCTGACTGGCTCCAACCACGCTGCTGGCCAGAAAGTGTTCACAGTCCTGGACCAAGACAAGAGTGGATACATAGAGGAGGAGGAGCTCAAGTAAGTTAATGCTTTGTAGATAATGTGTGTGTGGTCTTATGGCCTGGGGCAGAGGTCACTATGTGAATGGAGCAGCATTTTGCTGAGAACAAAATGCATGTAGGGTGAATTCAAGTGACTGACACATTCAAAAGCTCGCAAAAGGAGATATGTAATAAGGAATAATTGTTATTTTTCATTTTCTCAACAGATTGTTGCTGCAGAATTTTTCTCCAGAGGCAAGAGAGCTGACTGTGTCTGAGACCAAGACGTTGATGGAAGCCGGAGATAAAGACGGCGATGGGAAAATTGGCATGGAAGGTGAATTTTAAAAGTCTGTACTGTTGGTCCATTATCCAAGTTCTTGTATAAACATTGATTGTGACTTTTCCCTGCAGAGTTCTGCGACCTTCTGAAATGACAACATCAGTGTCATTCTTATTTTCAAACATTTATCATAAAAACTTTCCAGACTATTACAATAAGCAATAAGATATGAAAGATTTCTACCTGCCTGCTACTTGCCCTGTTTGTGATACAATAAAAAAATGATGTGACACTGTTTAATTATGGAGAACTAAGATTGTCTTTGGGAGTTTTCCAAATACTTTCCCTGGAATAGAAAAAAATAAATGTAAGTGGAAAAATAAAAAGCTGTCATCTTTTTTTAATGACCAGATGTGTCTAAAACATACAGTATGTTGTGGTACATTTGAGGGGCAAAAATACTTCCACTTCTTAAACTGCGCCAATGATAAAGTGTACTGCGCCAATGTACAGCAAGTTATATGAGTAACAAACATAACTCTCTGTCATGAATTCATTCATTATGCTTATAAAATATTATTGTGAATAAATGCATAATCAAACCACAGCTAAAGGAGCCAGATACTGACTGATGGATTGTAAAGTTGAAAATAAATGTTATCAAAATACATACTGAAAATTAATTGATAAATTTTGAGTAATAATAATCCTTATGTTAGGCTTAAAGCCAGGGAATGAAAATATACCTATTATGACCATGGAGTGAACTTATTTAGGTTGGAATGTGCTACAATGTAAAGACTGTAGTTGCAGTTGAGGAAACCCCTCTCAATAGCCACAAGAGTGATATAACTGCTGTGACAGGGTTTCTGATGACTCATTATGATTTAAAGGAAGTCATAAAGTGTGAGACCAAAACTCAATGAAGATATCATATGCACCCTGACATATTTAGGAGACAAGTCAGAAAAGACAGACGGAGACGTCCTTCTAAAAAGTCACGTGGGAAAAATGCAACGTGCCACTGTTGCACTTGTTTACCAGTCTGCAGATACGTTAATTCATCTTTGCGTTGCCTCTTATAGACAAAATGGAAGGTCTTAGCTCAACTTGAAACTTGAGGGACAGCATGAGCCTCTGGATCCATATGGAGAAATAAACTGTAGTGGTGCTATAGACTAGTTAACGTCACAGGACAGCAGGCAGAAGAGGCAGCACATGTCTATCCATCTCAGGGTCCCACTGCAGCTCAAACCCTGCCTCAAAACAGAAATAGACACCAGAGGTCTGACCCCACTTTTCAATGAGAATGGGCAGGAAATCCAACCCCATTGTCTGCAAAACAGCATTACAAAATGACAGTAATCAGACCTATCTGTACTTCTAACAAACTTTCAGTAGGCTATTTAGTCTTATTTTATTTATGGATTTATTTGGAAGTGCACAGACACATTATCCAATTATTGGGCAATGGAGGCCTATCACACAATCTTAAAACGTTAGTCAGTATCCTTCATGCGCGTTTCCATTTTCATTGCTATTTTGTACAGTGAAAAAATTTGCGACATCAAATCGAGCATCTTAAATGTTGGCCATAAATCACATGTGTGCCAGGAGCCAGTGAAGTCAGTTAGCAGAGGGCCTGCTCGGGTTTCCACACGTCTAGCTATAGGCCTCCGCGCACATGGTAGCATCCTCATTTGTTCACCTAAAAATAGGCCGAGACTACTAGACACATTTTTTCGAAACCCATGCATCTTGGTACCCGATACTGAGACTCAATGCTCTGTAAATGGTGTTGCTCAAGGATATATAAGCGAGAGGGTTAAGGGGCTCCTGGCATTCACTCGAGTCCGCCTTGGTTTTCACTCGCCTCAACGCAGCGCAAAAGGTGAGTGGAGGCCACATTGCTGCAAGAAAAGGGATTGAGACACAAGAAAAAAAAAACTTTGGACTAATAGAGAAGACATAGTGAACATCTACAAGGAGCACGCGTCTGATAACTCAAGAGATCAGAGGGACTGTATCTGTGGATCATATGCGCTGTTTCTCTGTAGATAGGTTTGACAGTGGATGATACAGACGTGGACGCACTTGCATCACTGCGTTTACTGAGCTGCTTTACTTTTTGGAGGCTCTCCAGAGGAACTACCAACTATTTAGATCTGAAACAGAATCAGCATTTGGGATTTTAAAAAAACCCTCTAAATTATAACAATTTAGAGTCTTTGCGCAGAGGTGCTCTTTATATGCATCCTGGTGATGCAAGTTGCATACACATAGACGTATTGCCTGTGGTGTTTTGGCCCACAGCAAGTGGTGCACGTTGTTTTGATGCTAAAAGAAAGTTAATGACATTACAATAGTAGACTATTGGTTTGGTTTCAGTCACCATTTATAGTGATAGTTACTGTGTTTTTGACATTGACATAAATGATAGAATCTTTATTATATGTAATGCTATTTTCTAACAAACTCCTGCTGTTTTTTGACAGAATAAAAAATGGCCTTCGCTGGTGTCCTCAATGATGCTGAAGTCAAAGCCGCCCTTGATGGCTGCGCAGGTAAGTAGTCTTTCTATTCCCTGGCATGAGACAGGACAGGAGATCTTAGCACAACACTGATATCATAAGCATTTTCAAACCGTGTATTTCTATCAGTTGATATTAATTAGCTGCATCCACAGAGGCTCAAATTCTCACTTCAGGAATGTGTTTCATAAACTGACAGGCTCAGTTCTCACATTACATCAACACTGTAGTGCAGTGTGAAACTTGTCCAGTCGCCCATGTTTGAAATTAGTATGAAACAAATGTTGTGTTGCAGCTGCTGACTCCTTCGACTACAAGAAGTTCTTCAAGGCATGCGGCCTGGCTGGCAAGTCCTCTGATGAGGTCAAGAAGGCCTTCGCCATCATTGACCAGGACAACAGTGGCTTCATTGAGGAGGAGGAACTGAAGTAAGAACTAGAAACAATGCCAATACCACTGGGATTATCCGTAAAACTGATATTTATCCCTTAACTTTACATTCATTAGAATGATCTTGTAGTGAGCTTTTAGAAATTACATGTAAATTCTGTCAACAGCTGTGTTTAACTGAAAATGTTTTGTTTCGTAGGCTGTTCCTGCAGAACTTCTCTGCTGGCGCCAGAGCACTCACCGACAAGGAGACCAAGGCTTTCCTGTCTGCCGGTGACAGTGATGGTGATGGCAAGATCGGAGTTGATGGTAAGTTAACTTTGAAGATTATCACACAATTGGATCAACAGTATCTGGCCCAGATAAATACCTTCACTTATATATCATTTCTAATAGAATTTAAATCTTTTGATTTTAAAATTTAAAGAAAAGTAATTTTGATTCTGCACTGCACACTTTAGATGATCCAGTTCACAGATTCTTGGTCAAAGAATTGCTTCAATAAGGGCACTTTTGACTTTACATTCTAATTGAGCTTTGTTTCTTACTAATAGACATTTTATTCTACTTTTTACAGAGTTTGCTGCCCTTGTAAAGGCATAAATTTCCATTGACCAAGAACTACTTCATTTCATGGAACAGCGAACTCCAAGACTCAGTATCATCAGCTGAAAGAATATTTTTTATACCTTATTTATGAGTTGCCTGCGGACTGTTTCTCAACATTCAAACACATATTTACTGGCAATGTAAATATTATTGTGTAAATGTTCTGGAAATGATTTGTGCAAATTGTACAACACCAAGTGCACTTTGAGGAAGAGTGAATAACCAGGAATAAATACTCTTTTGGTGTAAAGTGAAATTGATCTAGGCGGTCTTTTGTGCACTGTTCACTGTTGTAGCTGTATAGTGATGACAACACAGCACAGAGGCCGAGGAACAAGCCGACAGCTCCCTTATCTCATTGCTCTTGTGAATCGGTGGGAAGCACTGAGAGATTGATGGGCCGATTTAATAATTGGTTGATGAGGCAGGGGAGTGGCTCTGGACTAAAGCCAGAATACCACGCACCACATGGAGGGGAGCCCTGCTCACTCACTCACTCACTCAGCCCACAAACAAGCTTTTCACCCGATAGCTGTCACACTTCGTGCAATGGACTGCTCTGGTCCAAGGGCTTTTTCCTCCTACCAACTGCTGTGTAGTCAATTAGGTGATGTGCTGTGGCAACAGGAGGGCTATTCACGGTCACTGTTGCATCAGCAAGTCCTTCCAGCAGCAGCACGAATCTGGTGCCGAGTTGCAGATCTTTAGCAAACTCAGGACTTCTTAAATCATCTATTGGACTCTATCTCCACTCTTGTGCTGGGGACATTCATAAAACTGCATGTGAATGAAGGCAGCATGTCTTTCAGAATTCAGCTATATTACAATTTTAAAGATGATCAAATTACACTCTGGTCATGTTACTGTAAACTAGTGGGCAAAAACAAGTGCCTCCCATTTAACTTACATGATAATGCTGTGCTGCCACCTACTGGTTTTAACTGTTTGTTCCGCAGTCTATTACGTTAAGTAGAACTACAAGGTAAGTTCTGAAGGAAATATTATCTGATTATATAAAATGTTATATCTATTAAAAAAACTACAACAGATAAAACAGATTTTTTTCATTTGACTTCAACCAACACTGTGCATTACCATGTGGCAAGAGGAACTGGTTATTTCAATTTGCTTCACAAATAAAAGGAAACTTAACCATTCATATTGAACTTAACAATAGTCAATACAAAACAGATACCAAACAACCAATAAATGTCACTTACACAGAGATAAGTGTCCACCCTCAAGAACATGGTGTGTGCATTTCCAATTCACCCTCCTCAGCAGTGGCCAGGCCTATTCTTAGCGCAGGGCAGAGGGGGGGATATCACAGACTTCTTCAAACGCACCTTTTAAGCGTCTTCATTTGTGAAACTTAAAATAGAGCTGGTCTTTTTTCGCCAACCCCCTTCTTCTTCGCGCGGTGTCAGTTGTCTAGTGCCTGATGTTCGGATGGAGAGGAAACTATAAAAGGTCAACAGGAGCAGCGGGTAAATCACTGCAGCCGACTTGAGTCTTGTCCGTATCATCTGTACCCTACAAACAGAAGACAGGAGGTGAGTGAAAGACAGGACAGAAAAGAAAAAAGGATAAAAAGTGGGACATGTATTTGCCATCCGCTGCATCATCTTTGAGGAATCATTTGAACTTAAGGATTAATGAGGGATGCGTGGAGAAACGGATTACACCCGGGAGCTGCTAATGTTTCATAATAGCCAATGGAAATTATCTTTAAATAGAAGTTACTACTTCTGGATTATTTCAGTTCTGTTTGGTTTAGACCAAGTTTTAAAAACTCATTGCTGATTTGGTTTTGCTTTTATTTTTCCATGTTCTTTTAATTATGCATTTTGTCTTTTAGATCACCATGGCCTTCGCAGGTGTACTGACTGATGCTGACATCGCTGCAGCCCTGGACGGGTGCAAAGGTGAGACAAATTATCATTCATAATTTACTCATTACTGTGCATGATTACTTATGTCTTTTATTTCTTATTACTTATGTATCACTATAAATATATATATTTTGAAAATATATGTTTGTGTTTGTGGAAAGTCTTATACATTATACCATGTTTTATTTAGGCGCTGACACATTCGACCACAAGAAGTTCTTCAAGGCTTGCGGTCTGGCTGGCAAGTCCTCTGATGACGTCAAGAAGGCCTTCGCTATCATTGACCAGGACAAGAGTGGATTCATTGAGGAGGATGAACTGAAGTAAGAATGCAAAAATATATATATAACCAGTCCCACAAAGCCACAACAAAAAGTCTATTTTTAGGTTTGCCACATAGCCACTTGCATTATATTACATTATATCCAGTGTGCAAAGTCTAGTCTGTAATATAAAACCGTGAAGTTAAAGCAGTGTCTTAAAGAAACCAAAGAATGTATAGTTTGCATGCCTTGTGAGCCAAGGTCACTTATTCATAGCAAGCCATTCAGGTACCATACACAAGATTAATGCTCCTCCACTTCAAAACAATGCATGTTCACATAACTGTCGTTAAATGTGCACATGGATATAATATGACTGACCACTGTTTTCTGTATGTTTCTCCAGGCTGTTCCTGCAGAACTTCAAGTCAGGTGCACGTGCTCTGACCGACGGTGAGACCAAGACTTTCCTCAAGGCTGGTGACAGCGACGGAGATGGCAAGATTGGCGCTGATGGTCTGCATCCTGTAAAACACATTCCCAGGATGATTGTTGCAAAATAGATTGACCAACTGTGCTGTCTGTTTGTGTCTCTTGCAGAGTTTGCCGCCATGGTTAAGGCATAGAGTGGCAACCGACCAACACCTGCTCTGATGGAACCACCTCCCCTTTTCATCTGAATATATAAATAATTTTTATACATTTGCTTGAGAGACAATTCCTCCTATGCAACACACTGTCCAAACATGATTGTGAATGTCGCTCGGTTGTGTTCATGTCTTAAATATGAATTTTGCTTATTGTAAAATTTATGATGCACTTTCCAGGAAAGAACATTTAAAAGAATAAATATTCTTTTGCTATGGTCCCGAATCTTCTTTCATTTATCTTGAATTTTTCCTCTGCAGAAGTACAACATATAGCATACAGTAATAGTCCATAAGTAGTAGTGTATGTTTGTGTGCCCAAAATAAAACAAAGTAGCTATGTTGAAGCTATCTTCGATTTTAAAACACATTTTGTGTGATCACAAAGATTATCCCCTTTATAAACTAAATGAACTGCTATGAAAAATACAGTCCTGTTCCCTAAATGTGTTATTTGAAAGTTTGTTGCAGGTAAATTTTTGTTTTTATATTTTTTTCTTATTGCCTTGAGACGTGGGTAAAAAAGAATCTGCCACTAGATGGCGCTACAGCAACTCTGTGAAAGACATTATTTGCTACACAGGTTCACCAGGTTCAATCAGTTCTCAAAACAGCAGCTTCCCAAATAACAGAATGCAAAGAAGAACAATATGTCCAGTTTATATACATTCACAATATTTTCTAAAATGTGCATAGCATAATTTGGTTGTCCATAATCCATTTTCTGATATACAGTAAAGGGTTGCATGGATATAAAGTATAAACCTTTCTAAAAATTATTATTATGGAAAGCAATCGGGCATTAATACACGTAATAGAAACAAATGTTATTGACTATTACAATAGCAACATTGACTACAATCAGTATCCTATTGTTTGTTTTATATCTAACTTTTACGTTTTCACTTGTTTAGTCTTCCTGTCAAAAATGCAGAGTGTACTAGTCAGATGGTGTAAGTTTTCCCATGCTTTTCAACAGAGCTTGTCATGTGTGTAACATCACCTTTACTTAAATGAAGCTAGAATGGTTGTCTTCTGGTCTATAGGTCCAGGGCTGGGGCTCACAGAACATTAGCAAATGTAAATGAATAAATGATCACTCAGTAACACTATAGGAGTGCAAGGTGTCAGGAAACATGCAGGTGCAGTGTGAGGATAGACTTCTGGTCAGTGGTCAGTCGACTTAATTTCACACAATTCGAAAAATGTTGCTGGTCTTTTTTCACACATTGGGCTTTGATCAGTAAATATGCCATTGTAATTTCAAAGAACTGATATTGTCAAAAGAGACCACTATGATGTTATCGTAAAGCGAGGCTGTGTATTGACGATAGTGTTACAAAGACAAAACAATTTTATTTATAAAACCCCACTTGTGTTTTATTTAATGTTTTATGTTTTAGTGAACCACTAAATACAAACTGTAAATAATGTATTTATTAATCAGAATAAACAAGTTTGATTCAAAAAACTAACACTCGCTCACACACACTCACATATAATCATATTAATAGTATAAATAACTTGGAACAGCCTACTAGAGTTTTATATACATATATATTTTTATGTAACTAATCTTAATCTTAAGTAATCTTTGCTGTTGCCAAAGCTAACAATATACAAAGACAATACAACCCTACCTTAGTTGTACTTAGTTGTGTTTGAAGACGCTAGTTGACTTTAAGGGAGGTGGTCCACACATGCTGCAGCCCCTCCTGTGGATGGTCAAGGATATCCCTCAGATCAGCTTTCAGGATCTACTTTGGTGACAACTGAAGGCGATACATGAAGAGGTGACATATGGTTCCATGGTGTAATGGTTAGCACTCTGGACTCTGAATCCAGCGATCCGAGTTCAAATCTCGGTGGGACCTGTTTTCCTCTCAAAGACAATACTAGTATATTAGGCATGTATAATGCGTAATGAATGCGCTGGCCTCATCCTTTGCATTGCTGCATTTACAAACCTTCAACTCACCTTACATCCACAACCTTCTCTTTCTGCAGTGTTCACTCTCCCAGGACTCTGTTTAATGACCCTTCAATTTGTTGTGTCCGAGCTGCTGGGGGCTACACATGTCCTCCACTGTGGCTCAATCTGCAACTGGAAAAACATGCTGTTAACCCCATTGTAAAAAGCTGCAGTTTATTCATACAATTCCTATATAATATAAGCCAAAAGCACATGTTATGCATTATCACTGCTGGCAGCTGAAAAAGCACATTATTAAGGCTAACTCAAGGCAATGTCTGTCATTTATCACATGTGTTAGATAATCTGTCTAAAGGTGCACTATATAAACTCATGGAAAGAAGCAGATGGCACCACCAGGTCAGATCTATGGAGAGGTGACCCCGTTCACCATATGCATGTTTTTAAAGGTTATGTTTTAGCTATAAAACACCTGATATTGAACAAATAAGTTTAATAACACACTGTGGAAATTTCCTTCACCAGAAAAGTAACATAGTACACCTTTAACCTTTTTTCTTGCCATTACACCCATTCACTGTGACTAGATTATAAAGATGTACAATCAGATAAGAGCAGATTATGTTACAAACATTTCAGTTTAACTGTGAGCTTGATGAACAGGTATGTCACTATCTGAGCAAACAACTAGTATACCCAAGAACCACACTGAAAAAACAATATTTCTGTAACATTTAAAGGAAGCATTTGCAGTTATACAACTAGAGATGTGTAAAATTGAGAGATAGAGTGAGATGAGGGACTGCAGTGGAACTTCCCTGCATTTAGGCTACTTCATGATGTTGGAGGTGGTAGTAGGAGGGGAGCAGAGTTGACAGAAGGGAGCGTGGAAGAAGAATAAGGAGGCAGAGGACTATGCGTTTTTTTTTACTTAATTTGTTAGTTACCAGGGCTTTACAGATGTCCAGGGTGTGTGTGTGTGCCTAGCGGCGTTATAAATAGTAAAGGTTAATTAGTTAGCAGAGAAATTGGATCAGGGGCGGGCTTTTTAGAATTTGATCCACAGACAGGTAACTCAAGCGATCTCCATTGTCACTGTAATCAGACCTATATAAATCCCACGTTGACGGACAGCAGTCACCACATAGCCTTACCACTCTCTGCTGCATCACTTCTCCGCCCGGACGAGAACCCACTCCACACGGTAAGTGACCGACGTGCTGCGTGGACCGAGGGGTGCGGGGATGCGGGGAGGTCTTGGGGTGAGTGGTAGAAAAGGGATGCCACGCGTTGTTTCCAGGGCGTTTTGTCCCATTTTTGCAGAAGTTCTTGAGGAATGGTCAAGTTGCACACAGCAAAAAGTCGTGCGTAAAAGTGGAGAACGCGAAATATAAAGATAGTCTGCACGATTTGGAAGAGGTTCTAACTGAAGCTTAATTATTTTTGGTGAATTGGCACTGAAGGAAAAGCTCTGGGTGTGTTGTGCATCATTTTAACCAGCTAAACTTCTTAAAGGACCAGTACTCCTTTTTTCCGCATGTCGATTTTCCGCGTTGAGACTGTAGTTTGCGGCTATATTTTCTCTGTGTACACTGATGCACTCTCTTGGTTTCTTTGCAGGAAAAATGTCTCTCACATCTGTCCTTTCTGCTGATGCCATTGACAGTGCTCTCAAGGACTGCCAAGGTATCAACTTCCACCAATATCAGTATTGCACACTTGGTTCCTATTGTCAACTCTAACGTATTTTACTGATATTCATATATACTTTGTAAATGTGTACCAGTTATTGAGTACAATTCACAAATGAGAGAGTCCAACTTCTGCTGTAATGTCATATTCCTACCAAGTATACGAGCAACTTTCTCTTATAACACATCACAACTGTTATAATTTAGCACCATTTATTTATTTATTTTCAACCAATATTTATCACCATTTCATACATTTAGGTGACAAACACAGGTATATCACCACTTATACTACACAAAACAAATTCTTCTCTTTTTTTATAGCACCAGACTCCTTCTGCCCCAAGAAGTTTTTCCAGCTGTGCGGCCTCTCCAAGAAGAGCGCAGCTGATGTGAAGAAAGTCTTTGCCATCCTAGACAATGACAACAGTGGCTTTATTGAGGAGGAAGAGCTCAAGTGAGTTTCTGAACCAGGGACTGTGCTACGAATTAAGTGCGACTTAATTTGCTTTTCATTCAAGTTCTTGAAAAATAATAATCCAAGCTTTATTGGTAAACATTTTCACAGTGTTGTTTATGGAACTTAAGGCAATGAGAATTTAGATTTGGGTTGACTGAATCCTAAAAATGACTGATACTGTGTACCTGAGTGATAACCACTATGACTTGGTTGTCTCTTTCTAACTGTAATTGTGTGTCGCTTGTGCTCAGGTTCTTCCTGCAGCGATTCTCCCCTGGTGCTCGAGTCCTCACAGACTCTGAGACCAGAGCCTTCCTGTGCGCTGCCGATGACGACAGCGATGGGCGAATTGGAGTAGATGGTGAGGAAATTGACTGTAATGTGGAAAAACATGCAGCTAAGACACACGATTGATATGTCTGAATAATGTGTGAAGTTATAATTAAGAGATCCATGTATCTGGATGTTTGCATTACTAACTTCACATTCTCTCTCTTCCACAGAGTTTCAAGCCATGGTTTTGTCATAAATCATTCCTGACCTGCCCCACCCCCTGCTCTAAGGGCTCTGTAGGTGTAGTGAATCATATCCAAACCGAAACAATGTTCTTTTTATTCCTTGTAATGTAATGGAAGTCTCTCAGGTCCTCAAACATCAACAATGTCATTACCTTTCTTTTTTGATTTATGTTGACTGATAACTATATATGCACGCCTAAAAAGGACCAATTACCAAATTACTGAATAAAAAATCAAATAAAACGTTTTGTGACTTTGTGTGTTTACTCATATCAAGTGACTTGTGTGTAGTTTTGAGAATCTATATTTATTAGAAGAACTAATGCTGGAAATGGGGTCAAATGCAAAGCAGGCAATTCTTTACAGCTAACTGCAGTCTTTAGTGATTAAGACAGGAGTAAATAAGAGAGACAGCATGTGTCAGGTATACAGGAAGTGACATGGGTCGGCAAACTGGGCAAGAGTGGATCATTGTCCCTGAGAGAGTCCAACGAGGCAGGGGCAGAAGTGAAGGGGTTGACCTTGAAGAGCACCTGAGTGACATTACGACAGGATCGAGTGACGCCTGACCTCAGCTTTGTAAATAAACTCACATGAACCTGGGAAGAGCTGAACCACAGCTATGAGGCCAGCTCAAAATTAGACAAATAATATGAAAACATTAAAAAGTTTATACTCTGATTATCACAAGCGCTGCAAGAATTAAACCTGCAAACATATATTGGCCATATACCTCCATGAGGATGCCTGATCCCGTCTGATCTCAGAAGTTATGTAGGGCTAGACCTGGATGGGAGATCACTAGAAATGTGGTCAGACGTGGTAGTGAGGCGGCCATGACTTAAGGTTGCCTAGCATACTGACGTTGTGTTTTAGGCAAGACACTTCACCCACCTCCAGTGTTGAAGTACACTGGTGTATCTATTTCAGCACGTTTGTGAGAGTGACTGTTGGACTACTGATGGAATACAGTCCATGGCTACAGAAAAAACACATTATGAATATTGTTATCATTGTTATTATCATTATTTTTATTATTGGTCATATTTATATATAAATAACGTTTTTGTTGAGCCATTTTAATTCAAGGAGATTTGCAGAGATCAAGCACAATTGATAGCATTCAAAAACAATTCATCCACAAATATGTGCACAAAATATTCACTGCACTGGCTTACACAGACTTCAGTCAAGTAAAAGTTTGCTGTGTAAATAGTTGTAATAACTACTGTGATCATCATGACTGCATGGCTGAGAGCATAAGAGTAGAGTGTGAATCTGTCCAGTGGAGCTTTTCAGTTTTGTGTGGTCACTTTTCTACATCTACTCCATTTATATTTTGAGGTATATTTGTATCTTCAGTTGATTTTTTTCATTTTTTGGATTTTTGTTTTACCATCGTACACTGATTTTTAATGGAAATTTGAGATGTGTCCAATAGACACACATCAACTCAGTATTTCCCTTTAAATAGCATGTAGCTCCATTCTCTACACTTACCGGATTAAAATTAACCACCACCTCACTGTCAAACCGCCCACTAGATGCACCAAAATACAGAGTAGAGCAACACATCTTTCACAGAACAGGCCTTCTCATAAGGTCTATGTAATCATGATTATATGTAGAAGCTGACAATTAACAGTCTCCTGATCCTCTCCACTACAAGTCAAACCGGGTATTACCTGAAGTCACTGGCACACATAGAGCAGATGTAGTCAGTGAGATGGAGCCTTGATTTAGAGTGTGCTCCGTGACTTTTGTTTCTTTTGCACCCACACGAGCAGTTACATAAAAATGTAAAAGTCAGAGTGAGAGGGTAGCCTTTACACAGGAGAAACACTGCACAGCAGAAGGAGGAATAAGAAGTAATACAGACGCATCTTCTTTTATTTTATTTTATTTTTTTATTATTTTATTTTATTTTTGCAAATTACAACCATTCGAACAGCGGACAATGGACAAATAACATAAAACATGTAACAGCAAAGAAAAAAAAAAAAAAAAAAAAAAAAATGAAAAAAACGCAATAAGCATTGGGACCAAAATGGATGATTAATGATAATGTTAGTGATGTTGAGGTACTGAATCAATAATAGTGAACCTACTTTTTATGTTGCTCCTGATGCATGAAATTTCCCTTCTTAAGAGTTTATCTTTTTCCAATCCATTCCGTTTTCCGTTCTAATTGTAAATTCTGTGGTAACATTGGAGAGAACTTTCTCATCATAGAGCTAGTTGATAAGCAGCAAGCTGCACTTGATTCAATACAGTGAATAATCCTGTTGCCATGTACAGGTTGGAGAAGCCTGCAGGTAATAGACGCCACTTGTACACAATGGTGCTGTGACCGGTGGGTCAGGAGTTGTAAACAGGAAGGAAACGTGAGCTCTTGACACTAACTGCTTTGGGTGAAGGTACCGCTATACCACATAATGTGATGAGTACATACTGGACCAGAGGCCACAGGTGAGACATGAGAGTGACATGTCCGAGATTCAAATGGAGATACTGTCTGCTGTTTCCAGATAATGTACAACTCAACGCAACACAACTTAGAAATGTATGGGGTAGATACATTTATGCAATGCCTTAATTTGAATGCTTTGGTGGCTCACTGGTAGAGCATGTATAATCCATCGTTCCTTTGGAGTCACACTCACATTTCAATCAACTGGAATTGTAATTATAACATAACAAGTAAAAATAATCATAATAGTAATAATAATAACAATAATTTTAGTTTCAGTATTTAAGCAGAACAGCTCATGTATTTTTCTTATTTAAATTTATAAATAAACCCCATACGATCTAAATCTCATGTCATTTCTTCTGGTGCATTTTAGTTGTATAATTTTTAGCAACTCATTATATAAATACACATCGGGGTTTACTCAGCAACATACTGCAATGTGAGCTGGAGTTTTACACAGACTGGCCCATAATTGTTTAGTACAGCAGTTGAAAGAACAGATACCTACAACTGACAAGAACAGATACCTATAACTGACTTATTTTTTTTATTTTCAGGTGAATGCCCTTCACATTATCTAGTGTAATGTAAATGCTGCAATATGACATCAAAGTTGCATTGTTATATATATATATATATGATAACTATTGTTGATATGGACACATGATTTTCTCCAATTGGGGATGTAGTTGGATGATAACTATGTAAAATAATCGTCTGTGACAGTGCCTAGCCCTTGTGGCATGTGTCAGAGATGGAACTAAGTCAGCGTTTCCCAAACTTTTTCCAACCAGCAACCCATATTTTCCTGATGGATACGATAGCGGCCCATCCTTCTCCTGAGAAGCTATTGTCTTATAATGAAATGTATACATTTTCTAGTTAATAAAATTGTCATAGACCAATAATGATATACTAGTTCTAATTAACATGCCATCCTATCCATCCATCTTCATCCGCTTATCCGGGGCTGGGTCGCAGGGGTAGCAGTCTGAGCAGGGACTCCCAGATTTCCTTCAGCTTTCCAAGGCCAGCCGAGAGACCTTGGTCTTTCCTGGAGCCTCCATCCGGTGGGACATGCCAAGAACAGCTCTTCAGGGAGGCGTACAGGAGGCATCAGGAACAAATGCTCTTGAAATGGAGGAACAGTGGCTCTACTCCAAGCTCCTCTCGTGTGACTGAGTTCCTCACCCTATTTCTAAGGGAGTGCTCAGCCACCCTGCAGAGAAAACTCCTTTCAACCGCTTGTATCCATGATCTTGTCCTTTTGGCCATTACCCTAAGCTCATGACCATAGGTGAGAGTAGAAATGTAGACTGACCAGTAAATCAAGGGCTTTGCCTTTTGACTTAGCTCCTTCTTCACCACAATAGTCCGATATAGCGACACCATTATTGCAGATGACTCACCGATTTGCTGTCAATCTCACGCTCCATTCTTCCCTCACACATGAACAAGACCGAGATTCTTGAACTCCTCCACTTGGGACAAGGACTTTTCACCCACCCGGAGAGGGCAAGCCACCTTTTTCTGATCAAGTACAACTGCCTCGGATTTGGAGGTGCTGATTTTCATCCCAGCTGCTTCACACTCGCCTGCAAACCGTCCAAGAGCATGTTGTAGATCCTGGTTTGATGAAGCCATCAGGACATCATCTGCAAACAGCAGAGATGAGATTCTGTGGTCTCCAAACAAGACGCTGTCCAGGCCTTGGTTGTGCTTAGAAATTCTGTTCACAAAAATAATCAACAGAACCAGTGATGAAGGGTAGCCCGGGCAGAGTCAAGCATGCACTGGGAACAGGGAGGGTATGCGAACACCGTTCTTGCTCCAATTGTACAGGCCGGACAGCCCTGAGCAAAGGGCGCCCATAAGCTAACAAGGCTTGATAAGACTCCTTCTTCAGCCTGACGACATCCCTTACTTCCGGTGTCCATCACCGGATTTGGAGATTGCCACTGCGACAGGCACCAGAGACCTTGTGACCACACCTGCGAGCCGACGCATCGACAATGGAGGCCAAGAACATACTCCCCTCAGCCTCAGGGTCACCAGTGTCTCCCGGAGGTGTGCCAAGCCTGTCCGGCTTCCTCATCTGCCAGCAAATCCAACTCACCACCAGGTGGTGATCGTTTGACAGTTCTGCCCCTCTCTCTAACCGAGTGTCCAAGACATGTGGCTGAAGGTCCTGGGTGACCTGGTGCCACATGCACTGATGGACACCCTTGTGCTTGAACATGGTGTCCGTTATGGATAAACTGTTTAATTTCATTTAATTTCTACATAGATATAAATTGACAAAAAGTGGAGGGCTTGAATAAAAAACATATTGTGCCGTACATGTCGATATTGGTAATTTTTGACACATCCGTTTTGACACATTACGTTTTGTAAATTAGGGTTAGAGTCTGCATTGGGGTCAGGGTTTATTATTGATAAACTGTAAGATGTATACTTTTTTGATTGACATTCTTATGTAATATAATCTGTAAATAACATGAAATATGTGCATTTTCCACTGTCCATATAGTCATGCAGCATAATTTTCAAAATGTGTACATTCTCAACAAACTTCCTGTACGTATTTTGACAACCAAAACTTACAATATCTACGTGAATTACAAAGACATAAATTATGCATGTATTTTTCTGGAGACTGGACCTCAACACAACTGTGGGAGACCGTCCAGGTGGATTCTCAAGAGTTTGTGAACTCAAAAATGTTCCAAGAATTCATCTGGCTGGCCAAGGTTTCTCCATAGAGATGGTATTGCTTTTGCCTGGAATGTTCCACCATATGGCATTGAACTTATCTATCTCCAATACATGTTTTTCAGTTTGTTTTTTTTGAGCAATAAAGGTGTCTGTAAAACTGATAGTGATAACACAACCATGTAGACAAGTAGCTGGTGTCCCCTCCACCAGAGAAGTTACATTGTGAAACCTTGATGTTTTTTTGTTTTGTTTTTTTATAGTGATCATTAATGATTCAGTTAATCTTATTCATATGGAAAATAAAGGCTAAATGCCCTACAGCCAGATGTGTGCAACTAAGATGCTGATTGAATCTTCTACTACTTCTACTTCTCTACTGTATGGCATTGCTGCAGTCTTAAGTAAGTTTTTGGACAACACTGGAGACTGTTTATGGGCTTTGTTTTTGACACGCCCTTCTATCATTCTGAACATAAAATTTGGATCTGTTTATTTATTTGTTTGTTTCTTTTTTCATTGCATAATGTACACCATAACACAGCATGGTTTCCCACTGTTTTGCATGTTACATTGTGCTCCACGCTGCATTGCGTTGTACTCCATTGTACGGGATGGACAGAGACCCAGCCTACCTGTCTGCTCGACTACTTCAATAATTGATGCCTTTGCTTCATTGTCACAAAAACTCATATCAAGAAAGGAGTGTCTGTCTCACCTTACTAATCAAGTCTATGTGAAACTTAATGTGCGTTTCCACTCTTTAGCAAAACATGTGTTCCTTATGTGAGCAAAGGTCACGAGTTACTGTACTTCCGATGGGACCAAAAGGTGATCACATTTTACCAGATCGTAGCGTTTGGGATGCTGTGGCTACTGGAGATGCAGCTACCTGATAGTCTGAACGCGGAGGAACATCGTGAAAGATTTAACTAGCGTGTTAGGATGACTGAATGGGCTGAATGAGCTCTGTGGAGGAACTCTATCCATAATGCAAACCATGACAACACTGCTTCTGTTCACCAACAAGCATTAGTCCTGAGACTCTACTTCTGATGTCTGTGTACGCAGGTTCTCCTCATTAATGAATGATAATGGATGCACATATCAATGGCAATTCCACATAGATTCAGGGAAAGCAATAAGGTATTACAATGTCACCTGTGGGCTATTGTTGCCACTTACAGACCCTTTAAAATGTGATGTCATCAAAATTCCGGAATGGTGGCAACTGGAGGCAAAATTAAGTTGACTGTAAATGTTTCAATGATTAGCTGACATTAGACGTAAATTCTACTGGTTTTAAGTGCTTCTGTTGGGAAAAAAAAAAGATATGAATTTCCAGGGTAGAAAAGACAGTTTGCTTTTCTATAGCAAAATATGGTCAAAATACAATGTTCTAGCCTTAAAATTGTAATTTAGCTTCAAAAGAATCTACTTTATGGTATAGTATCTAATATATCTGTAGATAAAATGAAACTTGATTGTGGGCTCAACATTTCTGTGAGTATTTTTCCAGTAAAACCCATAAATCTGGATTGTTCATTCATGAAAAATGCAATGAATTTATCATACTTTCCATAATGTAAAATACAAAAATAAATGTGTTTAAAGCAGCTCTGATGCTACTCACGTGTCTGAGTGGTTTTGGTTTTCCAAAATTATCTCAATTTGTCTTTATTTTGTGATATTCTGAGGTTAATCCCTGTTTCTTCAGTGAAATCACATTATGTTGCACTTCACTTTTGCCTCCATTCAGAATTTAGAATATTTTTGTTTGCAAACTTTTAAAGGGTCTATGGAGTGGCACATCCATTCCATCTGTTCCATCATGTCATGGAAATAGAATGTTAAAACAATTCACAACAAACTGAAACATTCAATATGGAGTCCTGCTTTATAAAAGCCAAAGGAACATTACATTTCTATGGAGAAAAGGAGGCCCTCCACTTTTGTGGAGCACTGTGTGATGAGTGGGTGAGAGCAGGAAGGACATTCAGCAAATTGTAGGAGCATAGAACAAGTGTGCTGCTGCTTAGACCACTTGGCAGCGCTTAAATTATTTTATATATTTATTTAAAGATTTGATCTATTTCTAAGTCTTTGGCACCAGTGCAGTTCTGCTGCATGCAGTCTGAGCCAGGGATTAGTAAACCGTTCATGGTCGTTTGAGGGATACGAGGAAGCCTCCTCGCAAGGTACCTCCAAAAGTAGTCTGGTCCTATTCAGCCCCTCTACAGCGAGATGATTATACAGGAGAAAAAAAGCAGCTATAAGTAATAATTATATCTCTCCAAACGCTGACTTGATCTTGTGATTAACAGCTGTATTGCCAGAGATGGCAACTTTAAGTTGAACCATCAGGCTTAGTAAAAAAATAAAATAAAATCAATTCATTTCAATTTATTTCTGTAAAAAATCACATCAAGATCAGCCAGAGAAATGCATGTCCATATCAAAACATACATGCATGCTTCTGTGTATAAGAAAGGGGGGAAATAACACTGACTGAAAAACTCTAAACTCAAGGATTTCAAGGTTTGATGCATTAAAATGTATAAGAAAATAATTTAGGTTTGGTGCTCAGATTTTGAAACCACATATGTGGTTTTACATCCACCAAGGTAACTGGTGACTGAACAATCTAATTAAACATTTAAAAATAATAAGTGAATTTTTAAACAAACAAACAAACAAACAAACAAACAAACAAACAAACAAAAAACACTACTTCTCAATAAAAGCTGAATGACCACAGATATAAACATTTAATTCAGTGGTTTTCACATTTTTCATATCAAATACACCGTTTTACTTTCTAAGATTTCTAAGAGAAACAGTTGCTATTCCCTTAACCTCACAGTAAAGTAGGGCAGTGTACTTTCAAACAAAACAGACCAACAAAATAGTCTGGGATTGTCAAATGTGTTAATTCTGCCCGAGCCACCCCACCTAATGAAACTAAAAAGTAAATAAAATATAACATTGTACAATTACAAATGAATAACGTGTATTTAAATCATGAACATGTGTTAAAATGCACAAACATATGGGAAATATGTGGGTCTGATTTCTGAAATATTTTTCTGGGAAAGGACCTCCAAACCCCCCGTTAGAAGCTATTGCTATTACCAGCCTAAATGTATTAACCTGTCAAAAAAGAACAATTCAAGAAACGTGACAAAAAAGTCACTCACTTAATGAGGAGGGGCCTGTATTTAATTTTGCCTTGGGTTCCCAAATTCTTAGGTTCGCCAGTGGAAAGACTGATTGAATTTAAACCCCTTTTTGGCTTACCCCCACTCACAGGTTAAAATTATTTGTCTAAGTCATCCAACAAAGTAAAGAATAAAAAACTAAATTCCAAAGAAAAAAAATTCAATATTTTCAATAACCCTTCACTTAAATAATTGCTGGTATTCGGTCATAAATAAAACAATTTATAATTACTGTTAAGTGGGCTGTGGTACTTTATACATCCACCTTTGCATGTCAGGCCTGGCCTTTACCTCACTGAGCTGTTTCATGTGGGCTTTTGTTTCCAAGCAGATTTCAAAGAACATTAAATTATTCAGCCTAACAAGACAAACCGAGGCACACATTTTCATTAGACGTCAGCAATAAGGTTAAGATGAGAGAATGTGGAGATGAGAGAAGTGTTAAGAGTCAGGCAAGAGGGTGACAGCAAAGGGCATGACACACTTGAGAAAGAGATCAAGCCAAGTTACAGCCTCTTAAGTTGCTTCCCAGTAGTAGAGGATTGTTTTGCCTTGTGTACCTGTGTCAAACGATCACTTGCTACACAATGTTAGACAATTAAGATATTCAACTGGATGTTTACTGTGGTATTAATATTTCTGATGGTTGGATTTGTGCTGCCACATGCTGGTGATTGGAGGCAAATTGTTTTTGACTCTTTTTTTTTGTATTATGGAATGGATGGAAGTTAATTGTGGATTTAATATACAAAGAGTGTCAGAACACCTTTCAAATCAGTAGCCGGGTGGCCAGTGACATATGCATATGCAACATTGTCAAAAACAAGTCTCGGGAAACTAAAACACTTGATTTGAGGTGAAAGGACTAGAATGTCTGCTGCAGAATCCTTTCGAGATTGGCTGGAAGTGGAGATTTGGAACCAGTGGTCACATGCTGGTATGAAAGAATCCAGAGATTTGTTTTGAATTCCAGATAAGTAACTGTATTGGGTAATGTATGTAATGTAAAGTGGTGGTTCATCCTCGCTCCCACTAGCTAGAATCAATTAAAGAAGAAGCCAACCTAATTAAAAATTAAAAATTGATCACATGTGAGTTGCAGAACTTAAACCAATATTCAAAATTCTTCGTCTAAATCTAAACAGTCCAGCATATTGGCTCGTATGATGGCTGAGGCTGAAAAGGCTGCACATTTAGCCTGTGTGCAATTTATAAAGCTAGCCTTGGAGGAACAAATCCATCCATTTGTTAGAAGAAAGGAATTGTTAGAGCTTGAAAACGGAACTCGCTGTAGCTGCTGCAAAGGAAAGAGTACTGCAAGAATACAACAGGAAAAAATTAAGAGAACCACAGGCCCAAAGAAAGGGTTAGCCTCAATAACAATTTTTCAGACTCCACAAGCTTCACCACCTTCATCAAGCACCTTCTCCCCTACATTTTGTGAGCATACAGAGGCCAGTGAAAGAGCTTGTGTCGATTCTCCTGATGAGTCTGTAGAAATATCACTGTGTCAGACCTCTTACACCAAGGGTCAATGCTCTGATGAACACACTGAAATTGAGGAAGAGGATGCCCCTCGTTTGGAGACAATTGTGGATAACTTGGATTATAACTTGGATTTGGCCAGCAGTGAAGACATGGAGCTTAAAATCTATATGACAGGTTCTCATGTTTCTCTAATACTGACTTAGTGTGGTGGGAAGGCACCTGTGTTAAATATTTATCATAATTTTACATCTGTGCAGTTGTAGTTAGTGAAGAAAATTTTAGTTTAAAAAAAGTTTAAAATACAGGAAGTAGTGCTCTAAAATGGAATCCCTATGTCATCAAAAAGCGACGTTCAGTTGAAAATAAGTAGAAAGTTAACATTCAACTGAAACATTTTTCTAACAATTTAAATGGTCATTCAACAAAATAAAGGTGCTATTGGGTATTATAATTTGTAAATCATAACTACTGTGTGATTTATATGGGTTTTGGCTCTTGTTTTCAAAATGGTTGCTAGGAAACAGTTGTGGCATTACCTCCACCTATGTCATATTTGCTGCCCATGTCCAACCAGGAAGTGACATTATAAACTTTACGAAAACTGCCAAACTGGGCACACAGGAAAAATGCTTAGTAAAATATTAAATATAATCACCTTCACTACATTTTAGTGAAATGTGGCATCTAACCTGTCATATAGACTTTAAACCTGTTGTGTTGAGGGAATGGGACTCTGTGGAGGGATTTCCACCTGATCCACCTTTTCACGTTAACTCTGATTTGGGTGAAAGGACAATGGTTACATGAGTACGTCAATGGTAATGGTCTTTGGAATATACACAAAATGTGTTGTGGCAATTTGGATTTGCATCTGTTGCGTTTGAAAGATTCTGCCAAAGCTTTTAAAATTGTCCATCTGAATAATAATCTCTACAATAAGAGTTTTCAAAAGAAAGCAATAGAAAGTTGGAAATTATAAAAATTTAATAGCCTATATGTTGATGACTTATTGATTCTATTTTTATATTATATATATATATATATATATATATATATATATATATATATATATATATATATATATATATATATATATATATATATATATATATATATATATATATATAATATTTTTATATTTATGTATAAGTGTTTTCCACTGTTGTTCCAAACAATTAGGTCGGTTTGTTGATGCCATTTTTGCCTGTATTTGCTATTTGCTATTGCTAGAACTATAATACTTAGTAGTAGTAACTATAATGTGCTGTGTGCCTGTTGCTTGGTACCATCCACTGTGTGGCAGTATGGTATCCCCCTAAAGGTATTTAAAGAGCCAAATACGCTGCCACAGGTGCTGCTGTGCTGATTGGAAGCAAATTGTTTATGACAGTTTTTGTATTATGTAGTATGCATTGCACAGGTCAGCCAGTAAATGACTCAAAGTTAGTTGGAGTGGAGTGGATTTCTTATACTAAGCACCTGGCATATCCATGGGTTTCAGAATGATGTTAACAATTTAAAACTAAATGTTATATCTTTTGAATGTGGAAAAAAAAGTCCTTCTAATGTTGCATATAACAGGAAGCTAAAACCCATGAAGATGCGGCGCTATGTATTATTCTGTGTATAGAGTTTTACTTCAATTGAATTAATCTGATCACTTTCCTTCCACACTAGTCAGCTCATTGAATGTATAGATGTGAAATATATTATATCCAGCCGCCCTCTAGTGTAGACAAGTGATAAGTGCATGTAACGCGTACCTAGAAATAGAAAGGAACATTGAAAAATAACTTTGGTTTTGTATACAACATTAACCTAGCCCTACTTTGGTTAAGATTGGGGCTTTGGGGCAGATACGCTAACTGGGTTGGACAAAAAAAGGACGCCCATTGAAAAAGTCTTTAAATGTCTTGAAAAGGCCACTTTCTCTAGAAGCGGAAGTGACGTAACATGGCCTGGAAACTGCTTCCGCCTCCAACTGCACTGTTGCTGCTGCCTGTCAACATCAGCCGCTGAGGGCATTTGTGGCCAGGACCTAGTTAGAATTTAAAAGGTCTTGCCAGGGCCCAGTCGTCGCCATGCCTATGTACCAGGTAAAGCCAGTGTGTGGTGGTCATATAGAAGTTGATTTACCCACGTGCATGTACACATTACCAAATATCCACGCGCAGCACGGGAACAGCTCCGTCTCTGGCCACGCGCTCCAGGTAACTGCTAACTCCTTTTATGCACTCCTTTCATACACATCTATGTCCGCAAGCTATTCAACATGAATTATTTAGACATCTTGTTTAACACCGTATATCCTGTAGATATAATCAATCCGCGATTTAGTTTCACTCCTTACGACATGAGCAGTTTTAGAATAATTGTGTGGTATCACAATGGGTTGAATACTTTGTCCATGCATATTTTCTCTATACAGCCTTTTGAAGTGTTGTGTATCTTTTTGACCACAGAATGGTGAAGTGGACCCAGCGGTTAAAGCCTTGGAGGTTCGTCAGGATGAGATCATGCGCAAACTGTACGAGCTGAAGGCGGCAGTAGAGGGACTGGCCAAGACTGTGACCACACCAGATGCAGATCTGGACTTGACAGTCAGCAGCAGCCTATCTTTCCAGAGTCCCACCATCACTGCTTTCAAAAGCCCAGCTGACCTAGAATCACTATTGGGCAAGGTACATTCCATTCGTTGTAAAACCCCTTAGGCCTTCATCAGCTTGTGACCACACCCAGTTTAATTATATTATGTAATGTTAAAAACTCCCCACATTGTGTCTTATAGTTGTGCATTTCAGTCGAGTACTTTTGATAAATTTAAGTGATATTGTATTCTTAAGCATGGTGTTTATTTGCTCTGCTCTTATGTCAACAGGACCTTGGTGCACTTCGTGATGTTGTGATTAATGCCAACCCTGCTGAACCACCTTTAACTCTGTTTGTGCTCCATGGTCTCCTTTGCCAACGTTACCGAATTCTGTCATCTGTCCACGTCCACTCCTCTGTAGCCAGTGTGCCGCCACAGCTTCTGTCCTGCCTTGGACCACGCCATGTGGACAGCTATGCCCGACAACTATTCCAACTCGGCTTCACACTCATTTGGAAAAATGGTAATGCTGCCTAATAAGAATAAAAATGTAATATAAGAAATGTCAAATCATTGGTATGAAAACGGTAGTTATGATTCTAGACTTACATTAGTGTAATCCTCATCTACACTATGTCACTTTTATTTTTGTAATAGGCCCCCAAACAATAAACTGGGGGAAAAAAATCTTATTTTACTAATTGCCAGTTTTCTCTCTGACCTTTCCACAGTTCCAAAACTCCAGATGAAGTTCAGCATTCAAAATATGTGCCCCATTGAAGGGGAGGCAAATGTAGCCCGTTTTCTCTTTAAGCTGCTCAATGTTTATCCGTCCGACCCTGCACAGGCAACACTGGTGGATCGTTGGGTGGACACTGCCTTTTTTCAGCTGGCAGAAGGTGGCCCTAAGGAGCGAGCTGCTGTTCTTCGTGCCCTTAATTCTGCTCTAGAACATACCCCATGGGTGGCTGGGTCTGACTTCTCTCTGGCAGACATTGCATGTTTCTGTTGTATGCAAAAAAGTGTCTCTGTCTCCTCTGCTCCAGCTAATGTTCAGCGTTGGCTAAAGTCTTGTGAGAATCTAGGCCATTTTAGTCCTGCAAAACTTCTTCAGTGACACTAACTTTTTTTTAAACTTTGACATTATTGAATAGCAGGAGAAAGGGAATTACTTATTTCTGCTACATATCAGGTTGCTACAAACATTACCTAAACTAAACCAGATGGCTAATGTTAACATCTAAAATGTTAAGTCGGCACAAAACAGACCATGCCCCTGTTTGACACAAAGTCAGAAATATGCATTATTGGAAGCATGGTAGTTTTTATAGATGAAGGTATAGTAAAGGGACACCTCACACACATTAAATTACACAGAACATCCACGTTGTGCCTAATAGTGTGTGTGTGTGTGTGTGTTAACATGAAAAGGAAATTTTGAAAAGTAATATTTGTATTCTGATGTTAATAAAATGACTCATTTGGTATATTGAGTATACTGATGTCTTCTATAACTTTTTATCTTTTAATTCAGTTCCTGCCTCCTTTTCGGGCTCTCACACTAAATCATTTGGAAGAGGTCAAATCCCTCAGTTGTCCAGGTAGATTCCATAGCAAAAGAAAATTTAATTTTGGAACTGCGTATGTTTTTAAGCGTGAATGTTTCAACAGTCATTAAAGTAACTTCTTCAGGTCCTCTGACACGGATCTGTCATCGCCTTGCCTCTCTTTTAGCAAGTAATGAATATTATGTTCATATTTTCACAAATGAATGTGAGGGGTTCCAATGTTACAACAAATTATAAAGTTTGTGCTTTCACTATTATTCCCCCAAAAGAACTAGTATCTAATATGTTTATTAAAAACTCAAAGATGAGTGTTTATTGTACATAATAAAAAATAGAAGTGAAGGTGCATTGTCATACAACAGCTGTAAAGACACCTGTGTCAAAAGGACTAGAATCTAGTATTAAAAAAAGAGACAGGTGAGTGCTCATTATACATTAAAAAATTAAGTGAAAGTGCATTTACATACAACAGCTGGAAAAAAAATTACACTATCACTTGAATAAACCCTGTGACTACCTCAAATTACAATGAATGAATCAATGTTTTAGTATGGTCATTCTTGTTTTGCTTTCGATTGTCAGTTACCATATTCTATATACAAGAAGGCAATTACTGAACTGAGCATATGCAAACGTGCGAAAGTAAAGACTGATTATGGGGTTAACTTTGGTGATATATTCCTGCTGATACATTTGATCCTGCAAATGAAAAATTGTTATATCATGAATAATACAAGGATTTACTTGGTGGCAGCTGTGTACAGATGACCATTGTATTTCAAGAGCTGAATACGCTCAAAATAGCCATCAGTAAGAATGTTTCTCTGACAGTTGACCAGATTTCCTTTCTGACTGAAGAGGCGCTGCACCGGTGCTGTAGAGGGCAGCATTGTGTTGTACTTGAGAAATAGCTGCTTGACTCTGGGAAAGTCTTGTAGACACTCCAGGGTCTTCCCTGTTCCTTCAACATATTTCTTAATCTCCTCGGTCACAGTCCGTGATTGCACTTGAACTGGCGGCTTCACAGGCCCATAGTTGAAGAAGTCGTCCTCGGACTGAATGGTAGGCAGAGTTTCCGTGCTTGTTCCATCTGTAACTACACTTAGATCCACTTGAGAGGCCATTGAAGCAAGCAAAGCACACATCTCCTCTCTTTCAGATGCTGCCATCCACCACAGTCGAAATTGAGGGGTTGTTGCAGTTGCAATCTTTGCCTCTGTGCTGGAAAACAGCTCTTGGAAGCGCATATCAATGGCCACAACAATAGCATTTATAACATCACCAAGGTAATTTGCCGCATCTTTATGCTCATTCAGCTTTGTCTTCAGGCTGAGGACAGTTGGAATGACCAGACCAAAATAGCATTTTTGCTCTGCTTGAAAAAGTTCAAGCGCAAAAGCAAGTGGGTGGAATACAGTCACGTATTCTTTGAGGAAGGCCATCTCCTCTGGCTGCAATCGTTGGACCTCGAGACGAGCACACAGCTCTGTCAGCTCACGTTCACTCAGCGAGACAATCTTCTGAATGGCACAATATTCCACATTCCAGCGGATGACATTGGGAACAACAAGTGCCATCTTGCCAATCTCCTCTGCACAGCCCATGCCCACTTGTATGTGATGACATTTACTCCATATGCTGTACAGCTTGGACATGGCACTGTAATGAAGCTGACACATGGGCCCCTGTGATATAGCCCGCCAAAAGTCCTCTGTGACAATGTGCTCTAGAGTATGTGAGGCGCAGCGCTGGACGGGAGGCAGGAACAGCAGCATGTCCTGCTCAGGCTCTCCATCAAGCACAGCACTTACATTCTCAAAGTGCCCAATGTCATCCTTCTCTTGGTTATTCAGACCAAACTCCTTAAAAACACTGATAAAAGGGCTGCCATTGTCAGTAAATGTTGTTTGTACTTTGCCTTCAATATTGTATGCCAGGTGGATGTCATGTATTCGTCCAGAGATGGTCTCATATGTTATTCTGCCTTGAAGCCTGGCAAAACCCAAAGCTGCAGATTTCCTCTCCAGGGAGTTAGGGTCAATCCAGTGACAAGTCATTCCCAGAAAGCTCTCACTATTGGCTGTCCAGATGTCTGCAGTGGTGCAAACATACTGGATGGTGGTGAGTTTTGCCATCAACTCCTCTCGCATTTTGGAAAAAGCCAGGTCAACCTTGGTAAATAAGGTAACTCTGTCTGTAACCTTAAGCCCCTCACTTAACCCGGCAATTAGTTTTTTGAATCCAGGCTGTTCTAGGAGATAAAAGGACTGACAGTCCTCCACAACAAAGTCAAAGATAAGATCGTCAATCCGTGTTTGTGTCAAACATTTGGAGAGGATTTCTGCTTTTATTTTTTTGAGTTGGCAGTGGGAGCTTTCGTCTCTCCTTGCCCTCTTGGCATCAGGCCTGGCATCACAGCCCAAATGTGTTCTCTGAAAAAAAAAATGTATTTTTTTATTTATTATAGATAAGATAGACCGCATTATCAACTTCAGTGCAACAAACTTGCAACACCAACATCACTACAACCAAAAAGGGAACAGGAAAATAAAGCGCACACGGCAGACATCTTGCAGAGCCACGAATAAGTAATAGACAAGCAGACGTGTAACGTGACTGCAGTTCTACAGTGTTTTTACGCATACACCTACAGTTTTACTCTGTTTACAGAAGACCATAGGACTTACGTCTAAGTGCTTCTTTAGATTTGAAGTGGATGTCTTCGATGTAGACAAGAGGTTAACCTTCGGAAGGCATAGATTACATTGAACGATGATATTTTTTCCTTGGTCTGCCTTGTACGTAAAATGGTGGCGGTAACGCCAAGAATTTATTGCCGTTTTGGTTTCGGTGGTGGTATCATTTTGAACCACTTCCATTTCGGACACTGTGCCGTTGAATACAGAGGTCTTGATTTTTGATAAAAGTAGCGTAATCCTCTTTAGTAATGATTACAGGTAAAGTAACGATGGCGGCGGAAAGGTCCTCCTGAAAAGGGGCAGGTCTTTGTTAAATGTGGGCGAGAACATACACCATGGCTGGTGACGTGCCGAGCGTGCACGTGAAAAGACACACTTCAGGGGCACGTTCAATCTTTGTTCACTAGCCTCCTCAATGTTTCAACTCCCTTATTCCTCATCTTTAGGTCCTGCCCATATGAGAGAGAGAGCCATACAGGAGAGAGCCAGACTGTTCTTCATTGGTCCCCTGTCCTCAGTGGGCCGTATTTGCAGCTGAGGAATCGAGGAGTCGAGGCTTTGAGGAGGCAAGTGAACAGAGATGGAGCGCACCCGATGGGTGCACGCCGCGCACGCTTCAAGCTACGCATGCGCAGAATGGTCTGGGCATCGACTTTTTCTTTTGTAGTATCTTGGCGCCATCAACAGGCGAATAAATCCGTGGAAAAAAGTACACTCGCTTAATGAGGGAAGTCGGAGGTCACACGTTACATGTTAATTGTAGGCTACTGTGGAGTCCACTAAATGTATGTGCCAAACTTTAAAGCCAGACAAAAACAGAAGTATTTGAAGAGCGCTAGTGTTTACTGTGAACATCTATAAATAAAAGTTAAAAACTAGTGAGACAGTCTCGGTTCCTGCCACACACTCGGGATGGAACGTCAAAAAACAGCCGTTACCATGGAAATCCGTCATATTTGCAG
This sequence comes from Rhinogobius similis, assembly GCA_019453435.1. Taxonomy (NCBI): domain Eukaryota; kingdom Metazoa; phylum Chordata; class Actinopteri; order Gobiiformes; family Gobiidae; genus Rhinogobius; species Rhinogobius similis. The sequence continues at coordinate 24,473,097 of CM033631.1, forward strand.
CTAGTGTGTTAAACTTACATAAAGAAACATTAGCCAAAACAATGTAAAAAACAAAACAAAATTCCATGTTAAGAACTTGATAAGCTGCTGGATCACTTCTGGTTATTTTTTTAATATATATATATAGTGTTAGAATATTTTTTAATTAAGTTGAGCATTTAGCATCTTAAAATCACCATTGATTTAACATTGGGGTAACTGAAAATTCTGTTGTCATGATCCCAAGCTACATAGAATCCTATTAGAATCCAATAAGACAAAATAGCCTATATGGCCAGATAACATTGATGTAGGAATTTAATAGGACAGGGTCAAACCTAAAAGATTTTTTCAGGTTTATTTATTTTTTTGTATAACATCACCACATTCTAGAACTTGAACACAACATATTGATACTTTGCACTCGACGATCAACGAGTGCTGAAGTGTCTCATAAGGGTTGTAAGATCGACACCGATCGGATCTGTGCAGGTCTTGCTTCGAAAGGGCCTTATGAAATAGGTTTATGAAATTACCTCTACTGTCACATCTGCGCTGGAAGTAAAATTATAAACGTCTCAAAAACGAATAGAATAAAAACTTGGCACGAGTAAAATCTTAAATACAGACCTTTTAGTGAGCCTAGCCTGTCATATGCACTTTATTCAAATGTATTTGTACTTTTCCAACAGACCAGTCCCGGACAAACACAAGCGATATATATATATATATATATATATATATATATATATATATATATATATATATATATATATATATATATATATATATATATATATATTATATTATATTATACATTATATATATATATATATATATATATATATATATATATATATATATATAATTAATTATATATATATATATATATATATATATATATATATATATATATATATATATATATATATAATGTCATCATAACATTTCTCGTTTTATTGTGATCAACAAGTGACATATATTAATGAAAATATTATTGATCCAAAATGCACTTAAACAATAAAAATACAGAGCGTAATCATTCTGGATTTTCAAAGCAAAGAAGCCGATTCCCTTAGGCAAGGCAAGTTTATTTATAGAGCACAATTTGTACACTGAGCAATTCAAAGTGCTTTACATAATAGGAAAAAATGCATTACAATTAGAAAATCATACAAAATCATTCAAAAAAATTACTTTAAAAAAGAAGGAAAAAATAAAATATTTCAGTCGTACGCACAGAGTGGAGGCCTGCCTCACATCTTCAGGAAGACTGTTCCAGTTTTTCACTGCATAAAATTGAAATACTTTCCCCCCATGTTTAGTCCTGACTCTGGCACCAGCAGGAGGCCTGTCCCTGAGGTTCTCAGAGTACGAGATGGTTCATATGGCACTAACATGTCAGAGATATACTTTGGTGCTTGGCCATGTAGAAAGCTGTGAGTTGTAACATAAAAGGCAAAGGATATAGGTTTAATGTGACCATACCTACTAATCAAAGCCCAATTTCGTCAGATACCAGAAGCTAAGCAAGTTTGGGCCTGGTTACTTGGGTGGGAGACTGCTGGAACACCATGTACCACTGTGGGGTACTGGAGGAAATGTCGTTGTGTCCTTAGGCAATACGCCTCACCCACATTACCTAGTATGAATCATTGGTGGTGGTCGGAGGGGCAAACGCAGATTGGTTCAGTCTGATCAGACATCAGTCTGATGGAGGCAACCAATCCAACCAAGCAGTTGTGGCTACAATAGTATTTTACCACCACCAAATGTGAGTGAATTAACAATGCACTGTAAAGCGCGTGAAGTGCCTTTAAGGCGCTATATAAATTCAATGTACTGACAGAGCTGACTGATAAATCTGGATGTTTGAGAATGATTTGCCTTTCACAAACTCCAGATCTTCCTTTACCCGTATCACACAGAGCTGACTAAAACACAGTACTATTCAGTACTGAGTGACTGCATAGTCAACCGCTTAGTTTTTGATATTGTTAATTTTTTTTTACCATTAAAGGGCCTGTACCTGATTTTGACCGTGAAACAGGGACATGTTTTTGTTTGAACTGCTAGCCCCGCCCACAAAGCCCTTCTTTTCACTCAATATTGCACCATGACTCGGAAACGACTGTCTGGAATAGTCAGTTGTTTCCATATAGTTTTTCTAACTCTCCTTACAATGAGCTTTTAGCGCTTTTGAAACTGCACCATGACAGAGAATCACATGTCTGGGATAGTGTCAAGCAGTTATTTTCCCATGATTCATAGTGTGTGATATACGTGATTGGCTGAAAAGAGGCTGAAAAAACACTTTTACACTAGGTTTTTCCTAACAAGTTGCATTGTTATACATTTCAAACCCAATGTCTTTCCATGAAGTTGCTTCCATCAAACAAAGAGTAATGTAAAGACAATTTATCTTAGAGTAGAGAAAAATCAGGTACAAACCCTTTAACTTCAATGAACATTCTCGCAGAAGACCTATGCAAGTAACTAGCAGCAGATGGAGCCAAAGTGTCTCTTATAACCTTTTACATACAACATTTCAATTCACTGTTTAGACTAGTTTGAAATGTTTTACATTAAACAATGATTTCACAAAATTTGTGTTGGGATGACAATTTGTGAAATCAAAACATCATACAATTTGAATGAATTTTGGATTTATTTACACTATGGCTGGTAACAGTTGGGGAATTACCTCCATTTACACACATCTGCAGCTCATGTCAAGTCATTGTAAGCTTCAACAAAACTGTCTAACTGGGGGAAACAGGCATTTTTAAAAGTAACATCATAAATATAATCATGTTCACTATGTTTTAGTGAAATGTGTAGTCTTACCTCCGCCAAGATTAAAGGTAATGCATCGTACACGGGAGACCTGTCTTCAAAACTTGATTTACAAGTAGTCAGTTGTTGATTCTCGTCTCAAATGTATATGAGAGCAAAAAATCACCCTGTCCGTGAGCTCCTTTATACCACACACAAGTTGTGACCAGGGAAGATGGCAATTGACTGACACTGAAGTTCTGAAGGTGAACTTGACGTACACACAATATAATGAAACTTAAAATAACTCTTAAAACTTTGGAAATGATTTACAGAATTGAACTTTGACCTTTTAAATTTGACTCTATGTGCAATGGCCCGCAATAGCTACATTTGCAATTCTTTTGATTGTTTATTTTACTTTTTAAGTTTAATGGATTGATCATTCTGTTTCCACGACATGTCCCCTCCATTGGTTGTGTGATGATGTGGGTGGGGTTTGACTTAACAGCCTTGACGTTGCAAATATTAGTAATGGGTTTGAGTGCCCTTGTAGTCTGGAGAAACAGTAAAAAGTGTACTAGTTAAAGATGAAGTCGAGGGACTTAAAAAAAAAAAGAAAGAAAGAATGACTTCTTCTTCTTCTTTGTGCGTCCAAAAGGCTCATGGTGATCCGCGCGCGCTGTCCTGTGCGCTTTGAACATCTGTGGAGCATGTGGAGTGGGCACAGGTGGGGTCCTTACGCGTCTCTTGCCGCCAGTCTGTGGTGAACATCAGCTTCTCCTCTGGACACACTTTGATGCGAGAACAGTTGAAGGCTATGTGGCACTATGGCTTGGTGTGACCGCGGGGTTCAGACGTTGTTGGCTTCAGTGGGCGCTTTCGCTGCCTTCAGTCTCATGACTATCGCCATCGGCACGGACTACTGGCTGTACTCACGGGCATATATTTGTAATGGCACCAATTTAACTACAGACGAAAGTCAGCCACAGCCTAAGAGCAAAAAGGGTGACCTGACCCATTCTGGGCTCTGGAGGATCTGCTGCATAGAAGGTAAACCTCTTTATGTAGTCTGTGTGCACTTTGGCTTCACCTGCACAATTACGCACAGACAACTTGATTACATTTGCTTTGATAGACCTTGTACTTCAAACTATATTACTCTATATTTTAAGTAATTTCTGGGTTCACTGCACATTGAACCGGCTGTATTGCTGTTAATAGCTTTGTGATATTTTAGAAAAACAAGAATTTTACGCACAGATGTTTTTTGCAAATTGAAACAAATCTTTAGATAGTGGTTTTGTTTTAATACCTATCTAGAGCCAGAGGTACTGACTACATGTGCGCGCAAAGCAGCGGCTCACCCCAGCACAGTGTGGGGCGTGCACATGTGCCAAGTGGCGCGTCTGAGTCCTTTCAGTGGCACCGGTCCCTGTCAGGAAATGTGCACGCGGTCGACTTTCATTCATCTCGTCTTTGTATCCGATACTGTTGCTTGGCAACTTCCCTGAAATTGCTATGGAAACATGCCCGGTGCTTTAAAAATAGATGACTCTAGGTTCACGTCATGTCCAAAGGAAATAATACATTTCTTGTATAAAAATGTCCTATAAATAACAAGTGTATTTATTCAACGTCTTCATGATAAAACGTCTGTTGTCGGAAAGAAGGCGGTCTCGCAATGACGTTTTGTTTCAGTGGCGGACAGATACTCACTGACCAATTTTCCTTCCGGAAACCTCTTGACTCCTCGCCTAAACTATCAATGAGTGAGTGATGTGGCTGGGTGGATTTGGTCAAATAACGGCTGCTGCGATTAATCAAGAAAATATAGCCTTCTATAGAAATGGTTTATGTAGGCTAAATGCATTAGAAAACGCCACAAATCGCTCAGATTATACTGAACCCTTTTCTTTCTTTCTTTTATATATATATATATATATATATATATATATATATATATATATATAAAATTAAATATCAATATAAGACAAGACACGATTTGAAAACGTTGAGAGCAGAACATCTTGTTCCTGACCAGAACTACCAATTACCATGCATATTAGTCTAAACGTTGATTGTTTAATCAACAAGCTAACTGTTTTTCAACCTACAACAATCAATCAAACGTTGTTTGTAAAGCAACAAAAATGCAGCGAGATCGAGAAGTGGCCAATATATTTACCAATCCATTGGCCACCACCAGGGGGCGTCTCAAAATGGAAAACCACTGGTAAATTATCATTTACCACTGGTAAAAGAATTGTTTACCATATCTTTTCACAGGTTAATTTATATTTAAGTGACTTTTACCATATCTGACATATACTCCCGCCCATTACCAATAAACTGAATTAAATTTGAAGCGGTAACTCTTTAGTATTTTTTGTCTGGACTGACTTAAGTCAGTCCAAAAATAATTTCCAAAAATAATATAGGTAACTGACTCATTTACCACAGGCCAATGACCTGCTTACTGGTGGTAAAAGACCCGTTTACCATATATTTTCATAGTATCTGACATATTCTATAGCAGCTCATTACCATTAAAATGAAGTGCATTTTAAGCGGGATAGGCCTAATACTGGCTCATGCTGGGATTTTGTAATCAAAATTTTTGATGAACCTGTGTTTCGTCACCTACTTCTTTAGTCTGAGATCTAACCGTGTGGTTCATCAAATTTTGTGATATTCATTGGTTAGTGAATTTACCAGTTCGCTAGCCACCACCAGGGGGCGTTTCAGAATGGTAAACCACTGGTAAATGACTACAGTTTATTGGTAATGGGCGATAGATTATGTCAGATACAGTAAAATCCATTTCAATACAAATTAACCTGTGAAAAGATATGGTAAACAGGTCTTTTATCAGTGGTAAATGGTAATTTACCAATGGTTTACCATTTTGAGACGCCCCCTGGTGGTGCCCAATGGACTGGTAAATGGATTGGCCACTTTTCGATCTTGGGGTCTCTAAAATGTAACACAAAGTGCTTTACAGTGCATTAACATTTAACACATTTCCAGACCTGCCCACATCCCAACCAACCATCCAACAACCACCAGACCCCACACAACTAAACACCTCTACACACGTACACTCTCACACATACACACACACATATTCACCCAAATGTTACGCTAAAGTACATGAGGCAAAGACGAAGTACAGATAAAGCAGTTGAGGAAGCACCATCACTGGAGTCAGGACAGGAGCAGACAGTCGTCCGCAGCCACAGGACACAGGCACAGGGCCCACAGGAGAGACACCCCCACCAGGGGCCCACTAGCCAGGCCCATGCAGCCACAGCCGACCACCACTTCTGGTATAGGGCCCCTCAGATGAAACAATTAACTAACAAATGGGTTAGTATAGTGTATTTTGCAGTAAACGCTCCAAAGCTCTGTTCTGGATGTATGAGGACAGTTTATATATGACACTATGAACACCTGAGCATCTGCTACTAACTTTGTTGTTCAACAAGAAATGGTGTATTTCATCACATATTACATCATCTCTGAAAAAGACGGATAACAAATTTTACTAAGAAGATAAGATGAATCCTAGTTCCTGCTATTAACCTCACTCTGTTTCAGAAAAGTTAACTAAATTTGAGAATTACAAAGAACCAGATTCCAGCATGTGCATGTATTGTGCATTTAAGCACTGCAAAATGTAATTCAAAGAGACATCCGCAAAAGTCAGTCTGATATAAACAAATAGGCCCGTATAATTAGCTGTACTGCTCATAGTTTGTGTCTCTTCAAGCTGCTGGACAGTGGCTCTGTTGTCATGGAGACTCATAAGTATAGAGCAGAAAACAAGGCTCACACCCCTCACACACACACACACACACACACACACACACACACACACACACACACACACACACACACACACACACACACACACACACACACACACACACACACACACACACACACAAACAGATCTGATGGCCTACCTTGCAGGCTAGATAACTCATTTGACTAAGATTTACATATTAAGATCCGTTTTTTTCCCTAAATTGACCGTTTATATGCCCTACTTGTTACTTACTGGGTGGACATGCGTATGTGACCGTACAATTCCCTAACTGTTACCTAGCAACCGTAAAGTAAACAAGGGCTAAAGCATGTCTAATTCATTATTTGAAGCAGCACTGTGTAAAATTCGTGGTGGTGGCTCACCATATGACCCCATGGATATTGAAAGTTCAACCCAAACATTGTCCATGGAGTTAGATCAGTTTTCTGTCCTTTGGTGGAACATTCCAGACAACGTGATTTGCATATTCACCTTATTCCGGAAGTTGCCGTACGCACCGCCATCTTTTTCTGTTGTAGTTTACATGGAGCAGATGAGCTCAAAATAAGTTCTACACAGACTAAAAAGTTGTTTTCAGGCCACCCAGGAAAACGGTGCGTTGCTGACTTGTTTTTGCACTTGTACATTAAACATTTTAGACAAAGCAATCTCCTTTATATAATGTTTTAGCGAGAGACTTTTCCCTCGATCGCCATTTGCACGAACACCGTTAGCGTCAAACCGGAAGGAGTGCGGATCATAAACATAAAAAGAGGCAAAAGTGGGCGGGGTGGAATAAGGTGAATAAACGAGGTGGTGCGCCCTTCAAAAGTTTACAAGTCAGGTCTGTGTTATGGGCCTTTAAACATGATCTTGAGGACCTTAAATTAGCCATCACATGTTTAAAAAAAAAAAAAAGTTTATTATTGATTAAATTATTGGATTTATCAGTCAGTCACTGTAGCAAATAATAATACATGCAACACTTTTCTTAGATGAATATTTAAACAGTGAGATAGTAGTCACTGTTTCTGCACAAACTCTCAATTGACCAATGTAATGCTGTGGATAAATATACTACACACTCCGTGGGTTTCAGGGGGATGATACATTAGGACCATTGCCATAGCGATGACCAATTTTAAAACCATATATAAATGAAAAGGTACTTAAAATGTTGTATGCAACAGGAAGCTGAAACTCACCAATACCACCAAATAAAGTAAATAGAAAATCATGAAAACCTGCCATATGTACTAAGCAGTCAGTGGTTAGAACCGGGACCTTTTTGTGGTGAGTGACATGAAGGCAGAAGAGCATCCTCCCAAGTAAAGAGAGTTGACTCAAGCTATGTCTGAAAAAATCTAAAAGTGAAGAAGAATAATTGAAAGATCAAACAAACTGTATGATTAGTTATTTTAGGAATACAAATTTACACCAATTAGTCATTTATGCTGCTAAAAGTCTTCCTAAAATTTTAAAGTTAATTCTGTAGCATCTTGCAAATATTTTTCACTGCCTCCAGACCATCACAAGCGCATTGACCGTGTGCAAATTTCACTGCATTAAAACCTAACTTGTGACTCCATTAAATAAGGCACTGTGAACCCGATAAACAATCCAATTTGCAGGTATGTATTTACAGTAAACATCTCGGTCGGTGGGAGATTATTATGAGCGGTAGGACATTGTTCCGTTTACGTTGAATGCAATGAGCAGAAAAAGCAAGCTAACACAGAGGGCTGCATGGAGGTGTGTTTGTAGAGACAGGGCTTTGCCATTTGAACGGTGCATTACACATCTGTAATTAAAGTGAGGCGGTGTAAGGGATCAGCTAATCAACAGAAAGACCCCAGACCCACTTTTCTCATGTTCTGTTTATACCTGTGAATAAATCCCACAACTGCATATATTTTTACCAATTCAAGGGCTATAAAATCGTAAAACATCCTATTCGTCTATAATGTGTTATTGTGGAATTGTCCCAACATCTAACAAGCCAACCACATTGATTTTGTTATTCAGGTCACTGTCCAGATAGATGATAATTTAATGGGGAAGTTACAATTGAAGGCAAGAAAACATCAACTTTCACTTTGTTTGTAATAAAAAAAAAAAAAAAAACAACATGTTTTTTGCACGACTCCAGTTTAATGGTTCGTTCCAGGCAACTGGTAACTGGGATATTTCCCACCTCCGATGCTGCCCGAGCTGGTAATGTGAACTGGGAGCTGGTCGAGCGACTTCCACTTCGCATAAGAGACAAACTGTAACGTATTACAGCGATGATTATCATCAGAAAAAGTGGACCTGAGTGATTAACTACTACATAAATGATGTAAACATTTGCAACAGGTTACATTTGAAAATAATCTGTTAATTAGCATGTTTGAGATTTGTTTATCTCACAGTTAGCATTAGTCAAATTGTTTACGTACGTGTTAATTCAGCTGGAACGCTTCAAGGTTGGAAATCTTTCAAGTGAGAAATAACCGACTTCCCAGCTGCCTGGAATGCAGAATCATGTGACTATTTTTATGGTTGAATCACAACAAATTTCCGCAGATCACAAAGACTCCAACAGCAGACAGTGCCTTGTTTGATAAAAGCCTGGTGACAGTTTAATTAACCAACTGTCAGTCATATAACTGAATCACCTATTTTTTTTCTCCAAATTGCTTTTCTTTTATACTTTCTAGCAACTGGAATAATATTGTGAGATTTATACAAATACACATCAGTGCCCTCCTGAGGACACTGAGAGTCACGTGAAATGGAATATGCATAAACCTAAAAGAATATGTAAGAGATTATTAAATTAACAAATACTTTTAGTAAAAAATGGCTCAAATATGCTTTTAAGTCAAGAAAACCTTTTGCAAACAGTGTAATAGTGTGTTTCAGTTGTCCTCGGAGATCAGTTACTTTTTAAACAACTGGAATACCCTACCAATTCGAATTCCTTCTTTGGGACTTAGGAGACAATGTGAGCCAAAATAAAAAATCAGATTTTTAAATGATTTAGTAGCTTCCGTTGTCATTTTCCTTTAGCTCTCTAGTGTTCACGCGCTGTCTGTGAACCTGCTCCTGCAGCCACTGAGCTTCTTCTCAATTATCTGGATAGCGTGTTAAACCTGTGGCGAGTAGCCCCCAGTGGCCAGTCCATTGGTACTGCAGCAACAAATCCTCTGCTGCCCAGAAAGAATTTTTCCATAGAGCGCATTTTAAAAACAAATTTCTGTTCGGCTGACAAGCCACCTGCAGCTTTCAAAAAGGTTGTGTTTTCTGAAAATGTTTGCCTTTTTCAAGTTATGAACTCTTTCAACTTCTTCAGTTTTCTTAAAAACAGATTCGACTCACTCTGTTTCTCACTGCTCCGCTTACAACTCTCGCATTGCTGGCCAAGCAGGCTCACTGCTAAAGGCTACATTAGAGACACACGCTTATGGCGCTGCCATTGATTTCAAGCATGTTCCAGTTATTTTATGTGTTTGTTTATTTAACAAGGGACAATGTACTTTCATAAACATTTCAGTCAATGTGCAATTACCCTGCACAACTATTTTCCATCGGTTGTCCCTGGACAGATACCCTAAAAAGCATTAATATTAGAAAACACACGTACACACACAATCTCTGTGGGTGGAGTCTGCATGTCCTCCCCGTGTTACCGTGGGTTCTCTCCAGGTTCTCCGGCTTCCTCCCACCGTCCAAACACATGCATGTGTACAGGTTAATTGGTAACTCTAAATTGCCCGTAGTGTATGAATGTGAGAGTGAATAGTTGTCCATGTCTCTGTGTCAACCCTGCGACAAGTTGGCCACTGTCCAGAGTGTACCCCACCTAAGGCCCAAAGTCACAGACATAGGCTCCAGTCACCCGCGACCCCTAACGGGAACAAGCGGTAGAAAATGAATGAACATACACAAACAGCATATAATATAATAAAAGACTAGAACATATTAAAAATCATGTGAAAGTTAAAACAATACAGTACAGTACAGTTTAGGAATTTTCATGTTGGCAAATTTAATTAGTAAGATACATTTCAGGTCAATTTTAAACCTGCTATCTGTGGCCATTTCCCTGATGATCATTGGTACTGAGTTCCACTGCGGTGCCGCTCTCACTGAGAAAGATGTCTGTCCGAATGCACTCAGTGGAACAACACAGTCACCTCTAACTGCACTCCTGGTGTTTCGATCAGCAGCAGATCTAACATTTACAAACTGTTCAAGGGGAGGAAAGGACAAGCCATGGACCACTTTGAACATTAAGCACACATTCATATCCTTATATACCGTATACTTATACCATACCATACCATATACTTATACACCAGTTCCAGGGCCGCCGCTTCCATAAAGCACGTAACGCACAGCGCGTAGGGCACCAAGTGCTCTGAGGGGGCACCACATCGGCTGTGCCGTGGCCGCCTGGCCGTGGCGAAAACGAGCGGGGCCCACGCGGCGCCGCATTCCGGCGCTCGCCAAAGTGAAGCGCATGCGCGTAATTTAATAAAACCGCGACGCCAAGGGCTCTCTCTCTTTCCTCCTCGGCTCCTCCCTCAGAGAACAGGGATGGCCAAGACCCCAGGCAAAGTTTGAGAGATGAAGACGAGAGAGAGTCAGCGCAGGAGCCTATTACCTGCCACTCTGCAGCTAACGTCTGACTCTGAGGCGTTTAGGGGACATTTGGTGCGTGGGCTTTTACTGCACTTAATCCGTGAATAAATATGATGCCAATGATGCATTCACTTTGACAACAGTTCCTGTGCATTTCTTAACGCTGAATAAACTATTTTTATTCATTTTTTGCAAAAAAATAAATAAATAAATTGTAGTAGTAGTAATCATTTACAGTTACGAATATTTCGTTTCTTTTACCCCTTGAACTCACCACCAATTGGAACAGAAGCTCTCATATGAGGACTTGATAAACAACTTTGCAGCTAGAAAATGTAGACGCATACATTTGTAGGAGCAGTCATTTTTGTTCAGTTGCCTGTTAATGTTTATACTTCACTTGTTGGATGATTCTATCTATATTCGTATTTGCACTTTTATTGGGTGGTATTTGTTTTACACTTGAATATTTAAGTTTTATTTAGTTATTTAAGATATTTATTAATATTTTTTGTTGGCAACTTGCATTTCCATCTTGTGTTTATAGTACTATATATTGTGTATTTAATTTAAGATAATAAAATGAACATGTAAGAAATGAACGTAATTGTGGGTTTGGTCATTTAATGCGGGGCGGGGGGCACCATCAAGACATTTTGCATAGGGCACCAAAAAAGCTAGCAGCGGCCCTGACCAGTTCAAAAGCTTATATTTTTGTTGGAAAGCAGTGGTGGTACCTTTACACATTGCTTATTGACCTGATTCTGGAAGTTGTCGTACGCGCCGCCATCTTTTTCCGTTATATTTTTTTACATGGGGCAGACGAGCTCAACAGAAAACAAGTTCCACACGGACTACAAAGCCGTTTTCAGGCCACACAGGAAATCGGTGCATTGCTGACTTGTTGTTGCCCGTGTACTTTAAACATTTTACTCAAATCAATCTATTTTTTATAATGTTTTAATGACAAGACATTTACCTCGTTCGGCATTTGCGTGGACTGGGTTCTTGTCAAGTGGAAGTGTGTTTACAACAAGAGCTTGGATCTGTGGCAAAAAGAGGGAAAAGTGGGCTGTGCAGGATAAGGTGGATAAAAAGAGTCTAGTGGTTTTAGCGTAGTTGCATTTGCATTAGGCCATTGAGAATGACCGGTGCTTTTATAAATAGTGATGCTCTCTAATGCTAACGTTTCTAATATCTTCACACAGCTCATGTCAACAGCCTCATGTCTAATGTTTAATTTTATTTTGAGAATATAGACCTAGAAATAATACTTTGGAAAGCCAACAAATAGGAACCTACAAATACCACTGTATTTGAAGGTGTCAAGCCATGTTTAAGACTATTGTATACATTTTCTATTTTCCATCATCTGGAGACCCCCAGAAATCATTTTGTGAGGTTGGGGGTTTTGATCCCCGGGTGAGAATCACTGCTTTAACCAATCAGAGCGCTCCTTTGTAGTATTTATATTATCACACTAGTCTAGCGCCGTTCTGTTGCATCCATGGGTTTGCTATGGGGACTTTGATGTTAGTCCCTAAATCTAAATTTCAACTTTATTTTGGGTAAAGTGGCTATAAAATTGTTTTGACTGTGACTTTATTTTCAAAATATTTAGACCTTTGTTCTTGTAATATTTTAATTGTCATAATATTATGATTTTGTTCTCTGTTAATTGTTAGCCTTCTTTGATGACTTTAATGTCAATAACCTATTTTATATTACTTTATTGCCATATCTCGTTTGTGTTTATGCTACAGTTTACAAAAGGTTTTCCTAAAAGGATTTGTAAATACATTTGGTAAATGTTTTACTAAATTGTCATTTATAAAATCATCTTTTCAAAACAAATCATTTGTTACCATTTTTCCCTACATTTGGAGCACAAACAGATGACTGGACTTTTTGTGAAGCTGAGACTGGCCTCTGATGTCAGATTTACTCTATATAAGTGGTAACAAGCTCTGCTCAGAGGAAAATCAGATTTCAAATCCCGTCTAGATTTTCTTTGTTTAATATATGAAAGAGTAAAGTGTCTGGAGGGATGGTGTGAAAGACACTGTTGGGAATTGATTGGGTTTTGACAATTCCTTTATAAAAGCTGAAGCCAATTTCACACAAAAAGTTGATTTAGAGACTTAGGGTCATTCATTCATTTTCTACCGCTTGTTCCCGTTAGGGATCATGGGTGACTTTGGGCCTATCCCAGTGACTTTGGGCCTTAGGCGGGGTACACCCTGGACAGTGGCTAACTTGTCGCAGGGTCAACACAGAGACATGGGCATTGACAAACAACCATTCACTCTCACATTCATTCACTAGGGGCAATTTAGAATGACCAATTAACCTACACACATGCGTGTCTAGGGACTAGGGAGTTTTTAAAAATCCAGATGTAATCCATATAAAAGGCCTATTCATTGTTTGAAAAAGTTTGTTTTTATTTGACGGTTTATACAGTAGTGACCATGATTTAATAAAATCTTGACTCTCGGGGTCTTACTCCTCTGACACAGCCCAAGTTGTTTACATTTTTCTATTTTGTGAGTGCAGATGTCTGCAGGGCTAACTCTAGGCATTTGGTGGCACTAAACAAGATTTTGCTTGTGGACCATTTAACAAACACTGTTTAAAAATCTGAGGCAGCCCGGGGAGAAAAAGGGATTCAGGGCATTTATTGTTTGTTTTCAAAATGCGATATAGCCTTCATTATGTAAAGGGGGTTTGGGGGTCCTCACCCAAGAAAACTCAAATAAATCACACATATCATTACATATTCTGCCAGGTTTTAAGTTGTATTTAAAGATAACCCTAGAGTTTCCGGGTGGTGCATAGTTGTACATGGATCTTGACATTTTCACTAGTGTTTGTGATGGGCAACTTGACAAGTTGGTATCAGTTGTTGAGGTAGAGGCCCTGGATGTTTGGATAACCACGATGTATTGTTTTAGTCAGAGTTTACAGTTGCCTGAACATAGTCACTTTGTTGACTTTGAAGAAACATTATAATGTCCAATTTAGTATTTTATTTTGTTACTTGTCCTGATATTTGTACTATTTTTGATGTATTTTCCTGTTTCTAGAAAGGCAATGTTTGATTGGCATCAAACGCAACCAACTTAATCTAATGATTTTTAGTTAGCTTAATGTTATTTCAAGGTGGGATTAGAAAGAAACACTTTTTTTGTTTTGGGTTTCTTTTTACACCTAGAGTATTACAGAGATTTGTGGATTGCAAATTGTAAAGAATTATAACCCGCACAAAAAAGTTTGTCTTTGTTGTAATATAGCTTGTTCAAGGTCCTACAGTTAGTATTGCAAATTTTTGTTTTATTATGGACGCCTTTGTGTCCTAAATAAAATTGATTTCATTTCATTAAGTTTCCTGTAGATGTTAAACACACAATGTAATCAATAGGGAAAACTGACTCCTGCTCGCCGTCTGTGTATGACATCCTGTAATGCATTTGCTGCTGATGGGATTATGAGACTTGGAGCAAGTTTAAGCCACCTCCTTTCTTTATTTAAAAGGAGGAAACATTCAATAATGCAACTTTAGACATTGAAAATATATGTTTATGAACTTATTTGTTCAGAAGACAATTAGTCAGTGGCATATTCACGGAATGTCTGGATAATGGGTCTAAAATCTTATCGTAATAATTACAGAATGAAAGACATGACATGCCATGGTCTGGTCATTTTTTGACAAAGTGTTTTTTTTATAAACATGGTCCTTCTGTGACCAATTTGGAGCCCCCCTCAACACAAGAATGCGAAAGTGTTTGTGTGTTTGTTTGTCTTGTTCAGGGCTGACAAACCTGAAGGGAAGTGTATTCCCGCTCTAGGAGCAATACTACAAAGATTAGAAGTACATTTGAATGGCTTAGCAGCAACATTTTTAGTCAAATAATAGATTTCCGCATAAGTTTCCATGTCCATGTAATTTCCTCTGTGGATCAATAAAGTTCGTTTAAGTTTATGACCGTTTCTATCTCCAGTCTGGTCATCTTTTTCACCACCACATTGTTCAACCATCCTGACCTTTATCTGCAAAACACATTTGCCCTTTTCCGCTGCTTCTGTCTAGGAGTTTTCTTCTTGCCGTTGACTCCTTTGACCTCCCTGTAACAACAGAGCGGATGAGTATCTTCTTTTCACAAAACAAGCACCAAAAATGCCATCTGATCCAATATACAGAATTTAACTGCAGGGTCATACAAGTTAGTACCTTTTACAAGGAATTATCACTCTCATTGATGTGCGTTAGTGTTCACACCAGTCTCACTCACACACAGTCGCTCTGCTACTTTTGTTGTATGTCTCCTGTCTGTGTGCAAGCAGCTGTCCCAGCCGTAACCACACCAAGCCCAAAGTACCATAGGCTCCAGTAATGTCTGTGATCAGGGCAAAGAGGATAAGATGTCATACCTGCTCCATAACTGCACCAAATTAGTTACAGTTACAGATTTTTCCCTGACACCAACGCAGAAAATTTCCTCCGCACAGGAAGGGCCGTGTTTGTGAAAATGACGTAATATCGCAGCTGTCTGTCAGTGCAGTTTCATTAAGAACAGATAACAAAAAAAATATTTAAAGTGCAGTTAACATGAAGGTCAAGTACTTTACTCAAAACTAGTCAAATTCAGTTTGAATTATTTGTATTCAACAATCAAATCTGTTACTGCATGCCCATACCTCTTAAGGGCCACTGCTCCTGCCATTGTAATGAAAATATATACTCACTTATGAAAAATAGTGCAATATCTTGAACAGCACGTACATTACCTCCAGGCGAACCTTCTCTGAGCTGAGGTTTAAATCTGCTCCACCTTCCCCTGTGACTTCTCTGTTGTATTCTGTCCCTCTTGACCACTGCACACTGTCTCTCATAAATAAGTAGCATCACATTAACTATTTATTGCAGGATTACACACAAAAGAGTTCCCTGCTGCTTGGGGATTGATGGAAAAACACCCAAAAACAACAGCAAAAGTAAACAAAAGCATAAAAGGCTGTTAAACTAGGCTGTTAAACTCAATAGCATTTTTTTTAAAAAGCCAATAATATCTGAACATATCAGTAAAAAGACATAAAGTGTGATGTGGTGTTTACACTGCAGTTAACGTGCCCAATCATTTTTGTTACCTTGTCTGTTCTTGTTAGCCACATGTGCCGGCAGTGAAGTCTCACATCAAAGCTGAAAATAGTCTTCTCCCTTTATACCACCAGTGACTCAAAACAGAAACGCCTGCTCCATTTCAACTACAGATTTGACGCTAATTACTTTGATGTCCTTTATTAAGCGGCGGACCCAGTGGTGGC
This sequence comes from Rhinogobius similis, assembly GCA_019453435.1. Classification (NCBI taxonomy): domain Eukaryota; kingdom Metazoa; phylum Chordata; class Actinopteri; order Gobiiformes; family Gobiidae; genus Rhinogobius; species Rhinogobius similis. The sequence continues at coordinate 24,489,616 of CM033631.1, forward strand.
CTTAAAGCTGTGTCGCAGACAATCACGGAGCTGGACACCTGGGAAATGGAGTTGACAGGTGTCCTGGGATTTATGTCAATTTGACAACACTTGCTCGTCTACACAATAAGGAAACATTTCTGCACTGGAGAAAGCTGGCCTCCCCCAGAGAAGTTACGCAGTGCGCCATCATTGAGCTATTAGCTGAAAAAGTATATATTATAAAAGAGATAGATTTTTGTCTGTGGAATCGAAATAATGTATTCAAACAAATTTTACTTTGGTACCAGTATTAAAATCTGTGCTGCTGTCCATACGGTCAACCAGCACATGTGCATATCCATTAACCCAGGTCCACCACAATCTCTCCACTTTCTTTATTCTGCTCACTTACAGCCAACCGCCCATTTAACCTATCTTTTAATCCATTGCTCCCACATACTGTACACTCGTTATATCTGTTTGTACATCAATGCTGTGTTCCTGTGGACAGGTCACTGTTGCTCTAACTGGTTTGATGCCTTTAAGCACTAAGCTGATCTCTTGGCTTCAAATGCCTCAGAGGAAGAGACCATTTTAGCGAATGCCATGTAAATGTCCATTGTAGGGTGAACATGTTCACACCGGACTGTGTTTATAAACCTCCAAGCAGCACTAATTTTAGTAAAGAAAATAAAGCGGCATGCATGAACATGGCTTGACATATTTCTATTGTTTTGCCCAAAACTGTAAATAGGATCAATTTAAACTATCGATCAGAGCAAATTTAAAGTCCCACCATGTAAGATTTCTGTGATGAAAGCTAATTTTCAGTGACTTTTAACTTTTGTGGTGGAGGATCTGCCACCAATTTCTCTCCTTGAGATGTTCTTACTTTTCCTCTGATATTCCACATAATGGCAAAAAACAGATCTAAAAAGAAAAATTAAATGCAAATCTCCCTGGAGCAATGAAGGTGGCGTGCCCACTTCCAGGAATCTGCTGCTGCATGCTACATGCAACTTGTTGGTTGGAGTGTAATAATACAGTCCCAATCAACAGTTTAAGACCAACTGAATAAATGGCAAAAGTCACATTTTGCATGGTTCAATCTTAACAAGGTTCCAAGAAAAGCTTCAATAAGCAACAAGAAATGGGAGTGAGACAAAAAAAAGTGAGTAAACATTGAAAATGACATTATTGAAAACAACAATTAAACTGAGATAGTCAGTTCTGCCGCTGGTCAAAAGTTTAGGACCTCAAAAAACAACTCCGAAACTCCCTCAAAACAGAAATCAAAGTCCCAAACATGAACTCAGTAATGAATAGCGCCACCATTATTGTTGATCACTTCAAAAATATTTTGCGACATGTTTGATGCAACTGTTTCCAGGAACTGAGTGAGAACATTTCTCCGAGTGGTGAAGACGGGCTCACGAAGGGAGTCTACTGTCTGGAACTGTGGTCCATTTTTGTAAACTTCCCTTGCCATCCATCCCCAAAGATTCTCAGCTGGATTTAAATCAAGGGAACATGCAGGATGGTCCAAAAGAAGTGATGTTATTCTACTGGAAGTAACAGCCTTAATTTGGGTCGGGGATCATCCAGTGTCTTGATGGACAACCAATCGAATCCTCCGGCTCAGTGCTGGTGTCTTGCTGCGCCCCTCTTCAGCATCGATGCGAGAGGCCCTGCTTATGCAGCTCAACAACCCGACCATGTTTTTTTTTTGCCTTTGCCATCAGAACGTCATGACAGCGTGAACACCTCACAGAAAATGACATTGAATCCACATTTTTGGACAGATTTGGGCTTTTAAAGGCATGTGGTCTGCTGCAGACTATTTCAGTGTAATTGTTGTTTTCAATAAAACATTTACTCACACTTTTTTTTGTCTCACTCCCATTTCTTGTTGCTTATTGAAGCTCTACCTGGAACCTTGTTAAGATCCAACCATGAAAAATGACTTGCTGTTTATTCAACTGGTCTTGAACTTTTGATCTGTTATTGCCCAAAAATATGTTTCCTACGCAAAAGCCCTATAATAAGTATTCTCCAAACAGTTGTGCAGTGGGCTGTGATTCATGTTCTGACTGCAAATGTCTTTTTTTTTGTTGTTTTATAGGTATCAACCAAGGAAGCTGTTACAGAATCAACCACTTTCCTGATGACAATGACTATGACACAGACAGCTCAGAGTACCTACTGCGTATGTTTCTTTGTCGTTGTTGTTTAAATGGGAGCCGGAAGTTAATCTTATTTTAATTATCTGTTGTTTTTAATTTCACTGAGAAAGAATTAAAATTGACCCATGAAGGATTGTGATAAGTTTGGCTTTACCTAGTCTAAAGTTGCAGCCAATTCAGAATCCGTGTATAACAGAAAGAACAAGAACTCTTATCAGTGCAGCCCATTAACCAAGCAAGATAGAAGGGCAGCTTTACAGTTGAATAGACTCGACCATCTGTGGAAATGTGTCGAATAGCACAGCGATTCATTTGTGTGGAGCACATGCACATCCCCCCACAGATTCAAAGTATATATACATTTTTCTCTATTCCAAGTACGTTATTACTGGATGGTCCAATATGGATTTTTTAGCCGATTCTGACATTTGTCTTTTGCTATTAGCCTAATTTTACGGTAACGACTTTAATGTTGATTTGTGAAGACATACACCAAAAATGTTACTAAAATAACAACCAATTGGACCCATTACAATATATTCCCTTTTTTTTTTTTACCTTTGAGTATGGCTCCAAAATATAAATAGTATTTAAAACATAAATGTACGTTTATCTGAGTAGCATCCTCCTTACAATCTTCCCTGGGCTCTGCTTATGTCTGTTTGTGTGCAGGTATTGTCCGTGCCTCCAGTATGTTCCCCATTCTCAGCACTGTCCTGCTGATGCTCGGGGGGCTGTGTGTCGGAGTGGGCCGTCTCTACAATAAAACTAACACCGTCCTCCTCAGCGCCGGTATCCTTTTTGTAGCAGCGGGTGAGTGCGACACCTGGAGTTCTTGCAGTGAAGGGTAGTCATCAGTGAGTTTAAGCCCAGAATGAGGCTGTTGCTTCTGGACCACCTGTGGTCACATGTCCAGCCTTACCAATCGAGCAATCATGAAGATGAACTCCACTGAACATTGTGAGCTTCTGTCAGTGATTAGGACAGTGATTTTGTTGAGCAATCACCAGTCAAGCCCATTGTCAGGTAATTAAAGGAATGGTTTTGTCTGGCAGGACAACCATGTATCAATGCTTTCCTTTTGAGTTGATCCCTTGGTGATTGTGATTGCAGTTCCGCTAAGACTGTCTTGTAGAAGTACTCATTGGTAGGATATGTAATACCAAATTGCTTTTAATTAAGGACAGGTGGTTCATTGACATGGTGCCTTTTTCTTTTTAGGCCTAAGCAACATCATTGGGATTATCGTATACATCTCCAGCAATGCTGGGGACCCCAGCGACAAACGAGATGATGACAAGAAATACACCTACTCCTATGGCTGGTCCTTCTACTTCGGTGCCCTCTCGTTCATTGTGGCAGAGACTGTGGCAGTGCTAGCCATTAACATTTACATTGAGAAAAACAAAGAGATCCGCTGGAAGGCTCGACGAGAGTTTATTCGTTCACTCTCCTCCTCCTCTCCATACTCCAGGATACCCAGTTTTCGCTATCGCCGGCGGACGTCCCACACAAGTTCTCACTCTACTGAAGCCTCCCGTGAAAACTCTCCGGTAGTGGGTCTAAAGAGGGCACCGTCATCCAGCGGACCTTTAGATGAACTTTCTATGTATGCATTAGCACGTGACAGTGTCACCGAAAACACCTACAGCCCAGAACACGAGGCGGCAGCTGAATTCCTACAGGTCCATAACTGTTTCCCCAACGATTTAAAAGATGCGAGCAACCGCAGGACAACACCTGTGTAAGGAACGTAATCTTAGGGTTGGAACAAAACACATATGGCGGACCTGTCTTGGAACAGTCATGAATTTGAGATTTTTTTTGTGAAATTTCAGAAAGTGATCTGGACAGAGCCAGTGTGTTGCTATTTTCATTACTTAGAGGAACTGTATGATTTTAAATTTCATAAACCTTACCTTCCTGTGTCCCGCGAAGCAAGTTAACATGTTCAAGTCATATATTACCATTACAATTATAATAGTGACTTATTCTCAATTACAAACATATTGGTCATGATGGCCAAGTTGTTTATGTTATAATTTGGTGTTTTGCTTTTCAAGACAATTATCCAATAGCAACACAGGTTCAGTTGTGATTATAGTTATTTTAATAAAACAGTAAAAGCACAGGCTATACTGTTCCTGTAGGACTTTCACAGCAGATTCCTCATCAAGTGTGCCATATCAGTGTTACCTGTCTGTTGTGGCAGGCTTGTGGCAGTGTGCACTTAACAGCCCTCTTGACCTGTGCAGCGGTTGCAACACTATGGTTCTAGAGTGGCGTCATCAGCAGACTTGTAAATGACATGGTGCTAATGAAAAGTTGACTCCACATGTCTCCATAAGTTAAGCCTTGCCTTACGCTCTTTCCTTGTAGGCCTTTAGAAGACTTAATCCTGGCAGTTTATTCTCTGGCATGTAATGATGTGAACTAAGGTCAGTATTTGTCCTGTATGCATCTTCCATCTCTTTATGACCTTTATGTCCTTCCACCACACCCAGATGTAACGCTCTGTACGCCAATCACAACAAAAGATCTGAGCCAGACTCCCTTCATAATCTTTAGTCTTCTCAGGTATACCCTCAGATTATTACAAATTTAATACAATTGGAGAAAATGCCAATAAAATGTTTGAGAGATCCCATGAATGAATGCTTGATCAAGAACCAGTGTATCTTCACCGTCTTAGGGCTATACAGCTGGCTGTGGCTTCTAGTGAGCTCACAGAACTGAAACACAATATTTCTGTCCAGTGTTTGGCATTGTACAAAGAAAGAAGGGACTAAACAAGCCATTGTAAAAGTAAGCCATCTGTACAGTCCACTGTACAATTTTTTTAGAGTGAAAAAATCTCACTGTGTTTGTATTGTAAAGTAGTAACCTTGTATATAAATGTATGAGAACATGTGAGGACATGTACAGAGAATCAATGCATAATTTTACTGATGCTGTCTGAAGTAATCTGGATTCATTCTACAGTGAAAATGTTCCAATTATATTCTGCTTACAATGGCATTCAGACCCAAAATATTGTTTTTGATTATTTTGTTTTGTAAAGGTGGCATACAAGAAAAAATAAGTAAAGAACATTTTCTACTCTTGTGCAACAGCTGTATTTCGCTGAATGTGCTTACTATTGTTGTTGTGAAATGGGTGCATTTTATTTGTCAGAAGCACAAATGGAACTCAAAATAGTCATAATAGTTTAAAAAAGATATAGGAGTCTTCAGGAGTGGGTGCTCAGTGTCTGTCAGATGGGAGACAACCAGTCCATTCTCTCACACTAACAGCATTTTTAATTCACAATTCAACCATCCATTTTGAGGTAGCCTGTATTTTGTCCTCAAAGGTCCTTTGGCACTGCATTTTTTGCAGTTCTTTAACTTCTGTAGCCATAATTATAATTTTTAAGATCAGCATACTGAAGTTATGTTTAATCAGATTTGGTTTTATGCTCAGCAACAGTTGCTCTGCACATTGTCCATAAGAAAACCCAGCACTTTGCGTTTACAAATTAACAAGCTTGACCACAGCGTCTCACACACACAAACCATGTTCACAGTCTGCAGAACATACATTTTACACACAATAAGCAGTCTTTTGACCGTTCACACTTTCTCTCCTCCTGTGGCCAAACCAAATCCTACACAACCATTTAATGAATAACAACCATTTATCTGACCATAATGTTTTCACTGAAATAATGTTCTGTTGAGACTGAGGAGAAGGTTGAGCTCCTCGTCAGGTATAACTTTTGCATAAACGCTTGTGGTCATGTAATTCTTTAGCCCAGATATGTGATATGTGAAATGTCCTGAATTCTTTAAAAAAATAAAATGGTCTGAACTAAACCATATAATAAAGATAAGAGACATGTTAATGGGATGTTTCCATTCAAGAAAAAGGACCACAACTATGTGACTGTTTTCTGACATTGAATAGTAGTGCCTTTGTTAATTGACCAGACTTCCTGTTTCATGTCTTATTACTCTGTCATTTTTATTGTATATTTAAAAATAAACTAAATCAGGGTTACATTGTTGTGTTCTGCAAGTGTCTAATTGAAAGACATTTAGTTTTCCATGGAGAGCGGTTAATTGTGGATGACCTCTGAACATTCACCTCAGCTGCTCAAAGCTGAGCTGCCAGAACACTCCAGTCTAAAGTTACAATGTTTAGAGGAAAGTAATTCAAACTGGCTTTTGAAACTATAAGGGCACTGTTCTTTTGTTTCAGACACCAGGTAAACTATAATGCTACAGCAGAATTATCAATCTAAATTCAAGCTAGCTTATCAATCCACTTCTAAGATTGACATGTTTACTCGGAAGGAAAATTATATTTTGGTTGTTATCCCATGTTACTACAGAACAAATACATCAACGCTTTTGCAATTTCTGCCCAATTTTACTTTAACACTTTACTGTGTTCAATTTGTGTTCATTGGCTCACTGTTCCACTCATCGGGGGACAGAAAGTCCCATGCTGTAAGGTCAAATGGGACGGAGAAGCGGCTGACATGCGCTAACATGCAATAAGTGTTGTTTTATAGTGAGGAAATATTAACATGACCCTCATAGAAATGGCTTGGGGGCATGGCTAATCTAATTCTGCTTGAGTAATGTTGCCTGTCATTTGCAAATGAATACAGTTGGTTGGGTCCCCTCTGAAGGCTAGGCAATCTCTTCTGCTACGGGTAAATTTAGCCTCCAATTAAGCTTGTTTTTTCAACCAGGAAAAAAATGTGGGTAGCCGTAATTGAAGCTAATCACTGCTGAGTTCATGTGTCAATCCTCATTTCAGTGACTTTCAGCGTTTTTGTGCAACCAAAAGCCTGACTGTGGAACACCAATTACAAATGCTAGACCCTTTTGGCAATTGGAGAATGCCATTTGTTTTTTTGAGGTTTCTTTTGTCCAGATAAAAGGTGATCCTTCTGATACGACACGCTCCAATGTGAATGACGCACTGCCCACCATCCGTTTGGCGCTTGTTGCTTGGAGACGCAGCAGATGCAAGGTGTGCTCGTTTGGTGACAACGTTGTCACCCCCCAAGGGCCAAGAGTGAATGAAGGGGTCAGAAGGCCGCAAGACATGGATGCTCCGTGGTCCTTAGAGAGAATGATAATAATAAGGTTGAGACCTCGGAACCTCTGAAGGGTTTGTGTGTTTTGTTTTTGTTGTGCAAGATTTATCAAAGATGTTTTTCTGTTGATATTGAACCCATTTATGTGTTTTCTTTAAACTGAGAACATAGCAGTCTTCTTAGGTCTCATTTAGAATGAAAGTTTGTATCACTTTGTATTTGTATCACTGACGAGTTCAAATGTCAAATTGATTTTTTTTGCAGTTTGTGTTTAATCTAATCCAATGTATGACATCTCTGGCTGGAGTCATCATCTTTACCTTGTCTCTAAATGACATTAAAATGTTTATTTAATTTTCTAGTAATTACTAATTGTGCCATTAGCAACATTTTCTGTCTCAATTGCTGGCTTGGCTATATTCACATGCTTAACGTGCTCGTCATTTCTGTGATTTTTTTATTTTTATTAATGTATCTGGAAACATTCAGTCATTCAGTATTTTAAGAAGCTAGGGCAATGTGTTTGTAAGGGCTAAAAATGGGCCACAGTCCTGTCTCAAGTGGGGCAGGGCAGTTATAAAAATCATACCTACTGAAGAATATTGGCGCAATTTCTTTTCTTTTCTTGGCTGTGATTTGAACTTGTAAACTTCTTACTCGCAATCAAAGTAAATCACGCCAATTTAATAAACTCTTACAGCTTCTCACAGGTGATGTCGCAAAGTATTTTCAATCTTGTCGAATCTGGATCATCTGCTGCATCAGGTGGGACCTGTTTCTGAAATCTCAGGAGCTGATTGGCTGAATAAGTAGACCGTCTCATTCCGAGGCGACATCTAATAAAGGAAGTCTCCCCCAGGAGTCCATTGGCATAGACAAATGAGCTGCCAGCATATTACAGCCAATAGGAATTTGACACAGAATATTCTAGAAATTGTGAGTGCTGGTTAGTTAAGATAAGGTTTAAATTGAATTGAATTGAATTCCAACCTTCATCATGACAGTGGTTATTGATACACAGCATAACTTACTTTAAACTATTCAGTATCAGCACATACTATGTTGGGGAAATGGATGATCGAATAGGACTTAGCCATGAAGCCTGGTTAAAAATTTTTTTTTTTTTTAAAGTCTACACAAAGCAGCAGAGAGTTAACTGTAGCAAAAAGTAAAATGGCAAAACACTGAAATTGTGAAAAGATTCAATAAGGCTAAGATTGAAAACACTTCTGAGAATATCTTCTTTTACACACAAAATGGCACCAGCTCCACAAGGGTAACTCAGGAGGGAGAGGAGGAGAAACTAGGCCAATGTTATCTGTCCCCTTTTTACGGAGCATAGGCACAAGGCAGAGTAGACGAAAGAGTCAGCGGTGGACAGGAGAGCTCACAGGGACACTCCGCTGTACTGAAGCCACCTCTCCTGAAGGGCACCTCTGGAGTCCAGTGACCTCAGCTGATCTCACAAACGCGGACATGTTTGAGGAGCAGGCGACCAAGGTGAAGATCACGTCAGTGGCGATTGTGGTGGGCATGTCATCCATGCTTTTGGCTGTGGTGACGGACCACTGGGCAGTGCTCAGCCCCCGTGTGGAGAAGCTCAATGCCACCTGTGAAGCGGCACACTTCGGCCTCTGGAGGCTCTGCAAGAAAAGTATCTTCATTGTACGAGAGGATCCAATGGGCAAAGGCTGCGGCCCCATCAGCTTACCTGGAGGTAGGAAACTTAACTATTGTCTTCACTTAAGTGGGCTTTACAGAATCTCACAATGCTGGGACTTGAGACAAAGGTAAATGTGGAAAGCGATTATGAGATTAATATTTCCAAAATGTGTATATTCCAAAACGGTCAGTGCGTCTTTTATGGTACCTCTGAAGTCCTGTAATAATTGATTTGGATATTTTCCAGAGACATAATTGGTCTTGCTACAATTATTTTACCCTATTGGGGATTATTTGTAGAAACTGTCCAGTCCTCTGCTCTCGGTGAAGAATTTCAAGGATGTGATGTGTTTAGAACAATTATGGAGAGGATTGTGTGTCGACCACATGCATGGAAATCTTCATTTTGGATAACTTATAAATATTGTATGTAGTGATAATGACTCTCAAAGCATTACAATTGAGAAGAAAACAGTGAATTGGCCAAGTCAGAAGTGTCGGCTTGCAGCGACAACATTGGCCAGTCTCCTCTTCCCTCATCATCGCTGGTCCGTTGTCCTCCATCTGTGCTCGTCTTCACACACAGAGGCACATGCCAGCACATATGTTGGCATGAGCCCATGCCACACAACACAAACCCTGCACAAATGGACAAGTGTACCGTCAATATCTTTGCACAGGCAGCAAACACGCCACAACAATTAAATTGCGTTCACGAGTCAAGCGTTGTACTCCATTCCACACTGTTACACCTCATCTGTTGTGTTTGGCCAACGAAATGAAAAACCAGAGCTCAGAGACAGTTGAACTCTCAGATCACTAGAACAAGAGTTGCAACAGCTGTCAGCATATGCCCTACTCTACTGAAAGAAGCTTGAATGAGTCTCCTCAGAGTGTCATGATGAACTGACATTGGCTTTGATCACACAGCAAGACAAGACAGTCAAGAATGTTTTATTGTACTAAGCAAAATGAAAGATGTGTAGCTCTAAAGCTCTGATGAATTGAATTCCCTGTGATGATAGAGATGTATACTGATAATGCAAACAAATTACTGAGGTGCAACTTTAGATACACAAACTTTAAAGCATGACTGGAGTGAATTGTATGTTTCCCCCCAAAGAGAATATTGTAAAAGCAGCACTTAGTGACACAATCAGACCATTGCACACTGTTTGCATCTGATAATAAAGTAAGAGCTGAAAACAGTGCTCTCATTGGTTGCACTTCGGTGGTCCAGAAAAGCTGTTCTAAAGCTGTCTACGTGCCAGAAAATGAATGCATGTGAATAGTAACAATGTGTCAATGGGTTTGTGAGAGCAAGAGGCGAGTTAGAGATCGGTTTAAATGTATACTTCCTCCTTTCGCGCTGTGACAAAAAACAACCCTTTAATGCTTAGAGTAGTAGAGACAACAGCTTTGGAGTGGGACTAAACACTAACTCTGCCTACAGCCATTGTTCAAACAGAGCATCTAAACTGGGAAGGTTCTGGAAGACCTTGAGGTGAGAGTAATGGGTGAGGAGGGGCAGGGGCTTGTGATTTCACAAAATTTAGCAAAAATTTATAATTGTAAAAATGACTTTAGAGACGAGTGCAGATTAAATCTTTCAGTTGTATGCACATCTAAACCTAACTGTTACTGCCTGGATTTAAACATTGTCAGAGTAGAGGCCTGCCTCACATCTTCATGAAGACTGTTCCAGATTTTAGCTGCATAAAACTGAAATGCTGATTCCCCATGTTTAGTCTTGACTCTGGCACCAGCAGGAGGCCCATCCCTGAGGTCCTCAGAGTGTGAGATGGTTCATATGGCTCTAACATGTCAGAGATATACTTTGGTGCTTGGCCATGGAGAGACTTGAACACAATCAGAGCTGCTTTAAAGTTTATTCTCTGAGCCACAGGAAGCCTGATGAAGCCACAGGATGATGATTTTAGTCTTGTTTGAGTTGAGCTTGACAAAGTTATTGTGTATCCACACACTGATCTGTTGGATGCAGTGACAGAGTGAATCCACTGGTCCATATTCACCTGCTGTCAGTGAGACATAGATCTGAGTGTTGTTGTGGACACATTAGTGCTGTGTATTAACTGACCTAACGGCAGCAAGTAGTGGTTGAACAAAAGGGGTTCCACGATTGGCCCTTGGGGCACCCAACAGGTCAAGCCCATGTGGTCTGAGAAACACTTACCAACCTCAACAAAGTACTTCCTGTCTTCCAGATAGGGCGGTGCCAGTGATGCCCACCCAGCCCTCTAGAATCCCATGATCGACAGTGTCAAAAGCAGCACTCAGATCTAACAGAATTAAGACTGAGGCTTTGCCCGCGTCAGTGTTCAGGCGGATGTCATTTGTCACCTTGATAAGAGCAGTCTCAGTGCTATGATGAGGTCTAAAACCTGACTGGAAGTTGTTCATTATGAGGAAGTCATAATAAACTTACTAATGTTTGTAAGCAAGCTTTTTGAGGACGTTGTTAAAAAATGGCATATTTGAGATAGGACAGTAGATTTTCAGTACTGAGGCATCAAGACTGCTCTTCTTTAGGAGAGGCTTAATGATCGCAGTTTAAGGTCCTTGGGAATATCCCAGATTGACGCGACATGTTAAAGTGGTGCTAACAAACTGCTCAGAACAGACTTTAGAAATCTGTCTGTCATCGAGGCAGCATGTAGAAGAACTCAGACTGGTGATGATTTTAATACAATTTTGTTGTGTAAAGCACTTTTGAATTGCTTTGAGTCCGAATTGTGCTCTACAAATAAACTCTAATTTTCTGTGCCCTGACAGACTCATTATTCCTCCATGACGCCTTTAACCTTCATCCCTATGAAGGTTAAAACAGTAGATTGTCAACGTTTGAACATGGGGGATTTTCAAAGTTTATCAATTCCGCAAAGATACATTTGTGCTGTCATTTACGTGTCTCCTCCAAACAACTGCAGCACAGACAGGTCAAAGTAAAATCATTAAAGACAACCTCCAGATAACTAATATATCTCTAAAAACTACAGACACCTCAACCCTTTTTGTTTTCGCGTGTGTAATAAACAGGCCGTTTGTTACAAGTAACCAACTAAAGCATCTTCACTTTTAGCGCTTTAAATTGCACATGGCACTTTTAATAGCACTCAGCACTTTAAACAAATTGCACTTTCAAAAAGACTATTGCACAGAACAATTTTTAAATTATTTATTGAATTGACGTCTGTACTTTTAGCCTATTTTAGATCGGGAGCACTGTGGCACTTTAGTTGAAGCTGCTTGTCCTGGCGGAGAAAGGAGACAATGAATTACAAATGGGATATGTGCAATAGTTAGTGCAATACTTCAGTTTAACAGTGTTTAGGTGTTTGTGTGTGTTGGTGTAGTTTGCAGTGTTTTTGGTGAATGTTTTTTATCATGTTTTACTTAGCTCCTCTGTCCTTGTGTCTAGGTGGCAAAGGGTTCCCTCCAGAAACGAGTCCTGTTAATAAGGTTCCAGGACAGACCAAGGTAGAGGAAGTGTAGGGGGAGCATGATAGGGTTTTAAGGTTTTTAATTATAGTTGGTGGTGGTTTGTGGGTTTTATGTGTGCATATATATTTTGTATAGTTATGGGTTATAGGTGTATTAGTGTTTTGGAGATTTTAGAAAGCTGTGTGAAAGCTGTTAATCTGAACATCCCTGCTCATTAGAATTGGTTTTACCCAGTTAGTGGAGGAGTATAAAAGGCGCCTGGAAAACAGCACAGCTGTTCTGTTGCTGAGGGAGACATTGTTTAAGATTGCTAAGATTGTCTAAGATCTTGTTTTTTTTTGTTTTTTTTGCACAGTGCACTTTCGCAAAACTGACATCACAGTGTGTTTCAGATTCAAACTTGAAGTTGGGTGGAACCGCTTCTGTTAGAACTACATTCTAACTACTACTATGTTTTCAGTTAAAAACAAAAAACAAAACATAAAATCAAGATTATAAGAAGAAACAAAGTCATTAATTAAAAATGATTTGTTGCATAAGTATCTGACATTGAGCTCAATAAGTTTCAGATTAGTTTCAGTTTCAATATAGGTGTCAGTGGAACCCTCTTAAGTCCTGATTTGATCAGACTTTGAAAATAGTTGAGGTTGAAGGTGGAGAGGAACAAAACTGTGAGGATACTGTAGTGGGAGTAAATGTTGCAGGGGGAGCCCAGTGCTGGTCTGAGGGCAGGAGCGAAGACAGGGGAGCTACTGGGCCTGTCAAAGACTGGTCCAAGACCTGTGACGGGGACCCCGGGGGAGGGGGCACTGATGTTGGGCCTGAAACCTTCAATGGGGTGGTGGAGATTGTTGTGGTGCTGCTGCTGATGAGTTCTTCACTGGAGGCAGTGGAGGTGATTGTAGAGGTGATTGTGGTGCAGCTGGAGCTGAATCCTTTTGTGGAGGTGTGGAAGCTTGGTTTCTGGCTGATTGAGCAGGAATTCTTCTCTCATTCCTCTCTACTCTAACTATTTGCTCAGGACCCTGTCCAGGCCCATTCAGATGCCTGAGAGCGTGAATGAGGTTCTCTCTAAACACCTTCACTCCCCTTTACACAGTGTGGGCCCTTTCCCTTAAACAGGTCCTCTTGTTTCCAGAACAGATAGCAGTTGTCAGTGTAGTGCAATCCTCTAGTTGCACACTCTTTGGATAGCCATGTTCAATGTTCAATGTTCAATTGAAGCAGCCAGCTAAACTTGTTGATCTTCTTGTCAATATTTGGAAAAGGCCAATAGATAAATGCCTTAATTTACACTTTATCAAGCTCCTCAAATAACTTCATGAAGTCCTTTTTAGTTTAGCTTAGTAGCTAAAAAAGTTGATTTAGTGAGAAGTCCAATTTTTAGAATGAGAAGTATGGTTGTCAAAATGATCCCTACCCTGATACTAAAACAATATCACATAAACAGGTAAAACATTTCCTAAGAATAGTCTTGATCAGAAATACCATAAGACCATATGGCAATATCAAAGAAACCATCATTATATTTCGTGTTGAAAACAACATTTTTATTATTGAGTATTGCAATCGGTATCGAGCATCAAGCCTTTTTCTTACACGTATCAAAATCTGAGCGCAAAATTTTAGTCTTCTGACAACACTATTACAAAGTACACATCAGATGATGACAGTAAAATGGTCTACAGTATACAACAGCTTTATCAATTCTGCATGCTCTACAGCACTAGAGATGTAATGGTAGTTATTCTGGATGGAGATTCACATTGACCAAACATGCAACAACCTTGCTATATAAGCAGAGGATGCCAAACACATGCAATAAAGCTAATGCCTTTTTAATCTCAAAACAAAGGTCTTTGGAAACACTTATCATTTATTTCAGATCACAACAGGATACGTCAATAATAGCGTACTAAACCCCAAAAAGTGTTGGATTGTTATGTTGTTTATTTTTTTTCAACTTCTCTTTTAATCACATCACATTTTCAACTTTTTTGCTTGCATAACATTGCAAAATTTAGAACAAAAATGTAAATAATCAGATACGTGTCTTTCTGAAATGGCCTTGTAGCTTTAATTACCTCCGGTCTGTGAACAGCGTCTGCCTGTAGCTCTCAGCCTCTCTGCCCTGTGGCTGGTGCTCGTGTGTGTGGGTGTGTGTGTGCGTGCCAGGCAGCCTAACTCTCCCATTTGGATTCTGACTCTATCATTGACTTGGCCTCGGGCGGCACGGCTTCAAGATCAGTACAGACCTTAATGAAGTGTGGCTTCCTGCTCCAGTTCAGGAGTTAGGAGTCCACTTGGGACAATCCGCTGGGACGGAACAAAACAAGCTGGAAAAGATGTGTGACGTGGTGCGGCCCAGGTATGTTCATAGTACTCTCGTATCATACATGTGGCTAAAGTGGTGGAGTTTTCTTATTACTGGAAGTTTGGCTGTTGAGTCCCATTTCTGACCAGTCAATTTTACTAAATGTGAATGTGGTGTGAAAGGTTTGGGGTGGTCAGTGGCCCCAGGGCAGCTGTGGCTGTTGGTATCTTATCACAATGCAATGCACTTTGAGTATTTTGAAAGAAGGTATACAAATCCAATGTCTTATTGTTATAGCATTTGAGCATGGTGGATTTTCAAAACTCTGTTTTATTGTATTATTGCAATAAATGAACATGTTATTAAATGGTTTCATTATCTTTGTGATATACATTTGCATTGAAACTTCAATAATAAGCATTTACTCCAGAATTACGATCACTCATGAGTCTCAACCAGGCAAATCATTACTTTCATTGTTATCATTACAATGCCTGTCTGTTAGAATTATAGTGAGCAGAAGAAGTTGTTTTCTTTTAAATTAAACAATTGCATTTGAAGAGCTGCAGAGCTGCTGGCAATAGTGTCTAGCACACTTCTCAGTAAGAAGGTCCTGGGTTCATCTCCTTCTGTGCAGAATGTTCTTGTTCTCCTTGTGTTTAGGTGGGTTTCTGATTCCCCCATCAACCCAAAACATGCACAATAGGCCAAATATTCCAGGTTGTGCAGAGAGTGAATTTTCCTTATGGCAAATTGTCAAAGTTCCTTGACTTTAAGTTTTGGAGATAGTTGGACCGCAAACAAATCCTTAATGAAGGCACATTTTGCAGTAAAAGAAAAGCTTAAACCATTGCGTGATGACAGGGTCGGCTTTAATCTCCCTTCACACAACTGGTAACTGGGATATTTTCCACCTCTGACTTGAAAAAATGCCCTGGAACGCCGCTTGAACTGGTAAATCCTATCTGTGAACTGGGAACTGGTTGAGAGGCTCCCACTTCACACATCAACAGTGACGTATTACAGCAATAATAATCACCACAAAAAGTGAACCCGAGCAGTTAACCACCACACACACGATGTAAACGTTTGTTATAGGATAAATCTGAAAATAATCTATTATTTACTGTTAACATTAGCCATATTGTTTGCATACGAGTTAATTCAACTGAAACTCTATGAGGTCGGAACTCGCATCTTTCAACTGGGAAATAACCGACTTCCCAGTTGCCTGGAATGCAGCAACAGAGTTATGCCTGATAAGTGTAAGTCTTCTTAGGAGCAGAACAGACAGGATGTTTGACATTCAGGTGAATATCTTGTCAATGTTAGATGACAGTATATTTCTGCAGACTAGTCCCTAGTGCAATAAATGTTGCTATAGACAGTTTGACACGAGCAGTAAAATGCTGTCTTGTATCAGCCAAACTGTCTCTCTAATACGCCTTAACACATGGAAAGGGATGACTTTCTTCCCACAAGTGCAGCAGAGGTGTTTACCCCACTACTCATGGCTCTATTGAGCTTTTAACTGTCAATAAATACCCACTGTTTATTACCTAATTCTCTATGGCTACTTTTCTTTTTCGAAGTGAATAATAACACATTAAAGAAGCAAGATGCATTAAAGGCCCTGGCCCTCTCTGAAGACGGCAAGTGATAATTCTCAGGTGATTCTCTTTTAATTTGCTTTGGTAGTTCTCATGTTACTTAGTGGAAATTTACTGGTAATTCTCAGGAAATCCATAGGTCATTTCCATCAGTAATGCACTTTAGTAATTTAGGAATTACTTGGGATTTACTGAGTATGAGTACTTTTTAAAAATATAATTGTCATTAAGAATAGCTATATTAGACAGTATTTGATAAAAATGTCGATGTGGATGTTTTTTTTACTGTCCAGTTGAAAGAGGTTTTTCTGTGAGAGGGGACCTGCCAATGTGGCTGACTGAACATATATTTTGGTATAGAATCTCCATCAATCAAATAAATCAAATAACTTTATTTGCGGACATTTAAAGAGCAGAAGTACACGCACATTCATCAGCAAAAGCATACAAAAGACAGAATAAACACAAATAAGTAATAATAATTTATAAAATGCTTTTGCAGACTAATGGAGGTATCATTGCTGTTCAGAATTTAAGGGATGGATGGCCCTGGGCATAAAAGTGTTCTTTTTTCCCCGCATTTAAAGGGTAAGCTTCAGTCACTTACATCCCAAGTAAATCAAAATGAACGCAAACATTTTAAGTGTTCATAAATCTATGTTCTGACAATGACTCATTATTGACACCTCATTAATAATCTATGAATCACCATCACAGAGACTCATACAGCCCATTGCAGACATAAACTGTACATTTCTTTACATTAGTCTATTATTCTAAGATAAGCAAATGATGTTGAACCACTAAAAGTAGCAAAACAGTAATTTAAGTACCAGTGATTTCACATTTAGTTATATGCTATATAGGTTATTGCTGTTACAGTTAGGTCTGTGTGACAAAGTGGGTCTTTGTCCCTTTTAATCACTCTAAATTTCTATTTTTCAATTTCTCATACTCAACTGTAAACTTAATCCGGGGTTTGTTTTAGTTTAGTTTTCACACAACACATAAGTTCCTTTCAATATGCTTTTATTTTTACAACGTACTTTCATTCATTCCCCATACTTACCTGGCTTACCACATGGTCTGGTCAAAGAGGGGGCAGGCCTTATGGCAGCCATTTTTGTAACCTCAGGAGGGGTTATGGGCCAGACCATGTGGCGGGGGAAACTGTTGGAGTTACATTGGTTTTCAGTTTATTTCCGTGAGCTAATTTGAGTTTATTTGTGTTCATAGTTTCATTTACCATTTTGAATTGTTTGGGGACATGGGTCCATTGGAAAGGAATAACAATTTCCATTGTTTGTGCCAGGGTTGAGTTGGTGCAGTTCCCTGCAATCAAGGTGTACTGTCCTAGGGGAGGGGCCTAGAATATAAAAAGGGTTCTGCTGGCCCCATTGGAGAGACTTCAGTGCAGTTGTGTGCACATGTTTTGTTCGTTTTCAATAAATCTTGTCTGGTACAAGACTTTTGTATGTCTGCTTCCTACTTCGACCACTTCGGGCCAGCTTCCCCACAGTCTGAATCAATTAATTCTAACTTGTGTATTAGTGAGAAAAATATGTGATGTGCTGAGAGTCCTGGGGTCTTATTGTTAAAATTTTTGTACGTCCAAAAAGGTTGCGCGCGTGACTTTCAACGTTAAGTTTGTAATTTATGAAAAGACAACTTGACGAGGAAATGAAATGTTAGTTGGAGCCCTAATTACAATTGCTCCAATATAAAAAAGTAATTCAGTCAAATGAACACTTCCTGGTACAAAGGAAGTGAACATCTCTAAAAGAATTTCTGGATTCATGCTGAAGCTCTTCCCTAACCAGCTGAGACCCCAAGCTTTGATTATTCTTTATAATGACATTTTGGTCTGGAATCATATCCTGTCTCCTCGATTTCAAATGAGCATGATTGACAAGCAAATTAACAAAGAGAAAAAGAGCGGATATCTGCAGAATCAACAAGCGAGGTGTCTTCCACATGTGGGAAACACGTGATACGAATTTGCGGCTCTGGTTGGACTGTCCCTAGGAGAGTCCAGTTTGACCGTCTCATGGTCCAATTCCAGACTCTTACATTTGAACGGAATGTAGAAGCAAGTGGCTGGTCACACAAGCTGAAACCTGGACTACACAAACAAAAACAGTGCTCAAGCCTCTTTGAACCTTTATTTACTGTCCACTTCTGTTTGGTTGACATTGCAAGCCATCTTTATCTCTATCCCCCGTATGCGCGCGCTGTTGTACATAACTCCCAGCTTAATATGGGCAGTAGGTTGCATATTAAACACAGGAGCACAGCACAGCGGAGTTTTAAAGCTCGCCAACTTGATTTGTGGTGCGTTGTGGAGATTACCTCCTTGATGAACATTATACCCAGGCAGGCAGCGGTGATTGAACTTAATAACACATATTTGCTTTTTTTTTTTTCTGAAGAGAGCGAGCTGAGTGATACACACCTTGTTTTCACACGTGTGATTCGAGTGCATTTGTGCAGGGCTTGTGATATGATGGCAGAAATACATCCAACCCAACGACTTTTGCGAATTAGCCCTGACACATAACAGCTTGAGTGCTGTTAAAAGAACCACTGTGGTTTTATGGATTGCTCTGAGGAAAATAAACATCCAAATGGTGCCTTTGAGTGCATATGTTGCTTTATTGTTTTACTCAAGTGTAACTGCGTAACTGTACTATGAAGAAATAAACATCATGACTATTTTTCAAACCTACAATAGCTCCTTAGTTGGCATTATTAAAACGCTGTCAGATAAATTGATTTTGGCAAATTATTGATTGAATATTGAATAGATTGATCCAAATCCACTGTTAGTTGACATTGATATATTAAAGATGAACTGGTGGGATGGGGGTCTGCAATCTGTTTGTCTCCATGATGTTACTTTGTTTTGAATGCTCCACAATATGGTATTAAAGTTATCTGTCTTAACATTTGTTTTATTTTCTCAAACATGCCTTAAAAACAAATCAGTGTAATCTCCCATTTGTCCAGGAGTGATGCATTGTTGATAAGGTTTGAGAGGTTTAGTCATCTAAAAATCAAGACGAGGCGACTTCCATCTGAAAGTAATTTTCAATCTGCAGAACTGCTCAGAGAAACTCAATTTTAAACTGCTCAAGGCTGATTAAGCCCTGCCCTGTGGGAGGAGTTTCTCCTGTAATAGTCTGTGCTTGTTAGTATGTTTACTCTGCCTAGTTTCACCTGAATCTACTCGGCTTTCGTTGCTGTTAGATCTAGACCATCAAAGTCTTGTTGTAGTCTGACCACTGTTGAATGCCTGGTTAGCACATGATTAGCTCGTTTTCTCAATTGACCAAGGGGAAAGGTGTTGTGAACAGCCGGCAAATGACCTCAAGCCACCATTTCTGTTTAAAGGGGATCCTCTTTTTCACAAAGAAAATCATCATTCACTCCTTTTTTAAACCATCTCTTTTACCTGCTTAAAATCTTCACCTCACGAAGTTAAAAAACAGACATTCTAATTGTTGGCAGAGTCCCCTCTCCAATGATTTGACATCTGCCTCTATGAAAAGAGATATGTTTAATGCTATACTATGGAACATGAAGGCAAAGCAATAACACCTCCATGCAGAAAAACAGGCAGTGGATCATTTACTAAAAGTTACATGTTGCACCTTTAAAGCATAGCGATTGCAAAACCTGCCCCTTTCTATTTTTCCACAGTCTATTGATGTTGCTTCTGTGTCCTACTTTTTGCTCTAAATTATTCTTTCATTGACCCACAACTTGGTCAGTGTGTTCAAGGACAAAACAGGAAATATAGCAATAACTAGCGCCATTGCAAGGTATGTTAGAGCTTCCTTCATGTTAGATCTTCTCGAAATACCACAAGCACAAGATGAAATACAAAAATGTGTGAAATACAAAAATGTTTTTTATTTATTTTTCTCCCTGCAACAATACTCCACTTTCTCTTACATAACGTGTCAACAGTATCAAGCCAAGTTGTCTCGCGCTTTATGGCATTTTCATCTGCTGCTGTAAATGTTATAAAACTTTGTGTTGTCTGTGGGTGAGAGGTGTTTGCTCCGATTTGGTGCGACACCAACTGACTCAAAATAAAGGGAAAGGAATTATCAAGCCATACCTTAATACAATACAAATATTATAATTGTATAGTACATCAACGGAAGCATTTTAGGAACTCTCAGAGATGGGAACACTTTTAGTTGAATTATTCTTGCTCTGGTGAAGAAATTTCACATTCTCTATTTTTTTTCCTAGAAACATTTCTTAAACATTGGTAACTGGTACGTTTAATGCAGGGTAAGCAAAAGATAAATCAATCAATCAATCAATCAATTAAACAAACTTTATTTATAAAGTGCTTTTCATACAAGCCTAACCCAAAGTGCTTTACAGTGCATTAAAAACATTGTGTGTCCATCGTAGAAAAGTTTTCAGGGGTTGTCATCCGGATGCTGTTTGAAGATTGAGACGTTTCGACTTCTATCCAAAAGTCATTGTCAATCGACAATACACAGTCACACAAATGTCCTCACACAGCCTAAAATATATGAGGCTGAGTACAGTAAAACCAGTTGAAGGAGAACCATCAGAGGAGCCGTCTGCACCAGAAACAGAGAGTCGTCTGCAGCCACAGGACACAGACTCAGGGCCCAGAGGAGAGATGAGGCACACACCAAACCTCCACCAGGGGCCCATGAGTCAGGGCCCAGGAGCCACAGCCGACCACCGCTCCCAGTACAGAGAGCCCCTTAGAGGAAACACTAGAGAGCCAAAAAGTGATCAAAGAATGTATAATAATATCTATATAATCTATAAATAAGAGAGATGATAAGGAAATAAAGAAAGAATTTGATAGAAATATGATAAAACTCAGAAAATAAATACATATAAAATAGTAAGTGAGTACAATAGATAGATAGAATAAATAAATTATATAAGTAAGATTTAACAAATTAAATAATACTAATCGAAAGCTAAGCTAAAACGGTGTATCTTGAGCCTGCTCTTAAAAACCTGAATGTTCTCTGCTGTCTTAAGCTCCTCCAGCAGGCCGTTCCGCAGACGAGGGCCATAGCACTGGAAAGACCCCTCACGGTGTCCTGACTTTGGGAATGACTAGGAGCCGGCTGCCGGAGGAGCACAGGGGCCCAAGGAGGAGCGCAAGGGCCACAAGGGTTCATGTGGTAAAGCAGCTCTGGAAGATAAGAAGGACATAAAGACATTTAAAGACCAGTAAAAGAACCTTTAAAAATATATTTTTAAAAGATGATTTAGCACTTTGAAAATGATTGTTTGCCATAATCTGATGTCTTATTTTTGTTTAAGTGTAGAAAGGTAGTTTTGGCAGGTTTATATTACATGAGCAAACATTAATTGAATTTTGAGTATGTCCATATTGCCTATATTCACAGACGTATGCATGCAACTGCTAGGTCTTTTCCATGGGTAAACACACAGGACCAGCCAGACCACCAGCAGCCTGTTGCTAGGTTACCTCTTTAGTGATTGCTTCTCATTCATCCAAACAAACAGCTCCTGTGTGACTCTCTCACTCTTACACACACACACACACACACACACGCATGCACACATACACACGCATGCATGCACACATACATACGTGCACATACACTGCATGCGTGCTGCACACATACACAGTCGCCTGCACACATATGCACATACACACACACATGCCTGCATGCCTGCACACATGCACGCATGTCTGCACACATACACCATGTCTGCGCATGCATATGCACACATACACACGCACGTAGCACACCACATACACACGCACGCATGCACACATACACACGCACGCCTGCACACATACACACGCACGCCTGCATATGCACACATACACACGCACGCCTGCACACATACACACATACACATACACACATACACATGCACGCATGCATATGCACACATACACACTGTGGCCTGCACACATACCTGCACGCATGCATACACACACGCCTGCACACATACACACATCTGTATACACATACATGCACGCATGCATATGCACATTCTGTCTACTACCACATGCACAGTCTTTCACGCACGCATGCACACTGTCTACACGCGATCTTTTACACATACACACGCACGCATGCACACATACACACGCACGCATGCACACATACACACGCACACATACACACGCACACATACACACACACATACACACGCACACATACACACGCACGCATGCACACATACACACATACACACACTGTCTGTGTCCACCTGCCTTATACACACACGCATGCACATACACATACACACATACAAATGCACGCATGCACACATACACATGCACAATATATGTCTACATGTCACACATACACATACACGCGATGCACACATACCTGTATGCACACATACACTACCTTGTCTACATGCACACATACACATAAGGTGTTTTCTCACATTATGGTACCAATGTGGATGTGTGGATATTTGCTAGCCTCCTCTCAGTGCAAAATGCAATTCTAAATTAGTAAATAGTTTCAAAATTTTTGAATTGCTGTGTATAATTGTGTATCATTGTAAAATATTTTTTATGTCCAGGTTTGCAGAGCTCAATTGGAGTAGAATGAAGGAAACCAAAGACTTTGGTTTTCTTAACTTGTTAAACATTTAAATGTTCCATAGAATAAAGAAGCTAAGGCATTTTCACACATACCAGCACCAAGAACCAAACCCCTACTTCTCCCAGTCCCTGTTTAGTTTTAGGAACCACCCAATCCCCATCGCTTGTCACAGCGATCTCATAAAACTTTGATCCTGCTCCTCTTAAGGTCTGTAAACCTGCACATAAAACAACAACGCAAAAAAGTTGTTTTTTTGTCAGAATTGTAGTTACTACTTACTAATTGATAATTGTATTTTTGGGGCTACTGTGTCCAAGTTATTATTACTCTTTTGCATCAAAAAAGTTTGAATCAGAAAATGAATAAAAAATATTTTCCAACGTTGATGTCATTGATGAATCAGCTCACTTACCCAGATATAGAAAACAACTAGCTTCGGCTTGCTGTCTTATCTTCTTTCTTGTGTCCCCTGCCGATTTGTTACTCTGTTTCCACTCACAGAGATTAAATCCAAGCATTTGTGGCATCAGGGAGCAATGCTGGGAAAAATAACTTTGTTCAAAGCTAAGCAAAGTGAAATGACATGTGGAATCAGCAGGTTGTGACAGTCTGTTTTGCTTCCTCCGGGACATGTCTCTTGGATAGACTTTCTTTTTACTTGTTTTCTTTTTGTAAAAATTACATACATATTGGACAAAACATTTCTGATGTAAATCTTGCTCGTACAGACCATAGAAATATAACCCCGGGCTCACAATGCACACAATGCAGCTCCAGTGCAGCTTTTCCGTAGCATCCAAAATACGAGAAGAGCATGCCACGCACTGTAACCCTGACCCCATTTCAAAAGATTTAAACTGATAAATGCAGATGAAAGAAATAACCACTTTGAGGGTTGTTTTGAGGTTCAAGTAACATTATTAGAAGGTTAAAAGCTCACAAAAGTCAATTTCGCATAATATGGGACGTTTAAACTAAACTTGAACCTATAATGTCACACATGTTTTAAATTCAAACTGTGCACAGATTCTACAGCACAGTGGCTGTTCCTTTGTAAACCCTGAGTGCACCTGTCTGCTTGGCCTGCTGTCTTTAACGTTTCTGGGTGCTTCAGAAATGACTGTAACGGGCAATGGTTCACTATGATGCTGCAGATTGCGGTCAAAGGAGTGACATTTGGGGACAGAAAAACAGGGACACACAGCGAGGCTATTATTGCTGTAGCAGGAGGTGTGAAATGGTTTGGGGAAGTAAACACGCGGACGGCAAACAGAGTGCAGCTGATTTAAAGGTGCTGAAGTCCCATGAGTGTGAAAGAAACACGGGAATGGGCACAGATTAGTATGTTTGCGATTCATTCTTTTAGGGTAACAATGAAAGATGTTGTGTTGTTTTAAATGTGCATGTTTTTCAAGGTATATTTTTAAGAAGTAAAAACACCCGAAGAAAAAGTATAGCTAGATATGTTAAAATGTCATACTGGGGAACAGTCCAGGCAAAGTGAACTTACTGTGTTTGCTCCATCCTGTGATACTATGTCATTTTTTTTTTTTTTTCACTTCAGAATGAATTAAAACATTTAAATATATTTTCATTTCATAAGAGGAAAACCAATTACTGGCCTGAAACCTGCCAATCAACACCCACTTATCATTAGTCACTCAAATAATACAGTTTAATCTACAGAGGGACCAGCAGAGGCTAAATTGTTTTGTGTGTGTAAAAAGTCACATTTGAATACTACATTCACCAATACTTGCAATGTATTTATCTCACTCTTGTCTCTTTCCAACTTTCCAGCAAAAAACTGCTCCTATTTTAAACACTTCACGTCGGGGGAAGAGGCTGAAGTGTTTGAAGTAAAGACACAGAAAGGTGGGTGCCAAACTCAGATTACCACAATTTCTCTTGGATCTCTTTCAGTCCAAAGAGATTAAGGCCAGTCCAGAAAAAATGGTGTTTAGTTCGCGATTGATTATGAAATGCCTCATTTTCAAATGAAACCATTAAATCAAAGAGAACTTGCTTCACATTTCACACAAGATGATTCTCTAATAATAAAGATGACATTAAGATGACTCCTTCATCTGCACTTTGCTGGTACATCTGGTGTAGGCTACTGGAGATAGGAATTACATCACACTTACTGTTTAGTATCATCGTAAACCAATGGAGAGCTAAGGAACTAACAAATATATAGTCTGACACTACAGTGTGTTAGAGCTATCATCAATCCTTTTGCTTACTTTTTAACAATATTTCTTTAATATTAACTTGTTGGTGTTGATGGTAAACTTCCAAAACCTACTGTGTTTTGAATAACATGTTTGACACTCAGGGGTGCACGGTGGCAGAGCGGCTAGAGCGTCTGCCTCCCAATAAGGAGATCGTAGGTTCGAATCCCAGACCACCCCAACATCGTGGTATTGAATTCCGAACCACCCCAACATCACACGATCTCTCTGGGTGGAGTCTGCATGTCCTCCCCGTGTTACCGTGGGTTCTCCCCGGGTTCTCCGGCTTCCTCCCACCGTCCAAAGACATGACTGTGTAGGTTAATTGACAACTCTAAATTGTCCCTAGTGAATGAATGTGAGAGTGAATGATTGTCTGTCCTTGTCTCTGTCTCTGTGTTAGCCCTGCGACGAGTTGGCCACTGTCCAGGGTGTACCCCGCCTAAGGCCCAAAGTCACTGGGATAGGCTCCAGTCACCCGCGACCCCTAACGGGAATAAGCGGTAGAAAATGAATGAATGAATGAATGAATGTTTGACACTCATATATTATTTATTTTACTACAGAAAAGTGTCGAAGAATTATAGAAGTAAAAACTTGAGCAAATCCAAATGTATCATTTAAATGTATCTTGGCAGCAATCTTCCACATAAGCATGGATTTATACACCAGACAAAGAACATTACTGAAAATATAGCAAATATTAGACAGGTCACAGAGGAAGCAGAGCCCTGAGCTGCAGCATTAGAGTGAGAGCGGATTCTACAGCCGGCATATCACCATCTCAGATCTGAAATTAAATACAACACAGTCAGAATCATTTCATTCACAGTGTAAGTGTTTGAAGGGTCTGATCCTCGTTATGCTGATCTGAACAATATGGAGGTGGGCAGACTCAGAGAGAGGATGTTGTGAGCCGTAGCATTATTGCCAGTCTGGATTAATGACTGTTTTTTTTTTGTTTGTTTTTTTAAGTGAGGCTAATTCAAGGGCTAATTATGTGTGTCATAACTTGCCTGTGTGCAATATTGAAACAATTATGTGTAAGCGGTAATGCTGCCCTCTGTATGTCGCTTCCCACTCACTGTAGTCGCAGTACTTTGTCTTGCTCTATCTCTCCCCAGAGTGTTTTTGCAACAGCAATTTTAGTCTGTTCCATGGTTCTCATTTTGGACCTCGTCATTATTTTCAAACTAAATGTTTACGATTTTAGGAGTGTAATGAGCACTTGAGAATATGTACATTCACGATGTATTGATGTCTGAATTAGTGTTGAATTAAAAAAGAGATTATCATCACTTAAGATTAGATTTAGTGAGTTAGGGTTGATGCACTGCTTGAGGGCAATTCATCAACCCTGACTCACTCCATGCAAACATGTTCCTACAAACAGTGCTTTTACAACACTTTCTATTCTTTTTTCCCTCAGAGTACAATATTTCTGCAGCAGCCATCGCCATCTTCAGCCTCTTCTTCATGATTCTGGGCACTCTCTGTGTGGTCTTCTCATTCGGGAAAGGCCGGGACTACCTGCTGAGACCGGCTGGGATGTTCTTTGCCTTTGCAGGTCAAACACACAACGCCGGGGCAGCTCAGGCCTTTCAGTGTTACTAATAGAGTGTCACGATCACACGCACACGCACACGCACACACACACGCACACACACACACACACACACACACACACACACACACACGCACACAGGATGGTACCTGCAGCTCATTTAAGACATGACAAAAGCAATTTTTTCACCCGTCATTTGAAGGTGGCAAGGGCTGATAAATGATTTCAGAAGTTGTAAATTAGATGTGATGGCTGTGATCTTTCTGAAGTTTCTTTCTTTCTTTCTTTTTTTCAATTTTTTTATCTGAAAACGTAAGGATGCTCATTTTGCTCAATTAATTTGAGGTCATTTTACAGTAATATGCCATTGTCACAATCAAAGGGGGAAGAAACTGCATGCGTATGATACAGCATTTTTGATCATCCAAAAAACCAAGATTGAGTATTTGTACTGAACAGAACTGGGACATTTTGCCACAACTTATTTGATTAATCAACAATCGTGCTTATTCGGGTCACAATATAATTGTAAGAATTAGAAAATAATAATTGTGACTATTAGAGAAGTTAAGTGTAAAAGTCTTTTCGGTTGAATTTGTACTATTTAGTATAAATATGTTGTTTTTTAAAGTGTTTCTTTATATCACAATAACTTTTGCATTCCAAAAGTTTGATTTCATAAAGCTGCTCACATATTATTGGAACAGTTATGCATTGAAGATGCTGTACCTGAATGTTACTTTTTTGAAATGTAAAAAACAGACCTAGTTTTTACAGCAGTCACATTTCGCTTATGCAGTCCCAGCATCCTAAATATTCTCAAAGTCTCAAAGCCAAGAGCCAGTTTTGCCATCCCAGGTGAAGCTAACAAACAATAGCATGCTAACAGCCCACTTCCTGCTGCTCGACAAATAAAATGCTCTATAAATAGATGCAGACAAAGCTCTTTGGTCTCATTTGTTTTTTCACATTTCAAAACAGTAAAGGTACTGCACCTTCAAAATGAAATAAAATTTAGGATTTTACTTTTGTTTTGTTTGTGTTAATAATTATGAATAACGGTTATACCAGGAAAGCAAAGCACTTGCACTTTTAGGATTTGCACTTACCTAATAATTAATTAAGTAAATTGTGGGCTATGCAAGACCTGCCAATCAACTCCCACATTTTATTAGTCACTCAAACGCGCTAATCACCGTAAGTACCTTCATTTGAGGCAGTGTTAAAAATATGAGCCGGAGTTTGGTCTTCTCCGACATGGCGGGCAGTGTTTTGAAACAGTTGTGATGGCACCTCTCACCTCACAGCTGTTTTGCCTCCGCAGGCCTGTGCATCATCATCTCTGTGGAGGTGATGCGCCAGTCTGTCAAGAGAATGATTGCCAGCGACGAGACCATCTGGATTGAATACTACTATTCGTGGTCCTTCACCTGTGCCTGCGCCGCCTTCACCCTCCTTATCCTCAGTGGCGCCGCCCTGCTGGTCATCTCGATGCCGCACATGCCCCGCAACCCCTGGGAGACATGCATGGATGCTGATCCGGAGGTGCTAGACTAAAGGATCACAGGGAAGAGTTTAAGAAATGCAAAATGTACAGTAACAGCCCTTTAACGTTTGAATTGTATGCAACAACAAAAAGGTTGACTTCTTTAGTTGCAAAGTTTGAAAGTTCTTTTTTATGTTACAAGGTAGTAGTGTGTCTATCCCTTTAAATATGCTTTATAATCATTTAGAGGCAATCTTTTTTGTGAAATAAAAGTTTGTCAAATTTAGAAAGTGAAATACAGGCCTTAAATGTACAGCGTGAAACATCTGTTAAAGATCAGAGGTCACTTATGGGAGAGCTCTGGATCAACTGAATCATTTTAAGTCCAAATTAAGACAGTGATTGACAGAAAGGTGATGAACAAGGCAAGCATGATAAAAATGTACAACATCTGTTCAAAATTAATGAGGGGCTATTTTTATTTTACGTATTTGGATTCAAAAATCACATCCTGCACAGGTGAATGACAGGACTGAAAGTAGTTACTACTTTTTCATTTGTGTTTTTAATCAGCTGATGGAATGGTCAAATTAATCATATTTGATTGTATCCTGAATACGCTGAAAAAGTGACGGAAGTGGTTGTATTGTCCTAATTGTCTTCTGTCAACCTTTTCAATATTTTATTTACTCGATGTAATCCCTCATTCATCCAGGCGTGTTCCATCATAGAAAAGGTTACAGGACGTTGTTTGAAGATCGATCTTCAAACAACGTCCGGATGACAACCCCTATAACCTTTTCTACGATTATATTTACTATCAAACATTTAAATTACATTGGCTTAAAGCAAAATTATTACTTCAGGATTGCTAAAACTGATCAGAAAACTGTGTTGGAACATAGTCTTATTTATGCTTAATCCAATGTACAGTGATCCCTCGCTGTATCGCGCTTCATCTTTCACGGCTTCGCTGCTTCACGGATTTTTTTTACAGTGCGGATATTTTTACAGTGCATCCACCGAACTACAGCGCACGCACAAGAACGGGACCCTTTGAGTCGTTCATTGCAGTTCTCAAATATAATCGAAGGTGGCATATCCGTTTATAGAAATCTTCTTGCTCAGAAAAAGAAAGAGCGCCAACAACTACCCCTAACCTGCGCCTTCAGTAGAGACAGACGCTACAGCGGAGCGGAGTCAGGACCAAGAGGCACAGCTGGGACATACGCGTGAAATACGCGAGTGACAATGTTTCCAACCTTGTATTACTATATTAAAATTATTGTTTTAAACAAATTTTGGGCTTTAAAACAGGTTTTGGTTTTTGGTTTCATTCCATAGTTCAGTATTGCATTGTAAAATAATAAAAAATAAAGCTGTGACTACTTCACGGATTTCACTTTTCGCGTGTTATTTTTGGAACGCAACTCCCGCGATAAACGAGGGATCACTGTATTCTTTTTTTTTATTATTACTAAATGATTATAATATTATACTTTTATACTAAAACATAAAGATTAAGCAATGTTGCACTCATGCTATCATTACTGTACATTTTATTTGCATTAAAACATATTTTAAACTTCACTTTTTAAGTATAAAATTTTGAAAATATACATCCAAAAACATGAATGCCATACAGTTAACCACATCAATAAAAAGTTCAACTGAAATAATACAGTTTTAGGACTGATTATGTACAATGTAATTCAAACTTGAGAAATTGTGTATTTGAGATAAATTACCTGTTTATTGCTCAGCGTAATAGTGTTTAACTGCGCTGCCCGTTCTGTCCCATTTAGCGAATGCTTCGCTGAGTAGTAAATGCAAGATTATGTTTACTTAAGGTAAATTAACGTTGTAAATGTAAGCTGTTACAACCCCCTCTGCTACAGCTGCCTGACAAACACAGAGCTCTATTAGGCCTAAGTCTGCTCTGAGTGAAGACGTGAATCACTCTAATGCCACTGTCCTGCTGCTCCCCCGGGACGCTGCAGATCAATGAGGCCATTGATCGTCTGGAGAGGCCCAACTGGTCCCACACTCCTGGTTGGGATTGGCCATTGATTTTGGGTCAGTGTTCAACAGCCGGTGCCCCAGTGCATGATATTATGCACAATGGCCTCTGAACCCCTGGACTACACTTCATGCAAGTGTCAGTGAGCATAAAGATAAAAACATTTTTGAACGAGTATTTAAAAATACAAACCATTATAGTCAGTTATATGCCAAATATATACAATAGTTAAATATGCGTTTATTTAATTTATTTAAAATATTTAATCATTGTGATCAGTGACAGAACTAAGTTTATGAACTTTTGTCAGCTGTCAATTTGAGTACAGATTTTATACAATTTTATACTGGAAATAGCAATAGCTGTATTAACACAGTAACCTGTGACACACAAATATATTTTCGACATTCATCCTATTCCTTTATTAAATAGCAAGTTGTAATTTTATACTTACATGATTTTAATTACTATTTACTCCTATGTTGCTGCTATAGATATTATTGCTTTGAGAATCTGAAAGCATAAAGTATTTTCTCTGTTTCTTCCTGAAATAAACAGCACGGAAAGACATGAGTCGTTTTTGTGTTGTGATTTAGCCCCCAGACACTCAGACATTCTCAAGGTATCACTGAACAAAAATGGAAATTGAACTCGTCTTTATCCCTGTGTCATTGCTCACACAAAGTCACCCTGGTCTGAGATGCTCTCAAGCAGACCATGTGGTTCAACTGAGAGATAAAGCTTTTGGAAATGCTCTGGAGACCTGACACAAGGAGAGCGATGGTGTTGTGGGGGATGAGAGGGGTCAAAGTGAAAGTAAGAGATGCATGAGGCTCCACTAATTATTCATGGCCAAAGCACCAACCTTTAACTCACCAACCTGTTTGCCACATACGGTCAAAAATAGATAAACAATAATTGCAAAACTCAATTTGATAACTTTAATTTCCGACATGTAAAATACTTTAAACAAATAATCAATCATACTTCATGAATACTACATGAACATAATTAAGGAATACAGTCAATACAGTTCAGTGTATTCAAAAGAAAGAAGTATA
Organism: Rhinogobius similis; assembly: GCA_019453435.1. Lineage (NCBI taxonomy): Eukaryota > Metazoa > Chordata > Actinopteri > Gobiiformes > Gobiidae > Rhinogobius > Rhinogobius similis. The sequence goes on from CM033631.1 coordinate 24,520,867, forward strand.
AACTTTTTTAATCTTACCCCTAAGCAACGTCCTTATGCACATTATACTTCTGTGTCTCTTCAGACACAAGAATTCAAGTCCAGAATTTTACATCAAATATTAAACATTAAAAGCCCAGCAGCCAGTATTATAACATATTATTAACAAGGTGGCATATAGTATGTAACGTAAATAAACTGTTTATTTGTCCTCATTTACAATAATGCGGTGATGGTAAATACATTGTCTCTATTGATATTATTTTCCCTTGCAATATTAAATAATATCTGTAATAATATACATACAGCGTATTCACTCTTTCCAGTGGCTCTTTTGTTCCTCCTCTCTGTATCTTGTGAAATGCTCTATATTTTGTAAAAAAAAAAAAAAAAAAAAAAAAAAAAATATATATATATATATATATATATATATATATATATATATATATATATATATATATATATATATATATATATAAATGATAATAACAATAATAACAATAATAATAAATAAATAAAACATTTGATGATTTCACAGGTTGTAGGCTAAAGAATGGGCCATCTCCTTAAAGGTGCCTGGAATGTTTCAAAGTTTGGCGTTGAACTTATTTATCGCTACAAATATATATAATGCCACCCGACCAAGTTACACGCCAGATCTGCACCTATAACTGAATAAAAGCAGCTGTGGAACATTTCAGGCAAATTTAACATGTCATGGAGACAAACAGGTGGCGAATCTCCCACCAGAAAAGTTACACCTTGTGTTTTAGGTGAGCAAAAACGAGTGTGGAAACAGTACACTGGATTCATGGATTAAGTAGAGAAGATATACAGTATATGTATTTAAATTTCACACTTAATGAATTATTCATGACTGTTTTTCTGCTTTCATTTATGGCCACTTTTACACATTTTTTAGATTATTTACAATGATTTCACCACCTTCATTGACTATATTTGTTCACATTTGTTCTGAGCAAACATGAATATTATGGTCTACAGCTCGCACACATAAAATGTGTGTACATACAGTATATTCATTTTGTACTTAATTTGTTGTTTGTTTAACTTGGTACTCATCTGCCCAGGAACTGCAGATGCACTTGTTATAATAAAACTGATACTCAGTGTGTATCCGAAATGGTTACTGACAAAGAATAACTAAACCTTGCAAGACTTCTACAAGTCTATCTGCCAATCATCATTAACAGTAAAATACTTTCTGTGATGGCCCCAAGCCTTGATAAAAGCATATGTGAGAGTACATGCATACATTACCTGAGTAACTGGGTCTGAATATTTGGCCCACCCAGGTTTAGCGCGGTGGAACGGGGCACACCCCTGCCTCGCCACTGTGTTTCCGTCGTACTATCTCCCTGCTCCAGTGCTCTCCTGAGCAGCCACTCTGCCGTCTAATGACTCGGATCGCGGTGACTGTCGAGAGGAGATAGAGCTGTAATAAAGTGGTCCAGCTGTATCTCCCTCAAGGACCTCAAACTACTGCACTCTCCTCAGTCAGAGGAAAGGGCCATGCCCTGAGAGCATATATGCTGTTGGAAAACCTTGAAGAAGAACTTTCAGAGGATTCACACAACATTACAAGCACAAGATTTTACGTCTTGCATGAAGATGTAACTGTAACATGTACTGTATTCACAGAAAACAATGTTGATTATGGATAGATGAAACTCCTTTATATTTTTATATCTGCTGATGGAATGGTCAAATGAATCATAACTGATGGTATCCCATATTGGAGTGCACACTCAGGTCTCATGGCAGATGAGCTATATTTTCTGTGCTGCCCACCAAAGAAAAAACTGGACTCTTGCTTTAGGTTTAGGACACACTTAATTGGAAAGTTGTGACATTTATAAATTCAGTTAACAGAAATAAAGCCATTTAGCTTGAAGAGTTTCTCTCATGACAAATGAGCTACTTGGATTCAAACATCCTTTCTTTGAAATCTGATCAATATAGAGTTCCACTGTTTTAATCAACAGCCCAATCATCAGATCATCAGATAAATCAACACCATCCTGAATCATATCACATCTGTATTAGTGTATTATCTTAAAAATCTACTTCCACCAAAAGAACAAAGCAAGTACTTCGGCAGTGCTGGCGACAAGAGCAAAACCGCTATAGTTTAGTAAATTGTTAATCCAAAACTGTTTTCACAATCAATAGGAGGTAGAGGTGGGAGAAAAGGTCATGTAATAATTGCAGATACACACACAGAAGAAATGATTGTTCAGAGCAATGAACACCCGAGCATTAGTCACAGCAGCCCTTGTGTGGAAAGAGAGATTAGACGAGTGCCATTATGTTTTTACATGAGGTAACAGCAGCAGGAAGTGAACAAAATGCATGAATGAACCTCAGTGACAAAGGAACAATTGCAAAGGGGGAATTGTTTCTGTATGGTGTTTGGATTTCATTTTTAGAGGCTTCACCACAGGTCCAGTTGTGTCCAAAGGAAGGGGCGATTTCAACATTAATGTGTACTCGCTTACATCTTTTATTTAGTTCAACGAATAAGACCGACTAGTAAGCAGAAATAATTAACATATCCCAGAAAATTGAAGAGCAAGGTCCCACGCAGCTCATTGGCTGATTGTGCTTTTGGATGACGCTGGCAGTCGAAGCTCTCCATCACGCAGACCAGTGACTCATACGTGGACCGACGTGGGAGGGGAGTGCAAGCAAAGTTTTTTTTCAGTTTTAATTTCAATTTGTTCAACTCGGGTTACTGCTTCCTATTTAAGCTTATTTCATAACCATGGCAACAGAGAAAAGAAGTAGGAAGTTGTGGCGATGCAGATCATGATTTGAATTACTAAATTGTTGTGATTCTTTGTGAATTGTAGCTTGTGTAAGGTAGGCTAAAGTTAGTTTGTAACTTTAGACTAACAGGGACTGCGTTACCAAACTTTATTTTCATAGTTGAGTACATTTAGTTTTACTGCTGTTATAAAAGCAGAAAATAAAATTAGACAAATATGTGTCTAATAATAAAGTATTTCATTGGTCGCAAACCTGGAAGCAAGAGGTGTTGTATATTGTATGAGTGTTGTTGGTCTGCTTAATCTTATATTGTCTGTCCATTTTTTTTTTCCCAACTTGAACATAACACTGATAGTTTAAAACATTACATTATACGTTTAAGTTAAAAACATACAGCAACGCACTGCAAACAGATATCCACCCTTTTAACTACTTTCTTTTACGTCTCTTATACGTACTTATTGCATTAGCTTTTATGTATTTCTTAAATGTCATTCTTTGATTTCTTTGTCAAAAAAAATTCCATGAATTAACTTTTACAGCAATGTACTTATGCTGTGAATCCAGAAAACGTGCCATAGTGCGAGAGTTAGGTTGGCTCCTCCTTTTGCGGTTTGAAGATTGGTTAATACATTATGTCTAAATTATTTTTCTCTTCAGGTTGTCCACCCACAGCTCGTTCTTCATTGACATTTTTATTCTTACCTTTCACATGAGTGCGTCACTGAATGCCTCATGCTTCCTTTCTAATCTTTGATATCTGCCTTACAATTAGTCTTTTCCGTTTTCTGAGAGCGGAGAGCAAGAAATCGTTGGCACCAGCAAAGTGACAACGCAGACAGCACATTTCATCCGCTCTGCTGTAAACCACTTCACAATGGGAAGGACGCTGATTGATGTCATAACCCAATTGAGAGAAAAATACCGAGACTTAACACTTTACTGTGGCTTGTTTGCTGCACTAGCGGTTGAGTTTGTCTGTTTCGTCGTGCACTTATCAGAGAGACAGAAAACACGCGGGCCATGTAGCTTTGTCTTGCCAATGACATATCGCTCCACACCATCAGAGAGCCATTCTTGAACTGTCTAGTGTAGTCCCATCATTTAAAAAAAAGAGGCTGTGAGCAGATAACAACCAGGTGCTGAGGAACTAAATACACTGACGTCTGGATTCAGAGGCCACACGACTCGCTCTGTTTATGGCTGGGAAATGCAGACAAACAGAATTCCCTGATCACACGCACATTTTCACAGCTAATCCTCAACACTTTTAATCCGGTGCGTGTGCGGCGTTCAGGTGTGAGCAACGGATCTGCCACAAGCTCTGTCAACCCTGCTGTATGTGCACGTGTCAGCTACAAACTCATTTAGAAAACAGTCGAGGATCGGTCATGCAGAGCGCGGAAAACAAAAGCAGCATTTTCAAATCTGATCTAAACAATATTCTCTGAGGGCACACGTATCAATCATTTACAAAGCTTGCGTAAGATTAAAGGCATGAGCTAGTATGGCGTTAGACATTTGTTTTTCAGTATAAAACAAGAAAAAAATGAATCCATGCAGTCCGTCTCCCAATTGTAAAGCACTGATGGACTAAAGCAAAGTATGTAACCTGCCACCTTTTTTATCCCCATTTCTATTCACAAGTTATAATGTAGATGTAATGTCTTTTTTTGGTGCTATTTACTGACCCCAAAGCTCTTCTTGGTTCAGAATTTCTCCATTATGTTTTAGGTTTTTGATTCTTCCTTTTGTGCTTTTTTCTGCTCAAATGAATTGCCCTTGATGGGATTAATATTAATCTTTTAATAAAGTCAAGTGAGTCACATTTTACTTTTGCACAGCGATGCGTATCTGCCCTGACTGTGTGCCCATGAAGAGTCACTTTAAAATAATTAAAAGTTCCTATTGTTGTCCTAAGTTGGACTATACTCTTTTTACTAAAACACAGTTGAGATATTTAAGATTTTGCTAAACAATTTGCAAATGTTATCCCAGTTAAGTCATTTTTAGGTTTATAATTTGACTTCCTGATCGTAATTGTGACATCACACTAGAAGATGTCATAACTGTTACCTAGAAACCAGTTTGTACACTGGGCCAAAACTCCTCCAACGTTCACAGAAATTATTATGTCAAATAAAAGCAAATGAACCCCTTTAAATTAATGTTTAAAGGGTCAGACAAAGCTGTGTTTTGCGTGTAAATGTGTCAACTTTTGTGGATCTAATTCTGGGTCTCCCTGGTGTGATGTCATATATATGCTTTAGATCTCTGCACTACTGCCTTTGTTTTCGACATATTTTGCCACTTTTCCTCACAAACCACTTCTTGATTGGTGTAAAATGATCATTTATTTTTACAACAGGTATTAAAGCACCAAATAAAAACAAAATTAGAAAATCATTAAACCCCTTAATAGGCACTTTAAAGGTGAACTAGGCAATTTGTTTCATGAGGAAGTGCTCCGTAGAGATGTTTTTGCTTTGCTTGAAACGAAAAACATCTGACCTGTAACTGGACCTGGTGAGGTCACACAAGGTCCATGGAGTGTTTAATGCCACCGTGGAACATTCCAGGCAAAGCAATAACCCCTCAGAGACAAGCAGGTGCACAGCAGACCATCATGAGAAAAATGTCAAGTCCTTCATAAACACCATGGCAGTCCCAAGACTGCAGAAACGGATTGTCTGGTTTGCAAATTATTACAAAATCCACAAACTTGGAATGATCCTCAGTGACACGATGAAAAAGTAAAAATAGTAAGATATTAATAAATGGAAGTAGTTTTGATGTTTAAGGTGTAAGGGCATACACACAATTTACACACAAAAACAATAACAAAGAGCATTGACAGGGAATCTGGACTTCAACAGAGTCTTGGATTGAGTCATACGATTTTCACATTCATCTAATGGACAGGCGAAAGAATTTACTGATTTACCGACAGAGAGTCTTTGTTCCAGCGGTGAAGAAAGACCTGAAGATCTCCCCTTAGCGCTCCAGAGACAACATGATCAGCCACATCTAAAGCTTTGTTAATTGAGCTTTCCTTTCACTCCCCTCTCAGAGTCCCTTTGTTTGAACTGTGCCCGTCCTTTCCTTTTCTCTGTTCTTTGTGTCTCACGGGGAATACATTTTCTTCTTCATGCTACAAATAATTTTCCATCAAATACAATATTGCTTTGGTCAAAGCACAAAGACAGTCAAGTCATATGTGCACTGTAAATCTGGTTAAGCCCCTGCTCCGTCAGAAGGGTCCTCATTTGAGTGTTATTTCCTTTACTGTATTTATAGTTAAAGGATAAGTGTGTTCATTCTTCATTGGCCCGAGCCAGTAAACTGGCGAGGGACATTGTTCTTCGCTGGTTTATTGCTTATTATTTCGACCGTTTTCATACTCTTCGCGGCCCTTTTTGACCCAGTAAACATGCACGAAAAGTCTTCAATGGGGGTATAGTCGCGATCGGCCCGGAAAAAAATTTCGTACCGCGTCTCGAGAATGTCCGACCCGAACGAACGAGCAGCACCGGCCGAATCGGACCCCTATGGGAAATGGGGCGAGCAAATTTTGCCCGAGCGCCGCGAGGCTTCAGACAGTGATAGAGAACAGTGAACCAAGCAAAACATGACATTGGAGTAGCGGCCCTCGGACCAGCGCCGCAGCGGCCATATTGGGCCGGAAGTCGCCACGCCAGATTGACTTTTTTTGATAGACGGAGAACTTGGACTAGGGCTTTTGCCAAACGTGGGTCTGGCACACATTTATGCGATCGGGACACATTGAAATTCAATAGTAATCCACTTTTTTTCGGATATCTCAGATGGTCTCGCCGTGGCTCGCCATCGAAGAAACGCCTTCGTTCCTGTTTTCGATCGCATGTCGGCTACACGCTTGGTCTGACAGAGCTGTAATTTCAGTCACGAAGTGCGTAATTATGATCTGAATGTAATGCATTAATAAAAATAAATAAAAAGTACTCGCTAGCGCCCCTACCTATTAAGTCAAACATCGACTTTGTCCGATTTGGACGAAACTTGGGAATATGTCCAGTGCAGGGCGCCATGAAAAAAACTGAATTAGTGATATGGTGCATTTATCACCGTTGGCCACCAGGGGGCGCAAAGAGTGCTCACCAAATCATTTCAATAGCTCCTGCCGCGCACATGCATACTCCGATCGACATGAAATTTGAAACACTCGTAAACGTAAAGCTGCTTAATCCATTTATATGCGCACAATAACAATCAACCCTACGGCGCCACCTGTAGGAGCGCACTAAATTACAATGGGGAGAAAAACAATTACTTTGACTTTTATTAGTGAAAATTTGCAGACAATTCCTAGACGGCCTCCTGATCAGAAAAGCCAATGAGACCCATAGCCTATTTTTCACACTTTTGCCTCTAGAGGCCTCCAGAGCTCCTATTCATTGTCTATGGGACTCAGACTGTCTTCACACAAGGCTGCAATAAAAACAACTAAAACCTGCAGGACAGCCACCAAACTCAATATAGTGACTCCTTTTAAGGGACATTAATGGGTCATAACCGTATGTTTACTGAAAGCAATAAACAGCCTCTACAGCGCCACCTTTTGGGTGAGGCCTATGGAGAGGGAGACACATTACTTTGGAGAGGCCCATAAAATTTGGCAGAGTGATAGTACACATAAAAAGCACCCTAAAACATAATTGCTGCTCAGTCGTCAGACCAACAGCATGGCGGCCATATTGATTTTTATTTCACACGCCACTTTAACTTCTTATTTTCCATTGAGAACTTGTCCTAGGGTTTTGGGCCTAGATCAGTCTAACATACATTTTCCTGATCAGGACGCATTGAAATTCAATAAAAAACCAGTTTTTGGAGATATCTCTTAGGGTTTGCGCGTGACTTCCTTTCAAATATCGCCATCATTTCCTGTTTTTGTGCTTATCCCTCAGAGGCACTTGGACTGTGCCTACAGAGCCCAAATTGCCACCAATGATGGAAAATTGAATATTACACAAAATTGACCAGGGAGCACAGGACCACTAATAACTATAGCGCCCCCTACAGTTCACTTAAAAGTGTCCAGATTGTCCGATTGACACCAAATTTGGGGACATGATTCTTTGCTATATAAGATGCAAAAAAGTCAATGAGACCCATGGCCTATTTTTCACACTTTTGCCTCTAGAGGCCTCCAGAGCTCCCATTCATTGTCTATGGGACTCAGACTGTTCACACAAGGCTGCAATAAAAAACAACTAAAACCTGCAGGACAGCCACCAAACTCAATACAGTGACTCCTTTTAAGAGAAATTAATGGGTCATAACCGTATTTTTCCTGAAACTAATAAACAGCCTCTACAGCGCCACCTGTTGGGTCAGGCCTATGGAAAGGGAGACACATTTATTTTGGAGGAGGCCTATGAAATTTGCCACAGTGATAGTACACATAAATATGACCCTAAAACATAATTGGTGCGCAGTGATCAGACAAACGGCATGGCAGCCATATTGAATGTAATTTTAGAGGCGCCACTTTAAGTTTTCCATTGCAAAAGGGTCCTAGGTTTTTGGGCCCACATCAGTCTAACATGCGCTCTGATCAGGGCGCATTGAAGTCGATTAAAAACCAAGTTTTGATGATAGCGTTTACGGTATAGCTATGGTTCGCCATCGCAAATCGCCTTCATTTCCTGTTTCTTAAAATTATTCTCCAAGCCACAGGCATTGCCATACAGAGCACAAACTGTAACCACAGATGCAGAATCAAATATTAAAAAGAACAGACTCAGGAGCACTTGAGCACTTTTCAGTATAGCGCCCCCTGCTGGTCATGTAAAAGTACCAAAATTATCGGATTTCCACGAAATCTTGGAATCTGATTTTAAGTGTCAAAAGCTGCAAATAAGTCAATTACATCGATGTCCTATTTTGGCTCATTTGCCCTGGGGGGCCACGCATATTCCTCATGCATTTCCTATGAGACATGGCACAAGTCTATGGAGAGGCCAAAATTATTTAGAGCAAAGTCAGTGAAACTCGGCAGATGCATTATTTAGAGCATTCCGATAGAAAAAGTTAATTACATCGAAGTCAGGTTTTGAGCGGGTTTGCCCCGTCTGGAGAGCAGTGCCCGCCAATGCACTTCTATAGGGGCGCCACCGGTGTGAGTGGGGAGGGGATCACGAGGCCAGTGGCGCTCAGAGGAGGAGGACGGGACACCGGGGCGGTTTGGGACCGGTCGAGGACGCGTGGGAAGGCGGTCGCGCGCGGGGCGAGGGCCATCATCGCCGCTTTGCGGCTTTAATTTTATTTTGACTCCTTAATACAAACACAATATTTAATGTAAATGTAACGTGAATAGGCTTCTTGTTTGTCCAGTGAAATTTAGGCCATATCACCAACACTGTTAAAAGTCCCACAGGCAACTCACAATATGTGTTTTCCCACTGTATTAACCTTTACATTTTCTTGAATTTTTAAAATTCCCGTCCCCATTTTATGTGCGTTCACACGGAGCAGGAACTATGGGGATGGAATCACACTTTGGGCACTGCTCTGGAGCAGGTACTTTTCAATCAGACCAGGAACCTTTTTTGAAATACTTTTGTTTGTTTTCAGAATTTGTGTTAATGAAAGTAAACGGCATGATCATTCAGTCAATTAAAAAAAAGGTTTTTGATAAACAAGAGAAATCACTTGGACACAGTATCTCCAAAAACACAATTCTTAATTGGTAAATTCTGAACAAGTGTGAAAAATTGTGTTCCTTTTGATTGAGCTTTTTATGCATCAAAAGGAGCAGGCTTAAGGGAAAAAAGACTTTCTATTTTCAGCCACTTCCCTGCACCTGAACAAAATAGGGACTGGATATTTCCTCAAACCAAACAGGGACTGGGGAAATAGGGATTTATACTGGTATGCATCAAAGTCATTTTTACAGGGACCCTCTGTTAAAAAAAAAACTAAAAAAAACCAAAACATTATCTTACTGGATACCTCTGTTATTTATTTATTTTATTATATTATTATTATTTTACTGCTCGTTCTAATTAAAAACTATTAAATACATTGACTTTTGGCCCACCTCCTTGTTCATAATCCCTGCAAAGTGCCAGGAAATCATTTTGTGTTTCATGCAAAAACAAACAAATCCAAATAATGTTATTGTGTTTTATAACCAGTCTAGTCTCTTTGTTGCTTGTAGATTAACCCATTTCTCAGATTCAGCCATCTAAGGGCCCTCAAAGTGTCTTACCCACCAAGAAACAACCCTGACATTGTTTCACTGTCACGTTTGTTCCCAATGTTTTGTTTTTTCTTCTTTTACTTCCAGTTGAAACTTTCATGATCCACAGAAAACTTAACAAAACTTTAGTCACACGCTGGTGTTCCTCTCTACTCTGGCGCCTTTTAACTTCTCCTGCTTGACCGTGATTGGCTGATGTATAGCAACCAGTGTCTCCATAGTGACATGCAGGCAGCCACTCAGTGGTGAGAGGGGGGTAATCAGAGAGCCTAAAATGCACAGCAGCCACTGTGACAAAGCACAAATATTACATTGGTCAAAAGATGTGATTTTAGCTCCAGTCGCTATGTACAAAAAGGTCTCATTTACAAACATGAAAACCTTGCAAACACTGCAAACTAATAGCTGTGACATGGGGCACTTGTCACAGAGAAAAGCAAGCTGAGCCCCAAGATGAGAAAAACACGTCCTCATAGTAAAATTGCTCCCCTGGCAATAAGTTCAGATTTCATTATACATTATGCAAAGGACAATTTCCATCTCTGACTGAAATGTGTACCTCGATGGCAGTCTGACCCATCCACTCTGCAAATGGGAAGTCTGAAATGACAAGAAATGCATACATGAAGCTTATTTTCATGTCATTTCGAAAGTCACGATGCACCAAAACCACCAAAATCTAGCTACATGTTTGGGTTTGAGCTTGAGAATAGATTGGATATGAGCGTAGTCATGGAAACAGCCCTGACAGGGAAGCGTCAATCACTGCCTTAAAAGGTTGCATCTGCATGATTGATAAGCCTGGAGTGAACGCAAGGGAACAAAACAACATCATTATTCAAAAAGTTTATCTGATAAAAATGAACCACTTTGGTGCCATTGTCCTTGTGTTTGGTGTTGTGGCTAAATTTAATGCAAATTATTTCCTGCTCTCAGCCGTGTTGGGTAATTGAGGACCACTTGCCGGCTTGTTTTCCTGTGACCAGTTTTTTCACTGTGGGTTGTAACTTGTTTACGTCATTACAACTGGACCTTTTCAGAGGCAAAATGACCATATATCTAAAACTGCTTCTTTGCACGTGTTTAAGAAAAGTACTGATGAATAAATCAACAAGCAGTTTTATTCATTTGTTTGCAGCACAATATATTGTACCCAATCAATTTCAATTAGATCTTTATTTTGAAATGTCATTTAGCATTGTAATGTTGTTTTTTTTTACTTTATCTTTTATATTTTGCTGCCAGAGCGTAAGATTTCTGCATTATATATACTTTCGTTCTTATTGTTATGTTCCCATTTTAGAATTCGATGACTTATTGTTACTCTTTTAAGGATTAGGTCCACAAACTTACCGTGTCATCTGATTCAAATGACAACGGTGACTCTTTTTATGACTGAATGGCATCACATGCGACAGTCCATTTCCAGGCAATGACTTTTATAGCCTCAAAATAAAATAAAAAAATAATACTAATTTCAACTTTTGTCACGCTTATAGAGAAGACAGTGAAATGAGATGTAGTGGAATTGAAATCATATTCATTTACCTTTGTTGTAACATTGAAGATCTGTTTGGACTTGTGAAGTGCTCATGTAATGGATGTTTTGAAATTCCAAAGGCAGCAGCAAAACTCTCAGAAAAATAGTCACTTCACTTTTCTACAGAAACGTAAAAGCTTTTACTTTTCTCTGCTTTTCTCATTAATGCGGGTCACAATACAATACAGCACAATATGGAACAGAAGTTTGCCATTTTTTCATGTAAATGGTGATAAGCCTAATGTATTTTCACAAGGATTCTGGACTCTTGTTGGTGTCATATGCTGCTGAGAGGAAATATTAACTGTGTGAAAAACTGTGACAAAACCCACACAATCAGAGCAGTACTCTCCCTGTTCTCCCTGATCCTAATGTGACATAATCACCTCACAGTCTCCAGCCGTCCCTTCACTCGCCTCTGATAATGAACAGCCTCCTGTACAGCTCTATTGAGGTCCATTCCTAGCAATTATACCTGCTGCTTTCAGGTTAATTTGGTTACAGTTATAATTATTCTTTGTTCGTTTCTCATATATTCCAGCAGTGTAATCAAACAATTCTAAATCTGATGAACCAACAACCTATACCTCCTTTGTCGAAGTAATGGTGAGACTTGAAAGGAATTGTCATTTGTCCTTATTAAGTGTCAAAGTGTGACCTCTGTGGTTTTGCTTTTATAACACATGTAACATACAACAATTCTGTCAAAAATAAAATACACAAAACCATTACTTTAAGTGCTCTTTAATCAACCTTTAAAAGTGTCTTTGTGCATGCTTTTGGGAAGAATATTAGCACACAAAGCCAAACAGCCCACAGAGCAGTTCTTGGCAACGGAAATTGGTTTGAATGAAGTGAAGATAACCACGATTTTCATTATGCAAACTCAAGACAAGACTGAAACAATTTAGTTTGAAAAGAACTGTCTGTTAAACCACCAAGAATTTCCACAGGGACACAAATATAAAACGGTTAAACAACCCCTCCCCCTCACACTCCACCTGTTGTAATGTAATCATGAATCCATCCTGTGACGCCCGTGTAATAGCAGTCTCTCTCCTTCTCAGATGGATGTCTCTAATAAACCTCTTATTAATTTTGGCTGGAGCACAACCCCCACCACATGAGAAGAAAAACACAATGAGGCTTCCTGAAGACTGGACCGGCTGTGAGCTAAGGTTAACTAAGAGACAGTAAAGGCCAAATGATGCTGAGCAGAGAGAGCAGAGGAAGACACGTCTCTTAGCAACAGTTTCTTCGACCGGCAGCACGCTTATGCTCAAAGTCTAATAAATACATGAATTACATTTTTTAAAGTTTCTTGAGCACTGACTATATCAGTGCTTTGGTGTAAGGAGATAGATATAAGGAGAGAGGTGAGCAGAGGTCATGTGGTCTCTATGGGTGAGTCTAGACATGACCGAAAGCAAAGCATATTATAATATTCATTATTAATATGCAGCTTATTCTTGTAAAATTAATTTTTCTTGTAATTGCTACTCCATCTGGCCTTGACTTATGTATATTTGGATGTGTTGAGGGCTGAACCAAGAAAAAAAAACTTTTAATGCAGTGTTACTATCTGTAATAAATATTTAGGATTTTACCCCTAGAGACATACACATTTTTACAGGGCAATACGAGATCAACGACATTTTGTTAGGCCTTTGAACTTTGTAGCCTACTGATCAATAAAACTATATTTACTCTTAACTACTGTGTGGCTGTAAGATGTGTATGACTGTGCCAAAACATCAGGAAGCAACTGCCAGTATGTCCTTACATCACTATGATGATGATAGTTAAATGTTATTCTGGTCTCTACACATGTGAGGCTGTTACTCCCTCTAGGGTTAAAACAGAGGAACAACACATTTATTTCTTTTTACTACCACAGCCTGTTGTAACAAATAAAGCAAACATTATAATATGAATGATAAGGTTAAAACTATTATTAAAATGAAATTAATAATCTCAAAATAGCACGACGTTACAATATTTCCCAGTGGTCGACACTGAATAATCACGGAAATAAAGTCTGTTTTGGAAACAAACAAATGACTTGGCTGACATCTACTGTCGGGAGAAGGTACTGCAGGATAGTCTCGAATAGAAAATAATAACGTGCATTACGTGCAAATAAAAAAAAATCGTATTCTAACATTAGGAACATTAATAACAACGTGTACGTCAGAGAACTGTATGTGCTAAACTGTAAATGATGCTGTAGTTTAGTACATTTTAATTTTTAGTACAAAAATTAAAAGGATAGATCTATTATTTTAAATAATTTGAACAATATCCAGATAAATAACACAACTGCCAATAAGATGACGATGGCTTTAAAATGTCCAAGAGAAAACACGAAAATCACTACATCTTGTCAGAGGAAGTATTTTATTGTGTGACTGTTCCGTTTTGGACACGAGGTGGAGCTTGACGCACTCGCTCCGAGCTGAAGCTGCTGCGCATCCTTGGTCAGGGCTGTTCGGAGGCTACTCACTGGAGTGGGACACGCTGGGTTACGTTAGGTAACGTTTCAGCTCCGCATGTTTCAGTGATTCTGATATAATCTTTTTCACCGAGGAACACGAGGTACTTCTTTCATCTCTGTGTGCAAACAAGAAACGTGCGCAAGGCATCTTTCAACCTCAGCACTTTATGTTATTTCGTCCAACTTCTTCTACTTAATCCGTGTGTTATCTTTTGAGAAAATGTGTGCGAGGAAGACTGTGTGTGGCCAATAACACTGACTGAATCTTGAGGATAAGCTTGGCACTTAGGAGTAGTAAAATCAAGCGAATGCACGCGCCAATGCAGAGGAAAGTGGAAGACAATCCGGGGAATTGGTGAAGCTTTGTTTGTGCTGGACTCAACAAATGACGTTCAATCTAGGCTTTATCTGAACGCCGAGGTCGGACCGGTCCTTTTCATCCCCTCCGCTCCTCTTCTGCAAAAACAATGTTGATGAAGGAGTACCGAATCTGCATGCCTCTCACAGTGGAGGAGGTAAGTGAAGTTTGGAGTATTTCCCACTGCAAGTCAACCTGCTAATGTGCCCGGGCTGAGTTCACATGTATTAAGAAACTGCGTCACAGACACGCGAAGTTTGTTTTGTTTGTGTCATTGAGCCATGTCCTGTCTATTTGCTGGAATTAAAAGAACACGTTGAACGCTTTTAAGATTTGTTTTACGCACGGCCAACACCAGATGGCGCCACTGTTTGTCCGCATCGTGATCCATTGTTTTGGTTTTTGCAGTATTTAAGTCATTTTAGAGACACCACAAGAACAGATCTGCGAGTCAGGAGGGAGTAAGAATTGATGCCAGGTTCTACTAAAGGAAGTCTATTTTATTACTACTCAGTCACTTTTTGGCATTGCATTTGTTTGCCCAACAGAAAATATATTTGTATAGGCTTACATGTATTAAGTGCTCTACTAATCATCCACAATTTGTTATAGATCTCTGCTGTTTAATTTCGGCTTCCTTTTTATTTGCTGGATACGATCAGTGCTTGTGTTTTGTTCTCATGATACAAGTGTTTTTATCTTCTGTAGAGATTCCTGTGTCACCTCAGCCACGACAACTTCATATGTTGCACCTGCACACCTTAATGCACTTTCAGTGCCATAAAGCTTTTTACACACCATTTAGCTCAGTTTATGAGGAGAGGTTACCAAGGTGCTTTTGAAATGATGCTGCATTGTTAGTATAGAAGCACAGTTATGAGAGCAGACGCAGAACATAAAACAGCCTCTATAGTGATCGGTGCCATTTGGTAAAATTTAACCATGATTCAAACTGAAGCGGGAACGTAACAAGTGTAAAACTACAAGTGGGTTATGATATGGGAACGGGCCTTATCAGCTTTATATTTCCTTTAAGAAGTAATTAAAGTGATCTCCTTTTGTCTTCGTCTTCAATGTTATGATTATTGTGGGAAGAAAAAAACAACGGTTATGCACAAGTTTTTTGTGATCAAGCTTTTATTAGATTATGCAAAACAAGAAAACAGCATATATACATACAAAACACAAAAACAATCATTTTCTTTTTTCAACCCCTTCATCCCTTTCCCACATGAGTCCTCCACATCTATACACATCAATTCCACACACGCACGCACACAGTAATTGCAGCTGGTTTAGAGTGAACATAGACAACAAAACCTGAATTAGAGACGAAAAAATATGTATATATTCTTAGATTAGTTATAGTAATAATAATCATAATAAAAATAATAATAACAAACAGCCATAAAAATGTGAGTAACACTAATAAAAATATCAGACACTTATCCCCCTGCTGTCCAGGTGATACAAGTATCGCAAAATTGAGATGCATGTATGAACATGTATAAACGTGTACACATATACATATACATACATATATACATATAGATGTATACATATACAGATCTGCACACCCTTACATGCATATGCAGTGCATATACAAACACATTTATGGTCATATATAGATATAGTAGTAGATTATTTAAAGGCTAGTTTCCTCCATCAATGACATCCACAGAAACAGTGATATGTACATAATATGTAATTAAAAATAGATAAATACATACAATTGTAGAAGTATACATAAATCCATAATTATGACCAGTTGAATAAATGGTAAAAGTCACATTTTGCATGGTTGAAACTTAACAAGGTTCCAAATAGAGCTTCAATAAGCAACAAGAAATGGGAGTGAGACAAAAATAAAAGTTTGATTTTATTTTATTGAAAACAGCAATTGAACTCGAATAGGCTGTTCTGCAGCTGATCAAAATTTTAGGACCTTCAAAAGTTCAAATCTGTGCAAAAATGCAGATTCAGTGTCATTTTCTGTAAAGTGTTCACACTGTCATGACGTTCTGATGGCAAAGGTAAAGAAACGTTTTCTTTTTGAACGTTGTTGTAGAGTGGCACAAGCAGGGTCTCTCGCAGCGCGCCATCGCTGCTGAGGTGGGACGCAGTAATACAGTCATTTTGAATTTCTTAAAAGATCCTGAAGGTTATCGAACAAAAAAGTCAAGTGGAAGACCTAAAAAATGACACCAGCACAGAACGGGAGGATCCGATTGACTGTCCGTCCAGACACTGGATGATTTTCGACCCAAATTAAGGCCGTTACAGATGCCGACAGCAGCCCAATAACCGTCAGACACATCTGCCACTGAAGAGCTTCAAAAACAAAACGTCTTCAACGGCCGCGTCTCCTTGAACACCACAGAACTGCTGCTTGGACTTTGCAAGAGACACCAAACATGGGACATTGAAAGGTGGAAGAAAGTTTCATTCTCTGATGAGAAATAAATTTACCTTGAAAGTCTTGATGATTTCCAACGTTACTGGCACGACAAGCAGATCCATCTGAGATGTTTTCTACGTGCCACAGGGAGGGGGCGCCATAATGATTTTGGGGGCTTTATCCTTCAATAGAACATGGAGCTTTTTTTTTTCTCTCTCTTTTTGTCTCACTCACATTTCTTGTTGCTTATTGAAGCTCTACTTGGAACCTTGTTAAGATCCAACCATGCAAAATGTGACTTTTGCCATTTATTCAACATTTGATTGGGACTGTATTAAACATCCTTACATCCTTAATCCACTTTCAGTCACTGTAAGATTCTCTAATGGATTACCATTATCTGGCCAATGTTCTGAAGTCAAACTTTCTGAATGGTTTACTGAAAAAAAAAGAAAAAAAAAATATATATATATATATATATACATATATATTTTAATGTTCACAATGAACTTAAAAAACATCAGCTATATTTGACAAATAATAATCATGATGATCAATTAAGCAATTAAACTTGACATCATGGCTTTGTATGTGTTTTTAGCCTCTGCCACTGAATTACAAACAAATTGGTAGATCCCAATGTTTTACTTCCCAATTGATTCTTATGTATGCCATATTTCTCCTCACCCATGAAAACCAAATGTTTGATGTTATGGCAAGTTGAGCTCAGTGAGTTCAAATTTTGAGAATTTTTAAAAACAGCTCTGTAGTGCTTCCACAAAAATCTATTTACATTGTAGCAATGGGAGCTCGGACGAAAAAAAAAACATGCATAGAAAGATGAAACGACAATGTCATGGCGAGTTAAATATATATATATTATATATATATATTATATTATATATATATATATATATATATATATGTGTGTTCTGTTTTCTGATTGATACACCTTGTGGTACTGTTGGCGGCTCTTAAGTTCACCTACATATCCAACAGCAAGTAATACTCACCAGCAGCATTTACTTAGAGATATTAATACTTGATATCATTTTTTTGACAAAGCACTTTAGAAAAAGAAACACCTGGTCTTGGTGTTCAACTCGCAGCTATGTTTTTAATGATGCCTTACTTACTATAGGGGGAGATAACTAAATATTCATATGCAGTATCTACAGCTTAAATGTATAAAAAAAAATAGGATATCATAAAACTCATAAAATTCACGGTATATCGTAGGTTACTGACTCATAAACCAAGTGAAAAGCAACATATAAGATATCTAAATACATTTGTATCACATTTGGACAATAATAACAGATGCAGTTGTACAATAAGACTAAGACTTAAGGTTTTCTTTTTTTTTCTTCTTCTTCTTCTGCTTTCCGATTTGTAAAAGTTAGATCACAACTATTGTGAGTGCTATGTGATAGCTTCAGCTTCAAGTGTTCTGAAGAAGTTATTACCAGACAAATAACACCGTTGAACAGGCGCCCTCAGACATACTTATGTTGAAGAAGAATAAGTGGAAGCTGTTCTTGAGACATCTTCAACAGCACAATATGTCTTTTTGTGTAGTTATTGGATTTTGGGTGCAAACCGCAAATTAATATTTATCATTTATTGCCTTACAAATCTAGAGTCTATTTGAGAAGTTATGTTTTCACTACAAGCCACCCACAGTGGTCGAGTCGGGTGTAAGCGTTTCCAACAACAAGTAAACCTGATAAAACATTTCACAAAATCCTCTATGAAAATGCTCTAAATTAGACTATAGTAGTGTAAGCTACGTGTACATATTTACAATAATTATATTGCGCCAAGATGGCGCCGCTGACGGATGCCCTGGCGTTTTGGTGCGCTTTATGTTGTCTGTTTTTGTGCGTTAATCGTGTGTCCGCGTGCTCTTACACCCGTGAAGAGCTCTTAAACATCAGAACTTCTACCCCCACGGACCTATTTCCAGTTTTTTTAGCGTCTGCTGCAGACTTTGCGCTAGTTTTGGCCAAAGAGGGAGACGCCGCAGAAGAGGAAAGCGCGAGGGGCTCTCGTGCGTGCCTTTCGGAAACGCGGCGCTGCACGCCCACCTGGGATTTTCCTCTCCAACGTCCGCTCACTCAGCAACAAGATGGACGAACTGGCGCTGCTGATGAAGAGGAACAGAGACTTTTCTTCGTCTTCTGTTTTGTGTTTCACGGAGACGTGGCTCAGCGAGTCGATCCCGGACTGCGCGCTCCATTTGGAGGGATTCCAGCTCCTCCGCGCCGACAGACAAAGGGATCTCTCCGGGGGAAAAACAAAAGGCGGTGGAGTCTGTTTCTTCATCAACAACGCTTGGTGCTCGATGTGACTGTGATCTCAAACTCTGCTCTCCTGATCTGGAATATCTCTTCATTAACTGTAAACCTTTCTACTCTCCACGTGAGTTTGCTTCATTCATTCTCGCCGCTGTTTACATCCCGCCACGCCGCGAACGTACACGCAGGCACAGCGTGTTAGCGGAGGCGGGTTTTGAATCTGGAGCAGGACTTTCCGGACTCATGTTGATCATCCTCGGGGATTTTAACAAGGGGAATCTCAGCCAGGAACTACCAAAATACAGACAGTTTATTAAATGCCCGACCAGAGAGCAGAACACGCTTGATCACTGTTACACTACAGTGAGTGGGTCCTTCCGTGCGGTTCCTCGTGCTGCCCTAGGGCTCTCAGATCACGCCATGATCCACCTGATCCCCCACGTACAGACAGAGGCTGAAGCTCTCCAAACCTGTAGTGAGGACTTCTACAGAAGTGGACCAGCGAGGCAGTGGAGGAGCTATGCGGCGTGTTTGGACATTACAGACTGGGATGTGTTCAAAACTGCCACGGATGGTTTGGATGAGTACACGGACACTGTGACGTCATACATCAATTCTGTGAGGACAGTATCATTCCCACACGCACAGGGTGATTTATAACAACGACAAGCCCTGGTTCACACTCCAAACTGAGGCAGCTCAGGCAGCAGAAGGAGGAAGCTTTCAGAGCCGGGACAGAGAGAGCTACAAAGGTGCTAAGTACAGATTTAGCAGGAGGTGTCAAGAGCTAGATCTCTGTACAACAGCGCCTAAAGCAGTCTTTCTCTGCAAACAATGCTTGGCCCGGTCTGGCGGGGACTTAGGCAGATCACCAACTACAAGCCCAAAGCCCCCATGCTGCTGGCGACCAGAAACTGGCTGAACAGCTCGCCTCCTTCTATTCTCGGTTCGAAACCTCAACCCCTCCCCACCCATCTCACTACAATGGACATCTCTCACACCCCGGGTCCCCCACCTCCCCACTGGCCTTTCACTACACAGGGACAATGTAAGGAAACAGTTTCGGAAGTCCAACCCCGGAAAGCTGCTGGACCAGGCGGTGTCTCCCCGCCACACTGAGACACTGTGCAGATGAGCTGACTCCTGTCTTCACAGACATTTTCAACACCTCCCTGGAGTCATGCCATGTCCCAGCCTGCTTCAAATCGTCCATCATCGTCCCTGTCCCCAAGAAGCCCCGGATCACTGGACTTAATGACTTCAGGCCTGTGGCGCTGACGCCTGTCGTCATGAAGTCCTTTGAGCGCCTGGTCCTGCCCCATCTCAAGTCCTTCACCTCCTCCGCCCTGGACCCACTGCAGTTCGCCTACAGAGCCAACAGATCTGTTGGACGACGCCATCAACCTGGCCCTCCACTTCATCCTGCAGCATCTGGACTCCCGAGAACCTCGCCAGGGTCCTGTTTGTGGACTTCAGCTCTGCATTCAACACCATCATCCCTGCTCTGCTCCAGGACAAGCTCTCTCAGCTCCACGTGCCTGACTCCATCTGCAGGTGGATCACTGACTTCTGACGGACCGGAGGCAGTGCGTGCGGCTGGGAAGAATGTCTCAGAGACTCGGACTATCAACACAGGAACTCCACAGGGCTGTGTACTTTCTCCTCTGCTCTTCTCCCTGTACACCAACTGCTGCAACTCCAGCAGCGACTCTGTAAAACTGATCAAGTTTGCAGGCGACACCACCCTCATCGGACTCATCTCGGACGGCGATGAGTCTGTTTACAGGAGGGAGGTGGACCGGCTGGTGTCCTGGTGCAGCGATAACAACCTGGAGCTCAACACCCAGAAGACAGTGGAGATGATCGTGGACTTCAGGAAAGTCTCAGCCCCCTGCCCCCTCGCCTCTGACAGACTCTCCCATCACCACCGTGGACTCTTTCCGCTTCCTCGGCACCACCATCACTCAGGACCTCAAGTGGGAGCCGACCATCAGCTCCATCATCAAGAAGGCCCAGCAGAGGATGTACTTCCTGCGGCGCTGAGGAAAGCCAAGCTGCCGGGCGCCAGATGATGGTGCAGTTCTACACGGCCATCATCGAGTCCATCCTCACCTCCTCCATCACCGTGTGTGGTACGCTGGAGCCACAGCCAGGGACAAACAGAGACTACAGCGCATTGTGCGCTCTGCTGAAGGTGATCGGCTGCAGCCTTCCATCTGTCCAGGACATATGCGTCTCAGGACTCGGGGGCCCGAGCAGGTCAGATCACAGCTGACCCTTCTCACCCTGGACACGGAACTATTTGAGCCACTCCCCTCGGGCAGGAGGCTACGGTCCATCCAGACCAGAACCTCCCGCCACAAGAAAGTTTCTTTCCCTCCTGCCGTTGGACTCATGAACACTTTATAACACCCGTCACTTTAACTATATATTATATAAGGACAATCTATTTGCACTACCACATTTGCACATGGCACTGTCTGCCAACTGTACATTCTGTATATAGTCTATCTTAGTCTATTTTATTCTTAATTTTTATGCATGCCTTTTTATATATTTTTTATATTTTACTCATTGCTTTATGTTTGCACCTTCGCCGAAGCAAATTCCTATGTTTGTGAATTTCACTGACAATGGCAATAAACCGCTTCTGATTCTGATTCTGATTCTGATATAAGACAAAATTAATTATTTGTCCGTTTTCATTTTTTTTTCCTCAACAAAGTGGGAATATTGACATGAACATTTTCCTTATTTTATGCATCTGGATACAATCGTAATGCAACAATGAATCATACTAGGTCTTGCATCATGCATCAAACCGAGATTTCTGAAAACGTAAAATATGCAGACGGGTTTTTTACTAATACACTAATTACACTAATACGAAACTGTCATCCGGTCTTGTGAATAGAAATGCTGATTCAGTGTTATTTTTTTGTCAAGTATTCACACTGTCATGACATTCTGATGGCAAAGGCATATAAACATTCTCTTTTTGAACGTTGTTGTTGTTGTTGTTGTTAAGCTGCATAAGCAGGGCCTATCACAGCGCGCCATCGCTGCTGAGTTGGGACGCCGTCATTTTGAATTTAAAAGATCCTTAAGGTTATGGAACAAAAAAGTCAAGTGAAGATCCAAAAAATGACACCGCTGAGCCAGAAGATCCGATTGGCTGTCTATCAAGACCCCGGACGATTTTCAGCCCACATTAAGGTTTTTACTGGTACTGACTGCTGCCCAAAAACCATCAAACGGCATCTTCTACTGAGGGGCTTCAAAAACAAAAAACATCTTCAAAGGCCTCGTCTCCTTGAACGCCAAAGAACTGCCACATGGACTGTGCAAGAGACACCAAACATGGGATATTGAAAGGTGGAACCAAGTTTTACTCGCCATAATGACCTGGGGGGCTTTTTCCTTCAGTGGAACAATGTAATAATTAGGCTGTTCTGCAGGTGGTGCAGGTCAAATGGTGCTGGCTCTGTGCAGATGTTGCAGAGAACATCACTGACTGAAGGCCCTCGTCTGTGGAACTACCGGGTTTAAACAGGACAAGACTACAGTTCACAAAGCCCCAGGACAAAGGACTTCCTCCAGGAGAATAACATCTCTTTTAGACCATCCTTCCTCTGATCTAAATCCAATTGAGAACCTTTGGGGATGGATGGCAAGGGAAGTTTACAAAAATGGACAATAGACAGTAGATGCCCTTCATGAGGCCGTCTTCACCACTTGGATAAATGTTCCCTCTCACCTCCTGGAAACGCTTGCATCAAGCGCCGCAACATATTTTTGAAGTGATGTAAAGCGCTTTGAGTGCCTCGAAGGTGGAAAAGCGCTCTATAAATATGTGACCATTTACCATTTTACCATCAGCAATAATGGTGGCTGAGTTAACGTTTGGGACTTTCATTTAATTTTTGAGGGAGTTTTGGGGTTGCTTTTTAAGATGGGTCCTAAACTTTTGATCAGTCTATTTCAGTTGAATTGTTGTTTTCAATAAAATTTTTACTCAGACTTTTTTTTGTTTTTTTTGTCTCACTCTCATTTCTTGTTGCTTACTGAAGCTCTGCTTGGAACCTTGTTAAGATTCAACCATGAAAAATGTGACTTTTGCCATTTATTCAACTGGTCTTAAACTTTTGATCGGGACTGTATTTGTACATTAAATATCAACAGGGCATTCCTAGATTATTTCTTAGTTCCATCCTTTTTGCAGTGTAGATCACCGAGCATTTATGCACGTTTTCTGTCTGTACAGCCACCTGTCCTGAGCCTCTGTGACATCAGCTCGTGGTGTAAGATCAGTCCCCGCTGGCCTCCCATATGTTTGTTTGTGTTGCTGTGAGCACAGGCGCCCACAGCACATCACGACTACAGCAGGATCATGTTTACATCCTCACAGTAAAGCTACCAACGCCGCTGCGCGCTTACTATACTCCCCAAGGATCGACCCATACAGTGACCCAGCCCAAAACCTCTCATGAAGAGACATGCTCCGTCACTCTAGCTGGCAGGCAACCAAATGGGAGCTCAACAGAATCAGAGAAACGGTGTTCTGTTGTTCTGTTGTGTCTAATTCAGTCAGTGCTGCCACTACAGCAGATCAATACGTCCATAAGCCCCTGTATACTATTGCGGGAAAAAATGTCATGTAACTACAGTCAGGTCCATGTATATGGGAACATCAACACAATTCTAATCTTTTTGGCTCTGTACACCACCACAATGGATTTCAAATTAAACAACAACAAGCACAACAAGATGTGCATATGGCTCCCACTTTTTAACCCTCTATCACACCTAGGAACATTTTTGTGCTTTTGAGGTTTTGTTTTTTGCATAACTTCTTTATTTTTGATGCAAACAGGGTGATTTTTGACTGAGTGATTTATCTTTTTCATCCGTTTTGCATTTTTAACCCATTCTAAACTATGCTAGCAAAAATACTTCCTTTGTGGGACCTTGAGCAGAAAAATCATGCTTAGACTTCCATTATAAACACCATTTTTCAACTGGCCATCACACAAAGTAGAAAGCATGCAATAGCTCATATGTATATATTTTCTAAACCATCTGGCTTAAAATTAGTTTCCTAATATGTTTTTGGATGATGACCTCATTTTTACCTTACATGGCCAGTGGTGGAAATGCATGCAATTTTAGTATTACGGGGCATTGACACTAGTTTATTTGTAGAGCACAGTTCGTACACAAGGCAATTCAAAGTGCTTTACACAACAGCAAAAATTGCATTAAAATCACAAAACACGTAAAGATAAAAAAAAAATGCTTTGTAAAGAGAAGAGTGCAGATAAATCTTTCAGTGGTTTGCACGTCTAAACAAAACTGTTTTTAGCCTGGATTTGAACATTGTCAGAGTGGAGGCCTGTCTTACATCTTCTTGAAGACTGTTCCAGATTTTAGCTGCATAAAACTGAAATGCTGATTTCCCATGTTTAGTCCTGACTCTGGCACCAGCAGGAGGCCTGTCCCTGAGGTCCTCAGAGTGTGAGATGGTTCATATGGCACTAACATGTCAGAGATGTACTTTGGTGCTTGGCCATGAAGAGACTTGAACACAAGCAGAGCTGCTTTAAAGTCTATTCTCTGAGCCACAGGAAACCAGTGCAGAGACCTGAGCACAAATTATATTCTATTTTAAAATGGCAAAAAAAAAAAAACAACAACAACTTGCAGTTCCGTTTGGGTGGGTGAAGTCTGTAGTGTCTGGGAAGTGGGGAAGTAACTATTTGAGTTTTGAATTAAGTATTTATAGGATAATGGTAAATTGTGCTGAGGCATCAACAGAAGAATGATATTTATGATCAGGTTTACACTATTATGGTTTAGAAACAGTCAAAGTGATATATTATCACTAAATCTTGACAGTTTGGGGTCTAAACAGGGTCAAATCATCTTGTCAGGTCTTGATCTTATTTGTTTTCAAAAGCCAAGCAGGTGAGAACCTGGTTAGTGTTTGGATGGGGCCACAGGGGACAGCAGTGAGTCTGGTCAAAACTGTTGGTATGTTGTGTCATAACACAACAGTCTGCCCCAGGGCAGCTGTGGCAACAGAAAGATCTTAGAGCCACCAAGTGTGGCATGAATGAATAATGCACTGCAAAGTGTCTTTGAGTGTCCAAAAACCACTCTATAAATCAAATATATTATTATTATTATAATTTTAAAAAGTCTAAGAATTATAAAAAGAGCACATGTTGGTGTAAAACAATATGTACAAAGTGATTCGTAGTTTTGTGGTTGATAATTACAGCATGATTTTGTATGGGCTTCAATGGGAAAAGAAGGCATTCACTTAAGTTCTCATAAATATACAATAAATTATGTTAAATTCTAATATTTACCTCAGAGCATCAATTTGAAGCCAACTGAAGTGGAGAAAGCAGATTTGTGTTTTTTTCACTTCTATTACAGAAGGTTGGGAAAAAAGTGATTTTGAATGGGTTCTAATGAGCACACTTTTGAACAAAGGTCAAAACGACGTATTTATTAGACTTCACCAAAAAAAAAAAAAAATAGAACAAATCCAATCCAATCCAATCCAACTTTATTTCTATTGCACTTTAAAAACAACACAGTTGACCAGAGTGCAGTACACAAACAATATTAGTAAAACACAATAAATAGACACAGATACAAAAATACACACTGTACACTATAAAAGTCAACACATCAATGAAAAGCTAAAGAGAAAAGGTAAGTCTTTAGAGCCGACTTGAAGACGGATAGTGACTCTGCCTGTCTAAGGTGCAGGGGCAGCGCGTTCCATAGTTTTGGACCCGCGACAGAGAAGGAGCGATCCCCTCTAAGTTTTCTCCTTGATTTTGGGACCACTAATAAGGAGTGATCTGCTGACCTGAGTGAGCGCACAGGGGCGTAGGGCTGAACCAGGTCTGACAGATACTGAGGAGCAAGTCCGTGAAGACATTTAAAAACAAATAAAAGGATTTTAAAATCAATGCGATAAGAGACAGGAAGCCAGTGCAAAGACTTTAAAACAGGCGTGATATGATTTCGCTTTTTGGTTCCGGTCAAGAGGCGAGCGGCCGCATTCTGTACAAGTTGCAGCCGTGCAAGAGATGTTTGGTTAAGACCAACATAAAGTGCATTACAATAATCTAGGCGGTTAGTGATAAAAGCATGAACTAGAATCTCAAAGTGATGCCGTGAAGTACAGGTTTTACTTTAGCCAGTTGACGAATTTGAAAAAACTACTTTTAACAACTGAGCTAATTTGAGCATCAAGTTTTAGATCATTATCCAGTCTCACACCTAGATTGGTTACTACGGGCTTCACATATTGTGTCAGAGCACCAAGATCACCAGTGGCAGTGTTTGCCTCACTAGGCCCGAACACAATGACTTCTGTTTTTTTGTCATTTAGAAACAGAAGGTTTAAGGACATCCAATCTTTTATTTCCTCAACACACTCACAGAGTTGTATTGCACTGAATGCATTTTCACGCTTTAGTGGCATATAAATTTGTGTATCATCCGCATACAAGTGGAATGAAATGCCGTGCTTTTGGAAAATATATCCAAGAGGGAGGGAGATACAAAGAGAAAAAGGAGGCCCAAGAATGGAACCCTGGGGCACTCCATATGCAAGAGGGGCAGCAGCGGACTCAACAGAACCAATTCGGACTTGGAATTGCCTGTCTGTGAGGTAGGACTTTAGCCAGTCCAGTGCACTCCCTTGTAAGCCGACACAATGCTGCAGACGAGACAGGAGGATCTGGTGGTCCACTGTATCAAAGGCTGCTGTTAAATCTAGCAGGACCAATATGACACTGTGTCCACAGTCAGCAGCCCGGAGAATATCATTGAAAACCCTCAGCAGGGCGGTCTCAGTGCTATGTTTGGATTTAAAGCCAGACTGGAACACTTCAAGGATATTATGGCCATCTAGAAATTCCTTCAGCTGGCAGCACACAATTTTTTCTAAGATTTTAGATATGAAGGGAAGTTTTGATATTGGTCTGAAATTTGTCATGTCAAGGGGGTCTAGTCCGGGTTTTTTAAGAAGAGGCTGAACCACGGCAAGCTTAAAACCCCTTGGTACAATCCCATTTGCTAAGCTACAGTTTACAATATTAAGCACATACTGAGCCACAGTGGGAAAGACCTCTTTAAACAAAGAAGGAGGAATTGGATCATGTGCGGATCGAAAGAGGTTTCAAACTACCAATAATTTCTTTTTAAAACTGGCAAGCTGACACACTCAAAATGATCAAAAACAGCAGGAGACGTGACAAATACAGATGGATCATACAGAGGAGGACTAATAAGAGCTCTGGTGTTTTGAACTTTACAAACAAAAAAGTTCAAAAAACGATCACACATTTCAACTGTGGGCTCTGCACAGGCCGGTTGAGGGGCATTGAGAACACAGTTTATAGTTTTGAACAAAACACGTGGATTATTACAATTCGACACAATAATATCCGAAAACCCCAAATAAATAATTGTTGCTCATAATCTTTCACAGACACCAGGCTGTAATTTGAACTATGAAATACAATGATTTTATGACCAAATATTGTCAATTTAAGGGTTCAAATATATATTTTATATAATATATATATATATATATATATATATATATATATATATATATATATATTTTTTTTTTCATAAAGCTCTTCCTTTAACACTTTTTTTTTAAGTTTTAAAAACATAGATCCTTTAGTTTTTTATAGCCACATATTTTTCAGGTGTAGAAAAATGTGCCAAAACTCCCACGTGAGTTTTATATAAAAGTTGCCACTGCCCAAAAAACGATTATCCATAAACAACTATTTTACTAATATTTTACTTACTTCAAGCTCTTAAAATTAAATTACACATTTTCCAGTTTCATCAGTCATATGGAAAATAATGCACATTTTAGGAATTTTGGACTAGTCTTAATGACAAACCATTGGCTATTGACAGGCTAAAAAATATTTAAAATTATACATTTTAGAAATGAATCATAAGGTGAGATATTGACTGAACAAATTTTTTAAAGTTTGAAGTTTTGTATGAAACTGATCACTGTCCAAAAAAAATTTTTGCATAAACAAAAATATATTTCTGCTAATACTTTACATACATCAGGTCCTTGGAATACCTTATGAGTTTATGACAAAGCACTGGCTATTTAAGGGTTAAAAATAATTAAAAAAATATTAATCCTCCATTGTTTTATGGCCTAATGAATCTATGTGTACAATATGTAGCTCCCACAACGTACTTTTGTACAAGTGCGGCAGAGGGTAAAGGGACCAAAAGTAATGGGACAAATTAAAAATCATAAATCAAACTTTCACTTTTTAATACTTTTTAATCCTCTGCAGTCAATTACAGCCTGAAGTCTGGAACGTGTAGACATCACCAGCCACTGGGTTTCATTTCTAGTGATGCTCTGCCTATAGATAGATTTAGATTAGATCTTTATTGTCTCCTAGTGGAGATGCTGCAATTGTCTTCAGTTCCTATAAGTTCTGAAGCATTTGGCTGAATATGAGCAGATGATAATGCCTGAAACACTTCAGAATTAATCTTGCTGGTTTTCTCACATCAGTCATATAAATCATCAATAAATACAAATGATCCAGTCCCATACATACATGCAGCCATACATGCCCACGCCATGACACCACCACCTCCTTCACTGATGATGTGGTATTCTTAGGGTCATCAGCAGTTCCTTTCCTTCTCCAGACTCCTCTCTTCCATCACTCTGGTACAAATGTATCTTTTAGTCTCATCTGTTCATAGGACGTTGTTCCAGAACTGTGAAGGCTTTTTAGATGTTGTTTGGCAAACTCTAATCTGGCCTTCCTGTTTTTGAGGCTTTACAACTTGTGGTCCCTCTGTATTCATATATGTATTCAATACCTTAAATACCTACTTCCTTATTTCACTGTTTGAAAATTAGACAGCCCAGATTTAAGCACAAGTCAACACAACACAGTTGTAGATATTTTGACTGCATTGCACGGTATGTTTTTTTATATATGTAGCCCAACTTCACAATGCTAGTATCCTTGCGTGATAATAATAATGTCAGTATCTCATTCTGACAAGTGGAATGGACGTTAAACTCAAAGATGCTATAAACAAGGTTGTCTTAACACCGCAAAGGTTCATCTGCCTTGCTGTACAATTTCATATGACTGAAAATGTCATACAAAGAAGTGCCATGTGGCCACTTTACTGGGTGTAAGTCTGTCATATTTTAAAATAAAAAGTGTATTATGTAAGATTTTGATCTTTTTAGCCGCAGTAAATCTCAGAAGGATTTGCGTTTCCAGTGCAGTTCATGTGGGTTTTTAACTGCATTTTGAATGAGAGATCCTTTAATTTTAGTGCAAGAGTTTTCCTGCCATGGGTCTAGGTCCCCAACTGGCAGCCCTTGTGTGGCTCAGAGGGCACCAGCATGAGCTCGGCTGTGTGGATAATTGAAACCCCAGAAAGTGTTGGAGACAGTTAGGAGACTCTTTAGGCTCTATGGGGGCATGTTTTTCTGCACCAGCTCAGACCCCTCTCTGAGCATCTCTGCCCTACTCTCCCTGTGCTTCATTATTGTGCTTCCTGCAACGCTGGCAGTATCAGCCCATTACAGCCGGCGCCAAGGATAAAGCTACGGGCAATTACACACAGTCAGTGTGATATGGACTGTGTGGCAAGACATAAATTATGCATTTAGTAGTGTACGTTTGGTGGTGGATGTCTTTGATTGGTCTGATTATCCATAATTATTTTTTAAAATGATGATCTATAAATGTATGTGGGAGTGAAATAGAGTTTGATTGTTTGATGTTATGATAATTATTCTGCTGGCTTTGTGTTTTAGTGTTAACTTTTATTAAAATATAAAGCGCTACTTCTCAGAATCACAGGGATAGTTATTTCGACTTCAATCTGGGGTGCACAGACAGATATGGAAATGACAACATTAACGATGTGCCAAACACAGGGGTCGACCATTTTCTATTTACAGCACAGAGTTGTGTGGGCAGGTCATGTGACTCAAACAAGTAAGAATAGAAGGTGTTGAAGGAAGAGGATCTGGGAGTGTTACCACGACCTAAAAGCAGAACAATCAATCATGTTTGTTGTAATGTTACAGTTACATACTGAGTTTGAGCCATTTAGATGAGCACAAATACAATAAGATCTGATTCAGATTTTCAGATCTGGTTTGAACATACTTGATCTAGATCTAAAACTGTATTAACTAAACAATTAACTACAATTTAATGTTTTTGAGTTCCTTGATTATATGAACGACAAATAAATAAATTAGCTTCCTTTATGGGAGCATTTGCACTGTCACAAAATGAATGTTATTAAAGGAAAAATATTCAACATTTTTCATATTGCTGTTAGCCTTTAAACATGCTCTTGAGTACCTTAAATTTGCCATCTCATGTAAAAAAAAAAAAAAAAGTTTGTTATTCATTCTATGACAGTCGTTAGCAGCCTTGTGTGCATCCAGCCAGAAGTTAGCACTGAAAAGACAACATGATGCAGATTTGCAGCAGCAGTTATCATGTTTAGATGGTAGAAATACTCAGGACGAGTTTAACAATGATTTAAGGACTTCAAACAGCGGAACATTCTCGGATAAGTGATGTAGATGATTGGAAAATAGAAAAAAAGAGGATATTCTTATAAACATTCCTCAATACCGCGTGACTGCAACTGAATTCTATGTCAGGTATGTTTTTTCATGACGGAACATTGTTAGAACATGGTTAAACGTTCAAAAAAGTCTGTAGCAAAATATGTGTCCTTTAAAAGTCACATACCACAATACACCTGCACTGGTGTGTGTATCCTCCAGTGAAAAGCTACAACGGATCCACAACACGTAATACAAGTACTCCCTCCATCTCTTTTTGACAATTACAGTAAGTGCTGAGAATATATGATCTGTGCTTGTGAGTGAGTGGAGATGTGGGACAGGTGGCAGCAGGGGAGCAGCTGGCTCTGTCATGATTCAAGGCTATAAGCATTAAGCCCCCTCTGATTGGCCTTGGACTCACACATGTAGGTGTGGGCATCCTTATTATATTGTTAGGGTAAATGATGCGTCTATTTAAATGTTACCAACAGATCTGTTTTTGCACATGTCACTTTCCCTACCAGTAAATCTACTGCTGTGAGATGATAATCACTGCTCTGCACTCATTGAAGGTGGGAAGTGTTTGCTGTGTTGCCTAATGAAACCAAACAGGATTTTCAAGTTATTTGTTTCTGAGACACAAGTATTAGACCACACAAAGTCTTACAGGAAGCAAGTTTCTTAAAACATCCAAAGGACTTTAGTATATGGCTGAACAGATTTGGAAATATACCGCTTGTTTGTTTATATGTTTTTACCTGACTAGCAGTAATTGTAATCAGATTTTCAAGAATCAAGTCATTGTGCACATTTTAAACATCAAGGAGCATTAACTAAAGACTGAAGTATGAAATGTTAAACCAATAAAGAAATAAGACGAATGAACATGTTTGACTTGTTTTAAAAGACTCATTGAGATGTATTATATATTGTCTATTGATATTTTTTACTGCACAAATAATTACAGATTTTGTGATTTGCAAGTTCAAATTGCAGTTTTGATTTGATTAAGATTAATCCTCCACCGCTAAACCAGAACACACCATTTACCCAGTGGAGACAATGCGTTCAGTTGCATACATGAGGGTACAGCACATGCAAGGCAGAATCACAGGTCCAAGTGTCCCTAGTTGCTATAGGAACATGCACTGCTCCCTGATGATGAGTTTCCTCTCTAATGATAAAGTGCCATTTCACATTCACACTGTGCACAGGTGTGACATGCTTGATCTGAACCCACACATCAGGTGCTGTATGTACTGGAGATGTGATAGCTTTAATTAAAACACAAACGATCCTTCAAGCAATACG
Organism: Rhinogobius similis; assembly: GCA_019453435.1. NCBI lineage: Eukaryota > Metazoa > Chordata > Actinopteri > Gobiiformes > Gobiidae > Rhinogobius > Rhinogobius similis. The sequence goes on from CM033631.1 coordinate 24,552,917, forward strand.
GCCAAATGAATCAGGATTCAAGGGTTGGAGCCCTTCTGGGTCAGAAGGGCTACAGCATGTCTGATGTGACAACGTTTAAGTTAACCTCATCAGCTTAGAATGAATGAACAAGATCAAAAATTGCTATAACAGTCCTCTATACTAGGACTGTCTTTCTGTCAGCTCAAGTTACAGTTTTTCATAGTTGTTCTTGGCCTTCTGTTGTTTGCGCAAAGTTTGTGCATTGCTTCATTGTTCTTTTTCACTATACGACTCTTTCATCGTAGATGCTTTTATTGAGTGGTTTGTTTATTTTTCCTTTTTCCAAGACATGACGATGCAGCTATTGACCTTATTCTGCCCCGCCCACTTTTGCCGTTTTCTGCACTTCCGTCTGTAAACACACTTCCGTTTGACGAGAACTCCGTTAAAGCTAATGACGAACGAGGGAAAAGTCTCACCGCTAAAATGTTACATAAAGTAGATTGATTTGTGTAAAATGTTTAATGAACACGAGCAACAACAAGTCAACAGTGCACCGATTTCCTCGGCGGCCTGAAAACGGCTTTTTAGTCCGTGTAGAACTTATTTTCTGTTGAGCTCGTCTGCTCCATGTAAACTAATACAACAGAAACAAGACGGCGGTGCGTAAGGCAACGTCCGAAATAAGGTGAATAATGGCCCCTCCTTGTCGGCTGAGCAGTGTGTGATGTGGAACAGGAAGAGACTGCATGGACAGGAATGAACAAAGGAGAACAGAAATGATCATTTAGAAATAAATTTGAAAATATTAATGACAGTGAATGAATGCTACAGTGAAATTTCCCAATGAGGCAGGGCCTTTCAGTTCTACAGTTTTAAATGGGAAGTTAATGGCTTTACTTTGAATAAAATGTAAACTTGTGATCGTCAAATGTTATTGTTCAATTCTCAAAAAAAGCATAATGTCCTCCAGCTTCATTTTCAAAGGAATCAAGAATGTTATGTTCATGCGATCACAGCTGCTATGGTGTAGTTCAGTTTTACTTTGTATCAGGAATCAGAAATGAGGAAGCAACTGTTTTATTTATAGTCCCTACAGTTAGTGTTCAACAGGATGTCTGCATTCAACTGTGCTGTGCTTGCTCTCTTTGGCACTTTCACATCAATATATGGTAAGTGCTCTTTTTATCTCTTATTTTTTATCTCAATCTCCAAGTAAATACAAAAACACTTCTTTATTTCTAGGAATTAACCAACTTTGTCACAATGCCGCATGCTTTGACACAGGTGTTACTCAAATCACAGTGACATTTGACAACGATGACTTATTATATGTTGACTTTACAAGACAAGTGTTGTGTGGGAGAGCAAGATTCCATCATATTTTCATTCAATGTATACTTTTAATTACACAGTCAATTTCCAGTTTCAGTGTAGATTTCACTTAGAAAGTTGGAAAAGGGATCCTTCAGTCTCAAAGATTACAGGTATGTATCAACAACTTGTAGGGTACAATTCATTTATTAATTCAGTCATTGTTAATTTTATTCTTTACAGCAACTCCTCAAGTTCTTATCTACCCCAGAGAAGATGTCAAGGACCAGACTGAGAACACTCTCATTTGTTTTATCCGAAACTTTTTCCCTCCAATCATCAAAATACAATGGACCAAGAACCAAAACGTGATAGCATCGGATGACCCCTTTGAAAAGATGATTCCGGGCTCTGATGGGACGTTTTCAGTCTTCTCCAGCCTGAGCTTTGTCTCAGCGCCAGGGGACATATACAGCTGCATGGTGGAACATGAAACCCTCAAGGAACCAGTGGCCCGATTCTTTGGTAAGTAGAATAGAGCTGATCAACCTATTTAAGTTGTTTTCCCCTCTGGTTTTCCTCTGTGATAATATACATGATTGTGTTTATTTTCCTCTGTCAGAGGTTGACTCCAGTGGGACGGACATTGGACCTACAGTGTACTGTGCCATTTGCACCACTCTGGGAATCATAGCATTCTTTGCTGGGATTTTCCTCTTTTTCAAGGACAATCAACACCAAGATGCTTAAATGTATTCCTTGTACATTGTAACATTTCTGTATTTTGATCTGATGTATGAGTGTATTTCAGTAAGCCAAATTTCCAGTCAAAGGGATCAAAAACATAATATGGATATACATGTGTTTTTGCAAATTGCTTGTTTGCTTTATGTTAGAAGGAAGTTCACATTTTGACATATAAGGAAATAAAACAAAACATATTTTTGTGGTGAGCAGTGATTTGTTTAGCCTTGGCTCAAAAATCACAACGATACTTCCTCCTGAAATACTTCTGTCTGTGTAAAGGGTTGGTACTAGTTTCAAAACATATGATCACTGTGTGTGAGTTTATTTCCTTCTCTCGAACTGAACTGCAACAATGGATGTTACACTCTTTGCTTTCAGAAGACTTCATTTGCTCCTATATTTGACGGCATGGTTGATTCATTTTGGTGAGTTATTTCAAAACATTAAAAAAAAAAAAACCTCTAACTGTGTTATGTTTCTTGCAGTTTTTTCAGACTATAAATTTGGACAGATGTCTGCGTGTTGTACCTACAAAGATATTGAAAAAGGCATCTTTGAGTATGAAATAAGATACATATACAACAAAAAGTTACTTATGCAGTACAACAGCACACGAGGCAACTGGAAAGGGTTTACAGAGACTTCCAATATTTGGGCAGGCAATTATAATATTGATCCTGAAGACGCCAAACTAAGAAAACTTGAACAGATGATTTTGTGTACAGACACTTTGTATGCAATTAAAGACATCCGTAAGTTATCTGATTCATATTAGCATGTGCCACATCATTCTGATCATAATATAGAGGTTAAGCTGTACTTTTTTCTAGAAAACCTGACTGCTGCCCCAAGCCTTAAACTGACTACAGTGAAGCAGTCTGGTCACACAGAGCCTGCATTGCTCTTGTGCAGCGCTTATAACTTCTATCCACAGGAGATTCGGATGACATGGTTACAGAATGGAGAAGAGGTGACAACCGCTGTGACTTCCACTGAAGTCTTGTCTAATGGGGACATGTATTACCAGATTCACTCCTACCTGGAGCACCGGCCCAAGCCCGGAGAGAAAATCTCCTGCATGGTAGAACATGTGTCCCTGTCAGAGCCACTGGTGCAAGTCTGGGGTGGGTCACATCTCTTGGACGTGTTAATATTTACATTTAGGCTTTATTTTACTTCTTTCTACTACTACTTTTTTGGTTAATCATTTGCTCTTTTTTTCTTACTCTAGATCCTAACCCTGACCGTCCTTGGTCTGAGAAAGTAAAAATTGCAGTTGGGTCATTTTTTCTTATTGTTGGTTTAACAGTGCTGGTTACAGGATGTATCAGGCATAAGAAGCGCACAGCTGTGCTTTGCACAGTAATGCATGGTGAGCTTATTCAAATGTTTACAATTTTTTGAAGCGATCTACCACTTTAACCTGGATTATACATGCTCTGGCTTTTATTTCCTTGTAGGATGTAAGTTGGTACCGGTTCAAGTTGAAGAAGAAAGAGGCAACTAAGTTTAAACGTAAAGAAGTCAATTTAACTACGTAATCTCGACGTTGTAATATAAAATGTTAAAACACTCAATAATAATAACTCAACAAATATTTTTCTGCATAAGCAACAAAGTCATTATGAGAAATGTTGTGTAACTGTGTAAAAAATGCATTGTACTATCATAATTATAACCTATTCTTAGCTTCTCTTTTCTAAACCAACATTTCTCTCCAGGGCTGCACAGGGCCCCTCAACAATAATTCAGATTCTCTCACATTTATATTACTGTAACTTAATACTGACTTAAAGAAATAAACAAATACATTGTGTGAAGTTGATTTCAAAGGCATTGCTTTCTCATGTTTGTTGTGTGGACAAGGCAAGGCGAGTTTATTTGTAGAACAGAAGACAATTCAAAGTGCCTTACACAACAGGAAAAAATTGCATTAAAATCAGAAAACAGACAAAGACATAGAGTGCAGATACATTTTTTCAGTTGTATGCACATCTAAAACAACCCCTGAAGTACCGCTGAGCACTTTGGAAAGTTTGGGAACCACTGCCTTATTATATGATCTTTGTCATGAGGACTTCTTTGTATATGATGGCACCGCAGCGTCATACTGCTTATTCTTTTCATTCATTCCTTCATTCATTCAGTAATTTCTCTTTAAATGTACTGAAGTATTTCTTTGTGTGAATTATCTTATTTGTTGCATGTTATGAATCCAAGGAAACAAATCGTATTACAAATATATTGATGAGAACTGTTAAGAGTGATAGTTGTCATTACATAATATTTGGTTTAGTGACGTCGGCTGAGACAAGAGGATGGAGAAGGGTAAGAGGATGGAACAGCAGCAGAGTGCAGTGCATTAATGATAAGTCACAAGAACGTGTACACTTTATGTAACACGCTTGTTCTTTCAGGTGGGGCTTGTGTTAAATCTATGTCCATTCATAACAACATTTACCTACTGGAAGATTTTAATTATTGATTAGAAATACAAGCAGCCATTTGCATCAAAACATACTGAAGGAGTTATTGAAGGAGTCTTGCTGACAAAAGAACGGTGCAGTTGTATACTTTTATTGCCTAGGACTTTGGTGCAGATACCTTATCTGTATTATTATAATTGAATAGAAAAACATTAAAATGGCAGTGATTTTTCTTTGACATGCTCATAAACATGCACTCAAAATTCCATGTCCACAACCTTAAAAAAAAAAAAACAAGTAAAGTAGGTGCTAAAGGTTATGTTGTAAGTTTCAGTTCCGTTCTGTGACAGATTCAGGGTCATAAAGTCTATGGACAGGAAACTAAATTATTTAAATTTTTCTTGGCATAAGGGAGACTTAAAATGACATGGCTGTAAAAAGAATGACTGTCCTCCTATGATCTTATGCTGTTGTGTGAGTCAAAGAACAACACTGCACTATATTTATTTATTTTTCATCCACCATTTATTTTTCAGGACTGTCCTATTGAACATGTTTTTAGTGGTGAAGGGAAAACTCCCCACAGAAAAAACCCAACTGAATCAAACCCAGGACTCAGCTGTGAGGCTGAAGCTCTGGCCAACAGATCACTGTACCGCCCACACTTACAATTGATATATAATTGGATTTTAGTAGATGGATATTTTATCTTTTATATTAGTGCACCAGTTTAAACTGTTATTTTCATAAATAGTTGGTGACTGCAAATCTGCAATGCCATGAAGATATTTCATACTGTTTAGTCTTCGTCTTCTTCTGCTTATCCGGGCCGGGTCGCAGGGGCAGCAGTCTAAGCAGGGACTCCCAGACTTCCTTGACCCCAGACACTTCCTTCAGCTCCTCCGGGGGGATCCTGAGGTGTTCCCAGGACAGCCGAGAGACATAGTCCCTCCAGTGTGTCCTGGGTCTACCCCGGGGCCGCCTCCCGGTGGGACATGCCCAGAACACCTCCCAAGGGAGGCGTCCAGGAGGCTTCCTGAGCAGATGCCCGAGCCACCTCAGCTGGCTCCTCTCGACGTGGATGAGCAGCGGTTCTACTCCAAGCTCCTCCCGTGTGACTGAGCTCCTCTATCTCTAAGGGAGCATCCAGCCACCCGGCGGAGGAAGCTCATTTCGACCGCTTGTATCAGTGATCTCGTCCTTTCGGTCATTACCCAGAGCTCATGACCATAGGTGAGGGTAGGAACGTAGATTGACCGATAAATCGAGAGCTTTGCCTTTCGGCTCAGCTGTTTCTTTACCACAACGGTCCGATACAGCGTCCGCATCACTGCAGACGCTGCACCGATCCGCCTGTCAATCTCACGCTCCATCCTTCCCTCACTCGTGAACAAGACCCCGAGATACTTGAACTCCTCCACTTGAGGCAAGGACTCTCCACCCACCTGGAGAGGGCAAGCTGCCTTTTCTGGTCGAGAACCATGGCCTCGGATCTTCATCACAGCTGCTTCACACTCGGCTGAAAACCGCCCTAGTGCATGCGGCAGGTCTTGGTTTGATGAAGCCATGAGGACGACATCATCTGCAAACATGATGACGAGATCCTGTGGTTCCCAAACCGGACGCCCTCCACGCCCTGGCTGTGCCTAGAAATTCTGTCCATAAAAATTAAGAACAGAACCGGTGACTCTGTTTCTGCCAGGGCAGCCCTGGCAGAGTCCAACATACCGACCTGCTCCGGTCATACAGGGACTGGACAGACCTTAGCAAAGGGCCTGGAACCCCATACTCCCAGAGCACAAGGCGCCCCGGGGCACACGGTCGAATGCCTTCTCCAGATCCACAAAGCACATGTGGACCGGTTGGGAAAACTCCCATGAACCCTCGAGCACCCGATGGAGAGTATAGAGCTGGTCCAGTGTTCCACCACCGGGACGAAAACCACACTGCTCCTCCTGAATCCGAGGTTCGACTATCGATCGGATTCTCCTCTCCAGTACCCTGGAATAGACCTTACCGGGGAGGCTGAGAAGTGTGATCCCCCTGTGGTTGGAACACACCCTCCGGTCCCCCTTCTTATACAGAGGGACCACCACCACGGTCTGCCAGTCCAGAGGTACTGTCCCCGACCGCTACGTGATGTTGCAGAGACATGTCAGCCAAGACAGTCCCACAGTATCCAGAGACCTAAGATACTCAGGACGGATCTCATCCACCCCCGGGGCCTTCCCATCAAGGAGCTATACATACTGTGTCAGAAACTTACTGCTACTTTTGTCAGTCACAAATGAGTGTCTTGCTCAAGGACAATTTCATAAACAGAATTTGAATGGCAATTTCCAGAAGTGCGCAGTTGCCCTCAATTTGAGCACATGCAGTTGCAGATGCAGGATTTGCTTTATGTAAATGCGAATAGGATTACTTCCTCATCATACCACAGTTTTCTAAATAAATTAACCGCATGGACTGCGCAGAACTGACTGTATACTGATTAAATGTGATATATGATCGAACATAAATATTTGAAGATCCCTATTCCAAGAGAAATGTCTCCATTAGAAAACAAATAAAGCAAACCTTGAACCTTTACCACCTCTCCATGATGGTGCTTATACTCTGTAGCTCATTAAAATCGGGAAGGTAAACCATTATCTTGGACAGTGACGTACATCTGATTTGCTCGTACAATGTTGAATATTAATTAGTTATCAACATTGCGGCTGCTATTGTGTTGTGTGTGAGGGGGTCCTGGCAGGATTTACAGGCACAACAAGCAACACTCTGCTGTTGGCTGCAGCTCTTTCTCCTCAGCTCCTCACTCCCTGCTGTTCTGTCATAATCAGTTGCCACTGAATTTGATGTTACTCATTGTCTTCCATGATCACTAATACATGTATAGTAGTGTAACTCAACCGCACCTTGCTGACTAGAGCTGTTTACGTGCATCGGGGGGACAGCAAAAGAGCACACAAATTATTCATGGGCTCCTCATACCCACGCTAAGAGCCACTTATGTTGTCATGTTTATTATGGGGATGCATTCAAAGACCAGAATACAAACCGGTTGGGACATTTAGTTCAAAGCAGGTAAAATGCAAATATGCTGTCCAGACAATACAAGTAAAAATAGATTGTAAAATAACGTGTAATATTTGTAATGCTAATTTCGAACCGTAATTACCTTCTCTATTCACTAAAAAATCTTGATTTATTTATTTTAACTCCAATTTAATTTACACAGCCCCTTTTGTATTGGAAAAGGGGTGCAGCTGTCACTATCAAGTATTTACCCCTGAGCTAGAAGATCAACTGGTTTAAGTTCAGGTCTGTGTGCACTTTTATTTGCATTACCTTTACATTTGCAAGATGGAGAATGCTTTTAAGGTAGACTGTTTGCTCCATTTCCTATTTTTCTTCACCTCACTAGCTATGCACACACAAAGCTATGTACACAAAATAAATGGCTGCTCCATTATTATAGGTCTTTCAGGTTATTTTCTGAAGCAATATCTATTCACCTTATTTCGGAAGCTGCAGTGGGCGCCGCCATCTTTTGTCCTGTTGTTTTAGTTTATATGGGAGAGACGAGCTCAGCAGAAAAAGTTGTACATGGACTAAAAAGCTGTTTTCAGGCTGCCCAGGAAATCGGTCCATTGCTGGCTTGTTGCCGCATGTGTACATTAAACATTATATACAAATCAATCTACTTTCTACAACATTTTAGCAGCGAGATTTTTCCCTCGTTCACCACTGAACGGAGCTCAAGCCAAACCGGAAGTGCCTTTACAACAGGAGTGCGGATCTGTGACAAAAAGAGGCAAAAGTGGGTGGAATAAGGTGAATAGATTGATGCCATACATTTTTTTTTAGGTCTACATAAATCTACTTAGAATACAAACGCTAAAAGATACACTATATGTAACTTTTCTGTTGAATGATCTGCCACCTGCTTGTCTCCATGGAGATGTCCTTGCTTTACCTGAAGTGCTCCACAGTATGGCATTAAACATATCTATCCATGCTAAAATAAAACAACACATTTAAGCAAAGACGCTTATAATTCAATATATACTCTGATATCCCACTATATTATTGCGAGACTTTTGATCTTACAATATCACAATATATCAGTCTCATTATGCTCTGCACTGCTACATTCATTTTCCACTGACATCTATCCCTGGATGTGGCTGTGTAAATGTTGTGGTGCTGGCTTTAGCATAGCGGTACAGTGGTCATCAACAGCAGTGTATCGGTTTCAGTGGTACGGAAATAGGCCTACAAAACACTCGGAAATCTCTGCACTCGTGCTATGTCATTTTCCGAATGCATTTGAAATAGTTGCCATGTGACGGTCTTTCCGAGCCACCCCTAAAGTAACTGCACTGCTGGGCCAAGTAGGTCAGGCCACACTGAAGCAAAGGATCATGGGGCGTTGATTGATATGTTACAAGAGGCCACGGCATTGGGTCACTTAACTGACTGGTGCTATTCCTGTTTCTATTGTAGCCCAAGCTGACATAAGGTCTTTGTCACTATGCAGCAGTCAGCCTTTAATTCCCCCACAGTGAAAAAGCTAATCCTGGTATTTTCCCCTTATGTTTATTTTTATAGTCGCCATATAGCACAGTGTTCAACCTGGTACTTATTGTTCTAACGTCCATGTAAAGTAAGTCAATTGGCTGCAACAACAAATGATCAATAGATCAGATTTTTAAAAATCATATTCTCTTCCTGACACAAGCTTTTGAATTTCACCTAACTTAGGACAAGTGTAATTGCACAACGTACTGTTTCAATGTATTCCAATAAAGTAGGCTACACTGACATTATGAGTTGTCCTTCCAACCCAAGTCCATAAGACCCCTCCTACTACAACAACAACAACAACACATTATTAATAGACACAGTGGTTGAAGAAGTATTCAATGTTGTTACTTAAGTAAAAGTACAGATGCATGAGCTAAATTTTCAGTCAAGTAAAAGTATCACATGGACAAACTTAAAAATATTGAAGTACCTATTAAAAATTACTTTCAGAGTAAAAAGTACAAGTATTTCACATAGATTTTGAGAACTGATAAAGAATTGCGCTGATTTTGAGTCAACAGTAATGACTGAATCTAAATTATGAATTATGAATGATTTTTAAGTATATGTTTTGTTTTTTTAAAGCCAGGACTTGAACTCAAAACCTTTACGCATGAATGTGCTAAAAAAAAAAAAAAAGTCAAATTATATGAATATTACTTTTTACATTTCAATCCCTTTCAAAAATGTATAAAGTACAGATTCCTGCTCTCAAATGTAGTAAAAGTTATCCACTGTAAAATGTACTTAAGTAAATCACAGATACCTACAAATTTAAAAATCATTACTTCCCACCACTGAATAGAGGGCAACGTTGGACGAGTGCCTTGCTCAGGGGCAACATCCATATGCATTACCTGTAGAGTAGGGGGCTCTGTCGGCGAACCTAACTATGTCCTTCCTTTCTCTTCTGTTGTGTATTGAACTTAGTTCTGTGACTGTTCAATGCTGAAATGTCATTGTGCATCATGTCACTGTGACCTCACTCGGTCTCTTCGATTGTCTTAAATAATGCAATCAGACAACAAATTCACACTCATTTATTGTGCTGTGTGTCTCTGTGTTTCAGTACCGGATTGGACAGCTGTATATGATCAGTAAACACAGTCATGAGCAGAGCGAGCGCGGGGAGGGCGTCGAGGTGGTCCAGAATGAACCCTATGAAGATCCAGAGCATGGAGAAGGCCAGTTCACAGAGAAACGAATCTACCTCAACAAGTGAGCATTTTACAGCATGACTTTATTGTGTGGCTGTGTCTGTTTAAAATGGCCAGCAGGGATGAATTCCCACGATATTTCTTAAAGTTCACAAAGAATCCACCTGACCAAGCTTCCGCTTTTGGACCAATCACAGGGCAGCATTGTGCTTTGGGCAGAAGCCAAAGATGAAGCACCCAAACAAATCACGGAATAGGAAAGATGCTTTTCTCTCAACTGAATTTAACCAAAGTTAACAAAAGATTTCTCTGTTTGTTGCACTGTTGTGAGCCTTTTCAGACTGATAAATGTGTATAGCTCAATTCTGTGGTTCACATATCAATTTGGCCTACGTTATCCTTAAAGGTGTATTGTGTAATTTTTGGGATCAAGAAAATGTTACTGCTGGGCCTTAAATGTTCCACAGTATGCCTTTAAATGCATATATCCAAACAAAAATAATAATAATAAGACACCACCAAGCTACAGGTCAGATCTGTGGAGTTTTTTCAAGCTATTTTGAGCAATTAAAACATCTGGAACTGATACAAGATAAGACTAGTTTAAATGACTGTGGAGCAGTTCAAAAAAAGCATTACATGTACATGTAGTCAAACAGGTGGCGGACTTCCACAATCAGTCCTAAAACCATGCACTGACATTTTAGTACTTCTGTCTGGCTGCCTGTTTGGACCACCAAACAATTTACGAAAATGTGCCAGACCCAGTGTGTGCTAACTCACAAAAGTATATCTGAACTTCATAAGCATAAAATGAGTATTGTATTTTCAACAGGGCTCGATGATTTAATTTACGGCTCTCTCACAGCGCGTCTGATATACGAGCTTCATGCGCCATTAGTAAATTAGTTCAGCCGAGAACATTGTGCCACATCATTTTGTTGATTGGATTGCCAAACTCACACTGATTTATTAAGTTGTTGAGTTAAACAAGAACACACTTTAGATATTATTCCTGTTAATTCATGGGTTTCAGCTTCCTGTTATTGGCAACATTTTGAGGACCCTTTCCCATTTAAAACATATAAGATTTTGTTTTAAATTGGTTATTGCTATGGCAACAGTCCTAATTTGTCATCATTCTGAAAGCCATTGATAGTTTGAGCGAACAGATAAACAAAGCCCATCAAAAACAAAAAAAATGCAATTGAGAAGTATTGATTTTTATAATAGAGGCATTTTAGTGCAGTTCAAAATCACTCCACGGGCAAGGACCAACTAAATGTATTATTTCTAAATAAACACACAATTTTAATGCCCCTGTGACTCCAATGTTTCAAGTGGAAAATGGAAAGTGCAGAGTGGTTTGTACCATTATGGTTTAGGGCGGCAGGCCAAGTCCTCTTGGAAAGTTGGATGCTGATGATGCTGGCATGTGTGTTCATGTGTGAAGCTGCATGTGGGTAGTGAAAGATGAGGTTAATTGCCACACTATTAATTTAGGCTGAGTGTCTGATACACACCACCTGTCACCATGTTGTAGCATTTGGATGTCTAGACCTTTGCTGGCTGCAGTCCTCCTAAATGATAAACAGAAGGCTACAGACACTCCCCAGCAAAAAAGTGACTTGTGTTTTTTTTCTTTTTCTAATTATTACTTTGTTTGTTTGTTAGGTTAGTGCCTGTGGCAAATAGTAATCATAATTTTACATCAGTCAAGTTGCAGTTTACGAAGAAAAATTGTAAAAGAAAAGAAAATTGCGTGTAGGACGCTGAGTTCTAAAACTGAATCCCTCTGTGAAGTGTTATCAAAAAGTGACAATTTACAGATAACTGACACCTTTTTCAGAGATTTTAATGAGTCATTTAACTAAATAAAGATGTTGTCTGGCATTATTATTAGTCAAATCATTACTATTGTTTAATTCATATGGATTTTGGCCCTTGTTACAGTATCGTTGCTAGGTACCAGTTGTAGAATTACCTGCCGCTCATGCCAATGAGCCAATACATTTTTGTCACCTGATTTTCTCTTAAATTGTCTTTGTTTTGCCTGGAAGGTTCCACTTTTATTTATCCGGTTAAAGAATTTTTATTGCCCAAAATATCCATGCTTACATTGCTGCTTGTTTCCATGGAGATTGCTTAGTTTTATTCCATCTCCAGAAGAATAGAACATTTCATATCCTCCACCAGCAAACTACATAGTGCCCCTTTAAATATAATCATGTTTACACAGTTGTGAAATGTGTACATTAACCATATTAGTCATATGCACGTTAAAATAAAAATTATCTATCACAATTCTAGTAAAGTTTTTGTGCTTTTTGACAGCTGAAATTTGCAGCTATGTCTAATAAAGGCTTCCATTGTGCCCCGTCCAATTTTTTACAATAAACTTTTACTTGACCAAGATTTCACTCCTGTGGTTCCTAGCTATTTGCATATTGTCCAATGTAGTGCCATTTGACGCACCTATAGTGGTCATTCAAAATCCATTTGTGCTGATGGTATCTGCTGTCCTCCGTGTCCCCATTTTCTGCTCTGTACAATAGTGTCTAGACAAGCAACGTGTAATCATAAAATCAGCTTCCCATGGGATCATCAGTGCTGTATGTAAGGCTATTGTTAAGTTCAAGACAAGGCTTGTCATTGGCAGTTCCAAGATATATGTAATAAAACTTTGAGACTTATTATAGAAGGATACAATTTTTCTATGTCTTATCTTTCAGTAAGTTGCCAAGTTGGGCCAGAGCTGTCGTTCCCAGGATCTTCTACGTCACGGAAAAGGCTTGGAACTATTACCCATACACCATTACAGGTAAGAGTGTATGTTTGATCACAGTGCAAGACATTCCTGTGGTCTTAAACGTGGATGACTTTTTGCTACTGGCAGTTGTTTTGGGTCACTGGCGGGGCAAAGGGACATGGGACCAATATTGTGGTGGGTATTATGTTCAGTGAGCCATGTGAGAAAGCCAATGAGAAAGTCCAGCCAAGGGGCAGTTTGAAAAAGTATGGTCACTATTCAAAGGTTACAGCAGTCATCTGGACCTGATATACAACAGTTTTGTCAGTATTTGTCTCACAATCAGGAATGTCAAGATTATGAAGAACTTGAGTATTCAGATCTTAATACAATCATAAGAACTAAATAATAATTATCATGAGCATTTTAGAAGCAAAATTAAGTGTGTTGTCTATTATCCAGAAAGACATCTAAATGTAAAGTACTTTTATTTGGCAGTTTTTCCACATTTACTTTATTTTGTCATTCAGAAAGTATTATTTCATGAAGTGTTCACAAATGAGAAAAATGAATGATTCTCAGTTGTTTGGTCATGATCTTAGTAATTGTGAATAACTGATAAATCGTGTTGTCCCATGATATGTAATGATAATGAAAAGGCATCTAGATCAAGGAGCCACTCACACATTGACACACCAGTGTACACAGACCCTGGGGGTGAGGCAGGTTACGTGTTTTGACCAAGAACACAACAACCGTATTCATCTGTGTGCACTAAACTGTTAAACAAGGTTTATGCCGAGATCTGAAACCGCCAACCTTCGGATCAGAGGACGAGTATTCTATCGATTGAGTTCTTGTTTCACTACTTACCACAAAAGGCCATCAAGTTCCAGGACTCTTTTAAGAAGTCTTCAATGACTCAATCATGACTCAAAAAGAGATGCATGGCAGAAAGCCTTCTTACTTGTTATTGTCAATCAATAATTGAATATGATGTCAATATTTTGTATATAGTTCTTAAATGGTGCAATCTCTTACAATTAATCTAAAACTGTTCATTTTGTTATAACACTCCACTCTGGTCTCTACATAAAACTGTTGTAATGTGACATTTGATAATGAGGTTTTTGTGGTGATACTTCTGTTTTTTTTTTTAGGAAACATCATTATTTTTCCTTCCTCATATATACATGCAAAAACATGTTGTCTGTGCTTTTAGCAAATGGCTGCTAAGTGCAGCCTTTACTGCTCTGTGCTTTCAGATGGTGTATGTGTCCAGTCTGGTTTTGATGTGCAATCTTAGTCACTTTGATTCAAACTAATACTTTTCCCTCTTTTTTTTTCTTTCATGTCTGTGATCCTGGTCCATGGCCTCTCGGTTACCTCTGTGCACTGTCATACTAATGAAATCTGCTGTCAATGTGCGCAGAGTACACAGTGAGTAGTCCTGCACATTTGCACATTACTCAGTAATGCTCTTCTATTGTAGCATGCAAGCAAGCAAATTTTACTTGTATAGCACCTTTCACAAACAAGGAAGTCACAAAGTGCTTCACAACAAAAAGAGTTACAATCCAGAAAAATAACACACACTTACAGTAAGCAATACATACAACAATATAACAGCAAAATCAGTCCCTAAATCTGCTGTCATTAAAGCATTTGAGCAGAAAAGAAAGTCTTGACTTCGAAAGAATCAACAGAGTCTAATCAGAGTTCAGAACCAGCTGCAGAAGAGACAGCTCCTTCTTGTTTACATGAAAACAAACTATTACAATAGTCTAAACATGAAGACACAAAGGCATGAATTATAAGTTCCAAATCTTTTTGTGGCACCATTTTTCTGAGTTTAGAGATTTTCCTCAACTAAAAGAAAATGTTTCTTGTCAACTGTTTAGCGCGATGCTCTAATGAAAAGTCTTTATCAAAGATGACACCAAGGTTTCTAAGGCTTGGTTTAGCAGACTGGCCTATAGGTCACACATATACTGATTTATTCCTGGAACAGAGTAATCACGGGGAGTAATCAGTGTTTCTATTTTGTCTGCATTAAGCTGCAGAGAGTTGTTACTTTGCAATTGTTGCACTAAGCAATTGACTAAGGAGTTCAACTTCTGGACCTCAGAGGGTTTAAAAGGACAATATAGCTGGATATAGTCAGCAAATAGGTGATAAAAGGCATCACTAAACTCTCTGATGAGCTTTTCCAGAGGGATTATATAAAGCAGAAATAGGACAGGACCCAAAACGGAACCCTGGGGAACACCACACAACAAATCTGAGTCAAACATTATTTGGTTTGCAGCAACACTAAAGCTCTGACCAGTTTAATATGAAGAAAACCAATTGAGAACTAATCCTGACAGTCCAACCAGGTCCCTCAATCTTTTTAACAAGATGTGTGTCGAAGGCTGCAGAAAGATCTTAAAGAACTAGAACAGTGCATTTTCCAGAATCAGCAGACATCATAACGTCACTGGACTTTTTCAGCAAGTAAAGTAAAGTAAAGTAATGTTTACGAAAACCAGACTGAAAAGTGACATGGATGTTGCACTGCTCTAGGAATTGTTCAGAGACCACCTTCTCTACGATCTTGGACAGAAATGGGAGCTTTGAGAAAGGTCTGAAACTATTGAGGTCTGTCAGGTCCAATTTGTCTTTTTGAGTAATGGCTCTATCATGGCATGTTTGAATGGACTGGAATGGGAACACACCAGTTGACAGAGAAAGATTTACCATGGAGGTAACCCAAGGGCCAATTACATCAAACACTTTTATGAAGAGTCTGCATGGACCTCAGATGAAAGAGTCGAGGGTTTCATCATGGTCACAAGAGCTGAGATGTCCCCCTGTGTTACAGGCGCAAAAGAAGACCATTTGTGTGACACAGGTGCCACAGCAACAGGACTATCACACAAAAGGGGTGGGATTTTGTCCTTGATCACCTTAATCTTATCGGTTAAAAGAACGTAGAAATTCATTGCTGTCAGCTTTGCAGGATACAGGGGTAGCTGGAGTTTCAGGACATACATTTTAATTTATAGTGTCAAACAACACTTCGGGGCTCTTGTTCGCTGTTATGAGCTGATGAAAGTACTCAGACCTGGCATTGTCCATTATTTCCCTGAATGAGGAAACAAGATCCCTGAGGTGTAACCTATGGACCTTGAGTTGAGAAGATTTCAGCAGACGTTCTGTTTTACTGCAGAGTCTCTTTAGATTT
The DNA here is from genome assembly GCA_019453435.1 of Rhinogobius similis. Taxonomy (NCBI): domain Eukaryota; kingdom Metazoa; phylum Chordata; class Actinopteri; order Gobiiformes; family Gobiidae; genus Rhinogobius; species Rhinogobius similis. The sequence continues at coordinate 24,569,087 of CM033631.1, forward strand.
AGTATATCTTCGTCCAAGGACAAGGTTTCTTCTGTGTTGACAAATTAGATTTTACAGGGGCCACCTGATCCAAAATGGATACACAGTGGCTGCTATAGCATTAAATTAGACTGTCAATATCGTAACAATTTATAAATAAATGAAGATCAAAACTCAGAAAATCTGTTGGCTGTGTTGATAAGTCGCCTCTGAGACCTTATGTCTGAAGGCACTGGCTCAGGATTAAAGTTCAAATCAAACAAGGCACAGCTATGATCACTAGTGGACATCCTCCACACATAGGTTAGCAACACAAAGAAAATACTAAGTCTAGAGTGTAGCCTTTTTAGTGAGTGGGATCAGAAATGTGTTGCTCAAAATTAAATGTTTCAGTCAATGTTATAAGTTCCAATGCTGGGCTACATGAGCAGTCATCTACACAAATATCACACAAATAAAAAAAAGTCTTCAAGTTTATTACAGAAGATAAAAAGTAACTAAAATCATATAAAAGACAGCACTGTATTGTACACATCAGCAATGACTCTAAGAAAGTAGACAATAAACGAAACATTTGAAATAGGTTCAGTAAAAATTATAGATTACACACTACCACTACATACTTCCAAAGATAAAACCTGCAACCATGTGAACTCATTTTTTACTATATATTTTGTATTTTGTAACCAACAGTAATACTAGAAAGTAATACAGAAAGTGCCAGTATTGAAACAGACAAAACATATTCAAATATCCCAACCATTTCTATACATATACATTCATGATAATATTTTGAGATTGAAAACTCTTCATTGGCACTGTTGACAATAAAAACTCAAAACAGCCCAACAACCCAGTCACCTTGGGCATCTTTGGGAACACATTTGCTCAGAGATCTTTTTCTACACCAGGCTCTAGAATGAGGTTGCCCTCTATCTGAGGACAAACAGCTTTGTTGTGCATCTTTTAAAAAAAGCGTACAGACTTTTTGTAGCTGAAGGCGACACTTGTAGACTTTGACTGTGAACTGAACAGGAACTTGCTTTAACTGAGTCAGGATCTTGGAGCTGCAGGCTCGAGAAAGGGATGCTGTACTGTAATCATTTTACGTCCTATAATTTTGGTTAAAAAAAACTGACCTAATTAATTGACCTTCGGATGTTTTCAAATCAATATAGGAACCAAATATACAATAATCTTCTGTTTGTCTTTGTGCTCTGTGGTTGTTGAGCGGCCTTGGTACAATTATTCCCCAGTCCACATCACATCAATACAGACACAATCCCCTTCAGAGCTTGTGGCTAAAACTGACTAATTGAGTATTGCTGAGAAGAGCACTAATGATCCGCTGCAGGACATCAGGAGGCCATTAACCCGCACACAGTTAAGGAAACATCAATGCAGTTTAATCATCATCCCAACTACTCATCCTCATGTGAACAAAAACATTTAGTAAACTAACATCAAAGCTATTCAGGTAGAAGCAGTTCTAACCCTTTTAATTACTGTGCGTATAAAACATCTCTCTGAGGTCATCTTAAAAAAGCCATTCAGAGTTCTTATTATCTGGAGCTGTAACAAGTGAAAACCTGTTGAGAAGCTACACATTTTTGTGAGAATGTTGTAGATACTGTACAATAGGAACATCCATATTATTTACAACATGTAATGAGAAAATATTATAAAACACATGAATTCTAGCAGAAAATGCAACATGGCAGTGTGACATATGATGCAATAGATTGACAAAGAAGAGATCTCTCATATGTCAGTATAACTGTTTAAAAATCAACTACAACTAAAAGAAAACCACAATTATTATTATTAAGTTAAACTAATCTACCACAAAGTCTTAAATGCCCTCTGTTTGTTAAACGGCTGATGCTCTCCCACACATCCAATCAATCAGTCAATCAATCTTTTTTATTTTTTTGTTATTATTTCCCCATTGTCTCTCTTATGACAGTCAACATAAAACCACTGTAAACTTTAAACAAAACTTACTGTACCATTTGTACACACATTATACATTCTGACAAAAATAGGCTCAGAGGGGAGCTTCATTAGCTCTCATGCGGTATATAATATAATATATAATTAGCATCACAGTTGTACGTTTTGTTTTCTAGATTAAAGGCAATTTAGTTCTGATTAATTACAACTTCATATTGTATAGCAATGTTAATACTGTTGAATAGAATTGATAACATCTTTGACACACATAATAACAGTAACTCTGTTATTCTGTTCTGTTCTTGATATAATATTTAAATTCTTTCCAATTGCACTGTACTATACATTATTACAAAATAATTACTTTGTATTTAGCCTTTGATTGACAAATATTTGAACATTTCTTGAGTTGCATTCCTAGACTGTTCCAGAGTACTCTTTTTGTAGTTTGTACAGCCTGATGGTTTAAGTGTACCGCATCCCAGTAGGTTATAGCAGCTCTCTCTTTCTTTGAAACATAATAACTCAGAATTATTATAATTGTAACAGAGCTTTTTCAGTATTTTACTGAGTAATAAAATAATATTGCTCCTGGGGCTGAACTATTGAATTGCATTTTTTGTGTGGTTGTGATTAGATTTACGAAACAAAATATGCCAATATCCTATGCCTTTTAGAACAGGACTGGATAGTTTGTTTAGTCACCTAAATAATTTAGGTCTTTGCAATTTGCTTAATAGCAACCATTCAAATTGTGTTCTTGATTTGATTGCGATTAATCTTGCAACACTACTAAGAATAAATGAAAATTGTGTTGTGGTATTTTATTTTTAAGAAGAATCCCTCCTTGTTCTTTTCAAATACCTTTAGCACAAATTTTGCTGAATAAATTTGGCAGTCTGGATTTTAAGATGAGGATTAGAGTTATCCTTTGATCCAGTTTGAACAAATCCGCTGCAGACTTCTTTACACAGTATTTCTCCTGTTGCTACGAACACACAAGCACGCTTAGTCTCAAACGCTTATGTAACCCCTGTTCCTTTGTAGATTGATTAATAATTACACAAGTTTTAATGCAATTTTACGGCAGACAAATATAAAACATGTGCCTAAGGAGACCATAGAGGAGTAGTATTATGACAATTAAATTCATGAAATGCAGTGATGCACTGACTAAATGCATCACAGAGAACTCAATTAGTATGTTTTTATTCTTTTTTATTTGTATTTGCTTCTAAACATCAGTTGTAGGACGACCTGTGTCTTGTTGCCTTATGAATCCATTTACAATTTCCATAAAGAAGATGAAAATCTCTTGTATTCACTCCACCACTCATGGGCCACGTAATGGCCAATTAGTGTAGATGGTAACATTAGGATGAGAGGTTAATGCTGTCTTGGTCTCCTCCACAGTGCTCCTTCCTGCCCAAGTTTTCCATTCACATTGAGACTAAGTATGAAGACAACAAAGGCACAAATGACCATGTAAGTATGGAGCTGTTTTTGGGAGCTAGGATTGGCAGAGAACAGGTTTAAAGCTGTCAAAGGAGACCTGCTGCTGCTGCTGTTGGGTTTGATTCGCACAGCTGCCTGTCTTCGTGTCTCTGTTCTTCCCACATTCACGGGGCTTTATAGTCTCTACGGGAGCGCTGTGCTCTTATCACACCATTCTGAGGGTTACAGAAAAAGGTGCCATTTACATTTATTAGCATTTTATTGCCAGCTACATATGTGAACTTACCTTTGTGGGGGTTGCCTAATGAATCCTGTGTAAATGAAAAAAGTGCTTTGTTATGCTCCTACATAGTACTTTTATTTTCATGAAACCATTTAGTGGACAACTGCTCGCCATTAAGGTTACAACTGCAGTAATCAAGTATTTAATATTGAGAATATTATTTAAGTATTGGATATTTTTGGGAAAAATTCAGGCTTGGACTGTGCATAATCACACAAATGATTTCAGTTTCAAGACTTTACTGATTTTGTTCATGTTGTTATATGCTCATTACAGTTAGGCCAGTGTTTCATTCACGTACATCGCCTATAAATGTACAGTGATACAAATTATTTATATAATATTTCAGTTACTGGATGTGGACAGTGCACATCTGACTTCATGTACATTACTGTTTGACCAGTTTAACAGGATCATATTCAATTCAAGAGTTTACCTCAGTTGGAGGCTGCTGTAGTCTCCACATTGGCCTCAGTGCCACACACTACAGTCTGAGTGTTATGCAATAGCTCTTTAAGTCAAGGCTAAGAAGAAAATGACCACAGCGCCCCCTAGTGTACTCTTATGAAAATCACATTTGAGTTACTCCACAGATGGCCACAATTATATGTAGTAAGTAACAAGTGGGGTGTTTTTGAAGTGAGTGACTGTTCTAGTGGTTGTTTTTACACTCCAGTTGCTTCTATTCATTCATTCTCAAAAACGCATCCCTCCCTCACTTTGTTCTGTGTTGTGTTGAATGCTTTTGTTTGGAAGTTTATTAGACCTAGGAGTAGATCTGTTATCCAAAGTCTCACTTGAATTACATGTGCGAGCTTTTGTGAAATAAACCCTATACTATTCTGAACCTCGCCCACCACTTTTATCTACTACGGCATTAAGTAAACTATCTCAGCTCTCACTGCTCTATTTGTCAACCCGCCTGTTGTATTATCGATGAAGCCATCTTCATACATCACCTCTGCACAGATCTTCGGCGGAGACCCCAGAGAAGAGGAAACCGAGGTGTGCGTGGTGGATATCGCTTACGACGAGGTCCCTGAGCGCCATTACAAAGAGTCAGAGGTGAGAAGGGTCACCGCAGATGTGTGCTTAGCTTTGTGTATTTGTTCTTTAAAGAGGGAGGAGGAGCAAAGCATTGTTTCTGCACATATTAGAAAACAACCACTGGACAAAAAGGTTGCTCAGGACCACCGGCAAAGCACCTGTCTCCTAAGAGCAATAAGAGTGACTGAAATAAACTGCTGGAGGTGTGGCATGATTGAACATTTGTATTTGAGCAGGCCATCATCTATCAGAGCGAGATGGTCATAAAAAGAGGAGATATTAATAGTAGTACGGGTCATGACAGCCCAGCAGGGGTGGTGCAGAATTGACACATGCCCAACTCCCAGCAGGACGTTTCATGGTCTGCTAATACACGCACACGCACAGACAAGAATAATCTGAAGTGCCGACCAGGGCGAAAACGGCACAGCTACAACTTGCTCATGTAAATTTATATTGACAGAAACACCCCCAGGGAAAGAAAGGGGGGTAGATGTTTAGTTTCTACAGAGCTAGTTGTTGATTTTCTGATTTTATTAAAGAAGATTCATACGGAGTAAACATCAGGAAAACCTTATGCAAATCAAACCGGTAAAAAATCTGGTTGATAATTATGTTTATTTGTTACAGACAAGAGCAACTACAACACTTTGATTACATATTCAGGAGAGTAAACAATATAATGAAAGGATCCGGGGATGTTTACAAAGCCTTATTAAAATTGATTTATGTATGTATTATTCTAATGTATTAATATTTGGTTATCATTTCCTGGTCCTTAAGTGTCACTGCAGTTCCGACATGATCATTTTATTCTGATTTTGAATAAATGTGCTTCTACACATTGGAATTTTCACACCTTCTTATCAAATGTAGTAGCATATTAATTTTACCTAGTTTATGAATCAAATCTCTACCTCTTTACTGAATGACTTTCTTTCACCTTTTGTGTAACATGGAATTGTTCTTACCCAGAGATCAATAGCATTTGGCACCTCTGATCCTCCTCCTTTGACAGCATCACAGGCGGTTTCAGTCCCATCAGTCCTCATTCACCGCGTGTGCCAGTGCATTCACAGCGGGATGTCCATCTCCCTTTCACACTCTGCGTACGACAATAAGACAAATGAGCCCAAAGACATAATTAGTCTCCGTAGAGTGGTGATTAGGGCATATAAAGTTAGTTTTTTTTATGTTTCGTTGAACACTCTTGAACACAATTAGTTCACTCAGAGGCTATGAACTGGGTTGTAAAGATGACCCTGAAAAGTGTTCTTGAATTACCCAATTTACCTATTAGCCACTATCAAATTTAAATCAAACCTAATCTATTTTCAATATGTATTCAACTTTTTATATTAATCATTTATTCAGGTACCTGCTTATGAATACTTTTTTTATGTTGACTATGCAATGTACATAAAAAATACTTATATTTGCCTCAAATATAAATGTGCACTTCTTAAAATGATTTGATTTACAAAATAAACTCTTCTTTATTTCTGTAATTTGAGAAAATCTGTTGTTATGTTCATACTGTATTTGATTCAATTTCACACTTATTTTTCCATGCCTTAGTTATAAAACTTCTTCACCATAGTATCTTATATATATATTTTTATATTATATTTATATTTTATACATATAAATTATATTATAATTATATTTTATACATTTTATACATGTTCCACCATATCACCGAAGCAAGTCCCTAGTTTGTGAAGTTTTGTTCACTGACAATGACAATAAAACCTTTTTTCATTCTGATTGGTTCTATGGATAATTTAACCCTTTCTTACCTTGTTTTAGGATCTGCGTCATTTCAAGTCCAAAAAGACGGAGCGTGGTGTGCTTCCAGAGGGATGGATGGACACCCAGGACCCCATTATGTGTTCCTACAAACTTGTCACGGTCAAGTTTGAAGTGTGGGGGTTACAAACTCGAGTGGAACAGTTTGTACACAAGGTCAGCCAGAAAGTTTCAGCTCCATCTGCTCGGTTCAAACTACTCCATGTAGTTTCGCTGTAGTAGCAGATTTTTCTCATTTCCAAAATCATATCTCCCTTTACAGCATCTGTCCCGGGAGTTGTCTGTCCTTGTTTGTTTTGCCTCAAGCCCATCCACACATGTCAAGCCATTACTCACTCAGTATCCAGACATGACTCATATAAATCACATCTCTTTAATGGGGATAAGAGGCATTTAAGATCATATTAGAACTTAAACAGGCCTATTTATCGCCCCATTTGTCTTTTTTTATGTATGAGATTATGTTCCATTCATTATTTTAAGCATATTACTGTGTTTTATGTCCTTAGGTTATCCGAGATGTTCTCCTTTTGGGACACAGACAAGCCTTTGCCTGGATTGATGAATGGATAGGTGAGACCTAAGCTATCTCAGTATTTTAAAAGCTTAGTATGAAAAATATTTTATACAGTTTTTAATGTAGCTGTTGCACGGGACACATATAGAAACTACACATCTATATTCTACAGTTTTCGCCCTGTACTTATTTTATATTAATTCTGAAACATTGATCCACCTATTTGAAGCATTTGCATCAGTTTTGTTACAAAGAATTGTTTTTTAATGTAATATTAGTCTACCAACCAGATGCTTGTAAACTAAGTAAATGATTGGATGTAAATAATGTACGCAAAATTGTTACCTGGTTTTATGAATTTCTACCTTTTTGACCAGGATGGGTTTTTGACCGGCCCTACCAAACGAGTTCAAGGGCAATTTGAGAAACAGCAACACATTTGTTTTACATGCATGCACAATTATAGTTAATTAGTTAATTACTTGTCTTTTGATTTGATACAGTATGTAATGTATCATAACAGATATGACTATGGAGGAGGTCAGAGAGTACGAACGAGCCTCACAAGAAGCCACAAACGAGAAAATTGGCTCATTCCCTCCCTCCATATCCATCACAGAGACCCCATTACCAATCAATACCCGCAACGGTCCCAATAGTGCCCCCTCCACCCCACTCTCGACCGAAGCTCCCGATTTCCTCTCTGTCCCCAAAGACCGACCCAGGAAGAAGTCTGCACCTGAGACTCTGACACTGCCTGATCCGGGACGACGGGACTCCCTTTTTAAGCTCCCCAGCTTTTTCTCATGGAATTCGAGTCCGCAACCCGAATGAAAACAGACCTGTTTGACCCACCAAGTGTTGTATCTCTAAATGTCCCGTGGATCAGAGGAGGATGACTGCACAGCACATCCCCAAAACGCCCCTCTGCCAGCTCAAGTGAAGCAGACTTTTCACTGCCCTGGTGATCCTAGCTCCCCCCGCGCTCCAGAAGACATGCCGGTGACGCTGATACATGCCAAATGCTGCTCCTACGCCGTCTGAAAGCTGATGAGACAGGCAACTTGCTGAGGAGAGTTTCTTCCACATAAATCATCAGACTAACTACGGAATAAGTTCAATAGTAGTTTACATTCCTCTAGTTCTACACATTTATCTTATTCTTTAACTGAACCTCTATTTAAGTGGTAGGTATAGATTTAGTGTATGTGGAGTAGAGTTTGGAATTGAGCTGTGATTTGTGTGAATTGATGTAAATAAATAGTAAGGAGATTCAAATGTGTAGTGGTATCAACTTATTGCAGTAATGCTGCCCTCTTCTGTTGTGAAATAACAATGCCTCTACTGTATAAATGACTAATATAACTGCATGGCTTGGGCTTCAATGCATGTGAAGTTAGTTCTGTTTTGATGCCCTTTACATAGATTGTGCTGTGTGTCATTAGTATCTTCCATTGCTCTCAGCATATGTAATTTTTCTGTTTATGTAAATACTGTATGTAATGTAAATTGTCGTTCTAGCAAAGAAAAGTAAATCCAACTGTCTCAAAATGTTACTTTACAGAATTAACTACTATTTCATTTCATTATATGTTTCAACAAAGTTTTTGAACAACACTCATTGTACTTTACAATAACTGGAATAAATGGTAGAAATTGAATGAATTTGTCAAATAATATCAAAAATAATTAGAATAGTGAGAAACTGCAGGTCATTCATATTTAAGGTAATCGGACTTTTGTTTAGTAAAAGCAGTAAAGCATAGTGAAAATGACAACTTTAAAGATTTTATTTAGCAAAATATAGCAATGTAACAATGTAGGACAGAATTAAATGAGGAAAGAAAATTCAAATAATTTGGTGTTAAAACTAAATAAGTTCCCTTTAAAATGCCCCCAAACAAGCCTTTGCACAAAATGTAAATAATACATAAAACCTCTGAAAAATACATTATATATTTTCAGGAAGAAATAAATATGAGGTCATCTTTTCCCAGTTACATGTAAACATAATGTTTTCTTTATCGTTTATATAAAAAGTTCAAGTGCAAGCAAAGAATAGTCTCTTCAATGTGTGGGTGAGTGTCACAATTTTTTATGACTACCTTTGCTTTGTGTCTTGAGGGAGCCCATTTGTCCGTCTTTCTTTAAGGTCACGCATTAGATCAAGGAAAAATTCATACCAAAAGAAGGTGAAGCCAGTTGACAGTGCAGCCTTCAAAAGGCTCGGTGAGAGGCCTTTAAAAAACCCTTGGAGTCCTTCCTCTTTGGCAATTTGAACTGCGCAGTCCAATAGTCCTTTGTAAGTGTGCACCTGCTCAGACATAATACAAATAATTTACTATTTCTTCAGGGCATAAAGAACATTTTGGTCAGCTGAGAATAGTTTACCTTTCCAAAGTAAAGGCGGGCCTCCTCGAAGCCCCCAACCTGCAGTCTCTTCTTGAAAAGATCAAAAGGGTATGTGATAGTTTTACTGATCATTCCCGCTCCACTCCCACACAAAAGGCTTTGTACGTTTCCTAGACAACAAATATTTATTAATTGCATGTTACACCATATGTGTTTGAGCTAGACCTCTACTGACCTCCAGAGTTTCCAGCATTAGGGGCAGGAGCTAACATATTTTTAAAGACATTGTAGAAAAAGAACTGCAGACCGGCATATGGAAACACAGCCATTAGTGTCGGACTCAGACCCCGGTAAAATGTCAGAATCCCCTCAGTACGGCTCATTGTAGATACAGCATGTCGGAGGTTCCTATAAATCTGGAGATGATTTTGGTAGTAATACAAAGAAACAAGTGATGGATATTTTTCTAGACCTACCTTAGGTTCTCCCTGAGCTGCAAATCGAGTCCGTAAAGTGTCAAGAGGTTGACAGAAGACTGTGGCAGAGCAGGCAGCCAGGCCTCCACACACAAAGTGCACTCCTGCTGTTTGACTGTCGTATGATGTATTCTTGTGGATTATCTCCGTCAGAAACTCAAAACTTGTAAACTAGGCAGCACACATTTATTAATTAGACATTAAGTGATCTTGATTCTGTATAAAAAGTGTAACAGAATTATATCATACCTGTACAGCCCCGAATGCAATAGACAGAAGCTGTGCTGGGATGTGCCCTTTCCAAAAGGCAGACAGGCCTTCTTCTCTGTAAATGCAGCGAGAGGCCTGAAATATTCCACTGTACTTGCCCTCGGGTTTCTGTGATGACACACGCTCAATCTGGAGCTAGTAAAACACCAACAAACACAAAATCACACATGAAAGTACCTAGAACCAAGTCCCTAAATTCCCCAGTCCCTACTTATTGAGAGGAAGTCCCCCTTGGTCATGTTCACACAGCAACAGGGGCTGAAAATAAGGATCTGTACATGATTATACTATGGAACATTTAAATATTTAATTTGGTGGGGTTTAAGAAAAGTTCGTTTTTCCCCATCATCCTCCTCTTTTTGAACTCTGTAAACATGGACATAAAAAAATCAATGTAACATTTCAATTTACATTAAAAGAGTATTCACAATAATAATTTAAAAAGTTTCACTCACTTAAAATAATTTAGTGGGAGCAATGAAGTCCAAATAATGTCTCTTGTGGATCAATACAGTTTGTAAGACTGAGACTGAATTAAAAATATTTTCCAACAAAAACACTGTTGTAAATGTAAAAATGTAAAAAAGTTCCAGGTGTGACTGGTGTGGCACCAGACCCTATTTCCTACTCTGTGTGAACGTGCATCAAATGGGGACATACCATAAGATCTCCTGTTAAAGCGTCACATCACGTACCTGGAACCTTATTTTAACGACATCAAAGGGACTGATGAGGGCTCGTGTGACCATCCCAGCAGCTGACCCAGCCAGGGCAGCCTCCTCTGGGGACAGAGCTGCATCCTTAGCACGGGGATCATAGCCCACCATGGCCCCTGACGCCCTATGCCTCCGGAAGAGTTACTGAGAAGAACAGGTCAAGTGTTCGTTCATTCTGCACGTATTTTATAGTTCTTTGTTTGTTTGTTTTTTAATGTACTTTTAATGAATACGTTGTACGTAGAATGTTGCACAAAGGACATGCTACGCTAACCTAATAACGTGAACATTAGCAGTATTAGTCTAATAACACTTGTTCTTCATTTGACCCTGTACTGGTTGAGGTTATAAGAATCAAAATCTGTACTTACCTTACGAATGAATACCCTTGTCATTGAAAACTTAACAGCAAAGTGTGACACAACACGACACACCCATCGGCTCGTGCTGCTGCTGCAAGATAACTTCCGGTTCACACAGCTCTTCGCTTTCACGCAACGAATTTTAATTTCTATCGCTTGTATTTTTATATATTACTTCCTTTTTATTTATTTATTTATTGCTGTTATCTTCACAAAGATGAAATAATGCATATTATTTGAGCATGACATGTCGAGAGATGTGTTCGTTTGCATGTTTTTGTTGTAACAAACCGTGACCACAAGAGGTCACTATTTTTTCGAATTCCATACAAAATTGCCCAGGATAACTACACACGTATTTGCTTCATTGAAACTTTGATCACCCTTATATTTTGTTTCTCTCCTTCATACTTTTATAAGTTAATTTAATTACTTCTCTACTACTCGAATCTCACATATTGTTTGACCATGGGCTGCTGAAGGAGGGCGCTCTAGAGTCGTTTACGTTTATGCTCCACAACCGTCGAGGTAAGCTTCATCCATCACATGCCGTAAAAAAAAAAATACCCGAAGAGGATCGAAATAAAACTTAATTCAATGTCTGTTTAATGCTTCGTGTTCTCTAAACAGGTAGATATGTAGACTACGTTAACGTCACATTACGTTATAGATTGTGCATGTGTCTCGTTGTTTTAGCTCTGTCTTATTAACTTCATTGTAAAGTTATCTATTGTTGGTGGCTAACATGTTGGAGTTTGTGCTCATCATTATTGATCGTATGTGTTAGATCAATGGGATGGAGGTCTACTCAAGTACCATGATCTTTCAGATTCAAAGATCCGTGCACGTTTAACACGCTAGCTCGCTATTATACTACTGTAGTAATATGGCCTCACCTCGAGGTGCTGTTTTGCTAAAAATATACACTTTGTGTGTCAATTGTGAATGATCATTTGGTGAAATTCTGTAAAACTTTTGGAGAATTGCTAGATTATAGTAAGTAACAGGTCTGTCAAGTCTATTATGTTGTATCAAGTTACATTTAACCCACTTGATTCAACTGGTTTTGTCTAGGTTGGTACAATGGAAAACTCCACTGAGGAATACAAGATCCAGTCATTTGATTTGGATACACAGATGTTACTAAAAACCGCTCTAAAAGGTAATTCCTATAAATCCTAGAAACAGTTACCAGGGTTTGGTGTTTTTTTTGTATTTTACTACTTAATGGATTCTGCTTTTCAGATCCCAGTTCTGTTAACCTTGAAAAAGTATCGAATATTATTGTGGACCAGTCTATGAAAGACCAGGTGTTTAGCAAAGAAGCAGGACGCATCTGTTACACTATAGTTCAGGTTTGTGTATAGTATTTTATAGATATTCTGTTATTTTGTGCATTCGTTGTATTAACTACATAATCTGTAAAATATTTTACTTACCTGTGTTTTTTACAGGCAGAGGCCAAGCAGAACAATGGAAATTTTCGAAGGAATCTTTTGAATCGACTCCAACAAGAGTTCAAAGACAGGGAAGAAACAAGAAAACGCTCAGTTCAAGAATGGGTGTGCTATGTCACCTTCATCTGCAACATCTTTGACTATCTCAAAGTAAGCGCATGTAATGACAATAAGGTGATAATTGCTACATTGGTTAAAGACATATTGTGCTTTTTGTGTATTTAATGCTAAATAACCCACAGCTCTGCTCCTCACTGAACTGTTTCAAGAGCAGTCTATGGAAAACAGTTTAATAATCTTCAAATTGATCCTGACATCAATGTTTTCAGGCACAATGATTTTTCATCGAAGAAAAAAACTATAATACACGTTGATCATATTTTAAAATGTTGTTAATCGTAATCCATAAGATTGATCCAAAATGGCTTAATGATAGAAACCTTCCTGCAGAAGTAACAGGCCATGCCTATGTGGCATTTCACTGTGACAAGCAACAACTTTTTAATTTTTAATTTTTACTTGTCTTTGTCATTTTTGAATGACGCTGAGTCTGAGGGTTTTTTTTTTTTTTTTTGTTAGTTTGTTTGCTTTTTATAACTGCAATTAAGCAGTGGGTGGAGATCAGGGGTAGGTGAATACAGAAATTTTCTAATAAATCAAAGTCAGTACAATGCAGGATTACTCAAACATGTATGACTTAAAATACTTTGAGTAAGCTAATGATGATAGAATGCTGTTATAACACACCTGAAAGCTCATTAAAGTATAATTTACGTATTGTAGACGTTTAATGTCTTATACACTGTGTATTTTCCTTTAGGTAAATAATATGCCAATGGTGGCCCTCGTGCATCCAGTGTATGATTGTCTGATGAGGCTGGCCCAACCTGATGCTTTGATGCATGAGGCAGAGGTAATATGCCCCCTTCATCTCTTTCAAATGTTCCAACATCCTGGTATTCAAGCATCATGGCGAGTATCTTATGTCATATGTCGCCAAGATTTTTTAAATGTCGGCAAGTGATTTAATAAATATTAGAATACCTGGGGTATTTTAGAAAGGGTTTAAGGTATGTATGTTTTTCTCAAGAAGGCTGTTGGTATGCAACATGAGACTTGGATATGTAGAGTAATAATAATTATTTTTTTATTATCTTTTTATTTATTTTTAAAGGGGACGATGTACAATTAGAACTTAATGTTACCATTTGATGAATTCAAGGCTAATTTACATCGGCAGTGCCCTGGCAGGGAGAAGGACAGCACACAAACATTTGACAAGTAGATCAAATCTAGTACACCCTTCCACACATAGATACAGACACACATTCATACAGAGCCAGTACCATTAGAGCGCGATACCTAAAGAGTCTAATGGTTACAACTTTAGGTGCTCTTGAGGTGTTTTTAGTTTTTTAGTTTTAAAGCATTTGATTGTAACACACGTATTTATAGAAGCAGGCAGTATATTCCAGTATTGTAGTGGCCATCAATTGTCCAAAAGCAGAGTGACGAGAAGGTTTGGTGCTGTCATGAAGAGATGCTATTCTTGTGTACAGAGTTTATAGCACAATAACCCACAAAACAGCCACATTGTGATGATTATGTATTGAAAATATCTTGTATCTAACATAAAATCATGCTTTCATGGTATTAAGCATTGCATTGTTTGTTACTTATTTCAATGTTGACCTTTTGTCTAGGTGGACTGCCTGGTTCTACAGCTACACCGAATTGGGGAACAGCTGGAGAAGATGAACAGTCAGCGAATGGATGAGCTGTTCTATCTGCTGCGGGACGGGTTTCTGCTCCAGGAGTGGCTCACATCCATGGCCCGCCTGCTGCTGTTGGAGATTCTGGAGTTCAGAGCTGGAGGTTGGTTGCTCAGCAGCACTGCTCATAAATACTACTACAGTGAAATCTGACTTGGATGAAGGACTTATTTTCCAACATCTATAACACTTTGGTGAATGATAGTAAAACCAACGATATTCACCAGCCAATAGGTTCAAGGAAGAATTTCAAACATCGTTTAGATTTAGATGAGCATAGTAGGACCTATAGTATTTCCAGTTTTTAGTTTTTTTAAATCAAAACATGGTGCTGTGGATGTGAAAGGAGCAAACACATTTTCCGCAGGTAGTGTTTGTTTTTATAGTCTTTATGGTATTTAGTTTTATGTCTTAACAAAAGGAGATTCATTTTTTTACCATAATTTCTGCTCCAGTTGCTTCTCCGTTCTTTATTCAATACCATACAAATATTACCAGGATTGATTTGTTGCTGTTAGTATTTGACTAATTTATTTTATGCAGTGCTGTAAAAGGAATAGTTTATTTCCGTCTCATGTTTGACAGTTCAGGATATAAGAGAATAAATATTACTTTATACAGGGTGTTTCTATAATTACCGTTGTTCCAGAGAAAGCACTTTTGCTTTTTGTACATTTATTTAGCGCTGTGTTAATAAAAGTTTGTTAATTTGACCAAAAAATTAAATGTATAGTTTATTTTTGACAATCAGTCTAATTCAAAGTATCTTCAATTTGATTTACAAAAAGAATATTGTACATTTTATTCTAATCATACAGTATATATGTAATAAATTTAATATAATTTTTTTTTTAAGGCCAGCTATGATTTCTTTTAAGTAGGAATCTAGTGGTCCCGGGGATGGGACGGTATTATAACCATAACCATGACCAAAAATACTACTGTATCACTGCTACAGAGGAGTTGAATGATTAACAATGCTTTACAAAAACAAGGGACATCTTATCGAGAAAAAAAAAGAGTATTTGCGATTGCTCCTTTGCTGTGCAGACATTCATGAAAACACACCAATGATAATCAGGGCAAAACAAGACGCCTCCAGTGATTAGGTCAATAAACTAAGCACAGCGTTACATGGACTGAAATAAGCTTCAGCCTATTCTTTTTTTTACATTCTTTGTGACGTGATTTGTGAAGCTTATATATTGACCTAAAATGTTCATGAACTCGAGGCTGTGAGGAGCGTGACTTTTCCTACAGACCCAATGCAATAAATGAGCTGTCAATACAGCCAGGAAACCAATCCTCACAGTATTGATACTGTGGCATTTAATACCGTGGTATACTTTCTCAATAAAGGTTATTGTCCTATCCCTAGTGATGGCTATGTTAAGTTAAAATTTTGTATTCATAAAAATGCTGAGATTTTTATTAACACTTTGGTTGTACATTTTCTGATGTTTGTTTCTAATAAATATATTTTCCCATTTATTGTGTGGACTTTGTAGAGATAAAACAATATTTGATTTTCTTGGCACGTCTGCTGAGTATTTTGGTTAACTTTTTGAGGACCCTGTAAAAGAACTGGTTTCAGTCCATCAGAATGGGCCGCTGCCAATAAATGTGGCTTAATAACTGTCTCTGATTTATGGGAAACTACTATAGTCTGTATACAATCATTGCTATATTTATTCTTGTTCCACGTAGAGAAGTGCATAGGAGTTAATTCTGAGTTTATAGTTTATATCATAATTTAGTGACAGTGATGAAAGTCTGCCATACATATCAGCCACTGCTCTGGATTCCATACTAGTCGATATCTTGAACTCAAAAGCACATATTTACATCAACTCTTCTTACACAAAGCATTATAAAGAATTTATTTTAAATACTATATTTACAAGTTGAAAAGGACATCTATATTATTGAACACTTCACCACCAGCGATAGTGGGCATACGCCCTGTTTGACTCTGCCATTTTGTGTAGTTCATATTTCTTCTTTATAACATTTCCTTCTTTGCTGTATGCTGCCAACAGCTCCTGCGAGAGTTTCTCATACATGTGCGTGCGCCTGTGCTTGTTGTCTCTGCATTCATTTATCATCCACTTCATGGCAAGGAAGCGCCGCCTGTTATCGGTGAGGGGTATGGGCACCTGAGTGGTTCAGATCAAAGAACTTAGTTTAAATCTCTACATATGTACATGTGCACTGTACACTTCTATAGGGTTACTGACCTGGTAGAACTTTCCACCTTTCTGAATACTGGCCAGTCCCACCACAGGCTTACAGTTCTCCAGCGCCTCGTGGAATATGGTGTAAGGGTTACACTCGATCTCTTCCTTCTTCCCCATGGGAGCTTTGTGGTACTTCTCCACCTGTTTCCTCTTTATGTTCTCAAATGTCTATCATATAAACAAAATAAAGTTATGCATTGTGACAGTGCAAGACGTTTAGACAATGTTACTTACGTTCATCAAAATGTCCCTGGCTAAAACCTTGTCTCCATTTTTCATGATCATGTTGACGAATTTACTACAGAGAAAGACACATTATAGTGTAAATGCTTTACAGTATAAAACATCTGAGGTGTCTTGAGCTCGTGTTTAATCTGACCTGATGATAGGATCATGATACACGGAGCTGGTGAGGCCGATGGCAGCGGCTTTGATCGGCCTGAGCGCTTTCAGGTCCCGCTGTTCCTTCTCCTCTGGGCTCAGCTCGGCCTCAGTGCGGCTGTAGGCTTCTCTCCTCACCTCAGGCTCCAGATAGTACGGATTATACCTGCTCCATCTCACCTGCAACACCCTGACAGAAGACACACGGCACCTCTAAATACCTTCAATGTATGTGCAGCGCATTGAGCGGTGCTTCTTACACACACGGGACTATTATATGTGTGGACAACATATGGAGAGTGATACAGAGAAAACATACCTCGGAATCCAAGGTTTTAATAATCCAGTGATGGAGGCAGCCATCTTGAAAATGTGAAAAACCACTAGGACCCCAAGATAGTACCTTGTGCATTCGCCTTGAGAAAAATATACAACGTTGAGATAAGCTCTCGAAACGTATTGCTATCAATTAAAGTTATATTTATACACAGCCGTTTCTATGTATTCAGCTAGTAAGAGTTTTGTTTTGATGAATAAATGAAAGGTGAGTGGTCTCGACGGTGACATCACGCATGTTTTCAGTGCTATGGCGTACCAGGAAGGGGAGTCGCTTGAATCCTGGCTCAGTAAGTGATTAATCCTTTTTTATGAATGACAGTGCACAGTTATGTGGTTTGGGTTACTGTGTCGCACAGAGAGGGCAGTAACTACACGGGCACAGAGGCTGACAATGTGCCAGAGGCTCCTTAGCTGTAGTTTTCTGTTGGCTTTATTGTGATGATGATGAAGGGTGGAGAGCTTTAGCAGCCACCACTGACAGCTCCGAGCAGC
Source organism: Rhinogobius similis (assembly GCA_019453435.1). Taxonomy (NCBI): domain Eukaryota; kingdom Metazoa; phylum Chordata; class Actinopteri; order Gobiiformes; family Gobiidae; genus Rhinogobius; species Rhinogobius similis. The sequence goes on from CM033631.1 coordinate 24,586,984, forward strand.
AGCTCCACTACTCTGGTTATATGCTATTAGAATAGAATAATGCCGTTGTGTCCTTGGGCAGGACACTTAACCCACCTGGCCCCCAGTGTCTGCGTACACTGGTGTATGAATGTGTGAGTGGATGGGTGACTGGTTCCTTGATGTAAAGCGCTTTGAGTGCCTTAAAAAAGGTAGAAAAGCGCTATATAAATGTGACCATTTACCATTTATTAGTTAGTTTACCCTTAGTCGACCTAAAGGTACCCTTTTCTGACACGAACACATTAACTCTAGAAATAGACAATAAAACACAGCAACATTCACCCAATAATGTCAGTGTCATTTATTGGACGACTCAGGATGATTTAAGTGTAGACATACACAAACATCACGAGGTTGTTTTGCCTGAAGCCTCTGCAGCCTGTTTGCCTTGTTCAAGAGTGTCCCCATGATGCTACAGGCATTGCACTGCAGGTCGACTACACAACTGTGGTTTCCACATATTGTGGGTCTGAGGCTTGTTTTGGACTGTATTTTACAACAAAAATATCTATTGTTACTAGAGCTAAGATGTCACTGTATGAATCAATTTGTAACTTATTGTGTGCTCAGAAAGTGAGTGAACAGTTGTTGTATTTTAGGTTTAGAGAATGTATTGTATTGTAAATAATGCACTGTACCCCCTCCTCCTTTTTTAGGACTGCAGATGGAACTTAACTTCCAAAGCTATAATCTTGTACAAGCACCTTTGCCCCCAGGCATTCTAACTGTACGTTGTCCTGTTAAATAAATAAAATAAAACATTCAAAACAAGAGACCAGTTTCCTGCTGCACCTGCACATGTCATGTGCATTATGATATGTGGGTTCATCTTAATGTTGTGTCTGTTACAGATAAAGCCACTCACCCGACTAACAGACAAGAAGACTGGGAGTACATTATAGGCTTCTGTGATCAAATCAACAGAGAACTAGAGGGGTACGTCTATGTAATAATCCATGCTTTTGAATAATAAGACAATAACTAAACCTGTTCTTTTTTAGCCCACAGATAGCAGTAACGCTTCTTGTACACAAAATCCACTCACCACAAGAATGGGAGGCACTTCAAGCTTTGACAGTAAGAGATGCTTTACACTGTATGACTTGGTGAAACTTTTAATCAAGACTTTATTTACTCTATTAGGTGTTGGAGGCGTGCATGAAAAACTGTGGGAGGAGATTTCATAATGAAGTTGGAAAATACAGATTTTTAAATGAGCTAATTAAAGTGGTGTCACCCAAGGTATGCCTTGTAGTCAAAATCTAAAAATAGATGATGATAGTTTCACATTTTAAGAAAATTTTCTTCCAGTATATGGGTGACAGTGCTCCTGAGAAGGTGAAGACGAAGATTGTGGAGATGCTGTACAGCTGGACCGTTGCTTTTCCAGAAGAAAGCAAGATTGCTGAAGCTTATCAGACACTCAAAAGACAGGGTGTGTATATGGCACGTTGTTAAGTTTGATTTGGCACAGACTTACAAGATAACACCATCTTTTTGATTTTAGGGCTTGTACCACATGATCCAGAGGTACCATTAGATCGGACTTTAATTCCATCACCACCAACACGACCAAAACATCCAGTTTTTGATAATGAAGATATGGGCAAAGTACATATTTCTATGTGGAAAATAATAACTGGTTTAGTATATTTGTAAGTAATGACATTCTTTTTGTAGTTACTTGCTGAGCTCCTCCGTAGTAAAAACCCAGAAGACCTCCAAGAAGCCAACAGGTTAATTAAAAGCATGGTGAAAGAGGTATATAATAATATTTTAAACTCATTACTAAACTTTGCTATGATTTAATTAATCTGTATCATCAACTTTTGAGGACGAGGTGCGTGTGCAGAAGGTAACTAATAGAATGCACACCTTGGAGGAAGTGAGCATCAATGTGAAGCTGTTAACAGAAATGTTGACCCACTATAACAAGGAGAGGTCATCGGACTCAGACAAAGAAATCATTAAGGTAGCATTTCATTACAAATGTAAATGTTAAATAAATCAGCTGATGCACAGCAGCAACAATGGTCCTATTATCTCTCCCCAGGAGCTTTATGAGCGGTGTGACAAGCTGAGACGTGCTGCCTTCAAAATGGCCACTGAGTCTGAGGACAATGACACAAGTTTAGGTTTGTGGCTTATAGTTTAAATAACAATGTTTTGAAATTTAGATCAATATTTTCATTATTTATTCATTGATCCCCAAGGATATTTTTGATGCAACATCTGCGTACATTCTCACAACAGCAGACAAATCCATACAAGAAGTTTAATGTGGCTATTCATACTTTTCTCAGGCGACATCCTGCAAGCGAGTGATGACCTCTCGAGAGTCATCAGCTCCTATAAGAAGATTGTCGAAGGGCTACCCATAAATGGAGACAACGAGGATCCCCAGTCTAAAGCATGTCACTGTGAAAATGGTGAGACTACTTCACTTTTTCTTACCATTAAAGGTACACAGAAGAAGCGGTGGAAAGTTATGAAGTACAAAAGTAAAAGTAGTATGTGCATTTTTATAGGTATCTATACTTTACTGAAGTAAATTTAACAGTGGATGCTGTTTACTTTTACTTTACTACATTTGAGAGCAGGTGTCTCCACTACATGTTTGAAAAGTAAAAAGCACTCTCTGTTGGATTTGAGTTGTTATTTTTATTTCAGCATGTCTATGGTGACATGCATAAAACTTTTGAGTTCAATTCTTGGCTTTGGCTTTATATACATATAAAGCGGTTAGAAACATTAAGAATTGAGTGACTAAAATCAGACCAATTCTTTACAGTATAAAGATCACCACATGTCACTCTTTAATGGTTAAAATGTGTGCTAAATACTTTTACTGTTTACTCTAAGATTATGTACTGCAATATTTTTTTCATGTGGTACTTTAGCTTGAGTAATTTTTGCTCCTCTATCTTCTTCCACTACAGCTTGGAAGCTTCTTAATGTGTACTTGAAGCTTTGGGTGAAAATGCATTGACTCATGATTATTTATGTATTAAAGCTACAAAATAAATGTTATTAAAATTGTCAAAATAACATTTTATAATATATTTAACATGCTTAAAATATTTTAGTATAGTATATAGTATTTTGCTGAATTCTGATGCAGTAGTCAGGCTATCTAGCTTAAAAACATATGAAGAAATACTTGAGTAGAATGAGTTCAAGGATTTTCTGATCCTGTGTTTTTTACTCCTCAGCTGAGACGGACACGCTCATTGATCTTGCTGAGAACGACACTCCGAGCCCTCCTCATCCTGCTGCTCTGCTTTCTCAACCTCCGAATCCTTTCACCACAAACGCCATGGTCGCTCCTGTCCCTGTACTCGCTCCTCCTCCGATACAACTGGGCGACTCCCTGGCCAGTCAGACTTGCAGTCCCAGCCACACATTACGCGACAAAGCCTCTGCATCATTGTCTCTTCTTGATGATGAGCTTCTCTCTCTGGGTAATATTCAATTTACTGTAAAGACATATGTAAGTTGTCCAGTGCGTTTATCTTTCACACCTTTTTTAGGCCTGAATGACCCTCCAACTACTCAAAGCAACCCGTCCAAGCCAAATTTATTTGAGGTGTCCCAGCAGTGGAGCTCGTTGCAGGTATTTATGATTGCACATGTTTTGGATTCTTATTATCTCTTCTAACTTCGCTCATATTTTACAGACCCCAGCATCTGGTGCTGATTTGTTTGGGAGTGGGACATACTCGCATCCTGCACCAGCATCGTCAGAAGTCAGTCACAGTCTACAAAACCTACAAGATCTGGCCATGCTTGGGCTTTCAGACAATAGGTACATGTTTAAATTATAAATGAAGCTCATGTCTGAGTTTTATGGAGTTTATGCAGGCAACACAACACACAACATTCTGAGTTTTAGCAGTGAGTGGCAAAAATGCATGACAGTCATGGGTAAGTAATGAAATTTTCTCCTCAAAACACAACTAAATTGTGAAAGAACTACAGTCGTATAACAAATCTAAAAGGTCAACAACTCCGCTCTATATAAGAAAATCCGTAAACAGTTGTATAAAACCAGATAAACAATAGAAACACTGCAGCTACACTCACATTTACGCTCCCACTGATACAAACTTTGGGATCATACACAGTTGAACCGATTACCTTTCTGTAAATAAGATGTTTCTAATCTGAATCTATGTGTTGAGGAAATGAATTGTCATTAGCAAAATCAGATCAGAGTAACAGACAATGAAGAAAGAAAGAACAAAGTAATGTCTGTTCATAACCTCTATTCTTGACACAATTGTTATTTTTTCTTCTTTGCTATAACTAACCAGAGGAAGCAGTTTTGGGATGACTACTGCTGCACCTGCCTTTGTATCAGCTCATGGCTCTCCGTCTTCAGCCTCCCTTCTGAAGAGCACGATGCCTGGGTCTCCTGCTCTGTCCCAGACAAAGCTTCACAGCCTCAGCTCTGCTCCAGGGAGCCCGCAGTTTCTTCCTATGTCTCCAGGTCACCCTTCCCTACAGGGCAGTCCAGCCAGAGGAGCAGACTTCTCCCTTAGCAATGTCTATATCCCATTAGAAACTATTAGACCAAGTAAGAAACCATTGGATTTGATGATATTAACTTGCGATCAAAATATTAACACCTTCTTGTCAACAGGTAAAGTGCTGCCTGTTACGGCCTATGATAAAGACGGTGTCCGTGTGCTGATCAACTTTGCATCCAACTGTCCTCCTGGCAGGTCAGACGTCCTGGTAATGGTCGTATCCATGTTAAATACAGCCCCCCTCCCCGTCCATAATGTGGTTCTTCAAGCTGCTGTACCAAAGGTGAACTTATCCTTTTATCAGCTTCAGTTATATTTGCCAAGCATTAACCTTGCTTATTTTCACCAGTCAATGAAAGTCAAGCTTCAGCCTCCGTCAGGAACAGAACTGGCTCCATTTAACCCAATTCTACCCCCAGCGTCCATTACACAGATCATGTTATTGGCCAACCCATCTAGAGTTCGTAACCATTTTCCAAACAAAACACTATTTTTCAAGCTAAATCTCATATTAACTGCTATTTAAAATCCTTGTTTGTGTGCATAGGACAAGGTGCGCCTGCGATACAAGCTGGCTTTCACACTTGGAGACCATCAGTGCAATGAAGTTGGAGAAGTTGACCAGTTCCCCCCACCAGAGACATGGGGCCATCTATAGCGAAGTACTACCATTGTTGATTTGATTTAGTGTCATTCCCTCTTTTATATTGCATATTTTTTATCATATTTATTGTAACTTACAATAGTAATTTCTTAGTGCTAAGAAATCATGTACATCAAGACAACTAATATGTCATACAATAATTTTAAGACTGAGTTTATTAGATGAAGACTTAAAATGTATCAAATAGCCCAAAAGCTGTAACTCTACAACTTAAAGGCAAAATAGGGTAAATGGTTTTTATAACGCTAACAATTGGAAATCTTATAATACTCTTTATTTGAGCATAAGAAAGCCAAGAGTTAAAGTATCTCAATAAGATCTAAATTTGAGTGATGAGTATATGCAATTAAGAACAATTGGTTTACTGGTCAAAAGAAGCCTTCTCTTGATTTGAATTATGTGATGAAGAAAGAATAAGATTAACCGCTATTTGTCTTTTATGTTGAGCTTTATTTTTATTTGATGCAAATTGTACAGCCCAGAAACAATGGTTAGGTTTAGGAGGAAAAATGAAAGGGGCACATAACAGTGTTTTTTCTTGATCATGGTGTTGAAGGTTATTGTTTATTTATCATGTATTTATGGCTATCCCTTTGCAGTATTTTGACAAATCACTGAAAATATAAATTGTGAGGACAAAATTGTCAACAAATCTAGTGAAATGTGAGAACATCTGTGCATTTGTCATCTTCCTTGTTTTGTATAAAGTGCTAAATTAACATCCTTGGTGTAGTTTCTGAAGTTTGGAGTTTTACATCTGTACAAAGTGTAATTTGCTTGTTGGCTGCATGAAATAAAAATTTCTTAATATAAATATACTGAATGGTAGAATTCAATAGCCCTTTAAAACAAACCCCAATTTACAACAACCTCTTGAAAATGTTTTTAATAACAATGTTTCTTTTGAATATGTACAAAAATATCAGAAAGCACTTTCATGTTAAGTCATCTTTAGGTCTCAACTGTTCCCTCTTTGACAATAGCCATGGCTAGATTTCTGGCTAAAGCCAGTCGTAGAAGCTCTACTTTGGTCACTTCAATATCTTCATCCTGAAAAAAAAAACATATTTTCAGGAATAAAAAAAAAATACAACATACCAAAGCTGCACACTTTACACTTGATGGAAAATAAATATAAAAAGGGTCACCTGCATGAGCTGGTCAGGGCCAGGCACTGTCTTGTTTAACGAAGATGTAAGCTCCTCTAAACAGTACATGAGCTCGTACGTTTGATCAGCTGAAAAGATGACCTGAGTAATGAACAAACATGTTACATTATTTTCTTCTGTAAAGGAGAACAGTGTGACAAATAAAAAATAAAATAAAGCGGGGGTAAAATTATCCAATAATAAATAGTTATGCAGCAAAGCTAAGTACTTCTTTCTGCTCCAGCAGAGGCAGGGCGTCTGTTAGCAGAGTCATCCAGAAACTTTGAGGGGCGATCTTTGCCGTCATGAGAGAAAGTAGAAGTTTAGCTGCTTCTGTGAATCTCTTGTCTCCATAGAGCTTATGAAACTCCCGGTACTTTCCTTGAAGAAAAATAACAAACAATACATTGTGTCAGACAAACTTCTACAACTGAAAAGTTCAAGATCTGAGTAAAATGAGGGTCTGAGTCTCATGAGACCTGAAATGTATTTAAACTTCACCCTAAGACACCACAAAACAACCTGCTTTTCAATCCGGACAGATGAATTGTTTGTTTCCATACCAAGAAAAGTAAGTCTGTCACTGAGAAGCATTGCCGGTCCCAAATTGTCGATCAGATCCAGATCAGAGAATGTTCCCTTAGAGCAGTAATCTTGCAAAAACCTGTAGGAAAAAAGTTATTTTAAAAAATATACATTAGCAAAGAGCAACACAAGTTATATCTTGATCTTTACCCAAAATAGTTCTGACCTAAAGATAAATAAGTAAAAAACAGACCTCTCAGAAATTAGTGTAGCAAAAGCAGCATCCTTGGCCCTGATGCTCCAGGACAGCGCAGAACCCAGTCTGTTGTTCCTAAGTGCTCGCATGGCCATGATCTTGCAGATGCTGCGCACTTTAATAAATGCATTAAAAAATATATAATCTTTGCAAAAGACATTGGAGGGTTTTTGCACATTTGAGAATATTACCTTGCTCTGACATTTGCCTCTGTTCACAGATTCTGAGCACCTTCAGGGCTTTGCGCTCAGTGTCGAGAGGCACACGCTCAATCTGCAGCTCCAAGTATACACGACCAAACTCTGGGCAGTGGTCGAAGTAGTCCACAGCCAACTGCCACAGGCTATTTATTAACATAATAAAGGCAAAATAAAATTAGAGTTGCTAATGTTTTATTATGCAATCAGATAAATATGTACCTGTGATGGGTAAACAGCCCGGAAGCGTATTCCAAGAGAAGGAACTCTCTCAAGTTGGAGCCAAAGCTGAACAAATATTACAGAAAAGTAATAATAATGAAATGACTCAAGGTTCTGAGGCTAAAATGCAATTCTTCCAATGCTTCTGATTCAAGATTACTTACTGCAGATTGTGAGACTGGAGAAGATTGCAGTGATCTAGAAGATCTGTCAAATGGGCCACAAACCACCAGTTGTTCAGGGCAATGCTGTGGGATTCAATATACAGTATAAAATTAGAAAAACACAATGGTAAATGGTCACATATTTATATAGTGCTTTTCCACCTTCAAGGCACTCACAGCGCTTTACATCAAGGAACCATTCACCCATTCACTCACACATTCACACACCAGACTACGCAGACACTGGGGGCAAGGCAGGTTAAGTGTCTTGCCCAAGGGCACAACAGCAGTATTCACCTGCAGGAGCAACCTGTGGGTCAGTGGATCTGACCGCTCAACCTAGGATGTTTGTTAGGAGCGGGATTCGACCTTCGGATCAGAAGACAATCTCTCTGCCAACTGAGCTACTGCCACCCCTTAACAAACAGCAAACAGTACATTCATCTTTACAGACCCGAGCAGTCCTACCTGCAGTCTTTAATAACTTGGTGGATGTCAAATTCAAAAGCGGCCAGTAAGATGCTGTCAAGAGGCTCTGGGGCGCTCGTTTCCAAAAACATGGTCAAACATGACTGGAGAACATACACAACAAATGTTACTACTATTAATAAGGTCACATCACAGCAAGACGGTTACACATTTACCTGTGCATAGTAGTGTAGCTCTGTGGGCTTGACAGTGGGATGGCAGTAAAGCAAACGAGTGACCATAAAGTGATACCAAGTGCTGAGCAAATCCTTGTGCTCCAGCAAAGTGTCCTCATCTCCCACTAAAATCTACAGTAAAATAAATAGTTAGCCTAAATTAGTTGTAACCGTAGTGTCAATGATGGTGGAGGAGAAGGCTTTACAGAAAAGAGTTACAAAAAAAACTGACTTTGCAGATAGTCTCCAGATGTTGGTTGCTAGCAAAAGAGTTGTCCTGAAGGCACCGGTCGACCTCCTCATGCCAATGTCTCCACTTCACGTCAAATTCTGTCAAGGTCTGAGTGCCGCTCGGCTAAAAACAAAACCCCACACATTTCATGTTGCAAATTACTGAACCGTGTTTATGCTCTAACACAAAGCTGAGATTCAAGAGAGTAGAAGTGCAGGTTGTAGTACATGAAGCATATCATGCCCAGTAGAGTTAAGCAAAAGTGGTGCTGAGGAAAAGGTGTGAAGAGGAATAAGGCGTATTAAGAAATCAAATCAAAGTCAAATCAAATGGAAAGCTTGTGTTGGTATCCCATGGAAGAAAAAAGATAATTATTTTAACTTAAATGGTGGTGTAGTAAAGAATTTAGCAAAATATGGGAGAGAACTTAATGTTAGAGTAAAGCAGATGATTTTCAGTGGCATTAAGTCAAAAGGAGAGCTGACAATATTCTGACAAACAACTTACATTATAGAAGGGCATTTTGCTAAGCAGAGTGTCCATGAGCTTGTACATGTTCCTGGCTGCCGGTTGAAGATTGGCCTGCTTTACCAGCATCTGCCGGGCTTCCTCCAACCTGCCCTGCAGCACATAACTCAAAACCTGTGCAGAACACACAGAAAAACATGCATACAATTATTATTATTTAGTTCTATCATTTTATTCATAGTGCTGCTGTTACATACCACATCCCAGTAGTTGTGGTGTTCAGCTGGACTCTCACTTTGGAGCACTTCTCTGGTTTTCTCATCAACGTCAGCTTTATGCAACCGAACCCAGTCGAGAAGATGGAGCAACAAGGAGCCTGCTACTCACACAAAGAAAAGTGTCCCATGATTGTACCATTACAGGTAATGTTCAGACAGCTCAAATGTTTAGGCAGTGCATGAATCTCTTACCAGGAGCAGCATCTATAAACAGCACCTCACACAAATTCCAAATCAGCTCAATGGCCAATAGAATAGACACCTGTCACCAAAAACATCACATATTAGAGCCAGCAAAGAGGGGCATTAAATAATGAATCAACCAGCACACACCTGATCTCCATATTGTGACGCAACTTCAGAATCTTGTGAAGAAACTATCGCATATAAATGGAAGAAAATAATACTCAAATGTCTCTTAAACAGAAATAAAAATAAAAAGAGAAAATAAATTCAGACCTGCAACTTGCTGAAGCTCTTCCATGCAGGCCCGTATGACAGATCTGTAATTTTTACTGACGCTGACAAATCTAGGGAGAAAAAAATGGAACTAAGAATATCGACTCGAAATATCGAAAACAACACACAACATGGATGATCGTACTGGGGTTTCTTGTTTTTGCTTGGTAGTTCATCTCTTATAGTTTGCAGTCCAACAAAAATAAGATGTGATTCATTGAAGAGCTTGCGTAGAATTGGGGAGTAGATATCCTCATCTTTCCGTACTTCATGAATATATGGAGAACCTGGACCTTTGGCTTCTAAATATTACGCATTGAAAGATATCCAAACGTGAATAAGACGTGATTTAATAATATAATGTATGGGGTGTGTGAACAAACCTTTGGGTTGATGGCGAGTTTCATACACAAGAATGTCTCCAGGACCCCATACAAACCCAAGATGTTTGCCTCGTCCAGCAGCTGGTACATTCTGTGAGAGAAAAAAGTGGTAAGAAAATGCATAACTGAAATGTACAAAAGCAAGTATTAATATTAGTAATATAACTAATTAGTTAGTTAATTCTGGTGCTGTTTTATAGACTATAACTTAGATTTAAAAAAAAGAGACCGAGTACAAGTGTTTCTATTATCCATGGGTTCAATGTATTCGTTTATTATCTATTTTTAATGGGTAAAGTCCTCAGATATTACCTATAAACAGGAAGTTGACCCATAAATACTGATGCATTTGTTATATTTCATTGGAGCAATTCATGAGTTTCAGCTTCCTGTTTCATGCAACAGTTTGAGGACTTTTTCCCATCCAAAAGACATAATATTTAATAACATGTATTACATGTATAATCGCTATGGCAACAGCCATAATTTTCATCCTCCTGAAACCTATGAACAAATGGAGATTCGCATGTTCGCGGCAAACCCGAGACACTAGAGGCAGAGATGTATGCTCAGTCCCACAGGAAAAAACTTACAGTGACTGGGGGATCAACGTCGACCTCCTCCATGTGGAAATAATGTTATGTGAGTTAAGAAGACGGAGTTCTTCTAGACGGAGGAGCAGTGAAATGTGTAGCTGCTTACGCGCCTCCGTCATTCAGAAAGCCCCGTGGCGCACACGCAGTGACGCACACAACTGGTGCCCAACTCATGCCTGAATATTTTGATTGTTTATTTTATTTTTGTCCCAAACAGACATGTCCCTTTCTCTGCTTATCTTTATGTCCAGAAATGACTATTCTAAAGTAATAAGGACTATTTTACAAATGTATCCACAGTGGGCATCAACATTTTATGTTTAGTCACAATGATACTCATCAGTGAATGCTATGCCATTCAATATCGTGTTTGGCGGATTTAAACGTTGTCTAAAATATGGTAAACAGGGTAGTTAGTAAAAACAATAATAAAAACAAGATGGCCGCCAGTCAAAAAACATGGGCAAAACGACAGCCAGAAGTTCTACTTGTTGTCTGCCTTTTTCACACATTTTCGGTTCGTGAAGTTCAGAAACTGTTGTGCTGGGGTATGGTGAAGAGATTTACTACCCGTGGAGGGGACTAGAATGTTCTTTTAGCCTCGATAAAGACCAAAACAACTGATGCGCGTTCATGTGTGACTGGGTTTCTCTTTAGCGCGCATGGAAGAGGCTCCCGCCCACAGCCAGACTGCGCATTAGCCCACGAGACCGCCTCCAACCAATGAGAGGTCAATGTTGTGGACGCGCATTGACACATGCCCGCGCACGTCCTGCTCATATAATTAAAACGTGAACGAGCACGTGCGCGTACTCGTATTCTTTGTGTGGCAGCAAAGAGAAGCGCCAAAAGAGTAACCATGGCAGATGAAAAACCAAAGGTGAGTGTACTATGACATACTTTTAACCCGTTAATGTTGCTTTGTAACAAATGCAATTATCAAACATTTTACACCAAGCTGTATCTTTTTGCATTGGTAAAGTTTCAAGTCAACTAAAAGCTATGCCTACTCCTACTTTGATGGACCGGAAGGTTTGTGAACGCGCATCTACACGCGCGCTGATCGCCTTGGATCAACCACAGCCAACCAGCTGTCAGTCTGAGCGCAGTGCTCACAGCCTGACTCCTGCTGGATGGCATGTCTGGGCTGTGATATTAGATCAAATGCTGCTCAGTCTGGCAACATATTATTGAATAACAAATACATGCAGTATTACCCTCAGAAACGGACTGTTTGGTTTTTTTTAGAATTAAATAACGTTAGTTTTATATTGAAGAAGAACCTTTACCCTGTACTCTATCCCTTCATTGTCATAAGTTCTATGTATTTCTAATTTGAAGAGGAACATAATTATGCAGATTTTGATAAACTAAACGATTCTCACTGACATGTGTGCATCCTTTAGGAAGCGGTGAAGACAGAAAGCAATGAACACATAAACCTGAAAGTGGCAGGTCAGGATGGCTCTGTGGTGCAGTTCAAGATCAAAAGACATACTCCTCTCATCAAACTCATGAAGGCTTACTGCGAGAGACAGGTGAGTTCCCTATTGTTAATTTCACTCTTTGTAGTTATTTAGGAAACAATTCTCAAATGTCACACATTTCTCAATAGCCTTACATCCTTTAGTAGCAAACGGCAGTGGAGCAGTGACCTCCCACCATTTCGTTCCAGAAGTAAATTTTGTATTCATTTTTATATTATATATATTATATTATATATTTAATGTTTCAAAGCTTTCTAGGACTAATCAGCTATGTGGTACATGAACCTATAATTTTCTGAATCTGAAAGCAAAAAAGTTTGTTTAACATGTGTTGTTTGAGCTTAAAACAACTGTGTTATCGACATCAGTTTCCACAACTCTTGAGATTTTACTTTTTTTTTTTATATATGGACAAAATGAATGAGAAGTTTAATTCTGGAACCACAGCCAACTTCGAAGTGAGCGCACAAACCAAATGGTTGGTAGCTTGAACCCACTTCTGATTGGGCTGTTGTACTGATTTTAACCATACATGAGTAACGGTTGGTTTTCAACTGTTAGACCACTTAGCCCCTTCTCTCACTCTATTGCACCAGAGAAACCGTGTCTGAAAGTGTCACAGGCAAATATGTCTACATTGATGTTTTCCAACACATGAGACTAATTATATCCTAGGAAGATTCTCTTCCTATAAAATATCTATTAAAATACATAGGCAATATTATACGGATGTATAATATCTTATCTATGTATAAATGTAATGTTTAATGCCATGGTGTTTTTTTTTCTCCCAGGGTTTGTCTATGAGGCAAATCAGGTTCCGATTTGATGGGCAGCCAATAAATGAGACAGACACGCCATCGCAGGTGAATTAAAAAACAATTTTCTTCCCAGGGCGTCTTAAAAGGTCCACTGCATAACATTTGTGGTGGAGAGTATGTCACCTGCTTGTCTCTGTGCAGATTTTATTGATTTATTTTTTATTTTTTGCCTGTTTCACAGTGTAGCTTTAAACATGTGTAACTTGATCTAGAGGCGTCAACCGCTTGATTATGTGGATATACGTTTAATGCCATACTGTGAAATATTCAATGCTAAGCTATTACCTTCCCATGGAAACAGTGTTTATGAGTGAGGACCGCCTTGAAAACAAGATGGTTCATCTCAAAGGCCTATTCCTCTAAATAAATACATGTCAAATAAATAAATGTGTGATGCACAGGGGAAGGTGGGGGATTTTTGTTTGATGTTACCATTTTTTACCTAGGTGTTTTTGCTACTACTGTAAAAAGTTATACGGCACTTATTAAATGACAATAACCTCAACATAATTCAGTAGTAACAGAAACAGTGTTATTTAATGTTAGAAAAAATATTCCTAATAATCACACTACAGGTTGACTGGAAAACTTCTGATGTAAAAGAGAGCAGCTGAATTAAAAACAAAAATACCTTTTAGATTGTTTTGTATTTAGTTTTATACATGTAGTTATATTTTATACATGTAGTTACAAAGAACAGTCTGGAGTGTCTGTAGTCTGCAATACATTTGATTTCCACATTTTTCACAGTACATGAAAGATCATGGTTAAGATTTATGTTGAATATACTAAAATATACTGCTAAAAGGCTTTTTGTCTACTTCACCAAGATGTTGATGATTGAAATATATTTTTGTCTTTTCAGTTGGAAATGGAAGATGAAGATACAATCGATGTGTTTCAACAACAGACGGGGGGTTACTTTTAAAGTCATGTACATCACAGGTTTCCTCAATAGCAACTTCCTTGTTCAAGATATTTTTTGCAGGAAAAAAAACACTATTTTTCTGCAAGGAAAACCTGCTGTATAGTATTATTTCCTTTTGTTTCCATGTACATAAACTATCTTCTCTATGTTCTGTTTTTTTTTTCCTTCTAATATGGAGGGCATACACCCACAAAAAGGTGGTAACTGTAGAAATATATATAATGATATTTGCAAAGGTTTGTTAGATTCATGGATTCATGTTTCTGTCTGACATATGTTTAAACAATTTGTGGCCACTTTCTACAGTTTAAGAATGAGGATTGTCCCTTGGTTTCCTTTGTTAGCACACATGTATTTGATTTTATACATTTTTATATGGTAGTGGTTGTTTTGAATGTTTTCATTATCATAATATTGACCAAACATTTAAGGATGTTGATACAAACACCTGTGTTGTCCACTAAGTTTTTGGTAAAATAAATATTTCCTTTTCCAAACTTATTTGGTTATTGGTCGAACAATAAATCTTAACAATTAAAGTTGTGAGCTATAGTGAAATATTGCAGATCTGACATAAATAAATTAAAAACAACTAATAATAATAGTAATACATTAAACAATGAATAATAGTAATAATTAATAAGATGGAACACTTCTGGACAAGTGAAGGTTTACACCTACTTGTTTCTGTTTTATGACCAAATAAAATAAAAGGCATGCATAAAATAAGGTATTAGAACCAAAATAGACTTTAGTTGGGAAAAGTAATCTTATTTTCAAGTCTCCTGTCATTTAAGTTTGTATTTTTAGACATATGACAAGTCTCACTCAGTCAGAAAAGGAAAAGTGTCACATGTGGTCCAGAAACCATACTGCCGGCTTTTCTCTGGGATATTACAGCACTAATTGCTGTACTGTCTGGTCTTCAGCATGTGGCTGAGAGCTGCCATCAAGTTGACAGCTGATTGTTGCAGTTTCCTCCAATAAGGTGAAAGTGCCGAGGTGTGCCATCCAATCAGAGTAAAGGTTTGGAGCAGCGCGTCCAATCAGAGCCACAGAGGCGCTGGTGGGCGGGAGCTCTGGGTTGGCACCGCAGAACCAGCCGCTGTGGTCTCGGTTACGTTCCTCAGAGTCGGGTGGAGTCTACGTCCCGTCGCATCTCCGCACTGAAGCACGGCAGTATTTTCATTAGTTTTCATTCAGTATTTGTCAGCGCCGAGCCTTTGAGATATTCTTTCGAGATGACGACGACCACCACCTTCCAGGGAATGGACCCCGGCTCCAAAAGCAGTTCCAGGTAAAGGAGCAGAAAGACCTTTTCATGGAGGAACAAAAGAAGTGGGATGCGGTCGAGGCTTTTGCAAACGCCTTTTCCTTTTGCGTTGCCCTCCTCTCAGGAGCTGCCCTGCCCGCTGGTGGCTACTGCAGGCAGGGGATTTTTCTGGCTTTAGCTAAACTCACCCATCGCCTTGCTAATTAAGTTAATCTTATTGGGTGACATGGCCCCTATCACGACTTAAGCTCTTCAAAGTTAGACTAGTCATTGTGTTTGTATGAAGTTCAAGAATAGAAAGAATGTGCCGCCTGGGGGATGCTTTTCCATCTGATTACAGTAGAAATTGTCTAAGCCACTAAAGATGAGCTCCAGAGTCACTTTTTGTGTCTTATTCCTCCGGGAAATGCCTAATGTTCCCATCGGTTACTTTGAAGGTGTGTGCCAAGTTTTTGATTGTGTGCACTGAGGTGCCAGGCCCAGTCTGTAGAACTATTACTGCAACCGTCTCATTGGATCCTGGAGCATACATGTTGACTCATTATTGTTAAAAGAAAATCCTATACGATCACTCATCCTTTAGGCATGCGGTCATGGGGCTTCCAGTAAATGATGCGCCTCTGTCTTGTCTAGGGCTGCAGCGATTAATCGGAATTATCGTGGCCAATCGACTATTAAAATAATCGCAATCCTAATTGTAACTGTTAACTGAACTATACAAACTCTAAAATACATGCCCAAAGATCATTCGAAGACAGTGACATTATTGAATCACAATGTCAAAAAATAACTTTTAAAAAATGTATTGATATACAGTATATACATATTTTAACATCATTTTTTCACTAATGCACTCCATCCGTAAATATAGGCCTTATGCTTATCTAGAAGCTTTTGATCACCATATTTCAACCTTCATTTGATTAAAATCTCAATGTACAAACCAAATGACAGTTTAACTAGTTGATTAATCGAAAATAACCACTGAGTGAGTAGTCGACTATTTAAATAATCGATAGTTGCAGCTCTTGTCTCGTCTTTGTGCCTTTCCGGTGCTGTGAAAACAAGGCTACAATCATGATTACTATACAACTGATAGCATAAATGTTTGTGTTTGAATCGATCTCGTTATCTGTGCTGAGTGAGCATGTCAAATCTCGGTCAGTCATCAAGTCGCGTGCTGTTTGCCGATGCGACGGGGGCCTGGGTGGGGGCTTCGGGTCAGCTAAGCTGCCTTGTAAATCTTCCCATGGCCCTTTTTGCTCCTTAACCTCTATTTTTGCCCTTACTCAGGGGGGTACAACGGTTAGACCTCAACTTTAACGTGACGAAATCCTACCAGGCCACCAAACCTTACTGCCCTGGCTGGTCATCATGTACATCTCTTGCTGTGGAGATGAGCTGTGACATTTCCATCTCCACTAATTTAAAAGGCGTGATACGTTTCATTGTCTTCTAAAGGATAATATTTACTTTTTTCCCTTTTTTGGGTGGGGCTTGTTGTCTGTGTGTCAGCTAAAATCCCTTTTCCCCTCCAATCTATGTGGAAATCGTGAGCTCATCCTCTGGCCACGAGGTGAAGTCTGGTTTAGGCATTAGGCTCTTTCATAGCCAAGTGTGACAGACCATATCCTGCAGCATTTAAAGCAGATTGATTGGACATTTGAGTGCATTTTATATCGGTAGCACGGCTATGAAAGCTAACTAGCCTTTTCTGGCCCTCGACTCCCTGTCTGGCCCTCCTCGGACAGCTGCTCCATGTGTCAGCTGGTGGTTTTGGGAGTTTGCTGGAGACAAAAAGAGGGAGGGGACCAGCTTGGCTATGCTACACGTTATGACCTCTACACTCGCACACTCTCTCCGCACTCCATGAAAGCGAGGGAGTCACACGTCTCCTCTCATCACAACCATGGAGCTCTCAGTTTTCTGTATTTGTTTTGTGTTCTTATCTAAACTGGAGTATTTTACCTGGTGACCTACATAACTCAATCAGATATCACACCTTGTATAGTCATTCGTGTGCGATGGAATTGAGGCCTGTGATTTATTATGGGTTTCAGTAGCATGACCTTCTGTTATGGTTGCCATTTTGGGGACTTTTAGAAAAAAGTTTTATGTGGAATATCAGGCATAGCTGTTAATCACACTACCTGCTGCTCTACCCTAGCAAATGAACAATTAAAGATACAATATTATAGTTTTGAACGTTTTTTTAAATATACTTTGTCAGTGATGCAAGGATATTGGTATTAGATATCGATGCCAATCCAGTAAACATTGCTAGATTGAATATCTGTATCAGGATAATGGTTCAGCCGAATGAGCCTATAAATCTGTGTAACTGTTTGTCAATGTTCGGCCAGTTTGTCTCATGACTTGAATTCATCCATAGCTTTTTTGTAGTTATTTCATGGGCAAATAACATAGCACTATTTGATCATTTTGTCAAGTTAATTGTGTTTAAGGGAATAATATGTCATTTCTGATATCGGTTCACATTGAGTATTGGCAGATATGTAAACCCAAAGTATTGATATTGGTATCAGAACTAAAACGGTCCATCCCTACAGTTGAAATAAGTAAAGATTGCATGTGCTAGTGTAAGGGATTGGGATAAGTAGGGCTGGGCAATATGGGAAAAAAATACAAATTATACAAATAATTTTTTTAGTCTTGTCAGACAAAATGAAAAGACCTTTTAGTAAGCATTTTAATAACATAAACATGTGCCATTTAATATAAAAAATAATCACATTCCTTCCTCACATTCCTTCCTGGCTCTCATATCATATCATTGACAATTAGACATCACCGAACCTCGATCTCCCGATCTTTCGATTAACTGACCCAGCCCTAGTGTTTAACCCTCAACAGCTCAGCAGTTTTTTGTATTAAAAAGATAACAAAAAAAAGCTAAATGTCAACCCCTTAAGTTTATCTTTTCAGCCTGTGTTCCATTAATGTGACAGACATAACTGAATACGTTTTAACCCATGGATAAAAAACGCAGGAAATTCCGTGATTCATTTGTGTCCTAAACAATTGCATAGTCAAGAGAGAGAGCTTCTCATGAAATCAGACATGAGACATCAGTGTTTAGGAGACTGACTTTTGTGAGTTCACTGTTTGCTTTGCGTGTCTTGTGGTAATGTTATGTTTAAGTTAGAGGCGCGGTGCAGGAAGGTGAACGCTGCAACTATAGCTAGAGGCTCGCTTTTTCGACTATTGATTTTGTTGCCTATTATGCAGCTCATTTCAGGGATGTGAAATAAAGGCCATGTGGTTTTTTTGGAGCGGAGAAACGGGGCGTCTGTCAATCAATGATATTATTTGAATCCTCTATTTGCTATTGTTTTTCTCACAGGGTACTGAGGCCGCCTGGTGGAGAGACTAGCTTCTCCTTTGGCACGGAAGAAAACACAACTCCACGCAAGAATAAGATGGCCTCCAATATTTTTGCTGAACCTGACGATCCGCACGCCCATCGAAGGAACAACCCACCCAGTAATTTCCTTTTTATTCTCCAAATCAAATCATACTTTCACAGAGAGACTTAGTTTTTTTCAAACTGCAAATTTGAAGGTTAAAAAAAATGTCATGGATGGAATGTAGCAGGAAAAAAATGCAACTTTTTTGAGGGAATAATCCAGAAGTGTAGTTTCCAAAAGCCCTGGAGTGTAAGGGTAATTTGAAACTTTGTCGATGAGAAACAGTCCTGTGTGGAAAGAAATGGGTCAGTCAGATAAAACGTGGCCTTGTGGAGATGATTTAAAGATTATTTTAGCTGCACAAGTCATAGTAAGTCTATCTATAAATAACAATTGCATTTTTCTAGTTAGTTTTAATGTGAGGGTTTAAGTAGTATATAAAAAGAACATTTGATAATGATTAAAAAAAAAAGAGTAGGAATTTTGCAGGAGAAGCCATGTCTCCTCTGAAGCCCATGCACTAATTCTCCTGGTATGTGGACGGTGAAGTATTTACCCTAAATTATTACTTCTCATGCCACCGGGGGAACTCCTAAGAGTGGTTTTCTTGATCACAAACTACAGGGCAGACCTCCAAAAAGACATGGCCACTTACCATTCAGATCTTAAGGAATGTGCTACGGCTGTGCACTTTCCATCAACATAGAACCGTGCACTTTTTTCAAAGGGTTATGGAGAATAAAACACAGATCAGTTCGAAAATAGACTATGCAAAACTAGAGAAGCATTTCCTGGTACATTGTGTTTCCTTTCGATCACAATGCTTGAGATAAAGGGACCTTAGTTCGAAAGGTTTGGGTGTTTTTTCTTCATGTAAGAAAGTAAATTATATATCTTAAAGCATCTATTTAGGTGAAAAACAGATTTCTGTGCGCTTTATTGTGACAGCAAAACTAGGATGCTCAGAAGGCTTTGGTTTAGACTGCTGCTAAGTCTAGAAAATGAACTACTTTTTCACATTTTTAAGACCGTAAAAATCAGATACATACTGCGCTTTTAAACTGTCTCTTTAGCAATTAATTCCTAAAATATATAACTGAAAAATTGGCAGTTGTATTTAGCTTGTATCAATGAAGATGTTATGCTGTCCCTGGAATGTTCCACAGCATGGCATAAAAGATTTCTATGTGGCATTTATTTATTTACAAGTGTTTTTATTGCTGGAAAATACCTTGATCCAATCTGTGTATAGGGGGGGCCAACTCTCAGTAAGAAATGAATGCATCATAACAGCATCATCTTCAAGGAGAAAAGCAGGAGTAATTCCTCTACCAGAAAAGTTACATAGTGAACCTTTAAAGATCGGCAGACCATGCATCAGACTAATAACTTCCTCTACCTCGGAGCCCATCCGTTTGCTGTTTGTCTTCCCTGTCCAGATAATTGATCCTCTGACTGTAATAAAGGAGCACTTGTCTAGTTGAACGATAGACTCTCAACATTTATGATTCACTTCTGTCCATTAACAACTGTGTACGCGCTCCCTCGACTCCTCACCCTCTGTTGTGTCCAGGGACAAAAGGCACTCTGTCCGACTCTGGCATAGCTGGCATTCAAGACCAAAGCCGCTGCTGCTACCTTATGTGGCTTGTTCGCTGTCAGGCTCCACGCAACCGGCCAAACACTGGGTTTTGTAGCCAGTTTTGTTGACGAAGACATGTATTTAGGATGTTGGTTTGTTTTCTTCTATCCTCAAGTCTCTTTTCAGTGATTTAGTGACATAACGTTGTAGTTTTTCCTGAACGTGCAGCGATCTAAGCAGACACGACGCCCCGCTGTGTTAAAACAGTGTGGTTTGAGGGCAGCTCTGTAACTAATTGGATTAGTGTCCATATGGTATGAGTCTGCTGCTTTCTGTAAAGTCTTACTCATGTTTTGTTATTCTTCTCCATTAGATCCTGTCTGGCTTCAGTGTAATCTGTTAAAAAGTGAAATTAATGCAGAGGAGGGCTCATAAATGTATGGTTTTTGCATATGGGACTGGTCTTTGGTATTCATTGATTTTATTTGGCTCAGATTGGTTTTGTCCAGTTTAGGCAGCGTTGTGACTACAGATTGTTGTAATTAACTTGCCACAGCATTCTTTCCACTAATATTCCACATAGAGGTGGTCAATTTATAAAAACGTAGATAATATCATGAATGCTGTTTTTAACATAAGCTAAATTTCAATACTAAGTATAATGTTTATAGTAAAAATGCTTCAAAAAGAGATGATTAAAAATAAAAATTAAAAATGTTATGTTGAAAACTTTCTAATAAGGATATAAGGTGCTATTTCTGCACTTTGGTGTTTAATTTTACTGATATTTCACATTTGTCTGATAATTAAATCTCAACTAATATTTGTAAACAGCTGTTTATGATTGACCTAATGTTGTGTGACAATTGTTATCAGAAAACTCCCAAAAAATGTCAAGATATTCGTTTTTGTCATTATCGCTCACTCCTTGTCCCATGCCATGTGCTGAAGGATTTCAGTGTCCAAGGAGCAGAACTGGGTGGATTTTACTCTAGAGTAGCATTACTTACAAATAATAGTATTACTCAAGTTTTAAAAAGTAGGGTCCAAGAAAGCACTCAATGTGAGTAGGAAAGTCAAGCAAGAGTCGGCTGTAAAACTTATTAGTCAAGTAAGTACGAGTAAAATATGGTGTATTCTGCCAATGTAAAACATTAACTTAACGGTTTTAACTAATACAGAAATTATGCAATTTATTAAAACATTATTCCGTGCACTTAAAATATAATGTACAGACCGTATATTGTAGAAGCACATTATAATAGTTGCCCTTCCCTGTCTGTCTGTGTTGATCTAGCCGGGTCTGCCACAGGGACTCTCTGTGGGGAGCCCTCTGCTCCACTAAGACGGTGCCAACAGCCAATCCTGTTCCCCAAGAACCCCGAGCCCGAGCTGACCACCATCCACAACTCTGGAGCCGCCCTGGTGTGGAGCCAGAAACGACAGGTACTTTCTGTTACACGACTCTTGTGAGCAAACACAGGAACTACAAGGATCCACATTCCTTTAGATTAAGTCTGAAAATAACTCCATTTTCTCATGAATATTTGTGAAAAACATTTTCCTGAAACGGAGCTGTTGTCAGTTATTCTTTTTCATAAGACTTCTGTTATTTAAGTAATAGAATCCCCGCTGTAAACGACAAGAAAAGAACTGCTGACTAAGTTTTTAGACCAGAGTTCTGAAGTCATGGAATTCATGCAATTCTTGAATTCGTTTCACTATAATGTTAATGCTCCTGGACTGAAATGAGCACTCTGAACAGGATACAAGTTTTAAACACAAATTGAATTGCAATACCTGATAGAGCTGCAAGTCTTTAATCGTTTAGGCAATTAATCTGTCAATGACGTCAACCAAAGATTTTATTAGCTGACTAATTGTTTTTACTAGGATTATAAATATTTAGGAGTAAATTGGGAGTATATTCTGCCTATTGTACATGCAAATACTATAGTTTTCTTTTCTCTTTTTCTTTTTTTTTTGCATGATATCCTGTGAGCTTGCGGTCTTGTAATTGCGAGTTTGGGTCAGATATTTGGTCTCATCAGAGAGATAATGGTTTTGAGAGCTTTTGCCAGCTCTACAACACACTCTTTTTAGTCGAACTCCTAGACCGATGCACACAACATGTCTTTGTTTGTCCAAGAATTTCTTAAAGTCCAACTTGCCTTTAACATTTTACAGAAAAATCACATATTTATTTTTCTAAAATTGGTACATCTAGTCTGTAATCACAACAACCCTATTATCAGTGTTGGGGAATGTATTCGTTTGTATTTTCCCCTAAAAAATTATCTTCCTGTTTGTGGGTGGAAAAAATGTGCTTCCATCCATAAAACACAATGAACAGTTGGTGTTCAGAAAGATGTAGGGCCAATATAATAATAGTACATTTTCTTCTAACTTCCTCCACATAATAGTGAGAGATGTGTGCTTTGTTTATGTCACGTGTCAAAGCAGAAGTAAATGTGTCATTGTGTACAGTCGGGCCATATGATCTATGTGTATGTGGTTTTTTAATGACTTTTTCTTGTGTCCACAGGAAAATGGCCAAGAGGCAAATAATGGTAAGTATCATGAACACTTGAGCATCATATAAAAGGGCTCTTAGTATCTGTTCTACTCCCACTATGTCTAAACAGCACTGCATGACTTCCATTATTGAGTTACCACACTGAATGCCTGATGCGCCTCTGACTCTGACAGATAAGTAGGTAATTCAACTGGCTCGCCCTGTATTTACAGAACATGCTCTGTGCTCTTTGTACCAAAACAAGATACATGTTCTCACATTTTTAAATACACGTAATTTGTCCTGGATGTGTTCCCATCAGTAGCTTTATATTCTGATGTAAATTGACTCAGGGCAATGGATTTGAAAAGCTTTTTATAAACCTCTAGGCGCGTTTAGAATTGAGTGGTTGCCTCTTGGGACAGATATAATGGAAGGTTTGACCTCTCCATAGACAATCAAAAATGTTGTTTGAAATCGGTTTGAATTTTCTACTCATATTGCATGTGGACAAAAGGAATGTTATTTCAGAAGCTTTTGCATCTTATGGCTCCATAGAACATCTCTCTAAAGGTCATTTAGTTTGTTTTGCCAACTTAAACCACCAACCACCATGAAATTCTGTGTAAGAAAGAATAAATCAGTCACGCTTGTAAAACTACAGAGCGCTGATCTTCCTGTATTTGTTTTAAAGACTGTCCTGACGAAGTTGAGGGTGAACAGGAGGAGCACGAGCCAAACCAACAAAAGGAGTCTCCACAGCCGTCTGCCCCGTCGGGGGGATCCAATGCCGGGGGCAGAAGAAACCCGCCTGGGGGCAAGTCCAGCCTCATCCTGGGATAAGGCCACTCTTTTTCATTCAAATGCTTTTTTATTTTTTACAGATATCACCCACCTCTCTGTCCCTCTCATCACCTCCCCTCCTCCACTTGTGCGTTCTCACCCCCCACCTTTTGTTTTGAACCTTTTTTCTATTAAAATATGAAAAAAACTGTTGAAAAAGGCACTTTATGTATTTTCTGTCCTGTTACATTCAGCCCATCCTGTAGTGCATCACGCCTGCTGGAAAAGGCATGCTTGTCTCGCGTTTCTCTCTTATTGTAAATGGTAAAAGATACAAAAATACGAAAAAGATTTGATGCGTGGATTTCTAAATACAATAAAGATTGATATGAAATTCTTCTGAGTAATTTTTTCTTGCAAGACTTTCTGGAAAAGATACAAAAACAAATCTTGGCAATGGAAAATAAATTTGACCTAGAATCTACAATCAAGCCTAGTTGGGTCATTTTTCTGTGCAGAGCAGTGGGCTGGAGACAGTTATAAGAAATCCAGACTTTGTGACTGGACGAATGCCCAGCCCAAGTAATCACAAAGCCAGCTCTGTCAGATGAGAAATGTCTTCAAATAACAGCAAGCTTCTCCTGCACAGTCCGTTCAAATGTGTGAGGCATTTTCAGGAGATTTTTTTTTTTAGATCATGTGCATAAGTAAACCTTGATCGTGCAGTTAAGGCTTTATTAGGAAATATGTGTCAAGCGGTGTAGTGTTCTAAATGGCAAATGCAAATCTAACAGAAATGAACAACATACATTTAACTCAGTGTTTACTTTTATATAATTTTAATATTACTCAAGTAACAGCAATCAACAAAAGTGATATTATGCATCTCATAACTACTAATAGCACTGCTACAAACATAATGCTAATGCTATTTCTGCTATTTACCCCAACAACCCACCCTGCCATGTAGAATGATATTTCTAAGGTAAAATATTCAAGTTCAAAAGAAGGTATTTTATAACAACTGAATAACCAAATATTCTTTAAAAAAAAAAAACACCAAGTGATCACTTTTCTCCACTATTGCTTTAAAGGCTCAATAATGATGTGATTTTATAATGTCTACAGACCAATGTCATTTGATCCTACAATGACTTAACCATCAAAGGCCGACTGTACTTAGCGATTTGCTGTTAAATGGGGTCTCCATAAGCTTCTTACTATAGGGTCTAAGAGGCAGATCATCTCTGTAAAATAAAGCTTCATGTAAATCTAATCCTAGATTGAGTAAATCTTTATTGATTAAGAGCTCAGGTATCACATGCTGTGGAAACAACAGGAATTCATGGTAACAGATACTTTTTACCTACAGTTACAATATATTTAGCTGCAGTGTTACACTAAATAATACTTTACATGTACTGTGTGCAAATGAGGCGCTGTAACTTCCCTTAAAGTAAGCCATCATCTCCAGTGCTGTACAGCCAAGTGTAAAGAGAGATGTGACACACCAGTGCATTTCAGCCTCGTCTGGTGAAGGCTGAGGTCACTCCAGATCAGGAAAGAGCTTCCTGCCCTGGAGAAATGCCAGGATGCTAGTGTGCTGTGAATGAAAACTTGAGTTCACCGAGAGCCCAACGGAAGGACTATTGCTTTTTATTTTATGTATAAAGACACAGTATGCTCATCATCTAACTAAAATAAGTAGCTCATATGAAGTTCAGTTTATCCTACAGTTATTTTTTTTAAATATGACCGTGATCATACACATTTATATTAAGTTAAGTTCTTTCTTAAGAATTCCTTTTCTACAGGAGGGATAAATATCTTGCTTTTGCAGCTGGCTGATCTCATGCCTGGACACATTTTGAAATATTGTGGGGAGAATTGGTGAACAATAAATACTGAAACAGATTCACCATTGATTATTCTCCTAATCTTTTCTAGAACGACACTGGAATACCATTTTCCTCCCCCAGAGCCATATGCCCTGCTTTTTAACTTGTGTGTAATGAATGACTTAAGGCCACACCGCTCATTTGAAACTATAGACTATTGACACAATCATTAAAGCATGTGCAGTCCAGATGAGGCCGTGTGTCCCGGGGGAGCTCTGAAAAGAAGCAGGATATGAGCCTGAAAAGGGATTAGGAAATGAGTGGAGTCATTGCAGAGAAACAGCTGATCAATATGGTCTCGTGGTTTTTGACTCAGCACATGCTTTTTGAGAACTTGGATAAAAGTGTTTAACTATGCTCAATTTGATGATTTCTATTTTGAACTTTGAACAGCTGATTGGTCTGATTTTAACAAAATTAAAGCCACATTTTACCAACATCAACACTTCTGTATTGAGGCTTCCATTCACAGCAGTTGAATCTAGACCTGTAAAAAGGCCTGTCATATGTAAATAAATTAATGCCGCAACAGTTTTTTTTTTTTTTTTTAGGTTTCGGAAAACCTAGAAAAGAAGACAAAAATCTGCTTAAATCACAAATAGTTTCCATCCAACAACCGCCCCAAACAGGAAGTGGTTCCATGTTGCTGAAAATGTTTCCCTTGGCAACAGACTCCTAACTCTGAAGTAAAAGTATAAGCCAATGCAAGTAAAAAGATTAAGTAACTAAGTTTGGTTACTAATATGAGTAATGTAAGCCATATAGTCCCTTTTCTGCCACAAAATGGCACATTGCAATAAGAAAGTGATTAAACTGTTTCACAATGAGATCAGAATTATTTTGTTTTTCTTTTTTTACTCCTTCCTTGAATATCAATATTAATGTTACTGACGTGGTGACAAAGTGAATAGATTTTTAGATTTATTGTAGCCTTGTTCATAGCAGTTTATGTTAGGGCACAGCTGTTCGTTTGTGACGTTGGTTGTAAAGATAACAAAGCGTGACTTTTCTTGATTTTGGGATGAGATTTCCTTAACTAAGTTTTTATTAGGCGCAAACAGATGTTGCATCCCTGGGAAACTGTGTAAATCCAAAATTAACTGAATTTTATATAATGTAACATGTGCATCTGTCATGCTGGTACTTTGCCTTTGCATTTGTTCCGTTACGCCTCTGCACCATTTGCATGCTCTGCTCTTCCACTGTCAAAAAACTCTATTGATTTCCTGTTGTAGTTCGCTCTGTTGCCAACAGAGGGCGCAATGTACTTAACCTCGTCAATATAAACTTATGACCTACTTTTGATGTGGGCCAACTCTGCTGATCAACAAGTTGATAGACAGTAAGCAGACTCTCGACCTCTCTTCTTTCAACCACTTCCTTTAAAACCAGTAAATGTTTTGTTTTATGTCCTTTTCTGCAATGCGCATTTTTGTTAGATCAACAAAAAGACATTGCCCTTTGTACATTTGAATACAATATTTTTTCTGAACCCATTTGAGCAAATGCTGGATAAGAAGGGCAGTATTACAGTAGCACAATTGTGGCACACTTGCACATCTTTATAATCCAAACGAAATAGAGTCTATCTTTAAAGGAACACTATAAATCCACCTGCTTGTCTCCAGATGTTATAGCTTCGCCTGGAATGTGCCACAGTTTGACAATAAACGTATATTTATTGCAAAATGAAGAAAAAAAACTAGGAACAATATTTATTCATTTTATTTATTTATTTATTTGATAAGGGACATTGCACATAAAACAATGTTAATGTGTAACTGATAGGAGCTAATCTGCATCGGTAGTCCCTTTGCCAGATGTCAGAATGGCATCCTAAAAGTAAATACGCTTCAAATGTACAATGAAACAAATTCAATGATATAAAATTAGTGCCTTTGTGTTTCTACAAGCCACTGGTCACTCTGCCCTCACTAGATTTAAAGTTAACAAACTCATTCAGTGAAGGAGGAGCAGAGTCATGTTTGATCTTGTGCATTAGACAGATGTTTTTGAATTTAATTAGATTGACCCAGTTCATCATTTTGTATTTCAGCAAAATATGGCGATATTTGTAGTGTTTTTTTGTCCAGTGTTTTTAGAGCTTGTTTATATAGGGATTCTATGGGTTTTATTGCTGTGGATGATGTATTGGACCCAATGATAATACAGTATGTGATATGTGAGAGGGTCATGGCAAAGAAGTATGATTTTGTACCTTCAGTTGTTAAAGAGTCCCTGATGTATCGGAAGTTTGATAGACTGAATTTTGTTATTGCAGACTTTTTGAATGAATGAACTGAGATTTGAGTCTATGTGCAGTCAAGGTATTTGAATTCTGTGATAAACTGTATTTTTTGTCCTGCTGTTGATATGTCAAGTTTTACTAGATTGTTTTTTTGAAAAGTACATTTAAACCGTTTTGGCAATATTAAATGGCAAGATTTTTCAAGCCAAGCTGTGACCTGTGACATGGTGTGTATAAGTTTCACTGCAACGTCCTCAGCTGTTTTCCCATGACAGAAAATAACTTTCTGTAATACTTTCTACTCCACTACATTTTTAACTGAAGACAGGGGTTTATTTTTTAGCACATTTATAGTGACATCTTTCTAGTTCCTTTTGAGCAAACAAAAAGCCTCTAAAGAGAAAAATAACCTGGAAAGTTGCCCATAATGACCAAATAAATCAATCAAGATTGCAATTTGAAGATTTAATAGTTCTCAAAAAGAATTACTTTTACTTTTTACTCTTAAAGTATATTTTTAAGGAGTTCTTTATTATTTTTACTTGAGTAGATTTTTGGTGCTGTATTTGTAATTGTATTTGAGTAACAAAATTGACTACTTCATCTACCACTGTTACAGTCTGAGTCCGAGCTGAAAGATAAGAGTGGATGAGCTTGATGAATTATACTGAAAAATTAAAATTATGATGTTTCTGTTACAAAATTGAGTGACTGACTGTGTCAAACGCTTTCCACAGGTTTGAGAAAATTGCCTCCAATGTGTCCCCCTTTTCCATTGATGACTTGACCTTTTCCAAAAAATGTTGCTGTTTCAGTAAAGTAATTGGGCCTAAATCCAAACTGCATTGGATGCGAGAGCCGAAGCAAGTTACTATGTTTGTGAATTTTTGATCACTGACAATGGCAATAAACTGTTTCTGATTCTGATTCTATAATTGAGGTGATTAGTCATTTCTTTTCAGTTTTCAGGAAGAATGCTGATCGGTCTGTAGTTAGATGTCAGGTGGTTGACCCTCCAGCAGAAATGTTACATATTAATTTTAATTAAGTAAACTAGGAGATGGCCTTACTAATGTTTACTTTTCTCAGCATTTCTTTATCCTAAAATGCTTGTTCACCAACGCAGTGTGTGTTAGTTTCATATGAGTCACATGACCCACAGTGCCTTTGAGTGAAAAGTCAAACTTCTGCTCAGAGCAAGTTGACAGTGAATGCAAACATGTCTGCATTGTGTCGGTTTTGCTTAAGTTTTTCTGTTGTCTTCTGCATCTCTGTCTCCACAGCTTTATGCAGCAAAGGTAAGACGGGTTAACAAGATTTTCTAATTGACAATTTTTACATTAGTCTTTCTTCAGTCATTTATTTGCATTTTATTTATTTATTAGTGGAATGGAGAAATCCTGGGGCATCCATTACCATCAAATGTGAATGTAAAGAAAAGCCAGAAGACGTTATGCTATTTAAAGTGGTGAAAGGCCTGAAAAAGAATGATGATATTTTCTACATATCTAAAAACGCTAAAAAATCAAACCCTGCTTATCCTGAAAGAACACAGGAACATGGAGATTTTCCCAATATTCAAGTTATTCTGAAAAACCTGACAGCAAATGACACTGGGGTGTATTGGTGTATGTATAGAAAAGATGACTATGTTGATGGTGAAGGATCCGTGCTGTTGGTTGTAAAAGGTGAGAGTTTATTATATGTCTATGTTTTTATTTAATTTTATGTTATTTGGGTTTGTTTCAGAACAACTAACTCTCTAGCTCATCTTTTAGATACCATGCCTGGAGTAGACAAGTCTACAAGTTCAGCTAAACCTTGTGAACCAGTCGAGTCAAACACAACCCTTATGGTGACATTTGCGATCATCTCATCTGTGCTGTTCATCCTCTTCATTGCTTTGCTTCTGTTTGCAATCAGCAAGGTTTGTTTGTTAAAAACATGAATGGAATTTCTGGGGGCAGCCACCGCAGGTTCCTTTATGATGAAGTTTGTTTCTTGTAGGATTAAAATATGCATGTAAAATCTGGTGTTTTACCTAGGTCAAGCGTTCACACGCAGAAAATAAACCAAGATCCATTCCTAATAATGATGTGTATGAAGACATGCGAGGCACCATAAGACGCTGATGAAGATGAAGGTCTGTGATGGTTCACACTCATTCAAGCCGTCA
Organism: Rhinogobius similis; assembly: GCA_019453435.1. Lineage (NCBI taxonomy): Eukaryota > Metazoa > Chordata > Actinopteri > Gobiiformes > Gobiidae > Rhinogobius > Rhinogobius similis. The sequence goes on from CM033631.1 coordinate 24,616,909, forward strand.
TCCATGACAATGTATTTTGCTTCAAAAAACTTTGAGACGCTTTACAAATGGACATGCAATATTGTTGTGTATTCTTGTGTATATTGTTAATATTGTTCATAAAATGTTTTAAATTCTGTATTTTTTATTTTTTCAATAAAACTTTAGTTGAAAGTAGCCGTCGGTTGTCCATTGTGTATGAATAAAACATGTTACTTTGAATAACCTTGTTATCTGTAGCCTTTAGTTTTTATATTACTTTGTCACACCAAAATACAATGTTGATCACTGATTAATTATCAGTAAAATCTAACTATACTATTACCATAATACTACCTGCCCTATCATCAGGTTGGGAGTGACAGTGTTACCACTAATAACACTCATGTAAGTAAAGTATAGTAGATAGTAGTCGTATAATATAGATTGAGGATATACTGTATGCGTTTTAACATTAAGTTCTAATTAACTACTTCACTAGTAAGAACAAGTAATTGTAGTGGATATTGCTATATAGCATATAGTAGTAGTAACTTCCCCCCGCTTGATGACTGTGTGTCTCATGCAAGCACTGGATATTCATATAGGAACCATATGAGTTGCATCTTGTGTAAGCGATGCTTGCTTGATTTGAGCAGCATCACATATGTTTATGTGCGAGGTGTTTGTGGTCGTAGGTTGCTGCCGCCTCACAGCAGTGTGGTGTGGTCATCAGTTGCAGACTCAGTGTCAGCAGAGACCCAGTAGGTTCGAAAGAAGCTCAAAAGCCACAAAAGGCAGACAAACAGAAGTGTGGAAAAAATAAACCGCACTTACAAGAAACACACCAAGTGTCAAAACCTATTACTTCCTACTGCCATCTCTGAGCTGTGCAAAGGTGGATTACCCCATTGCTGCACAATGTGCTTCTTAACAAAGGAACTTGAGGTATAAACAGTACACATTTTGGCAACTAAATACAAAAAATCCAAACAAACAGAATACTAGTAATTTTTAATCAATATATTTTACATACAGGTGCACCATATAACTTGGCTGGTGGAGGGGCTTCTACCTGCTTATCTCCAAGGAGATATAATTGCTTTGGCTGTAATTGCTTTGGCTGAAATATTCCAGAGACTTGGCATTAAACTTTTCTATCTCCATGGAGACAAGCAGGTGATGCCACCAGGCAAAGTTACAGGCCAGATCTGTGATGAAGAGCCCCACTCAAGAATTTAACAACACCTGCAAAAGAAATGCAATGTAGGATTATTGCCATACAAAACAACAGATCCATGAGACAAACAGGTTGCTGCTTTGTACTATAAATGAAACATGTTCTACTTCATTTTGAAGTTGGAGGTTTGCTAAGGGGGACGGGGGGCTGTACAACTGCAGCACTACCTATAGTTTATATACTGTACTTGTCAAAGTATGTTACAGGAAACAGTATATAAGAAGTTGCATCAAAGGTAAAAGAAATAGAGTAGAATCAAAATATGCTTGTAGTTTTCAAAAAACATGTCTCTCTCTGTAGTGCTGCTGATGTTAAAGAGGACACACTAAACTTGACTGCTGTAGAAGCCGGCGTCAGTGGTGATGGGCAGATTGATACCAACATATCGATCTATTGATACTGAAAGTATTGATTCATTCACTCATGCAAAAATATTGTTTCTTAAAATTTCTCTAACAAAGGCTGTGATTTAATTGTTTATATATATATTTTTTGTTTATCGACAGTTTAAAAAATAATGCTATAATGTATGATATAATCATTTTAAAAGGAGTTATGTCTGTATCTGATATTGTGATACTTTTCATAGTTTTTCTAACACACAAAAACAAATATCACAGATGTATGAATTATTTATGTATTGTTTATTCACATCACTGGCAGAATATGATTGGGAAGTATTCACCAGCAGTGCTGTTGTGGTCAGTCTATTAAGTCACGCGGAACAACAGGCAGCACACTAACTCCTTCCAAGTTCTGCAAAGAAAGAACACTTTAAATAAACTTAGATTGTGCATATTGTTTACTTACAGAGGGTGAAGTACTCAAATGTAAATGTACTCATGTAACGTCGATGTAAACCCTCATTCGTCCAGGTGTGGTCGGATGACAACCTCTGAACCCCTTTCTACGATACTCATGTAACGATACACTCAGTGACATACTGTAATTGTAAACAATGCCCTCTTCTAAATACAAAATTTAATGGATTAAATATTTAGTGATATAAAAAGTTAGAACAGCTTTTTTTTTTGTTGGTCATGATGGTTTTCACTAGTCTGACAATTGTCGGTCTATACTTTGTCACCTCTTTGATATTGTTATGAGAGAGCAACGCTTTTTATGATTTCATTACAACATACAAACAGGCCTTTGCTCTCACTCACATAATTTTCCTTCTTCTAACACATACCTTTCATGTATCAGAGTGCGCAGGAAGTGACATCATAGAATAGAGCCATAAAGTGGCTCAACATAAACCACCCGGTGTGATTCAACATCCTGTTTTTCTGTGCCACTCGGCCCATCTGTAAGCTGTTAAGAAGTTGTTTATGTGAAATTTTCATTATAGAGGTATTTGAACACTTCCTGGTTTATGAATTGCTTGCATATATATCATTTATCACACGTTTAAGATCCTCAAAACAGTTTTATTATCTCACAAAGTAGAACAAGTAAATATAAAATGCAGTTACTAAATTTGATTTATTAATAAGGGGAAACCAAATCCAAATCTATCTGACACTGTGAAACAGGTATTTCACCCTGAACGGCTTAGGCCACCATCTAAAACCTTAACGGACACCAAATGCCTGTACCATTTTGATTATTATGATTTTTTGTTTTCAGAATTGTTTATGTCTGTTTGTTTGTTTGTTTGTTTGTTTGTTTGTTTGTTTGTTTGTTTGTTTGTTATAAACAGCTCACCTCGGCTCATTGCCCTGCAACAGACCCAAGGGTCTGAACTTAAAGGAAAGCAAGTGGCCCAGATCCTGAAGCAGCCCAAAGTCCCAACCCATCACACTGCCACAGCCAGGTGTGACTGTGGGCATGATGTTCCTTTTATCAAGTGCTGAGTTAGTTTTACACAAATGTAAAGGGCCACACAATTTCTACAAAATTAAAAATGTGTTTTATCAAGCGAAAGAATTTTTGGGAAATCATCCTGATGTTTCTTTGCAAATGTAAGATGAGCCTTTGTGTTGTGGATTTCACCTTAGACAATCAGTTTTACCCCGTGTCTTTCTTATGGTTGAGTCATGAATACTGCCTTAAAAAAGTTTTTTAAAAAGTGGGACATTGGAATCTGGTATAATTATATAATTTCAGATTTTCAGATCCAGGAATTTTGGAGTTGGCTGTAATTTCCTGTCTTCATAATCCACTAACATTATTATCCACTCTTTTGTTCCTGTACAAATATAATGATATGCTATGCCATGATCATGTCAATTGTGATTGTACAAACTTTCCTTTTTGGCTAAAAACAAATCCCTATTCAGCCACAGGAGGCCACTGCTGCTCACAAGTGCAGCTCCTCAGTCTGAGTTTGATCTCTCAACAAGCTGCAGGTTCCCCTGACAAGAGGAATTTGAAAGGGTCAGAGTTTATGGGCACGGCCGGGTGTCTCAATAGATCTGGACCTACAGCATCATAACCATCCACACTCCAGAGCAGCGATTTGTGTTACAGACATTATCAGCCATGTTAACTACAAAGAAAGCAACTGTTACATTTTTTAAGAGAAAAGCTTTCTGATCAATGCAGACTCAGAGGTTTAATGTTTATTGAGCAAAATGTAAGCAATAAGAATATTATACAAATTAATAAGAATACAAAGGAGTGGTCTGTATTTGTGTACTGCCTGGATTCAATTTTACCTTTTATTAAGTTACCTTGATTTTATTCTTCACTTAATTAGGCCAACTGGCTGCTTTACCAAATATTATCAATAGGCCTATCGAGGCCTAAGTAGGGTCTTTGAAAAACTGGGGCAACGTAGTTTCCCATAATGTGTGACACTGATCATGTTTGTAAATTGTATCATAATTATTAGTACAAGTGCTGAAAATAACTGTTCTGGCTTACAAAAGACAGAAGATCCCAGCAAATCCCCTGGTGGTAAGTTCCCTTGTCTTTATTTCACTGAAGTTCACGTGTGGAAAAGCTACATTAAACCACTCCCGCTGCTGGACTGGGCGTGCGTCAGGAGCGTCAGGAGCGTCAGGAGGCAGGTGTGATTGTATCCATTGTCAGAAGGACGCTCTTCCAAAAAGTGCCTCACAGCGGGAGCACGCGGGAGTTGTGCCTGGACAAGTGGAACAGAGGAGAAGAAAATCAGCAAAAGGAAGTGTTTATTCGGGGATGCAGACTTGAGAGAAGGGAAGTTTTCAGATATCCACAGGGCAAAAGCAACATCAGCCATCATGAAGAAGTCGTATCCAGGTGAGATCTTGATCACAACTTTTGCCTTTGGATCAAAATTATATTGTCCTACCCCACTTTTTCTTTCTTTCACCTTTTCCCCAGTGGTTATGACTTGATAGTAGATTTAAATGTGTGTCAGTGCAAACCGCTGCCAAACTGCTTTTTGTTCGTGCGCAAACGAACAGTCTCTTCTACTGTGCACACGATCAGGATTCAGTTATCCAAGGTTATCCAAGCTGGTGATAGTGATGGATGGATGTTTTATCATCAGAGCGTGTTAATTTCTATTGACAGTCGGTCACTCCCCTTGTGACTGGGAAGGATGACTTAATTTACGCTTCTCGATCACCCCTGCAAGCTGATTGGTTCACCTTGTACGGGGATGGTTCAAGAGCAATTATTTTGGTCAGCAAATTAACATTTTAAGAAGTCTATCTGTCTAGACCACCCATTTCCAAACTCTGCAGCGTCGCGGCCCCTTTATCAAACCGACAATATCTGGGGGCCCCCAACAATAATTTCCCCTATACTTAAAAGAATATGTAATATTTTTCTTTTTAAATTTACAAATAAAAATAGAAATAATAATGACTGAAGGCTTAATATTGATATAAAGTAGCGCATTAAAAGGAATTATTTTATGTAAAGTCATTTTCACTTTTCTTTTATGTGGACAACCTTTGGTGGGCCCCCCCTGTATTGCCCCTGAGGCCCCCCAGGGGGCCCTGGACCTCACTTTGGGAATCACTGGTCTATATCATTGGGTGATAAAATGACAAGGTGACAGCAGACATGGGGTTCTTCTGTATTTAGTCCTTAATCATCTCACAATCATCACCAAAGCAGCCACCACTGTGACTTTGTAGCTGGGCATCAATAAACTTTATTGATCCACAAGATAAATTAAATGGACATAGAGGTGGTCAATATATCAAAATAAGTAGGACTAGATCAGTTGTGAATGTTGTTTTAAAGATTGGATATCAAGTATACTGTTTATATGTTGTTGTTGTTGTTGTTTTTTTTATGTGATAAAAAGAGCTGATTTGAAAAAAGAGAGGAAAAAAAAAGATGTTGAAAACTTTCAAACAAGGGTACAGGGTAATATTACTACACTTTTGTGATTAATCATACAGACATTTCATATTGTATAATAATTAAACCTCAACTAATACATTAAAGACATGTTTTAACACATTTCTGTTGGATTGGCACAACATTATCTGAATATTATTATCGGGAAACTCCAAACAAATATTATGAACATTCATTTTTTTTACTTGGATACGGTAGCTCACCCCAATTCAAGTTAGTGTATTTGAATAGAGCTTTAACATAACCCAGACAAAAGTGAATCAAATCCTGCCTAAGTCCTCCACAAAGACCACACATGACCCTGGTGTGCATTGCATTTTCTTGTGTTTCACCACCGCTTATCGCCCACTGACAGACCATTGTGACTGATCATTGCTCATGCACCATCCCTGTCTCTCTCCCTTCTGCCTGGTGCTCCTCTGTCTCGCCTCAACCCAGAGAGCACTGCAGGCCTGTCCCCTTGGAATGCCTGCTTTCTTTGGTTTGTCTTTCCAGAGTCTTTGTGCGGTGGAGCGTCCGACGGCTTTCCATTGGAGCCCGGTGCATGTTGGGTCATGCCGCCTCGCCTCCTCAAACTCCCTCTGTGTGTATGTGTGTGTTTGTGAGTGTGTGTGGGTTTGGTCTCTGCACTGCGACATGTGCCGAGCTGTCACATTCTTTATCATGCTCTAATATGCCATGTTTGGAGATTTTTGTCTTTGCTTTTTGCATTACTCAATCACATTTCTTCACTTAACTCAGTCCTTCAGCACCTCTTTACAAAACCACTAATACTGCATGTACGTTGGAAAGTTAGGAGTTGAAATTCACAAAGTCTGATGAGAAAATGCAAAAATCATAGTTTGACACAAGTTTATAGTTTGATTCTTTCTGTCATTAAAAGATAAAGCCATAGAAACTCCAACAGTTTATCACTATACTCACTACTACGAATGCTAATATTACTTCTACACTTTTTATTTTATTGTAGAACCTAAAACTATACTTGAATTAGAACAGCAAAATCCTCCATGTTATACCTTTGTGTATAAGTCACTTTTTCACCACTCCATTGACAGGCATTTGGGGTTTGAAAATGCTACAAATCACTTTCACTTAACATTTTGCTGATGCCTCAATTCCAGTTTGTCTGTTGCGCCAAACTATTTCTTGAAAGCGTGGGGAGAGATTTGGAGGAGTGACTTTGGGAACCACAGGTCAGCATGTGTGCGTGTTTTGTCCACAAACATGTGAGTTTAGTGTGCTGAGCTGCTGGTGGTCTGTAAGTGTCTGCATTCACTCACTGTCCGTCCTGAACCCGAGCCCATCCCAGCCTTGCACACCACTCCCTCTAAGTCACCCGGATCAATGAATAACCTGTATGAGTAACAGCCTGCACTGCCACACACACACAAACACACTCAAAGTCAATAGAAACATTATTTTCCACTCCTGGTATGCACCTTTATGTCAAAACACACCTATTTCCAAGACTTGTACCTGGATGACAAATGCTTTGCACTTACAGCTTTTAGCCTGTTTATACGGGAGAGTCAGCGAGGCTTTGATTCAGTGCCTAAAGCTATTGTTATATGGTAACTTAAAAGTCGAGCCGTAAACTGCGTTGAGACATATTTGCCCTGTCATCTCAGAAAAGCATACCGAGGATGGCCTAACCAGCAATTTGGACTCTTAGAAGTCTGTGAATAATAGACTAATAAGCTATTAGAACATATGGACACACATGTGCTATACTTGAGCAGAAGGATGTGTGCCTCATTTACCCCTTACAAAGAAGACTTTAGATTCACCAGTGTTAGATGTATTAGATGGTTTGTCTGTTCATAAATAATTGATGAAATCTGCAAGTGAATTCTGTAATGTAAAAACCAAAATTGACTCAAGCCACACAGGGTCAGCAAAGGAATAAATGATTACATTTAGTGGATGATTAAATATTGCATGTTATGATGGCATTGTGAGTGAACAATATTAACCCTTGAACTGGAATGATTCACTTGGCACTCTCAGTGAAGAAACTATTCTTTTACTTTTAGCTATTGCAAATCTTCTGGCTTTAGTGATTTGATTGGATATTTCGCATTACATTTGCCTCCATTTACATGGGTTTGGAGCTGACACAAGCAATACCCAGCTGATTATTACAAATACTTAATTATTGGTTCAGAAATATTTGTAAATTCATGTATTATAGTTATTAGGTTACTCTAGCTTGCACTGCAATCATATTTGGTATGCACCAGCCTAAAGCCTTTTTTGTTTTATATGGCACCTAAAATGTAGGTTTCTTGCATATCCTTCTAATTAATAAAGCCTTAACAATTCACTTTGAATGTTGAATTGTGACTGTGCCTCCCCTCAGACTACTTTACCTACTTTATAAAACCACTCCTCTAGCACTAAAACACATAGTGTAACTGTGTAACTTGAGATGCTTATTTCTACTGACAGGTTATAAATCCAAAAGTTGTTGTTGTCTGTGATACTTGTACCCAATTACCTCAGTGTAACATGGCCACAACATACAGAACAATAGACTTTTTCTGTTGACACGGCATCAGTCACTGTCCTGTCTCTGTGAAAAATCCCTGTGCGCACAAGACATGCAGTCTGCTGATGAAGGGACGTCCCACCTCGTCCATGTGGAGCCTGCTCTGAAGTGTCCACTCCATGTGTGCACTGCGGTGTTGCTAGCTGAGTGCAGTGTCTGGTTCTACTGCTGGAGTTGTCAAATGGTACAAGTGTGTTCTCCACCGTGAGCCTGGGGCCAGTGGAGAGCCTGTAAAAAGATAATGGCAGACTGTGAGAGGTTCTGATGTGAAACACGGATATTAGGGAGAAGGTGTACATGCACGGGCATAAACTAATGCAAAACAGAAAAAAACTTCAAAAAGATTATTTCATGGTAGAAATCTTTCAGGTATGCCTGGTCATCCATCTCATTTCCTCAGAAAGGCCAGACTGAATGCAGAAAAAACACAATACTAAGAAAAATACTGCAGCTCACTAAAATAGTTTGTCACATATGACTCACTTACTTTATATAAAACTTTAGATGAAGAACGATATTTCTTCTCCTATTCAGTACAATTTATCAAATGTGCAAACACCGTCCGATTCAAAATATCTCCTTAAAAGCATTGTACTCATAAACCACTGTGCAAACCTTTGTAAAACTGATGACAGGGCTCCCAACTTTGAAAAATGGATCGGTTAAAAATCTAAAGTGGCTGTAAATAACCTCCAAAATGCAACGTGTCAAATGCTGTGCTTGTGAGAGGCCATTTGTCAATGTTAAATAAGGACTAATGACATTATCTTCACTATGGAATCATACATTTGATGGAACTGAATGCTTATATATATGTTTTTAATGTTTGTCACTTAATGAGATTTTACAAACTTCTCTGTCTGCAGCATTGTGTCTTTGTTCTGACATGAGAGAAGTCTATTACTGCAAGTAGCAATTATTTCAAGTGTTAGCTAGTCATGTATTCAAAGATCCTGTTGGAGATGTGCGCTCCAAATGACTGAGATAATATCAGGTGTATGAGCGTAACTCTGGGAAGAGGCTTCATATCATTTATCACAGGGATGGGCTGGATCTATAAAAACTTAGAGCTCTATTATTATAAATCTACATTAGCTGAGTCATAAATTTGGGCCCGATCTATTTGTTTCATTTCTGTTTTGATAAGTGACAGTTAATAGCTTTACAAAATGATTTCATCTAAACAAACATGTAATTTTAGTAACATTATAATCTTAATTTACTCAACCGAGTCAAGTCTTGTCATGCTAAATGATTTCAATTTAAGCTGTGGTAGAGTGGTTGAGTATTTTCACATTTTATTTTCTGAGCCGTTATTGTCACAGAAAAGTAATAGAACAAGATCTCATGCCACGAGATCTTGCAAGGTAAAATCAAATAGCTGCGAGATTGCACACAATTTGTTTATTATGTCAAAATCTCGTTTTTTCATCCCATCCTTAAGTAGTAGTAATAATAGTAGGCGGTGGTAATAATAAACAGCAGTGACATTTGAAGACTTACTTACTTATTTATGACAAACTTTGTGGAAACTGTATTACTTTTCACTTACTTTATAAACATACATGCTGTAATATTAACGCAAAGACAGTAATAGTTTTATTTGGCTACTTGCTTGTCTTTGTGAGGGTGTGTGCAGTTGTTTCTGTGCCTGGTTAAGTACATTATCAGTGATTTGTGGTAGGAAAGGTAGGAAATGCAGTCACCTTCTGGTTCCTCTGGCTCCAGCAGTGTTATCCCTGAAGGAGGAGTCAAGTTCAGGGTCACAGCAGCGTCTATACTCTCCTGCCCCTCATGTGCACGACTGAGTTTGTGTCCATTAAGAACGAAGGCAAGTCAAAAGCCTTATCTAGGTTGTAAAAACAAGCTTGAAAAATGACTCCAGTTTTTTCTCTCACTCATCTTCTTTTTTCTCCACCTATCCATCAGTCCACAGCTCTTTCATGGGCACTGTTGTGAAATGCATGTGTAATGAGGGCCATAAACACACACAGGAACAGATGGGTGACTCCAGGAAGAGAATCAAGGTGATGTTTACGCTAATCCCAGGTTTTATATGGTTTTACATTTCTATGTGGCTAAAGGTTACATAAATCATTTTTTCTGGGTATAGGAGGTTTGATGACTTCCAAGTGACAAGTGCAATAAAGAAAATTAAAATAAGAATTCTTCATTTTTAATTAAATTAAAACAAAACAAAACAAAAAAAAACTATTGAACATTATAAAAGTGAGTACCCAAAGATAAAAAATAAAAATGTGTACAATGCTGTATTTACCAATTATGAAATACTTTAAAGTTACAACTAAAAACAATGGTGACGTCCATTAGGTACCTCCGTGACAAGGAAACTAATTGTTGAGTGAAAAATATTACAGTGTGTTGCTTTTAATGTCAGTTTCATATGTCAGTTTCATAAGTCATAAGGGGCGTGGGGAAATGAGAGAAAGACAGAGGGAAACCAAACATCCTGCCCTTCCTCCTCCTTTTGCAAACACGGTCGTCAGGTAGTAGTGTTTTGACGAAGGCGACGGGCGCATGCATCATCGCGTATGCTTTCCAAATCACCACTTGTGTGCACACTCTTGTGTTAAGTGTGCTAAAGTGCTCTAACCCTCTCCCCATGTTTACCCTCCCCAGTCATCTGAGACCAATAAGTAATGAGTTGACATGTTGGTCCAGGCGTAGCATTGCACTTGACCTACACAGACCATTTGGGGCTTTGTGGGGTATAATGAGCCCTTTTCATGTCAGTGATAAGACTTGCTTTTAAAAATATACCTGACGCATTATTCACGAAAAATATCTGTTAATGTAATGACCAAATGTAAATATCAAATCATATTGTTGTTAATCTAGCATGTGTGCACCGTTCAGGGATTCTCCACCTCATGCCCATAGTTGCAAGGAAAAGTGGCACATCAGCTCCATCTTGTGGTGCAAATTCTCTCTCGCACATATTTTGTAACAATGTCATTAACAGCTTTACTCACATAATCCAGCACAGCAAAAAAAAGAAAGAAAAAAAAGTAATAATTATAATTAGAAACACCTCTTGACTCCCTCTTGTGGATAAAGTCATAAGAAAATTAAAATTGTTTTGAAAAGTTAAAGATTCTCAATCAATGTGGTTGATAGGTTAAGCTATTTTCAAGACCACACAAGTACTTATTCTTCCACACAATGTAATAAACACAGCTACACAAACTAAGAAAAAACCTATAGCAAAGCTGCAAATGGCTTCAATCAGTCAAGGCCTATAGCTCATACACTCGCAGCCATGCATTTCCTCCAGTCACCATGTTTTTTTCCACTTGTATAGACACTGCGTCCATTCTTTTCTATCGTGGTGCTGTGACCTGGGCTGCCACACAAGGCTGTCATAAGGCAAATATGACCTGAGGATTACAAAGAGCGCTCGGAGGGAAATGGGATCATAGCGCTGGGAGAAGGGTTTCAAAACCTGTTCAAGCAGTGATAGGTGTGTTTTGGGACTAAACAAGACCGAGCAGGTGAGGAAAGCTACCTCTGGCACACTGTGTGGTTTGTTAGTGTCACTCTAACAAGTTAATGTCACTGTGAGTTAAAACAACTGCTGAAAATCTTTCCTCAAATGGAAGCCAAAACTGTGTACAATAAAAAGTAAGATTACCAGATTATTTAGGTAGGCGTACAACAATACACTACCACCAGAACTAATACAATGTATGTGTACTATTGCAACTAACACTATTTACTCTTTTACTCGTACTGTTACTGCAATTACTTTCACTATTGCTACATCTTTTATTACCATTACCACTATTTTTTATCAGAAAGTAAGACATATTTATACATAATGCAAATGTTGTAATTCGGTGTCCAATTTTTTCAATCTAATTTGTTTAAATAACTTCATTACGAATTGATCTTTGGCTCCTGTTTTAACACACATAAAATATTACCACCAAATAGTCCTTACTATGTTTCATTCAGTTGTTGAAGTGTAGTCCTTCAAATGCACAACTATATACTGTGAAAAGTGTGTCATGTTGTCTTTGCAGTGAGGTGACTAAATAAGCACAGACATGTTTTTTGGCTTCTAATCTTGGATGACTCAACTGGCTTCTGTTTGCTTTGCCGATTTTCCATGAAGACCTGAATCACACAGAAATAAGTAGCATTGCATGATAGATAGTTGTTTCATTCTGTGGAGTTGACTATTACAACATATAGCTTTATATAAGAACTAAATTTTTCACCTCTTAATTGAGTTTTTATAACAAAAACCACCACCTATATCTTAATAATAATTATTTTTTGTTTATAGCGTGTATAATCTACACAGGGATCAGATCAGACTGTCTTGTTGGCTTTGTAACGCCACATAGTTTAAATGCACAAAAACTGATGTGATGCTATTTCTTATCATTTCAACTACTCTTCCAATGTTTGCCTAAATCATAACCGACGCAGATGGTAGATGTCATAGCTTTGTGACAGCCCATTTGTGACACTAACTTTATTCATCTGATTCTCGTTTGTAATTACAGTCCGGTCCTCAAGTGCCCGGGTGAGAAGAACTGAAAAGGATACGTCTAACATCACCAGTCCCAGTAAGTACATACCGCACATACGGCCCCACTAATATTGCTTTATTTTGAGTAATGAATGTTTCTTGGAATCAACTAAACATATCCTAAGACGTACCAATAGCAGTTTGAAGTGGAGTCCAAAGAAGTGATTGTAAAAGTGATCCTTGATCCTGAGCAAAGAGAGCAGCCAATTATTCCACTTTTTGGAGATAGACATATTCATAATGTTAAAGTCTTTGGCCAATAGGCTTAAATAAGACAAGACCGCGTAGGATAGTAATAGGAATGAGAGAGAGACATTCAGCAAAGTGTCAGAGCCAGAATCAAATCATGACGCTGAAGCTGCACTTAGGATATGGTAAGAAGCAGATTTTCCATTACCTGTTTTTAGTGTAGAAAAATGTCTATTTCACAGGTTTGAACTCTACTGAAAGATAAATAATACACGTTTTTTATTATGATTATTTAATTATAATTAGTTTGGTCATAGATTACATTAGCCTGTACTATACAAACATTTTCTTATGTGCATTTCTTACATGATTGTGCTGGTCCGGCCCAGCCCTGGTCTACTGACTTTAGATTTAAGTTACCTTTTTGCTAAAAGCTATACACAGTGAAATAAAAGGAATTGTGCGCAGTAATTCCCTCAGTTTATGTTCTTTGCAACATTTACAAATGAGATTTGCAATAAATTACACTTTGTGATTACTTGCAATTATTACACTCTTACATTATACCATGAAAAGATCAGTTATGACTTGGAACTTGGTACCAGGAACCATTGTTGTTGACTTTTCTACAGTAGCTGTTGTTTTGAAGCTGGAGGGAGTTATGCCTTCTTTTGTTTCCTAAACACTTCAATGACTTTATCTAGGATGCTGTTATGTCATGAGTGCTGTATGAATGAGAGGCAGAGACTAAGGGTGTGATCATACCCACCTACACAAACAAGTGCACAGTGACAGTGCAGGGGGAGAAGCAGACGTGTTGATTGTGTGGGGAAGTGCTCAGGGCAGAATGAGGCTGGTCTTGTCAGCGGACCTCCATGACTGACGCAGTAACCACAGGGCATGGATGCATCTCTTCCATAACATCTGCAAACGGAGCACATTTACAAGCCAACAGTGCAGTCAGGGAGGATGCATTACTGTAACATCTCTGTACACAGTCATGCACAGGCCCAGGTCTGTCCAACACTGTTCTCATTGTTACTAAGCGCTGCGATAATTCCCCTCCGGCAGTCAGCAGATCCGGCTAGATTGGATGAACAACACTTCTATGAAAACGCATTAGAAAAATAAATAAACGTAAATAATTATATTATTAATTGTACACTGAGTGAAGTTTAAGTCATGCTTAAGGATTTAATGGAGGTTTGGTTTGTTGATAGCCATCAGAGGGGGCTAGTACTTTTACAACTACTAGTCGAAGTATGTTTACTTCAGTAAGATTTCCAGGGGTCATTTTCAGACACCATACTTACTTCTACTTGAGTAATATATTTTACACTCTTACTTGAGTAAAAGTTTTGGTTACTCTTCTCACTGGGATTAAGTCCCCAACTTTTTTCTCCCAGCGACCCGTATTTTACCTGTGGATATGTTGACGACCTCAACATCCTTTTTTAACCTTAGATGCTACTTCCTTATTACAAAAATATAATTATTTTATGGTTAATAAAGATGTTGCAGAACAGTAAGAATTAAAAATACTTTAAAGACGAAATTAACATGTCATCCCTTCGTTAAAATTCACACATCTAGTTTGGAGTGTTGAAAATTCTTTAGTACCTGATTTTGTCTTTTGTACTAGAGTATATATATATATATATATATATATATATATATATATATATATATATATATATATATATATATATATATATATATATATATATATATATATATATAATTATTATTATATATAATTATTATTATATATATTTTTATATATTGACGTAATGTTACTTACTTGAGTAATTTCTGGCTTCTCTACTACTTGCCTCTGCTAACTGATGAAGAAATAGAGTTTTACATGGAGAACAGTGTTTTTAATTTCAAAAGCGTCACAAAGATCGGTAATGACTTGTTTATGAACAGATTTGTTTTAACCACAATCTTCTTATTGTTGCTGATTCTATGATTCTATTAACCATTAATTTAAAGCAGACTATGTACAGTAATGACTATATCATTTGTAAATTATTCTTCTAAATTTCTACCTACCTTAAATTCTATTGAGGGTCAAAGTACAGGGCAAATATAGCTCCCTCACTAACAATCCAAACTGTTTACCTTCACTGCAGACATGTCAAGTGTGTCTGGATGTCTGACTGCATTAATAGGTCTAAAGACACACATGGACTCAACACACTTCACTACATTCAATGAGACGACAAGTGTTGCACAAGAGGCCGACTGAGTTCACGCGCCTCTGATGTCTCTATCGAGAGTTCAGACACTTGCCCTTTGACCCTTGACCTGCTGCACATGAATGACATGCCAAAAGGTCAAATGAGTTTCCTACACTTGAACTGAAAAGTACATCTCTCTATTAAGCTTATTGTGCTCATGCCCTTGATGGTGTTTAATACTAATTATGAACAAATACTTCCTCAATAAAGAAGCACATTTATGTGTATAATATTTGCAATTACTATTAACTAATGGAAAATAAATAAATAAATTATATATATATATATATATATATATATATATTTCTCTCAACCTGTACAAAACACAACACAACCTTCTAAAATTATTCACGAAATGTACTAAATGTGTCCTATTTATGTTTTTTTTTTTTAACATGACTACCTTATCAAATGGGTATCTAGTTTTGATACTACAGTTATTGTTTGTTTTTTGGAAAAACTATAAAATAAATAGCTTTTACTACTGCTAATAGTACTGCCAGTACCACTACGTAGAAGAAGCGTACTTTTTTCCCCACAATGCAGTTCTGCCGAGACCCGCTAACCTGTCCCAAACCCCTAAACATAATCAAATTAACTGTTCCTAACCTAATCCTAACCCTAACCTTACCTTAATTGTGAGGAAACTATATTGTAAAAAATAAACATTTGCTAGAATAGCCACCAGTGCAGATGGCGGTTGTGCAGCATAACTAGGTTGGTGAAAAAAATGAAGCATTAATGAAGTTCTCAAAACTAGACTTCAACTCAACTTTGCATTCAATGTAAAAGAATACTAAACTATTTTAAAACTCACATTCACTTATAGCTAAATTATCTTGCTCTTAAATCACATTATGTCCTACATATATACTCAGAATGTCTTTACTTTTTCTGTTTCCATCACTTCTCATATCAATCGATCTAATTTATATGAGCAGATCCCCTGAATCAAAGTCCAGTCAGCAATTCTGACTTTTCTCAACTCAGAAAGAACATCATAAGTGAAGTTTGCTCACATCCAGCAGGTTATTTTAGTCCACAGTGGCCCGGCTGTGTGTCACATGTCTGAACTAACGGCTTTCTATTTTGACAACACAATGCCTCTCCAGTCTTCTGTATTTCCCTTCCAGAAACAAGGAAAAGAACCGAGAGAGCCGCAAACGCAACATATGATCAGCACATGGAAAGAGGGGATGTCGTAATTCTTCAATTCATTTGCGAGGCGAAGGAATCAAAACTTGGAGAGGAAGGGAGGGACGAACGCTGGAGTGTGGAGGGAGCAAAAGAAAGGGAAGTCCAAAAAAAGGCAGGGAGAGATAGTGAGAGAGGGAGAGAGAGGACGTTAGAGCAGATAGTGCATGTGGTTGTGGAGGGTGTGATTATGGAGGGGGACAGATTCTCAGGTAAGCAACTCTACATAACTCTATAGCCCACTTCAACAGGGTCTCCTATAGTTTAGCATAAGCCGGTCTGCTTTCTCTTTCTCTATTGAATGGTATTTTCCACTCCCTCATTCTATCCTGTTTGCTGACTGCATGTTTTCTTTTGGGGTTTTGGGAGAAGAGCGGGGTGAAGTGGAGCAACCCACAAGACCTGTTTTGCTGTATCCAACATAATTTAATGGGTTTGCAGGATTCTAGTCCCATTGTTTAAACTTGTTTTTGTCTTGCTTACACACTGCCACCAAAAACAAATGCATTTAAAATCTGGTGTATACAAGTTTGTAGCGATCATTGAAATTATCTTTGGGGTGTGAATAGAGAAAATATAGTACTTAGTCAAAGTTGTATCTCTGTTTTTGCACTGAAGGCAAGGAAACGAACATATTTTGGAACTAGTAGTGACAGTGACACACAATTAATTATAATTTTACGCTGGAAATAGCAAAGTCATCATATCAGTAGCATGCCCGTGTGCGACATAGCAAGCATTGTAGCACCTTGGCGGCGTGCACAATCTGGAGATCTGGAAGTATAGGTGAGGTCAGTGTCAAGTGCGTGTGGGCAATAAAGGCTTAAGCTCCTCCCATTTTACGGCTGCTTACAAGGCCTTAAAATCCAGGTGCTTCCTTGTGGGAGAAATAAAGTTAGCATGGCATTCTTTGCGTGTGTATCAAGTATCAAAGTTTTTATTAATGATGTGAGGTGCATTTGTTACTTGTTGAGATAACAATCACTATTCTTTGAGTGAATCGATTTTTGTTATGGCAACGAAGATGTGACTTATGTCTAAAACAGGACGGATCGCTGCTTAGACCTGATCAAATTTAAACATATACTCACCGTCTCTTTGATAAATCTCTTATTAAACCTAGACTGCTTTCTTGATTTTTGGAAATCTCAAACAATCACACAGACCAAACTCAAACCTATTTTGTTATATGACAATCTAAACATCTGTCTTTAATACAGACTTGATGGCACATTAAATTTACACTACAGCACAGATCTAATTACACATTGATTATTATATTAAGTTATCTCTTATTAACCCATTAATGCACCTGTTCACATTTGATTAACTTGAACTGGGTCATGGGACACTAAATACATACATTCATAAACTTGTGACATGCTTTCCCCTCTTTTGCTGCTCATTTCTCAAGCTCTCTTTGTCCGCAGTACTTTCCTGCAGTCATGGCTGTGTGGAAAGCCTTTGTCCAATTAGCCACAAAGTTGGTGAAGAGGGAGTTAAGAGAATGATGCATCCTATTTATTCCAGTCACAGTCTGGTCAGCTGATGATGCTGGTGGTGAATGACTGCATCATACAACAAACAACTTGTCCCAACTTTTCTGAACATTTCAGACCAAATAACATCACAAATTAAAATTAAAGTAAATAAAAATGTCAAAATTGCTGCATGTGTTTGCAGTATTGCGTCTTTTCCACTAGATGGAGACAACAATTTGGGAAAGACACGGCTACTTTTGAGCCAAGAAAGGGAGTGAACAGTGGCCAGAAGATGTATTTTCCTTACTGCGTGTGTCAAAAAAAGTGTAACAAAACCGTTTGAAATGGGACTTTTAAGCATAAAGTCGTTGGTTTCCGTCACAACACGGACCTGTGCATGTTTTGTGCTATGAGGCAGGTCTCAATGACGGCTTGTTTACTATCTAAACATTGCAAAGTGGCTTGCTAAATAGTGGTAAAGGTGACTGAGAACTATAGAAAGTGTTTTTTGATGGATGGCAGCTGCTATGTGTAGTTACTAGGCAGAGTTAATACGTTTACAACTTTTACAGTGCCTGGGCGTTCCTCATTGTGGCTTAGGGTTGGCTGTAGTTTTTAACAGGTGCTGTATTTGATTAAAACTGTTGCTGTTTAACATTTGGTTAAGGCCAGCTGCCGTGACTACAGCTGTGCATATACTTTGGATGAATCTACTGCACCATGTGTGGCTGTGGGGCCCAGCGAGGGGGGCGTGCATGTTTGTGGGTCTGTGTCATCTCTGCTCTTCTAATTGTCTGCTACATGCACACACATTTAACACAGAAAGACACTTAGGTCAATACTGCAAGGATAATTTATTTATTTATTGTATTTGCCAAATGACAGTTTTGAACTAATATGAATCCTTGTTGCTGTCTTTACTATTAAACAAAGCTGGTTTGGCAATGATGAGATTGTGTTGTAATTGTAGTTATAGTGGGCATTTAGGTACAAAGTTTGGCCACAAGAGGTCAGAAAAGAAAAAAAAAAGTGTGTATAGTTGATATATTATAATACATTTACATATAACTAAAACATCATGTTGTTATGCTTTGTCAAACAACTATTTTCAAAGACACTTCTGATCACATCAGCTACTTACACAAATATTTTTTTCCAATATTATTGTTGTAGTACTTCACATTGCTCCTACTGTAGCGCAAACTCACTTATCTGCCTATATATATTGGAGGCTGTATGCATTTTGCGTTGTTGTTACCAATTCCTGAAAATAAATTATGTTTTTGGTCCTTACAAGAAAAAAGGTTGGAGACTTCTAATTTACAATGTATCTGCCATATTTTGATAGTTTTAGCAACACAAATCTTCAAGTACATGTTTCAAACAGGTCCATCCTTATAACATATCCATTCTTGGGGCCAAGTGCACTGCTTATTATGATAATGCAGCAGTAACTTAAATCTAAAGCATTTGTATAAATAGAGTCATAAATGTGGCACATGCCCTCAACACTCTGAGCTTTTCTCTCACAGTTGGCCTGTTCAGTCCATGCAGTCTGAGTCAGGGGTGAGCTGGCAACAAAGCCTTTGTTGTTTTTAGGATGAACTCAGCAGGAAGTTGGGGCTTCCTCTGCCACAGATGCTGTTGATATTTCAAACTAACACAGTCAAAATGATCTCACTCAAACAGATCTCTCATTACAACAATCTACTATAATTCACCTTGTTGGAACGTCACTGACATTTATTTCATTAAATCCCGATAAGCTAAAAGGGGATTTATTTGCTGTTCATTAGTCCTATCCTCACAATTTTTAAATCATTTGTCCTAGTTTACTATTTCTATTTGCAATGCTTGGAATTAGTCTGACACTAGAACATTCATGTTCATATTCATATAATGCTGTTTGATTAATGGCCATCTTCAGTGAATTAAGTGTACTGAATAATCATGTCTGCAGGCCTCGTCACATCATACCAGAGTGTGACATTGAGCGCTGACATTCACATAGCGCTATCAACAGCAGCACAAGCCTGGCATATGTGTCTATGGAAAATCTTGCTTTGTTCACAGGGCAAACAACAAATTAGCGAATAGACCTGAAGAGTAATAAAGCTGATAATACATTTATGAGAATGAACACTGTGATGACAGATGTTTAGGTCGCGAGGATGTTAAAACATGTTGTGTGCTCTTTGTAGGGGGAGAAAATCTACTGTTGATAAATCGGGTCATTGAATCACTTGATTATGTGTCATCCCAGTTCATTGATTACAGAAAGAGATGCCAAAAATGTCAATCATGTGCACTCTATGTAAAATGTATTGTAATTAATAATGAAGTGAAATGATTTATAATCCAATTGCAAGGGATCCAAACCAGTTTACTCTGTGAGAATTGTTTTTGGATTGGCTCAGCCTAAAGACTTGTTCAGGCTTGTCAGGACAGTGCAGTAAAAGTAATCATGGTTGTCCAATGTGTTGCATGCTAGTTTCATCTTTCTATTTCCGCATCCATCTCCGGGTCTTGGATGCTGTATTTAAGAGCAGTGTACCCGTGCCAAAGAGTGCAGGAATGTGGCACACTTGCGCCTGGGCAGGATGTCGCATGTGGGTCGAGGGTGTGTCCTAAGTAGGATTCCCCTCATGTCTAAATCTGATCTATTTACAGTTCTTATTACTGTTTCCAAGTGACACGCTTGAACTTCCCAGAGCTCCACTGACCCCTGGAGGACAAAGCTTAGCAGAGCTAGGTTCAAGACATGTCAATTTGGATGTGTGAACATCTGTTAGGTTGCTTTTTTTAGAAAATAAATATGAATTGCTATAATTGTAAATGTCCTGAACATACATTTTGAAAAATAATTTGATTTTACCTGTTGAAGAAATACACAGACGGTAGAAATATTCTAAAAGCTGTAGTATCAAAAATATGCAGAAGTTGTAGCAGTGGTTTTAGCTGGACTTTCAGTAGTTGTAGAAGTATACTTTTTATTTGTGTATGACTTTGTTGTGTTGTAAAAAAAAATTACTGCAACTGGATAGTGTGTGAAATGCTTAAAGGAGTTGTATTAACAGCAATAGAACTTGCAAAAGGAACATCATAATTAGGTATTTTACTGCCTCTCTTTTTTACTACGTAGGCCTTCTCTCTGTGTAGGATCACTCACATCCTTCTTACTTTCTCACTAGTGTGACCAACACCCATGCGCCCCCTCACCCCCTCTAGCCCCTGGACACAGAGGCTCATTCACATGCTCATTAAGTCATTAGCCAACTTATTTATTGACATCTATCCCCAGTGTGCAACTAAAGTAGGTTTGACGCTCCACTGGCATCACCATATTAGTACATGTCAAAATCTCCTGTTTTTCCCTCTTCTCAAAGTTATGCTCAAGGAAGTCCGCACTTTAAAACTGTTGACAATTGGGTAAAGGCTCCATTTTTGTTCTGTTTTCAGAGATTTATGTTATCTTGACAACAAGGGTCAAATGCAATACCCCCACCAAAAGTGCATGTCAACATTTGAGATGCTATGCCTATGCCTGGCCAGCCAAAATGACTTTATCGTTGTATACTTTAAGTTGATTTACCAGACTAACTACAACAGACTTTTTAATTAGATAGTATGGATAAAAGATAATAATGAGGAACAAATTGCACAATCTCTAGTCTTTAAAGGCACCAATACCTAGTCTCCAAATATGTGAAAGTCATGTGATTTAAGCCTTCAAGGAAGTGTGTTTGATCGCCAGCCTGGAAACCCCTTGCAGAAAAAGTAGGGAAAAAAATGACAGAAAAGAAGCATGTGGAAGAGGAAAGGGGGGAGGGAAGAGAGAGCGAGAGATAAAGTGAGCAAGTGAGTGTAGAGGGGAGGGGGTGGAGGGTTGTCAACGCATTCTCATTCCCAGCTCTGGAAGTGTGGAGGGAGGAGGATAGGGCTAGAAAAATACGCTTAAAGAGAAGACTGGAGATCTAGAGATTGGGGAAAAAAGAGCCTCGGATCACTGAGCGTCTAGCAACTCTTGCGGGTTTTTTTCCTTATCCCCCTCTCCTCACCCCCCATCTCCTCTGGACTGCAAAGACTCCTAATTTGGGATTTGTTTGAAAGCGTGGACTGCAAACTTTTCCTTGCTTGAGAAAGGGAACTCCCGCGGCTCCCTCTCTCTCTCCAGCATTTTAAACACACAAATTCTCAATAACGCCTCTCAAAATGTCTGATTCCTCTGTCAACGCTCACTTGGAAGGGATCATATCAGACTTTGAAGGTTAGTTCTTTTCCTTTTTGTAGTTTTGCTCCAGCTAGTTTGTTTTTGTATTACCCTTCTACTCTTTAACCCTGTCATGAGGACACCATGGATAGCTTCCACATGTTTTTATTGAAAAAAAAAAGAAACAAAATATGGAGTAGGATCGTTGACATCTGCAGTGAGCCATGGTGTTTTGGAAAAGGAAACGTACTCCGAGTTTGAAGTTAAGTGTTATGGACGAACCAGGGCGTATCCAGAGAGGAGTGTGGAACTGATTTAACTACATCATACAAAGGCACAATAGAGCGTGTGCGTATTGAGCAATCACAAGACAGTCACTGACCAAGCAGAGCACCTGGCAAAACTCTCCCTATAGTTTTTCTTTATTGTTTGTTTTCTCCTTGTCATCGTTCCACAGATTACGCTGTCACGTCCTTCCTTCCAACCTTTCCTACCTCCCTATTCCTCTCTCAGCAGCTCATCCATCCACACATCTTCTATCTTTTTCTGGCCTATGGATGCAAGGGCTTTTGTGGGCGTGACTTTATCGTTGTGACATGCCAGGAGCCCCCCCCCCCTATACACACACACACACACACACATACACACCTCCATTTCTGCCTGTCTATCTAACAAACACATAGCCATTAGTTGCACATCTGCACATGTCCAGAGCTGCTCTTCTGTCAACACTACTTTGCCTGTGGTATGTAATGGTAAAAACTCTTGCCCTCTCTTCCTGTCTTAAGGATTTTTTTTTTCTTTTCAAATCTACTGGCTTACTTAAACTAACAGAGCAGAAAGTAAAATGGTGTTAAGAAAAAGAGGATTCAGACAGAGCAAGCATGCGAAAGCCATGCAGTCATGCTTTTCTACACCACTCTATTGAACATAATGGGCTTCTGTTATTGGCAAGCCTTTTATTACCACGCAGCACATGATGTTGTTCTATGTGAGGGCCAAATAGAGCAATAGATAAAGATGAAGATATCAACAGCATCGGGATAGGTATTGTTACAGCTTAGATATAGTAGAAACAGCAAAAAACAGTAGAAACAGCCAAAAAAAAGCAAAAACAATGGCCTACCTTAACTATATAATTAACTTTATAATAATAACAACTATATAATGCTGATTTACGAACTTACTTTTTTATTGAGCCTTCAAAACACACTTTTTTGTCCCAAACCAGTTTAGTGGCATCTCAGAAGAGTAAAGTTAAAATTCATAATAATCATCTATTAGATGTAAACTGTTTCATTGTATGCTATAATTAAGCCTGTAAATGCAGTACATTACAGTCATGAGCCTGAAACCATGAAAGAATAAACTGGACGCATTTAAGCAAATAGTCAAATCTCCAGGCATGGATGACATCATGAGTGAGCCATAAGGCAGGGTTTGAGGCTCAGGAGGCCGATGACCTCAGTTGTGACCCCCATGACTCGGCTCATTGACTGTCAACTAAGTGCCCCACGCACACACCTCCAGCAGCCTTAAACCAGTCTAGAAATGTATAATACTGTTGCCTTTTACTCTGTCTGTGTATCCCTTTGAGCTGCATGTTAAGGGCATTGACTGGTCCAGAGAGGAAATTCCACAGGACTAGATTTCTGTGGTGGGTGCAAATGTCGGGGTAGGCAGTTGGAGAAAGGATCTAAGAGCAGAGAGCTAACTTTTTACAGATCTGCACTTGGCTTGGTCTTCACGGCATTGGCAGCAATTGACACAAAGCATAGAGTTATGGTTCACATTTAATGGAAATACAAAGAATATGCAGTCAGTTGATTGTATCGTCTGTATGACGACATGATAATAATTTGTTTTTGTTTGTGATACTTTAGGCATCTAATTTAGATGTTTAAAGCATATGGGCACATTGTACTGCTTTTATTGTTTATTCGAAGTTGTAGTAGAACTTTTTGTTATTGCTGTTGTAGAAGTAGTCTTTGAATTTCACAGTGCTGTTTTTAAGTTCACAACATAACTGCTTTGTAATTCATCATTGACTTCCACGCCTTGTTCTATATGTAAACTGTTATTACAACCCTGTTACCCAGGCCCACTGCCACTTAGCTGCGGGAAACGTTTTTTCAGGGGCTGATTTTAGTCATTCGATTCTGTGTAACTCATTGTAAGATTAAGAATCAATCTGTTTTTCCTTTATGATGTTTACAGGAGTTGTTATTCTATTCTAGTTATTTTTTCAACTGGTCTTGTGACAAAGGGCCAGTGCCAATATGTGAGTTTATGAAAGACAAAAATGGCTCCTGATACAAGCTGACAATGGTCATCCTTATCAGTTCAAATTTCTAACCTGCACACCATACAATTTACGTGACAAGTTATCAGTATCATCATGACATGCTCATCTCACCAGCTCTGACAGGTTTCCTTCAAATTACGCCAGTAGCATGTGGGCTGATAGGGAAATCCAGGGTCAATCTGAGGTTCACAGGTGCAAACAAAATATCATGTATCTAATTTAAAGTCAGGTAATCTTCCTGATAGTGGAAGTTTTAAGGTGTAAAAAGTCAAAAGTCTTTCTCAAATTTTAGGAAAGGACATTAAGCATTAATGTTACACAAGGAGAATGAAAAAAAATGAATTAAAGTAACTTTTTTTTAATGTATGAGACAGAGTAAAATAAAATATCATTTGTGAATAGGATGTAACTGTGAAGCCAAACGTAGCTGCAACCACAAGGGGTCAGTAATAGATTAGGCAGGCAGAGATAAAGATCACTGTGGCAGTACAAAATGTGTTTAGACTTGCAAGATAGAGCCAATAGATTCATGGCTAGACGACCAAACAGCACTGAGCACCATTAAAAACGTACCTTTTAGTTCACCTTTCAGTTTAGTCCATGTGGTTGATGCTCTTCATTTACGCTGTAAGGAATTAAAGCACAAGCGCAACATCAAATATTATTGTGTTTTCTGAACAGGCACACTCATAACACTGACTACAAACACAAACCAGTGTGAAGATCTTATCGTGCAGTCTCCAGTTTATGTCCATATGTGGAGATTATTCAGACTAGGGGGGAGAATAATGTCTTTTCCTTTTTGTGGTCTTTGTGGACCTCTGGCGCTGCCAAATCCTCTGTCACCACCAGAACAACCGGGCATACAACACAACACAACACGGCCAGGGTTAAACTATTAATGTTGTTTTTCCCCGTTTTTATTTTCTTACCAAATAAAAAACAGAATTAACTTTCCCAGTCGACCAATTACTATTTACTTGCGTCCAACTCTCGCGATGTTTGCTCGGCGCTTCAACAGGTGCCCGGCCAAACCAAAATTAACTGACTGGAGTAGACGATTTGTTGCCAACTCCGTTATTTAGTTAATAGCCATTTATTGTCTTTTAGTACGTGCGTAACCTACCTAATGTTTATGCATGTTAAGTGTTTACAACAAGATATTTGATCAAGTGATTTAAAACAACATGCTGTCAACTTACGTAAAGCGTGTGAAGTCCGGTAAGATGATGATTCTCGTAAGGCCTCTCCCTCACAAAATACATTTTAATGGTTGTTTTTGCCTCTTGTTAGAATAATGGTCCACAAAATAAAACTGTTATGATGCTTGTTCTGTTGGATGGTCTGTTGGCTACACACCCTAAACGAATTGAACAATGTCACGTGACCACCTCAAACTGTAGGAACAAAGTTTGTACAAGTTGGGTTAAGTGTTGGGATGGAAATGATGTATTTAGGCTAATAGATAAAAACTGCTTTAAAAATATATGATTTTCAATGTGCACATCAGAGTATAGTAATAGATCACACATCATATTACAACCAAGACTGGACCCAGAAAAGTGCTGTTTTTTTGTGTATTTTTTCCCATGTAACCCTCACTATTTCACCATTCATGAGGAATCAGTGAAAAGTTGGGACATGTTCTAAATAAGTGGGGCGAGGTACAAGTGCCTAAGTGGCTGTGCAGGATAACCAAAAGAGGAACAGGTGGTCACCATAGCCACACACATCTTGGCAAGGTAGCTCTGCCTTTTCCCTGGCTCTCAGGTTGTCAGGTTGACATTTTTTCCCTCAATTCATTAGAATAGGAGTAAAAAATCAAACATGTTTACTCTAGCCTACAATAGTCATTAATAGTCATGTCCTAACCATTTTTGTTTTGTGTTTTTCAGCACTAAAGCGCTCATTTGAGGTGGAGGAGAGCGATTCATCATCGCACAACACTTCCCTGACACGTCGGGCTTCAAACCCTGTCCGCTCATCCTCTTCTTCCTCCACATCCAGCCAGCGGAGCTACGACACAGCGTCTCGCAACTCTGACTATTCCAACCGAACGTCTCCTTCTGAGCCCTCTAATCTACGCTCGCCAAAAACAGGCATGAAGCGCATGGAGTTCACTGGTGGTCGGAACCATGACACAGCCTCTTCTCGACGCACAGAGATGTCCATTGAAGTGTCCTCCAAACAGATTGACAACTCGCCCAGTGCTGGCATAGCGAGGTTTGGCCTTAAGCGGCCTGAGGTGAGCCTGAGTAGTCGAATTAACCCTATGGACAGTTCCCTTTCTAACTCTTCCTCCAGACGGGGTGACCTAAACTCAACGCGGCCTCTTGAGCCGCCTGCCCCGCCCAGAAGGATGGATTCACACCTCACCTCTGGTCCCCCCTCAAGGATCCCTGAGCTTCTTCAGAAGAGAGCAGAGTCTCAAAGTCCTGTGGTCAGTCCAGTTGAGACCACCTTCAAAAGGCCAGAGATGCCGGTCTACAAACAGAATGATGATCTGTTAGAGAACAACAACAACCACCACCCTCCAGCCCCCACAGCACCACTGCCCTCTCTGGTCGACCCTCGAGGGGACAGGGTGCACTCCCCTGTCTCTGATCAGCCACCTGTCAGACTCATTGAAAGTAAGTGAGCTCCACATGTTTCTGGGTTGTTTGATCTCCTTATACTTCAATTGCTCTCAGTTCACGTTTACAAAATATCCTTTAGAACATCCCAAAAGTTTAAATTCTAAGTTACAAAATATACATTTTTAAAGTCACTGTTTACAGGCTACACTCTGTTGAATTTGTCTGAAAAAAGGCACGTTACTTTATACCTCTAAAAGTAGCCCTGCAGTCTGAAGGTGGCTCGCTCGCAACCACCTTCAGTGCAAATTAATCATTTTACCATCCGTGTCTTCCCCACCTGTAGAGGACATTATATTGTGACCTAAGCCCACAAAAACATTATACACCAATTTGTTATTTGCTATTATTGTGACCATTCAAAATGCAATTTGGATTTGATTGCGAGTGATGATATTGTTTGTAATGCATTTGTGTCTTTGCTATCAGACCACAGCTGTGCTCATTGCTTGCTCTGAAACAGAATCCCAGCGTAGGCGTCCTAAACGTTATGCATCTGGAATTCAAGAAACCTTCAGCAAAATTGAAATCCTCTGTTTCCTCTTTGTGCAGTGTCAATCTTTCCCCATTATTTTTGTCTTAAACATAAAAAACATGCTTATTTTCGAAACATTTTAGTCAGTACGTGGTCGAAAACTGGGCGTGTTCTGTACAGTGTTTGGTTGAAGGCCAGGGTTTTACTGTGTCACTTTAGGCTCAAATTACAACTTCCGCTGCTGTTGCTCCTGCTGACATCTGCTTGTGTGTATATCCGTGGTGTGGAGAGGCATAGAGAAACTTCTTGTAGATGCAAAGTGATTGCTGAAGTGAATAATAACCCAAGCAGACAAACAAGGAAACATATTTCCTGTTAAAGTATCAGTTTTCATTAAAGGTATTGACTTAATATTTAGAATTTCACTCATCGATGGGGAAATCAGCCTTCATCAGTCTGGATTCAAATCTAGAAATGTACACATTATACTCTTGTTGTTCTGCCTTATTCCAACATTTGTGGTTTTTGGCCGTCTTTGAGAGTCTTTATTGTACTCTGTGGCTGCATTATGATCATGTGTGCCTGAATCCACATGTTCAAATGCAAAATGGGTGGAGTCAGGAGCAGTGGCACATAAACAAACGATATGATGCTTTTATTGAGTCTTTGTGAGTAGGTGATGTAATGTCAAGCCTGGTTGTGGGTTTATCTTTTATTGATGAACAGCTGTGTGTCTGTCCAGTCTTATAGTGGAGATACCCATGAATCAGTCTTTGCATGTTTTTAAAAGAAAAATGGTAGTTAATAATTAGGAATTTTGTGCTTACATTTTCTTACATTCCTGTTTAAAACAATACATCTAGATTTTTACTCTTGTTTCTGGGTTTTGATTGAACTGACCCCTTTACTTTTATTTAGAGTTGGTCTTTTGCTGCTGATTACTATCTTAGTTTGAGCACATTAAAAGTGCTCATCTCTTTGAAGCGAACAGAAAGCCCTTTTCATTGGACTTGGCTGGAGAAGCTTGTGCATGTCACAAGGGATGGAGATGGCCTGACTGGTGACTTTCAGATATAACAACTATTTCTAACTGTGAAGGAATGATCAATGTTTATTTATTACTTCCGGTTCGTAATTATTTACAATAAAAAAGTGCATATTCTTTTACAATTACATAGTAAACAAACAGATTCAACACAGCATTTTTCCATTAATTATACACAAGTGACAAGGCAATGTAGTTTTTATACATTTAATATAATCAACACCAGATTGGAGTACGTGCTTTTTCGCTGTAATCCCTGAGAATGAATCGTGCTTGGACACCAGGAGCTACTGTTATACTGGAGTAATACTCATAAGTGTTATAGGCTCCATAGTCGGGGCCTTGTTTGAATTTGGTCGCCCATTGCCACCCCCACCATTTGTAGTCTTCTATGTCTTTTTCTGCAGAATCATAAAACCCAACCCAGGACTTTTCAAATTTAGATCTCCACTGTCTGAACGACCGCTTTACAAATAGTCGAGCACAAGCTTTACTGTCCTTTACAAAGAGCTGTAGGTAAGCATCAAAGCCTGGGATTAAAACTGGATCTGGACTCTTAAATGCTGTTCCTCTGTAAATTTCTTCTTCTAGTTTTGTCCAGAATAAACACTGTCTCCTTGCTCTGTGCATCCGGACCTGTAGCCCCTCATTGAGTGCCACAGAGGTTTCATAACTCCCCTCACTCTGTTTGATTAGTTTGTGTGTTATAGCTTTCTGGTTCATCTTGGGGTTATAAAGCACAACGGCAACACCCTCCTTAAGACAATGTCTAGAAACATTGCTCCAAATAATAGTGGCTTTTCCATTTTTCCCTGTTACCACAGCCAGCAGCACCTGCTCCCCCTGGAGCTGGTTATCCTGCAACAAACAGTTTATCTCATCTGGTATGTCAACCATAAAATCTGCCTGTGTGTTTCTCCTGGCTGTATTCTGGTGACTGTTTTCGGTTGGTCTCTTTTTGGATCTTTTTTCCTCTTTAACAATAAACAGCATCAGGCCAAGCCAGGCCAAGGAGTGACCCCAAATGTTTCTAAGGTCCCACATCTGGGATTCTTCAGTGTCACTGTCAAACATCTCTCCGAGCTCCCACAGAGACCTGGGGTTGTCCTCCACTGAAAACAGTCTCATTTCTTGCAGCAGTCTGGTGGAGATGTGGTAGGTGTGCTCTGGGTTGTACCTTGTCCCCTGATTTTCGTATTGTCTGTAATGCTGTGTGAGATACACTCTGTCGATCCGGTGAACCCCTGAGTTTCTCTCCTGAACTCTAAAAATGATGCGGTCCATGTTGGTCCCCTCATACTCTCTGACCGGTGGATGAAGAACATACTCTGGGAGTTCATTAGATGTGTCCTCATATAGGTTGCCCACAGTGTAGTAGCGGTATCCCCGGGGCAGTGGGTCCAGCATGTATTCATAGTTGCCATAGTGATGAGAACCAAAATCTTCTGTATTTGGGTCAAAGGTCAGAAGTAAAACATCATTATTGTCAATATCTATGACGTTTGCAAACCAGTGCAGCAGCAGGAGGCTGTGTTTGGGGACAGATCGTTGAAAATCTATTTTCTTCAGGTCGGTGAGGGATTTCAGCTTTTGATGAGCAGATTCACAGCTCAGCACAAGCGCAAATAAACAGACTTGGATGGTGATGGGGACTTCTCTTGTTGGCGTCATTTTCCTTTGGGGAAAAAAAAGACAAAACCATTATATTACTCAGCAAATGCACCAAAGTATTATTCATATCGTAACCCATGAATTGATTGTTGGTGAATTTAAGCTGTTGCATTTTATAGCCAAATGGTGCTTTATAAAAGCAAATAGATATATAGATAAATAGATATATAGACATGGACATGGGAAATTAGCTGCTATGAAATCCGTTTTGGCGCAAAATTTTCATCTGATTGAGACCACGTAGGGCTGCTGCCCCTGTCACCTCAATACTAAATTTCACACTGGGGCCACCTCTGATCAACATGAACTTGGTAATATATAGGCTATAGCCTTTTCTCTGCGCCCTTTGGACACAGAGATATCCAAGCACGAATGGTGCAATTTCTGACTGCTCGTCTCTCCTGGTATCGCACTCAGTGCTGACACGGGCTCCAGAGTTGGGACTGAGGAAGAGCTCCGCTCTGCTCTTGTTATCGTGGGGTGGTCTGTGATGAGCAGAGGAGCGTTCTGTGGAGGTGGTATCTGTGCGTAAAAGTGTCTCCAAGTGAGCACACATATATATAGTGCTTGGGCACACAGTGACAATTTCAGACACTTTGTTTTACGCCAACACCGAGTTAGGTTTGTTCTTATTGTGTCCGAAAGGGGCTAAAAGACCAGGAGGGAGGTGTTTACTGTGCTGTGCTCATAACAGCTGAACATATGTGAATCTGCGGCTACAAAACGCATCATCAGCCCTTGGAAACTTCAATCAGCCAATAATGTTTTACAAAAATAAAAAATATTAAATTTACAAAACAGAATTGTCGATTTTAGTTTGTGTGTAATTTTTAAAAACCAACAAATGTATACCATTTTAGCTCAATTTTGTACTAGTCTTTAGACTGTATTGGTTTAAAACCGCTATATACGCCCTCTTCAATTTTGCATAAGACTGCGCAGTCAATGCTGCACCCCCACCTGTAACTGACTTTCTACGTCCCTATATATAGATAGAATAGAGATAGAGGCAAATTTTGGAAGAAAAAAACATGAACATCTGACCATTGTAATATCCTAAATAAAATCTGTTGTACTTTGGTCCTCCTTTGGTCAAAAATGTTCTGCTTTACAAGGGCTGTATAAGTTTCATCTGAAAATAATAGTCAGACTGAAATTTGCATCGACATTCTTAGTGTGAATTACATCAGTATACTGTGTTTTATTCTGCCTCTTAATAATATAAATGGCATGTTTGATACAGCTCTGCATATGAGTTGATGGTGATTACCGGTATTTCTTTTATGATGAGGTTTAGTTTCATTTCTACTGAAATGTTACATCATACTGGCTTTAGTTAAAGACGGGTTCGTAGACTTTTTAATTTTCCGCACGCATTGTTACTAGCTAGTACTGGTGTCTAATCCCAGATAAAATGCTGTATAATGTACACAAAGGATTATTATAGTAGATAGTAGATTGTAAAGGCACTCACCTGTTTGTTGGAGCTGGGAGGTAATTATGTGTGAGCTTTGTGTTAGTCCAGGCTCATTCTGCTTGTGTTTAGGTTTCTGCTCACCAGGAAATGAAACTTATCAAGGAGGTGTGTCTCATCCAACCTCATCCAGCATTGACAAAAAAAGGTGTTGGACAGGTGTGTTTTTTGGGCTACTTTTGGCCTGACTAGGTGTGAATTTAAACGTTTAAATGCTTAGTGAGAGAAGAGATAATACAGCAGTATTTAGGGTCATAAATGAAAGGGGGAAGGGTCAGCGCAGTGAGGACAGAGGAGAGGGAGTTCCATAGCGCAACACATCAAGCTACGAGATGCAGTGGTGAGAATAGTGGTCATGATTTTAAGATATTAAACATCCTTATGAAGTGTAGCTTTTACCCAGTGACTGTGTCACTGACGCGAGTAGCTGGAGCGCCACATTGAGCAAGTGGAGGGAGGGGCCTGCCTGTATCTGGGGGAGACGAGAAGGCGTGCCTCAAGGGGAAGCAGGCACAGCTTATGCTCTTTTGAAAACAGCTCTCATGCTAGATTGAGAAATAGATTGTTTTGGCGCCTTTGGGTTTTTAATCAGGTTTTCTGATTATAATACTGAAGTAGTGGTCCTCCTGCTTACATTCACAATGTTCCAGGTATGTTATGTGCATTACCAGGTTGGGACAAAACATTTTCATCATTAAAATGCAGTGACTGAAAAATATACACCTAATAAAGTATGTGCAGGTTTATGCAAATTGTGCATACGCTTATTTTTTTTTCTTGACTTACAGCCTCGTTTGGATATTTTTACCTAAATTTGGTGTGTCAATTAAACGATATAATACATTTTAATCTGGACAGGTTTTTGTGGGTTTGAGCGGGTTTTTACTGGCAATTGGGCAGGAAATGGTGAGAACACTGACCTCATCCATGGTTTTATGGGAGTATGTTTTAAACATTAACTAGAACTATGTTTTTATAATGATGTGTATGCATATTAAAGCAAAAGTACACAACAATACTGTAAACGATTCTTGTAGAAAGCCAAGCTTAATCAGATATAAAGTCAAACGCCTACAAAACCCGAATAGGTCTTATTATTTTAATCACATTGTTTTATATTTGTTTTATCTGCATTTCAAAGGCTGGCATTTTAAGGTCCCACAATACAATACTTCAAGCATAAAAGGGCATGACAGTGTTGACATAGAAAGTTAAGAAATCATAAATGTACAGATACTTTATTCATTTATTTATTTAGGAGATACACAAATACTTGTCTCAAGGACATGTGATTCCCATAAAGGAATTATTTGACGTACAACAACAGTAAATCACAAAACAACAATACAGTCAAAGATGTCGAGACCAATCGATGAATCTCACCGAATAGTGAGAATTTCATGAGCAAAAATAAGTGATATATATATATAAAGTCAAATGACATCTACTCCAAGAATGTAAACTTAAATATACAGTGTTTTTGTGTATGCCGCATAACCATATTCAGTTATAAAGTTTGATTTTACAAAGTTAGTCACATATTCAAGCAATCGTAATGACATGTGAATGAAAGTTTAGCTTTTATTACTTATGGTTTAATAATTGTTGGTAATCATAAATGTTGACGTTTCTCCTCACAATAGCATCAATATTTGTCAAATTCCCAATTCACTTAGGCATTTAGAAAGTGAATTGCTCTAAAGACAAGGGACCCATTGGAATCTTTTGACCCTGTACTTAACGGAATATAAGTATTTAAGTACTTTAGGCTTCTGGTTTTCCATCAATACGTTTAGTTGAAATATTGCCAGTTTGGAGTGCGTGCGATCTCTATGGTGTCCTTCAGTATAAAACGAACATGGACACCCGGATTAGCCTCCAGATCTGAACAATACTCAAAGATCTGATACTCCCACCAACTGTTATGGCATTGTTTGAATTTGATTGCCTGTTGCCACTGCCACCATTCATATTCCCTTGTTTCTGCATTGGCTGACTTGTAAAACCCCACCCAGGATTTTTCAAATGCAGATCTCCAGTTCCTGAAAGACTTCTTCATATATAGTCGAGCACAGGCTTTTCTGTATTTCACAAAGAACTGTAGATGTGCATCATAGCCTGTGATTTCAACTCCATGTGGGCTTTTATAAACTTGAAGTGCGTGCTATCTCTCTGTTGTGCTTGAGTATGAATCGAACTTGGACACCTGAAACCGCTTCCATACCTGAACAATACTCAAAACAGTACCCATTGTGATCCACATAGTCAGAACATGGTGTAAACATTATTGCCCATTGCCACTGCCCCCACTCATACTGATGTGTGTCTCTTTCTGCAGATTTGTAAAACCCAACCCAGGACTGTTCAAATTCAGATCTCCATTGTCTGAAGTCCTGCGTCACAAACAGGCGAGCACAGGCTTTATGCTGCTTGGCCACAAGCTCTAGATTTGCATTGTAACCTGGGATTTGAACTCTGCCTGGATGTGGGTTTCCAAACTGAACAATGATCCACACAAAACAAAATATACACAGCAAAAATCCAATAAAACATAATATAACAATATGTTTTACTCCGTCATCTAGCCTCTGATCTTGTAGATCATCCTGGGGCTTTAAGCGGTCAGCAGCAGCTCCTGTCACCATACAATGACCTCTGGTTTCCTCTGCCCTCTGGTTTCCGTGATCCTTCACAATGGGTACTAATTCCCCGTCTTGTTCTGCTTGATGCCATTCATTTTTGTCAGTTAAATGGCCCATCCATCTGTCACTCCATACTACAAGATTTGCTTCATTCCAGTCATTTGATACATTTGATTCAAAGTGTGATTGTGGCAACGTAATGTCTCCCTCCTCATATTTTGGATTGTTTTGTTCTGACTGCTGTTGGCGAGGTCTCATACTTGTGCTGTACTTTTCCTGTATCATAATAAACAACAGTAGGCCCAGGCACGTCAGCTCCTCGCCCCAAGTGTTTGAGATGTCCCACATCTGTGATTCTTCAGCGTCACTGTCAAACATCTCTCCGAGCTCCCACAGAGACCTGGGGTTGTCCTCCACTGAAAACAGTCTCATTTCTTGCAGCAGTCTGGTGGAGATGTGGTAGGTGTGCTCTGGGTTGTACCTTGTCCCCTGATTTTCGTATTGTCTGTAATGCTGTGTGAGATACACTCGGTCGATCCGGTGAACCCCTGAGTTTCTTTCCTGAACTCTAAAAATGATGCGGTCCATGTTGGTCCCCTCATACTCTCTGACCGGTGGATGAAGAACATACTCTGGGAGTTCATTAGATGTGTCCTCATATAGGTTGCCCACAGTGTAGTAGCGGTATCCCCGGGGCAGTGGGTCCAGCATGTATTCATAGTTGCCATAGTGATGAGAACCAAAATCTTCTGTATTTGGGTCAAAGGTCAGAAGTAAAACATCATTATTGTCAATATCTATGACGTTTGCAAACCAGTGCAGCAGCAGGAGGCTGTGTTTGGGGACAGATCGTTCAAAATCTATTTTCTTCAGGTCGGTGAGGGAATCCAGCTTTTGATGAGCAGATTCACAGCTCAGCACAAGCACAAGTAAACAGAAGATTAGGATTCCACTTGACCACCGCATTATTCTGTGTGAATAATTACAATATAATACAGGTGTCAGAAAATTTGGCACATTAACATGCAGAGTTTGTCAATTAAATGTTTACTTTGTCATGGTGCTCTAACACATTTAACCAGTCATTCACTTTATGCAAACAGTACATCCTACAATAAGATAAGCATTTTGTATTGTAATTTCTCAATAAACCAACATTAGTTAACATTATACAGTTACTGTACACTCACCAGAGTATTCCTGTAGAGCTCTCAAACCAAACTGTTCCTTGTTACCTTAAATACTCCCCAGTTGGGTTCCCGTTGGTGACGATGTCTAGCAACAATAACTATGCAAATAATATGTCTCCTCCCCAGCTTGTTGATCTACAATGAGCTATTTTTACTCCTGGTTTGTTTTTTTGTTTGAAACTTGTCAAAAAAAAAAAAAAAAAACTTGTTTAGCTGGAAGTATGATGTGATACACATATTTTGTTTGTGATAAAACTAAATGTGTGCTCTGCTTTGCCTGTTGTGCAATAAAAAAAATGTTACCTTGACAAATGAGCAATTGTCAGGACACATTTGCAGGAAGTATAAACCAGTACTAGTATCAGAACAATTTATTTTTTATTGTACAATCAAAATCAAGTTGAATCCAAAACCAAACCAAAGTACTGTAATTTTTACAAGATCAATCATGGTCTGTAAAAAATCGAATTCTTTAAACTCTTTACTAAAGCCCTGGGTTCTTTGTTTGAGACACTGGCAGATAAGCTGAGTTGTAAGATGCTTGTTTGTTGTGCATAGATTTTCTATTACAACACAGCTCCTGGCTGCTACCTTTTGGTTTTCTCATTATGTGTCTCCACTCACGTACCTGGGCTTTTTTTTTTTGCCCTTTTTATAAAAAGCCCAGACATCATTTGGTTGGGAGAAAATGCACATTTTGGCTCCTACACTGGTTAATAATTAGTTTTGTGTTTTCTTTATACACAACTGAAACATCATTTATGGATACACAACAATATGTATTACTTTATTTTTTAGTGGCAAGAAAGGGAATGGAGATTATGATAATTATTGCAAGAAATATGACAATTAAAAAGGAGAAACAATCACAACTGCCACTATTTTGTCTGGACTGTGGACTGAAGGTGTAACCTGGTTGTGTAATGTTGACAATTGTATTCACTGAAAGCGGTCTGATTTCTTGTAGCAGGTTGGTGGATATTTCGTAGGTGTGGTTTTGATCATAGCTGCTTGATGTCGACTGTCCTGCATGCTGGGTGAGAAAAACTCGACGGATCCTGTAGTTTCCAAAGTTTCTCTTCTCAGCACTGAATATAATGCGGTCCCGGTTTCTCCCCTCATACCCCCTGACTGGGGGGTTGCGGACATACTCTGGAAAGTCGTCATTAAGATTGCCCACAGTGTAGTAGCGGTATCCCCAGGGCAGTGGGTCCAGCATGCCTTCAAAGTTGCCATAGTGATGAGAGCCAAAATCTGAGTTTGGATCAAAGTTCAGTGTAATACTATTGTTCTGATTGATGTTAATATTGTTTGCAAACCAGTGCAGCAGCAGGAGGCTGTGTCTGGGCACAGATCCTCCAAAATCTATTTTCTTCAGGTCGTTGATTGAATTGAGCTGCTGATGAGCCGATTCACAGCTCAGTGTGGCTGCTGCCAGAACGCACAGTATTATGACTCCTTCTGATATCTTCATTTTTCTTTGCTGAGGCTGAAAAAAAAAATCATCTCTTAAGGTCATACGTTAATCGCTTCAATAACATACTGTGTTTAGTTTGTATCATAAAAATGTTAACCATTTCAGCTAGAAAACCACGCCTAATGCCATGATCTTTTTAGAAATTGGAAAGAAGCGACATGTCTTTTTGACTATATTAAATCAATACAACACTAAATTGTATTTTGATTAGTATGGTTAGGTTTAGAAATTACAACTCAGTAAAAGCAGCCTCACCTGTTGGACGGGACGCAGCAACAGTACTTTCTCTGTAGACTGGCATTTGTACTTTCAATTCTCCTGAAATAGAAACTTATTAAGAGGAAGTGTGTTATCAAGGAAGCACACGCTTTTATTCGGTGTTTTATTATGAATGATAAGTTAACCTTTACAGAAATGTAATCATAAAATGTATGTAAAATTGTGCTAATGTTTACATATAATAACTCTAGAGTTAAGTTACTCTAGAGATAAATAACAAATTGTGATCTTTCTCAATGTGATTTTTGAGCTGTTTTTTGAAAAGAAGATTAAGTTGACACATATTCTACACTTGTGATTCTAAATGTAATTAATTGTAAATTGAAACCTCAATCTTATTGTTTGTGCATGAAGCACAGTGGTTGATTGACAAATTACTGATGGTCATAGTTCTCTACCAGTAGGTGGTGCTAACACTCTTGCAGTTGGACACGATCATGTACAGTTTAAAGGCACTTTCACTTTTTAAATTTATATATCAGAATGAATGGGAATAAGACTTGTTTAAATCAAAAAGCACAAAATTGAGTGTCACAGAATACGAGATAGTATTTAGTCTTGAATCTATTTTAGACGGATATTTCTTGGCATCAGGGCATGCAGTGTCCACAACCTCCACAACAAAAAGTGCAGTCTCCTTTTGAGGAATGCAGGTGCTGCGCTAAGTGTCTGCGGCATGCGGCTGAGGTGGCACTCGCCTCTGCACGGGTGTGTAATTACACAGCTGTTTCCTCAGCTCTGTAATCACACATGGGCTATACTGGGCCCATAACTATAGCACTCCACTAAAGTAATGGACCTAACATAAACATGTTTAATGGTTCAATCACATGTACAAAAGTCTAATAAGACAACTAGATTATCGTAATGTTTCTGGAATGAGGCAGATGTGACTGTAGACTCATGAGTCACTGTCTGTAATCCACATGGACCTGCAGCATTCAAATTCACCACAAATGAAAAGGGTTGTTCTCTTGTGCTGACATTTTGTGGTTCATGTTGAAAAGGTCTGTTTGGAAGTGGGCGTGTCCTTCTGTTCACATGACCTGCTGGAGTGGGCGGGGCTGGTAGGGGGCTTCAGAGCACAGCAGAGTTTGGCCTCTCTGCATCGACACTACAGCGAGGCGGCTCACACACACTCCAGTCACGGTGAGTTCTGGTTTTCTCTGACACAACATGCAAACACAAATGTCCGTGCGCATGAAAGGCCAGAGTCGTGTGTGAATCGTTTGTGTGTGTTGTCTTCTCTATAACATGACTGTGCGCCTGATGGAAGAGCTTTAGTTGTTAGGACTTGACTCATAACTGTGGCTTGCTCTTTCTGGAGTTGGAGAACTGCTGTATCCAGATGTTTTACAAAAACAAATTGCTCTCTTAGCTGTTTTTATGTTTTTGTTTTTCTTGTTTAGTTGCAATCCAGGCTGTGTGATTCTGGATGAACAACAAAAAAATATTTTTATTAAGAATTAGTTTTCAACCTTTATGACGCTGTCTACAGTTGTATATGATGGCTTGTAGCAGCCAAAGAGAAGTCAAGTCTTTCAAGTCTTTGTTTGTCATATAACCTTTTGATTTGGTTTGTTCTTAGACCCATGAATCGACAGTATTCAAGTACTTTAGGTGTGTGTAGGTTACCGAATATGCAAGTAAAAGAAAAATCCTCTCTAAACATGGATAAATATGCAGAAATTGCTAAACTCATGAATGTAAATTACTGCTTGAACTAATTGTCCCTGGTGGGATTAATAAAATCATCTGAATCTGAACCTGAATAAATGCAGTTTTGATAAAAGTAACTTTTAAAATTTAACTCTCAATACATACCTCTGCTATAAAATCTCAATTCAAATGACAAAACCTCTGCATTTGCAGAATAAGTGTTGTCATAGAATGGTCTGTGCAGAGTCTAAGTTGCCTGATGATCTGGTGCAGTCTTCACCTCAGGCCTGAGTGGGCCCTGCTTCTGCTCTCACACCGACACAGTGCTCTGTTGAAAGGGCCTCTGTTGTGGCCCCTGTGCTTTGGCGAGAGAGAACAGACAGCCGCCTTTCTGCACCGCTCCACGAGACGCAGAAAAGGTCATCACTACCTCCTATATCATGTGCGGCATTTGTGAGTCCGGAAGTCGGCACAGTTTGATACAGAAAATACTTATGAATACAATTTAATCACAGCTATCTGTGTCGTTTTTAGTCAATTGCACAGGAAACATTTGAAAAGCTAGGCTTATAGATGACTCTAAGAGACAAAACGAGAATTGGGGAGGGGCACTCAAGACCGTCAGTTGCAGGACCAACCCTGTAGGTTCAGTTATGTTTTTAGTTGAATTACTTTTGCTGAATGCTGACTGTTTCAAATAGTAGCAATGGGTGATTATTGCATTTAAATGATTTAAGCTGTCACACATATAACCCATTAAATATTTTGTCAAAGTAAAATGTGTGTGTTGCCTCTGAGTGGAACATTGAGGAATGACCTGTTATTCAGAGTTTAAAATCACTAAAATGTAATGTAAAGCGCTTTGAGTGCCTCGAAGATGGAAAAGCGCTATATAAATATGTGACCATTTACCATTTAAAATCTTAAAGACTTTACTTTGCAGAAGTTGTTAAAATTCTATAAAGTCGAGCGTGTTTTGTGGACGACAGAGTCACTCAGACTTAAGTGCATTCCTTTGGCATCTTTACTGCTCTACTGTCATTACTTCAGTTTATAAACATTTTGATCTGACCGACAGAAAATGGGGAAGTCAGAATCAATTTGTTTATATTGTGACATGGACAAGTTGCAGGTGAAGAGATGAGAAAGCACGGTCCTGCAAAAGGTCAAAGGGCACATTGCTATGGACTCTGGGAAGTGAGCCTTGTTGCTCAAACACAGTGGCTTTAAAAACACAACAGTGTGTGTTTGTACTGCCACCACTACAATTTCCCCTTTTATGAGAGATTCACTGTCCCAGGGTGGGAACGTGAGCTTTTGCTCCCCACAGTCTGCGCACAAACCACAGTGAGTTTAACTTAATTTCACACAATTTATTTGCTTGATGCAAGATGCATGTAATCATTTCAGAGAAGACTGGAGCTCTAAACTGTATATGAAGTCTTTGCTGGAATAGATGTTTTTCATTTTGTTGCACCCTACTGCTTTTGTAACAGCGTCTGGATACGCATCAAAACAACATAAGATGCTCTCTGGCAGGAGTCCTTTCTCCAGTGTGAGAATGTAAATAAAAGACAAAGACACAGATGTTTTCTGAGTAGAACCGTAAAACGATTTGGGGCCAAAGCAAAGCCATTAACTGTGCATCTCAGAGACTGGTGGGCTGATGTGAGTTTGACATAGATCTCTGGACCTGTCCTGGGCTTGTCCTCTGACTCTTGAAAGTTTTGTTTCTAATACTAACTGGAAACATGACCTATGACCTACACATCACATTGTCAAGATCAACACTGAACAGTTGTAGCCCGGTGCTCTGGTCTGTAGACCAGGTTTACTTTTTACCAAACAAATGGATTTGTGCTTTTCCCGTCTGCTGGACCAAACAATGACAACTTGACTAGAACAAGCTTTGCCTCTAATTGAAAACAGAATGTGTGCGAGTGAGTGAGTCATTCTCAGTTTCCATTTCAAAAAACATTTTTCATT
Organism: Rhinogobius similis; assembly: GCA_019453435.1. NCBI lineage: Eukaryota > Metazoa > Chordata > Actinopteri > Gobiiformes > Gobiidae > Rhinogobius > Rhinogobius similis. The sequence goes on from CM033631.1 coordinate 24,657,671, forward strand.
TTACTTTTTTTTTTCTTTTGTTTTCAATATGTATGTTTGGGGGACATAAATTGTTATTGTTAGAAGACACAAGACGGCAGACTTTTTTTTTTCATGTACAAACATTAGACTACATTCATCAAGTCCGCGTCTTCAAACACCCGTGTGCTCTGTAAAGTGGCAGCCGTTGAGGTCTGCTGCTTGGCTTCATGTAGGCCTACGTCCTGAATATGTGTCTTGTGATGATGAAATAGCTTCACAAAACAATAGCCTCTTCGAAATATCACAAGCTTTCAACAACGACACCAATTACTCAAAGCACTTGCTTTTTAGCGTCTTAAAACGGGTGACTCGGAGTCAGTTTAATGCAATTGTCAAACGGATTTGTTTTCATAGTGGAGGCCCAAAACTTGCTGTCTTCACTTTGTCGCTTGCCTTTGTCGACCTGTGATTGTATTTTAAACTTTAACGGTAGTGTACACCATCAATAATGTTTCTCTGTTGTTAGCTGAATTTGTCTTTTGCTTCTTCTAGATTTTGCAGATCATTGTTTTGTTTCTCAAAGCATTTGTGCCTCTCACATATGTTTTATTTTTTTAACAGAAGAGAGATAAACCACAATATCGATCCAATATTTGTTCTTTTCTTCCTATCAGCTCTCAGCCTTAAAGGTTCAGCATAGGCTGATATTTAGTTAAAACCTAACAAAAGTAGAGAAATGCTTCACTTAACTTCAGCGCACAAGAAGATGGCACAAAATTTGACTACAGCTGTCTGTCACACAGGTTTGCAGTGAGGCAGAAGTTAAAAAGTCCTATTTATACAATTATTTGTCTTTATTATATATTTATTATAGAGCAGTGAGGTTAAATTTGCCTGTTTACTGTTGTATTTGTCTCAAAACCAACCAAGATACCAATGGCTCCATCTTTGACGATCAAAGGGAAATAACAAAACTCTATGTATGTTTATAATGAGCATGTTCAAAGGGAAGGATTTAATGGAAGAATGAAGGGATTTGTGCGCAAGAACGGACAAAGAGGAAGGAGGAAATCTAGTGAGAGGAGAGATGTTAAGTGAGGAGGAAAGGCAGAGGAATGTGAGAGGAGGATGCACGGAGGTGAGGCCGGTGTGTCAGGGTGAGCTGCTGCTGCTGCTGCTGCTGCTGGAGGAGGAACGGGAACAGGAAGGTGAAGGCCAGGGCTCAGAGGTGGCTCTCCATGACTTTAGGGTATGACGAGACACACGTTCCACAAAATGAGAGATTCTGACATAATTTGTTATAATAGTTATGTAGATCACAGCAATAGGATTTGTGTTTCAATTGCGTGTCAATTTTTCCACGTGTTATATAATATAATGAAAAGGTGAGAGCTTACTACAGTCTAATAGCAATACAAAAGTCTACAACTCTGCTAAAACATTCAGTTTCTAACTGACATCTAAAAAAATCTAGTAAATAGTGGCAGAAAACCAGAAAAACAACAGAAAACAGCAGCTTCACTCACATTTATCACTGATACAGGCATGAGGATGACACAGTTTAACTGATTACCTTTCTCTCCTTAAATAAGATGTTTCTGAGCCCATGTGTTGAGGAAATTAATTGTTGGGTGAGTTGAAGTTTCATTTATATCCCACTACCGTTGGAAAACAAGCTAGCTTAGCTCTGCACACTCAGAGCAAGAACAGATTACTGTATAAAGTATATTTACAATAGTTACACAGACAAAAACCGGAAGAAAATTGTCTCATTTACTTTCTTTTTCCTCCTCCTCATTTTAGCACTTCTTTTTTTAACTACTGCTGCTCAAGAAGAATAAATAAATAATAATAATAATAATAAAGTGCTTAACCCTTTCGTGTCCAAGCCTCAACAAATAGGGAAAAACATCACAAGATAATTTTTCTCATGTGTACACAATCTTGCGGCAATTGTATCTTGCGAGATCTTAAGACATCTCTACTATTAGACTTTACACTAAGCAAGGCACGTCCAGTGTAGTGAATGTTTGTTAATCATTTCAATGTGGGGTTAGAGTTTACTTTGGTTAGTGACAACAAAGTTCAAACTGCGGACTTCTGCTTGTAGAAGGCTCCATGTTATAACCGTAAAAGCTTTTCTTATCCGACAAAGAATAATAATGGGGATCCTTAAATAAATAGCAGTGAAACTCCAGGGACTTGGATCTGTCTTTACAGTGTGTTTGTGTCAAAAAGCCACAGGTGTGTGAGGTCACCATTGTGTCTGAGGCTGTGAGTGATACAGTGTTGCTGGGAGAGGGTCGAGTTTCAGCCCGAGCGTTCAGTCTTTTTTCACTCTGAGGACAGTTCTGGTGCAGCGAGGAGAGCAGGGGAGGCCTCCACAAGGGGAGCAGAGCAAGTTACACTGCACAGACACACACAGACATACACTCAAAATTTCTACATTTGTTTAAAGCTTTGTTAAACAAAACACTATGCAAATCTAACGTAGAGTGAGATGTGTTTTATAACCTTCAACACAACCTTAGGTATTCTTCCTCAAAGAACCAGACTAATCACTGGTTTAACAAACTTGTGATAAGCCCATGTGTGAGCCTGTAATATGATACACTTTACATTTAAAGGGGAGTCAAATCTGGGCTGCTGGGATTGTTGCAATCTACTGTTTGTGAACTTGGGTGTGTTTCAAGAATGAACTGTAAATTTGGCTGTTTTTTTATTGCCAAAGGAAATGCGTAACTTTAAATAAACTGTTTTGTTCACAAAAGTCCCTTTGGGGATTTTGAAACTTGGTCCACACAAGTTTGTTGACTTTTATTTTACTTTTCTCTCGAATAGCCAGAAAAGCAGGGAGGTTGAGGAACTGCTCTAAATGCACTCGTGTACACAACAGATTCACACAAGTGATTGGAGAGACATGTGTCATGATATTAAAATGAGGTTTAGATATCATGACACATGTGGAAAGCACTGTAAAATGGAGAAATATCACTTTATGCCCCTGTTTTGAAAGATTACAGACAGAAGTATTCCATTTTTACTTCTAATCCGCACTTTTGCTGCATTTTGAGAAGAATTTTATTCTAAACGATATTCATAAGTTTAAGTATCAGCTAAATTTTCAAGTCTGCAGTCACGCATTGTGGATAGTTTGATATTTCGCTCAGTTGTATACAAGGGGCAATTGAAGAGCACATATGCAGTTGACACATACAAATACTAACCACACTTTAGTGTTGTCATGGTACTAACATTTCAACTCAATTTCAATACAGGAAAAGTCTTGAGACTTGATATCAATTTCGATAACATAACTTAAATAGTTAGTAAAGCCATTTCCATATGGTCTGGTAATGGCTCTAAAGCTCTTTCTAATGAACTGGTCTGGGCATTTTGGCCAATGCCAGTTTAATGCTCTTTGTTATGTATTGCGTTTAATAAATTAACGTTTGTCAAGAGAGAATGCTTATAACCCTCCCTGTCCCTGTAGGGCCGGAGGTGACACCCAGCTACAGCAGTGCCATGTCTGAGCCGGTGCACCCTGAGGTGCCCCCGACAGTGGGCTCCGTGTACGGGGAGAAGCCCAGCGCACCAGTGGTGGACTTCAGTTATGTGGGAATCGATGCCATTCTGGAACAGATGAGGAGAAAGGCCATGAAGCAGGGCTTTGAGCTCAACATTATGGTTGTAGGTGAGTGCCACAACCTTTTCTCAAACGTTTCTGTTGAGACTTCAAAGTGCTTTAATAAGAAGCTGCACACAGTCGGACGCGTGAGTGCCTCACCTTAAAGCAGAAGCTAATTACAGCCGAACCTCTGCAGCCAAAGTAAAACTGTTCCAGTGTAAATTCAGACTGTTCAGAGCGAGACGTGCTAAAACGTCTAACTGAATAAAATAAAAATCTACCAGTGAGTCTGAAATAGGAATCACAGGGTTTGTATGGAGTCATGACTTTGAAAACCAGCGTCCTGACGATATCTAAAGTTCTTTCTAAGCTATAAAGGTTCTTTCATTCTTGAGGTTGATCAATATAGCTTTTACCTGGTTTAGTAAATATCTAGATAATAATAAATCAAATAAATATGGTTAGGTTCTCTTCTCTTTTAGAATACGTAAAATAATCTGATAATCTATGGCTTTGAATATTTTTGTTCATGTCACATAATACAATAATAATACATACAAAACAGACTTACAAACTATTAGTGTAATTTAAAAATATATTCATCCTTTCTAAGTATGTATTCTTTTACTGCCTTAGGTTTGGTTGATCAGCTGTCAATTTAAAATTGCTAGGGCAAACAAATTCATTATAATTTGATTAAATTAATAAATTAATTGCAAATCAGTTGTTTTCAGCCTAAATACTTTTTAAATGTTGTAAAACGTATTTTTTCTTGGTGGTAAATTTCAGCGGCAGTCATTGAAAGGGAAGCACCTCTTTCTGATTTCATGTTTAACTTTCTGAAGTTTAGTTTAGTTAAGTGCCTGTAGTTTTGAACTAAAGTTGTAAATATCTGATGTGGTTGTTCTTACAGGGCAGAGTGGTCTGGGTAAATCCACTCTGATGAACACACTGTTCAAGTCAAAGGTCAGCCGTAAGTCTGTGCAGGCCACAGCCCAAGAGAAGATCCCCAAAACTATTGAGATTAAGTCCATTAGCCACGGTAAGCTGTGTTTAATGTCAGAGTGCTAAACTCTCACAGTGCATTTTGATTTCAAGGTAACCAGACAATGTGTATGTTTGTGTTTGCAGACATTGAGGAGAAAGGAGTAAGGATGAAGCTGACTGTGATTGACACTCCAGGTTTTGGAGACCAGATCAACAATGAAAACTGGTACCTCCTTTTAGTACATTAATAACACATTTTTAAGTGCCTTTTTCTTACGTCTTGCCTGTTCATTGTCCAGTTGGCAGCCCATCATGAGATTCATAAATGATCAGTATGAAGCGTACCTTCAAGAGGAAATCAACATCAACAGAAAGAAGAGGATCCCTGACTCCAGGGTTCACTGCTGTATATACTTCATTCCTCCCACTGGCCACTGGTGAGCAGACAGCGTGCTGTTTCCCACGGTTGGAACCTTTTTCAGTTCCTGGCACTTTTCTTTTTTAGTTCCAGTCCCCATTTGAGACGCGTTCACACAGAGAAGGAAGTTGGGACGGTGGCCACACTTTGGGGACTTTTTTAGCTCCTGCTCAGGGGCAGGTTCTTTTCAGTCCAGTGCAGGAACCTTTTTGTTAGAACAAATAAAACATTAGCTTTGATGGAAAACAATATAAATTCCTTCTTAAACTTTAACAACAAAATAACAAATTGATCCACAGAAGAAATGATTTGGATACAGTAGCAAAAAAATGTAAATACCTTTTGTTTTTTAATTACTGCGAATGATGTGTGTTATTGTAAATTTCATTGTTAGTTTGAGTATTTTGTGCAACACAGTTCTATGTGCAGGTATACAGAATTCAAAAGGAGTAGGATGAAGGGAAAAAATACTGAATTCAATATTTAAACGTTCCTTAGTATACAGATGCTATTTTTTAAAACCATGTAGACTACTAGATACTTTCAGCCTCTGTTGCTGTGTGAATGCAAACAAGTGGGACATATTCTGCTACAGTGACTTTTGAGCTTTTAACCATGTTCTAACAATGTTCTGTCATCAAAAACATACCTGAAGTAGCATTCGGTTGCATTCACGCTGTTTTGAGGAATGTTCATTAGAAAATCCTCCCCCCTCCAAGCGCCAAAATCACTTCCTGTTGAACTTCCTGGCTCTAGGACGTATTTTCAGATAATCTACGTCACTTATTTGAGAATCTTCTGCTGTTTTTAGTCCTTAAATCATCGTGAGACTCGTTCTGAGCATTTCTTTCGTCTAAACACGTTAACTGCTGCTGCTAGCTTATAGAAATGATATAGCTAAGCGCTTGGTGCCATCTTTGGGCTGGATAAGTAAGTATCTTTACAGGCTCCTGAGAAAAGCTTTAATTATTTAATTATAAACCTTTTTGTGTTTGTTTCAAAAAATGATATGGCAAATTAAAGGTAGGAGCATGTTTAAAAAAATCTAAAAACAAAACAAAAAAATGCATCATATTTTTCCTTTAAGGGCAATTAGTCCATTAAAACTAATTTAGTCCACTTTACTTGACAAATGCCAACGAAATATCTCAATGACACTTGATCATAAAACATATGGAGCCCTGGGACTGGATCCTGGACTTGGATCACCGTAGAGGAAAAAGCCATGTTTCTTTTTTTCTGTTGTCAGTTGCTTGTGCAGGGTTCTGAAGTGAGGTATATTTGCAGCAGCTCTGGGTTGACGCATTAGCAGACTTTTTATTGTGTGGACACAGTGTGTGTCCAGTCAACGCACATAAAGAGCATCATTTAAGGGCCAAGCCTGTATAAACGAGCAGTCCTTTACTCTCACAGCTGCCTGCTGCGAGGTGCCCCTGTCTCTGTGCCCCATCGACTCAAGTTCATGTTGATCCAACACTGCACATGTCACATGGTCTGCTGGCAGCTGCTGCAGCTCCACTTTACCTTAAAAGCCTAATGGGAGAAGGGCAGGAAGGACAAGAGACACAGAGTCTGTGGGTCTGGGTGTGTTGTCTTTGTCATGACACACTCACTGACAAAGACAAGCTTCTTTTCTGTAGGATACAATAATAGAAATACTTAAGTGGTAAAATTCCTGATCAAATACTATTCTATCTTGGTTTGAAATGCTCAGCACAGATTATTTTCCCCCAGCAGAGTACATGTTTCATTCTGTATACTATCTGTTTCAGTCTCAGGCCTCTAGATGTTGAGTTTATGAGACGTCTAAGTAAAGTGGTGAACATTGTTCCGGTCATTGCCAAAGCAGATACATTAACCCTGGAGGAGAGGGACTTCTTCAAACAAAAGGTTCAAAAATCTTACCTAGTGTTTTTTTCATGACTGTTCAATTGTTAACGTGTTTCTATTTGAACTTATGTAACAGATCAGAGAAGAACTCCGAGCCAATGGGATTGATGTTTACCCCCAAAAAGAGTTCGATGAGGACCAGGAGGACAGAATGATAAATGAAAAGATCAGAGTGAGTGTGGTACAGTTTCCCATGACAATTTGATATTAGTATTTTTATTTCTCCACACCAGAGAAAATCTTTTTTGTTGCATTACATTATGTGTTCCTGTTCAGGAGATGATCCCATTTGCGGTGGTGGGCAGTGACCAGGAGTATCAGGTCAACGGCAGGAGGCTCTTGGGCAGAAAAACCAAGTGGGGAACAATTGAAGGTAAAGAGTCATGCAAAGTAGTTAATTCAGATAAAGTCAATATGCCAGCCTTACTTGGGTTATTTTGCTTTTTTTAGAATTATGTTGTGGATGTGTCACAGGACATTATCACTGAAATAAATGTATTTAGGAGATGCTCATTTTTGACACTGTAAAACCGAATTAGCATAATGTCTATAAAAGGCTTCTTTATATTTTAGTGAGCTGCATTTTTGTATAAATTAGTCAAATCTCTATCGAAGTATTTTAAGCAGTCCTAGATTTTCGCATCATGGTCGTAGTAATCACTCTGGCACCACCTACTGGACTGACTTCAAAACTGCCTCTAGTCTGGTTCTTTTTGTGCATTACACTGACTATTGGCTGTCTGCATTCCTGCCTTAACTTATGTACATCTTGTTTCTCTCCAACAGTGGAAAACATTGCCCATTGTGAATTTGCCTATTTAAGAGATCTTCTCATCAGGTCAGTCATGTTTTTATTTGCTCATGTTTAAATGAAAACTTATTTTGAGTGCCGCGTGATCTGTGTTTCTCCGTCTTCAGGACCCATATGCAGAACATTAAGGACATCACCAGCACCATCCATTATGAGATGTATCGCGTACGTCGACTGAACGAGAACAACACAGGTGCAGCTCACACTAACGGCCTCTCTGACCATTCTGCTCATGAGATGTAACCAGCGCCCCCTGCAGACTTTATCCACACACTACTCCACATCAGCACTGCAGGTGTGAGACGGGCATCAGAGCTCGCCAGAGGGACTTCTGAGGGGCTGAATGGACTGTTGATGTCAGCTACTTCCCTCTCACTCTGAAGCAACAGGCAGAGCTGAATATACATGCTTTCTGATCTTATTTTATCATTTTAATCTGTAACACCAAAGTTTGAGCATCTGCCAAATGACTAAAGACATTTACTGATTGCTTGAATTAAAATTTCTTGCGCTTTTACTGACTTCTTTGCAGCATAACAGGCCTACTTACCCATGTATGCAGGAAGCAAAATTGATCAACCAGTTGACTGTAAAAACATGGACTGATTCAAGGCCAAAGAAGCAGCTTGTGAAACTGTTAAACTGAAAATACATTCTTTAGTCTCTTAATTTTAGCCCTGTTTTTGTGTTCAATGTGAGCTTGAATGTCTCCATCTGTTATACACTTTGATGTTTGTTTAAATAAATATCTTAGAGTGATTATTTTAAGATAAAAAGTATATGCACGTTTTAAAATGTGAACGGTTGAACCACAGTTGCCCATTTTAACGCTTCCATTATCATCGCCTCACAGTGCCTTATTTATTGGCAAATGCTGGCTATTAGATACAACTGGAACTGAGTATAGGTTAGTTTGTGCCACGCCTACATGACTTACAGTGTGTGTTTTGTAAAAAAATATACGTAATATATGTTTTTGACCCGCCCAGTTATCTTTTTGCAATATACACCACTGTCCCCTTAACACAGAATGGCTCTTTTTGATGTCAATGTCTTTCCTATAATTCCTAATGTGTCTGGTTTTTGTACTATTAATAACAAAGTTGTTTATCTTATTTTGAATAAAGAATATTAAAGTAGTGTTTTCTATTTCTATTCACAATACATAGAGGACTCCGTTTGATGCTAAAGATTTTCCTGCTGCTGCACTAGATTTCTGCACAGGTGTAACTCAAAGTGTAGCACTTTAATCACCTCATCATTAAGCTTTTCCCTGATTAGTTCCTCAAATCAATGTGTCCGCCTGCGAGGTCGCTGCATGGCTGATTAACATTATTTATTTGAATGCATGAGTGCCTTTTTGGACTCTGGAAGAGATGGAAGATGTCCTTAAAGCTGTGGCAGATATAAATGCAGTATTTTTGTGCATCGACATTTATGGGCCTGATAGATTTCACAAATTTACATTGTTTTGAAATGGCAAAAATACTACATTATAAGTTGCCTTCAGTAGACGTTTAGAATAGATTTAATTCATAAACACATTCATTTGGCAGCCACCTGAAACCATATTTGCATCATTCCTTTTCCGGGGAATGCTGGGAATGGAATACCAGAGATTTTAGGGAGCAATCACTCACCTGGTTTGGTTCTGGTTTAGAGCCCAGTTTAGTCCTGGTGTAGACCTGGTTTGGTCATGTCTATTTGTAGTTGTGTGGTGTAGTCAAGTAGTGTTAGACTCCTACTTTACTGTTCGGACTTTAAGATTCATTTTACCCATTGTTCTATTGTTTCCTATTCTATTGTTATTGTTTTGGTGTTTTTATCATTCCAGCGTGTTCAAATATCATCACTTGTGCAAATGTCATCATCTCAGAAAAAGGCAGTGAAGAACTGGCCTGAGCAGACAGTTATGACGAAGGATCTCTGAGCCCAGCACACCCTGAGGCTACTTATTCCATTTCTGATTAATGGTTAAAATGGATGAAAGAGTACTACGTTTTATGCGCCATTTACTGTTGTTTTTATATTGTTGTTGTGTTAAGCTTTTAAGGGTGAGGCACTTAGCAATATTCAAATGGTAAGTTAACTGGCTAACTTGGCTTATAGAAATTCATGCAATATTGGGTCCCACTGTAATTCCATGGATTCCTTTGTTGTCAGACATTTCACCTCCTCCATTCCATCCCTCTTTAATCTCCTTCGTCTCTCTATATCCCTCGCTCTTGGCACCGTGCCAGGCTATCAGACACTGCAGGGCGAGGGGCTACCCAAATCACATGCTAATTCCTTGACAGTATGCAAATTAGACTGGCTGTTAATTAAAAGCCATATGCAAATTCAAATAAGTGTGTGGAGAGAGAAAGAAGAAGCCAAATTTGAAGTCCGGTGTGGGGAATATTGAGGTGGCAGGTTGAAATGGTTGCAGTGATAATGTACAGAAAGTGCAGGGGTCAGAGCTAAAATATGAGACAGTGCAATATAATTTGAGCAATAGCGTTTCTGTTATTGGATCTCAAAACTAAAAGATACCAAAACGTGTTAAGCCAGCTCTTGTACATCACAGTGGATTTCAGACTGTGCCAGTGAATATGTATATGCTTCCTGGGCCTTTTGTTTTTAATTTATACAAATTTAAGTCCTAGCTTTTCTTTCATCAATTGTGGCAGCCTTTTATTATTATTATTATTATCAACCATAATCACAAAATGTCTAGCTGGGAAACTGTGATATTTTTTCTGTTTCTTTTGCTCCCTTCTCCCATCTATACTGGTTCTTCGGTGGTACTATATCTTTAATGATTATTTGTGTTCTATATAATGAATTAACCACGCACAGTCCTAACAGGAAGCACATGTTAAAAGTAGAAGCTGTTGAAGGTGGGGTGAACATGGCGGTGTTGTGTAGATTTGAGCGGTACATAATGGCAGACAGGTGTGTGGGGGGAGAGAAGTGGAGGGACAATGCAGAGTTGAGAAATTCATTTTCCACATGAGTGCACAGCACACAATAAAAAGAGTGTGTGAGAGTAAAGCCCACACAAAGCTTTCTCCACGACTCATAATTGGAAAATGTAGTTGTGCATGCTAAGGCCGAGTGTGAGGGAATGGAATAAAACAACAAAATACTTTTACTTTGCAATTGAAATCGTATCTGAATGTGGACTTTAGTTAATATTTAGCTAATATCAGATTGAAGACAAGCAAATCAAAATATTACGTGATGTTGAGAGAAAACTAGGCAAAATTAGTTTTACTTCTTTCTGTTGTTGTTGGAAGATGTGCTTAGCCAGTTCCTTCTACTGCATTTATTTCAACTTATATTTTATAACTACAGATGTATGAATTTACTTGCATTTACATTCAAAATAAATGAAAAACCTCCCCTAAAGACAAATATATTTACTAATTACCAGTTATTTATTTCCCTATTGACACACCATTGGATCTTAACATAACCTACATCCTGTGACAAATCAAACTCCTTTCTCATATGAACCTTACTTTGCCATAATTAAAACGTTTATTACACAAAAGATAGAGAGCAAGATCAAGGGGAATAGATTTGCTACGCCGAATTTGTTTGCATTAGGGTTGTTATGAAAACAGAGTAGTGTATTGTCAAAAGTGCACGGTGGAACATGGAGATATTTCTTTGCTCAGAATGTTTCACAGTATGGCATTACACTAATCTATTTCCTCGCAGATAATAGACAACACCACAGGGCCAAGTTAAGATCTGTGGAAAGCAAAAGAAACTCCTGAAATTGAATAAATATACAATAGTTTAATGCCATACCATAGATAGAGATAGAGATACCCATCAGTTATTGTGTACCTTTAATATTTTACTAGTTTTAAAGTGGGAATATTATGCAAAATTTACTTTAACAAGCATTTAACCTTGCTACAACAGTGTTTTTCCCCATCATTAGTTTATTCAAAGCTGTATTTTGATTCATGCATGTTTGAGTAATCTTGCATTGAGGCTTGAGTGCTCAGAGAATTCCTGTTTTCACCTACCCCCTATCCCTGCCCAAGTCATTTTACATTTTTTCATTGAAAAATTAAGATTAGATACATACAGGGTTCCAATATGTCACGTTGCCACTTATAAATAAATAAATCAATAAATATGTAAATATGTGTAAATTACGGTGGAATGTCACTATGAAGTTCAGCAGTTTTGAACTGGAAGTCAATGCACCTGTTTCTGAACTGTTTTAGATCAATACTGTATCTTACTCTGAACAAAAGTGTGAAATAATGGCCGAATTATGTTCCAGTTCAAAGTACCTGAAAAAAGCAGAATATGTCTCCTTTAAGTTAATCAAGCGCAGATATGGCCACAGTCGTTCAAGTCATTGTTGAACTTATTTAAAAGTTATTTTCTTTTTTCTATAGCAAATTGCTTCCATTCTATTTCTAGCTTTTGTGTCATCGCAAAACATTAACTCCAGAGCTTGAATCAGCATTAGCCCTATCGCGCCCCTCCTGCTGTCTCTGCTTGTACAAACACAATAGCTGCTTATCCATTAGCCTATAGTGGTAATCTATACACTGCACCAACAAGTGGATTAGGGCCTGACAAGCTTCAGCGGCCGATAGAGTTTGACAGATAGTGCCTTTCACCTAAATGGCAGAGAAACACATTCACACAGAGGAGCCGTAATCTGGTTAAAGGGTCTAATGATGTTATGGAGGAGTTCACTATGGAGCACTTTACGTGAGGTGACATTGGGCGGCTGGGACAGAGGTGGTCTACGCTGTCTATCCCTCCATACTCTAAATCATTATTCACTTTCTGTAAATTATCAATTTAAACCTAAACATGAACATATAGTCTGTATTAACCAGTGGTGGAAGAAGTATTACATTTTGTTAATTAAGTAAAAGTACAGAAAAAGGAGCAAAAAAAATTACTAGTAAAAGTGGAAGTAGCGTGTAAATATATAATTGAAGTATTTAAGTGTATCCGTTTAAAAATGTTCTTTCACACGGATTTTGAGAACTAGTGATGGAAGCGTTCAAAATAACGGCTATGTGTGTGCAAGAAATGTATAATGGAAATTATTTGTATTTGTGTTAATATTTTGAATAGCGCCCAAGAAAGAGTGTGTGACAGTTAACAGGGAACCAAACAAATAAACAACAAACTGTTTTTTGTGTTAAACGGTCAATACGAGCAATTTCAATCAATGTCTTAAGTTGTCTAGTGATTTTTATGTGTCTATTTTTGTTTGCTCAAAAGCTTCAAAGCTGGATTTTGAACTCACAAAAAATAGTTAAATTCAGTTCAAAACATGCAGAAGGTTCAGATACCTCCTCTCAAATGTTCTGAAGTAATAACTGTAAAAATGAATACAGTATATTTGTTTTTGCACTTTGTTACTTTCTACCTTTATGACATGGACACATTTTAACTGAAGCTCCAGCAGCATTGAAGGATGGGTCCCTACAAAGCCAATGAAATGTATAAGATGAACTACATTACTTCACAAACATTAGAATAGAATTGGACAAACTGTGCTCTTTGTCAAAGGGACTAATTATTGGAACAGCCTTCCTCTGACATTAAGCCAATGTCCATCACTTTCAAACTGCATCTTAAACTGTGGAGATCCAAGTCTGTGAGCACTTTTATCTGGTCTTTTATTGCCCGGTGTTGTCTGTCTTGTCCTCAGTGTTATCTGGACATTTTTAACATAATCTGGCATAGTTGCAGTGTAATTTACGCGCCCATTAATGTGCACTGTCCCCATCAAATAAATAGATAAATCATAAATTATATGTAACTAATTGTGAGTGTTACAAATCCTTCATAAAAAAGACCATATAAAGACAGTACACCCTTTGACCTGTGTGCTGTGGTAACAGTAGTCTGTGACACACGTCCTCAGAGGTGTCTCACTCACATTTCTCGTCTTAATTAAGAGCATCGCACTTTGGAGCCACCATCTCGTTTAACTAATTAGCCATGAATATGAATAGCATCCATTTTAATTAGCCTGATATTGTCACTGAGGGAAAAAGATACACACGCACACTCTGTCGTTTTCAAATGGTCTAGCAATGATAAACCCAGAGACAATTACTCAAGCATGAAAGCAACAGGGTTCTTGTGATGTTAAGTGTGTACAGTAAATGAAGGGCTCTTTGGATGGTTTCTAGAGGAAAATAGCCATGATAGAAATTATTTTGTACCAGTTCTTTCTTTCTTTCGTTTTTTACTTATTTATGTTGTTCATGCTATTTATTTATATTAATTAATTGGGACTTTCCTCTAAATTTTCTCCGCAAATTCCGGCCTATTAATCTCTGTAGGACTACACATTATATTCATCAGATAAAGGCTGCACATTGCACTGAAAACAATTGCCTGCTCAGCTCCCACTACAGGGATTACCCAGAGGTCTATTCACCATTCCTCTCTCGTAGCTCCATCCCTCGACTCCATTCATCTCCATTTCTCACTGTCTGTCGTCACGTCTGCAGCACAGCCTTAATCAATCTAATTACCCACCACAGAATAGAGCCAGGTACAGCCAACAGCATCGGCCCGATGCACACATTGGTTTAAAATTGGCTCCACTTGATTAAAAAGGAACAGCTTAGAATTGAAGGAGAGTGAGACAATGGGCGGCAAGAGGCACATTTCTATGGAAAGTCGGTTTGAGCGTTTCCACAGGCCAGAGTGACCCAGACCACCCTGAACAGCACTAAGCCAAGTGTGCTACATGCTGTGCAACTATTGACAAGAATAATATCATATCTGGAGACAGACACGTTTTATTTTGAGCTTAGCAAAAGGACTATTTTAAAAACAAGTTGCACAATCCAAGTTAAAGGCACAGTATGTACATTTTGAGGTAGAAAGTCACCTGCATAATTCCATGGAAATAGAAAGTTCAAACTATACTTAGGAACAATTCTTCTCCTCTGAGCTAAGTGCAAGTAAAGTTTGTGGAAATGCAAGCCCGCTCAAAGTTAGGACACCGTTTATAGATTTTTAGCGCACTAAAACTATTTATGCTTTTGTTTTAGTCTATTTATGCTAAAACGTTATATGTATTTTAATTAAAACTTCAATAAATTCTAGTTTTTGAATAATATGTAATCTAAGATAAAATAATTGTGTTGGGTACTGTGAACATTTGCATGTGACATTGCACTTACTATTGAGACAGTAGCCTATATTGTTGAATTGGTCCATTATTATTTTATGCTTCAGCTTTTTAGGGTTCACTGAGTAATGGACCCAGGAAGTGATCTGGAACAGCATAATATGGATATAACATTTTATTGGCTATGTGCGTAAAATTAAGATAACATTTATTATCACTTCTGCAAGAAAAAAATAACCTATAATAGTTAAAAAAAGAAGAAGACAAATGGTGTAAAGGTCAGCAGTCTAAGCAGGATGATGTACCTGTTTGGCTCAATAAATAGAGCGACACATGAATTTCCTGTGTTTCCTTGGCAGACGTGCTTGGACTTTTGCATTTGACTATTTCTCCTGTTGAGGTGAGGCTGCAGATTAAATGCGCTTGATGGCGTTTGGAGAACAGGTGTGACTGTGCCTCCCTGTGGAGCTCACGTTTGATCAGGCAGAGAGGAGGTATAACTCTCCCTGATTGTACCCCATCTGGAGCAGCCCAGCGCCACCACACACTGCCTCAGTCAACACCATATGTACTTCAGCCCCGTGTGAATCTGTTGTTCCAGACATTTCACCGTACACTGGGGAAATCCACCACCAGGGTCTGTCTCTCTGTCTCAAAACCACCTGCTGTGTGTTTACCAGGGAAACTTAGCATCCAAAGCCTCTAGCTGCAGCAAGTACAACGGCCATTAAGTCATGACATACACTGAAAGAGAGAAAATGGAGAAGGCAGAGAGCGGATAGCAGTAAAAATGTGGAGAGAGATTCAAGAGTAATATCAGATGTCTTATGTAAAAACAAACAAAAAACAAAAAAAAACAAAAACAAAAAAAGTTGAATTTGTTTGTTATGTTAATACGGCTTGACAAAAAAAAATTATTCAATTAAATGTATGTTGGTTGCACACAAAATCACAGTTTCCTCAATGGGCCACAGGTAGAAAGCAGTTTAAATAAACAATGCTCAAGAGAATTTAGCAAATGGATAACTGTCCCAGAGCATCTGTCCTTGACCCTCCTTCTTGGCAAGGAAAAACTGTGGGAACAAGTGCAAACCTCGGGGAAAACCACAGTGAAGGAGAGATCCCACTCCCACTGACACACATCCATTTGGACTGTGACCACTCAGGAGGAAAGAAGGAAGTTCATCTAGTGTAGAGAGAGTTCATCCAGGCAGATGAAGAGCATCAGAAGGGGGGGGGGGGTGTCATGCAGGGTAGATGGGTCTAATTCTGCTGCTGTAAAAGGCAATAATCTTTAATAATCAAGAAATAACAAACATGATGTGCATCAATCATAAACATAACCCAAATTGTATCACATTTATCCATAGAATGCAACATTTTTCATATTCGCTTTTAATTTAAAAGATATAATATTTTGTTTTAAATTGTTAATAATTGATTATAATGTCTAATTTTTTTTTTTTAACTGATCTAAGGCATCTAACTTTCTAAGAGGACTTGGTCAGATTAATAAAATAGTCTGTGTACATGTTCCACATGTGCGTTTACATTTTATTGTGACATCAAATTTGTGTAAAATAGTCCTCAACACTCAAGCTGTATCACTAAAAAAAATGCACAATGCAAAGTTGTGTTTGAAGCTGAAATTCTAATAATGTAATGAGCAATAAGTGATTTCATTGTCTATTGGTTATTGATCAGACCCTGGGAGAGCTGAGGTCAAAGGTCGTGTCTAGGGTGGTCCGTCTGATGCCGCGAGTCCCATGGGAGTCTGGGGCAGGAGAGGTCAAGATGTGGGGTCTTTAACACTTTTAATCATATTAGATCCAATAAGGTAAGTCTTATGTTTATGGAGAAAAAGAAGTAATGAATTTGCCCCTGTAGTCGATAAAAAAAATGTCTATACCCTTGGCAGTTTGTCAGTTGCTCACTTAATATTTCATCTTAACATTGCGTTCAGTGCAAAACATAACTTCGCACATTTACAGTGAGAACATGCACAACATTCCCTGCTGATGTTCCGCCAGACGGAGAGAATATCCAATGCCCTGATTTCCATAATGTCCACTCTTCTGACGGCACTCATGAATTTGATTGAACCGTCTACATGGTAATTTCCAGCAGATATTAAACACACCAAATAGCATCATTTAAGTGACAACAGTTTTGACCTTCTGTAGTAATATAACGAGGTGACCACCCAGCCCATAAACTGATGATGCTTCTATAACTAATGATTATTACCAAGCGTGACAGCTAACAATAATGCTGCAGTAAATTATAAACACGTGTACGGTTGTATATTTGATACATATTTTTATTTGCATTTAGAAATTGGCTCATTGCGGACCCGGCTTTAGGAATATATGACTAAAGGTTATAGCTGATTGTATTATACTGCTGTATGCTTGACTTCATCTGCTAATTGCACCAATACCAATGATTCATGGACGTGTGTGTCTCCTACACAAAAGTGTAAATTACTAACTGACAAAGAAGTCAGAATGTTAATACTAATCATATTATTGATATTCATTATTGTACCATGACAATTTACCATAATATTATTCATAACAGTGATATTTTAAATGTACTACATAGACCATTGTGCAGTATTCAGGCTTTTATAGGCTGCTAAACTAAACTAAAATGCTCAGTACTTTTGTATTTCTGCATACAAATTGTCAGCTTAGAGCGCATGAACTGGAGTGAAGCAGCCCAAATAAGATTATAAAACAATAGCTGCAAGTTTTTAACAAGAAATACTCTGTAGTGAAGATGAAGGAACATTGCAGCATAAATTAAATCTTTTGATATATGCCAATGTTGAGGTGCAAGTAGAAATAAAGCACTAACACTGCAATTTGGATCCCATTTACTGTTGTCACAATCGATTCATGCCAACGTACGTCACATATCGGGAACAGAGTTAAATTCACGGTTAAATTGCAGCTGATCGGAGACCGTTTCGACAGGAAGCGGCAAGTGTTTTGAACTTGTTGCTTCCTGTAAAAATGCAGTTGTGCTTTTGTACAACATAATTTGTTGTTGTGTAATTGTCAGAACCACAGCAAAGATCAGGACTGTTCTGATATTTGAGCAGTTTATGCAGATATCCTTTGGAGTGTACATCTGTTTACATTAGCGACCAGAATCAGAATACTGTGAAATATACTCGATCTTGATAACAATTTCGATACCACGATGATTGACAAATTGTCTTTTATAAGGTCAAGGTTTGGACAACAGACTGACTTTTCAAAACTAAATAATAATACTTTATCAAACACTGTGATCTTGCACTGGTTCTGATAAAGATCATTCTAAAACTGTTCATGAAAGGTCCAATTTTGTCCTGTTTATGTGATTTTTTTTTAAAATCGATATTTGCTCAAACGAGTATCTAGTTCCGATACTAGTTTCAGTATCGATTAGTATCTGATTTTCAATACTTTTGACAACTCTACTCTCATTCTCATCCCACTGTGTTCCATTTTAACCTCCAGGGGGCACTGTATTGCTCTTGTTTCTCTTGTTTGACTGAAACACTGTGACACAATGCAAAATGTGCTTGATCCTGTATTCTTTATTTCTTTATTCTGCCATGTCAATTATCCATAGTATGATGATAGTATGATCCCCTAACACACTGCCACCTACTGCAGACCCTCACACACCTCGCTCAGATGGATCCCACGAGACACACTTCTTTTCCCGCTGCTGCCCTGCTTTTATTGCCTGTATTGATTTTGGCTGGGCTGAAGAGGACAGATCAATGCTCAGATTATGGGGCGAGTTAACTGCTCCGTGCTAACCTCCAGCTCGGTGACACTCTTGCACCTGATCACTGTGGTTTGCAACAGACTGAGAAGAGCAAGAGAGATGTCAGGGATGGTGCACTTGAGTACTGAACTATACATGGTGGCCACTGACTGAGGGTCTTTTCTGAAGATAGTGCACTTCTCACAGTAGTCAGTAGAATTTTACAATGATTGCTCTGCCCTCTTGATTTTTCTGTATTTAAGTCATTATCCAGTGTTAGATTACGTGTTGAAATAAAATATAAAAAAGAGGAAAACAACTTAATTTGTTATGTAGGAGGAGTGGCTTCTATGTCTCTTTGTAAACAAACTTTTTTACTTGGAAAGGAAAGGAAAAAAAAAGTTTTTTCAGTTAAATAAGCCTAGGGGAATAACAACCTGTCTGACAGTTTATCGTCAACTCACACAGTCCTGTTCACTAAAACACATAATTAAAAAAGACAGAACTGCAGTGTAATTAAGGATACAAAAATCACAGCAACAATAATAGTGCAATATACTTATATAGTGCTTCTGGACACCCAAAGACACTTCACATTGCATTATTCATTAACTCCACACTCAATGGTGGTAAGCTACTATTGTAGCCACAGCTGCACTGGTGCAGACTGATGGAAGCGAGGCTGCCATCAGAGCCATCGGCCCCTTCGACCACCACCAGTCATTTGTGCATGTACGACTTCCATACTGGGCAATCTGGGGGAAATGTCTTGCCTAAGGACACACCAATATTTCCTCCAGCGCCCCACTGTGGCCCCTGATGTTCCAGCGGTCTCCCATCCAAGCACTAACCAGGTCCTGACCTCTTGAGACTGGCACTGACAAGCAAGTATAGACATAATAAAATAAAAGTAGTACCACTGCTTTGATTCGCCACAAGGTTAACAAATCGTAAAGAGGATGGGATAAAGACATTTTTAAATGTATTTGCCATGGGTTGACTAAACCTGCGGCCTGACAGGAGCATCTCTAAATCTGAGTTCAGAACATTTGTAGACTCGTTTTGCAATTTTCTCAGCCTCTCTGTCCAAAGAAAATAGAAGACAGGCACAGGGCAGGGCCTGATGGTTTATAGGGCCACACCCACAGTCTTTAGTGCTGTTCATAGGAGGTTTGAAAGGTTACTTTTGCCTGCACTGACAGGTTTCCAAACCAGATCTTGATAAAACACAGTCTCTATCAAGCCACATATGGTCAGCCAACAATTAAATGGCTTTATTTCTTGTTTTTGTCATGGTAGAGAGCTTTAAACAAGTTCTTATTTAACATGAAGTATTATAAATGACTAAGTTAGGCCTACATTTTAAATTGAGATACCCTGAGGAGCATTTCTCCAGCTATACTGTCCATCAATGTATGAACATGATAGAAAAATTACAGCCCTGGCATGCTAACATTCAATTATTCATTAAGTGTTGACAAGTAAAGTCTGTACACAGTTTCTTCACTATGTTTGGCACCACGGATCCACCCGACTTTTTAATTGCACGCATCTGTAATTACAGTGTGGCCGTTTTAAAAGTAAATCTTGTCAAGTTAACAGCTCTTAGTACACACAGGAATATCCAAATGGTCCGGCGCTGCAGACATCAAAGACTAAGTGTGAGAGGGGCTGACATGAGTGGATGCATTAATAGCAAAAAAAGAAACACTCTTGGCCCTTAAGATGGAAAAAGGGTACGTTTGAAGGGTGCACAGAGCTGTAATGGGGGATTTAACAGCACTCGTAGCCTTTTTCCTTATGTAAATGCAAGGCTTGTCATGCTGGAGCTGCTCTCGTAATAGCAGCTTAGCGTCTCTCACTTTCTGGCCACTTTGCCCAGCAGGTCGTTGGAAAACCTTCAATTCTAGATTCCATTCATGTCTGAGGCCTTTGAAAAACACCTGTCACATGACCAGAGCTTGCAATTACCTAAATTACTGCCAATGAGGAAGTTTTTACACAGAATTTCCGGGTACTTTCCTTCCAACATCAATGAGCTGTATGTTTTGTGGGCTGCAAAAGCAAACACTTCTGTCAAGACGGATTTAAACATTAAAGACATTGTATCTCTTTGTGATGCCTTTTAAATCCTAAATTGTGAAAAATCTTCTTGTTTTATAATGAATTGCATTTTTCTGTATGGGCCTAATAAAATGAATATCAATCTCTAGTAGAAGCAATTTTGGTGAATGTTTACAAAACTTTCATTTTTATTTTTGCATCTGTTTTTTTTTAGATGCCCTCACAAGAGAAAGTCTGGAGAGCCAGCTGGTACAATTTGATTGGTTACTATAATATGCCAATGCACAATTTATGCCACCTGATTTTTGCTGTAATACATTCGAGGGTCTTGTCGCTGATGGAAACTACAGGGTTCAACACTTAAGGAGTTTTCTGGATTTTAAAATGGAAATAATCATTAGGGGAAACCCTCCACCTGGGAATGTGGCACAAACACACTTGTATTTGACATATTGAATACATCTAGTGTGTCCCTATCCTGAGCTATGCATTTATCCCTGCTGTATCTGAAGTTATTTTATCCATCCTGCCTGTCACGACCCTCCTCTGTCTCGTCTGCTCTTCCACTTGTACTGCGACTCTTCTCTTTCCCTCTCCCATCTCTCCGGGGCATTATGTGCTGCTATGAATGATTCATTGCCCTCTGTGGTGCGTATGTGCTTGGACTGTAAAGACAGGAGTAAGGTATTCTGTTGTGGGACGGGGCGAGCTGAGGTGAACCTACCGTTCAGAGCCAATGTACCTGTTTGAATGTATCCATAAATGCATATATTGGCTTTTCATCGCTTTAATTTAGGAGAGACCAGGGTCACATTTTTTACATCTATCTGAATTGCTTAAAAAACGTATATATTACAAAAATTCATTTCAACACAGAAAAGAAGATTTAAGTCTCAAAATAATCCTCCAACTATCCTTTGTCTTATTCTATTCTAAAGTTATTGATCACCAGATTTTTTTCATTTGTGACAGCCAACCCCAAGTCTGGGTTGGTTGTTCCATTGAGTGATTAATCTTGTAATATTCATTTGGTTCAGTAATGCAACACATATCCTGAATCAGGGAATTTAAAAACAAGAAAAACACAAATGGCAAAAGAATTACTCACACCTCTGCTTTATGTCTTTGTTGTATATTCAGCTTTGAGTATACTTGAAAAAGCATTTACCCCTGAACTATTCTATAACAATATATCTCTTGGCTGTGACCACGGCGACGAAACTCTTGAAACAACGTTATCTTCCCTCATCTAATTTCCCGTGACCTGGAATGGATTATCAGCCGGGTAATTAAGACCTGCTGAATAATTAAGTGGACAATAATGCAAATTCATGAATAATATATCTGTTTATGATAGAGAGGAGCAGATAGGGCTTTTCTGCAGCGATGACAGGAAGATGGATGCTTTGGCCCAGATAGGATCTCTCCAGTGAGCGGATGCTGCCGACTGCAAAGCTGCCTGTGTTCATTACTGCACTAGCATTGTCTTTTGTGTGTTACTGCAGCATAAAGCCAACTTGTGTATCATTCACAGACACAAATGTGAAATACACGAGGATTTTACAAACTGTATTTTTTCTTTTGCAGAATGGCTGACTACTTTAAAAATCGCTGTAGTGATGTGGTTAATCATAATTAATAGTTTTACACAAAATCTAGACAACCTTCTCCCTGTGTATTATGGGACCTGTAGCAATCTATGTTGTGTGTGTGCAATAGTTAATCAGACTAATTAGATCATTCCACTGGACAGCTGACATGGTTTAAACAATTTAGCATCATTACACTGCAGAGGTTCGGTTGTTTATTCGTGGGGGTGGTTAGTTGGGTGGGTGGTTGGTTCAGTGTTTCAGGTGGGTAGGTGGGCTTGTGTGGTTGGTTGTTTGTTTGATCGGGTGAGTGGCTGTTTGGGTGGTTGGGTCATTGGTTGTTTGGTTGTTTGGCTGTTTGGTTGGTTGGTTGGTTGCTTGGTTGGTTGGTTGGTTGGTTGCTTGGTTGGTTGGTTGGTTGGTTGGTTGGTTGGTTGTTTTAGCTTAGTTGGTTGGTTGGTTGGTTGGTTGGTTGGTTGGTTGGTTGGTTGGTTGGTTGGTTGGTTGGTTGGTTGGGTAGGTGGGCTTGTGTGGTTGGTTGTATGTTTGATCGGATGAGTGGCTGTTTGGGTGGTTGGGTCATTGGTTGTTTGGTTGTTTGGTTGTTTGGTTGGTTGGTTGGTTGGTTGGTTGGTTGGTTGGTTGGTTTATTTTAGTTGGTTGGGTGGTTGGTTGGTTTGTGTGGGTTGGTTTGGATGGGTGGATGGTTCAGTAGTTGGGGTATTTGATTAGTTTGGTGGGTGGTTGGTTGGGTGTTGGGTGGCAGGTTGTTGAAACTGATGTGATCAATACATACATGTTTCGATACTTAAGCAGACCTTCCCAGTCTGACAGTCCAATTACAGTTGCCAGGAGAGCTGTGTTGGAGAATGGTGTCCTGCCTGCTCCCTGGCTGTTGCTGCTGGGAGAAATGTGGCGACTTCACTACCCTGACCTCGGGGGTCATCTGCAGGAAGGAGACATTCATCACACTGACACATGGATGCTGTTGGGAGAGTGTGAATATTACTGTGTATGAGCGTGCACAGCGGGACTAAAGCACCTTGTGAATGGTTCAGATAGGCTGCATATGGCCTGCATATTCTGGCCTTGGTGTAGATGCCACTTTTATTATGTTGCAATACGCGTTTATGTTATCATTCACAAAGTCTCAGTTAAAAAAAGAATCCAGACTTGGACTCAAACCATTCATGTATTAACATATTTCAATTTTAAATGTTGCATTGGTAAGATTTTTTAAATCAATGTCCTGTGTTTCAGTTCTATCTACTGAGATTTTGTTAATATTTCAAATACAAAAATACAAATGTAAACGCACACGAACAACCATTTCCTGCCACTTTCATCTTCTTCTCTCACATTGCCACAGTGTCAGTATCTAATACCATAGACCTTGTAGGATTCTTGCCTTTGGACATGTCTTTGTTGCAGGCATTTTAAGTGTCACAATAGACACACAGATATTGGCCACAGCCCATTTTAAACCAAGTATCTCATTTGCTCCATGAAAGGACTCATTATGCTGTAGGAGATTGATAACGTTGCTCACAAGGATTTAATCTCTCTTCAAATGAAAGCACAAACAATAATATCACTCAGAGAGGCAGTGCTCCCACTCCACCCGTTGCCGCTCGACCTTGGAGGTAAGGTCACAATTGCGGATAAATGACTTTGGCAAAGAGACAAGCTTTCAAAATCTCTCCTCGATCACTCGCAGACGGAAATAATTTGCTGTTTACGCCTTTGTTTGTGCGCACTACTCAAAAAGATGAAATGGTGATGATAGGAAAATGGCCAGTTCATGATCTACAGAATACAAAGATGGTCAGGAGAATAAATGTTTGCCGGGGCTTAATTGTCCACTTTAATAATTCCAGTCCTTCAATGCAGACAATTATGTTTATGTGTGTCATAAATCTAATCAACACAGAGCTGGGCTTGTATGGGGGACTAATACCCAGCCATTTGGCTCATGTTTAATATTAGCGGCAGCACACCCCATAGCTTAACCCTCTCTTCCCATTAGTGCACAATAGATGAAGTCAAGTGTGAGGATTTGTCAGTCTAATTAATAATGTAGTATTTATATTTGATTTGCAGACAATATATAATATAGCTAGACAATATGTAGTTGTCACGTTATTGAATTTTTGGGGAAGAAATTACGTACTGTATGTCAGATGAAAATGAAAGGGGAAAAAGTATAATGATTATTATAGACCCTTTAAAATACTATGTCATCAGAATGTTAAAATTACAGAATGGAGTTGACTGGACTTGGATTAAATATTATCAGTGATTTAAGTTAACAAAATGTTAATGGTTTTAAGACTTTATGCAACCGAATATAAACGTCAATTCGATTACATTTCTTGTATTTTTATGCAAAAATTAAAATGAAAACTCTTTTGGAGTCAACATTTCAAGAGTCAATAACTATTTGTGCAGTAAAAACCTAGAAATTAGGATTAGGACTCATAAATGCTAAGTCTCTGCCATTATACCCTATTAAATACACAAATAATGTAAAATACATTTGTAAATGTCTTATAATCGCATTATGTTCCACTTTACTTTTGCCTCCAGTTTCCTCCATCCCAGAACTTGGAATGTTTTTTTTTGGGTTTTTTTGGTGGGTTTTGTTTAAATTAACCTTTATGAGATGATGAGGTGACATTATAATATATATAATACAGTAGTTAAACAATTCAAAATAGAGGTTGCACGTTCTTTTCAACCAACCTGAGAAAGCTTGTTGATCACTAAGATGGCTTTGTGAGTTGTGTGTAATGCACACCTTGTTAAAATATGATTCCATAGTTTCTTGCAAATCAAAATGTAGCCTACGCTTTTGAAGAACATGTTGAAAATTGCTGTAATATTTTAGTTTAATATTTGCTTATTTTTATTGGGGGAAACAACAACTATATTCCCACAGTTTATCTTGCTGCTGTTCAAACTGGTCCTCTTAACACTGTTTTCTTCTATTTTGTATTTGCAATCATTAGTTCCAATCCACTTAATACATCTGAGGAGATCAATAAACGTCTTCCTTCTGCTGCACATGGCACTGTCTGTGCTCTGAAATGGCACTTTGATTCACACTACTGCACTTCCCACAGGACCGGGGTTGATATGGTAACTACCTGAGCGGAGAACTTTGAACCCTGCCACTCAGGTCAGCTGGCGACGGTCATAATTGAATTCCACCAAATGAATTGACTCAAACTGATCAATGCAGCAAGTGTTTGAATTGGAGACAATGGAGTCAGGTTTTATGGTAAGTCACAGTGAGGCGCAAAAGAAATACAGAGGTCCCTTACTATTATACAAGTACAAACAAAGCACACAGTAGGCCTAAATGTAAGGTAACTTCTATACTACTCCATACCATAACCACTTGCATTGAATATTTACAACAACTTCTGTCATCAAGTGCTACTGCTATTGTTAAAAAGTCGCACTATTATCAGTAATACTGCTAAAACCCTGGACAGCTGAAGTTCTTGTTTCCCACCTTGTCAAAAAATATAATATATAATGTAATAATATGTTCCATAAATAAAAATATTCATGAACTGGACTTTTTGTGAAGGGGACGTTCAATTTGATATGGGAAAATCACACATGAATGCACATAGTATAACATTTGAATATGACTTGTGCAATGGATTATTTATATCCGTTCCCATGACACAAAGATTCATCACACGGTGCATGATTAGTGTCTCCCTCCTCCACTCTCCACACACCTCTTCACACACACTCCATCATCTCGTGGACTGAATAATTGTGTTTTGCCATCATCGCAGTAATGCATATATCTCGCTCATTATCCAGATGTGTGGTACAGTGCAATCCATATGCCCACCATGCCAAGTACAGATGGGTTTGTAATTGTCAGCACATGGCGGCCATTGCTTTGCTCAGTAATCTCATTCATAGTTTTTTTCTGCTCACTATAGGATGCTTCCAGATTAATTTGCTCTATCAATTGCTACTGGAGCCGTGTTTAGAGTGGACTTCAGTAATTAGATAATTTATTTCACTCCCTGCTCTGTCTCATTGGGTGGTGACATATGGTCCTGAATTCCAGAGGTTTCCCCGAACAATGAAGAGGAAAGCTAAATTTGATTTTAATGGGTTAGAATATATAATAATGCACATTAATCTTGTATACAAATGTAAATATAGGCCTAAATGTTTTTGTATTGACTGTGGCGTATTATATAGCCTTCTGAGAAATCTAATTCCAATCATTTATTGTCACAGACTGAAACCTCTATGATGCACAATTATGTATTAGAACATTACACACATTTCCACGCCTACTTTCTCCTCCTGTCTTGAATGTGATTTAGGCCTATCAAAGACTGCGCTCTAATAGGCTTCTTTTACAGTGTCTGCCCCAAAAACTTTAGGTCTGTGTGTGCTGACCATGTGTGTTGATTTGTAAGTAAAGGCCATGCAATTAGGTCCCATTTACCAACACTGACCCAATGCTTTTTTAAAACGTCCAATGTTTTGTAGATCTAGCAGCTAAACCGCATGAATTGTAGACTATTATGCAGGCCCAACATCACGCCCAGTGGATATTTCAGGAGGTCTACAACACCAAAGTAAAAGCAGCAATGGTAAAGCCTCATCAGCCTTCTGCAACTTGCGCCCTCTGTTGGTCTACCACGCACGTCGCGCTTACGCATTTACCACTTCTGGCCATATGCTGTTTACAGACTCGCATTGTGGACTAGTGGACTTTTAATTCAGGCGCAGTAAATCGCGCAGGCAGCAGCACAGGCGCAGACAGCGGCGGTGCTGCAGTTGTCTCAGCACCAGCGGAGGTGGAGCCGGGGTTTGTTTTGTTATTGAAGGTCACATGACAAGGCCAAGCTCCACCCTTCCCCCCGTTACCAGCGATTCAACTACAGCTCCAGCCCCGGTCAGATACTACAAAATGGCTGCAGACGCTTCGCCGCCGAGGAGAACATACTGATCGCTTCATGGTAGGATTTATTTGACGCGCTTTGCCTGCACAACACGACAGAAATGCAACGCTTCGGTTTACAGACTCGGAAATACCTGCAGCAGTCTCAAGTTTATGATCGCAGCTGGACGAGGAATCCGTATGTTTGCAGCTCAGCCCACTTCTTCTGACATCAGTGTCCTGTCTTCGCCTGCTCGTTTTCTCTCGTCGTTACTGGTTTATAAGCTGCTCTCCAAACCAAAGAGAGGATATTCTTTTCCTGTGAATGGCGGCTTTGTTATGCACTGGCCTCTTCGGGTCCAGCTGCTGCTCTGTTCACATATTCAAGGACGTCCCGTGTTATTGCTGCTTTGAGTTGTCACGGGCATTGGTTTAGCAGAGTTCTTCGTGATGCATTTGTGTTGGACAGTGGACATGTTCACGGTCGTAGTTGCATGGTCCAAAACATATTGTGGAAGCCGTGCATAGGCTATTATTTGACTTTTGAATATAGTTTGCATTAGTGTTTGATCTGCTTAATGGTGCATCATTGGGTACGTCTAAATGCACAATAAAACCAGATTACTAGAATAATCAGATGACCCGATAGTTGGATCTGATTTTTTTGTTCTATTTTTTTTTTTTTTTTGGCTTGTTTTTACATGCACAAGAAATCTGATACAAATACAAAACAAATCAAAAACATGGTGACGTGTCAGTTAATCAATTGATTTTTAAAGTAGCTTAATTGTCTTAACTGGAGAACAATTTTCTCTCCCTTTTATGTCTTTGCCAAATTAGTTTGCCCTTTTTGCATAATTTTCCTCGTTAAAATCTACACAGATGTGGACAATCAGAAAGAAATCAGATTATTCACATCAGATGTAACTGTTTACCTAAATCTGATAACTGCATAAATCAGATAACAATTAAATATTTGGTATGCATGTAAATATTAAGTGCAAACCTTCCACCCACATACCCTCTATTTCACGTTTTAGTGATCAATTATAGATCAATTGAAGAACAACCCCTCCTTTTTTTCTAAAAAAAAAAAAAGTCTTACATCCCCTTCAATTACTATGAGGACCATTTTTCACAGCTGCTTGGATCTTATGTTATTGCACACATAGCCATGCGTTGGGACAGCCGGAAGCAGATGCTGAGATAAAGGTGACGTCAACCCCAGGTCTGCTTGTTTAACTAATGTTGGAGTCCCTAAATTAGGCTTCGCTACCAATGAGGCAAGGACTGCGATGGTGGTGGGGGTCTTTTCTGTCACTACCGGCCGGGTCGGGGCCTCAGTCAGCAGCACCCAAGTCCATGAAAAAGGCATTGTGTGTTCACAGAGAGGCGCCAAAAGGGGCCTTAATAACAAAAACAGGCCACTAAATTCTGAGATTACCAGCGTAGGTCACAGGCTCACTTAAGGGCTCTGTGCCACTAGACTGTGCCATTTGTTTTAGTGTTGTGCTGTGGCAAAGTTAAACTGAAGTGTCAGCATTGTTTAAGTTGTAGTATACGTTACGTTACCTTTGTTACGTTTATGTACTAGTTATATTCCTAAAAATGCTCTATAATGTTTAAGTACTTACACATATGTGTTTCCAACAAATCTGCATGCAGATTCAAATTACAGTTACGCTTTAGAAACCTTGATTTCCTGTTTATTTTATTAACATTTACAAATGGTGATGGCGTTGGTTGTGATAGGATTTTGATTAATGACTTGTAAAGAAAATTCTCTGATTTGTTGGACTCGTCAGGGGTCTGCTCTTGTTGTAGTCTCTTGTTGTTGGCAGATGACTGACGCTGGATGGAAGGCAGCACATTTGGACTGCGTCCACGGAAGTTATTTTGGGTCTGGTTGTGGATGCCAAGAGCGCAGCCTTTAGTTTCTTTTTTCCTTGTCGTTAGCGAGGGTCAGAAAGCATTAACATGACCGCACTGAGAATAGCTTCAAGTACATTACAGCAAGTGCAATCCTCTTTGCACAAGGACTTTGTCAGTAGTGCAGTGCTTACCTGGCAGTTTTTAAACCTAATATCAAAACACTCATTATTGTGCATGAATGGTTATGGTTGTAACAATTGACTCTTTGTTTTTTCAGAGCGTTCTCCCAGTGCTCGAATGTGCAGAGCCGCAGGTTGTGGTAGAGGCTGCAGTAGCTGTTCCCAGGGCTCACCGCGCTCTTGTTTGGCTGGCAGCGGTGGCATTGCTGGCACAGAGCCCAGTCACTGCTGTCTAGCACCTCTTCCCTCACACTCAAACCAACACTACCATCAGCTCCTTCAGGTCTCATCAGATCCCTATGGGCCACAGTGTAGTTTACATTTCAGAGTGATTCACCTGCACTCCTTTACTGTCTCTAATGTTTTGTCATGGCCAGTTTGTGCGTAGTGTTTGGTTAGAGCGACACAAGGCTCTAATCCTGTTGTTCTGACAGGAGCCTGTAATTCCACTACAGTGCGGAGCATATTGACCTGCGTCCCTAGTGTCCACACTAAGATCCAAGCAGAGTATTCCCCTGGACATCAAGATTCGGTACGGTGACACGTTAAATGCATGTCAGGGTTATATAATAAGTAGATAAAGAAAGATTAAGATTAACTGGGTATTGAGGATGCCATATTATACAGTGTAAAATGTTAGTGAAACAAATTAAAGTGGGTAACTATCTGTAGCTGAAGTACCCCTTATGCTTGTAATAATGATTAATGTTGTAGTGTCACTTGATAACCGCTTATGTTGAGTGACAAACATATTAGATTTTAGTTACATGTATATTAGACACCTCATCATTCAGTGGTTTGAAAATAGGCTGCGCTCTCATAACGCTGTAGTGGGTCAGAGGTCCATCCTGTGTGTTATTTTCAGCTGTCACTCACTGGGGTCAGGGGCCACTGGTGGGCCACATACACCGGAGCACTTCTTTCTCCAGACACAAGCCTCACTGAGCGCTCTGAAAGACACTTGCTATATTTAGAACAGCAGCTGGCTCGATATCCAGCTTTGGTGTCAATACAATCCTGTATAATACATGCAGCCATAATACTGTATAGCTGGCAGTGTGGAATAGTAAACAAGTATACAGCAAGCCTTGCTGCATTTGCTGAACAAGGTACCCTTTTTTCCCATTTCTAAGTAATTTAGCTTTTTGTGAAAAAGCTAATATACTTTTGAACTCCTCTTTCTTTGCTTTTAAGAGGTTATTATATTTATATTTTTTAATTTTGTACAATTTTGGAGGTGCAATATCCTTAATTTTCTCCCATCAATCGTAGTCTTTGATTGTCTTCAACATTAATTCACTGGTTCTTGTGACCTGTCCACAGGCAAATGGTTTAATTCAATCTTCAAGTTTGTGGCACAGCTTATGATGCCTGTCCACATTTATCTTTTGAGTTCATTGTTGCGACTCCATGCAAACCACTGTAGCCGTAAAGCTGAGTGTTGTGGCGCTGGAGGCTGTCTCCACCTCGCTGCTCACAGTGCCTCGGGGAGTGCTTGTTGCCAGGCAATGGCACACACCACTGTCGCTTGCAGCAGCCAAGGCTTGGCAGCTCGAGACACATGGAGGTTTCACTTTTTCTGCACAGTCTTTAAACTATTTTTGTAACTGTTTGCTACAGTACTTCTTTTTGCCTGACCTTAAAAACCCAAGCCATTTGTGTGTAAATACATGCTTTACAGGGAAATAAGGAGGCAGTTGGGTCCACGGGGAATGGCCGGGGCTGTATAGCTCGGCTTGGTGTAAACATGTTTCCTCTCAGGGGCTGGCTCTAAAGGTGTGAAAGAGAAGTGCACATGTCCTCTGTGACCGACTATCATTTATACAAGTGTTCTCTTTTCAACATGTCCAGCATGGATCATCATGCCATTATGGTTCAACCACAAAATACCAACTGTTTGTGAAGTACATCACATTGGCTTAACAACTTTGTTCTGTGCTCTTTGTACCATAGTCAAACACAGCTGATTTGTGCAGTTTGAATACTTGGTGGCAAAATGTGTATTGATTTATCAACCTGTATCTTTCTTCATCATTCAATTATGGCTGGGCAGTTAATAAATCAGGTTATCAGGTCTTCTGAATCAAATCTACAGCCAATCCTCTGTAAGTAAAGGCATGTGGTGCCTTTGGTGGAAGATATTTACATTTTTTGTTAAATGGCTAAGTCTGTATTCTAAGGGTGCTCGATTTGGGGGAGGGGGTCTTATTGTAAATTTTCTGACAAGTATTGTGATTGTGATTAGATTTGTGTTTAAAGTTTGGATTGTGTTCAAAGTGCATGTTGTAAACAACTCCAGGAGCATAAACATATAAGAGAAGACTGAAAATATGAACTGATAAACTGATACAACAATCCCATGACATTCAGAACACTATAGGTACAAGATTTGTCTATAAAAACACGAACGAATTCTATTATTTAAATTATTATAGCTTTTGTAATTTGATAATTACACCTACTGACATTGCAATTTCAATTGATTTTGGTATAATGTGCCACTGGATTGTTTGTGCTCATAAAATCCACACTGAAAGCTATTTTTATTTAAAAAAAAGAAAATTCACATTATCAATATGAGGGGGGAAATGCTAGTACACAATGATGACCAATATATTTTGTTTCCTCTTACAATAACTTTTATCTTCTTGTGCTCTTTTACAGCTGTGAGGTAAAAGAATCTAAGAGGAGGACTAACTGGTGGGACACAGATGTGAAGAAAAGCAAGAAGCTGCTCCATCAAAGGTAGTTAGTATGTTATTAGTGTGATACTGTGGTTAAACTCTGGCTTGTGCCCCCTGTGCTCTGTATCGTCAGTGTACTAGTACGTTAAACAGCCAAGGGGCATGTGTGTTATAAGTAGGACTCACCTGCTGTAAATCCCTTCAGTCTTTTCATGCCATGAAACAGCTCGAATAAATCCAGTCATTAAACTTTTCCATGGGCGATAAAAGCTTCTTTCTTGTGCTGTGATTGCTCTGTAGAGATTGTCTTGCGTTGCTACGCAGCAAGTAATCACTGACCTTTAGACCCCTTTTCTGCTTATGGCAACTATTTCCAAGTTTCAATGTAGTTGTCATTTTCATTCAGATTATATTTTTATGAAAGAGTAGAAATTAAATTAAAGCTGTGTTTCTCAATGCATAATTAAATGAATACTGTGATATTACTTTCTTTCTACACTTTCATAAAATGATTTAATTTTATTTTTTAAGACAGAGTAGGGGTTGGCAATATGTCCCCGAGATAATCAAGATTTTTAGCAGCTCTAGCAGATCGACAAAATCAATCTTTTGTATCTTTTAATTTGCCAAAAAGAGGTAACTAAGGCCATGTGCTGCTTCTGTGAGTTCATGCTTCTGTTTGAGCACACAGCAGCAATAAACATATAGGCACAGAATCACAATATCATTTTATCATCATATTACCCAGCCCTCAGTCAGACGTCTATACTTGATACTTAGCTTGCTGTTTTGGTAAATATTTATACTGATAAAAAGGGCCAAGAAGAAGAGATTTATGAATGGCCTGAGAGACTTTAATAACTTTCTTGTTTTGTTTTTTCCTCTTTTTCTGCAGGCCACAGAACAGATAACCAAAGGTGAGTGCTTTTTACTTGTTACTTTGCTTTTAGCAGCCTTGATTCTGAGCTGGCAGTGACGGACACCCCAAACCGTAGATCTCCTGGTTGACATAGGCAGGCAGATGGGATAAGGTCTTAGGTCCCGTGAGGGGATCGACATGACCAAATCTGATTACTGCTGTTGAATGATAGCAGCTTTTTCCTGCACCACATAATGTAATTTCTGTAAAGGAGACATATTACACTAAGTCATCACATTATAACCATTTTTCCTTCTCATTTACCCTTTGGATGTTGTATTTAAAGTGATTCATGCATGTTTGAGTCATCTTTAATCTCTTGTAATCAAGATGAAAATTTCAGTTTTCAACCATACATGGACATTTTTTCTTAATCATTGATGCACATAGATTTCAGCAGTACTGTGTAGCCATTTTGGCACAAATAGAAAGAAATCCACTGCTCGCTACAATGAGCTGCAGCAATTTGTTGTGATGAAGTTTATGGTGACGTACTGTAAAAGGGCAGGTAGAAATCAGCTTTGTAGTTTTCAACCAGAAGTCAGCAGGCAGAAGTTCTTTTGGATATTTATCGTGATTTAAAATATCAAACATTAAATAAATATTATCCGGACAAACTATATAGCTGATAAAAGTATATTATGTCTTCACTACTTTTCATTTAATACCATTAAGACGCATTGCAATCCAACAAGTTGTAACTAAGGCATCATCAGGTTTATAATATATTATTCTTTTTAGCAAGTAGCACTACAAATACTCATCATATGTATTGATTACTGAATGCACTTGCAGTTGTGTGCCGTATACAGTATTTAGTGTACATCCTGCTTTGGGTCATGTTATTCTTGGCAGTTTTCTGGGTAGAATTTATCATATGTAAAGTAACTAGAATTTAAGTATGGGATCTGATTACCCAACATTAAACTTTCTAATTACTCTGATTGTATGTCACAATATCATGGAACATCAACAAAATGTTGTTTCTTATTTACTACAGGGAAGAGTCTTGACCTGTGTCAGTGCCTTTGAATAACAAAGACTAATAGACTGTAGACAAGAAAGTAATTAGGAGCCCAGAACAAGCATGAAAAAATAGCCTTCTTCAAACCTTCCATGGTAACACTGTACTAGCTGTGGGGGCCACCAGGGAGCCTCCGGAGGAGCAAGCAGAAGGTGGGAAGAGAGGGGATAGGTGCCTTGTAGCTAGTGTTAGGGTGGTGAACAGGTGGGCTGTTAAAAACACAGTGTTTTGGGTTAGACTTGAGGGTTAGTAAACAGGAGCTTGTGAGAACAGCCATAAGAGAAACTGCGAGAGTGCACTTCGGCTTCCTGTTTGCAGCCACAGCTCAGGGGCCCTTTGTGGGATGACTCTCCTGGCCCACTTCTGTGACGCACACCAAAAGACACAACCACCTGCAGCATGTGACCACGGTGCTAGCAAACAAACTTCAGCTGTCAAGTAGAGATCTATACGCTTTTCCAGCTGATTTTTTTTCCTTCTTTTTTTTTTTTTCCTAAGGAAGCAGTCCGCATCATTTCCATTAAGAGCTACAGCTAGAAGGTGTCTGAGCACAACTGCCAAACATCTTGATGGAGTTTTGGGTCTGATACATTTGGATTGCTAATGTACTGTGTAGATGCATTGAAGTCTTAAGAAGTATGAGGCTGCTGTAGAACCCTGGAGTTAGGGTGGGATATTTAGATGACGTTGTGAATTTTATAAAATTATAATTATAAACCAAAGATTTAAAAATACTGTTATCTCTTCATTGCTCCTCCTTTGTACTTGTCTGTGAGATTCAGAAGTACACTTTTTATGTGAATGCGACAGATAAAGACAGGACCTTCTTAACTACAGTGTCACAGTTATGCACTTGTAATTAAGCCTCTTAATGGTGTCTCTGGTGAGGCAAGTGGCTGCTCACATATTAAAGCCCACAGGAGGCGGAGAGACAGCGGACCCTAGACACACTTATCCCTCATTATTCACGAAGTCTCCATCAGCCACTAGACATTGACAATAAGCCCATCATTCATAATTACTCTACAAGCATCATATCACCTCCGCTTTATAATCATAACGTAAATTCACAATTTCAGATAAAGGGATTGTAACTTTTAAAAATATGAGGTGAAAATTTTGTTTATTTTATTCATTCCTTTTTCTTATCAATATTTACATTTCATTCATGTGCGTTTACCACTGCTGTTTTTTCCTCATCTGATTAATAACTGTGGGTGATCAGTCAATAATAATCCAGAGTAACTGAACAGACATTGAATACCACAGGCTGTAATAGTCTACTTATAATATAAAAGAATGGAGTTTTCCTCAGGACCCTAGACACACTTATCCCTCATTATTCACGAAGTCTCCATCAGCCACTAGACATTGACAATAAGCCCATCATTCATAATTACTCTACAAGCATCATATCACCTCCGCTTTATAATCATAACGTAAATTCACAATTTCAGATAAAGGGATTGTAACTTTTCAAAATATGAGGTGAAAATTTTGTTTATTTTATTCATTCCTTTTTCTTATCAATATTTACATTTCATTCATGTGCGTTTACCACTGCTGTTTTTTCCTCATCTGATTAATAACTGTGGGTGATCAGTCAATAATAATCCAGAGTAACTGAACAGACATTGAATACCACAGGCTGTAATAGTCTACTTATAATATAAAAGAATGGAGTTTTCCTCAGGGGGTTGAGTAGTTGCTGTGTGTGCACTATGACAAGGATACTTTATCTTCAAGGTTGTGTCATGTGCTGTGTTTTTCTGTTTTTACCAACTGTCACTGCTGCGTACTTTCTCCTGAATCTACCTACGTAACGTATGAAAACCTCCACCTCTTTCGGAAAATTAGAATCCCCTTTTAAGTAGAAAATTGGTTGTCGTTTGAGCACACACACCTCGAAGGCGGCTGTTTGATGTGCATCTCTGATAAAGTGGGAATTCTCCTGTGTTCTCTTTTTTTGGTCCATACTGTGTGTTTTTAAACTGGCTGTCAGGAGCAATGTGATGGATCTATTTTAATGTCTTTTTTATTGTTTGGTATGGTTTGGTACGAGACGTTTTAAGTGATCATAAAAAAACAAATCAATTTTGGTGTGCTCTGAATATGCTTTTGCTTCTTGTATTCATTGAGCATATTTCATATTCATATTTTGGTCTGCTCTCAAACACTAATCCTCCTAGACGAGGTTAAAATGTGAACTCTGAACAGAATCCTGTAAAATGGTAAATTGCAAATCTAATTGCATTCATAATATTGGATATTGGCACTAGAAACTATGAATACCATTTTATGTTAACTGCATTTATATAGGTGAATGTACTGTGTTCTAGTTTAATAGAACAGGATAGTATATGGTCCCCACAGTTGGCTGCATACTCCAGTCCCACAGCCTTGTGATTGTAAGTGGATTTGGAGCTGGCTCTTGGTGGTAAGCGCAGAGGAGACAGCGAGGGGGAGGAGACTGCTATTCTCTTTATCGGTGACGCTTCCCTCTCTGCTGCACGTCGTCTCTGTGCTCTGATTGGTCGACGCAGCTGCAGTCTTTGGCCCCCTTCCCCCATGCCTTCAGTCCGACGTCACAACAGGGTCGCAACTGTACAGACCCTTTTTGAAAATATAGCTGAGGTATAATTATTTTAATGATGAAGAATCAACACAGAGTGTTTAGACAAATAGCGCTATTATAGAATCACAGTGAGAGGTGTTTTCCTGAATTCTGGTCCAGACATTAGTGAAACTAAATCCGGATCATTAGACAGCGCTGTGGGGTGCACAAATCACATGATATAGCAGTAAACTGGCTTCACAGGGCATCATCATCATCAGTAGCTTAAAAAACTAGAGGAAAGACTTCGTATTTACAAAGTGTGTGCGACTGTATGTGCTCTCCCCTCCAGAGTGGGCCTCCGCATTACATAACTCTTTGTTTTTGTTCCAAACGCATGTGTGCCAGTTATTCACTGCTCCACTGCGCACGCTGGGGATGGCGACCAGCAGCAATGCTCTTTGAAACTCATGTAGGCCACACAAAGATTGTGTTTTTCCCTCACGTTCAGGCTATGTAGAATTTCAAGTTTCCTTGCACTAAATATAAATGAAGGCTATATTAACTTGACATATTTAACATAGTATAATAGTGAATGTTTTAAGTCCTTTGAAAAAGTTTATACAATTTCTCTGTAATTTTACCCACTATGTTGTACATATTCAGAATCAGAATTACTTTTATTCATGCTTGTCTGAACGAAAAGAAGTTCAAAATAAGATAAAAATTTGATTTAAACTTGTTCAAAATTACAAACTAAATTAAAAATCAGCATCTCGATGATAGAATAAAATATATCTGCTTTATCAACTAAACCCCCAATATTAACAAACTATTTATATTTTAGCTTAACAAGGTAAATGATTTTGGTTAAATGGTTAAAGCTTTTGCAGACTTGTGTTATATAATCATTAAATCGTAATAGTGTTAGAGGAGTGTTTTTGATGATCAGATAAGAGCAGACAAGAGCTCCTGCAGCTACTTGTTTGTTTCTTATGTCGATTTTTTAGCCTCATTTTGTTATGTAATTGAAGGGATTTGTGCGCTTTGTCCCGTACGGCCTCTCACTGGGTGGCTGTGTGACCCTGGACTGATCCTCCAGTCTGACTTGGTGCTAGTGACCTGTCACTGACATCTAAGACTTTTCACTTTCACACAGTGTACTAGAATTCATGTTTTTAATATTTCATTGATAAGAGGGTTAATTTCAAGTATCTACATATCTTGAAGGCACTTTCTTCTTTGCTATCTAAACAGGCTGACTAGAATCTGAAAGCTGATTAAAATAATTGAGCCTCATCTGCTCAGCTCTGACCTAGTATTTTATCATGTGGCTAATGGAAACCAATATGATCAGCAATGGGGTACGGGAGAGGCGATCACTGGGCAGTGGCTATTATCTGATATCAATGGAAGGTACAGTGAGATGTCCTGATGGCCACACTTAAGCTGTTGCATTAAGTCCATTATATGATTGCTCATCATTGAGCAGATGATTTTTGATGGAGCCCTCATTAAGAAGTGTTTACAATCATGAGATTATGACAACTTTCTGCTTCTGTCTTTAGAAGTGTTTAATGTCATGCTGCCATAAAATAACAATTTTATTCTTGGTCCAGTTCTGTAATTGTAATTACACATCCTTTTGGCAACAAATCTCAAAAACTGTTTAGCTGTTATTTGCATCTTCTGCATGTAACATTGTTTCACATTACCTGTGCTGTGTTATGTTCAGCGTTTCTCTGAGATGGAGAACCCCTCCTCCTGCCATCCCCCATCAGTGTCCCAACTTTACCCCACAGCAGCGGCGATAGCAGGTGCATCCCTCTGGAGTTCAGCCACATCCAGCCCTCCGCTCAGTCATGTAACCCACCCAGAGAGCAGCAACTCACAGCTGTCAGAACCAGGCCATGCTATACCCTCTGGGACTGTGCCACTCTAGCACCTTCACCAACTACTGAACTAGCCACAAAGTCAACCGAATAAACCCTTTCCACCTGCTCTTTCCCGCTCTGACATCTACTGTTATAACTTTCCCATTGTTGTTGATTTTTCACTTGAGCTTGAGACCACTATCCTATTTAGGAGCTTTATAGTAATCCCTGTTGAATCAGTTGCAATTTGTGGACTTGACCTGGTGCAGATAGGAAGACTAAGGACGAGGGAACTAATGGAAGAAAAGGAGCACAGAGTAAGAGTGGCAGAGGTCCAGTTGTGTGGGCTGAAGTGACTCATGACTTACAGTAAAAGCTGCTGTTCTCTCCGCCCCTCTCTGGCAGACGAGCACCGCTGTGCTGCCTCTCTATGCCTTTTTCAAATGTGTGATGGCACTGGTAGACCAAGAGACAAACAGACTGAGGAATGGACATGCAAGGATTTGATAACCCGGCAGTGTGTCCATTTAACATGGATTTAAGTCAGTTTTGAAGTATATTTGTTTTTATTTCAAACCACGACTTTGGTCATAATGCGTCCAGAATAGTTGTTCTACATCCCTCTGCCTTTTTCTGTTTTGTATGTAAACATAAACACTCTTTTCCGCCACAGCCCTTAATATTTACTTTCCTGGTATCTTGACAGAACTATATTTAGACCCCTTTAGAAACAATTAGAGCCAACGTTGAAGCAAAAGCTGTATCATAGTATTTCCTCCACAACAAAGGCATGCATGAGCCTTATTCTTTCACATTTTGTATTTGTTAGTCCAGACAAGTAACTGGAAGTAATTGGAGAGTGTGTCAAGGGTGTAATTGCTTGTTCTAGATACTAGGGCTGCAGTCCTTTAGTCAATTATCGTTCAAATATTTATTATACGACTATATTATTTTATCAGGATTGTAAGGATTTATATGCACTACGACAGAGAGGAGAATGCATGGAGTGAGTTACCTGGAGTTGTTGGAGTGACTGCAGAGTTTAATCTGCCCTTTCACTTATGAATTTGCCATTATTCTTTACTCATACAGTTATTTTTTGCATAAAATTCTAACAATTTTGAGAGCTTTTGCCATTCCCACTTTTAGAATAATAATCGAGGCACAGGGTTTTTCTTAGGTCAACTACGGGCCTGATACTAGTGGGGAAAGATCGCTACCAGATACTGAGGTTTCTCAGTGCTGAGACATCTTACAGTGTAATCATAATTAATTCTTCAACTGCTGCTTCAGATGCTGTCAGAATTTTCAAACTTGCATCTCAGTCATTTCTTGTTATTAACACAATGTCGTTTCATAGAGTTGTCTTTTGTACCCTTTCAAGTAGAGAAGGCATGAGAGAGCGAGCTATTTTAGGAGAGGCATTCTGGAGGAAACCCTTGGCCCGGTTTATTCTTTCAGAAACAAACAGGAGTTTGAGTGTATTTAGTAAAACCCCAAAACCATCCACTTTCAAAATAACTCAAGTCGAGTAACACAAGGATGGTGGTTGCATGTATTTACTGTTAACTATATTTTGATTCATCTTGGATGCTCACTACAATAACAAAGTAAAAAAAACCAAAAACAAAAAAAACGTAGCAGTAGCAGTGAGGTTGGAGTGCTCATTCATTTAGCTGCCCAAGAGCATTGTCAGTGCAGTACCATCCAGTCCCTCTGCTCCAAAGGGACTTCATTAGAGCTGGACCATTCCAGCTGAGGTCCACATAGTCTATCCAGAACACTCTGTCTTGTCACTGTAGTCATTCTGAATTTAGTCATTTCCCATTGGTCTAACTTTATCTCAGTAATGTTGTCACAGATTGTCAACGTTAACAGACAGAGATCTTGAGAAGCATAAGATGACCTCAGTCACCACAGAGGCACACAGGCTCAGTCTGAAGCATAAAGGGACTCTGTTCTCCACCAAACATTGACTTATTGTATTGTTGTGGGGGAACTGGGAACATTTGTAAACAATACCAGCCTTGATTCAGGACTGCTCAACTTTCAGGCTGTCTTTAACTTAACACAATATAATCCAGGCCTTTCATCAAAGTTCAAGTCATTGTTTAGTTTTGTCTTTCCCGAAGCAATTGAAATACCTCAAACCTTGTATTTTGTGAATTCTTCAAGTAGTTCAGTCATGACAACAAATTTTGAAGTGCAGTATATTGCTAGAGATAATCTCACAGTAAACGATAATATTGAAACAGTATTCCATTGACAATACATTGACCGTAAAGGAAGGTAATCCCAGTAAACCACTAAATGTGCAATAATTTTAAAACATAATAATGCACCATAACTCTCATATAGGAAAAAAGAGAGTTCCCTACTAGTACAAAGAGAATGTACGCGTTAACCATTGAGCCCCTAAAAATTCTGGTCCATCTATCATTTATTAATTGATAATTTGATACAGTAATTATTGTTATAGGCCCCCTGTTATTTTTTGCTGAATAAGTGCAGTGAAGTTGTTTGGATTTTGCTTCTTTTACAACATTCACTTCTAAAGTTAACATTTCTCTTGCTTCTAAGATACCCTCATTTCCCCAAACATTCCTTTTTAGAGTTTTTTTTCCAGTGAGAGTGAATGTCCTCCATCAGTGCGAGATATAAATAAAGCCAGGGGGAGGCAGTAGCGCTGTTGGAGGGAGGGACTGAATGTGAGGGCTGAGGAAGGAGGAGAGAAGGGCTGTCTCATGTCGTGTAAGAGCTGTGTAACTTTTTTGGCTGTATTTCCGAAGCTTGGCGAGTTAAGCAGACATGCACTGAGAGCAGGATGGTTTGATGCGTTACCTAACTTTGCGCAGGATGGTTGGCAGACACCTCTCCTCAGGTATTTTACACCACTGTCCTTCAGTTTTGCACTACTACTAAGACATTACATTTCATCTTATCTACACTGCTGGCATGCATTGTACTGCAATAATCTGTTTGTTTTTGAGGATTGACAGGTCAGGGGAATAGAATAAGATCATTTTGGCTTCA
Organism: Rhinogobius similis; assembly: GCA_019453435.1. Classification (NCBI taxonomy): domain Eukaryota; kingdom Metazoa; phylum Chordata; class Actinopteri; order Gobiiformes; family Gobiidae; genus Rhinogobius; species Rhinogobius similis. The sequence continues at coordinate 24,698,970 of CM033631.1, forward strand.
GTACAGGGCTGAGAAAATGGCGGTCCAGCACTTCTAAGCAGAGTGACGCTTCTGAGCTACAATGCTGTGTTTGTCCTTTTCCCTGCTCACTCACTGCCTACTCTTACGAGTTTTGCATCCTTTGAGCAGTGTTATTTAAGATCACATGGTTTATCTATGCAACAGCATTAAATTTACTTGGCACCGATCTTAACTAGTGACCACTATTTGTCTATGTGTTTTTGTACAGGATGTATATATACAGTTGTTAATTATGTTATAACTATGTTATACCTGGAATTTGTGTTTTTGTGTGTGTTTTTTTTTTTTTTTTTTTTTCAAATGCACGTTTGCTGGCTGAAATTGTTTCATGAACAAAAGTATTTTACTTCTCATTTATGGTTGGGGGAACTAAACAAGTATTGAGAAACAAGCCCTAAAATTCAGAGGTAATTTTGCATATTAATGCAAAAGTGTTTAAAAGGGCTTGTATGCAGAATCTGTACTTTTTTAACTTCACTGCTATAGTTTCCTTAACTCCTCAAATTTAGAATGATGAATTTTGATATCTAATCTCTTTTTTTTTTTTTTGCAGAGCTGCCACATAGTGGGCCTGGAGTGCAGTATGATAATCCCCTCTGGGGCCCACTGCCAAACAACAGGAGTGCCACAAGTGTTGCAACTTTAAATAATCTCACTTCATGGGATCAACTGATCATTGACCAGGAAGATACTGAGGCTTGGCCTTCTACAACCTATAGACTGAGGCAGGCCACTTCCGAAGGATGCCCTGTGGACACTGACTTTGGTCACTGGACCAGTAAAACCAGTAGTATTTGTAGTACAACAAGTATGGCAACAGGGGCTAACAGCCAAACTGGCCACTTCTCTGCCAACCACCTGAGCAGCAAGACCAATAGTGGGCCGAGCCCTGGAACCAGCATGCTTTCTAGCCAGGTGGCAGCCAATCGCAGTTGGGGGTCTGGACCACCCCATTGCCCCTCTCAGTCTTCAGTGGGGACTGAGGCAAAGAGTGACAGCACAGTTACTGGGGGCAGCAGGGGCTGGGGCACCTCCTCATCTTCCACCACTAACTTTAACTTGAACTTAAACCCTAATGCCAACCCATCAGCCTGGCCCATGTTGGGACATGATGTGGCTGGCAACGGGGCAGGCAGCTCAGGGGGAGTCAGCTCAGTGTCTCCTCCTCCATCAACCCAGACCAGCACCTGCACTGGAGCCAACACTAACAGTAACCCTGCGGGGAGCAGCAGCGCCTGGGGTGGCATCATGGCCTCTGACAGCTTAGAGCCAAAAAACACTCCCTCCACGAATGTGTCTTTCAGTTCAGAACCTCAGAACCTTAAAACTGATGGACCAAACTTCTCAAAGCAGGAATCCCCCAGCCCTATTCACAGTATGTCTGGTTGGGGTAATGCGCCTGTTGGTTGTCACCAAGAAGGCCCACAGGTTAATGGAGAAGATGCCAGCTCAACGTGGGTTAAAAGTGGGGATTCAAATGCACCTTCATCTAAAGATGGCTGGGACTCAGGCTGGAGCCGTGGAAGTGGTGGAGCTGGTACCTCTGGAGGCTGGGTGGAGCCACCCAGGGGGGATTGGGGAAAGCCAAAAAGTGATGAAGCTCAAGGAGGCTGGGATGCTCCTACTTCTCCTCCCCAGGATCAACAGACGAATCCCTGGAGCCGAGCCGTGAGCACAACTGGTGCCAGTGAGGGAAGCAGTGACAGCATGGAGGGGCACCCCCGACGTAGAGACCGATCATCCAGAGATAATCCAGCTCCTCTCATTCCCACCCAAGACCTAGATCCTCGTGTTCTGTGTAACACTGGCTGGGGACAGACCCCGGTCCGCCAACACACCACCTGGGACATGGAGGAAAGTAAACGAAAAAATGTAGTTCCTGATTCATGGGGCTCTGGTGCAGCTGTTTCAAATGACACGCAAGCGCATCCCACTAATATGGCTCCATCACACAGGCCTGACTCTGTCAGTAAACATGATGTACATGCTCCTCCTGCTTCTTCGGGTTGGAATGGAAGTGCCCCTGCACCAAACCAGAACAATTCTGGCTGGGGAGACGGACCCAACAACAACAAACCAACTACTGGGCCAAGCGGCTGGGGTAGCCCTACAACAGGAGGCCAAAACACTAATGTGCCCCAAAAAGGAGCTCAGACCTGGGTAGAAGAGAAATCTGCTGGTTGGCAGTCTCATGCCAAAACTACAACACAAGGTTGGAGTGATCAATCCAAACCATCTCATGGCTGGAGTAATAGTGGGGGAAATGGTAACACAGGAGAATGGGGAGAATCTAATGAGAGCAAAAAGAGTCCATCAAACGCTGCATGGGATGGAGAGCCAGGAGGTTGGAAAGAAAGTCCACGAAGCTGGGGTTCATCTGCCACCGGCCAAGGAAATACTGAAACTGGAAGAAATGCAGGCTGGGGAGAACCCTCCACTCAGCGCCCCAGTGGACCACCTCAAGGATGGGGAGGCAAATCTAATGAGGGTCCTGGTGGTGGGGGGGCCATGGGTTCCTGGGGAGGAAGTGGCCCAGTCAAACAATCTCTTGGCTGGTCAGGTGGAAAGCAGGAGCGCACTGAACCCACAGGTTGGGAGGAGCCTTCTCCTCCTTCAATCAGACGTAAGATGGAGATTGATGATGGAACCTCCGCATGGGGTGATCCTGGTGCCCACAATAAAAGTGTCAACCTCTGGGACAGGAACAATCCAGGAGTGTCCCAGACTAAAGCTAACGCTATAGGAAATAATACACCAGGGCCCAACGCCAACCTCTCTCAGCCTCACAGTCAGCCCTATCATGCCCCCCAGGGGCCTTTACAGAGCCACAGTCAAACCCCTCAAAACCCAGGCCTCACTAGTGGTCCCATGGATCCTGCTGCTCCACAACCCCCTGTACTACCTCACAACAGAGGCCCTCAGATAGCTCAAGGTAAATACACTTATATTCTTACACTGTATGTGGCGATAAGTTAGTCTTTGTGTACAATATGGTTTATTCATCCTATTGTCTTCACATATTTAAAGTGTTAAACATGAAAGCTGATTAGGTACTGATCCCAGTGAACTGTTAAGCTTCAAGTTGTTGATCCACTTAAAGAAAAAATCTTGACCTACTTTGCTCTCTTGGGATTTACATCTGCTTGTTTATCCAAATTAGTTAAGTAGTGCTAGTCCTACTCTATTTCTTTGTACCTTCTTACTCAAAGCACATGCTCTGACAGTCCTAACTGGGTGCCCAGAAGAACAGTACAGTTTAGGGAAAATAATCGATTGACTACAGGCTATTAGTGATCAGTGTGTGATTGTATTGAAACCACCATCTGTCAGAACGCCCAGTAATCTTGAGAAGCTGAAAGAGATTGACACCCCTGATGCTGTACATTGTGCGCTTGACCCATCATGACAGACAATGTTCTCAGGAAAACCTCATGAGCGCTGTTTATAATTGCACTCTGTGCTTGAGAGGAGAGCGGGTTACATTAGAGTTGTTGACAGTGACAAATATTTTTGGCACATCCCTAAGGATACAACCTTCCCATAGTGAGAGCTATTATGAGGCTGGCACAGACCAGGGACCTTCAGCCAAACTTGACCAATCAGTGCCAAAATAGTCAAAGGGTATCTACTCCTTTTAAAATGACAAACAAACTCAAGTCTGTAAGAAGGCAATAGCTGAGGATGTAAAATTATTTGTAGATATTAAATGGAAGATGGCAGAAATGTGTTTAACCTTTGACAATAATGCGTAATGATAAAAATATTTTATAAATATCGCCATCACAATTCAAATGTTTTATTTGACAGATTTTGTGTTTTTATTTATTGTACACATTGTAGTGTTTCTTGTATGTTTTTGTTTTCTCATTCAGGTTGGGGAGATATGCCTAGCTCCCATGCAAAATCAGAGAGCTCTTGGGGAGAGCATGCACCCTCTCCAGTCAGTGTGGACAATGGGACTTCAGCATGGGGCAAACCAACCTGTAGTGGTTGGGGAGACAACAGTCCAGAATATGGCAGGGGCAACTCAAATATGACATCTTCATCTTGCAAAACTGGTAAGTTTTTGGTTATTTTATATTAGATTATCTCTTAGACCTAGAAAGATTTCCTAAATATTAACTGAGACTGACCTCTTGTGGACATTTGGGAAACTGTTTGGTTCTATGGTATGACAGTTTTGTTTTTATGCTTATTTAGCTCCTAAACCTATGCAAGACAGTTGGGGAGGTGGAGGAGAAGAGCTGGGTCTGTCTGGAAATCAATGGGACACAGACGATGGAGATATGTGGAACAGTACTGCTTCTCAGGAGAGCAATTCTTCATGTAACTCCTGGGGCAATGCATCCAAAAAGGCTCCTCCAAAGGCAAGTTCAAAATATGGAAGTTTAATTTTTATTATTTAATTGATTCAGTTTTAAGTGTGAGTACATACCTACAGTTAACGTACAAGATTTGTTTATAAATAAAGTGAAATCATGTTTTTGCTATATTTGCAGGTAAAAGTACCAGGGAAGCAAGAAGATGCCTGGATCATGAATCGTCTAATCAAACAACTGACAGATATGGGTTTTCCGGTGAGTAATTATTGTGCTGTTAGATCAAATGTTTTTACATAATTTTACAATAAATGTTATAGTTAGTTTATTCTTAATTGGACTATTTGTTGATTGAATATATAAAGAGAGATCCAGCTGAGGAGGCACTCAAAAGCAACAACATGAACCTGGACCAGGCCATGAGTGCCCTGCTGGAGAAAAAGACTGAGCTGGATAAGCGGGGAATGGGCATAGGCCATGACTACAACAACGGGCTCGTCAATAAACCCATGAACTGCCCTAGGCCTCAACTTCTGTCCAAAGACCCTGTGACAGACCCCCGCTTGCCTTTCATGGATAAGGTGTGTGCAGCATTTAGAAATTAATAACTTTGTGTAATTAGTGTTGATTTTATTTGAATAACATCTCATTTGTGCAGCAGATGCAGAGTGGAATGTTTGGTGGTGGCAGTGCACAAAGCCGTGCCATGCAGCCCCCTCCTCAGCCTCCTGTGCCACCACTCGGCTCCTCTCAGCCGAATCTACGTGCTCAAGTGCCTCCCTTTCTGTCCCCTCAGGTAATACACTACCTCTATTACAGGGTTGAATAGTTTAGACTGTACCCAAATTCAAACTAACACATAATGTTTTTACAGGTTCAAGCACAGCTCTTACAGTTTGCAGCAAAAAACATTGGTCTGAATCCTGCACTTTTAACCTCACCAATAAACCCTCAAAATATGACCCTCCTGAATCAACTTTACCAGCTGCAACTGGTGAGTTCAGTCTTGTTTTTTTAAGCGTCTTTTTATTTCACATAGTTGGCAACATACAGCCTTATCTGAAGGATATTTCCCTTCTGGGCCCTTTCAAAACAAGGTGAAATCAAACATTATAATTCAATAACATAAATTAATATAATAAAAGGGAAAACTTATCAGATAGTTATTGAGAGACACATTTTAACATTTTTAATTGAAAGCTATATATAGCTTTTATTATATATATATATATATATATTGATTATATTATTATATATAGATTTATTATTATACATTTTTAAAGTCTACTTTTTTTTTTTTACTAATATTTTTTTGTACAAAACTGATGCATTTATTTTACTTTTATATCATCTCACAGGCATACCAGCGTTTACAAATTCAGCAACAGATGTTACAAGCTCAACGCAATGTTTCCGGCCCCATTCGACAACAAGAGCAGCAAGTATGTTCATCAGATACCTGCAATTTGTTGAAAGAAGTTCTTCCCGATTTTTATGTTGATATTGAATGTCTTTCAGGTTGCCCGTACAATCAATAACATGCAGCAGCAGATCCAACAGCACCAGCGTCAGCTGGCACAGGCCCTGTTAATGAAGCAGCAGCAGCCTCCTCCAGCCCACTCTGGCATGCATCCTGGAGGGAACAAATCCAGCCTGGACTCTTTCCCAGGTCACCCCCAGGCTCCTGGCCTCCCTGACCTCCAGACCAAAGACCCACAGTCATCAGCTAATACCTACAGCCCCTACTCTCTTTGTAAGTGGAATAAACCTGAATATATAGGTCATCGGTATTCAATACATTTCTAAAATTAAGTAACTTTACTGTTATTTTTGTTGTTATTGATATTGTTATTCAGCTGGATTGAATTCAAACATGAATGTAAACTGCTTAGAAGTGGGAGGCTTGTCTTTGAAGGAATCACCCCAACCTCAATCACGCCTTTCACAGTGGACACACCCCAACTCTATTGAAAGTATCTCTGAAACATCCTCACCTTTAGAGTCCAGCCTGGGAAAGCATGGTGACTACTAAAATACTTATTACTGTCCCCTTTTCACAAAGTGTTTTATTACGTTGTAAATACTGTCATCTTAAAGACTTGCTGAATTTAGAATCAATCCCTTTATTACTAGGTGCAAATCTGGGGCCCCCTGGTAAGTCCCCACAACTGGAGGATTCTTTCAACCCTTACAACCTTATGTCAAACTCAGAATCTCCTACGAGCCCCCTGGTCCCTCCCGACAACTGGGGGCAGCCTAAGGGCAACAGTGACAAGATGACCAATGGGACCAATATTAACTGGCCACCAGGTCAGCCACCATTTCATGATAAACTTTAAATTGACCTGGATAAAAACAAAGTATTAAAAATAATGCAATGTGTCCAGAGTTCTGCCCTGGTGTCCCCTGGAAAGGCCTCCAAAACATTGACCCTGAGACGGACCCAAATGTGACTCCTGGAAGTGTACCCAGTGGACCCACCATTAACACTAACATCCAGGACGTCAACCGCTACCTGCTGCGGGACCGGAGTGGAGGTGAGGTCAGGCGGTAATGACGATGGGAAAATTCACTCTGAGTCAGAGCGTGCACAGCTTTAAGATGTGTGCACTGGGGCTTCTTTTGCACAACCTTCTTGATCCAACTGCTGCTACAGTTCTGCTTTTTGTCCTTTTTTCCCTTTTTTACACATACCATATACATTTCTACTTAAATTCTTCTACTTTGTCTTATTCTACTTAGGTTATTTTTGTCATTTGTCATGTATTTTTTTCTTTTACTTCATTTCTCTCTGCTTTCATACCTTATTTTTGTCTGTCTATTTTTGTGTTGCTGGTATCTGCGTAGGCTCTTCTCCCACTTCATCTCAGGCTCTACCTCTCTCCACTGATTGGCCAGTCAGTGCTTGCACTAGCTCATTCAGTCTGTCGTCCCCGGAGTCAGACGATGCAGGTACATATAACCTTGACGACTCACACGAGTTTCATTAAAATTACCATTTCTTTTTTTCTTTCTAAGAACTTTCTTTCTTGTCCTTGCATTGCTCCACACCTAATCTGATTAAATTGGCCAACCATTTCAAATATCTTGTTTTCAATTGATAATGCTGTCATTTTCCTTTTTTCTCTTGGCCTCGCATATTATATGAGAAACAGTGTATGTTCAAAGGTTTCTCTGAATCTGCAAGAGAATATAAGAACTCAAGCTCTAGTTACAGTCTTGTATAAATATAAAATAGGTAGGTAGTCTGAGACTGCTTCCTTCTTGTATGTGCAGGTAAATTGTCAGAGATTAAATCAACTTGGTCACCAGGCCCCATACCTCACAGCCAGGCGTCTCTGTCCCATGAGCTGTGGAAAGTCCCACAGGGTCCCAGAAGCAACAGTACAGCACCCAGTCGTCCTCCACCTGGTCTCACCAACAGCAAACCCTCTGCTACGTGGGCCGGCACCACACTGGGGCTGAGTCAAGGTTGGAGCAGCTCCTACACCACAGGTAAGACACAGTGCTAATGTTATCAAAACTAAAAAATCACGGTCAAGTAAGTTTCACTAAGTTAAAGTGACAAAGCCATGAAGATACAATGACATTTTATCTTTAATTACAGCAGGCACCACATGGAGTACTGACAGTTCCTCCAGGACCAGTAGCTGGTTGGTTCTTAGGAACCTTACTCCGCAGGTACAGTTATACTGTATTATCTTACCAGATTTTATATATATATATATATATATATATATATATATATATATATATACATAAATAAATAAAATAATGCGTTGCTCCATGTATCATAGATTGATGGCTCGACCCTTCGGACACTGTGCATGCAGCATGGCCCTCTTATCACATTCCACCTCAACCTGACACAAGGCAACGCTGTAGTTCGTTACAACTCCAAGGATGAAGCTGCCAAAGCTCAGAAGTCTCTTCACATGTATGCTCTTGATTTTTAAATCTTTATATATTAATGAAATCAAAGCAAACACTCAAGCCATTTTATATGTCCTTTTGGCAGGTGTGTGCTTGGTAATACCACCATCTTGGCGGAGTTTGCTGGGGAGGAAGAAGTGAACCGATTCTTTGCACAGAGCCAGTCACTTGGTGGAACTACCAGCTGGCAAGCCACTCCTGGCACTAATCAAACACGGATGGGTGGGACTGGCTCAGGAGTAACTCATCCCATCGGCCACTCTCCCCACTGGAATAACAACAGTGGAGGCGCAGGGAGTGGAGGTACTCTGGGCACAGGAGGAGCTAAAACAGGAGAGCTGCTCTGGGGTGGTGTACAGCAGTATTCCAGTCTGTGGGGTCCTCCTAGTGGAGAGGAGGCTCGTGTTATGGGGAGCCCCACCCCAATCAATACACTGCTTCCTGGAGACCTGCTTAGTGGGGAATCTATGTAGCCCTCACAAGAAAACATGAGCTTAAGTTTGCAAATCAGTGTGGAGATAATCACTGTGGTATACGATTACAGAGGGACGAGGAGAGGGATTACTGTCAAGCTGCTCACCCTCCTCTGCTTCTTTGCCCCTTGTTTTAACATCTCAATTTTATTTTTTTCTCATTGAGAGATTTTATTCAGTGTTGAGGTTTTATTTTTGGAGGTACAAAGAAAGTGAATTTTGCAACGCAATGTAAGAAACGTGGAAACATGCACCTCAGAGATCCATATGAAGCATCATTCCCTTCAATCAGAGCAGTTTGGACTCCACAATTGTATTTCCCAGCACTAATATTAGCCTTAACCTTTTCCTGCCCTGTTCTTGTTCACTCTGTACTTGGTGAAGAAACATACAGACTTCTGCACACCCTTATTTCTGAGCCAGTGAAACCTGAGTGAGAGTCAATGCTGCTGAAGACTACCCCAAATTACCACAGCTCAAACTCCATTACATAATGCTCAAAGGGAATGATGCAACTTTGTTCGCCTTGTCCAAGCCATTTATTTTTTCTAGTGTGTTTTTCCATTGCAAACAAAGCTAAGAATATTATATTATTCACATGTGTCTCAATCTTACTTGGTGGCATCATAACATATCCAGATGTGGATATGATGGACAACAGAATGAACCACTGCTATTATAAGTGAACTGCAAAGACAAACACTTAATGCACCTCAATCCACTGCAGGGCTCCTGCAGTTTGGTCTCAGTCTTTGACCCTCTCACTGATGTTGTGGATAACCTCAAGTTGGTTGCTAGTTCCTCACTCGACCAACAAAAACACCATTTCATGTGATGTGCAATATAAGCCACAGACTCTACCGTCCATGCAACGCATCATCACCTCTCAGAAATGAGGGAGACTACAAGGAATGATTGAACTGCAAACAATTTCTGCCCCCACCTTAAAACTGCCACTAACACTTTCCTCTCCCCTTGTAAGTGAGTGAACTTCAGAGAGGGGCTGGTCTTAAAACATATTCTACCTAAATACAAAGGTAACACAAAGCACTTGTTGGACCAGCCTCTTCTGCAGCCACACAGTGACTAGCTTTGGGGAGAAGATTGGAGTGTGTGTACGTGTGTGTGCGCGTGTGGGAAATGGCATCAAACCAAATTAATCTGGAAGACCAGAAAACCTTTTTTTCTTTTCATCCAAATTTTCATCGATAGCTATTTATAAACAAACCAGTATGGTTTGTGAATATGTGGTAAATCATAGCACTTAGCAACAGAATCACAGCTAATACACCTTCAATGCCAACATTTTGAAGAAAGGAGAAGTGACCCTGGCAACAAAAAAGCAATTTACAGTGGCTTCTATACTTTTTTACTCAACTTGGATGTAAGGATTTTTTTATCTTTCATCTCACATGTCTGTGAGAACTTGAAGGATGTTTAACATAGTAGCAAAGTGAAGGGAAATGCAAAGAGTGAACTGACTCATCTGATGAGGAATGCCATGCTCTTTGTCAAGTAAATATCACTGTTACATCGCATTTTTCTCGAATCAACTCTCTTGCCTTGGTGTCTGGAAACTTTCCACTTAATCCTGCGGGGAGGCTTATTTTCTTGTCCTTTTTGTTTTCTCTCTAAGAAGAGGCCCTGCCAACTTCTGGTATATCATGGTCACTGAGTGCCTGTCTGCTGCAGAGTCCACTGCTCCGCTGCGGCCCTCATTCCTCTCCCTGCAGGCCCCTGTCTGACTGGCTTCATCCCATCTTCCCCTGGACCTCCAGGCCAAGAGCAGCTTACTACTACTACTGCGCCACCCTCCTCTTCCATTCTTGCTCACGTCTGCATTGATCACTTTAACCTGATGCTGAGGCACTTGATGTGTTTTAATTACTTATTTCATTTATCTGTGTACATTATTGTTGTAAAGTTGACTGACGCCGTTGCATTAGTCTGATGGTATATAGTCTAAAGATGAATGCTGTTTTAGCTTGATTTCCCAGGCCCCCGTCTGCTTTCCCAGCAGAACCAGTGTGTTCTTTAGAGGTACAGCTCATTTAACCCATACAGACACTGAAATCTTAGAAACAGGCTTTTGGTTCTTAAACGTTGTGCAGTGAAGGACAAGGTCTCCACTCCACAGTGTGAATGCACCTTCTTTATAGTGGGGTGGGTCACAGCCACAGCCTGGTGCTTTATGGTTTAACTCTGGGAGTGCTTAATTTCAACCACCTCAATTGAGAGCAGCCTTCCAGTTCTATGCAAAATCAAGGAGGGATTCAATCACAGCCATTCAGATTTCACAGCCATGTCCAATGTTCACTTATTTAACCTTTACTACCAGGCAGCTTCCCTTAAGCCTCAGAATCAAACGTGGGGGACAGTTATAAGACAACACTAAATTACCTGTTGGGGGCGCTGCTGGTTGGCAAACAGTCACTTTTGGAGGCTTGTGCCAACGGGCTTTTCCTCTCTGCACTTCCACTTGGCAGTATCCTAGTGAAGAAATAAGTGTATTTTGCGGCTGTAGGGGCATGCACAAAGCTCTGGCAGAAAGGCGTGAGGAGAAGAGACAGGACAAGCCAATGGTGCTGGTTTCTCACAGTCAGGGGATTGACACTTAAGTGGAGATACACGCTGCAGAAGTTGGGGCCAGCTGGTCCCTGTATGTCTGTGCACTGTTTATTGATCACATCGGGTACATCTTTCTAAAAACCAAAAACATATTTTTTCATCATCAAAGTTTTTGCAAAAATTGTTTTGTTTGTATTTTGTTAATTTTTCCGCTGTGCCCTCCAAAGCTAAGGCGTTTCCCTGTGAGCTCTCCCCATAGGGCCTATGGGGTGCTCTTTGGAGGGAATGCTGTAATCAGGGCGTATGGACCTGCAATATGAAGGTCATGACAGAATCATTTCAAAACCGCTGGCTTTGGGGTCAGACCTAAGCTATCAGCAGAAACAAGAACTTGTTAAGTTTGGTACCAAGTCTTAAATTTTGGGGACTGTCCCTCTTCCAGAGTCGTGCCAGACTCAACTAAACAATCACTATTGCCTGTTGCGTGTGTCTGTTCATAAATTTGCATTTACTCCACACTGGACTTGAATTGTTAAAATGAAGAGTGTTGGAAATCAAATGTTATTTCACTAGTCTCTTGGTTTCAAAAAGCATCTGAAACTCAAGTGCTCAAGTAATAGATGCTTATCAATCATTGATCAGACAAGGGTCGGGCTAGGAACATTTGAATAATTTCGCTAATTTAAAAAGGCCTAGGCTGAATATGCACATATAAGTTCATACACAGTGCACCACCATAGTTCATTGTGTATGGCTCTGTTTCCACTTAGCCGTTGCCCGGCCCCTGCCCTAGCCCTCCTCAAACTGTTTATCCTGATATTATGTTCCCCACAAAGTACTTCATAAACATATCAAAGTAATACAAAATAATGAAAGAAATACTTGAATCAAAAGAAGCGCCAATAATGTAATGTGAACACTTTTTGTAGTTGTTTTTTTTTTTTTTTTTTTTTGTCTCATTCATAAACTTCAGAGATTTTTAATAGTATCAGAGTGAATCCAATTTGAAATGCGAGTGTTACTGAAAACAAAGAGTCGATTTTTCATCTTGAGTGTTTGCACAACAAGACTGCGTGTACTGTAGGTCGTATGAATGTCTGTCAATGATCTGTGTGTGGGTAACTGCGGTCGAATCTCCGCAATGTGTTTAGTTTAATACAGTATACTTTTGTTGATTTGTTTTACTTCTTGCTTGTCAAATGTATATTCTGATGTTAATTGTTACTAGCCTCTAGCGTTGCACTGAGTGTCAGCCTTGCCCCTGATTCAGCTAAATGAACAACATGATACAAGTACTATGGGGAGGTGGGGACAGTTCATGTGTAAATGTTTACTCAAGGACTAAAATAAGTGTGTTTTACAAATGTTACATTTATCTACCTTAGTGGCTTTCATTGTGGAATAATCCAAGAAAGTGTGGATCATATTTGAGTATTGCACCATTTTCAGAGTAAAAACAAAACAAACAAAAAAAATCATATACTATGTAAAAATGCAGCAAAAAAAGTGTTTTGCAGACCAGTGGCCATAGTAAGGATAGAAGGACTTCATCTCTCCCAAATCTTAGCAGTGGAGAATGGAGGCCGACAGGAGACTGAGCCTGGGCTGTGATGGCTCTTTCATAGGTGCCTACTGTTTTGGTTTTTAGCTTTTGTTCTGTCACTTTTGTTCAACTGACTCATGTTCTTTGTTTTCCTGAAAGGCCACTGACGGTTTACGTAAATATATTTTTCCTGAGATGTAACACAAAACAAAGTCTAACGATGGGATTGTAAAAGTAAAAGGACAAATGCTTCCATTTAAAAAAACTTTACAAAATGAAGATGGTTGTATTGTTTTTCAAGCTCTGGGATTGAACAGTGTTGTTGTGTTCTGTTACAACTTTGTTCTGTGTTAATGTTAATTTCTAAAGCCTGTATATTTTATGTTTATTATATATTTTCCATTATACTATATGAAAACTGAAAAAATATATATTGCTCACTACCTTGCACACACAAAAAGTGGATCTTGTCTCAGGAAGGCCAGGGTTCCAGAGTACCAACTCCACGCCATTTTAATGTACATTTTTTATGATTAGTTTCAAAAGGTGGATTTTAAATTTAAGCACTGAAAGTTATGGATTTCTGAAGAAAAGCAAACTTTTTGTTTCTAAATCCGTAGCAGTTACATAATAACCAAATACTGGACTCTGATAAAATGTGCTTTATATATAAATCTATATATTAAAATTGCTTTAGGTTAAAAAGTTAATTTTGATTGTGAGAAAAAGACATGAATAACATGCAAAATGCTGTTTAAACCTTTTTTGTGTTTTCCAGAGGTCCCGTCCTGACTGAATCAGGAATATTGTGCATTACTCTTTCCTCTTCCTCTCCCCCAACGTGTATTATGAAAACAACTTAAGAATGAAAACAGACTTTTTGTGGAACATTGTTCGCACTTAGCTGGTTGTAAAGGATCATGAAACTATGCACAAGTGTAGGGGACAGGTCAGGAGAACTCTTATTTGGGCTACTTTCAGATGGCCCACTATTGCAGAGGTGAGGTTTTGTTTTGTTTTTTATGAAAGAGTGAGGGTTGGAGGGATCTCTGCCTCCTGGCTCCTCTCTCTGATCCGGATTGACCTTGCTCTACATCACCATGCTGTGTATTCCTAAAACCAATGAGCATCTCACTCTAGCACTGTGGGATTCTAGCCTGTCGCCCTCAAGGGTAATTTTCTCAGTTGTTTTTGTGGGGATATTAGAGGGTGGGCTATATGGGACTAGGGCTGCTTTTTTGCCTTTTGTTTTTGAAATAATAAGTAAAATGTCTGTACTGAGATTTAATGAAAAGTCAGTGGCTTGTAATGTTTTATTTTTCTCTGTATATCTTTCTCCTCATAGAATGTGATTGTTACGACATGCACCGAAACAAATGTTTTCATGAACTATGGAGCTTCTTTCAAATATTAATAAAATAGCATTTTTCTTGGCTGTTACATTGTTAAGCTTTTGATGTTTTATTTCCAGTGCCTGTTGTTTTAATCTTGCATCTTCAGCTGTCTAGGGCAGGCATAGTAGTTGTCCTGGGGCTGTCTGTGGTTTGGGTTGGCGTACACAGGAAACCGGGCTTCCTCCAGGTGTGAAGCCCTCTCAGGGATATTCTGGGACACAGTCTGTTCCTTCCTGTTCATTTCCACATAGATGGAAGAAGAGGGCTGAAGTGTTTGGTGTTGATTGGACTTGACCTGAATAGTTCAACACATAAATTTGTACTTTATAAATACTGGTAAGCACAGCATTATCCACAGAGGGTGCTTCTAGTACTAGTGTTTTGGTGTCTTAACACGTATAGTGAATAAAAGAGACAAAATGTCTCTTAAAAATAATTTTAAATGAAAAGTTTAGTATTCCCAAATCATAAATAGTTCTGTATAATATCTATTGTACCTCTCACCCTTACTGTTGTTTGAGTCAAACTTTTATATTGCTACAAAAAGCATCATCCTAAAATAATAAATACTCAAAATGTCAAGTATACTAAGGTCATACAATGGTCTAGCAAGCTGTTCCAAAAAGGAAAATACAGAATGAGGCAATATACTCACACAATGTGCTATGCCAAGCCCACAAATTATGAGTAGAATAAGCCCAGCTGCGGCAGATATGGTGAACAATACCGGTGGATAAACAGATGAGCATTGGCACAGCTTTTCTGTAAAATAAATAAGGAAATTTAAAAAACAGTAATTGAAGTGCTGCACAAACCCACCACACATAACGTTACCAAATCAGCAAAAACAATGCTTTTAAAAATCAAAATCAGGATCCACAAACCTGTTGATTCAACCAACAAGAAGATTTTTTGGTCATAGATGAAAAGCTTTGATGAGTTGTTCTCTGTCATCTCCCACACATACAGTCCAGTGTCACCTGTCACCAAGTGCTTTAAAGTTGCATTGACTTGACTTGAGTGGAAACCTCCCGTCAGCAACAGACGCTCCCTGTGTTTGGGGCTCACCCTGGGAGGGCCAGCTCGGCTCAGGGACAGCACGGTGCTCTGGCTGTGGGTGCTGCGATGGTACAAGTGCAGATGGGACAGGGTGCTCTGCTCAGTGATGGGACAGGATAGCTCCACAGACTGACTCTCACTCAAGCGCCAGAACACAACCTCTGCATGCGCTGAAAGACAAAACAGCCATTTATTTCAATAATCTATGACCTACTTCTTAAAGGGGCACTATGTACTTGAAACATGCTATTCTCCAGGGGATGGAAAAATGAAGCTATCTCCATGGAGACAAGCAGCATAAGTAACTTTTGGGCACCAAAAACTTCTTTAACTAGATAAATGAAAGACTGATAACTGTGGACCCTTCCAGGCAAAGCAAAACCAATTTTATGAGAAAATCAGGTGACAGACCCTCAACGCTTTTCTTTCTTTCTATACTTAATGTTCACGACCATATCTATTGTTTGGAGTATTTACGATACAAAACAAAGCAATACAATACTATTTTAACAAAGAAAGGACCTTTTTCAAATAGGCACTGAGCTTTGAATTTGTGGTATGAACATATACATTGATGGTTACATGATACTCAGATACGTATTTCACGCTATATAAAATTGCTGGGTTTCAGAGGACATCAGCTAAGATAAATATTGTTAAAATGCAATTTTTTGTTGTAATATGGAAAGTTTTTGGGTCTAATTAGAAGAAAAGAAAAGAAAAAAAATATTTTTACATGCCAAAATTCGGTGTAATTAATAGGAAAAACTTGCTCTTGCCGCCCATGGGAGTATGACATCATCACATTCTAGAATCTGAAAGCCCCCAATAAGTGAAACTCGTCATCAACATGGTTATAAGTACAAAGGTGACAGAAACGTAAATGTCTCTCTTTGCCCTTATATCGAGCCACAATCTGTTATTTTGACTTCTTAAATTACAAATGGATTGTATATGTTTTGTTCTCACACAACAAATATTTTTCAAAGCTAAAGACTGTATTCCACTCCAGTCCACTCTGACACTCCCTGTGACACTTCTGTATGAATTGGTCCTTCAGAGTTCTACAAAGAGCTACAGCCAGTTAACATAAGTGATTTCCTGGTTTGCAGATCTTAGATGACCGCCAGTCATCTAAGATCTGTTTCACCTACTGTAACCATAGAGATGTGTACTACCCTGTGTTAAACAGGTCATACAGCAGGTTACACATTTTTGACAAACTTACTTTGTTTAGATTGCAAAAGCCTTTCCAAAAATCCAATAATTATTTTCTTGATAGTTGTAGAATGTGGGAACCAGTCGGATTAATTGATGCTAAATAGTAGAGTAGAGTAGAGTAGAGTAGAGTAGAGTAGAGTAGAGTAGAGTAGAGTTAGAGTAGAGTAGAGTAGAGTAGAGTTAGAGTAGAGTAGAGTAGAGTAGAGTTAGAGTAGAGTAGAGTAGAGTAGAGTAGAGTAGAGTAGAGTAGAGTTAGAGTAGAGTAGAGTAGAGTAGAGTAGAGTTAGAGTAGAGTAGAGTAGAGTAGAGTAGAGTAGAGTAGAGTAGAGTAGAGTTAGAGTAGAGTAGAGTAGAGTTAGAGTAGAGTTAGATAGAGTTAGAGTAGAGTAGAGTAGAGTAGAGGAGAGGAGAGGAGAGGAGAAGAGAGTAGAGTAGAGTAGAGGTAGTAGATTAGAGTGGAGAGTAGAGTAGAGTAGAGTAGAGTAGAGGAGTGGAGAGGAGAGTAGAGTAGAGTAGAGTTAGAGTAGAGTAGAGTAGCGTAGAGTTAGAGTAGAGTTAGCATAGAGTTAGAGTAGAGTGAGAGAGTAGAGTAGAGTAGAGTAGAGTGGGAGTTAGAGTGAGAGTAGAGGTAGAGTAGAGTAGAGTTAGAGTAGGCAGAGGTTAGAGAGTAGAGTTAGAGTAGAGTTAGAGTAGAGTAGAGTAGAGTAGAGTAGAGTAGAGTAGAGTAGAGTAGAGTTAGAGTAGAGTAGAGTAGAGTAGAGTAGAGTTAGAGTAGAGTTAGAGTAGAGTAGAGTAGAGTAGAGTAGAGTAGAGTAGAGTAGAGTAGAGTAGAGTAGAGTTAGAGTAGAGTAGAGTAGAGTTAGAGTAGAGTAGAGTAGAGTTAGAGTAAGAGTAGAGTAGAGTAGAGTAGAGTAGAGTAGAGTAGAGTAGAGTTAGAGTAGAGTAGAGTAGAGTAGAGTAGAGTAGAGCTTGTAGAAACGCCCCAGGTTTAGGGATGCTCAGCACTCAGGGGTGATAAAATGTGTTCTTTGTTCTCTCTCGGTGGTTGCCAGGTACATGCTTCTTCTGGTATTGTTTGAGTCAAGTCCTGCTTTGTAGCCTTTGAGCATGGCCTCTTTGGTTTACCCCTCCTCAGTCCTTCCCATAGTTTAAACCAGGTTCTAATACTGTTTGAAAGGAATACTACCAAACCTATTCTGGGATAATATTCAGAGTAAAGTTTGAGAATCACTGCTCTAGAATCTTCTCTCTCTCTAACCTGGTTGAACTGAATGAATGTGTGAAATAATTGGTGTTATTGTCATCTGCCTAATGTTTTCACAATGCCATCAGTGTCTTGCCTGGATTTTATTACTTTGCCCTTGCCATTATCCCTTTTTGTGCTGTCAGCCAAGATATGGTAGGTTTAATGTGTATACTCATTCAAAGAAATCCAAAGCATGAGGGAGGGAGGATATTAACATAATATTATTGGGCTTGTACCATACAATGTTTGACTGTCAATTGCCTGTGTATAGCCAATCCAAGCTTATATTCTGTGTTTCTGTGACAGCCAGGTATAGACAGTACAATTTATGGGTTTCAGCTTCATGTTGTACGTGACATTTTGAGGATCTTTAATCATTTAAAAGATATAAGCTTTGTTTTGTGAATTGCTATGGTTGCCGTCCTAATTTGACACAATTCTGAAACCCCTAAATAATCGTTGAATCGTTTTTCCTATTTGGTCTAATCTAAGTCAACATGAACACTTTGGGGCCAAAAATGTAATAACTAAACTGGGTAATAAACTAAATAAACTAAACCAGAAGCGTGTTTTCGAGCGCGTCCTTCGTGTGCGCATCTCTGACCAATCAAAGCGAGAGAGGCGGGTCTTTCACTTGAATTACGCAGCGCTGTTGGCCGTCAGCGCGCATTGGTGGGGGAGGGGGGAGAGGTTTCGGCAAAGAGAGAGAGAGAGAGAGAGAGAGAGAGAGAGAGAGAGAGAGAGAGAGAGAGAGAGACAGAGACAGAGACAGAGACAGAGACAGAGACAGAGACAGACAGATGCGGAGGAGCGATCTCAAACGAACGTTTTAAATGTTTAGGCTGTTGAAAGTGGTACGGTACAGTACAACAAAACACGGAGTATTCGAGCGCAGATACTGCACTTTAACCTCCTCCCATGTAAATTAAAGACCTCTTCATTTTAGAGATAATAGAAATATTTAAATAGACTCGCCCCTGAAACTCCCAAAAAGTTTCAGTGGAATAAAAACAATAACAAAAATCACAAGGGCTTGGTCAACATTTTTAAATAATTTTACAGTTTTTAGTATTCATATTTAATATATGATGCACAGTAACTAACATTTCTAAATATTAGACAAGTTTAGGTCGACTCCGGACAGTTTATATGATCAATTTTCTTACCTTTACAGATTTGACTGAAGAAAATAATTCCAATCAGCGCCATTTCTTCACAGAAAGGCTTTATGCGATATTTCAGTTCAGACTCAGCCCTACCTATGCGTACCCCTCCTATTTCCTATTCATTCTGTTACGTTTCGTTCTTATGATTTAGTTTACTTTACCTCACAGCGGTGGGTAAAAAGCTCCAACTGTCACAGTCAAGTCACCCACCCACTTCTTCCTCTGCATAGAGTGAATTACTTATAATTCTTCTCTGTTGGAAATGGTTAAAGGTAACTGGAGTTTTTGAAGTCTATTTTTCTTCAGGTTCCAAACTATCTGTTCCCTACAATGTGTGAGTTGCAACGTTTGTTTGTGTTTTTTTTTTCTTTCTTTCTTTTCAAATATTTAAACACATTTTTAGTGACAATAATCAAATGTATTTAAGCCAATGTCACTTTATTCATACATTTGATAGGAACTTGTCTGAAAATGTGAACATTTGATCAAAATGAATCGTCCTTCCCAGCGTCTCAGTCACATCCACTGTCTCAGTCACTTCCAGTGTCTCAGTCACGTCCAGTGTCTCAGTCACTTCCAGTGTCTCAGTCATACGTCCAGTGTCTCATACGTCCAGTGTCTCAGTTACGTCCAGTGTCTCATACGTCCAGTGTCTCATACGTCCAGTGTCTCAGTTACGTCCAGTGTCTCATACGTCCAGTGTCTCAGTCACGTCCAGTGTCTCATACGTCCAGTGTCTCAGTCACATCCAGTGTCTCAGTCACATCCAGTGTCTCAGTCACATCCAGTGTCTCAGTCACTTCCAGTGTCTCAGTCACTTCCAGTGTCTCAGTCACATCCAGTGTCTCATACGTCCAGTGTCTCAGTTACGTCCAGTGTCTCATACGTCCAGTGTCTCAGTCACGTCCAGTGTCTCATACGTCCAGTGTCTCAGTCACGTCCAGTGTCTCATACGTCCAGTGTCTCATACGTCCAGTGTCTCAGTCACGTCCAGTGTCTCATACGTCCAGTGTCTCAGTCACGTCCACTGTCTCAGTCACGTCCAGTGTCTCAGTCATACGTCCAGTGTCTCAGTCATACGTCCAGTGTTTCAGTCACGTCCAGTGTCTCAGTCATACGTCCAGTGTCTCAGTCCCGTCCAGTGTCTCAGTCATACGTCCAGTGTCTCAGTCACGTCCAGTGTCTCAGTCACGTCCAGTGTCTCAATCACGTCCAGTGTCTCAGTCACGTCCAGTGTCTCAGTCATACGTCCAGTGTCTCATACGTCCAGTGTCTCAGTCATACGTCCAGTGTCTCAGTCATACGTCCAGTGTCTCAGTCACGTCCAGTGTCTCAGTCATACGTCCAGTGTCTCAGTCACGTCCAGTGTCTCAGTCACGTCCAGTGTCTCTGTCACGTCCAGTGTCTCAGTCATACGTCCAGTGTCTCAGTCACGTCCAGTGTCTCAGTCACGTCCAGTCTCTCAGTCATACGTCCAGTGTCTCAGTCATACGTCCAGTGTCTCAGTCATACTTCCAGTGTCTCAGTCACGTCCAGTGTCTCAGTCATACGCCCAGTGTCTCAGTCACGTCCAGTGTCTCAGTCATATGTCCAGTGTCTCAGTCATACGTCCAGTGTCTCAGTCATACGCCCAGTGTCTCAGTCATACGACCAGTGTCTCAGTCATACGCCCAGTGTCTCAGTCATAATCACAGTGTCTCAGACATAAGAACAGTGTCTCAGTCATACGCCCAGTGTCTCAGTCACGTCCGGTGTCTCAGTCATACGCCCAGTGTCTCAGTCATACGCCCAGTGTCTCAGCATCGTCCCAGTGTCTCAGTCATACGCCCAGTGTCTCAGTCACGCCCAGTGTCTCAGTCACGCCCAGTGTCTCTGTCACGCCCAGTGTCTCAGTCATACGCCCAGTGTCTCAGTCACGTCCAGGTTCTCAGTCACGTCCAGTGTCTCAGTCATACGTCCAGTGTCTCAGTCATACGTCCAGTGTCTCAGTCACGTCCAGTGTCTCAGTCATACGTCCAGTGTCTCAGTCACGTCCAGTGTCTCAGTCACGTCCAGTGTCTCAGTCATACGTCCAGTGTCTCAGTCATACGTCCAGTGTCTCAGTCATACGTCCAGTGTCTCAGTCACGTCCAGTGTCTCAGTCATACGTCCAGTGTCTCAGTCATACGCCCAGTGTCTCAGTCATACGTCCAGTGTCTCAGTCATACGTCCAGTGTCTCAGTCACGTCCAGTGTCTCAGTCATACGTCCAGTGTCTCAGTCATACGTCCAGTGTCTCAGTCACGTTCAGTGTCTCAGTCATACGTCCAGTGTCTCAGTCATACGCCCAGTGTTTCAGTCATACGTCCAGTGTCTCAGTCATACGTCCAGTGTCTCAGTCACGTCCAGTGTCTCAGTCACGTCCAGTGTCTCAGTCACGTCCAGTGTCTCAGTCACGTCCAGTGTCTCAGTCATACGTCCAGTGTCTCAGTCATACGTCCAGTGTCTCAGTCATACGTCCAGTGTCTCAGTCATACGTCCAGTGTCTCAGTCACACGTCCAGTGTCTCAGTCATACGTCCAGTGTCTCAGTCATACGTCCAGTGTCTCAGTCACGTCCAGTGTCTCAGTCATACGTCCAGTGTCTCAGTCACGTCCAGTGTCTCAGTCACGTCCAGTGTCTCTGTCACGTCCAGTGTCTCAGTCATACGTCCAGTGTCTCAGTCACGTCCAGTGTCTCAGTCACGTCCAGTGTCTCAGTCATACGTCCAGTGTCTCAGTCATACTTCCAGTGTCTCAGTCACGTCCAGTGTCTCAGTCATACGTCCAGTGTCTCAGTCACGTCCAGTGTCTCAGTCACGTCCAGTGTCTCAGTCATACGTCCAGTGTCTCAGTCACGTCCAGTGTCTCAGTCATACGTCCAGTGTCTCAGTCACGTCCAGTGTCTCAGTCATACGTCCAGTGTCTCAGTCATACGTCCAGTGTCTCAGTCATACGTCCAGTGTCTCAGTCATACGTCCAGTGTCTCAGTCACGTTCAGTGTCTCAGTCATACGTCCAGTGTCTCAGTCATACGTTCAGTGTCTCAGTCATACGTTCAGTGTCTCAGTCATACGTCCAGTGTCTCAGTGCGAGGGTCAATCAGTGTTAAAGTGGGAGCAGGTGTGCACGCGAACTACTTTAAACTGCGTCACAAGCCACGCACGCGCTTTGACCTCACTCTGTTCTCTGTTCAGAACAGACTATTTTAATATTATCTATGGGGACTTTATATGTTGTGGCTCTTTTTGGCGTTTTGTTGACTGGACTCAATGCTGTGCCACCTTCTGTTTTACCGTCAGACCAGAAAGTTCAGAGGCCCCCGCTAACAGGGGGCCACGGCAGCGCGCAGGGCCAACGGGAGGCGGCTGATGAAGAGCGGGTGCAGATCAACTCGGTGACCGTGAGCTGCCACCCGGACTCATTGGAGATCGTGATCAAGGCAGACTTGTTCGGAGTGGGCGCCTCAGTAAAGAGCAGTGATCTACGACTGGGAGTGAACAACGATGGACGCTGCAAAGCAATTTTGTCTTCAAATGATGAATACAGAATTACTGCTGGACTGTTGGACTGTGGCACCAAACACTGGGTAAATGAGACTTAAAGGGCCTGTACCTAATTTTATTTACTCTAGTTAAGATCATTTCTCTTTAAATAACTAATTGTTTGATAGAAGCAACTTCATGGAAAAGACACTGGGTTTGTAATGTATAACCTGTGCATAATTTATTAGGAAATATTAGTGTAGAAGTGCTTGTCAGGGTCACCTCTTTTCAGCCAATCGGTGTAATGTACACTATGAATCATTCTCAGGTTCAGAGTCCGTCACATCGTTAGCAAGGCCAATTGCCATTTTTAATGAAGGGGCAAACTACAATTGAAAGTAATGGTAAACTTCACTCTACTCTTCAAATTTTCCAGAACAACTGCCACAAATGAGCCAAAATAGCACACAACAATAAAATAAACACCAGAAACCGCTATGAAGCTCAGGCTCACGCATGGCTCAGGTCCATATTTGATTCTCCTGAAGTTATTTGGTTGTGTCATATGAAGTGCTCACATTTGTTAAATGAGAGAAGACCATTCACAGAAACCACCGTGAGGATTCAGGCTGTGGACTTCAGCACATGTAGCTGTTAGTTTGGCACTGTTTAGTTTGCGTACAAATGTCGGTGGACTAAATGGTCCCAAAGTGAAGAAATTGGTGTCAGTGATTTAAAACTGACTGCTATGATACATAAGAATTAACAACAGCATTTCAAATTATTTGTGATTTGCAGTGGGGATATACAGTAGTGTTTAGTCCAACGTTGGGAGCTAAAGAGACTTATTCTCGCTTTCGTGGCTCTTTTGTCACGCAGTAGCCATAAGTTCAACTTGAGATGGGGTCAAGGTGACTTTTAAAATGTACACTGCATCACACAGCGTTGGTTTTGCAGTCTTCAATTTTCAGTATTTGAGCATCTACTCCAGTCATGCCATGCTTTCCTATGGACTGCGGTCTAATGTTTTCCCCTTTGCCCGTAGTTGCAGAGCCAATTATGTGTCACACTAGTTATGATACCTGAATGTCCGAAACCAAGAATAGGAAAATAAAAGCTTGACACTATCCCAGACATGTAATACTATCCCAGACTGTAATACAGTTGTAAAACAACTGCATAAGACTATTCCAGACAGTCGTTTCTGAGTCCTGGCCCAATATTGAGTGAAGGGAAGAATTATGTGGACTGGGCTAACAGTTCAAACAAAAACATGTTTCTGTCCCATGGTTCAACATCAGGGACAGGCCCTTTAAGCCCAGAAAGATGTCATTAACTCTTATGTAATTTGAAAAAAGTTCTAATGGAAAGGGCATTATTTTTTTTATTTATTTATTTTTTTCCCCATCAAAATCCCAAATGTAAACTTTCTGTTTGACCTTATTGTATACAGATGACTGAAGAGTCTCTGGTCTACACAAACCTGCTCATCTACTCCCCTGAGCCCTCTGCTGGTGGTGTGATCCGGATGGAGGAGGCGGTTGTTCCAGTGGAGTGCCACTATGAAAGGTGCAGACATTTCTAAACTCACATTGGAACGTTCAACACTGAGTTGCTATATAATTTAGACAGGCACAAGATAAACTAGATGCTGTTGCAATAGCTGAAGCTATTGCGAGTGACTGCGCAATTGAATTTGTGTGATGTTGGTCTGATCCGGGATTCGAACCCACGATCTCCTTATTGGGAGGCAGAAGCTCTAGCCGCTCTGCTACCGTGCACCCACCAAAAACAGTTTAAACACCAAAGTTCCCTGTACTCAAGGAGAGGACCAACAGAAAGGCTCCCACTGTAAAAGATAGGGAAAAATTGCTCGGCAAATTATGAAAAAACTACAAAAGGTACATGTACCAAAAGTAATAGCAGACATTAGAAGACTAGGAACTATTGAAAAATGCAAAAAAATTTAAAAGAATTTAAAAACTGCGGCCTGTGAAACGTGCCGAAAAACCGGAAAATACAAGAACAAATAGTGACTGCCTATAGGCATAGGCAGTCACTCAATTACTCACAAATTATTCTTTTTGTTTACAGAAAATACAGTCTGACGAGCTCTGCTCTCTTGCCTAACTGGATTCCTTTTGTGTCTACAATGGCAGCTATGGACAAGTTGAACTTTGCACTGAAAATTATGACACGTGAGTGTGGTTCACATTGTGCCTATTAGAACTTGTACCTGGTCCTTATGGCTGTAATTCTGTGCAGCTGACTGGCTCTACAAAAGGAGCTCAAATGTGTTTTACTTCGGCGAGCCCATTAACATTGAGGCTTCAGTCAGACCTGGACACCACATGGGCCTCAGGGTGTTTCTTAGCTCTTGTGTGGCCACTATTACTCCAGATGAGTACTCCTCGCCTAGATATGTGTTCCTTGAAGATGGGTAAGCCATTAAAACAAGTTTGGCTTTAAAGACAAATGTCAAACTATTGCACATCCCCATACAGGTGCTTGCTTGACTCCCAAGTTCCTAATTCAAAGTCCCAGTTTTTGTCAAGAGTCAAAGATGAAAAGCTTTACATGGTAATAGATGCTTTTAGGTTTCATAATGAAAACAGGGAAGAGGTGAGTTTGAAGACTGATTCATTATTTAAAAATTTATTGAAAATAACTTTGAATTGTTGCTTTGGCAGCTTTACATCACCTGCCAGATGAGCGCTGTACCGGTGAATAATGCAGATTCGCCAAATAAAGCATGCACTTTCATTAATGGAAGGTATACACTTATTCCTATGACATCCTTAATCCATTATTACTGATCACGTAGTGCTTTTTTTCACATCAGAGGTCATAAAGGCAAATTAAATTTTCAACATCTGCTTTTCTGCTGGAATCCCTTGAAGAAAAGTGAAAATGATTTATTTTTATTATGTTTTAAGTGCTCAGTTTAATTTTTAGGTGGCGTTCGGCTGATGGTAATGACTACTTGTGTGGTTACTGTCAAGCCCAAAATGAAGAAGGCCACATCCCAGACAAACTGAGAAGTCAGTTCAGTCCTCGAGGGTTTGGAAGGTCAGCAAAAACTGAAACTCTCTGGAGAAATGGACTAAAAACTAATCAAGGCATGTTTTAAGGGTGTGGTAATGGTCATTTATGTGGTGTAAATTACTTGCCACAAGATGTCAGTGTGTAATCGGACTGACTGTGGTCTTTTAGAACTGGACAAAGACGGCACAGTTGGCCCACTTATGGTTCTCCCAGTTGAGGGGAAAACTGAGCCGAAATTAAATCCACCCATGTATGGAAGCACATGGCGAAGTGGAGTACCCCAAAATGCAGGTTATTTGAACAAAGAAATGTACTAACATTCATTATTCAATACTTAATTAGAAGTAAATGAATCCAACCAAGCTGGAATTTAGCATTTTTCTCTGATAATTTTTAATCCATGTGAATTTTTCTCAGTTGGAAAGGAGTTGGTCCCTGACGTGTCATCCAGCTCAGAGGAGGATACAGAGAATGTCCCAGAGCCTGAGGAGGATTTATCTCTAAATGTGACAGGTAGATAAGTTGTTTTTTTTTTTTTTTGTTTCTTTGTAATTTTTTTTTTTTTTTTTTGGTAACTTTTTTTTGTAGATGATGGTGGTGACAATGAAACTTCAGTGGTAGATGCAGAAAATGGCTTTGTGTTCAGTGAAAAGAAGGATCCACAATTCATACTCAAAGTCAAGGAAGTCCTGGAAAATGAAACCACAGCAAGCCCCAGTAATGTCAGCACAACTCCGTTGCCAAATGCAGATTTAACTACCTCATTGAATGATACAAGCTCTGACCTTTCAAAAGAACCAAAGAGATAATAAACATGCATTGATAACATTTTAAATGTGTTCTGTTTATTAGTATTTTATGTGTGTGTGTGTGTGTGTGTGTGTACATACTATTTTTCAACTAAGTTTTTGCTTCTGTTATATAGATTTTCTTGGCACAAACTCTAAATAAATTAAAACTAGATAGATGGCTGGATGAATTAATGTATACAGGTCATATCTGAATGTTGCAACTCTATTAATCTATGTAATTGCAGATATTTGTAAATGTACATCCTTGACTATCTTACATTTGTGCTTCATATTTTCTAAACTGCATGACTTTTTTTTTTTCTTTCAAAGAATGATTAAGAAAATAAAACCCGTTTCCAGACACAAAATAAACTGGTCATATTGGTCAATTAGGCATATAAAGTATCCACTTTTCATATTTTTATAATGGTAGCTAAATATTTTCCCTGCAAGTTTGTGAATAAAATATAAACATAAGATAATTATATAAGACGTAGAAACGTTTAAATAGGCCTAATCTATTTAAACGTTTCTACTCTATCTTCATTCACCACTGCGACGAGGCGACTGAATTGTAAACATTGAGAGGAACCAATTTACGTTTATGATTTTAGCCGGTAACTTTAGCGTGAACACAGTGGTAGCTACGCATGCGCGATGGCCTTTTGCCTCTTGAGTCCCATAAATATATGCTTGACTTGATCATAAACAGGGATACTGGTACGCTGATACACATTGCTGTGTTTGCGGTAGTCTCTACAGAATCTCTACCGAATCATGTTTTCATCTCAAACGTCGTCCTTCGTCCAGGATTCAATCGATGTGGAGGAGAGAGACGATTTTGACAATGAAGAAATTCCAGGATACAGTCAAAAAATCCAGCTAAACTGCTATTATGTCATCTACCTTTATCAGGGCACAAGGTGATGTATCAAACAGCGCAAGCGTATTCAACAAACGTCAGGTGTAGTGGTTCAATGTAGGTCGAACCAAGTTACTACAAAAGTAAAAGTATTTAGGTAGTATTTAGGTAGGTTTATTAAGTGCACAATGTAACTTTTGTGGTGGACGGTCCGCCACCTGCTTGTTTACATGAAGATGTTGTTGCTTTGCCAGGAATCTACAGTATGGCATTTATCTCATCTCTCAAAAACTTTGAAATTCATGTATTCTTTCTTTGAACGGACCTGTCAGTCTCCCCAGCAAAGCCTTTCATTTTATGGTTGACACGTTTTACTTTTACTTTCCTGAGAGCAAGTGTCTTTTCTAGTCCACCATAGTTTTAAGTGGACTGTATTTTTCCTTGCCGTTTGACATCTGCTGCCCCGGCACATTCATGATGTCAATGTTAATAAAAATTGCTTGAAAAATTAATAAATTGATTCTGTTGACAAGAAATCGTCCCTCGCCTAATTTAAAAGGCTTTTAACTGAAATTTGAAGTATTCTTTACATCTACTTAAAACATATTTTTCCTAGGACTGGGCGATATCGCTATAAAGCTCGATATTTTTTGCAATATCTCATTATTTCAGATGATTTTATAACAATGAATCAAGACTATGCTAAAATATCCCTGTAAATATCAAGCAAAAAATATGGAATGGAGCATAAAATCTCAAAAGGACAGAAATATCACTATAAACCCTTGTTTGGGAGATTACACTTGACGTCTCTTTTGAGATAATGTTTATGTTTATTTTATTTACAGACAATATACTTGATATTCGGTTTGTGCATATCGTCAAAACAATTGCAATATTATATCTATTTGTTATATTTGTTCCACATCTACTTTCCACTATAACCTATATTGAGAATAAATAGCATTTGTTTTATTATTGCATTATATTAGTATAATCAGGAAACATTTGGTTGATACTGAACTTGCTGAAAACGTTTAAGCGTCTTCAAAAACAGGGGATGAGTAAACTCTGAATTGTCTTAGATCTGAGACTTCTGGGGAAAATATGGCATGGAACCAGCGAAGAGCAGACTCTACAACAAGTCAGGATGACTTTAGGTAACAAGGCGTCATTGCCATGCCCTCCTCCGGCTTAGTGATCGTTTCTCTTTGACTTTCACTGTCTTCATCCATGAGCTGCAGTTGGAAATCAACATGTCATCATGGAATTAGTATTTTGTTTATGATTTTATCCTTATTTTTCATTGCTGTATGGCTGAATTGTATAGAAAAAAAACACTTTTTTCAGATCTTGCTTGCTGTGCTGTACACTTCTGTCTGTTCATGACTGTTTTAACTTGCAGTACTTGGCTGGTGGTCCTCTGTGTGTTGTGATGGATGTGGCTTTCAGTCATTGGCCGTCATCTCTCTCCATTGTCATAACTGATTTCATTATGCATCGATCTGTGTTATTTTGTTCTAAACCTCCTCTTCTCCTCAGTTTGACACTCATAGACAGTAGCCTGCCAGCAGAGGCTGAACCAGAGCTGAGAACCTACATTTCAAGGAGGCTGAGCAAAGGAGCTCTGCTTGGAGGGATGGGAAACATTGCCACAGTAGAGCTCAGGTAATAATGTACATTATGGTATAATTCAAACCACTTGGTTACAAGAAACATGTGATTTGCTATTATTATTGTTGTTAAATGAGATATTGATTTTTCTCCAGTATTCCTGAGCAGGCAGTGGGCTGCTACTGCTGCCTCCTGGAGCAGGAAAGGTCTCCTGAACAGCCCGATTCAGATGGCAACGGATACGTCATCTGCTTTATGGGTGGCTCTGAGAAGGGGCTCAACTTATATCCTTAAAACCACCAGCAGTAGTTTTGACTCTATGATAGAACTACACGTGTCAACCAAGCAATATGCAACAATTATGAACAATTCTTAATCATTACACAAACAAGCACTACCATCTTCCTTCACTAAATGTACGTTTCGATTAGAACTGGACAAATATGTCCAGGGCCTACACAGTAGTTTGCAAACTCCAGAGGTAAGCACATTAAAACCTCTCACACAATCCTTTGTTTTAGTTAGCATAACGTCTTGTTCCTTCTTTTTGGCAGCTGCACAATCTTGAGACAGAGGTGCAACCCTATCTGAGCCGCTGGTATGAAGAGTCTGTGATGCACATTCACCGTGTTGTGCAGCTGGTCCAAACTAACATAAGCTTCTTACTACATGCAGTAAGTTGTTTTGTCCTTATACACCTACACTTTACTTGATTTTGGTGAATTTTGTTGTTTTTGATACAGGCTTTGAGTCATACACCTGTAGAAGTGATAAATTCAGACGAGCGAACGAAGGCGGATGTGTCTAGGTGAAGCATCACCGTAAACTTCACACAGCTATTCCTTGCCATGACATTAAGCTGTCAATAAATGCGTATGTCCTCTTTATCAGGTTCATCAAAGCTGCCAGTTTACAGGGCTTATCCCAACAGGACACTACAGCAGCATCTTTATGTAAAGCCATGTCTGAGGACATACACACTGATCTCATCATAGACTGTGCAAACAGCCCGCCCACCTTGAGCAACACAGGTAACCGCTTCTTTATGATTGCAGAAAAACAAATGCAAATGCCAGTTTAATAAATGTTTTCCCTCTTTTAGTCAGCAATCGTTTCTGTGATGACTGGATTCAGGCGTTTCTAAATGCAACAGAGCGCTGTAACCCCTTCCTGCTCCGACAAATACTAGAAAACTTTAAATTAAAGGTACATGCAATGCCTCATTATTGTGCTGTAATATGACATTTAAAATATTGCGTTTGATATATATATCAATTCTAAAATTATGGTTAAAGGTTAAAATGAGATTTAAATATAGTATTAGCCTTTCTTTATAGTCAAAATTAAAAACTTAAATGTAAACCATAACGTTGTTGCCCACGTAATAATAGGGATATACAGATACTTGTTTAATAGCAGCCTTTATGTCTTTGCAACACTCAGGCCATCCAAGATATGAACAGCCTGAAGAGGTATGTGCGACAGGCAGAGATGAGTCACTACGCACTGTTCCGCTGCTGTCAGTTCCTGCAGAGCTGTGGGAATGGCGACGTGCTGCTGCAGAACGCCCGCGCCGAGCACAGTGACAGCACCGAGGCCTGCAGCATCATTAGTGTCCTGGAGGAGTTCATCAGAGAGGAGGCCCAGGCATAAACACCACAAGCCCAAAAATAATCCAAACCCAACTGGAGGAGCTAAGTGGACTTGTGGTTACCATACCATCAATATTTCAGTTTTACTATGTCAAAAATCTGTGTACAAAATGATCAACAGTGTTGTCTCCTATTCACAATTCCCTACAAATAATGTCTTCACCACTTTGGTGGTTATAGAAAAATTGTTATTAGATATGCATGCAACAGGCTGAGGCGCTACAAGATTTCACTAATCATTCCAACATTTGACCAGAATCCACATCTGTCCTGAACTTACAAATTGGGTTAAGAGAAGATAAGCGAACCTTTATACTTTTATCTGTCCCACAATAGGTAAATTTCAGTGTTGCAACACACAACTCAGGAAAAGCAGGTGAATAGAAACACTTAATTAAAAAAGATAAATAACTATTCCAATAGACTCACAGATCGGAAATAAAATAAGGCTACAACAATGGTATAAACAATAAACGGCTTTATTATTACTGTATATTTGCTGTTTATAACACTAGACCTATTTAAAAAAGTGCAATATATTGAAAATATTGCAGAGAGAGAATTTTAGCAGGACAGGAAACCCTTTTTTAGCCACAATAAGACACTTGAGTAGATAATTAGCATCAATAAAGAATAAGGAGAAAGTACCCTACTAGTGCAATTAAATTGTACAGCCCCCAAAAACATTGTTCATCTCTGATTAATTTAAGTCAAAGTAGCCCTAAATAACACTATTAATAAAACTACATGTTGATAGTTAATTAATTCCACTCTAATTCTTGTCACCACAGTCTTCAAAAACAAACGAAACAAAACAAACAAGTGTATTCAAGAAGTGCTTTTTGTCTTTTTCAGTTTTCAAAAATACCAAATATTACTAAATGTCACTGAACTGACCAACTTAAACAGATGTGTGAGAATAGATTTTTGCATGTCAGTGTAAATAGTGTCTTTTTTGTGTATTTAAGTGTATAATTTAATAGTTCTTATAATTATAGTGCACAAATCACTTTGATCCCTTTGTTACATCATCTCTGTCTTTCTCTTAAAATAACTACATAATACTACATAATATATAATATGGACTAAAAATGTGTTGTAATAAATGGATAAATTATTGTTATATATAAATATCCTTATATTATGTTTAAAAAGACAAGAATTATTTTTGTTTACACACATCATCCTCAAACTACCTTCATTTGACCAAGTCTAGAGAAAATGAAAATGTGAACATAAGCTATTTAAAATAATATATATTGTCACACGACTGTCTGTCTCTTTATAATTGGAATTCTAGTCCAAAGTTAAGCAGCAATAAAAGGGTTGTAAATGTGAACAAACGTGAAGTGTAAATGCAAACTGTGATGTCTGGTGTTCTGTGTATGGTTATAATGGATAATGGCTGCATGGTTGTGGTCTTGTGTAATATCCTTTTAATAAATATTGTCACCTGAAGACTTGTTTTTACATAAAGTGTAGAACCAGCGTAATTGTACAGTTTAAAATGTAATTAGTGACAATGTAATGTTCAATAGGCCTACTTGACAAAATGGAGAAGAACAAACGAGGCCCAGATTTACTAAAACAGGCGCTAAATTGCGAGATTAGCTCATGCACATTATTTATCGTTAGAAACTGTGCGTTATTAGTTTAGA
The DNA here is from genome assembly GCA_019453435.1 of Rhinogobius similis. Taxonomy (NCBI): domain Eukaryota; kingdom Metazoa; phylum Chordata; class Actinopteri; order Gobiiformes; family Gobiidae; genus Rhinogobius; species Rhinogobius similis. The sequence goes on from CM033631.1 coordinate 24,731,035, forward strand.
ATGTGCAAATGTGCGCGTGCTTTTGGGAGAACAACCACATACAAGAAGTTATAATGATTGATGACGATGACGAAGACGTTCACGTTCTCTAGCTTTGTAGTTAGGATAAATAAATTGATTTTGATGTTTCGCACATCATTTCTTATGAGATTGAAAGCCTCGGCCTGGGTCTGGGTCTAGGATCTGAGGACCGTCACAGCTGTCAATTCATTTGCGTGTAATGTCCATCCATGGTAATGTCACATCACTTCAGATAAGAAAGAGTAAACCTCAGCAGGTGTTTGTAAAACTTCATGTTACGTGAGTCCAGTGTTGCTTTGACCAGTGCTCTGCAGCTCATGTTGCAGCGTGGGCCGGACACTTTAGCCTCCAGAGTTGGACAAGTTTCGTTTCTATTTCACAGACTCCTGACACTTTCGTTTTACCCGATACCGACTTGATAAAACCTGCATTGTGCCGACTGCCTTTCACAATCCAGGAAGCCGCCACCACGAGCAGCCAACAAAATCAAGGTTTGCATTTTCTTTTGTAAAATTACAATATATGTTTGTTGTTGGAGAAAAAGGAGAAGAAAGACAAAGAGGTAATTTTCAGGAGTAGTTGACCAAGTGACCAAGTTAGACCACAGAGATCAAAGGCTGTTTTGTTTTGTTTTGAGGAAAAGGAATTGTAATTACTTGAATTTAATGGTCTAATTGTTTTCTATACTGGAATTCACCAAAAACTGCTTGTTTAACGCACCTATTATGAATCTTAATCTCTAAAACACAGGATATATAGCCTACTACTTACGAAATGTACTGTCTGAACTCTGACTCTCTGAGCCGCGCCCTGTGGCCGTGTGCCTCGTCCCCTTGGCCTCGTCGCTGTTAAGGGTTTATAAAGTTTAAAAGTGTTAGAAACAAGTGTTTTTGTTTATCCCCAGGTTTACTCCGGTCTCACTGGTGATTCCGTAGCATGAGCCTACCTGGTTTTTGGAAACTCTTGGCATTTTTTTCAAATGAAGGTTTCAGGTAAGTAATGGAGAACAAAATAGCCTTATTATTAATTTCCCCCCTTTTGTTAACAAATCTTACTTTAACAGGCACTCTTAATAAATAAATGGAGGAAAGTTCATCAATAGGTAAGTAAATCTTTGTGTGCGTGCGTGCGTGCGTGCCTGATAGCTGGATAAATTGTCTGGTAAATACCAGTGGGGAAACTGCACATGAACGTCTCCTCATCTAGTAATTTCTATTGGGAAACTGGAAAATACATTTGATGCCTGAGTTTCCAAGATGTAAATAACTTTTGACCTCTCACCATGGAGAACAGTAGCAAAAAAATAATATTTTGAAAATATGCGTTGTTTTTCCATTTGTTAGAAAGTTGTTTTGATGGATGCTGCAATAAATGGCATACACACGCTGAATGGCATCTCTGTTTCCACTTAGGAAACACCTCACTCTTTAAAAAATTGGTACTAGAACCATATAGAACATGTCTGATGTGATTGTCTAAATTGTCTAAATGTGTGTTGATGTATAATGACTGATAATGTCTGTGCTGTCATTTTGGCCAGGACTTCCTTGAAAAGTAGTCATATCAAATAAAGGCCATGCCGTGTCCTCTATTTTAATTGGCTATAAAATGACTGTGTGAGTCATTAAGTCTCTAAGAAGTTTTTGTTTATGGTTAAAAGCATAAATAATTTAATTGAAGAAAAAAATTTTAGAAGTTAAAAAACAATGGTACAATTTATTGTTTGAATTAAAAACAGGTAAAAATGAATTAAAAGAATCTGTATCTGTTCCACTGCTCCTGTTTTAAAAAGTGTGTGATGTCATCACGTTGTGAGTGAGGAGAGCTACACTAGGTGTGGGAGCGCACAGATTTCTACCTTTTGTTTGATGATTCATGTATGTTCATAAAAAGCAATCAGAATGGAATTACATCTCCTCATCCTTCAGCGGAAGAAAACTTTCATACACGTAGCTCTTTGTGGCTGATGAACACTTAAACTGGCCGCTACAATATAACTATATGTGAACTATATGTTCATATTTTTTCCTACTATAAAAAATAAAAATCATAGAACTTTTTGTGGGTTTTCCTTGAAGGAGGAATGCTAAATATTTAAACTGTTTTCTACCTGTGGCCCATTGAGGCAACTGTTTTGTGATTTTGGGTACTACAAAAATTAATTTAATTGAACTGAATTGAGAATTATGTCTGCTTGACACATACATACCAAATACTTTATATATTTATAATATACAGTATTTAACTATTATTGGTCGGCATATATACCAAAACACTCAAAGCACTTTAGATCAAGTACACTCACCCATTCATACCAGTGTTCGCAGACAGCAGGAGCAGGCGCGTTAACGGCCCCCTTGTATCCCCCCAATATCCCCACCTCTCTTTTGTTCACTAGTCCTAACACAATCAAAGATTACACAGACTTGCAAAACGCTATAAGGAAAATGCATTCAACATTTTTGGGTAGAGTATGGGGTTATATACTTTTTCATACATTTCACCAGTGCCATTATGTCAGTAAAATGGTTTTACTGCACACTAGTGGATTTTTGCACACTTACTGGCACTTAAAAGGCTAAAAATATGAATGTTTGATATTATGTATGTGTCAAGTAGAAGTTGTTCTATAACTTTAATGTATAGTGATATATGTAATATGAATGTATAGTGAATTTATGGCCATTTAAAGTCAAGGACACAAATATTCCAAATTGTATAAGGATTTGGTGTGTATGTGTCAAGCATAAGTAGTTCTATTATTTTTAGTTTTTAAAGTCAGAAAAAAAATTTGAATGTACACTGATTTTATAGCCTTTTAAAGTAGAGGAGAGAGCCACAAAATGGCTGAGATAGGGTTAGGGTTATTGTAAATTGTAAAGGAATTAACCACATTTTGGGAGTTTATCTGTTTTTAGTCATTCAAAGAAAAAAATCTGACACATTCACAGAAACGAGCTTTTGCAAAAAAAAAATTATATATATATATATATATACACACAAATATATATATTATATTATTATATTATATTTATTTTGTCAGCTTAAACTCCTTCATAGGAAACTTTTAGGTTGAACTGTTGTTCATTTTAGTCCAAAGGTTAGGCTTTAATCTAGCGGTTCAATTTACCCCACCTCTGGAGTAACTTGAGCCAAAGGACTTTTTTTTAATTGCCAATTCCTCCAAAACTATGAGTCTCAGAAGTTTCATTTATGTAAACGGTTAGAAAACATTCAAGAATGTATGTAGATTTTTTTGTTTTAATTTTAGTTTATTCAGATTTGTCTTTGTTTTGACAGAAAACCCCAAAGCGAAACGTGGCTCAATTTACCCCAGTCTCCCCCTAAGCCTTTTCCAACCCAACCCAATCTATTTCACAATGATGAGAAATGATTCTTTCCATAAAAAATCCTAAAATAAATCCTAAAACTTGTTACACCCACTGTGAAATACTGTACACTCAGAAATTGGGTATAATTACTTTCACTTGTTTGTCATTCATATTACAAACATAGGCTATTCTCTTGCGAAGAAAATTGCCAGCTACAGGTGCCATCTTCCAAGCAGCAATACAAAATGCAACAACACTGTGCCTCACTTTGTGTGTTACTTTTCACTTGACTCTAATTTTTTTCTGTCTAATATGTCATTTTGTGTAGGAAGGAAAAAGTTGTCCCTTGCCAAATGGACAGAAGATGATGTTATCTCCTGGTTAAGGCATGTAGGAATAAAAGAATGCTATATAAATAAACTTCAGGATGAGGAGGTCACTGGACCAGTCCTTGCCAGTCTACATAATGACTTTCTCCGAAAGAATATTGGAATGAAAAGTGGCCAAATTGAGCTTCTGCTTAGTAAAAGAGAACAGCTAAAAACTCTGCTGGAGGAAGAAAGAGATGATAACGATGAAAATGTACATAAAGAGTCCACTGCAAAAGGAAGACAGAACAAAATGCCCCTTGCCAAATGGACAGAAGATGATGTTATCTCCTGGTTAAGGCGTGTTGGAATAAAAGAATGCTATATAAATAAACTTCAGGATGAGGAGGTCACTGGACCAGTCCTTGCCAGTCTACGTGATGACTTTCTCAGAAAGAATATTGGAATGAAAAGTGGCCAAATTGAGCTTCTGCTTAGTGAAAGAGAACAGCTAAAAACTCTGCTGGAGGAAGAAAGAGATGATAACGATGAAAATGTACATAAAGAGTCCACTGCAAAACCAGTTTTGGTTTGTGACTCCCAAGCGCACGACAACATAAAACGTCAGCAAATGATTTCCAAACAGAGCCGTGAGGATGCAACTCCAACAGAAACACTGACTTGGAGTGAATACCGTAAATTTGACCAAGATGGAAAAGACTTCAGATACATCAAACATTGTCTACTTGAACCAGAGACAGGAAATGAAAATTTGTTGATGCCATGCCATGAATACAAATCACTCGAGATAGCACAGAAACTGGACTCAAAAAAATTACAAGTAAAAGTTGCGTCTGAGGTTTTGAGATTTGCCTGTGCTTGCATGAACATGAGAGCCAATGGAACTATTCATTTTGGTGTTATGGATAAAGTGAAAGGGCCTTACAAGCATGGGGAAATCATTGGAATAGATGTCCAAAATCGTGAAGACTTTGTGGATGCATTAGATTATATTGAAAAATGTTTCAGTAGATCAAGTGAACAATGTGACGCCAGAAAATGCATAAGAAACCCAAAGTTCATTGAAGTTATTGAAAAGAAAACAATGGTGAAAACATATGTGGTTGAGTATGATGTTGTCCCAAAAGCCAGTATTGTAAAAGGTAAATTTTACTCAGTTAGTGTCCCTAAATTTATTGAAAAAGATAAAAAAAATTAAGTTTGACACCATAACTCCTTATTGCAGAGTTGGGGCAAATACACCTCGAATTTCCCCAGATGATTTTGTTTCTTTTATTCAAAGTCTAATTGAGAAAGACCAGCAGAGAGAAGAGGCCGAGTCCACAAAACACCACACGACTGGTGAATATAGAGAGGATCAAAGAAGAAGGCTGTCAATCCTTTTATCGTCTGGAAGGAAACACATGGACAATTCTTTGTTCTACATCATTGTAACGAACAAGTTTCATACACAACACCTAGAACACATAACCTTTCTGGTCAACATGAACACCGTTTGTGTTTTTGACTTTGACCCTGACTCTTTAGAATCAGGTTTATGTGCTGCATTTAGAAAACAGAAAGCTGTGACTCCCCACTTTCTTAATGATTATTTAAATGAAGACCAATCTAATTTAACAGATTTTTATAACAAATTAGGCCTGTTTGTAAAGCCCAGCTGGATTTTCTGCAATGGCAGAAATGACTTTCATCAAAAAGAGGAACGCTGTGATGACAAAACTTGGATTAAGACAAGAAAAAGGAAATTGAAAAAAGCAGTGTCATTCATCTGTAACGAACTTTTGCCAAAGAAATCGTTCATTGTACTCTTTATGTTGATGTCCGATGTTGAACAACCACTTGTTCAGACTTTTTCTGAATTTTATGAGGAAATGAATGGACATGAATCTATTGTGATATTATCTGAGTCAAAGGAAAACTACAAAAAATGGTCAAGTCTGGCTCAGGTTTTTTGTGACATGGCTACACTTAATGAAATCAGCGTCACTGGAATGCCGCTCAGCCACATGGATGCCACTGTTCAAAGTATCCAGCTATCAAAAAATCAGACCATCAGGAGATTACCTGTGTCCAATGGCGGAGTGTGCTTTCTAAAATCAGCTGATGAAGCAATGCTTCATTCTTTAGAAATTATCAGTGTTGACCAGTGTGAAAACACAAATCTGGACATCATGGACAAAGATGAAATTAACAAAAGAGAGAAACATTTCTATCATGGCGGTAAGATTGACTGGATACACTTTTGGCTTTCTGACAAACACAAATGTGGAGATATCATTAAAAGAGATGCTTTCTTTGAAACAAAAAGTGTATTGGAGAAGACTATGCATAGTCCCGACTCCTTACGCCCAATTCAGAGTGTAAACATATGCCATCATCCTGGCAGTGGAGGAAGTACAGTGGCACGACAACTCCTCTGGAGCTGGAAGAATAAAGTGCGATGTGCAGTTGTAAAGCAATGTAAGGAAATCACTACTGTGTCTGAACATGCAGTGAAACTACGACAGCATGAGGAGAGAGACCAGAACAACTGTTTGCCTGTGCTCCTGCTCTTAGAAGATCAAAAAACAGATGATATAGATAATCTCAGACGGGAACTTAGAAATTCCATTACAACCAAAAACATAACTTTGTCTGCTCTGTGCTTCATTCTACTCATTTGCAACAGATCAAATGATCCAGAAAAGGCTTGTAGATTGTCACCATCTAGAACTGTTGCTGTCACCCATAAACTGTCAGAAAATGAAAAGCCAATGTTCTCCAAGAAACATAAAGAACTGGAGCTTCAGTTGGAATTGCCACACCCTGATTACATCCTTACATTTGTGCTGCTTAGTAAAGGGTTTGACAAAGGTTACATTGTTGATTTTGTCAGAAATACACTCGCTAAAATTGATAATTCTTTGACAGTCACTCACCTCATTAGATTTGTTGCTCTACTGAACAGCTATGTGGAAAATTCTCACCTGTCTGTGTCACATTGTGAGGCCTTTATGTGTCTCGCCTCTTACGTGAAAGGTCAGTACCATGCATTTGTAGAGGCACTCAGTGAGGAGGCTAAACTACTTTTTGTAGAGCTCAGAGAAAATACAACACAGTTATCATCCATACGTATTATCCATAAACTGGTGGCTGAAGAACTTTTGAATCAACTGTCCAACGACTGGCCACAAAGTGCTATTGCAAAGAAACTCATCACAGACAAATTACTGATCAATCACAGGTTTGGTAGGGATGAGTTTCTGAAGTTCATTAAAGCCCTAGTCATCAGACGAAATAAAAAGGGCAGAGGAGATCCTGAGGATACTGCTTTTTCACCTCTAATTGAGCACATCACAGAAAAAGATGGGCTTCCAAAAGCTATTGAGCTCATGACGGATGCTTATAATTCTCTAGGAAAAGATGGCATTGTGGCACAACAGCTTGCCCGTTTGCTTTACACTAACCATGGGTTTGAGGAGGCTCGTAAATGGGCTGAGGAAGCAAAGTCCTGTCTTCCACGTGATGCGTTTGTTCTTGACACATTGGGACAAGTTTACAAGCGATGGTTCTATCACTTGTTTGACAGTCTAGAAGAAGATCTGTCACCTGAGAGAGGTGTTGAAATTATAAGCACTGCGGTAAAAGCCATTTCTGCTTTCCGAGACTCTGAAAAGACACCCAATAAAGAGAATGTAAGTCTTAACAGTTCGTATTATGGGGAAGTGGACGTGGCCTGCAGGTTGTTGAAATTCCTATCTGAAGTTAATGTTTTTGCAAACCAAACGGGGAAATCACAGCTGATGGACTACCTACTAACAGACTACATCCCAGAAACAGTCAAAAAGCCCTGGCAGAAGTTTCATTCAGTTTTAAAGGGATTACAGAAGAGTTTGTCACATGCACTTGAACTAATTTCAGAAGATCTGTGTTACTTTCAAACAGACATTTGTGAGGAAGATGAGGAGCTTGATGCACGTGGTCCTGAACAATTATACAGGCCACGAGAGTGGCTCACTAGGAAAAGTAAAGTTTATGCTGAGTTTTTCTGCAATCAGTTGGATGACATCTCTTCCCAAAGTGAAAGTGCTATTGTTGGAGCTTCCCCTCAAAACTCCCAATTTCAAAGACAGATGATCACTTACAAACTTGGTGGTGGAAATGTGACGTCAATCGTGTCATTAATCTACAACAAAGACACAAAGGAATCTGGAGACAAACTGGAGAGAATATTTGACATGTATGATCCTTCATTGCTGAAAGACCTTGATCCAGAGGAAGTTGGACATTTTATCTTTTGCCAAATTGCTCTTAACTGTATAAAGCCAGGATCCACAAAGCTTATGTCTCTCAAACAACTTCAAGACCTTTTAAGGTACTGTTCAAAGAAAGGAAAGTATTGTGTATCAATAACTTATCACTACCTTGCCTCCCTACTCTTCTGGCCTGAAACAGACACAAAACTCAATCACGCCGATAGTAGTATGTTGTTAACAGCTATTGATGATCTCCAGCAATTCTCAGAGAAAAAAATGCAAAGAAAATGCAGAACTGTGGACCACTTTTACTTTGGAAAGGCTAAGGGCCTTAATAAGATAGTTCACAAAAGTGTGATTGATAAACAGACTGGAGGTCTTGGGAGAAAAGAAAAATGGTTGGGAGGAGAAGTTTGGAAAACGGCTGAAGTAACCCAGTTGTTGAAGCGTGTTGATGGATGGACTGAAAATGGAAGGTTATTTGTCAGTTGTGGAGACAAAAACATCAAGGTATCCCCCAGATATTCTGCCTCTCTGCCACTTGGTAATGAGAATGTAACGTTCTATTTGGGCTTCTCGTTTGCTGGAGTGGTTGCTTCAGACATTCAAGTTAAGGAGTAAAAGCTACAAGGTGATAATTAGCATGTTTTAAAGCTTAATGTTTTACTGCTGAACGCCCTCAGTAGCTAGTAGGAACATTGTCTGTCATTGGTGGTAAGCCTATAAGCATTTACATGGGTTATGTTCACATTCTGGAATTCCTTATCCACTTTCTGAGGCAGTTTGATTTAAATTGGTTTAAAGTCTATATGACAGGTTCTCATGTTTCTCTAATACTGACTTAGTTTGGTGGGAGGGCACCTGTGTTAAATATTTATCACAGTTTTACATCTGTGAAGTAGCAGTTTGTGAAGAAAATTTGAAAAAGAAAAGTTTAAAATGACAGGAAGTAGTGCTGAGTTCTAAAATGGAATATCCCTCCACCTGTCGTCAAAAAGCACATACAGTTGAAAACGGTCAACACTCAACTGAAACATCTTTCTGACAGTTTAAACGGTCATTCAACAAAATAAATTATCAGGTATTATAATTTGTCAAATCATAACTATTGTATGATTTATATGGATTTTGTCCCTTGTTTTCAAAATGGTTGCTAGGTAACAGTTGTGGCATTACCTCCACCTATGTCATATTTGCTGCCCATACCAACCAGGAAGTAATGTTATAAACTTCTCGAAAATAGTCAAACTGGAGACAAACACCAAAAATGCTTAGTAAAATCTAAAATATAATCATCTTCAGTACATTTTAGTGAATTGTGCTGTCAAACATGTCATATAGACTTCAAGTTTCTTTTCTGGACAAATTGCCACGACAGTAGGGATTCCAAAATGCAGTGATGTCAAGTGAACCCAACCTACTGAAGTAAGATAATTGCTTATCTATCTATGTTCAATAGACAACTAAGCTTCTTATTGGATAGTAAAAACATTTTAGGAAAAAATAGACATTTTTGTTTCAAAATAAAATTTGTGAAGATATAATGTATTGGTGGATTACTGTAATGTTAATAAAGTCCCAAAACACTTTTCTTCTCTCTTCTGTCTCTCCGTAACCACAGATATTTCTATTATTAACAGTAAATCTCTTTGAAATTCTGATCCGCAAATGAACCATGTCTTTATTTGTTTGGTTTTTAGCTCAACAAACTTGTATGACAAATCATAATAATATAATAATAATAATATTAATATAAAAAAACAAAGCCCCTCAGTATGGAGGGCTCCGTGTGCCAAAATGTATTAATTAAAAAGTAAAACTCATAGTTAATTATATGTCATTAATTCATTAAAAGTGTACACTGAATTAATTAAATATACAATTTAATAATTAAATATTCAATAATTTACTTAAATGCGTAATTAATGAAGTGTCATCAAATCATTTAAAGCAATATTTAAAGCTTAATCTTAACAAGTTGTTTTTAATTAATTCAAGATTTCATGAAGTTGTCCAACAAATTAAAACAATCTGTCAAACTCAGAAGGCGGGATTTACACCGCTCTGGTCGAGTCCATTTCTCTACAGAGGGGTGTATCATCATCTGTATGAATCATAGACCGTACGGTCTGGTATGAATGTACGAGGCCGAGAGAACTATATGACATGACAACCGCTCAGTCGGATACATGTGTCTGTTTGATCTGAAGAGACGCTGATGGTGGCAAATATCTACAGATGTTTTACGTGTTCCACATTAAGCTACTTCCGGTCACCGTTTTTAAACTGTAGGAACTGGATGGAAATGGCCACAGAAACATGTTTATATGTTATATACATTGTAAAAAATAGTCTGAAATTGGCTCGGCTACATAGAAAAACACCACCCCATGATAGAATAAGGCGTGTCGTGTGTTTATTTTTCATCTATAATCACTTTCTGAACGCAGCCCATCTCTCCCTCGCCTCTGACACTGACGCCGCACCTGTCGCACTTATTTCGATAAATGTAAAGAAAACAGGCATTTTTGAATGTAGCCCTTCACCACAAACAACTGCAGAGAGTGCGCTGTAAGACAACGACAATTATATGAGACTGTTTAGTCTGATTTAGCTCTTTGTAGCCCATTTTGAGTTAACTTTAATCAGATTTAGCCAGATTTCATCCACTTTTTCATAAAATGTCCACATTTCTTCCACACAAACATATGAATTTAAAGAGCTCCAACACCTCCTCGTGTTCTTCATCGTCAGATTCCAGTCTCCATCATTATTGATGATGGCTCTGCATCTGCACTGAACAAAGCACTACATTTGCCATTAACAGTAAACTTCACTAACCCCTATTTGTTCATAATATGTTATTTAAAACTCCACTTCAACGCCATTTACACTATATTTAAAAACACTTGACGTTATAATACAAGTTTGATTAACACATACAATTAGAAGCGATAACGTAAGACGCATGTTTAAAAAGGGAAAGGAAAGGAATACCTGCAATTCACAGCACGCTAATCATTACATTTTGTTCAGATTAATTAGCGAATAGTCGAATATTGAATTTAATTTCTACGTAGTTATAAATTATTATATATTTTTGACACATCCGGGCTCTAGTAGGGTCCTCTGGGTTAAGGTACAGGTCGTGGGCGCCTCCTGGTTAAAATCTGCGGAGTAGACGACTCTGGATTAAGGTCTGCAGCCAGCCTCTCCCTTTACTTGGATAAATCAAAGTAGGCCTACAGTAACAAAAATCCAGAAATGTAATTGAATAAAGACAAAAATGTTTTGAAGTCCAAATAATGCAGGCCATTATAGCTGTCACTATCTGGAGCTAATTTCATTAAATTATGAAAATTATATTCACCATGTTATTACTGCACTGCTTTATATTTTATTTTATGCTGAATTACAATGTACATGTTAATGCATCATATGGACATACACATAGACACAAGCATATAATTATCTTATTTTAATAAATACATATATACTGTATATATTGTGACAATATGTAACGTGCAATACTTGACAAAGGGAGAACACACTAAGTACAATACAGAATTGGATGCTTCCTGATTATATTTTCCAGTAGAGTCCATCCTCAGGGTCTGAAACCATAAAAGCAACCCCAGCAGAAAAGTTACATAATGCACCTTTAATACAAGCCCAACTCCCTCTGTAAAAGAAGACATATTGTGCGTTCCTTCTCTCTAATTTAGTATTAAACTCTAACATGCATAGATTATCATATTTTGTCAATTGCAACATCACAAATGAGTTGCCAGTACCTGAGGCCTTTCAGGCTGAAACTGTCTGATTTTTATTATTAATTTAAATAATCAAAGCAGTGAGCAAAATCGGGGTATGTGAACTCAACAACACTCAAATTTCAAAAGCAAGACAGGGCAGGATTGCTCAAACATGCATGAATCAAATGAAATGCAACTCTGAGTAAGAGAACGATGAGGAAACACTGTTATAACATATAAACAATGCGCCCTTGAAATGAATAATTTACACACAATTGTTTTATGGTCAAAACACATGGAAGTATTTACCTATGCGGTGATCTGGTAACTTCCTCAAAAGGGCACTCGGTACGTCATAGGGGCTTTCTGTGGACATAATGTATAAACAGGCATTGGTTGAGTAACTACATTTATTAACTTCCTCACCTTGGTCAGTGGGTCTTCTGTAAGACACTGGGAAGTCATACACCACTTTGTCCAGATATGTGGGAGGTTCAGCCCTCTGAAAATCTATTGTCAAAATAGTTACATATTTCAAATATATGATAAAAGATTAAACTAAATTAAATTTAAAAAACTTAAGAAAAGAGCACTTTATGTAGAAGTGGGGATTTAACTTACCATTTCGAGCAGGCAAAACATCATAGGCTCCTTCCAGTCTAATCTCTTCATTTGGCCTGTTGTTACGTGTAACTGTGGCGAAAACAAAAACAGTGGCAGTGTACTTTATATTAAACATGTACACATGTTCCTGCTCTGTTTTTTGCTACTTGCTTTGTCTCGTCAATTTTTTCCAACTTTTTTTACCTTTTCAACTCGGATTATCTGCCCGCCAACTGATCTTTGAAAATGAATGTGATCGATTGGACTCTGAGTGCATTGGATAAGATTTTCTCCCAACGAAAAGCTTCCCCGGGTGAGGCACGATGCCCCGACGGAACAGACATGGCTGGATTTGTACGGGATAATTGGTATAACACCTGGCAGATCCTATGCATCGAGCCCTTGCAGGTCGAAGATGTAGAAGATCTATTTATTTTTGGATTTATGATAGCGGGCTTTCTACTATTGGGGCTTGGAATCGCCTTTGTCTATCGGAATATCTGCCAGACAGGAGAATTTACCCAAAACCTGTCTGACAACAACAAAACAAAGTTTGTGGAACTGAGTGAAAGGATGTTAAGACTTGAGCAAAGACTGGACCTCGGACTGGCACAGCTCCTGGATCTGAATCGTAACATCTTGTCTCGGACCACGGAGGTGCTGAAAGCCGTTGGACAATTAGAGAGAGACGGTTAAAGACGGAGTAACTCAATGAAACAACGAATCGCTACTCGGAAAGACCAGAAATGATTGGTTTATTGATCTGTACAAATTCCTGATCTACAAATGTATTAAAATGTATTTTCTGCCCTCCCTCCCTTCGTTTTCCCCTTATCCCGGACCTTGAGAATGCAGGTGGCTGGAAGAAGAACCCGAGTCAGACCGACCTTGCAACATAAACATGAGATAACATTTTGCACACACCGCCCGCGCTCTTCCCTCTATCTTCTTGTTTGTGACCCTGCCCTATATCCACTGAAAAAATTCCATCACGTGACCACGTGTACCGTATTCACAATATCTGTTGTATACTGTGTATTAATGTTTGCTTGCTATACTGTTCTTGTTTTTCTTTTCTGAGAGTTTTGTAGGTGCTGGAAACGGCTGCTTCTTCTGGAATTTCCCCATTGTGGGACAATTAAAGGATCTCTCATTCTCATTCTCAAATGAATGTTAAAAATTTAAATTACTTTTACCTTCAGGCTCCTGAAAGTCTGAGTTTTGGTAGATTGGTTCATCTGAAGTGAGAAATATGGAGGCAGGCTCAGGAACTGGAGGGTCACAGGAGGCATAGATGGGTTCAACAAAACACTCGACGTCTGAATAAATGTTGGTGCATGAGTTCTGCTGTTTGCACTCTTCACGCCTGAAAAGAGGAGGACTTTGTGAATTAATTAAATAGTTGTATTTGAAGATAGGGTCACTAACTCGGTTAGCTCAACTTTAATTCAAATCTTAAGATATTTAATTCCAGAGATTTAACAAGTAAGTGGACCTAATATTTGATTTGTTCCTTTCTTTACATACTTGTGTATAGGTCCAAGGTCAGACTTTGAAAGACGCATGGCTTGCCACAGGTAATTGACCCATTCTTTTCGAAGAGCGGCTGAGTCTGCTGCCTATAGACAAACACATTTCTTTCTGTCATAGACTACACCTTTTTTCAAATGTGATATTGACGGAAACTTACAAGCATTTTTCTCTTTCCACTGGTCATGATAATTTCAAACATAAAGCGTTTACTGTCATCATTTTGGACCTCTCGTACTGATTGCATCTATAATAAATGCTATGTATTTATTTTCCATGAAACAGAAAAAAAACATTTGATGTACTTACACTTACTGTGTAAATGTAGTAGTGACCTCTAAGATGTGACTGTGAAGTAAGCCAAGTTCAAAACAAGTTAAAACATTTATGAAACATATACACTTAAATGCCAACTAGTACACTTACTGCACTTCCATGTCTCTGTGTGTAGAAAAACAAGGTGCTGTTTTGTAGTCTGAACCAATATGTTGCCCATTTTAATTTCTGTAAGATGCTCAGTAAAGTCAATCTACCACACACCAAAGGTAATTTAAAATATATGTAACATCTCAAATTACAGCTATATCAGTGTGTAAGCTTACCAAAGTATCTTTTCTCTTATGGAGGAAACTCTCAAAGGACAGACAATTATTCCCGTTCAGTGACATGTTGAATAGTGTAATCTACCTGTGAGTGGTGTCACTTCCCTCTCAAGTCAAAGCTGCATCCCTGGCCTCTTGTGCGCGTCTCACTTCTCTATTTTGTCCTTTCTACCTAAATGTATCATACTTTACACAAACATAACAGCACAGAACAAAACGTAGATGAATGCAATAGTTCAAGAGCAGAGCCATCAGTTTATTCTGTTTATTGTAAATTATATTATAATGACCTAAAAGACATGGTTTTGAAATCTATAAATTTAGTCTAATTATTGACATGTAATAAAATGCACTGATCAGGCCATTATGACATAACATGACCACTGACATCATTGAAAAACAATTTTCTTTTTAACTTAATAGCACCTGTTTTATGTTGTTTTGGGCAAGAGGCCATTTTTTGTCATTATTTGTTATTTTAAAGCATGCGAGCAGCAGCTAAACATCTCCAAAGCCGCCGCCCTTGTGGGTGCCAGAGGCTAAACTGTGGGCAAGTGGTCATCATGTTGTGCCTGATCAGTTAAAAACAAAGCTCTGTGGATAAAATCAAGAAAGCAAATCATATCATACAAAAATACATGAAAAAGTATATCCCTTTATTCATCTTCTGTGACGAAAACAGGCATTTGGACAACAAAGAAACCAAAATAATATTAATAAATTAATGAACACAAAAATAAACAGTGCTTGACACCCAGGAGGACCTTTCTGTCGTTAGACCCTCTGAGGAAGAGAAACTTTCTGACATCTACAGTCCAGGCCTATAACTGCTGAGTACATATTTATATACTGCATATACTATTAACATTGTGACGCCCCTTTGAGGTCACCTCTCTAAAGTTTTAGCTAATAACACTGAGGAAGAAACATCCTAATGGGTCAGGAGAATGTCAGCATGTACAAATAGATTTAAGGGCTCATGATATATCAAAAGTAATCAACCCTTTTCCCCATAAAGTCAAACAGGTTTCTATGCATTGTAATGTCTTTTTGCTCTGTTCAAGATGCATCAGAAAGAAAAGCACACGAGAAGAGTGCGGGTTGTCAGTCCTTTAGGATGGAGGCACAGGCCCAGAGGACGGGGAATGGCACGTCTCCTCACCGCTGTTTGATCAGCGCTCTGTACACGGCAAACCCCAGCACCGCAAACACTGTGGCACCAACGCTGGCCCGCAGCCAGAATGTGGAGTTCTTCAGGTCAGCTTGTGCCATGTGCCTAAGGAAACAAGAGACAAATTCGATTTTGTCCAAAAAACAAGTAAGATGAAGGTTTTGCTTTATGAAAAAATAATTGCTTGTTACAAATTATACAACATTGTGCAAGTCTAATAAACACAAGTGAAATTGGAAGCACAGGAGGTGGGGTCTAAAGAAGTGTATGAAAAGATTAAGGTGGGGGACTAGTGCTACTTAAATTTAGAAAATATATTTTTTTAATATAAAATTGCATTTAGTACATAATCAACAACTACAACAAACCAAAACATTAGGTCTGATATTCTGACAATGACAAATGCCACCACCACACATTTTCTCATCCTAATAAACAAACAGGCCTGTGGCTTCGAGTACAATACCACTAAAATGCCTGTTTTTACCTGCATCAGTTGGCAAGAGGCTCCTTTTAGATGGACCAATAGTGTTGTAGAAGTTTTAAACCTGCTGCCTCCGCCTCCACCAGCCCGCCCCTTATACACATGCATCCGCTATGTACACACAAGCGTTCGTGCTGAAGCATAGCGCCACAAAACAAAGAGCAAGATTTGTTTTCAATGTTGCTGCCCTCACTTCAATACACACAATTCACCCAGTTCCACCAAGCATTTACTTCCAACTACCCATATATAAAGAACGAACAGCTTCAATGCAACCACAGCTCAAAGAATAACACTGCAAACTGACAAAACACACTTTAAAAATGTAAATTGCCTTCAATTTACGGTAAATGAATACCCAATTTGTCCATGAGCATAGACAGCCTTTATTGGCATGTCAGCATCCTTCCAAGCCAGGCCTCTTTTGTTATAAGGCACCAATAAGTAAACAAACTACAAAACAAGGCATTATTAGTAGCAAAAGACAAACTTATTAATTATCACCAATACAACAGTTAGTGAATAAATGTGATTCCACCAACAAATATCAACTCAAGACTCATACAACCACAGGACACCAGTCTGTCTGTAAAGCAACCCCGACCCAAAGTATATTTAACAAACCTTGACCAAGCTCTTAAAAGTGGCATTTGACCTGCTTGTTATTCATGTTATAGCCACTAGATGGAGCCATGTTATGTCTATAGGACGCGAGTGGAGCCGTGTGAGTGTACTATCATTAGTAGAAAGTAGCAACATGCAAAAAGAAGAGGAAGAGAGGCAGCCAGATACACGTGTACGGATACCTAGATTAACAATATGAGACAAGACAGAAAAAACAACAGGATCAAATCTCCATGGTGATTGAAGACAAAGAACAAAATCAAAACACAAACTGGGTTATATTATCAATAATCCAAATGTAGACCCACATTAAGTTACATTTGTACTCCAGTTGGTTCAACATTTAGCTGTAAAATGAGACGTGGCCTTGAAAGGTGCCCTGTGTAACTTTTCTGGAAGTGGCTCTGCGTCTGTTTTTCCTGGAATGTTTCACTGTGTGGCAATAAACCTTATCTTTCCCCATGGAGAAAAGAAGGTGACTCCATTGGGTAAGATCAGTGGAGAGGCGAGCCTGCTCACAGTAAGAAATCATGTAATATGCTGCAATAAAAACACCTAATTGTAGTAATTGTAGCCATACTTTGGAGTATTCCAGTCAAAGCAATAACATTTCCATGGAGAAAAACAGGTAGGGCTGCATCCATCAGAAAAGTTCCATACTGCACTTTGATAAAATCAGAATTGATCACAGGGTTTCTAAAGCGTACACAAACTATTTAGACAGTATCTAAATTTTTTTAGTCTATTTCCAATTAAAATATACAAATTTTCAAGCCAGTAAAAGGATAGTCTGTACCAAAGTAACACATTTACGTACATAATTCTGATTTCTGACTTTAAGACCCGACAGAAATCCTAGTTCGAGCCAACACATTGATTTTAGTGAATGTTATGCAATCAGACTCATAATTTTCATTGCATAATGAGAAAAATAGAAATACTAAAATTTCTCATGCAAATATTAATCACAGGACATAAATCACTGCAAGGCGTAAGTGAGAAATTATCTAAAAGCATTTGAATGTTATGTAGTCTTCTCTGTCCAATTGTCAGCTTTAACAAAAGCACTTGAAGCCATGCAACGCTCCATACTGTTACCTCCCCATAAGTAGCCTAGGTGCTATCTGGTACAGCGCAGAGCCACATTGCAGTGTCAAAGAGTACAGAGAGAGGGAGGCCTGGCTGGAGCTGAGGTAAAGACCAAGACAACAATATCATCAAAGTAAATCCCATTAAACTATGAACTACAACACAGTGCCCTGCCCTGCATTGAGGAGCCCTGTAAACCAGGCAAAGGAAAGAGGAGGACCACTACCAGAGTCACCACAGTTAAACAGAGCCGGGACAACTAGAGCTCTAAGGCAGCTTCACACGACCAAAAGGGAGAGCACAGAAGAGAGGGAAGCGTCTATGTTACAACTACAGCTTGTTCTGTGCATGAACCTGTTCAACACGACCCTGCGCAGTTGGGCCTTAATATTGCGCAGCAGCTCCAACTTGAGGAGGTTGTGACACAGGCAAAAGGTGCACCTGTTGCACGCACAAGAGCAGCGGAGACGGGCGTGGCTGCGGAGAAACAGACAACTGCATTCATCTCGATTACAGATAACTATCACACAGCTAACACTCCAATAGGAGTTTAAAGTAGAACCAATCTTCCCCCCAATTAGATACACTCTGGCCTTGTTTATTTGTTATTTGCTTGATTTTGTATTCTTTTGTTTCTAAACATAAAATGTACCTTTACTTTTGTCCTTTTTTAAACGCTACAACTGTAATTTAACAGGAAATTGTTCTGACCAATCAGTGTATTAGTTTTGTAGCCCTCAGATACTGCTGATAATGACATTGGATATCACTTTCTATGTATACACTTTCAGTGATAAATGACATCAGATCAAAATGCTGAGGTTATTAAGTAATTCTAAAATTAATGAATCAAAAATGAAGCAATACTTTTGAATTTCCAGTGTAGAAATGTCAGTTAATTTTCTTTTCTATTATAAAAGATGGAAAAAATACAATTTACTTCACAAAAACTATACGCCGTTTTAAAATATCAGTAAGTAACATGAAAAACAATTGTGGGGGTCAACATTTCTGTCAGTATTTGTTCTAATAAAAACCCAAAAATCTGGATTTTTCTTTGATCAAAAATGCAATGTCCATCATAATCTCCATACACATAAAAACATTTATAATATAATATTAAATGTGTTTAATTCCAGCTTCTGATACCATTCACGTGTATCTGAGTGATTTTCATTTGCAAAAACTATCTTGATCTTTCATATTTTGTGATATTCTGAAGTTAATCCCACTTGAAATCCCTCCACTGAAATCACATCATATTCATTTCCACTTTTGTTTTTGTTTACCAGGGCATATGCAGGGATCCCAAAGTCAATTTTGAAACCTTTTTATGGCCTTTTCAAGACCTTTATGGAAATCTTAAAGACACATCTAGCAATTTTTGGAACTACAAACACACCCCATATTTACATTACTAGTAGATATTTTATAAATTATTTTAGTTTACTGAAATTTTAAATAAATGGTATACAATATCAATAGCATATTTGACGGCGTGATCTTCTTTACAATTTCAACTAAAAGTGAATCTACAAAACATGTAGAAATGTACCAAAAAGGATGATCACAACTCTTACTAGGGCTGTAGTCAACTAAAAAAATTCTCTCCACGTATCTGACACAAACTCCATTCAAAAGAGTACAACTGTACAGGGGTTCATGCAAAAACAACGATTTATACAGAAAAGTACTGATAAAGAGTGTATTTATATGTTAGATACATACATTAGATTAACTCATTCTCAGATTAAGTGATAACTCGATCTCTTCTCCTTTTTGCTGTTGTAACATATAAATCCTTTAAAATCTAAATAAATTAATGCTATTAATCCAAATAAAAGAATTACTATTGGACCAGCATTTGAGGTCGTCAATCTCTAGTTAAGAACAGGCAAATTTGCATTGCCCCATTTCGGAAGAAGCATAAGCTGCAGCTCCAGAGAGTCACGTCCTCTTTGAGTCTGTGCGTAACCTCAGTACCTTCCCTTATCAACAGAATCCCATCACATTTTGTGTGTGATAATACAATAATATACAGCGGAGGGAGAAATTATGGACTGTTGAGATTATTTTAAAATCTGAAACTTTATTCGGGAATGATTCAAGACTTTTAATAGTATTAAAAAGTCTTCACACAATTTTATAAGGCTTTAATTTGATCAAAATGTATTTATGACATTTTAAGACTTTTTAAAACCCTGCAAATACTCTGATTATAAACTTAAAGGGTAAATAGGAAGGTGCCATGATGTTGGGGTTAATACTTACGGATACATGGCCATAGTGGTCAGTCTTGTGTAGATCTCTTTACTGGGTGCTTCGGTTGCGTTGCATGTGAATGGCTGGGGCGGGTGGAGCTTATGTTTGCGGCAGAAGTCATGCGGAGACAGACTGTAGTGCTGCCGAACTTCATGCAGATCAGACTTGGCAGCGATAAAAACACAGGGTGTCTTGCTATCTATAAAATATTGCTGTAGAAAACAAATTGTGATAACATAAATATAATAACTGACATGGACAAATTGGATATAACGAGATAAGTAAAACATATCTACATACCTTGTAGACTTTGGCAGCATATTCAAAAGAGCGAGGGTTATTGACGTCGTAAACCAGGCAAACAACATCACAGGCCAAATCAGCCTCCGAAAGGAAGTCAAAATCTGGCATCACCTCATGGAGCTTGTGGGCACATTATTTGAATAAAAGTAAGCAAAGATAAATTATCCAATGAGCACCGTTTATGTTAGTATTTCATGGGTACAAGCCAAATCAAATATTATCATTAATTATACAAAGATATGTTTTGTCACCAAAATTAGATTTTAAATAAATTAAAGGTAATGACAATTTGTAAACCACATTTCACAAAATGTCACAGAGAACCTAAACTGTCAAAAACTAAAACACAACCTCCCATGAATAAGAGTTGGATTTACATTTTTAACCTAACTAAAAGTCAATACTTTATTAAAAAATAATAGCATTTCAGCAGTTCAAAACTTTAGGCAGGCAATCATAATTTAAACAGTCTTTACCAGTAAGTATTTCTCCTGACCGTACACGTATGTTGTGCTGATTGCGTAGAAGGACTTGTGGTCTTCTCTAATACGCCTCTGTCGCTGTGGACAAAAAAAGAATCATTGTCAAATACCCACAATAAACCACATATTAACAAGTAGCCTAATGTAATGTATTTCAACCTGAAGATTCCTGCCCAGAAAGGCCTGAAGAAAGCCGCTCTTGCCACTGCCTCTCGCTCCCAACACATTGCAACGGAAAACACTACGCTGGGTCTGTTTCTTTTGCAGGTCAATACTCTTGTTACGAGTTACTACAAGAAAAGAAAGTTAAAGGTCAATCAAACTTTCTTACTTGCTTTAAGAATAGCCCAATATGTTTCCTCACTTGTGATGGCGGCTGCCTGAGACTCCTGTTCATAGATGATGGAGTATCCCAGGTAGCCCAGATATTCCAGACTGCGCTGTACATCTAAATATGTTGTGAGCCTATAAATAAAATATATTACACAGTAAGCATAGACATATGGAAATAATGTTGCAGATATGAAGCTAAAACGCTGGGGTGTTTATTTTTAGCGAGTACATGTAGACACTCACGTCCACTGGGAGAGGTATCCCTGGTATGTGATCCACCCTTGATCGTTAGTGCCTACTGTGTTGTTGACGTCAGGACCCCAAGGCATGTAAGGGAAGACTTTGAATAGGTCCTTCACCTCTTCTGGAGACAACGCACAATCTCTGTCCTGCAACAATATGCAATGTGAATGAGGAGAAGCACACAACATGGCTTTGTTTGCACTGAAGAGAACTTTGGTCAAATTAAATTATATTTTTGTTTTATTGCACGATAAATACAAAAAACAGAACACCTAAACAGGGGATATTCTAGTTCTGAAATTCAGCTGTTAAACAGTGAACCACTGTCAGGGGTGACAGTTAGCTCACGGCTGCGAGCTAGCATGTTTACATGCATGTGCCTCATGTGAGTTCATCAACATGCAGACACTGTTCCGACGAAATAAACAAATCAAACACATTTCTGAGCTGAATGAATTGTTACTTACTTTGTCATGTTTGTCAAAAACACTTTGAAGGAAGAGGTAGGCATTGTGGTTGAGCTCAGTGGTGCAATCTGGAGGGATCTTTAAACTGGAATGAGCAAAGACAGGACGATTATAATAATAATATATAATAGTGTATCATATAATTGAACTTCACCATTAAACAAAATAATGTTAATTTCCCAAACTCACATTGGAAAGAGGTACTCCTGTGTCAGCTCCAGGTCATCGTCATATCCAAACCTCCTCAGAACAGTCCAAGTGGTCTCATGGCGTCCCCTCTGGATGAAGAGTGTGTGAAGGAACAGGAATCCTGCAGTAATACAAGCAACATCAAGGTAAATTTATACTCACAATAGTAGAAATGGTCGAATAAAATGTACCAATAAAATTTAACCTTTAAGTGTGAGTCCATTGTCCTTGACCCCATCATTCATGTTCCTCCTAACCACGTTCTTCACGTCCTCCAGAGCCTGAGGTGCCAGTGGTGTATTGAAACATGTCCTCTTTAAAAAGAGCAACATGCAAAGATTTGATTCAGAGAAAGTTTGCACCATGTTTTAACCTGCTTTACTAAACCAGTTTTGTAATGGTCTATGTATAATAACCGTCATCTGAGTTTGGTATGTAAAGCTACAAATGTGAACGTTACCTGGAAGAAATTGAGTTCATTGTCGTTTAAAATGCCATCATTGTCTAAGTCAGAGACTTTGAAGATTCTGGTTAAGGCTTTGATGCAAGAAGGCTTCAGCTGAAAAATAAACATGCCATGAGCATGTTTTTTTCTACCATGCAACTGGCTTCTTGCTTGATCTTTTCAATAGCTCACCTCTTTCTCCTCTGGGCAGTAAAGGGGCCCTGTTGGGTGAAGCACTGCTTTCTGGGCGTAATAAAACAGCTCAGAGATGTTCTTCAGGTTTTTGGCTGAGCACTGAAAAAAAAAAGCTTATATTACATATTATTAAAAAGTTATGCAGTATGAGATAATGTGATTGTGACAGTATTTTATTTATACCAAAATGTACAGATATACATGTAGACCCAATACTAGATAATTTAGTATTCCATTCAAATATTCCCACTCTCAAAGCCAGAGCTCATGTCATTAGCGTGTGTGTGCCTGCCTTCACGTCTCTCTCGCGCCCCTCTTTTAACCTCGTAATGAATCCAGATCAGGACAGTATGAGACGCTCTCATGTGACAAACAGTGACTGAGCCCAGTTTCCTCTGCCCCGTCTGGCCTGAAACTCACTCTGTCAGCACACTGCGGCTCAGGGTGCTCAGCCCATGGCGGCGTAATATAAATCTTTTAATGAGGCAGAGTGTAAGTGAAGTCAGGAGCTGGACTGGAGCCTAAGAGCAGCAGTTCAAACAAGCAAATAATAATAAGTCTCAGCCACAACAACAGTTAAACTTTTGACTTTAAATACACAATGAAATATGAATGCAAATTATACTACAACAATTCTGTATTTTATTGTATGTATGTATATTTATTTTTATTTTTTTTAAGGTTTTGTAATAGACTTCCAGGATTACTCACAAATTCAAATTCGGCTGATCATGACTTGCCAAGCAATTTGCGAAAGGTAATTTTACTTTTGCAGCATGTGCTCAGCTAACGACAAAATTTTAATGTATAATCTGCCAAAACATTAAAATTAGTAGTTCATACCGAGAAATTTTACCAATTTAGTTCATACTTAAGTCTAGATTGCAAATCTAGTCACAATAATCTGAAATGAAAATTCACAATTACATATTTTTCTTAAATGACTCACTGTTCAGTCATTGAGGACTCATTAACCACAGCAGACAGTACAACAGAGAGAGGCATGACCATAAGTTACTACTACTGC
Organism: Rhinogobius similis; assembly: GCA_019453435.1. Lineage (NCBI taxonomy): Eukaryota > Metazoa > Chordata > Actinopteri > Gobiiformes > Gobiidae > Rhinogobius > Rhinogobius similis. The sequence continues at coordinate 24,754,756 of CM033631.1, forward strand.
TGTACAGGATTCAGAACAATGTTTCCACAGTAATTAAATCACGCATTAGTAATAAATGTGTGGTTTATATCCCTTACCTCCACACAAGTCTCAATATCCTGATACTGGTTCATGATTGGCAGGATAGTCTCCATGCTGCTGTGTTCAACCAAATCAGACTTGTTCCCGACAAGGATCAGTGGTACTCTGTGTACAAGTGTATTTGATGTTACATTGCACTTTTGAAAAAATGACATCAAAATAAGAAAATATTGAGCTCACCTGCTGTCTTTGTCTGTTCTGTCATTTATGAGCGGAATCCAGTGACTTGTTACCTACAGCAAGAGATCACAGTCAACAACACAGAGCAAGTAACAGTCCATTTGATTAACTTGAGTATATTTAGTTTAGTTTGTCACCTTTTCTATAGACTTCTTATTGTTGACAGAGTAAACTATGCATATTACATTTGCCTATGAAGAGAAGACACTTGTGTTAGCTTTAGGAATCATACAAAATTAGTACATGCATGAAAAGTTCCAACCTTTGAGATCTCTTGATAGAGCTGCTCCTCTGACTGTTCAGCCTCTGCACAAGAAGAAAAGGATTTATCAGAAATTAAACAAATGCATATTATTAAAAATGAAATAAAGTGAATGATCCCTGTCTTTTACCTGAATAATCAACGATGTGAGTGGGCACACGCTCAGGGGTGACATCTGCTGGGATGGTGATCTCCTCAGCCCGCAGAGGAACCTAGAGAAGACATAAAAGGATAATCACACCAGCATGTGCTTTAGACACAACACTCTCTGGTTAAATCATATTTACTGACAAGAAGAGCTGAGCAATATTGAAAAAAATTAATATCTCAATAATTGTTTGGGAAGTATCTTGATAATGACAGTCAGACAATATTATAACAAAAACAGAAAAAACATGTCTTGAAACTTATTAGGTTTAATTATCAGACAAATGTGAAATGTCACCACATTATTGAAAAGAGCAGAAGAGCATGATATATTATACTTTTATATGAAACAATATAACTTTTAAGACTTTTTATTTTTAATCAGCTTTTTGAAGCCTTTTACTATAAATGCTATACTCAATATTCCAATGTTGCGCATCTTCAAAACAACGTTAACAATATTATCTAAACGTCGCTATATCGCGCACTTCTATAGACAAATAACAGCTACAATGTGTTTATACGTGTTTATACAAACCTCATCAGGGAACTCTTCACTGACCAGAGACATAATCAGTGACGTCTTGCCCACTTTGGCTGTAAGGACATATTAAACAGTTTAGTTCACATACTTCATGGAACTGAAAAGTCATCATCTGGGTAGTTCAGCAGTGACTGATGACTGAGGAACAAATCCAAACTCTTTATCCAGCCTTGCAGCCATAAACCTGGCCTTCAGCTATAACACACTGGCATTCTCAAAAAGACAAGGTACTCCTCATAGCATTTGGCACATCAACACAACCAAGGCCCATGACTGAACATGTAGGCCAATCTGCATAGTCTGGAATAAAAATAGATCTAACAGGACATGAGCCTCTAATAACAACTGACACCTTCAGAAGATGATGATAGGAAAAGAAACATTAATATAAGATGTATTTCAGCCACATTATCATACAATGACCACAATAAGCAATATACATTTATAGATGGATAATTTTACAAAGACACACTTCCAATGCCATAACTGTTATAACACTAAATTTAATGACTCACAAGCTGTGGCATTGGAAGTTTGGAGACATTTGATTCAAATTGATCCTGTTCAGGACTTTCAGATTACAGTTATAAGCAAAATTTTGAGGACTTGTGCCCATTCAAAACATTAAACTATGTTTTAAATTGTTTATTGTCCTCATTTTAATCACTCTGAAACCAATGGAAGGGGTTGTTCTTTTGTTAATCATAATTGGACATGGTCAAATCTAGCAAATATGACTTTTTACCTAGTGAAAGTATCACTAAAATATCACTGTGTAAACAGCTAACGCGGTTAATGGACAGGACTTGTGGAAAAAGGGGCATAAAACAAGACAGAGCTCAATTTAAGAATATTACCGTGCAGCATTTGTACTACAGTGTCAATATAATTATCAGTCCCTCTGTTAGCTGTAGCACTAGCTCCCACACGGCGCACCAGCTAATAACAGAGTATTAATTTTACCATTATCAACACATAAACTACTTACGTTCCCCCACGAGTAGTATCCTCACGTCCTTCCTCATGTTGGTGTTGTCACTGCAGAAAGGACAAGGTTTATTCGTTCATGTAGTCCTCCTTTCCACTAGAGCCAGGCCTGCGCACTGCTGTCAAACTCTGCGCGCCTTTGTAGGACAAAACGGACGGAGCGTACGTGCCCTTCTTTTCAGTCTTTCACACCTCCGCTCAGTTCAGCCCGTTGGATTCTTACTAAAGGTTAACATTTATATGCAATACACAGCCCCAAACGCTATAGTTTCGTGTAAGAAGACGTATTTCTGTTATCAGCGCGTACATAGCATCTTCCGCAGTTGTTTCATGGGCATGCTTGACATAACCGGCTACTACAGCAAGCCTGTAGAGACAAACTTCAACTTACATTTTGAAACGCATTCATTTGCTACCCTCTGCCGACTATTCATGGAAATGGCCGAGTTAGATGTCCTTACATTTTATTACAATTTTCACAAGGAATGGTTGATACGTTTTCAGTCATTTTTATTACCATAATGTTGCAGTGTGTTGGTGTTGCTGGTCCACATGCAAATTGGAGAAGGTCCATTTTAGCAGTGGTGGACCGAGGAATTTGGGGGCCCCAAGGCGAAATTAAGTAGAGGCCTTTCTTCATCAAGTGTGATTTTCTATAACTTTTAAGATGTGTCTCTTGAATTATTATAGAAAGGAAGCTTTTGTTTTGCTTTAACATGTGGCGACAGGTTCATCAATTTGGAGTGATAAGTGAACAATTGGAAAATTCGAATTCATATGTGCAAAAGCATGTTCTAAACAGCTTTAAACAGGGCGGTTTGGAGGACCTTCCCCAGAAAAAAATATTTAAGAATCATTTCTTGTGTGTTGGCACATTTGACACATGTTCAGATGATTTAAATACATTATATTCATTTGTAATTTTATATTGTTATGTTTTATTTACTATTAAGATTAATTTAGACAATTTTGTTAGTCTTTTTCTTGCTTAAAAGTACACTGCACTACTTTACTGTGATATTGAGAGAATATTAACAGTTTCAGAGTCTTGTGTCTATAATAATCGGGGGGCATCTTATTGGGAGCCCACTCAGTTTGGGGGCCCAAGGCAATTGTTGCCTGTTACCTAATGGTAAGTCTGCCTCAGCATGTTAAAGGTACACTATGCAACTTTTTGGTGCGGCTCGTCTCAGAATCAGAAGAAAAGTTTCATTGCCATTGTTCACAAACTTGGCATGTACTTCTGCGATATGGTGCAACATAAAAATAATGACCAATAATAATAAAGTATAGCCTAAAACTTACAGGTTTACATAATAATAATAATAACAATAATAATAATAATAATGAAGGCGTCACCTGCTTGTCTGATATCTTCTTGTCTAATTTACACCCCCCCCCAAAACAAATAACTTTTCATGAACCGTCTTGCACTACTCAAGATGGGGAATAGTTTGCACAAAGAAGGACAGCAGATTTGAAGTGACTTAGTTCATTTTTTGTTGTTGATGTTAGCTTCAGCTGGAAAAGAAGAAATAAAGTATAGTGTTAAAAAGCATAATACAGAAAATTTGGAGCACGCACGCACGCACATACACACATGTATGTATGTATGTATGTATGTATGTATGTATGTATGTATGTGTGTATATATAAATCAGTGCCACTGTGTCATAATGCTTACTAGTATAGTCCTGAGGTGCCATGGGCCTAAGCTGCACTTGTCGCAGAGCAGACAGCCACTCCTTCTGCTCCTTCTCCTCCTCGCACATAAAAACATACTGTCGTTCAGGCGTGTCCACCATCAAACCACACTTCCACTTGTTTCCTCGAGCAAATTTAGGGGCACATTCTTTCACATGGTAGTTGTTTGCCTCTGTGCCAATGAAAATGGCCCTAAGCTCCTCAGCATCCTTTAAAGATAATAAAGCCACAAATGAGGTATAAATTCAATACTACTTCAAAACTAAAATAGAAGTATTTTCCCTCACCAATGGGCTTTTGTAGTATAGTAACTTCCTATTTTGAGAGTCCAAAACAAACCATCTTTTTTTAAATGTTTCCTTTTGCTGTTGTGTGGTCATACATATACAAGAAAGATATATTACTATATTTTGATGTAAAAAAAACAATTAAATAAATTGTAAATAATTGTAAATAGAGCCAGATAAATCAGATATAGCTTACCAGTGGTCCAGTTTTTTCCATAAAGCCTTCTTTGAGATAGTTCCTGGTGATCATTGGTATCAACTGACATAAAAGAGAGAGAGAAAAAACATACATTGCCGTTGTACACTACAATTGTTTAATAAATTAAAAAAAAAGGTAATACTTGTACAACAAAAGTTGGTTCACTGTGTATCAAAAGTAAAAATCCAAAACGTCACAGGTGCCATTGAAAACGAGTCTGCCCATCTGCACCACCGATCCCCCACACACCACGTTCACAGACGAGATCATTGCTCACAGATACAGTCTGATGTCCCCTTGTGTTGATTACAAGCATTTTACCTCGTCATCACTTCCAGTGGGGTATGTTGTCTTCAGATAGGCATAACGGGCAGCTCGAATACAGTTGAACCACATCACTATGTCCTACAAAAGAGCAGATCCTCAACATGTGTTTGTCTGGTTATTTTGTAATCGAATGCAGTGGCACCTCTGATTTCTCGTGGTACACAAAGAGATTCCTTGTGCGGTTTTCGATCTGGTATGTGAGCTGTAGTCCGTGTGAATGTCCAATCTTCTTTGGCTGGAATGTAGCATTCAAGTCTTTTATGGGGATCACAGCCTTGGGCTCTTTGAACTCCTGAATTAATTATATTAGAAAAACAAAGTAAGAAACTTTCAGAACAACAGATACACTAAATGTACTAAACTAAAACAATAATTGTTTTAGCTGCTTAGTATAGGATTGGTTCTAAATAGCCCATTTATTTTTCAAGGAAGCTATATTTCTAAAGCCATCACTTCCTTGTTTGATTTTGTGCTTAATTAAACCTTCTGCAAAAATAGGCCACTTTAAATTTAACGGGTGTTATACTGGGTATAAAAGTGAACACATTTTGACTTAGGAATTATTTTATTTTTAAAAGTGTGGGGGAAAGTGACAGTTAAGAGTATTAGGTGAACATTTTCCCTTAAATTTCCCTTTGATTGCAATTTTTTATTCTTTCTTAATCAATAATCATTTTCTTTCACAACAGAAATAAACTTTTGGGCAAAGATTCCCAACCCAGAGTTTACTGGCTGTCCTTATAACTCACGTTGTCTTTGTTGTAGTATGTCAAAGTGAATTCCTTTTCAGACAACACAAATTTTCTCTGGTTAAACTGTGATCCCTCTTTTTCCTTCTTCCACAACAGCCCTTCATAAAAACCTGTGGAAATATACATAAGTAAATCACAGACTGCATCTTGGTTTTTGATTGCCACTTCGTGACAGAGAACCTGTTTTTCTTGTTCAATCCTGCATAACTTGGGACAGTTTCGCTCATACCACTGGTGATGCATACAACACAACTATGAACGGGCTGTTTGCTCATAAGAGACTTTACCTGTGGTGTAGGAGGGCGGAGGGTACTTGGTTTCTCCAGTAAACTCCAACCGTTCATATTTAGCACGAATCCACTGCTCTCTAAGCACACTGAGAGAATGGGAGTCAAGGGGCAACTGTCAAAACTGTCACACAAGGTTTTGTTATTCACGTCAAACTCACGTGCACTCGTATGGATGGGGACGATAGTAATAACATGGAACTGCCTTCTCATACACCTCACTAGCCTTGCCATTACCCTTCGATTTCATGAACTGTAAGAACAAAACAAAATATGCCTTGTGTGATCATAGCGGCATCAACACACACACGTCAGTACTACAGTCCTTACAACTGAATGTCAGCTTTCATTTTTTTGTGTTGATCCAACTTTAAATTTAGAGTTTAGTTACGGACTTATAAGGCCTAATTTGCTTAAAAGGGGGCAGTTATCAGCGATTACCTCCACAAGACTGCCTTCCCACAAGTCCAGTTTAATGGACTTTACTTTGCTTGTGAGATTTCGATGGATCCCAGAGCAGTTGAGACACACAAACACACCCAGCTTATAGGATGCCCAGCCTGGATCTGAGGATGAGCAAATGAATTGTTGCATTGAAACATACAGCACATGTATGCATACAGCACAAGTAAAATATTTGTTTAAATATATCATATAGCTTATCCTCAATATACATGAATAATGAAAAGTTAAGATATCCTCGTGAGTTGTGCATTTGGGACTCTATGGATCCGACACGGCACAGAGGGCTTACCCGGCGCGCCACAGTCCGCGCACACGCTGTTGTCCGGCCGCTTCACCAGCTCCAGTAAAATGTTCTTGTTTCGTTCATGACCAGCCATTTCGCAAACAATAATGTTGATTTCCAAACTGTCTATAGAAGCTGCTGAACATGGCAGAGTTGTCACATAACCAAGAGTCGACGCGCTGCGCTCGTGTAAGAACAGGAAGGTGAAGAGAAAGACGAACACCACGGAAGCAGCGGCGCGCGGCTCACGGCGCGTTGGAAGAGTGTGTTCATGACTAACGTTTTACTATAATACAAGCACTGCTGCCAATGTTTACTGAAGTAAAACGTACACATGATCAATTCTTTTCAGGGTATGACTTTTTGACGCAATTTTAGTAGTTTTTAATTAGTATTTCATACAAACTTGGTAATGAAATTGTGTAAACTTGAGTTGTTCTAAACCACCACCTGCATATGTGCTGAGCTCTGCAGAACAGGAGATGCAGGGCTACCATGTGTTACCACAGGCTGCCATGGCCTGAACACAGACACGGGCAAAGCCTCAGTCTTAATTCTGTTCGATCTGAGTGCTGCTTTTGACACTAACTATCATAGTTGGGATTCTCTTACAGAGACTAGAGGGCTGGGTGAGCATCACTGGCACCACACTAAATTGGTTGAAGTCCTTCCTGGAAGACAGGGTCAGGGAGTACTTTGTTGAGATTGGTAACTGTGTCTCAGACCACATGGGCTTGACCTATGGGGCACCCCAAGGGTCAATCCTGGGACGCCTTTCATTCAACCTCCAATTGCTGCCGTTAGGTCAGTTAATATGTAACACTAATGTGTCTCATTAAAACTCTGCAGACGACACTCAGATCTATGTCTCACTGACAGCAGGTGAATATGGACCAGTGGATTCACTCTGTCACTGCATCCAACAGATCAGTGTGTGGATGCAAAACAACTATCTCCAGTTGAACTCAGACAAGACTGAAATCCTCACCCTTGGCCCACAGAAACAAAAAATAAAGTGTCAGCAGTCACCTCCAGTCTCTCGCGCTAAAACCTACAAATCAAGTTAGAAATCTGGGGGTAATAATGGACTCAGACTTGAACTTTGACAGCCACATCAAATCAATAACATCAACAGCCTTTTATCATCTAAGAAACATTGCCAAAATCAAAGGTATAGTATCTAAACCAGACTTGGAGAGACTTATCCATGCATTTGTCTCCAGTAGGTTAAACTACTGTAACGGCCTGCTCACTGGCCTCTCCAAACGAGCTGTAAAACAGCTGCAGTACATCCAGAACGCTGCTGCTCAGGTCCTGACTAGAACCTGGAAGTACCATCACATTAGTTTGTGCCCAGGTCTCTGCACTGGCTTCCTGTGGCTCAGAGAATAAACTTTAAAGCAGCTCTGCTTGTGTTCAAGTCTCTCCATGGCCAAGCACCAAAGTACATCTCTGACATGTTAGCGCCATATGAACCATCTCGCTCTCTGAGGACCTCAGGGACAGGCCTCCTGCTGGTGCCAGTCAAGACTAAAATCTTTACAGTTTTATGCAGCTAAAATCTAGAAGTCTTCCTGAAGATGTTACAGGCCTCCACTCTAACAATCCAAGCTAAAACCTTTCTGTTTAGATTTTATCAGCACAGTTCTCTTTTAAAGTTTTTTTAAAATAAGGATTTTGTATGTCTTAAGCTTATTTTAATGCAAATGTATTATATTGTGTAAAGCATTTTGAATTGCCTTGCCACAACTGTGGATTGGGACTCACATTATATTCAGTAAGAATCTACACAAAAAAGTACAATTTAAGTAAAAATAAATCTACAGTACTATTACAGTACAGTTCATCTATCTATATCTACTCTCTCTCTCTCTCTGTGTCTCCCTCTATGTAATATATATATATATATATATATATATATATATATTTTTTTTTTTTTTTTTTTTTTTTTTAGCACAGATCACAATGTACGACAGCATATTCTAGTGGTGAACTTTATTTAGCCACACAAAACTCATACAAATGTGTATATAAAATTGTTAAAAAAAATTACCAAGATGAGCACAGTGAAATTGTAGAATGAAGCCTATAAAGAAGCAGCAATTTAATTGCTTTTGCAATGAAAACTAACCCTAAGTGTATAACAAAATGAAAAATGGGAAGTATGTAGCCTTTACAAAATCACACAAATCTATTTTAGAAATGCTATTGTCATACAAATTATTTATAGTTTAGAGTTGCTTGTGAAAGCAGTCTCTACTTTGATTAAAAATGCTCTGCAAAGGCAAAACAATCTGGTAAGGAATTAGTATTACACACAAAAAATGTACAAAAATATACACAACTTAAAATAGAATATTTATATTAGGTTGAAGTAATCAATTCAGTAATTCAGAGCTGCATTATCAAATCCTATACAAACTTTTTACCACCTCTTATTTGTACAACTGCTCAGACAAAAGAAATGCATCGAGGGGCACTGTAGTTCAGGGGAAATCCTCTGCAAGGTGTTTTAGAGTAGACTTTTGAAGACCCAAGTGGATTGCGTCCAGATAATGCAAGAACCTAAAAAATGAAAAAGGTTAAAATAACAGACCTTGGAATAATTCTGATTCTTTAATTTGAAAATGTGTACCTTCTTTTGACTTTGCCTTGTTCTTTGAGTTGCTCAGATCTGCAGATGGTCCGCAGTGTTGGTAGATAATCCTGAGCCACTTCTGGCCTGTTCCCCATAGAACCAAACACTCCTTTCAGACAAAGTTCATCCCTTACATCTTTCCTTTGCTGGACAACCCTGAATAAAGAAAATTACACACGTGACTAAAAATCAAAACAACTACAGTTAATGTCTTGTGTGTCTGGTGACATACTTTGGAGGACAAAGACCATTCTGTGTAAAGGTGTAGCTTTTATCATGAGAGGCTACAGGAAGTGTGAGTTGAGCCGCTGTTTCGTCTTTTAGTGCTCCATCCAACTGTTGAACGTTGTGCCAGGCGTTGTTGACTGCTACACTGCACTTGTTAAAACTGAGACTCTCCACTTGTGCATAGATCTCTAAAGCGAACTCCTCCATCTGCAAATGTCTCCTCTCCGACTCTATCCTAGCCTCATCTGTCAAACCATCTTTCAACACTGCAGCATTGGACGTTTTGTTTAGATTAGTGTCTTCACTGCTCAAGAAGTCCATAAATGACATATCATCCAAAAAGTCAGCTAAAGATTTAAGACACTGTGAAACGGGAACACTTTTTAATTGTTCCTTGCAACTTAGAGGCTTTCTCATAAACTTCAGTGGTTTCAAACTGGCATCCTCATTTCCTTGAGCAGCATTTTTCTGCTTTAGGGATAGAAATTCATCTTCGGAGTCCGAGTCTGACTGCAAAGTTCCTTCTTCAGGCAGACCGTGTTTCCTCCTATTCTTTTTCATCCTGCTGGAGACTTTAATCGGACTGGCTTCATCTGAGAAATCCTCTTCATTGCGCCTGGGTCTGGCGTGTGATGGGAGTTTATGAGGTTGCTGATTTGACATGGCAAGTATTGTGGTTGGCAGAGGCAGTAATGTCTCCATGTTAGAGTAGAGGAGGTCCACTCCTTGTCGTCTGCTCATGGTCACTACATTTGAGAAATCTGCCTCTTGTCTCTGCTGACACAAAACAATAAATGAGAAAATTGCACTAAATACAAATCATCTTTTAAATTAAATATTAGTGGGATACCTTGAGAAGTTTCCAGATATTTTGCTGGGGTGGAATATTAAGCAGGCCCAGCATACTTTCAGTGCATCCAGTCTCACAGATCGGGAGTGGGTCCGAATCCTTCATCTCAGAATCTGGCTTTTGTGGCAGCTCCTCTGCAATGTAAAAACATTTAAATCCATAATGGGGAAAGCTATTACTTGTACATTAGCTGGGAGACCTGATTCTGTGTTCAAATTATGGAGGAAAAGGATTGAGATGTCAATTATATCCACCCAAGTGTGGTGTGCTTTTTGGAGTTTCACGAAAGATTTGGCATTAAGGGAAAAAAATAATCAAAATTAAACTAATCAGATGCTTCATGAAGAAATATCCAAACAATCTGATAACCAAAATTTGCTCAGTTGAAGAATGTGTAGAATTTATAATGAATATGATGTCTGCAACGTCTGAAAATTCATATGGTAGAGACAGGAAAAAGATTTGTCATTAGAATTATCCAAAGAAGACTGGAGGGTTGTATGTACCTTGGCATATACTGTGACAGACACATTAATGTACTACTCAGAGTAAATGTAAATTTATGAAACGCCAGTAGATCTCAATAGGTATAATGGCAGTATTCCTTAAATGTACTGAATGTAGAGGAACACTGGTTCATTTAAGTGGTGCTGTAGACAATTTGTACTGTTCTGGGAGGAGATGATGTACAGAGGGATGTATTTATAAGCAATTTAAACTGGACATCATTTATTACTGTTTGGCTCAAACCCAGAGAAACATACATAATACAAAAGGTGAAATGTTTATAGACATGAGCCTATTGAATGTTGAAAGATACATTTCATTTTATTGGAAGAAAGACTATTGACCTCCTACAAGTGAGTGGATATGACAAATGTCAGTTGCCCTCCAACTGGAAAAGATGACATGTTCCAAAGGGCAAATAGGATTTGGGTATAAAGATTTTCTTATATATATATATATATATATATATTTTTTTTTTTTTTTTTTTTTAAATGTGCATTTCCACAAAATAAAAAGAAAAGGAAAAAATAAATAGTACCAATTACATTCCAAATATGGGATGTAATTGGAATAAAGGATCTGCAGCTGTAATTCCTGGAGATTACTTTATGAATCGGTATCTTCATACGAAGTAAAAAACTGTAACCACCCTGTGTAAATATTGTACACTTCCCCCAAATTTAATACAATTTTGATATGCTTTTTAAAATGTCCCAGCTTTTCAATGTTCAGCTCACCATTTTGGCCACTAGGCGGTGTGGCTGAGTGCTGTTGACCTCCACTGCGAGTCCAAAACTGCAGCTGCAATAAAGTCCTCCTGATGTCACAGCGGTTTAGACCGAGCAGAGAACTAATGTCCTTCAGGTCTGTCCTCACGTTTTCGGACAAACACAACAGCTGCAGGTAACTGGCCACATTCAACTGTAACAGAGAGAACCAGAGCTTTAAACATTCAAATAGATAATTACATACAGAAAAAAATGTTAATCTGTTTTACCACAGATGGAGGTTTGAAAACAATCTCTTCAAAATTGCCATCAAACATTGTACAAAAGGCTGGATCTACAAATTGGAAAATAAAAAAGGTTTAATATGTAGCAAGAATTGACGCTTCATTTTCATTTGTCAGTGTAAACTCACCGCTGGTAGTGAGGATTACTGGTCTCTTGGTGGTTGTCATAAAGGTCTTGATGGCACCTAAGAAGCCAGTGTCCTCCTCAAATATGACATCCACCTCTTCAAACAGGATAAGTGAGGTGGCTGTCTTCTTGCACAGCTCGCCAGGGTTACTGTCTTTTAATAAAACAACTGGAGGCGACTTGAGCGACGTGTTCTTACTGTCCACTTCATTTGACTTATTCTTGGAAACAGCTGCACAAAGAAATGAAGCAAAGAGGCCAGTTACCACTAATTAATTCATTAAAACAAAGAGAATAACAAGCATCAATTTAAATCAGCTACCAGTCCGTTCTTCTTTAGCTTTTGGCAGCTCTTTGTTGCCAGGTTTAGACATTTTGAAAAAATTTGCCAAAACAGTAGGTGCCAGTCCTCGTTTGTTGGTTCTTGGCGACTGTGGAGGTTTTCTGGGTGAAGACACGGCCCTGCGAGGAGAACCGACTTTTCCTGAAGACAAAATGTGACATTATAACATTCAAAATGTACATTTAAGGTAAATATGAGTTTGATCACTACATACTGGGCGAGGAGCCGGGTCTAAGTGCGATGCTGCTAGCGCTATAGCTGTTGAAATAGGTGGGCTTGTGAGCATTGACCCCCTGAGTGTCCACCTGGTGTGACTGAGTGGCTTCTTTCAATTGTGAGAGGATCAACCGTCCACTTCGCTGAGATGAAGCATTCACCTCAAAAATCTTAAAACACCAAACAGAATTAACTCGTTCAGTGTTAATTTGTATTTATGTAGCAGTTGAAAAATGTAGATTACCTTAAAACCGAGCTCCTGTGCGCAGGCGTAAACTGCAGCAGTTTTCCCAATTCCAGAAGGTCCCGTAATAAGCATTGTATTACACAGCGTGTCCTCTACATCCCTAGAGTCATCCTCTCCACATTCCCAGTCAGAGTCTAAATGAAATAACAGGAACAAAAGTAATGTTTGAAAACCCTTTCACCACAAAAGTTTAAATAACCATATTTCAGATACAGTCAAAAAATAAATTGTCCTACCTGTACCGCCTTCTTCTTGTTTCTGGTCCTTAAGTTTCTTTTTGTCTTCTTTGTCTGCTCGAAGTTTCCACTCTTTGAGCCAACTGTAATAGAAAGAGAATTGTGAGCCAATAATACAAACAAATCGACAAAAACAGGATTATTATTTATTTCACCTGTAAAGCTGTTTGACTGAGGACGTGTTGCCGATCACTTCAGATGAGTGCTGGGGCTGGTATTTGTCGGTCCACAGCACATCCTCAGTCAACACATCTGCAGATTGGAAGATGATTACAGAAATTCAGAAAAAGATTACAGAAAAAGTGACAATTCGTAATAAAATACAGAGGATGCTTGTGGGCGTCATGAGCGGCTGAAAGAAGCAGCTTGAATTTAAAGTTAAAAATATAAATGACACCAAAGAGTTACCTTGTTCAACTGCCTTTGGTCCTAAAGGAGAATCCCCAAGCACAATGACAGATTCATCAGCAGACTGGACAGGTGCTGTAGTTTTGGAAGGGCCCTCTGATTCAGACTTTGTTCCGCGCCTGGTCCGTCCTCCCTTTTTGGCCGGTGCCCCCTCTGCTGGACAAGTACCACGCTGCTTTTTAGCTACTTTAATCATTTTTTCCTCTTCTTCCTCGGTTCTTTTCCTTTTCCCTCCAGTGGTTTCAGTTGGAAATTCAGGACAGACGCCTTTTGATATAGAGGGTGGTTCTGTAAAATGCACATTGCAATGTTCCAAAATCCCAAATGCAATCTTGAACCTATGGAAAGTCAATAAATACTGTACATCTACTAACCAGACCCAGTGCCCTGATGATTGAGTTCAGCTTGTTTCTTTAAAAAAAGGCTCATAAACTTTTGAACAGGAAAAGCAGGGTTAGAGTTACTGATCTCCTTCATTAGAGCCTCACGAGCAACTGCGGAAATCTCCGGCCTCCAACTAGAGATCTGAGAAAAATTATTACGTCATAGTTTCAGTATTATTAACAATATGACAATGAGTGATTAAAGTGGTCTGTCCTACACAGTAAGAGGATAGAAGACTTTTCTCAGGTCTATGTACATTTTATGTAAGGAGTAATTGCATACCGTTTCAGATAAGGTTCTATGAACAGGTTGTGTCCTCCAATTTATTGGCTTCTTTATTCCTACAGGAAAGCTGGAAAACTGGCACTCCATTTCTTCAAGATGATGGAGAAATGCAGAGTGGGGCCATGGCAAAGTCCAAAAAGGACATTCTATAAATAAGTAACAAGTGTTTAGAAAAAAAAAATAATAATAAATTCACTACCATTTTATAGTAAATGCAGAGTACAACATACCATTAGGCGGTTGATTGATGTGCAAAACTGATTGGAAAGATGCACAGGCCGTAGAATATGCCTCTTTAACTGCTGCAGTTTTAGCCATTTGCTTCTTAAAAGATTCAGGCAGACCACTTTTAAGGAACTCTCGTCTTGCCCTAAACTGCTCATCATCTTGAGAGTTTTCGGAGCCATCTCGGCTGCTGTCCTCAAATATAGACACCGGAGGAGGCTTTCGAGGGGCCTTGTCTTGAACCTTTTCTTGAATTCTGGAACCTGTCAAACAGAATATATATATATAGTGTATATTAGTGGGGAATTAGTGCCGTGACAAAACTAACATTTTGCTGAGGCACACTACCTGGCATAGTCTTGCCCTCTTTGTTAGAGGCGGCTTTACCCAAAACATCATTCAGACTCCGCAGAGCTTTCTTTGATTTACCCTTTTCTGGCACTGACTTTGGTATGGTGACGCTGCCTTCTTCAACACAAATTATGGAGTCCTGAAAAACAAAATCATTCATTCATTTTGTACCGCTTGTTCCTTTTAGGGGTTGTGGGTGAATGGAGCCTTTCCCAGTGACTACAGGATGTACAGGATAGACCCTGGACAGAGGCCAGTTCGTTGCAGAGACACAGACACAATCAGACAACCATTCACTAAGGGCAATTTAGGGTTGCCAATCTACCTAACACATGCATGTCTTTGGACAGTGGGAGGAAGCCAGAGAACCCCTAGTAACACAGGGAGGACATGCAGACTCCACCCAGAGAGCTCATGTGATGTCAAACACACAATCTCCTTATTGGCAGGCGAGGCTCTAACTGCTCTGCCACCGTGCACCCCATGAAAACAAAGTGAAAAATATGTTTTGTACAGGGGTAAAAATGACAACAACCCACACTGTAATATACCTCATCTTCACAGTAGCTGCGCTTAAGAGATGCCTCAGTTCTTGAGGAACGGCGAAGCGTTTTCCCCTCTGTCGAAATGTTTTTATTTTGTTGTCTGGCTTTGGCCTTCTCCAACAACTTCTTCGCCTGCTTTGTTTTTTTTGACTCATTTGTGCTCTGAAAGATTTTTAATTAGTTATAGCAGTTCAATCTCAATATGTATATATTCTAAATGGACTTACTTTTGGAACCAGATGAGTTGAGGCATTGTCTTGTTTACTTCTGTTGACTCTTGAAAATCTAATCCTGAAATCACATACACATATTATAACCAAACCCACTTAAAAACGTAGATGTGATATTGCACACTGTACCTTATGGGACTTTCGAGCTCATCTGGAGGGCAAGTCATCTCTGCTTTGAACACACCATGTTTGGGCTTGTGTTTCTTTGGTGTGGACAAGTCCACAAGGTCTTTCTGGTTTGAAGGACCGTCCACTGTGGAGACTTTTTTTCTGGTTTGTTTTGGAGGAGACTCTGCCACTGTAGATTTAGTCGTTTGTCTGGTCACTGCCTCTCGTTGGGACCTCCTCACAACTGGAGCAGGGGGAGGAGAAGTATTAGGCTGATCATCCTTTTTACTGTCATTTTCAACGATAACTTCCATAACTTCTGCCTCTTCTTCAGATGTCCGTGCTGTGTCCTTTTTAACATTTGCCTTCTTTTGTTGTTTATTCGCTGGTTTCTTTTTTACTTCTTTGTTTTGTGAGGCAGTTGCATTAATCTCCTGGACAGCAGTACATTGAATTTCAGCGTCCTCCTCACAGACTTTGTCAATTGGATCTTCAGCCTTGTCTTCGCTCTGCTTCTGTTTATCTTTGCACTTAATTGCTTTGTTTTTTGTTCCAGGTTGCTTGAAGGCAGCCATGAACTGTTTTCTTTCAGCCTGACTGCACTTAGGAGTGGATGAGCTCTCAAGAACACACAATTCAACATCATCTTCTTCAAGAACAACATTTGATTTCCACTTTGAAGCTGATGGCGGCACTTGGAGATCTGGTTCTGGGTGTGGAGGAGTCGCTTGTACTGGACTAGTAACTTTTTCTTTGGTGAAGATGGAGGCTACTTTTCCTGTGTTTTTGCCCTCCTCTTTAGGCGAAATGGCATGGACTTCCGCCTGTATAGTGACCATGCGTGGTGAGATGTGAAGACAAGAGTCTTTCTGATTGTCCTCAGCATCTGTGATTTGTAGTCGTTCCTTTCCAGCCACTGGTTCCGATTCTTCGCAAAGCGTGTTGTCTTGACTTCGGACAAAATCCTCAAAAGAAATGGTGACCGTGCTGTTGTTTAATTGTGAGGCATCACCTACATTGACCTCTATGCTTACGTCACCCAAAGATTTCTCCGTCTCCTTTACCTCTGGCTCAGGCAGCTGGTCTTCCTGCGGCTTCCTTTTCTTAGAATTTGTAGCAGATGATTTGCCTTTTCTAGATCTCTCCTTAGTTGGTAAAATTGGAGACAAGTCTATGCTGTTTAAATGTTCACCGCTTTGAAAAGTTTTTTTGTGTTGGTTAGTTTCTCTACTTTTGAGGTTTGACAATGCATCAGATACAGAAGATTCAGTACAAATCTGCTCAAGTAGAACAGCTGTATCACTGCCCAAAACAGCAGAGCTTCTGGTCCCATTGTCTGTTGAATCAATTTCCTCCACAGTGATGCAGCTAGTGTCTTCTGCTGTTTCTACAAGTTTTCTTGCCGTTTTGGATGCCTTCCTGCTTCGTTTTGTAGTGGGCAGTTTGGTGACTGATGGAGGAGTTGAGTGTTTCTCTGTCTGGTAGTTCTCTTTAGACTGATTTGGGGACAGTACTCTGTTTTTTGGAGAGGGGCCTTTACGGTTAAAGTAATCCATAATGTTACTAGAGCGTGGAGGAGAAAAGGGTTTCTCAGCAGGTTTAGACATAGGTGAGAAATAATTTGTGATGGTTTTGACCACAGGACTGCCAACATCTTTGCATGTCTTTTTGCAAGGCTGCAAAATAAAATAAAAAACACACTCAAGATGCAGCAATGATAATTTGTTCTAACAATGCAATATGAGTGTAGTTACCTGTGTGTCAAAGTCTTCAATGACAGAAGCCATAGCAACAACACCAGCCATACCTGACAAGCTCTAAAAGGTAAACAAGAACCAAGAGAGGAAAATGTCAGTTTAACTTCAACCAAAAGCTCAATCTTCATCACCAGCAACAGTAAATATCTATATCTATCAACTACTTAGAAATACTTATTATTATGTCAAGTTTTATACGACTCGCTTAAGGCGTATTTGTAAATGCATGCCACTGGCCATCATATCAATAACTAATTAAAAATACCATTTACTAGACACAATGAGTCTTCCACCTTTTTGCCTAAATACATGGAAACATTTACCTTCACAATGTCTGTGCAGATTCGCAGATTTAAAGTAGCTCGCACCAACTGAACTTCATAATGCCAAATACACGAACAAAGACGAGATACATTTCACCTACAAGCTAGTACACCGCAGATGTCATTTAAGATTCACCTTTGCTCCTCACACGCGATAAAAGCGGTACAAATAGCTCCTTCATTGCAGTCACCGACACATTAAAAGCAGAGACCCATTCCGTCAAATATGTCCATTTCGAAGTTGCTACCAAATGAAGAAGATAAACATTTTTCTTTGAGTTCCTCTCTTTCAAAAACGCGCCAGGAGGAGAGCTGTGCACGAAAAGCGCCAAATACACACGACCCCCGGCAGTGAGACTCTGCACCAATCACAGCTCGGGATGGCGGTGCGTCACTGGTGCGCGAGTGCGTCATGGCCTTACGTCACCACCATGGCGCTCAAAGAGAAGCGCAAAACAGCGTGAAAAAGTCACAGCGGCTCCCTACGGCACCACCGTGTAAAACTTTCCACAGAACTCACATTGACAACTTTAAATGTAGTTTTGACAGAGTGTGATATATATTATAATAACAAATCCTTTTGCACTGAAATTACACAAGAAATTACTGGCATTTACAGTGATACCATGGAAAATATTACCTCAAGCATAAACAAATGGGAGTATTTCAAATCTAGAGCTCGTCAAATTGTTTTTAAACATAGTAAACTTACTCTTGCCGTCTTGAAAATTACAGACTAGAAAATAAGAGTATAAAATCTCTCGTCGTAAACGGTACTCTTTGTAACCGATCCAAAACTACGATCCAATGAATTTTCCGATTTTTATTGCCAATTATATTCCTCTGCTTTCTCCAAATCGGGCGCAAACTCATTGTTCAAATCTATCTTCAATTCAGTCGACGAAATTTTAAAGAAATATGTGACGCTGAAATCACATTGGAAGAATTAGACACAGCTGTAAATTCTCTCTATTGACAAAGCCCCTGGCAACGATGGTAACTTTTATAAACATTTTTGGACTTTTATGAGAATACCAAGTTTAATATGTTAAATGAATCTATGTCACAAGATGGACAGCTTCAATGTCTAAAACAGGAACTTATCACCCTTATCCCTAAACCTGGGAAATAAAAAAAAATCTTTATTATTAATGTTATTAATTATTAAGTTATTAATGAACATAAAATTCTAGCTCATTAACAGATTAAAATCTGGTATTTCACAAATTATTTCAGATTCACAATCTGTCTTTAATAAGGCCGATCCATACACAGTTTGTCTCATTACAGATCTAATCGATTACAATTATTTAATAGAGGATCAAGGATTTATTCTTTTTCTTTAATTTTTTAAGGCATTCAGCATGATAGAGCATGAATTTATGTTTCAAACTTGAGAAAACTTTGGCTTTTGGAACAATTTCATTAATTTCATTAAAACGCTCTATAAAGACACAAACAGCTCAGTGCCTTTACCGTATGGTACTTCCCCAAGGTTTGACATTGATAAAGACATACATTTAGTGTCAGCAACAGCAGAACTAAGGATAAAATTAACATTACAAAAAAAACAACATTGCATCAGAAAAGGCAATCTTACCAAACCTTTTGAGGAGGGAAGTCTGCAAACCATACAATTAGTATGAGTAGTAGTAGTGTTTAAACTCTACTTTGAAGCTAAACTGGTTAAATCTTTTATTAATATAATGTTGGTTTCTCTTCCCTAACCTTTTTTCCAAATGAAGTGGAATTAACTTCCTACAATGATTGTGATTTTGATTTGGAAAAAAAAGTCCAATTCAACTTTCTCCTTTCCATCAACAGATTTTAATGTACTGAAAAATTATCTTCAAACATAACTTTAGCCCCCACAAGACACCAATCCTTATCCAACTAAAACTGGATGGTACATTTACTCAATTATAACACTTTTACGTCCCACAATGAATTTGTAACACCACATGTGAGAAATGAAAAATAATTATTTTAAATAATGAATGCTATTTCCACAAACTTTTTTGTTACAACCAAGAATTGTACTTACTGTATACATTGTGATTCCATACAAATACAAAAAATTATGGATTAATGGAAAGAAATTTACCAACTCTGAAATAAGACAACTGCTTTAACAAAATATAAATCACATCATATATTGTTTGGATTATATATCCATAATCCAAACAATATCTCCCAACTCTTTACCAAACAAGACAACATTTAAAGTAGAACAAATTATCTCAACTTACCCATCCCTCCTAAAGCCAAAGAAATTCACTACAAAACCCAGTCTGGTCAGATCAGATTTTGGAATAGAATGTAACTGGCGTTCCTTCTGTGAAAATACCTCAGCTAAGGAAATTCACCAAAATGGACATTATCTTTGGACAAGAAGATTGAACTTCTGCTGCATTGTACAATCCTGTCTAGCCTCTATTTCTCGTGTTACCTGACTTCTTGATTTGTGCTATTTTGTTATATATATATATATATATATATATATATATATATATATATATATATATATATATATATATATATATATATATATATATTGTTAATATTGCTATTAGAAAAAAATGTAGTTTGTTTGTGTGTGTGTGTTTTTTTTATGTGTGTTTTATGAACTCCAGCCAGTGGCCTAAATATTACTCTTTCATTCGGTGTCTCAAAGCTGTTTTACCATCTTGGTCAGGCATTCCCTGATCTGGTTAAGCCTGCTCTTTATCGGGCCAGTGTGGGGGAGTAAAGACAACTCGGGGCCACAGTCTGTCATATATAATATATATAATCGGACAAAAACGCTAATAAAAATGGCTAGTGGACATAATGGTAAGCAATAAATAGACTAACCTTTACAATATTTACAGTAGACACTAGACAGTGACTCAAGTGGGCTGCAGCTAATCTATTATTGAGATAATCTAATTTGGTAATTGAATAATCATTATCTGGGGTTAAACAGACTTCAAAATGCTGAGAAAAAGAGGTTTTAAGACATGTACAAAACAGCCCTGATAGCAACGATCCTTTTGGCTGACCTTTGGCCCTATCCACATGTCTCTCATTGTGTCCATAATTTGCAGCCAAAACTCTAGTGTAAAATGTTCAATAGAGTTGTTTAATAAGCCCCAATGCTCAGCATTCATGTTGTTCGATATGTCCCGCCCGCGGGCCGTAGTACGCGTGAGCCTTCGGAACGCAAGTTTGAGAAAACTTCTCCTCTTCCAGTGATGCCATGTTTCCCTCTAAACATACCTCCAAAAGTAATCAAACAAATCAATCAAAATAACTTCAATTTTCTGTGGAAAAATAAACATCATTACATAAGGAAAAACAATGTTGTGAAATCTTTAGAACAGGGGGGCCTAAATGCTATTGATTTTGATTTTATGAATGGGGCTTTAAAATTAAGATGGTTACAGAGTTTTTAACAAATTTAGACCATTTTTGGTTCAACCTTCCCACTAAAATATTATCTAGTTTGGGCGGCGTCTAATTTCTTACCAAATGTGATTTTGAGTTGTCCAAATTACTCACAAAACTATCAAAGTTTCATGGTCAAGTTCTCCAGTGCTGGAAATTAATATATAATCATTATTTTTCGCCCCATGATACACCTTTATGAAATAATAGGTATATACTGATTAGGAAAAAACTTTTTATTACAAAGAATGGGCTGATCAGGGTATGTGGTCAGTTTTACATCTGATAATTTACTTGATTTTACAGACTTCACTTTCAAATAAAATATTATTTGTTCTAAGCAGCAGTTTACGCAGGTCATCAATGCAATTCCACAAGCTCTTGTAAGTACTCTTTATTTTTATACGTTTATATCCCTTGGCTATTCATGATGTTCCCTTTTTGGACAAAAATGTTACAAGTTTTTGCGATCCGTATTATCTAATTAATATTTCCCTATGCCTTTAAGAAGGCGAAATATTATGGAAGGTTTCACCAATCAAAATATTAAAAAGTTTCAATGTAATTACCTTAAATATCCAATTCCACCTAAAGCTAAAGAAATACGCTTTAAAATGTTAAATAATGTTTACCCGTGTAAAGAATTTTTACATTCAAAATTTAATATTGAAGACAATGTATGCGCCTTCTGCTCGTCTAACATTGAAACAGAAGAACATCTTTTTTTCTCACGTGTGTACTCAAACATCTTTTGGGAGAGTTTCTGTACATGGACTCTACACAACAACTTAGGTATCCATTCTTTCAATTATAATGATATTAAATTGGGAGTTGTACTGGAGGACAAGTCAAAAGATTTTACAATTAATACCATGATTATTATGGCAATTTTTTTCATTCACAAATGTAAATTTGGTAACACCAAACCTTTATTTAATGTATTTCTCTGTGAACTGTCATCACTAAAAGATTCTTTGAGCAGATGTAAATCCAAAAATGCACTTTGGCTGTACAATAACATGGATGCACTTTCATTGAACCCCGTGGCACTTTAAATATGGCTTTCTTTTTATTTGTTAATTTGTTCTGATTAACTTTATTTCAAACTAGTTTAATGTTTAATGTTTTATCTGCTCATATTGAACTAATGAATGTTTTGTAAGCCTGTTTGCTTTCGAAAATGTAAAAAAAAAAAAAAAAAAAAAGCGATGCCATGCTTCCTCTTGATTCCGTTGTGTTGGAAAGATGTCATTTTCTGATCAAGCTTTAAGAATAGGCTTTGCAAAAAAAAAAGGTTATCACGAAATAACGTGATAATTATCATGTTATTACGTGATACTGACCAAAAAAAAAAAAAAAAAATCAGACTAACAATCAAAAAAAAAGTCAGAATAACTATGAAAAAACAGTTCTACGCTTCCGTATATCAGCGCCTACATAGCCCCCCTAAAAATCTAAACTTAGATTTTGTTGGTGAGGGTTGTCAAGTTTGTCTCTTTTGCGGCCCCCGACCAGCTCTAATTTTCTAAATTCGGCCCACTCTTAAAATCAATTTGAGACCCCTGTTTTAGTGGGTTTATATAATGCTTTTTACTCTAAAAGTACATTTTTAAAGGGGTACATCAATATTTCTTCCTACTTTTTTCCACTTTCTCCATGGCAATGCTATTGCTTTTGTCTGTTATGTTTTATTATTTATTATTATTAATAATTTTATTATACAGTAGGTGTTTTTATTGCCTTGTGCTTTCTTTCTCTCCATAGATCTTACATGTGACCTGATGGTGTCACCTGCTTGTTTTCATGGAGATATTTTAGTTAAATGCTGTACTGAGGAACATTTAAGGCATGTAATATCTCCATAGAAACAAGGCTGACCATCCACCAGAAAAGCTTATGTAAAGAAGTGTCACATGCTGATTTAAATGTATTGAATCATACCCAAGCATTATGAATAACTGAATAATGAAGGCATCAGCAAAATGTTTTAAATTATTTTAATAATGTTAAACGTAAAAACATCTGCATTGCATTCTACCACCTCCAAAGGCACAGTCATACTTATAGACCCAATTCATTAAACACTGCCACTAAACCATTTTGTCATACAATTGAGTTCACTATAAAAATTACTAAACTGTAAAAAAAAAGCTCTCTAATAAATGCTGATCAAACAACTGGTGTGATATGTGCGAGACAAAATGTGCTGGTTTGACGGCTGCAATGCCGGCTGATTGCAAACCCCTTGTAGCTGATAAAGGCAATGAAGCCTAGGAAGTCCAAAATGTTTACAATTAACCAATTAGAACATTAAGTGTTTGAAAGAAATGATGTTAAAGCAAAACAACACCATTGGTAGAGTAGAGATGCACTGAGATGACAATGATTCAGAGACGAGGACTGATGTTAGAGGACTGTGCAGAAAGATTTAGGCTCCACTCCACTGATAAAAACAAAACATTTCAGACAACACTAATCAACATGTGCAAAGATGCAGGGTCCTAGCCTGTATGTGGAAAAGCCATTACTAATAGGATTAGAAACTGAACATTCAATCACAAACCAGTAATGCACACAAAGATTGCCTATAATGTGTGACAACACATCACCATACACTGCACAAGGTTCACTTAGTGACAACAGAATTCAAAATATTGAATAAATTTACAAGTATATTAGTGTTCTTAATGAGGCACAGTCCTCTGTTAAATAATAAGGAATAATGAGATTTGAGGAAAGTAACTAGGCTTGGCACAGAAGAAGAAATTTAAATAAGGCATAGAAAAATGTCAGGGAAAGTGAGGCCACAAAGAGATGAATGAGAGTAAACATAAATATGACACACATAACCTCCCCTAGAACCAGCTGTTCTACAACTGAGAGGATTTTGCAGCAAATAAGGAGCAGCCCCGTCAACACCTGTGACAGGCACTCTTAAAAAACATTTTACAGGCAATTCAAATCAAACACACAGAAAAGAAAATCTCTTTTTTTCCCAATGTCTTTCAAAATATGTACAGTAAAAGCATTCAGCACTTCAACCAGTTGGACCTGTAATCACACACAATATAATGAAAGGACAATTTTAATCAAGGCTCCAGAACAGTGTGACTTCAGTGCTCATTTCTCATTTAGACAAACACAAAACACTCAGTAAGTGCACACAACAATACCACTACCCTTCAATGTCTTAGGAGCTTGTCGCCTTAAGTTCCCTTTAAAAAGCGCAGTGCTTAAATAAATTAGTGCCAACACATAAACATGTACAGATGGCATTGGTACCTACGTAACCTTTACACAAACAGACTTTTTTCAAGACCACTTTGAGACGGCAGTGACAGTTGCAGGAGGAGGAATTCTTCAGCTATGTGACTACAAGACTGCAGGATGCAATGTAATAAGAGAGATATTTGCAGCCTTCAGTTAAGAGCTATACAACAGTCTATGTGTAGAAGCCACAACTTGCCAATGACAGTGAGTAAAATCATTGGTAACAGGCTTTATAGATACAGCAGCAGCACCACTACTATGTGTGTTAAAAGACGATTACATAAAAAGTTTACAAATAAATAAAGTATACACATGTTTGACTTTGTGTTTTTGTACATTGACGTGTGAACAAGAGACATCATTTCTATTTGGTTAGTTCTCAGCTGATCCAGTGGTGAAGAGGACTCTCTGATCAGTTCTGGCCAGTTTGGCTGGAGGCTCCAGAGACTCATCTCCCAGGACGGCACCATCTGCTGGAAGAGACAATTCTTGTCCTTCCTCGTCACTCTCCTCCTCATCTTCCTCTTCGTCTTCTGAATAAAAATATGATAGTCATATGCAATTCTTCCATACATACCATACAACATGTGTATAATATCTTTATAGTGCAATGACCTTTATCTGGATCCAGCTGGTTTAGCCCTCGACTGAGGCTAGCAAACTGGCAGAAACAAAACATCCTTTTAACATACACCACTGTAGCACAATGAATTTTCAGAGTTGCAGATTACTTATGAAACATTTTCTTCTGGTCTTTTTAGACCTCTTTCCAATGTGCTTGTTATGTGTTGCTGCCACCACAATGAAATCATATATTAGATAATATATAATATAGTTTTGAATGTGATCCTAAAGTGCACATGTTTGGTAATTTGAACATTACTTTGAGCCTGAATGTATAGAAAATGTGCAAACAATTTAGTTAAAACATTTTTCTTGTCCAAACCAAATCTGAGATTGTTCTGTATTAAAAGTCGGATGAAAATAATCTCTAGACTGGTGCAGGCCTCTTGTCAATACAAAAGTCATCAGATATTCCGACAGTGCAGAAAACATATGCATATATGTGTAATATATGTGATGATACCTCTCCCATCACAGCGATAGGGGTCTCTCCTTTAGCCTGGGCCACTCTGTGCTCAATCAGGTAATACATGTACTCATCATACAACAGGCGGATCAAGTGAAAGGAACCGAAACTGGCTGCACTGCGCAGAGTCAGATCCCTGATCACCATGGAACTGAGGAAAGGAAATAAAAAAAAAAAAAAAAAGAACTAAGACAGGGATAAAGCAGTGTATGCCACAATGAAAACCACTGTTGATATTCAGTTTAATTCTGTGCCACGTACACAAAGAGGAAAGAACTACATTTTAGGTTAGGTCAAGGTTAGACTAAAAACAGTATTAGTAGTGTGTATGGAAAAATAATTAGTTCTTTATATCTGAACTACAACCACACACCTTAATCGTGTCCGTGATCAGACTCAGATGAATCTAGTGTGTCAATGAACATTTTAGTCCTCATGCCTCTTAAAAAAATCCTTTAAATGCTGCTGACAAGCCAAAAGTCCTTGATATAGACTGTGGGGAAGCTGGCCCGTAGTGGTCGAAGTAGGAGGCAGACATACAAAAGTCTCGTACCAGACAAGATTTATTAAAACAAACAAAACACATGTGCACACAACTGCACTGAAGTCTCTCCCCTGAAATGGGCCAGCAGAACCCTTTTATACTCTAGGCCCCTCCCCTAGGACAGTACACCTTGATTGCAGGGAACTGCACCAACTCAACCCTGGCACAAACAATGTAAATTGCTATTCCTTTCTAATGGACCTATGTTCCCAAACAAGTCAAATGTTACATAAACTATGAACACAAAACAAATACATTTTAAACACCTTATTAAACTAAATCCAAATTGAACTATGGCAGTTCTCCCCTCCACATGGTCTGGCCCATGACCCCTACAAAGGTTTTAAAAATGGCCGCCATGAGGCTCCTCCTCCTCTTTGACCAGACCATGTGGTGGACAAGGTAAGTTTGTTGAGGTGAACTGAAATACAAATTTAAAGAAATAAACATATTGAAAAGGAACTTATGTGTTGTGTGATAACTTAAAAAAACTAAACTAAACAAACCCCGGATAGTTATGTTTAGCAGTTTTAGTTGTATATGGGAAATTGAAAATAAAGACAAATTAGAGGTGATTAAAGGGGACAAAGACCCACTTTGTCACATAGACCAACAGTGGAGTAAGATCAATTCTTAGCTCAGACAATTTGCCGC
Source organism: Rhinogobius similis (assembly GCA_019453435.1). Classification (NCBI taxonomy): domain Eukaryota; kingdom Metazoa; phylum Chordata; class Actinopteri; order Gobiiformes; family Gobiidae; genus Rhinogobius; species Rhinogobius similis. Next base: position 24,781,265 of record CM033631.1, read on the forward strand.
TGCTCTCACCTCATTTCAATCTACACATTCCTGACAACTAAAACCTACTTGCCAGAAACCGCAGCCATAGCAGGGCGCTTTCCACTCAGTTGACAGTCCATTGTTTCAGGGGTTTGGGCCAATAATGGTCGGGACGGGAATTTGATTTGAATGGGCCAAAATTACATCTGCATTATATGATTTTCTGTAAAAGTTTACAAAACTACTACTATTTAAAAAAATATTTATTTGCATGTGTGGTTAGGTAGTTAGTTAAAATAGGTGAAAATGTATATTTAAATGAAGTGTATTCTCCAGTCCAGTCATAGGGACACAACAATTGTATGTGCTTGGTTGAGATTTGTACCTTCAGTCCTCTTGATTTCTAAGCAAACCTTCTGAATGTATAAATTGTGTGATTTAAATAGAATTTTAATCAAACATTTAAAAATGTGAATGCCAATTGTATTTATTGGTAGTTAACATAAACCACTAGGTTCTAGTTTACCTGTAGAAGGACCACTTGAGTAGGAAGAGCTTAGCAGCTCTTGGAAATGCAGGGCTGTGTTGGTAAGGCTTTAGGACCTGGGACACCACACCATCAAGCCATGCTGCCCATTGCTCCAGCGAGTTCTGCTGCTGAAGGGTCAGTTTGAAGTCTTGCTCCAGCCTTTGGACGACACGATCCTCACACCTGCACACCCACGATGCTTGCTCCTGCAAACAGTGATCCAGATCAGATTATTCAACGCATTATTTTTCACAACCTATGACTCGATTCTATGCCCCCGACACTTTCTCAAAACTAACCTGGACATTAGCAAAGTCCACACGGTTAAGGTCTGACAACATCTGGTTAATCTGTGCTGTGTTCTGGAGCACAGCACGAGCTGCCTGAGCCAGATGATTCAGACTTGTGTAGCGTCTCAGCGTCTGAGCAAATGCATTTGCAGATGTAACCTGAGAAAACAGCAAAGTTTAGGTTAAACTTTAACATATACAAAATAAAAATATGATCTTAAAAACAAGCAATTCTACCTTGATGCGGACCATTTCCTCAGGAATATTCATCATGGCATTAGTCAGCCAGCTCTCGAGGCTCTTGGCAAAGTTTCGGATCGCCTGGGTTAAGGCACCTGAGGAGGACAAGTAGGGATGGACAATGAAATCTGGTAATACAACAGCACCAGTGTCAACTAAAGTCTAGACGGTTCACTGGCTCAATAAGATCCAGCCCTATTGGTACTCTATGCGGCGCCGAGGAGTTAAATACACCTCCTCTCATGATGTACATCCTGTCCATGCAACCTGGCATCACCGCTTTTACCCCTCTGCTCTGACACACAGACGCAAGCACAGAGAAGTAAATGCCATAAAGCAGTACTGAAAGATGAGAAGCTGCAGGGAAATTACTTCGACAGCGTGCAGTGATGATACATGGGTTGTATGCATGCGCTGCAGCGTGTAATCTGGCTCAATGTTTCACCAAACGTATTTGCAGAACACAGATATACTGTAGAAATATACAAATACGTAGACTCCTCTGTGATCACACAAGAATTAAGAAAGAGTGCATCACTGAAAAATCCTAACTAATACGATTTTTTAATGAATATATTCTGCTTCAAAGGTACCGATAAGAGTACCATTAAAAGACTAACGGTATCAATAAGAGTAGTAATACATTTATTATTATTAATAAAGCGTTAACAATACCCAACCATTAAGACAAGTACATGAAAAAATTACCCAGCACAAATAATAATATTTCAGTGAAGTCTCATTCTAGGTTATTTGATTTTGGTCAGTGGTTTTCTTAGTAATGAGGCATAAATGTTAAAAAACAGCTCAAGAAAGCTTAGAGAAAATATGTTAAAGCTGCCTGCAATAATAATAGTATATCTTTCTGGAGGTGGAAAATCACCAGCATGATTCCATGGAAATGCAACATTGTTCGTGGAGATGAGGTCAGCTTTCTGCCATACTGTGGAATATTATAGCCAAAGGAACACCATTTCCATGGAAATAAGAAGAAAGAGGCTCCTCCAGGCCAAGTATGTCAGGTTTGTGGAAATGCAAGCCCTCTCAGTCAGGATGCTTGTTTTATACATAATTAATGCAATACAAACATTTTTTTTTAAGTTCTGAGTAATTTTTTGGCTAAAATATTACATGATGGGAACATTAAAAATGTCTTTCAATATAGTGCAGACAATTATTTGTAATAAGTCTATTGTCGTCTTACTGGGGATAGGCCGTAGAACGTCTGGAATGAGAATCTCCACCAGGCCTTGGTACAGGCTGTTGTCGCAGTCTCGACTCCAGCGCAGCACAGGATCATACTTACACAGCAGCACAAGGCAGGACTTTGGGAGCCGCTTCTCTGACTCGTCATGACTATCAAATACAGAATAACAGAATGTAACCATTAGGAGCTAACTCTAAGGCCAACCAAAATACTAATGGATGTTTTGTCATTTGTTTTTGTGACTTACACAGATATTGTAGCATCTCCAGATGCATCCTGGCTGAATCTCCAGAAAGTCTTCCACAGAGTCTCTACCAGAGTGAACTGAAGATTTACCATAACATCCAGTATCGCCTAAAACAATGACAGAATTAAATTAATAAATTTAAACGTTAATAAAACAATAAAACCAAGATTTTTATATAGTCTAACTGCCGACCAGGTGCAATATTATCTGAATCTAATCACATGTTTATCAACTAAACTGCTAATTTACCTTTGAAATATTTCATGGCAAAGTTCAATGCTATCAATGGGGTAAAATAGCTCTTGCCTTCCTCTGAGGTTATGACATCACATTCTACAACGTGAATGCAGCCTTTTGTACAAATACTTTATAAATAGTGTTAAAACAATATAAACTCAACCACAACCATTTACCTCACAGTGTTCTCTATAAAGCAGCTGGAAACTTTTAATGTGCTCAATCTCGATGCCCTCTGGTAGAGATTTCCCTATAAGGTCAATGTCTGGAAACTCAGGGAGAGCTCTAGATGCATCTGAAAAATAAAAGCAGAATAGAATTGTGGCGAGGTTGTTACTCAGTCACTCACAATGGTCATGGCACGGCCTTCATGAAGGAAAACACACCTAAGAATTGTTGGTACTGCTGAACCTGGGTGCTGATGTCCACATGAGCTGAGCCCTGCTGCTGCTGCTGTTGCTGCTGCTGAGCAGATCCTGCTGCAGTGCCATTGGTCATGCCCTCTACTTTATGTACTGGCTTCAATCTTTCATAAAAAATATAATAGTGTTAAAGCACTATAAACAGTGTATGTGATAAATGTGTCATAATGTTTAGATTTTTTTTTACCTCTGTTTCTGAGAAAAAGGCTGTTGCCTCATGGCCAGATGCTGCTGATCCTCCATTAGACGCAGAAGAGAAGAGCCAGCCTTGATCCTCAGTCCATAATAATGGTACTTTGAGTTACCCCTTAAACAACAACACAAAATAAATATAAGTTGTTACTCATAATACTGAATACAATGTACAAAAAATGTTGCAGAAATGTAGATCATGTGTAAACCATGTAGGTATTAAAACATCTAGTTCCCACCCTCTGTATGTCCTTTAACACCAATGACTGAAATTAGGCTGCTTTCTGTTTTCATTACGGGTCACCACAGTCAACCAATTGCACAGTTGCCAGACACCCTTCTTGTCCACATTACTGTGACTGGAGTGGGTAATGGGGCAGTCTTACACAGAGAAGCAATGACACTGTGTGCTTTTGCAGGAATGAAACTGACAGTCCTTCTGTTACAAGCTAAATACTTATGGCACTACACAGTTCAGTAACGTTCAGTTATGTTAATGTCTTCTATATAACAAAAATGACCTGTGGATCAAACAAACCTGAGTACATATCAGCAATTTACTGAAGTAAATTATCTAACCGATTTAGTGTCATTTGAGTGAGTTTTGATTCATCTCTTACCGAGTGCCGAGACGCCGCGTCCGTAGCCCCATGAAAACAGACCGAATGAGTTTGCCGAAAGATGCAGCGTTTACAGGCTCAAGTTTTTGCTCCTGGCAGTGTAGCAGATAGTGGCAGTAGAGAGTGGAGCGTGGTAGACTAACACCTTCAGCTGTCTCATAGTTGTCCAGCAACCACTGTACCTGACAAATAGGCAAGGAAAGAAGAAAAGAGGCTAGTACAGTTAGCAAGGCACAAAATACCGACTTGTATATAATACTCATGCTTCTTTTTAAAAAAGCAAGAAAAACAAAACATGCACATACACTGAAAGTATTTCCACATTAAGCTATTTCTTTGCGTGCCGTGGCATACAACTCTGGTATGCAATGAATCTATGAGTTGCAATACTGATGGAAGAGCTGTCAAACATAGTGTATGTTGATACATATTATATCATGGAAATCACTAGGATGAATTTGAGATGAAAATCAGTGCTGGAACATAATGGGCAAATCCAAATGCCCATTTCACATGCAGTATAATGATTTATGAAAATGAAGAGGTCATGGTTTTATTTTGTTAGAAGAGAAAATTACAATTTAAAAATGTTTAAATGTTTGTACTTAACATTGTGTTTTTGGTGATATTGTTTACATTTTTAATTGTGCTTTCCACTGGACAAAACACAACCATGACACAGTCTTCAGCGTTGAGTGAAAGACATCAAAACAAGGAGAAATTGTTACGCTTAGCGCCTCTGCATACCTTCTTGTCTGCCGACGGCACGCTACTCTCCTCGCCCTCTGTAATACTCACAGTGGCTGGGGAGGCGCGAGCAGTGTGTGAGTAAGTCTGATTACTGCCTGCTGCACTGCTACTGCTGCTGCTACCGCTGCCCAGCATGTAACCCCCCTGGATCACATAGCTGCCTGTGGATGCACCATTGCTGCCTGCCACATCCCCTGCCCCATTCGTGGCGCCAGTGGTCACCACAGTGGCAGCAGCAGCCGCAGCACTTGGGGGCTGAGCCACAAACATGGACACACCGCCTGTGGTGCCCGTAGTCACAGACACTGTAAGAGGAGTTCCAGGTGTGGAAGCCTGTGTGCCGGAGGTTGGCTGGCCCTCATAATACTGGCCAGCAGTGGTCTGTGTGTACAAGGAGGTTTCAGTGTATGGAAAGGTGCTGGAACGGCTAAAAGACAGATACAGAAGATGAAATGTAGTGAAACTAACATTGACCAAATAATTATTATATGATATATATAATGGCATAGTGCTAACATTGTACTAGTTGTGTAGTTGGCCTCTCCTCCCTCCACATATTGTACTTGATTGGTGTATACATGTTGAACGGGCACTGTTGTGAGCTGCTGCTGGACCTAAAGAGAATTTCAAACACACACATAAACACAAAGACTTTACTATACTGTCCTGTTTATTCAGGATTCACATATTATATTTCTGTCCTAAGAAATGTCTGCCCCTGTGCCTTGGATATCACGATCTCCATTCTGCCCCTGACCTACTTGGAAATTCAAAGCCAGCGATGGAGGCTGAATGTGACCTGAGCTGGCACCTGCAAGTTGGACTTCTAGCCCTTTCTCTGAATGTCTAGAGAGCTGATACATTGGGTAATACTGCCAATAGTCTGACATGTAGAAGATATTGCCATTGCAGTCTCTTGTGTAATCACTGAATGTCAGGCCCTTGCATTCTTGCTGTCCTGTCTCATGCAGCTGCCATTCTTCTACGCTCATGTCTATGACTAAAGGTGTGTTCTTGCAGCTAGAAGGGGGGAACTGAAATCCAAAAAAACAAAGTTAAGTCTAGGTATAACGAAATGAGAAAAATGCATTGTGCAAAACTTAATAGGTAATCAATATTGAAAAATCACTCACCTCTGGACTGATGTGAACAGGCTGTAGATTGGTGACACTGATTTGAGTGCCTGGCTCAGTCTTGGTAATCTGAGAAGTTGCCTGTAAAACTGACCTCTGTAAGAAGACAAAGATTTAATTAATTCAAAATGGTGCATGGCATGTTAAATTCTGTTGACAATATTTGTTTGTGATCACCTGTTGAGACGTCTGAACCTGCTGGACCACTTGTGTGGGAACACCGGTCTGTACAACAGCTGGTGGGGGACTTGAGTCTGAGACACTGTCATTTGAGTGAAGTGAGCCCTCTGATGCACAGATAAAAATATATATATTAACAGTGTGAATTTACATAATTCTGATGGCCAACAGTCAATATCAGACTAAAATAATTTCCCTAGAATGGCATTACACTTACAGTTATTAGAGTGCAAATATTTGCAAGATTCTGGGCTACCTGGTTTAAAGCCTTTATGTCTGATATTATTTTATAAATATAATATTTTTATTATAAATATAGTTAATGTATTAACTGTGGTTTGTGAGCAGGACCACGCCTCCCCCACCGTAATCGGACCACACCACTTTACCCAGCACTTGTATGCCCTGCACGTAGAAGTATATGGACCTTCATGTACATTACACCTGAAATGCACTTTTGTCTCTTATCGAGTTTTGTACAACGTCTATGTAATAAAAAATAATGAATAACTCCCTAAAGGTTTGGTGCATGTTGAATAGCATTCCAAAGTCCTAAACTAACAAATTAACTGTTACTAAACCTAATCCTAACCCTAACCTTACTTTATTCGTGAAACAGTTACAAAAAAGTTTGATTGCTGAGCTCCGCCCCCGAACAAAAGACAAAACTTTCATGCAAGTAAAGATTATAATTCCCCATAGTTAGTGAAGAAAAGTAGCAGTAGATCAATATGTTGCAATTTCATCCACAACCACCCAATTCTATAATAGATTAAAAGATCATAAAATGCACCTATGTAAGAGAACTGTTTCCAAGTCTGCCGATTCCAACTTTTGGAAGCCTGCTTTTACCAGCGTGACTCTTCAGTCACCGTTTGACTCTGTTTTATCGTCCTGCCCTCTCTCCCCTTCTATGTAATGTTTTTTTAGTATTTAGCATTACTAAAATACTTTCAGAGTATACTGTAAAGACAGTAACTGAGTTTGTAGTAATTTCAAATAGTAAAGTTTTACAAAAATGACCATGGCGCTATACATCGGGTTAGGCTGTAATTAAATGTTAAACTAACTAATTAACAAAAACAGATCACTATTACAGATCATTCCAACATGTGTTTATCACTTTACCTGTTACAGTAACAACAATGTACTGAGGAGTGCTTTGAGAATTTCCAGATTGAGTGGGAGAGCCCTGGATTTCCGCTGTCACATACTGTGTCGAGGCTGGCTGACCCTGAGTAGTAGCTGGGGCCTGACTTCCAGCAGCAGGCTTCTGCGTGGAGATGGTAGTGGCTTGTTCAGCGGGAGCAGCTTGGCCTGTGGGTGTGACGACACTGGGGGTGGTCACAGTCGTCTGAATCTCTGCCAGGAACTGGGGCGTGGATGCAGTGGTGGAGCTGGCCTCAGATTGCCCAGGTGTCAATGAAACGCTAGCCCCCTGGGGTGGGGCTGTGGACTGAATGTCTCCTACGTAGCCTGCGGTGGCCATTATTAAATGTGAGGGTTACCCTACCAAAACAAAGAAAAACATAAATGGGTCAGTGTGTTAATTAGCTTAAGTTGATGTTCTAAAATTTGATTAAGTAAAAACTTTCAGGTTAAAACGACGTATTAATACTCATTGGGAAAATATTTAATATTATTTTTTAAATGTTTCCAAATCAGCTTTATGTTGTTTATTTTTTACTGCTTGTTAATATGTAACAATAATATTAAGTAATACATTACATGGAAGTAAGGGTTATGAGTTAGCGTCAGGGGTCTGGTTACATGTTACATTACATTGTGCTGAAAGAGCTAGGTACAATGCATGGGCTCTATGCACGGAATTTCTGTTGGGTTGTTTATTTTTAAATTGTTATACCTGTTGTATATAGCGTTAGCATTGAAACACAAACACATTCCTTTATAACCACATCATGTCCTTTGGTGAAGTATTCACCTGTTTTGTACAGTCTTGAACATGTTGTCAGAGACATCCAGCACAACTCACTGTTCACTGCTTGATCTTACAGTAGTTTTTCATTTTAGATTGACTTAGCAAATACCCCATAGAAATGAATTAAACGGGAAGAACTCTGTGGTACAATTTGCTAACCAAGTTAAAAATAACTGACGTTCTATACACAAGTACATTAGGTATATAAGGCTGAAAGAGTCAGTTTAGTAAGAATGTGAATGCAGGTGATGTTGATGGGGCAAAGGAGAAAAGAAATGGGGGAACAAATACTTTTCATTACCTGTAACATAACAGTACTTGTCAGATAGTTAGAAGAGGGAAACACCACCGAATCACTGCAATGCACTCAACTGAAACAAGTAGGCCTACTGAAACTGTATTTAATGTTGAAAAAGACATTGGCGATAATAATCTGTTTGACACCTGCACTCCCTTTATTACCACGCCCCTTTAACAGACCTTATCATATTAATGTAATAAATATGGTTCTTATGTTTAATAGCTGTGATATAAGTATACATTGAAACACAAAGGCACAAATTTTAACAGTTCTGCTGCGAATGTGGTATGATTCTGAATGGGCAGTTAGCGATATGCAACCAATGATTGCCTTTATCCAAGCTGTAAGGCGAAAGTGTACTATGCACAATAATATATTTTTGAACTGGAGAATTTCTATCGGTGTAATGGTGGATTACATTTACCTAGTCGTGACAGAATTGGGGCTAACTGCCTAGCATGGTAACTGTAACATGGGCAACAAGCTAACTGGTCTCTACAACAACCGCCATTTTGTACCTTTTGCATTTGACATCGCCATAACAACAGCCTGCTTGAGTATGCGTCTATGGCTGCGTCGTCATGGTAGACGCATTTTAGAGTGCCTCGAAACAGTAGCATGTACAAACAACCCCATCGCCACCCAAAGACGACTCAAGAATCAATGTGACGGCTAGCTGCCGACGCTAACCTCGGCTAACAGTGAACGACAGTTGGCTGTTATGGCTACTGTAACAAGAGGGGAAAAATCAGCACAATTCTATTGAACCTGTGAGTAATGTAAACATTTCCAATATGTTAAGATCTTCACCTCTTGATCCACGTATGTGTTTCCCACTGGTTAAAAATCTTCTGTTATATTTATGGCGGATTCAGTTGTTGTTGTTGTTGATTCTCGTTGCTGGGTTCTTGTCGCCAGGGCTACCGTGGCTATGGCGCTTCGTTCTCACCAGGGCAACTGTTGCTACCCACCGGCTCTCTTCCCTCCTCCTCGGCCTTGTTGATTGGCTCTCGCGTGCCAAATCTTCTTAAAGGCACAGACATGAAGCAAGCAAGCAATTCTTCTACAAAGCATCACTTTGTTTTTTTTGTTTTTTTTTTTTTTTAATTACTTTAACATATCTTTGCACTTATCCATGGGTGGGAAAATGTTCACCGTTGCCATAGCAATTGACAATTCAAAACTAAATGTTATGCTTTAAATGGTCAAAAGTCCTCAAAATGTTGCCTCATAATGTTACTGTTAGGAAACTGAAACCCACAATTTTTATTTAACCAAATTAACACAACAAATATACAACACTTAAAAAGAAAAAGTAATTGAATAAAATCAAAGCCTTGTAAGTTATGGCAAAGACTTTGGGGAATAGCTGTGGTCACATCACATTGGAGTTAAATTCCACAGTTAGAATGGTCACATACTGCTCACATTATGGTTAGGGTTAGGTGAATATAATTTGAATTATAATGTTGATGGCTCTTTTTGGGACACAAAAAAACTTAAAATAAAAGAGAATTGTGTACATTGCTAATTTAAACCCCAGTGCATCTCTGAAAATTATTCATACAAACACTAGGCCTATTGCTGGGTTTCAGACCACATCACAATTGTTTTGTTTAATTGTTTTATTAGGATCCCCATTAGCTGCCCATTTAATGGCCACTAATCTTCCTGGGGTCCTCCTTAAAAATTGCCATTAGATCATTCAAATAAACAATACATTACCAAATTATTAAAATCATAATTTCATACTACAAGTAATGGTTACATAAACATCAATAATAAAAGAGAGAAACATGTATATCAATGCTAATTACAATGAAAAATAGTCTTACTTAGTTCATATGGTTGTCTGCATTAATTGTAATATCAATGTTTTCTTCAATTTGTGTTTAACGTCAATTGCACGTGCTGAGCTGGGGAGCTGATTCCAGTGAAATATGGCTCTATAAAATACAGTTGACTTTAGCGAATTTGTCTTTGGGCGAGGGGGTTTGAGAGCACCACCATGTGCTTGTCTAGTCTGATACCATGACCGTTTTCAACAAAAACTATCTTTTCAGCCAAAAATATTGGCTGTTTTAAGAATAATGCATTCCAATTAAATCAAATGAGCCGTAGATGAATTCTGTTGCTGACTGTGAGCCATGAGAGGTGAGAATGCATCAGAGCCACACTGGTCATATATGAGCACTGAAGGGCGGCCCTGGCAGCTCTGTTCTGAGACACCTGTAGTTTGTGAAGCTCTCTCTGTGATGCAAATGACCAGACGACTGGACAATAGTCTAGATGACACAGGACAAGAGATTGTACCACTTGCTTGGCGACAGGTGTGGGGATGTATGCAACACATTTCCTTGTCATAGCAATGCTTTTTCCCATTTTGGTATGTTATCAATATGTGCTGACCAGGACAAATGAGAGTCCAAGGTGACACCTAATAATTTGGTTTGCTTCACTTGCTTCAGTTGAACTGACAGGTTCAGTAAGCTGCCATTTGTTAGTTTAGATTTGTTTCCAAACATGATAGATGTTGTTTTTGTTATATTTAGGGACAATTTATTGTCCTGTATCCATTCATTTTTCAAATCCAAATTAGGTTGGTTTGATACACGTTCAGCCGTTTCTGCAGCACAGTACAAGGTCGAGTCGTCTGCATACATAACTACAGTTGAATTCTGCAATGAACAAGGTAAATCATTTGTAAAGATTGAATATAACAGAGGGCCGAGGCAACTGCCTTGAGGCACTCCACAGTGTACCATTTTCATGGATGAATACTGACCATTAAAAATACACTTTGCTTTCTAGCTGATAGGTAGCTGCCCATCCATGACAGAGCTGGAGATGAAAATCCATAGCGTTCTAATTTTTTGAGTAGTATTTTATGATCAATCAAGTCAAATGCAGCACTAAAATCTAACATCACTGCACCCACAAGTCTGTTTGAGTCCATTTCCTCTAACCACTGATCTGTCATATGAGTTAAGGCTGTACATGGAGTGTCCTTCTCTATATGCATGCTGATACTTAGTGATCAATCCATAAGAAAAAAAATATTGGTGAATCTGTTCAAATGCAATCCTTTCCATAATTTTATAGGAAGTAGACTAACTGGTCTGCTATTCTGCCCAGTAAATGTGGCTCTTTTGTCTTTATGTAATGGAATTATTTTTGATTCCTTCCATTTTTCTGGAAATATGCAGTGCGATAGGCTTAAATTTGCTAAATGAGTAATGGGAAGAGACAGTGTTTTAGCAACTATACTAATGAGCTTTGAGTCCAAATGGTCCATTCCAGAGGCTTTCCCATCTGGTAGAGATGTAAGACGTTTTTCAATAAATGCTCTGTCAACAAGTTGAAATTGCAAAATTACGGTTTTTGTTATTCATAATTTTGTTTATGATTGCATCATATGAGACCAACTGATTTGCACTCATTCCACTCTTTAATTTTTCTATTTTACTGATGAAATAATTGTTAAAGTAACAACAAAGTACAATATTCTATAGGGTAATAATATTCAATTGCCTACATATGGGGTTAATAAAATTAATATTGTTAAAATACAAAAAAAAAATTGTTTGTGATATAGTAAGGCTAGTAAGTTCTAGCATTTTGTCACTATAGAAAGATTAGGTGCAATACGGGAATTTACCCTTTGGATATTTAATGGCAAAGTACAATGTTCAATGTTGCGTTCATATGAAATCACAACATTCCATCAGCCAGTGATATTTAATACAGATGGTGGGCAACTAAAATGTTAAAATGCAGATTTTTGTGGTAAAATAATTACTTCTTATGTCTAGTCACTGAGAGATCGTCAGGTTCTTTTTTAGTTTACTTTTGAGCTATTTCATGGTAAGGGTCAGTGTTATCACTATGGAAAAGTAACTGCTGCCTTCCATCTGTGGTCATGACGTAATCGCAGCCTAACCCTAGAACGTGAACGAAACCTATAGAAAAATCTGACATCATCTGTATGGCATCATCACATTCTTGAATCTGAAAACAACCAATCCCCATTCACGTTCTATGTAATGATGTCATTCCCTCAGATGCTGGGTGAGACCCACTTATTGCTATTTTTAGCGTTGGATTTATCTAAAAGGTAAATTCACAAGGGTCGAACCCGATGAATCCTAGTGACTAGACCTAAGAGCTCATAGTGTTAGAAAAAAAAACTGCATTTTAAAAGAATTTCCCCTTGGGGGTGAAGTAATTCTGAGTCTGATTTTAACAATATATTAGGCTGATGGAATGCTGTGATGTCACTTGAGCATTGCCTCAGAATGTACACCCTTCAATGGACATTGTTTTAAAATGCCTCACCATATTTTCAGAGTATGCCACACCATGTTTTCAGATAATGCACCTGCATAAATCTAAGGTCAGTGTTTGACAGACATGTCTTTGTTTATATTACATATTACCCTATTACAGCAATAAACTAGTTTTATGTACTCCACCAATAGTCAAATGACAGTCAAAAATAGGTATAAGTTAAGGTATCATTAAACATAGATACATCTATTTTAACTTGGTACACGTACAGTACAGGCTAGTTAAATATGCGTCATCATGTTTTTATAGGATTCTGTTTATTTGTTTATTTAAATGGATCCCATTAGCTGAAAGCGAAGCAATCAGCTAGTCTTCCTGGGTCCATTGCAATCATATCAAAACATACAACAAACACAATAATAAATTATCATTACAATAATAAAATTTCCTTACAATGCATAAAAGTTCATTACACTAATTATTTCACATTTTTCAATGGGGGAAAAAGTACAAATACAAATAACATTTCTGTCCATATGGCAAAATGTATAACCCGTTTAACACATGGAACTTAAGACCGTTTTTAAATAATTTCTTATTTTTGAGTTGGCGAATTTCAAAAGGAACACTGTTCCAAATGAATATAGCTTTGTACAACACCGTTTTTTTTTTTTTTTCATAAAATTGGATTTTGGACACGGTGGTAAGAGATAACCATTAGTTGCAGTTCTGGTGTTGCACAGAATCACAGTAAACGATTAGATTTAATATACAAGCCGGCATTTTTTGGGTTTATGTATTATAGTTGCCAAAGTATTTTGTATTCTTTGATTTAAATTGAGCCACAAGAGAGTGGAATACATTCGTTTTCTGCTTGTTCTAATTGAGCAGCCTAGAACAAGTCTTGCTGCTTTATTTTGAGCAACTTGTAATTTTGCCAAATCTTTTTGAGATGCAGAAGACCACACTTCGGAACAGTATGACAAGTGACATAATGTTAAAGACTTTGTGATAAGGTTTAAAGTGTCACGTTTGACATAATGACAACATTTTTTAGTAACAGCAATGCTGCGACCCATTTTATTAACAATAGTATTTATATGTTCAGTCCAAGACAGGTTACTATCAATGACCACACTCAACAGTCTGGCCTTGACTACCTGCTGTATATTCTCCCCAGCAATGTTTAATTTTAAGTCAGATCCACGTGCCAACTTTTGTTTAGACCCAATCATCATAGCTTTATTTTTTTTAATGTTCAAAATTCGCTTGTTACCTTTAACCCATTCAAACAGCAGGTCCAGCTCCTTAGACAATACAGAGTTAATTTTTTGTGGCCGAAATGTTCACGTCTCATGTCGCCAAAGCGAGGCCCGACTCAGCAAGCCCGTGTGCACGCGCGCCTCGGCACCGATCCATTGTGTAGAAGAGGGTGCAGATGCTGCTGGTGTCCGCTGGAGGGGGCTCTTTTACGGGATATGGAGAGGTAGACATATACAGGGATACCGGGGATTCCCCGTGTATATATTATACTATTTCCACGGTGGGCCGTTGGGTAAGTGAGAGCCGAGCTGTAGAGGAGGCGAGCATCGTCGCCGGGTGTCGGCCCGGATTACAAAGATGTGGCGGGCGGATTTCCTGCTGGTTCCGGCGGGGTTTGTGTGGCCTCGAGCGGTGACACAGAGCTGAGCGGTGTGCGCCGTGTGTGCAGGCTGCCTCAGATGAAATGAGGCAGTTTGATGTTTAAAGGTGCACGTTTTCTCCTGATTTTCTCATAGTTGTTTTTGCTTTGCCTAGAAGGTTACACAGTGTGATATAAACCAGGGCTGTCAAGTTTAGATCATGGTTTGGAGTGAGATTTTTTTTTTTTTGTGGATTATTCGATTTATATTTATAGATTATAGATGATTGTTAGTTCTAATAATATTACAGTTCAGATGGTTGAATCTGAAACAAATCCCTATGTATTATTTATTTATCAGACAATTTTAAGCAGGGCTAGCTAGAATTGGGGGGGTTTACATTTTTTAATTTAATATATATAACCACATTTCCAGTACTATGGTGTACTTTTTTGTGTAATTTTAGTCATTATAGTCAAGAAGATGTATTATACTGTAATTACTCACAAGTATAATATAGATTTTAAGAGTGTGTTGTGTTTACAGTGACAATCCACAATATGAACAAGGGATACATGGTAAATATGGAAAAATAATAAGCTCTTTGTTATGCAAACTGTTCAGTTCACACCTTTTGGTTGCTTTGTGAAATTTAAACAGGTTCCTTTAACAGGGACTGTTAGAATATAACATAATATCTCAAACTTACATTTTAAATAGGCTAATAAGACATTATTTTTTCATGTTTGAGCAATGGAAAAATGCATTTTTGTTACCAGCCAACCAAACATTGCCTGGCCATGTATGATAGCCTTCTAACACCCAGCTCCAAATCAACAGTCCAGTCAAATACTCAGGTATCAGCAGTGATGAGGGAGCAATAGGCCTCAGGTGACACTAGGCTGGGCAAACTATTAACCAATCAAAGACATTATCAGTGACTCGGCAGGGCTCTAGCTTATAAACTAGAGTTTTCTAACCAGCTCACTGATTGACAATGACTTCTGGATAGAAGTCGAAATGTCTCGATCGTCAAACAGCGTCCGGATGACTACCCCTGTAACCTTTTCTACAAATTTGCCTGGTTGATATTCAAGTTACTGCTCCCTCCAAGCTTTACAAGGATGTGTCACACTTCCAAGTTAAAACCTCCAGGGGGCGCAGGAAAAGATGTGCACAATAGCATATGCAAACTAGCCCTATTTATGTTTTAGCGCCTGGGGGGAAATGGAGGAATAAGGTGGTAAATCACCAAGTTCTACTTAACAATTTTTAGGCAGAAGTAGTTGAGACCTTTCCAATTCATTTGACATATTTAAAGAAATGGCTTTATTGTAGTTGGCACTTTTTGGTACATTTGTGCAATTACACAATTGTAAGCACAAAAATATTACAATATGCACTATTTTAATATACTTGGGTCCAAAGCTCTGAAATTTCATTATTGACCAGTAGGGCAATAACTGTCCGATGTAGTTGTCTTAAGCCTCTGAGCAAGAAAGTATGGAAATACCATTATTTCTGTTTTTTGTTGTCTGGTTTCATACAATAATGCGAAACTATCTAAAATGCCTGTAAATAAGAACCATACCATAAGATATGTGATTTTTCACTTTCAGTTCTATTGGATTGATTTTATAAGATCAAATAAGAATGATCCTGTCAAAATCCTATTGGAATCTTATAAGACTAAACATATTTTTCTGATCAAAAATAATTTTGATATGACTCCCCATGAAGACCTTCATCCACAGTTGGCCTGTCATCATCACATAATTACTGTTCATTATTCCTATTGTACATATTAAATGAGCGCCCTTTGACTAGAGGATTTCATTTTAGACAAGTGACCTTTGACTAGATAAAAGTGAGTTTTACATTTGCCACCACACATAATGGAGAGTTGTGTGTTATCTGACATTGAAAATGTCACTGAGTCATTTACACTTCGTTTTACTTTGGCTGAACAATAAAGACCAATTCCTTATTTATAATGACAGTTGGCTCAAATAAATGCTAAACAATAAAAATTCCACAAAAATCATTTTAGTAACTATTTATTCTAATTGAAAATACATTCTCAAGTTAAAACGCGTCGTGTAACAGTGGCTTATTGACCTTTGCTGATATATGTTAATTCATCCTGATTTTTAATTATGTATCAGAGTAAACTCAATTTAAGTGAGTTCATCACATTGCTGGACAATTGAGCCTTTGTAATTTTAAACAAATATGACCTTTAAAATATTTATTCCACCTTTGGTCTTCTTTTTGTTTTTGGAAAGGTCTTTGATTGTATCTATTTCATAGCAGTCATTCTACGCTGGTCTATGTGCGCAGTACAATGCCTCCAAACCCCTTTATAAACCACACTGGAACATCAAACCATCTCTTACAAACAGAGACAGGAAGCTGCTCAAAGCTCAAAATTTCTGTCACTATGTGGAAAGCTGTACTACTTGTATTGTGTTTGCTGGTGGCAGGTGTTCAGCCGATGGAGAACCCAGCTTATGGTGTCAAACTTTGTGGCCGGGAGTTCATCCGTGCAGTCATCTTCACTTGTGGAGGTTCGCGTTGGAAAAGGTCACTGAGTAGTACAGGTGAGACACTATACTTTTACTGTCCCAAGGAAGTTTGTTTTCCCAATTGTACATTTAAAAGGAACAGCATTTAACCGAATAGGTACTCATCCTACATTACACTACACATAGTGATGGGCATCAACATTACATAATTTAAGTGTAATTCATAATTCAGATCAGAGGCTATGGGGATGAGACTGTATTTTATCTGTTTATGATATTGTTTAGTGACACAAGTTGGGTCAATCCAACAGTCATATTTACAAAGTCTTGGTTGAAATAAAAATAATAATAATCTGTTTTTCTGTTTACGTTTCGTATTTGTGTATTTTGGTTTGCATGAAAGTATCACATTTGCCCTGGATGGAACCTGTATTGACTTAACAGTTGGTGTTATGAGTTTTATTTTATTAATGTATGTAATGTAATCAATGTTTACCTGTGATCTGATTTTTCTGTAGATGTTTTAGATGATCCATTCAGGTACCAACAAGATGATTCAACAGAGAATGTGGGACAACACTTAGCAGTAGAAACCATTCTCCAAAGGAACAAAGACTCCACCTTTACCTCCAAGGATAATGGGAATGGAGTGTTTACCAGACAGGCACGCTCCTTCATCTCAGAGGAAATTCTTGAAGCCCTGCGAAAGGCTGACCGCAAGGGACGGGATCTGGTGTTGGGACTGTCCACTGCCTGCTGCAAATGGGGCTGTAGCAAGAGTGAAATCAGCTCTCTCTGTTGAACATATGCTCCATCATTTTATCAACGGACATGACCTGAAAGATTTCACTTTTTGCTTTATCTATTTGTATTTTGAATTTGAGAATAGGATCAGATCATTGTTATTGAACTGCTTTAATTTTATATATATGTGTAGGCTTGTGTAGTTGGCCTAAATGTCCATCTGAAGTAATTTACTATACAATAAATACATTTATCCATATTCTCCTCATACATAATCTGCATTGCATTGGTGTTTTAGTTTCATGCCAGAGGTGTCCAAAGTCAAGATGGTGCGAAAGGGTCCCATGAAGGTTACTTTGTGTTTTTATTACCAAATGTTTTATTTTACACTGAATTTATCATGTGAACCAAACATTTTTTAACATTCAATCAAAATATTCACTGAATCTAAGTACAATGTCTTAAAATTCAGTATGAAAATATATAATGCTTTAATAATTTTCTTGTACAATGTTTTAAAATCCATCTAGTTAAAATACAGCTGCTTTTTATTGAGAAAATTCGGTGCAAAAAAATTCAGTGCAAAAAAAAAAAGGTAAAGAGCAGAGCTGAGCGCGCTTCACGGCATGTCTCATCTGAATAAACCAAAAAGAAAAAAGAAAGAAGAAAAACCAGCTGGATCTGCACAGTGAGCAGTAGCAGCACAGCAGTATAAAATAAAACCTAGTTCTTGCATATTTATCTTCAATGTAGTTTTATACTTTAGCCACCAGGGGACGCAGTGCCATGTTACTGTTGCAGTCATGTGCCATAGCTGTAGCAGAATGAACATTAATTGACACAATTTAACATTGCTATGTTAAAACTTTCTAAGTCTTCGATGTTACATGTTGAGTTACTGTTGATGGACATATTAAGATATGTGCATCGACAGTAACTCAGCAGTTAATTTCAAATATTGTATTTGCATTATTATACCCATCCACAGACAACAGATAACATACGGCCTTAAAAAAACAAAAACAAAAAAAACACCCACTGCTTCCAAAAGTCGCATTTTAATCTAGAAGCCAGTTGTGTAGTAACAAACAAGACTGAAATCCGAACCACTGGATTTGAGCATTGGCAGTGCCCTTGAGTGGATAAGCTTCTGCTATGTCTAAAATCAGTGGCAGGCTTATCATTAGACAACACGCTGCAATTGCATTGGGTCCCCAACCTGAAGGGACCCCTGATAATTAGACAAGGTTCTGAAACTGTTCTCTCAATATTGCATGCACATTTTAATTTTCCCATACTTCACTTACCACCCTTGAACTTATGAACCTGTCACCACATCTAATACAATATAAAACAAAAGCTTCCTTTCAAGAATAATTCAAGAGACACAACAAAAAGGTTATTACACAGGCCCGGACTTAATTCTGCCTTGGGCCCCCAAATTCCTAGGTCCGCCACTGTCTAAAATGTATTTAAACCCATTGTTTCATTAGTTTTTCACCATAATCTTGTATTGATGATGGTAGTGTGTAACCACGTGGTCACTGCTAAAGCCTTCACGAGCACATCCCAAAGATTTTCAATGGGGTTCAAATCTGGACTCCTGAGCCACTCTTTCACAATGTGAGCAAAGCCCCATGATTTTGGCATTGTCATCCTGGAATCAGTGAAGAAGAAATCCATTGATGAAATAACCTGGTCAATCAGGATGTTCAGGTCGTACGTTGATCATTCTTTGGGAACATAGTGTTGCTGAACCTAGACCTGACGGACTGCAGCAACCACAGATCTAACACTGCTCTCACAGGCTTAGGCATGATGGGTACATCACTTCACCTGCCTTTCCGACCAAAGTACTTCCTCAAAGATGGTTTCCTACTATTTTCTTCCTAACGTTAGATAGTTCTTAAACCAATTTTAGTAGCTGCAATTTCCTACAATGTGTTCTCTGTTTGATGCCAATAATTTGACCCTTCTCAAACTCACTGAAATCTTTTCACAACCACAGGGTTTGTCTTTCCACATGGTTGTTTCAGAAAAGAGAAGCCACTCACTTCATCAGTTGGGTTTCAGTATCGTTTTGCCGCTAAAAGACAATCACCCAAGGCAAACATTTATATACAGTAAGTGGCCATAGTTATGGTTGGACAGCATGAATAAGTGACTTAAGGGTATCATAATATTGTGTACAGTAAGTGGCAATATGATTATTAACAGAGGAGCATATGGGCAAATACATGTCAGGTAAAGTGACTTCAGAAAGGATTGCATCAGGAACATTATATTACATTATTTCACATGATTATAACAGGTGAGGGCTTATGGAAATGGTTATGAAATAGAGTGGAAGAACGACTAGAAAAAACACACAACAATTGACTGGTGAGAGCACACGTTGAGACGTGGAGGAGCAGCGGCTCTACTCCAAGTTCCTCCCGTGTGACTGAGCTCCTCCCTCTAAGGGAGCGCCCAGCCACCCAGCGGAGGAAGCTCATTTCGACCGCTTGTATCGGTGATCTCGTCCTTTCGGTCATTACCCAGAGCTCATGACCATAGGTGAGGGTAGGAACGTAGATTGACCGGTAAATCGAGAGCTTTGTCTTTCGACTCAGCTCTCTCTTTACCACAACGGTCTGATACAGCGCCTGCATCACTGCAGATGCTGCACCGATCTGCCTGTCAATCTCACGCTCCATCCTTCCCTCACTTGTGAACAAGACCCCGAGATACTTGAACTCCTCCACTTGAGGCAAGGGCTCTCCACCCACCTGGAGAGGGCAAGCCACCTTTTCCCGGTCGAAAACCATGGCCTCGGATTTGGAGGAGCTGATTCTCATCCCAGCTGCTTCACACTCGCCTGCAAACCGTCCCAGTGCATGCTGCAGGTCCTGGTTTGAAGAAGCCATCAGGACGACATCATCTGCAAACAGCAGAGATGAGATCCTGTGGTTCCCAAACCAGACCCCCTCCACGCCCTGACTGCGCCTAGAAATTCTGTCCATAAAAATTATGAACAGAACCGGTGACAAAGGGCAGCCCTGGCGGAGTCCAACATTCACTGGGAACTGGTCTGACTTACTGCCGGCAATGCAAACACAGCTCCTGCTCCGGTCGTACAGGGACCGGACAGCCCTTAGCAAAGGGCCCCGGACCCCATACTCCCGGAGCACTCCCCACAAGGCGCCCCGGGGCACACGGTCAAATGCCTTCTCCAAATCCACAAAGAGCATTTGGACTGGTTGGGCAAACTCCTATGAACCCTCGAGCACCCGATGGAGAGTATAGAGCTGGTCCAGTGTTCCACGACCGCGACGAAAACCACACTGCTACTCCTGAATCCGAGGTTCGACTATCGGTCGGATTCTCCTCTCCAGTACCCTAGAATAGACCTTACCGGGGAGGCTGAGTGAGTGATCCACCTGTGGTTGGAACACACCCTCCGGTCCCCCTTCTTATACAGAGGGACCACCACCCCGGTCTGCCAGTCCAGAGGTACCGTCCCAGAGTTACGTCAGCCAAGACAGTCCCACAACATCCAGAGACTTAAGATACTCAGGGCGGATCTCATCCACCCCCGGAGCCTTGCCACCAAGGAGCTTGCCAAGAACCTCAGTGACTTCAGCCAGGGTGATGGATGAGTCCGCCTCCGAGATCTCAGTCTCTGCTTCCTCCTCGGAAGAGGTGACAGTGGGATTGAGGAGGTCCTCAAAGTATTCCTTCCACCGTCCGACCACATCCCCAATCAAGGTCAACAGTTATCCACCTGCACCGTAAACGGTGTTGGTGAAGCACTACTTCCCCCTCCTGAGGCGCCAGACGGTTTGCCAGAATTTCTTTGAGGCCAACCGATAGTCCTCCTCCATGGCCTCCCCGAACTCCTCCCAATCCAGAGTTTTTGCCTCTGCAACCGCACGGGCTGCGGTGCACTTGGCCTGCCGGTACCTGTCAGCTGCTTCAGAAGTCCCACAAGCCAACAAGGCCTGATAGGACTCCTTCTTCAGCCTGACAGCATCCCTTACTTCCGGTGTCCACCACCGGGTTCGGGGATTTCCGCCGTGACAGGCACCAGAGACCTTGCAACCACAGCTACGAGCTGCCGCATTGACAATGGAGGAGGAGAACATGGTCTATTCGGACTCAATGGCTCCAGCCTCACCCGGGATCTGGGAGAAGTTCTCCCAGAGGTGTGTGTTGAAGACCCTGCTGACAGAGGGCTCTGCCAGACGTTCCCAGCAAACCCTCACAATACGCTTGGGCCTGCCAAGTCTGTCCGGCTTCCTCCCCCGCCAGCGGATCCAACTCACCACCAGGTGGTGATCGGTTGACAGCTCCGCCCCTCTCTTCACCCGAGTGTCCAAGACACACGGCTGCAGGTCAGATGACACAACAACAAAGTTGATCATCGACCTCCGGCCTAGGGTGTCCTGGTGCCACGTGCACTGATGGACACCCTTGTGCTTGAACATGGTGTTCGTTATGGACAAACTGTGACTAGCACAGAAGTCCAATAACTGAACACCGCTCGGGTTCAGATCGGGGGGGGGGGATTGATCTTTAATGGATCTATATTTAAATCTCCACAGATTACAAGTGTTTTATTGTATTTTAGATTACTCATCAAATCTTTTAAACTATCCTTAAAAGTTTCAATTTTGGAACCTGGCTTCCCATAAAGCTCAGGATAGAACAAAACAAAAACAATCAAAAAACAGCCGTTACCATGGAAATCCACTATGTTTGCAGCTGGTGTGTTAAACTTACATAGAGAAACATTTGCCAAAACGATGTAAAAAAGTGAACAAAAAATCCATGGAAGAACCTGATAAACTGCTGGGTCACTTCTGGTAAATACATTTATCAATATATAATGTAAGAATACTTTTGAATTAACACTAAGTTTAGTATTTAGCATCTTAAAATCTCCATTGATTTAACATTGGGATAACTGAAAATTCTGTTATGTCTGACGTCATGATCCCGAGCTCAATACACACATGCAACAGTTCTGCTTTTTTTTCCAACTCAATTTCCACTGCATTACTTTCCATTAAATCATCAGTTACAGTAGTCATGCATTTAACTGGCTTACATTTTAAATCCGCCTTCATTCTGCTGTTGAAAAATGAATCATAGCCTTAAAGTCTTACAGGTTAGACGACACTTTTCACTAAAACATAGTGAACATGATTATATTTAAGACTTTACTACATTTTGCCCATTTATCCCCTGTTTGACAGTTTTTTTTAAGTTTTTTTTTTATGTTTATAATTTCACTTCCTGGTTGACATGAGCAGCAAATATGACAAAGGTGGAGGTGATTCTACAGCCGTTACCTAGCAATCCTTTTGAAAACATGGACCAAAACCCATATAAATTACACAATAGTTAGTATTTTACAAATAATAATACCCAGTAACAATTTTATTTTGTTGAATGCATAGACCGTACATATCAGTGGACCGCGTTAGCATGCTAGCCGCCGCGTTCCAAATAGGAAGCAGCTATGGAGGCGCTCCTGGCTCCATAAAGCCGAGCTGCCATTCACTTTTTATTGGGACACTGGTGCCCTTTACTCTGTAACTGTTTCTGTCAAGCTCACCTTCTTGGAACTAAAATGTCTGTTTTGACACACTCTACATGAATCGGGTTTTTTTTTTTTTTGTTAGGTTGTTCATAAATCAAGTTATTAGCAATAATAACTGACCAATCAGGTGCTTCCTTTTCCAGGGGCCGTTTTCGCTCGTGTTAGCAACAGGTTTGATTGACAGCTAGCGCTGCACGTTGCCGTCTATGGTTGCCGCCGTCTCCTCTCGCCGAGGGGTGGATACCGTTAGCAGCCGCGCTCCTGATTAGTCCGTGTGGTTGCCATGATACGCACTCGGATTTCCAAATATGGAGTCTGGCTCCGCTTTAGCTGCTATAACTACTAGCCACGATGGGCTTCATTTGGCTGTAGCCAAACGCTATGGGTGACATCACAATCCCATAGTCCACTGATATGTACGGTCTATGGTTGAATGACACTTCAAAGTATCAAAAAGTTGTGTCAATTGTGTGTAAATTTTATTTTTCATGGCACGTCGCTTTTTGATGACACAGGTGTAGGGATTCCGTTTTAGAACTCAACCACTTTCTGTAATTTTAAACTTTCATTTTTTCTAAATGTATTCACAAACTGCAACTTCACAGATACAAAACTATAATAAATAATTGTCACAGGTGCCCTCCCACCAAACTAAGTCCTAATTAGAACATTGTGAGAACCTGTCATATAGACTTTAAATGTTTAAATCTTCCTCCTTGCCTTTACTTATCCATGTTTCTGACAATGCTATTAACTTAACTAACTAACCCTAACCCTAAGTCTGCCGTTAAGTGTCCATTAAAGTACTAGCCATTCCTGGTCCAAGTGGCTTGTATTTTATTTTGCTTCTTTAGGTTCCAGCATATCCAAGCAATTTTTGAATTTTTCTTAATCAAGTGTTCATTGAGAAAAATATTAGTGCCTTTGAGTTTGTTTGTTTTTTGCCTCCTTTAGGATCTGTTCACACAGAAAGCATAAAGTTTGATGGCTTCTTTTTTTTATTTTATTTTTTTATGTGTGACAAACCGAAATGTGTTGACTGTCCAGGGTATGTCTTTGCTTCTCATGAGTTTGATCACTTGTCGCTCTAGGGTGTGCAGCTTCTCAGATGGTGCATCCTCACCTTGTTGGTCACCAGTTGGGTCTGTAGCCCGGTCCTCTATTCTGGAGTACTGCTCCAAGTAATCCAGCCTCTGTTCCAGGAGCTCAGTTCTTTGGTCCTTTTGTTTGATGATTACCTTTAGCTCCTGAATCTCCTCCATGAGGCCTGTCAGAGATTTCTGTTGTTTTGCAACTTCACTGATGTCCCTTGACAGAAAGTTCAAGGATTCCTTCATATCTGCCTATTCAGCTATCATGGCATTTGTTATGCCCAGTCATCTTGATCCAAGTGGTTAGTATTGTGATGTTGTTCTCTTCTTTTAATCAACAATAACTATTGTTGTCAACAACACGCTGAAAATAGACCGAAAGTAGATAACTGCACTGCACTACAACTCCTAATACCTTGATTCTTGTTGGATGGCACCATATTTTAGTGATTTTTGAGGCATACAATGGTGCACAAAATCAAACCAGAGGGAGTAGGGACATTATATATATATATATATATATATATATATATATATATATATATATATATATATATATATATATATATATATATATATATATTTTTTTTTTTTTTTTTTTTTTTTTTGAGTCAGATTTTTAGCGTTTTCAGAGAGGAGAAATAGGAGATCATTTTAATTTGTTTATAAAATGTCTAAAGCAGGTTTAGAGTCTCTCAACAGAGTAGGTACTTGGCTAGAAGGAAAACAATAGTCCTCCGGGTCAGATATATTTGCATCCAAATCATACACAAAATATAAAATATGATAAACATTTGAATTACGGTAAGAGCATTTGGACATCGCCTTTGCAACTACACCGGCAGCTTTTTGACTACTCCTCCCACTTAATCTGGCGTGGGTTTTTTTTTGTGGTCTTTTTTTCTTCTTTTCTGTCCTACTCTCCAAGTATCGCGCACACCAGAGGCGTTGCCAGACCAATTTTATCGGGGCTTGAGCCCCGGATGTTTTACGTCCAGCCCCAAATGAAATTATTTCCCCAAATTATTATGATTCTGATTCAAAGTCCGCACTGTTACATTGCACTTTATGATGAACGGGACTCAGCTCTCCGAGAGCGAGGCTGATGAGCTCCAAGAGCGAGGCTTGTGCACTCCGTGCGCGGGGATCGTCCGCTCCGTGCGGGGCTCGCCTCGCTCGTGCGCTGGGCTCGGCCCGCCCCGCGGCGCGGCTCGCCCGCCTGCGCGGGGCTCGTCCGCTCCGTGCGCGGGCCTCGTCCGCTCCGTGAGCGGTGCTGGTGCCATCAGCGAGTCATTCAAGCCCGCCTCAGCGCTTCTGCTGCTCTCAGCACCTTTTCCATGCGCTCCCTGTCCACATCCTCCAGACAGTTCAGAGAAAAGTCCCACTTGAGGCTGGCGCCTCATGGCTCCGTGTCGGTCCACGCCTTTTACTCTCTCTCTCTTCACAAAATCGTAGAGTGCTCTGGCTTACTGCAGCGACAGAAGAGCTCAACCTCTAACTCATCCTAACTAACTCATCCTAACTAATTCGTCCTAACTAAGGACCGAGATGTGTCCAATATTAATTTTCTCTATAATCTGCGCAGCCTCAAAACTGCAACTGCACCTCCAGTTTTATATACATTTCTAAGTGTATTAGTTAATGTACATTGTAAGTGTATAGTTGACATTGAAATCTGTCAAATGCAGGTATAAGGCCATCAGTTAAGTGCAAGTGAAAGTTAGTTTACTGCAGCGGTATCCGTGCTTTTTTAGGGACCGTCAACAAGTTACTGCACAGTGAGGTAAAGAAAAAAAAATCCTACAGTACTTTTTTTTTTGTAGTAGGGCATTTGACCCAGTGACCCCAAACCACTTAATAATATGACTTTATATTTGGTTAGTGGTTCTCAAACTATGGGTGAGGGTTCAAAAGTTTCAAAAAGTATAAAATAATATTTACTAATTTGTTCTTAATCCAATGAAACATGTGCAATTTTATAAAATGCAGTGGGTGACCAGCTCCGTGATATTTGGAAAAATCTATAAATTACAAAATTATGAAGAAAACTGGGAACCTTCTTTTTTTTTTTTTTTTCATTTTTGGGACAGTAATATTGTAATACAATTTATTACAATTTTGACTTTTGTGTTTTAAATTCTAGCCATCTATCTATAATACTTTTTTTTTTTTTGACGAACATTGAACATAACTAGATAATAGACCATTTTTCAAAGATGAAATCCAGAAGGTACAATCTCATGGTCCCACCTTCTCACAAGTAACAGATTAACAAGTAACACAATGACAGTCAACGGAGTTCAAAACAATAATTGTTGTTTTGTAATAAAAGACTCATGTGTGCCTACAAAAAAAAGTTGCTCAAAACCTCTTAAAATGCACCAGAATACAAGAAATAAGTCTCCCTTGGGGAAAAAAAATTCTGGGGGGGACCCCCAGACCCCCCGTCAAGATTTTGCGTGATGACTTAAAGAACACACCGGATCTCAGCAAATCCTAGAAACGCCCCTGGCGCACACTATTTGATGGATTGTTTCAATAGCCTCTAAATTAGGGGACCCAGAAAGTCCAAACCAAATTATAATAGTAGCCCTACTCTCCAGGTATCACGTAGACCTTTTAGTTTTTCAATTTCTTGAGCCAGAGTCACATAACAGGAATTTATTTTAGCCACCGGATACAGCGGCTGCAGCATGCGATTAATGCGCCATTGCGCATGCGCGTCGTGTTTCCCGTAATGGGCTGTGCCAATATAATAACTGTAGGTTTTTAGTGACTTGTACCCGGTCATCACGGGATAACAGTTTTTAAGTGACAGGAATGTGTTGTAGTTCTTCAGGATGATCGTGTCCCACATCGTAATTGTAAGGTACGTTGACTAATGGGGATTTTTCTTCTTAACACGTGACTTGCTTTATTTACTTCTTCAAAGTTGAAAAGTTAACTTTCTGAGTGTAGTAGTGTGTTGTAAAACAAGAGTTATCTGTATCATTATGAAATGCAAAGGTGTAACTAGCCCATATGTGGCTAGCAGTGCACAGTGGAACTGTTTCTGTTTTTTAAAGATGATCGTGAAAATTACTGTATGGCCTTCTTCAGTTGTAACCATAGACTGTAGATATCAAGTCTATGGTTGTAACGTGTTCCTGTGTCTGTAGAGTCTGGTTGCTTATCCAATGAAATGACTACAGTCACATCAGGATGGTTTCTGTCCATTATGATGGCTGGCTGCACTTTTTCTAGCAAAGGTATGTATACATGTACACATTTTTAGAACAAAAAATAAATAAAAGGGTTCAATCTAAAAGCTTATATCCACCATGTTAAAAGGAAGTCATATAAAAAAAAGTTCATTTCCTGCTTTTGTCACTTGCATTGCTCATCTGTGCTAAATTCTGAGTCTTTGTGGTGTTAAGACTAGAGAAAGTAGTTAGGATTTGTCGTCTGCATCAGAGCGGATGTATTTTGACTGAGAAAGGTGTTACCCACAGGACATGTTCAGTCTTGGGTTGCATGTTCACTGTACTGTTAGTTTTACTGTTGATGTATTATTGTCATGGTACTGTAAGTCCCTTAACTTTCCTCAGGTTCTCCTGTAAATCCTTCTCCTCCAGACTGCCGCATTCCATGTAATTACAGTGGGTGTAGTGCGGATATCATCTGTACATGGAACTCAAAGGCTGACACCAATAATGCTTTGACGTACACTTTACACTGGTAAGTCACTGTGTTTTGTTTTAAGATTTAAGTTACATTCGATATTTATTTGTCTCTTTGTTCCACTTCCTCTTTGGTTTCTTCATGCTCAGGGAAGGCTATAAGAGCAAGGCAACAGGTCACAGGGCAGTAATCCAACGTCAATACTTTTCTAGCCACAGCCAACTACAAGTTTGGGTTCAGGCTCAGGATCAAGATGGAACTGTGTTCAAATCTGAGATTGTGTCATTTAATACAGCAGACATCAGTAAGTCCATCAAGATTGTGTTGTTTAGATATTTGTACAGCATGTGTTAAATGCATTTGCATGTACTACGTCATTACAATGATACAGTGCCTGTAGAACATACACACAGGGAAAATAGAAAACACAGTTGATAGCATGTCATATATACATATATAATACATACACATACACAATAAAACCATCTTTATATTCTTACACATTCAGATCAGTGAATACTTTGATTTCATTATACTGCTGTTATTGTAATACTGGTTGAGTGTGTGCATGTTTTTGAGTGTATAATGTTTGAGTGTTCACATGTCACTGAAAACTAACTTTTGAGTAAGCACAGTTTCAGTTCTGAAAATACTTAATCACTCAACATGTCTTAATAGTCACGCCATTTCCACCAAAGATAGAATCGACTTGTCAAGACCCCATGGAGATTCACTGGAGCTCTCCATGTGACCTGTTTCATGAAGTAGGTCACTGTGAGGTTCACCATCACAAGGAGGGAGACACGGCTTGGATTCAGGTGTGATTATTTTCTATTATTGGAGTTAATGTGACACTTGATGGAACATAAGTAGATCTTGGTAATTTTTTCGGATACTAGAACTTTGGCAATATCTGGTTTTGGTACCAGTCCTTTTCGATACGTTTTGCTGTATTAATTATTATCTAGAATAACAAACAAGAATTGTAATGTTCATATTCGACAAATGATTATTGCCTTAGAGATAGAAAAAAAATAAAAGTCAACCAGTTTAAGCTAAACCATGCCAAATGGATGTTTTTAGAGGGAATTACACTCACTCTATATATTTCTTGTTTACTTTTGATTAAATAACAAGGTTGTCTTTGCAATAAAAGTTTGTCACAATTATTTAGATTAATCGTTGCAGGCCTACTGGCCTAGTTGCAAGTAATTGCAAATGTTTAAATATAAAATAAAATGTTTAATACTCCAAATAGTGCAACATTGTTCCTCAGTCTGATGAAAATCTCAATGTTTCCTCTTTCCAGCAAGGACAAGGTGGTGTGTCTGGCAGCTATACACTCAATAATCCAGAGCCCTACACAAACTATTCATTTCAGGTTCGTTGTGCTTGTGGCACAAGTATGATGAGTGACTGGAATGAGGTCACTTCTATACAGAGTGCAGAAAGAGGTCTGTCCATAGATTATTTTGCTAATATAAAAGAATGAAAATGCATGATGTGTAAGATTTCCTTTTTTCTCTTCTTTTAAGCACCTATTGGAAAGCTGGATATTTGGACAGACTGTGATATGTTGCTCCGAAGCTCAGAATGCGTTCTTACCTGGAAGGTAAAAATAAGTAACGTAAGTAAGTAATATTAACTGGTTCAGTTTATTAAAAGAAGATTTTGTTTTTTCTCCATATTTTGTAGAAGCTTACCAAGTTTGAAGCCCGTGGACTCATTTTAGGATATAACTTGAAATTGCATTTTAATAATGGAACTAACATGGCTTTGAATGAGTCTGCTGCAGAATCAGCGTTTCTGATTTGTAGCGAGGTCCAATGTTACCGCAATTCGTCACTAAAAGATATTAAATCTGTCAGTATAAGTGCATTCAATGCACCTGGCATGACAGCACCTTCTCATCTTGCCATACAAACCCCAGGTATCATTCAAATTTAAACAGGGTCACAATGAAAAGTAAATGGCAAATTTCAAATTATTATATTGTAATACACTGTATATGTTCAGAAAAAATAACTGATCAAAGAGCCATTGATCTGGAGATGAAGGAAAACAACTTAATTGTCTCCTGGAATGTCACTTGGATTACTGAAAATGTCAAGGAATTTGTGGTACAATACAAAGAAGCTGGATCTCCATTGGGTGAAGGATTGGGTTGGGTCCGAGTTAACAGAAGTATAACAAACATAACAATCAAAGGTGTGTTTTTGTCCACTTTTAAACTATTTCTAGTTTGAGTCACTAAGGCTGAAGTTGCTTTTGATGTATTTGTGTGTGTCTCCATCTATAGGGCAGTTCAAGAAGTACACTGCCTATCAAGTGTCTGTGTTCACTGTGTTGGATAACACAGTGCAGTTGTATTGCACAGATGTTACACACTTTGTCCAAGGATGTATGTATTTATAGTTTTTATTTACTTATTAGCAATGCATAATTCTGTTATAAAAGCAATGTTTTTTTTTCAGTACCTGCAAAAGTACCTTTATTTAAAGTGCTTTCATATGATACCACACATGTGACATTACTTTGGGAGACAGTCCTGATGTCAGTTCACGGGGGTGTCACCCCATTCTATCAAGTAGGATATGGCAAAGATAATGGTACGTATGTTCTAATGCATTTGTACTGTTTTGTAATTTTGCATTTGTACATATCTTACCATTAACCACTTCGTTTTTGTAGTGTATAATATAAGTGCATACCCGCAAATGGGAAATAGGACTCTCATGCTGACGAATCTGACTGAAGACTGTAACTATGAGGTGTGGATAAAAGCTGTGAATCAGGCTGGGCCTGGACCTAATACTACTGTACGGTTCAAAACACTGGCTGCTGAAAACATAAGTATGGAGGAAGGAAGTTTTCAATTTACATGTTCAAGAATGTATCAACTTTCCCAGTTCAGTCATTGAACGTTTGACATTTTATTTTTTTGTTTCAGGATTATTCATACCATTGTTTGTGGGATTTTTTGGAACAGCTTTATTATTGATATTGGTATTTTCTCTGTTGTACTGTAGGTGAGTATATTTCAATTACTATTATAATGTGCTCTGTGTAACTTAAAAAGAAACCTGCATACATCTAAATCTAAAAAACAAGACATTCTTCTGTTCTTATACACTGTATACAGAGGCTGCAAATAGTATTGGACATGCAATTTTCACCAGATATGGTTAACAACCTAAGTAATCCACACATGCAAATAAATCAATTTATAGTCATAGGTAAATTGTGTTAATGTGACGTGACACTCAAAGAAAGATTAGAGGGGTTCAGCCGCTTGTGTAAGAACTGAAGACATATTTATCAAAAAAATACATCAATATTGCTCTTTGTTGTGTCTCAAAAATACAGCACATGTTTTGTCTATCCATTTTGTAGGAAAAGGGAAACCTGTCCCATTGTACTTTCCTTTTTGTATGAGAAAGTACCAGATCCAC
This sequence comes from Rhinogobius similis, assembly GCA_019453435.1. Lineage (NCBI taxonomy): Eukaryota > Metazoa > Chordata > Actinopteri > Gobiiformes > Gobiidae > Rhinogobius > Rhinogobius similis. Next base: position 24,812,478 of record CM033631.1, read on the forward strand.
ACAATAGTAACATAATCAGGGAAATAAAGTACCAGGTAAGATTTTAATGGTATGGATCTTATCTGACTGTATTTAATTGTTTTGTTTTTTTTAAACTGTGTTATGCCATTCATCTATAGATAAGTGATTCGTTGACTTGGCTCTGCGTTCCTGCAACAGAACAACATCCCAAAATATCAACAATTGAAATAGTGAACATCTCACCGTGTGCATTCATTTCCAAATTGGACCACAAAATTCATTGTTATGATGAAGACACAGTGGAAGAGGAGCGTAAAAAGACACAGTTTGGATCTGGCAAACAAGAGTACAGTAAAATGGTTGACTCTGATGAAGAAAAAAATGAGGAAGAGGAGACTGGTTCTGGTTCTTTGAGCTCAGAGGAAGACAATGCAGGCTATGAACAGCATTTCATGCCAACAGATATAGATATAAAGGAGATAGATGAGCGGGAAAGGACAGAGAAATCATGGGACGAGGAGTGAAGTGGCTACTCATTGTGGAAGAATAGAAGAGATAATTTTACTGACAATAATTGTCATACATGCATACTGTATAAAATAACTTTGACTTTGTAAAATAATGAAGACATCAGGAACATTTTTAAAAACGAAGGAGTGACTGCTTTTTCTTCCTATTGTCTGCATTGTCAAGTTCTTCAAATTTACATAACACTTCCAACAGAAATAGTGATTCATTGTCCACTTTATACTTCACATCCATGGAAATCACTGTCACTTTTTCTCAGAGCAGAGCACAGCTCCAGAATCATTTAATTCCTCTAAGAATACTGTCCTCCTTCTGTGACAGAGAGCAGAGGCACCCAGATCCTCCTGGACCCAGTCACAGGACTGCCAATTCTTTTTTCCTAATCCTGACCAGTCAGTACTGCCGTTAAATGAGGCCCATAGACTACTTGGTGTGCTTAAAGAAAACATTTGCTATTTTACAGGTATTTAGTATAGGCCCCGTTCACGTGCTCGAATTTGATGATGTCATAACCTCATATGATGGGCTACTATCCCTATTGATCGCATTGCACAAGTATCTAAACATACTAACATCAAAATACAACGTTTATACAAAGTTTATAATGCGGGAACACAGTTGATTTAGTTCATAATAGTTAATTTGACATAATACGTATACGAGATATTTTCCCGAGAACTTGAGTATTCTCGCGTGGATAGATAGTTGAGACTGAACGGAAGCTGCAATAGGCCAGTCTCTGTGCGCGTGCTGTTCCGGGCTCATTTGAAGAACCGCTACGAAACACTGAAGGAGCGGCCCAGTTCTCATCTGTCGATTTGAAGTTGTCATTGTAGGTATTATTTTAGTACTGTTTAGCTTTTACAGACAAATGTTTTGTCACGTGAAAAGTCTTTCACTCGCGAAGAAAAGTATTGTAGGATATGTCGGTTTTGTGGCAGGATTGCTTTTTTTTTTTAGCATTAGCGTAGAGGCTATGTAGCGTTAGCATTACCATTGTAACCTTACGGCTGTAGCTTAGTAGCCGCTATCTCGCATTTACTTACGTACGTTAAGTGTGTTCTGAGATTGTTACACGTGGTTGTAATGTCGATTTTAACTTGTCTTATCACATACATGCAGTGACTTATTTTGGTTGGAACAAATCTACTTATAAACCTTAATAAATATAGTTTTTTACAATCCAAGACCGGCACGTTGTGACCACCAAATGTGGGAAATGCCTTTGAGGACTAGGCCTGAGCCTCAGCAACAACTGTGCAGGAGGTCATGCGTGTAACATAAACTTTCAACCGTTTAAGTATTTACGTAACAGTGATGTGTGATGGTGTAAAGCGATTATTTCTTCTACAACAGGACCGAATCTGTCGAATGTTTTAAAGTGACTAAAGCAGAGCGGCTACACTGCTAACTTCCTGACGCCTTATCCCGGCCAGGACCCTGCAGGTGGCCCACGAGCCCCGGCCCACGTGCGCCGCACACCACTGTTGGCCTGTTGTGCAAATGAAAATTTGACTCAAAGCAACAATATTTCGCTGTAATGGCCGTGCGCAGAGGGGGCGGGGGCAGGGGCAGGATTAACTTGAAGCGATTAAGCTGGGTCAGAGATTTTAGCTGCTCGTGTTGTCCTCATTTGTGTCATTTTCTCCACTCCATTTAGGCGTGTGTGACGTTTAAACTGTATTCATCTAATTGGCCTATCTTGCTTTTATTAAAGTTTATCAAATGACTTGTAATAACTACTGGGGACAAGTGTACCTAACCTATCATTACTGGTTTTCCCAGGATGGAGTGGCAGCCAGATGAGCAGGGACTTCAGCAGGTCCTCCAGCTTCTCAAGGACTCTCAGTCTCCCAACACCGCCACGCAAAGAGCTGTCCAACAAGTATCCTTTCATGCTGCTTGCAAAATCTGTCTTATTTTGTTGTATCAAAGTCAAATGTTTTCTTAATAAATATCTCAGAAACTCGAACAACTCAACCAGTTTCCTGACTTTAACAACTATCTTATCTTTGTACTCACGCGATTAAAATCTGAAGGTACGTTGTTAGAACATTCAGCACTCTGTCTCTCTCACATTTCAATGGTTGTAGTAGCAGATTTTTTCTTTACAGATGAGCCAACGCGATCTTTGAGTGGTCTTATTCTAAAGAACAATGTTAAAGCCCACTACCAGAACTTCCCCCCAGCGGTTGCAGACTTCATCAAGAAGGAATGCCTCAACAGCATTGGTGACCCTTCACCGCTCATTCGTGCTACGATTGGTAAGCAGCTGTGACGCTTACATAGGCTATATTGTGATTTTTCTTTTTTCTTTTTTTTTTTTTCCTGTTGCTCCTGGAGATGATGCATAATTTAAACCTGAGTGCACGTGAAGGTGTTTGTATTCATACTGTCTGATCCACTTTGTATAAGTGTCAAAAGATGTTGTGTTTCTTTCTCCGACCAACACAAATTCTCTGCCCCAAGGTATACTTATCACGACTATAGCTTCAAAGGGGGAACTACAAACATGGCCGGAGCTTCTACCACAGCTCTGCAACTTGCTTAACTCTGAAGATTACAACACATGTGAGGTCAGCATCTGTTTAAGTTCTTTTTACTACCTCCTCCTTTTCAATGACGCCCTCCTTCTTGGACGAGACATTATTTTTAGAGCGCAAAAATCAGCTTGATAATTTGTGGGGCTCCGTAATGGTTAAGTCTGATTCGGTCTCGTTCTCTCCTCTGTCTGTGTATGTTTGCGTTTCATTTGACAGCCTTTCTGTGTATGTCCGTGTCTCAGGGCTCGTTTGGAGCACTGCAGAAGATCTGTGAGGACTCGTCTGAGCTGCTGGACAGTGATGCGCTTAACAGACCACTCAATATCATGATCCCCAAATTTCTACAATTCTTCAAGCACTGCAGTCCCAAAATCAGGTTTACCCTCCAAGCATTCTTATTAGCTTTATCTCCCCATAATAAAATCTGGATATGATTAAACCTAGAAACTGATTGTGAGTGAAGGTGTTAGTATTCATACTGTCTGAGCCAGATTTCACTTGTTAAAATCTGAACTTGGTGATAAAAATTTAAGTTGACAAATATTTTCTCTGTAGATCCCATGCTATAGCCTGTGTGAACCAGTTCATCATTGGAAGAGCTCAAGCCTTGATGGACCATATTGACACTTTTATTGAAGTAGGTTGCCTGTGCATATTTTGTTGACATATCATTTAGATGTATTTAATAGCATAAACCTCTATTTTGTAGAGCCTGTTTGCACTGGCAGCAGATGAGGACTGTGAAGTTAGAAAAAATGTTTGTCGAGCCCTTGTCATGCTACTGGAAGTCCGTGTTGATCGTCTCATCCCTCACATGCACAGTATAATCCAGGTAAAACTAATGTTTCTTATTATATTAATCACAAATTCACTGAGGTTTTTAAAAAAATATTGTGTATTTGTCCTGTTTTGTTCAGTACATGCTGCAGCGCACCCAGGACCCTGATGAGAATGTGGCTCTGGAAGCCTGTGAGTTTTGGCTAACACTGGCAGAGCAACCTATCTGTAAGGAAGTGCTATCTGGGCATTTGGTGGCGTAAGTCTCCCTTTTAAGTTGGTTACCCCATAATTATGATTTTTATTAGTGGCATAACACTAAATGAAAGACATTTACATGATTTTAATTCTTATGTTATACCAGATTAATACCCATTTTGGTAAATGGAATGAAATATTCAGAAATTGACATCATACTACTGAAGGTAAGATGGTTGGGTCATCGGGGGAATTGCCTTTTTTCTTTGTCCATCCTAATTCAACATTTAAATCCACCTCTTTAGGGGGATGTAGAGGAGGATGAAGCGGTGCCAGACAGCGAACAGGACATAAAGCCTCGTTTCCATAAGTCGCGCACTGTCACTCTTCAGCATGAAGGTGGGGAAGCTGAGGAGGATGAAGACATTGACGACGATGACGACGACGACGATACATTGTCTGACTGGAATCTGAGTAGGTAGCCCTTTTATTAATTTTTTTTAAATACCTATAGAACAATAAGGACATTAAACATGATTAAATGTTCTATTTATGCCTTTTTATTGAAGGAAAGTGCTCAGCTGCAGCATTAGATGTGCTGGCAAATGTTTTTCGTGATGAACTTCTCCCTCACCTCCTGCCACTTTTGAAAGGCCTGCTGTTCCACCCAGACTGGGTTGTCAAGGAGTCTGGCATCCTGGTGCTTGGAGCTATCGCTGAAGGTGATACTTGAGACCATTTACAATGTAAACATGATTTACTATGCCTTGCCAGGAATACTAATTAACTGGCCCACTTGAGTTTAGTGAATTACAAAAAAAGGGGGAACATGACTTGGGTAGTTCGATTCAATTTCTGTCCAGTTCTTGGTAAGAGCATACACACAGTTCTCTGTGCATGTGTTAAACACAGTGTGTAAGAACTGCAACAAAAATTAACAAAATAGACATAAAACTTTAGTCTCTGTTAAATCTTAAATAAAAACTAGAGTAAATCTTGAGGGGTTTTTTTTCTGTGTGCAACAATCACCAAGAATCTAATACAAAGTAGTTAGGTGGTGTTTGATTTTGCATTTTAGTCATTAATTTCATATTCTGTGTCTGTCTGGAAATGATGATAAACCCAGCTCATTGACATAAAATGATAGAATTTGTTCCTTTTTTGTCTAATCCAGATGGCAACAAGTGTAATACAATGATTTGTATGAATGTTTTTCCTGACTCAACATAAACCCTTCTCTCTCATATCAAGGCTGCATGCAGGGAATGGTGCCATACCTGCCAGAGCTCATCCCGCACCTCATACAGTGTCTTTGTGACAAGAAGGCCCTGGTGCGCTCCATTTCTTGCTGGACTCTGAGTCGCTATGCACATTGGGTGGTGTCGCAGCCCCCTGACTCCTACCTCAAACCCCTTATGACAGAACTCCTGAAACGAATCCTGGATGGCAACAAGAGGGTGCAGGAGGCAGCATGCAGGTGAGGAGAACATGCACTACTGTTGTTTTGTTTTTTTGGACATGATGACACACCCAGCTCATTGATGTACAATGATACATTTTGTTCCCATATTTCTGCCTGATCCACAATTGTTTTAATGCATTCAGTCTAGGGTAGTGTTGGTTTTCTGTCTAACAATTTTATTTCGTCTTAGTGCGTTTGCTACATTAGAAGAAGAGGCATGTACAGAACTGGTACCGTACCTGGGCTTCATCCTGGACACTTTGGTATTTGCCTTTGGGAAATACCAACATAAGAACCTTCTTATCCTGTATGATGCCATTGGGACTTTGGCAGACTCTGTGGGTCACCACCTCAATCAACCAGTGAGTTGTCAAAGTATTAAACACGAACTGGGATATAGGGTTTAATTTACTCAATAAATGTATTCTATGCTCCACTAAACAGGAGTACATTCAGAAACTGATGCCTCCACTTATTGCAAAATGGAATGAGCTTAAGGATGAGGACAAGGATCTCTTCCCACTTTTAGAAGTAAGTTTTTTTTTTTTTGTTTTTTTTTTTTGCTTACTAGTTAATCTGTTTACTAGATTTATTTTTGTTTCTCTATTCAAGTGCTTGTCTTCAGTGGCTACAGCCCTTCAGAGTGGTTTTCTCCCTTACTGTGAACCTGTGTATCAACGCTGTGTCACACTTGTACAGAAGACATTAGCTCAGGCAATGGTAATGAACATATACTTCTATGATTCAATCAAACTATAACGTTTTGCATACATGCATGAGCATCACCAATCAATGTTGTGACCATCAGATGTATAGCCAGCATCCCGACCAATATGAGGCTCCAGACAAAGACTTCATGATTGTGGCTCTTGATCTTCTGAGTGGTTTGGCAGAGGGTCTGGGAGGCCATGTGGAGCAGTTGGTGGCCCGCTCCAACATTATGACTCTACTTTTTCAATGCATGCAGGTGTGAAATATACCCATGATCAGATTAATTGACAGTTTGTATTTTTAAAGTTAAACTTTTGCCCGGCATGTACATATTGTGACGTGCATGTATTTTCAGGATACTATGCCTGAGGTGAGGCAGAGTTCTTTTGCTCTTCTTGGTGACTTGACAAAGGCCTGTTTCCCCCACGTTAAGCCATGCATTGGTGAGTCACAGTGCGTTGCAATAACTAGTTTTACTGTAAATTGTCTCAAACACACGTTCTTTACATTTTAGCTGAGTTTATGCCCATATTGGGACTTAACCTAAACCCTGAGTTCATTTCGGTGTGCAACAATGCCACTTGGGCCATCGGGGAGATCTCAATACAAATGGGTAAGTGAGGTTGACCTCACCTTTTACATTTTAGCAATAAAAACAAAACAATATTCTGTATATGGAAATGATGAGAAACCCAGCTCATTGACATAAAATGAAAGTATTTGTTCCTATATTCTTCTGATCCATTAAAACAGAATTTGTTCACTGTTGTAAAATGTACAATAGTTGATTTTGCATTAAGAAATGATCAATGGATGGACTGGTCACACTGATTTACTAGGGCAAATGAAAGGGGACATAAATGTCCCTTTACTGAATTCTTTACTGAATTTTAGGAACAGAGATGCAGCCTTATGTGGGCATGGTTCTGCCACACCTGGTGGAAATCATCAATAGGCCCAACACACCCAAGACCCTCTTGGAAAACACAGGTACATGTTCATATAAATGTAGTCCATGCTTAACTGTTAGAATCTGCTAAAACATGGTCTAATCCTTTGTGTAGCCATTACAATCGGTAGACTGGGTTATGTTTGCCCTCAGGAAGTAGCTCCACAGCTGCCCCAGTTCATTAGACCGTGGTAAGTCATTTGAATGTGTGGAAAATGTTACTGCCTTCCCTCTGAACTTAAGACTAACTAAATTGCTGTATTTGTTGCCTTTCAGGTGTTCATCATTGAGAAATATCAGAGATAATGAGGAAAAAGACTCTGCCTTTAGAGGGATTTGTGTCATGATTGGTGTCAACCCAGGCGGAGTTGTGCAGGTGTGCTTCTTATTGATGTGAGTTATTGTTTTCTTAAGTAGTTATTTGGATCCTTCATGAAATTATTTCCCCTAGGACTTCATCTTCTTTTGTGATGCTGTAGCATCTTGGGTAAGCCCAAAGGACGACTTAAGAGACATGTTTTATAAGGTAAGATATGAGTCAAACCTTGGTTTGTTGCCACATTGTGATGAGTGCTTTATCAGACATTTGAAATCTGACTTGAGCTTGTAGACATAATTCTTCTGATGTGTGGCTGGACTTGTTGCAGTTTTCTAAAGACTCAGACGGTAGAATTGACTAATAGGACAGGATGCTAACTTTTTTCTGGTCCAAAGATTCTGCATGGCTTCAAGGATCAAGTTGGGGAGGAAAACTGGCAACAGTTTTCAGAACAGTTCCCCCCTCTACTAAAGGAACGTCTTTCGGCCTGTTATGGTGTCTAATCTGTTCTCCCGAGTCCAAACGGGACACTGACCTGCTAGGTATGTCGCACAGAGAAGACATTTTTAGAATCACTATTTGGAAGTGATGACAATCCCAGCTCATTGACATGCAATGATACACTTTGTTCCCAATAACATGTTCTGATCCTTGTGTTTTGATAGAACCATAACATAGATGTTTACAATGCATTCTAATTATTAACTGTATTTTTGCAGGTTTTTGTGGGGGAGGACCACAAACTCATTGCACTAGCCATGTCATCAGGAGAAACATGAGCTGAAGGGATGGGGCTGGCCTTGACTGTCCTCAGCGGATGTCGCACTTCTTCCCACCCCTGTGCGCCCTATTTTTTTCTGTGAGGGAGGGGGTGGGGGCTGATGGATGTGGGAGGGTACACTGGGGATATACAGTACATATACCTCTTGGATTCAATGCCTCGCTAAATCATTACTTAAAAGTGACTTTAGCCAACCACACCATAAAGGTTTAAGTCATGAGGGAAAAGGGTCTGGTTAAAATGATTACATAGCTAAATCATTCTGTTTATGCTAAATGACCCCTGGGTTAGTAGAAGGGTACATAAGATGTATTCTGAACCAGCAATAGGATGTCAGTCCAAAATATTGCCTGTAGTCAGTAGTTTGACACAGGTGTGACCGGGGGCATATTGTGCTTTTACATTGTAATATTGCAGGAAATGTCATTCTTGACAACATTACAGCCAAACCATATGTTGTGCATATGAATCTCTACAGTCACTTAGCCAAGTTTACTTTGCACCCTTTTCTTCTTGAAGATATTTCAGTCCATTGCAGTACTACTGTTCTGCATGGTTTATGATCACCTCCAAATTATTGCATGTTGAATGTCTGTCTGCTCAGTAACAAGTTGATCTATGAAGAGTTTTTCATTGTTGGGGATGCCATAGTTTAAAGTTGGTTCTGTTGTTGTGGTCCCTCTCATATTTAGTGGAATACAATGTTCCAATAGTTTTAAATGGCAGACTATAGATATAATTTAAGATAATTTTCATTTGACCATTGAATATACTGTAGGCAAGTGGAGAACCCTAATGCTGCTACTGCTTATTTTTTCTAGTATTCACTAAATGTAATGACAGCGATTAGACATCACCAAGAATTAATTGGTTCATACTGATAAATGCACTTTTTTTTTGTAAGAAATTTAGAATTAAAACTGCAAGAGACAGTTATAAATGCTCATTTTTGAGATAGTTTTTGATAAGTGATTTTAGGATTGTTAATGACTAAGCCTTATAATAAGCAATGGTTAATGACTAGAGATATGACATGAGCCCTCATAGTTTTCTAATGTAGCTGAAACAATGAATTAAATAGCATTTATAAAGAAAGGACACATCAATATTTTTTGAGCTTCCATCTGTCTGCATATCGAGCTTATTTCCATAAGATTTTGTTCCGCTACAGGGCTTTTGTCATGAATGCTGCATGCTAGATTTTTTTCTTTAATTTCTAGGTCCTTCTAAAAGGTCCTACCTAAGAGCTTTGTCTATGGCAATGTAATGCACTGCTGGAGAAGATGCTTTTCCACCTCCTGATATCGTGTTTGCAGATGCCATATACTCATCCGTTAAAACTGTGTATGATAATGCCACAAATGTGAACAGTCTGTCCCTTTTGGACACAGGATGACTAAAAGCAGTGGTCTTTATCCAGCTTTACCTGACATTGTCCATAGTGGATGACTGTAATTGAAGTACTATGGCTTTTTGCCTTTTGGTGTTTTAATACAAAATTAAGGTGTTTACCTAGGTGTACTTTAGTACCAGTCCTACTGTGAGGTTTCTGGGAGTATCAATGTTTCCCTCTGTTGATCTTGTTTAAGGACTATAGATCACTACTATAGACCTTTCATAAGATGGGCCTCAGCATCCCCTCTGCCTTTTGGAAGTCGTGCATTAATCATTTTAGCAATTTAGATTTTTACCTGTCTGTGAAGTTTATTCTTCAGTGGCTCTGTCTTCAGTGTCGTCTTTGTATGTGCGCCAAGACAAGGCTCAGACCAGCGGTAGCTCATCACTGACAAGACTATAAAATTCATCTTTGTCCATAATATTTTTTTTAGTGTTTTTATTTATTTATTTTTGTTATTTTTTGTGCATCATTGCACAAATTTATTTTGGACTTTAAAAGTTTTTGTTTCTTTTTATTTAAAGATTTTTTTTTAAAATAGCGGACCATTTGAATCAGCCAGATTTGATGTAGTTACACTAAAGCAGCTCTGTGCTTGGTGCATACCTTGAAGATGACACATTTGCTTAACCAATCCATTTCTGTTTGATATCAAGGCTAGCATGTACTATTTCTTAGCTTGACTGTGCTGCAGGTGGGATGTTGTCTGATGTATCCCTTTTTATTTAATTCTTTGTGAATAGGAGAGAATAAAGTGTTTTATATAATCTTGAATTCTTTGGGTTTGTTTGAAAGTGTGAACTTTTGCATTGTTGCCATCTACCCTTTCCAGGTGTCCTTTCATTTTCAGACAAGTAAAATTAATCTACATATGCATTATTCCCCTAGATAAGTTTGCCGTTCATTAAAATTGCCTCTAAATTGCTAGAACAAAAAATGTCACAACATGAGATGCCAGATGGCTGACAACAATGATTAGTGTTAAACCTTCATTTCACGTACATTGCTGTGATTGCAACTTGACTTCCATGTCAGATTTCACTGTTTCAGCATCTAAGAACTGAAGATAATCTAGGCCAGTGGTTCTCAAACGTTTTGAGACCAGGCACCCCTTATCGGTATGAAAATATCCCAAGGACCCCCTATCGTTCCCCACAATGGCATATGGCAATTCAATTTAGAAGTTCAAACCATGCTTATAATTTCATTCGGCTAAAAGATTAATTTCTTATAATCCTTATTGCATTGGTGCTGGTGTTTGCCTGTGTTTGGGATTATATATCTCAAGAAATTGTAGTATTCAAGTAATGATCCATGTTATCACAATTTTTGGGGTACCCCCAACTCATGGCCCAGGGGTCCCCGGACCCCATTTGAGAACCAATGATCTAGGCAATTTGTGATTATTATTATTATTTTTTTTTTTTTGCGGCTCAATTTATGGCTTTCATTCTTTTTAAATTAAGTTTCTCAACAACCACATTATTCAGATAAGGGCAACATCCTTCATTCAAATGATCCTTGTGGACTTATATTCAGGTTTTAACAACGGAATGTGGAGGTCTGTGGTTTGACCTGAAATGAGTAGAGCAAAGTTAGTGATACTAGGTACGGGTTTCTCGTTGCATAAGGCAGTGTTGGGTTGCATTTCTGGTGCTGTTGATAAGTGAAAAGCCTATGTGCTGATGGTCGCAGTAACACTAGAGGTCATCGTCGTCTGTGCCTTTCAACAGTGGCCTCTCAACTTAAAGGAACTTCTCATATTCCCACAATCAATAAAAATGTAGCATGTTGAACTGGAACAATTCAATGCAACTTTTACTTTGTATATCACTCAAATCTGGGTCAGAATTTGTGGCGATGAGAACTAATTGATTTTAAAATCTGGTTAATACTCTATACAGATATTTACTAGACCATTTATTTCAAACTAAATGCTTGGGACACTTCTTTTTGGAACCACTACTTTAGATAGAGGCAAAATGTGTGCAAGTAGTGGCTGTTCTGGCCAAATATTAAATGGCCACCCACGATTACATCTAGGGCTATAGAATATACAGAGAGAGCCAGTCTGGACCCCAAGCAAGTGTGATTTAGAGCAACAACTTATTACCCAGGGTTTCCGCGGGGCATTAAAAACATTAAAGTCATTAAATTGATTTAATAACTTAAAATAAGGCCTTAAATGCATTAAAAAACATTAATTTCAAATCTAAAAAAGATTTATCCGTCAGAACAATAAACATAAAAATAAGGGCAAATAATTATCACAGTCCGTGTCTCCCCAGAGCTGCTGTATCAGCCAATCAGAAGTGCATGTCCATGACAATCTGATTATTTTGAATCCCAGATGTGTACTGGAATTATTGAATCTAGATGTTAATAGCTTTGATCAAATTGCCTAAAAAGTAAAAGCTAGGGTTCAAAACATACATGTGCATGGTTTAAATTTAATGTAAATCAGCTTTTTGAACATTATAAAGTAGTTTATTATATTCTCGTCATTCTGCTGCTGCTCGTTGGTTACTAGCCAGTAGTTTTCACATGATAAAAGCATAAATGTCTCGTTTTGATGTCAATTATGGTATTTAAAATCTTGAAATGTGACATTAAAAAGCATATTTGATTTGCGAAAACCTACTTAAACCCTGTCACCACATTTACGTAAAGATCTTTGCATCCGGATTGCTTTGCTGCTGATCCAGAACTTGCACTGGGTTCTGCATATTCTGCTCATTAACAATTTAAACCTAGCTTGATAAGGTTGCCTGCGCTATACTCTGTGGGGAACTGACAGAGAAACATCCTGCGAACGGACATTGGAGGGCCACTGCCAACTGTATGTCAGGTAATAATCTCTGTATTTAACCGTGGTAGTAGGAATGATTGTTAGATGATTGTGAGAAATCTTGTAAGAGCTTTGCAATTAACTAATTTACATATAGAATGATTTGTGAGAATCACAAAACATCTTATAACAATGTATTGAATTCACAAGTAACTGTGTTTTGTTTAGATTTTCAAACAAAATGGCACATCACAATCATTATCTTGGAGATGAAGATGTGTACCGTAAGTGTGACCCTGTCCCAGAGGAGACTCCTCAGATCAGAGGATATGACTTTAACCTGGGAGTAGACCACAAAGCCCTGCTCCAGTCCTACTACAACACAGGCTTCCAGGCCACACACTTTGGCCTCGCGGTCAATGAGATCAACAACATGGTAAGATCTGAATTGAGACGACACAGCAGTATTGGCACAGGGTGAGCTAAGATAAGTGGTAGGAATTGATGAGTAAAAAATACACATTTACTATAGACCCAACTGTATTTTAAGCAGATCTGTCAAATGTTCTAAATGGCAAGTAACTGCAGGTAAAAAATGTAATTATTTATGTAACACTTGCATGCGTGGGGGGAATCTATTCAATCATTTATCATCTGCACAAAGAATTTTTCATATTTATTCGATACATATTTATTAACAATAGTTTGCAACTTTCAATGTAATTTTGAATGTCTCAGGTAGAAAAAGTTTCAACGGTCATCTAAACACCGTCGTAGAACTCAAGAAGTTTAATCCAATGAAGTTTTACATGCAGTGTCTTTCACCCCAGATAAGGAAGCGTCAGGAGCCTGTGAAGAGAGAGAATGGAAGAATAGCAGAAGACCCCACAACCTGCCCCTGTTTGAGGAACTGCACCATCTTCCTGAGCTACACTTCCAACCTGATCAGCAGTGGCATCAGAGAGACCATCCGCTACCTTGTACAGCACAGAATGGTGCATCTGATGGATATTATTTACATTAAATTCACTCACACTGATGTGATGAATTTCACACAGTCAGGACCAAGAACAGGACCAAGTACAAAGGTACTAAGTTGTTCCTTTTCATTCAGGTTGACATCCTTGTGACCACAGCAGGAGGAGTAGAAGAAGACCTTATCAAATGTCTGGCTCCCATTTACCTTGGAGATTTCAGAGCATCTGGCGAAGAGTTGTACAAGAGTGGCCTAAACAGGTTTACTACACTAACTGTATATTAGGGCTCAACAATACATCATATCATTACTGCTTATTGGTTTACACAATATGCATATTGCTAGAAAATAAATAGTGCAGGAAATGTTAAGGGATTTTATTTTGAAGTCCTGAAATGAGCCTGTTCAATTAATTCATGTATTTATTATTATTTCCCCTTAGGAAGTGACCATACAGATTACAGGCATTTTAGGTGGATTTCCATCTGGATTTAGTCATGTTCAGTGTTTTCTAATTAACAATAAATCAACATTACAGCTATTGTCAGTAAAATCAATATTTGATTGTAACATACAGGATTTGGGGACAAAGATTGCTCATGTTTATGTTATATTTTAAATACAAATTCTACATACCCTCTCTCTCAAATAATCGTTGTTTATTTTGTTGACAGGACTGGAAACACCCTGATGCCAGAGTATAACTATCAAAAGTTTGAGAAGTGGATTATGCCTATCCTTAATCAGATGTTGTTAGAGCAGAAAAGTCTGGTATGTTGCCCCACCTCTCAATGTAAATGTTCCACCTTTCTTGAAAACATTGCATTGACCAGTTGAAAAGGGGCTCTATTCTAGTGATTCTAGTCTTACATTGTTTTTATTTGGCACATTCAGGGCGTTAACTGGACACCCTCAAAGATGATTCGTCGTCTAGGCAAAGAAATCAACAATCCAGACTCTGTATACTTCTGGGCTTACAAGGTGAATGATTCCTAACCGTTATTGAAAGGGGAAGTTGAACTGGAGAAGTTGTGTTTGACCATGTGTTTGAATCTTTTTCTTTTATGTCAAACAAAATTTAACAAAGCAAAAACAAAACACAGTGAAGAATCATAGACACTCAATAGTAGACACATACAAAAACTGTCCCAATTTTCAGCCACCATACAATCCCCTACATTAATCCTTCCAATATTTTCTCACACGCAGCATTATTCACAATTCTGACTTTCCTCATTTTCAGTGCTGGGATATTTTTTTCTTTACGCATGCTCAAAATTAGCCAGGCACAGGTCCCCAGTCCAGTTCTTAGCCCTCAACATGGTTTGCTGAAACCTGTCCCCTGTTCCCATAGGCACATTCCTCCTTTCTTTAGTTCTCAAAGCTTATTGATAGTCATTTCAGATTTATCATTATCATCTTATTTATAACTTATAATTTATACTTCATGTCTTTAAGGATTGAATGTTCAAAACTGGACTGTGGGACAAAGGGTTTCACTATATAGATAACTCACACCAAACCAAAGTTTATATATTTAAAAACAATAATTTCTGCTTTAAAAAAAAAAAAAAATATATATATATATATATCGAAACGTCTTGATTTTCAAAACAGTGTCCAGATGACGAACTTTGAGACCTTTTCTTTGATGGAACACTCCTGGACGAATGAGTAGACAAAATTACCATCTATAAGAAAATTAGCACAAATATGACTGTATTGGCCTACTCCTACTTATTTTTCGTTCACCTCTCTTGCACTTTTGCTTTTTTTTTTTTTTTTTTTTTAAATATGTTATATTTATTTTTATTCACAAACACTATACCTTAAAAACAACTGCACAGCAAAAGTACTAATCTATGAAATGTGGTGCACGTTTAGATAAAATGTCATATAAGTGGTCATTATTTCATTTTCATTATATTATTTCATTAAACCATTTCTATTCTAGACAAGAGAATTAAGTTAACAGTTTGTGTTTCAGAATAATATTCCCGTGTTTAGTCCCGCTCTGACAGATGGTGCTATAGGAGACATGTTTTACTTGTTCTTCAGGAAGAATCCAGGCCTTAATTTGGATATAATTGAAGGTAACCAAATCTTTCTGTGATAATTGATCGGTCTATCAGTTAAATAGCAATTCCTTTCATCATAATAGATATTACAAAACTAAACAACCTCACAGTGGCTGCCAACAACACTGGTATTATTGCTCTTGGAGGAGGCGTTGCAAAACACCACATATTAAATGCTAATGCTTGGGTAAGTTGTACCTTGAGCTTTCTACAGTGAGGCTGGAATTGATGATTTTGGGTGATATCTTTGCCTTGCTGCTGCAGAGAACTGGAGCAGACTATGCTGTCTATGTGAACACAGCGCAGGAGTATGACGGCTGTGATTCAGGAGCAGCGCCGGATGAGGCTGTGTCCTGGGGGAAAATCAATCCCAACGCCCAACCGGTTAAGGTATTATTTTGTTACAATGAATGAATAACTCAGGGGTGCCCAAAGTGACCCTTGGTTCTCCAGGGGTTCTAATTTGGCCCGAGAAGAGGTGATGAGATTTGTAAGGTGTATCTCAGTAGTTAGTTGACTCATCTAACCACCCGAAGGTCTTAGTCTAGATTCCCACTTGGACCAAGTTTTGTCATGTGTCCTTAGGCAAGACACTTCGCCCACATTGCCTAAATGATTAATGATTAAATTGATTAAATGCTTTGCTGTAGTCACTAGTTGCAAAGAAGACTTAACTAGTTTGTTCTCCTAAAATACATTCATTAAAGAAAATGTAATCATATTTTGCTGCAGATACACTTTTAAAAAGCAACAGATGAGTAGGGCTGGATTCATTTTGGCCAGAGGAAAAACGTTTTGGCACACCTGGAATAACTGTTGTTTTAACTTTTGTTTTGATAAATGTTTACATTTCTTTTTCACATGCTTTCTGTCCCTTTACAGGTATTTGCTGATGCCACCCTTGTATTTCCCTTATTAGTTGCAGAGACTTTTGCAGTTCATGACAAGACTGTAGATTTAGTTGTTTGACTTTTAACTATAGAAACATCTTGCCAGTCACTCCTACTTGGTAAAAGTGGCCAGACAAATATCTTCTATGGTGACGTGCTTACCCATTCCCATTAACTATATTATTATCACAGGTCATTTGATTTATTTCTTCATTACGGTACCATTTTGTGGGTGGGATGCAGTAGGCAAGAACATTTTGTTCTGAAACTTGAAGTGGCAAGACCAGGTCAAATTGAGCGGTTAATTGAAAGGTTTAGTTGTTTTCAGCCAAAATATTTTTATTCTGTCAACTTGCCTCACAAGTTGGACTAACACTGCCAAAAGCATGATACATATATGAATGAACAATAGACATTTTGATAGTGAGTCAGGGTAAGTAGATGTTCTGCTTATTGGGATTTATAATGTATAATTTGGTACTCTTATTTCAAGTTTGTATTTGATTATATGTCATGTTATTAGCAGTAAAATAAAATAATATAGAATAGACTAAGACTATATACAGAAATGTACAGTTGGACAGACATGGTGCAAATTATCTATTTGCACTGCCAATCTGCACTACTGTCTGCCCAACAGTACATTTCTGTATATAGTCTATTTTATTTTATTATCTATCTTATCCTTATGCATGCCTCTTTTTATATATTTTGCTAATATTTATTCATTGTTTTATGTTGCACCTTATGCCAAAGCAAGTTCCTATGTTTTTGAATTTTGATCACTGATAATGGCAATAAACTAATTCTGAAACCAATTCTGATCTATTGATACATTTTAGTTTGGTGCTGCTAAATGTGTGGCCAATAATTGCAAATAATGTATATCAAGCAGAAGAAGGGGTTGTTGTTTTATCTGAGACATATATATGTATGTATGCATTTTTATATCTCCATAATGTGCTGAGAATAAATTGTATAACCATTTCATTTCCTATCTTTATATTTAATTTAAAAAAAAGTGAAAATAAAAGATTCTGATGGGTACAGATAGTGCATGAGTGCGCTAGGACGATAGTGCAATGTAATGAAAGCCAAGGCAAAGCAGTCCAGCCCTGATGCGCGGCAAACCAGCAAAGCAAAACTGTCGAGCAAGAGAGCTGCTCTAAGCATCTGAGTTATGGCGTTAGCTTAAGCAGCAGTCTGGCTCTGGTCCAGGAGTGAGGGGGAGGGTGGGCTGCTCTGGTACAGGGGGCTCTGCAGTGATGAGGGAAAAACCTGATCTGACTTTACAACAGCGTTTTCAAAACATGATCCACTCAGTACAAAAGAATCAAGCAATTTGCTACTGTACATTATATGTGTATGTATTTTAAAGAACTTACACACCAGTACTCACTATGTTTTAATATTTAAATTTTCTGATTTATGTCCATTGTTATATTTCAGATCACTAGCTCAGTAGTCACATATGCAGCCTTTGTTTTATAGGGGGGGAAAGCTCTGTAGACCCACCCCCAGTGGGCAGTACAGCAGCAATGGCCCACCCACATTCTCAGTGCCTGCCCTCAAAAGTACTTAATAATCATAATCTTGCATGTGTTGACAATGTGAGTAGTTTTCAGAATGACTGCATTCTTCCTTTGGCATGGTGCATCACTCTGCAGCAGATTAAGTCATGAGTCAGGGATGCCCTTTTCTTCTCCTGCCCGTAAGGAAAACCTGCATGCTGCTATACCCTTGGTTTTGGTGTAACATGTTTAGTCCTTCACTATCCTCGAGCTAAAAGAGGGGAAAGACAGCAGGTTGGATTAGTTGTACGCATTGGGCTCATTAATAATTAACCGTAGCTTGGTAAGAGTGGATCCACTGGGACCTGGCAGAACATCGAGAGGGAGCAAACTTCACACATCTGTCAGCAAAGTGTTCAGGTAATATTATTGCTTCCTTTGTGATCTCTGAGGCTGCAGCACATCTGCAGTGTGATGCTAAACTAAGCAGAAGTTTGTGTGGATTTTAAAGAGCCTTTTACGAAGTGTGTAGCTATTTGATAACTGCTAGACTCACTGTCACTTAATGCCGCTCGTTGTCAGGAGTAAGTTCGAAAGGTGACTCTTTAAAAGCTAATGTAATGTAATTAGAGTCAACTAGAGCTGATAAACACTTGGGTGTGAATGTGTATCAGCCTCCTATAAAATATAAGAAGTCTGATTTAGCTCATTACTGATGTTTCAGATAAAATGGCACACCATGATCATCCCATGGTTGGAGAGCTGTACCGTAAGTGTGACCCTGTCCCAGAGGAGACTCCTCAGATCAGAGGATATGACTTTAACCTGGGAGTAGACCACAAAGCCCTGCTCCAGTCCTACTACAACACAGGCTTCCAGGCCACACACTTTGGCCTCGCAGTCAATGAGATCAACAACATGGTGAGTTGTTTTGAACTATGATGTCCTCACACTAAATATAATGTTCTGATTTTTAACCTGCTGTTGTGTCAACTACAGCTTAAATTAAAAAAAATTCTACACACAGATAAGGAAGCGTCAGGAGCCTGTGAAGAGAGAGAATGGAAGAATAGCAGAAGACCCCACAACCTGCCCCTGTTTGAGGAACTGCACCATCTTCCTGAGCTACACTTCCAACCTGATCAGCAGTGGCATCAGAGAGACCATCCGCTACCTTGTACAGCACAGAATGGTACTCAAATACTCACTAATGCTACATGTGCGAATTAAAGGAAGATTAGTCAATGTATAGTAAAATAGGCTTAAGTTGTACCTCATTGTTACTACTACTGTCACTACCAGTATTGCTGGTACTGGTACATGCATTATAGATTCAAGGTATGCAGCGTACCACTATGGTAATTATTACTTATAAAATACTAATAAAACAATTCAATGACACTGTCAGCACTACACTACTACAAGGACATGATTTTACAATAAAAAAAGAAGACATGTGTATTTCGTGTGTGAAGTGCATTAAGCTATATAGTGACTTTTTACCTTTGGTGGAAAAGTGCTCTATAAATATATTGCAAACCTTTATCTGTTTCACTCAAGCAGCCTATTTAAACTGTCTTTGCACAGGTGGATGTGCTTGTGACCACAGCTGGAGGAATAGAGGAAGATCTTATCAAATGTCTGGGTCCAGTTTACCTCGGAGATTTCAAAATGTCCGGTAAAGAACTCTACAAGAAAGGCTTGAACAGGTCAGTACACAACAGTCAACAGTTACTCACACACAATAAATGAATAAATTAATTCATAGGTAATAAAAACAAATAAATTCATACATACACACATTGTGGTAGTCCTACAACGTGTCTCACTTTCAGTTCCACCTCTGGCAGTAGAAGCCTGGAGTCCCACCTGCTTTGCTATTCAGCCCTTTCCCATTCTTGACTTGGCTTTAATTTTATTTAATTGTATTATATTTATGTATATTATCATATTATCATTTTATATATTGTATCGTTTATATTTATACATTTTTTCAATTTATTTATTTTTATTAAATGATTCAATGTGCTATGTTCTTTAGAAATGTATTCAAGATCTGTCTTATGTAGGTTATGATCTGGTTGGCTCACAGTTTTGGCATCATTTATTCCAAATTTAGGTCTGTTTTAGCTCTTTTTTGATCATTCTAGACCTGGTGCTACTCAGAAAGCCAAATGTTTGACTTGGTGTGAAAACTCCTCCATCACAGGACAGGCAACACCCTGATGCTTGAAGATAACTATCAAAAATTTGACACGTGGATCATGCCAATACTGGAGAAGATGCTAAAAGAACAAAGCACTCAAGTCAGTGCCTTGTCATTTTAATACAACAGCTCATTGTAATACATAAATGATAAGGTTACCTACAGCCTGTGCTTTCTCAATCAGGGGATTCACTGGACACCTTCTAAGATGATTCATCGCTTTGGCAAAGAAATCAACAACCCTGAATCTGTGTACTACTGGGCCTACAAGGTATTTAAACACACATAAGAATTTTCTGTTGAATGGTGAATTGTCTTTTTAATTGAATATTGAAAGTTGGCCTTTTCCTATAGCACAGTGTAATCGCCCTGTAAATGTTTCAGAATAATATCCCAGTGTTCAGTCCTGCACTGACAGATGGAGCTATAGGAGATATGTTCTATCTGTTTTCAAGAGAGAGACCAGGTCTAGTTTTGGACATTATTGAAGGTAACTTATTTACTCACAGGAGGATTAATAATAATCTCAATTAAACTTGAACATTCTTAATTGCAGACTTTTGAATCAACTTTTCTGTGTGTTGCCATTTCAATTCAAATGTGCTAATTTTCACTGCTTAAATAAATATAAGCTACACAATTCACATGTGTATTTTTTGACTTCAGACATTACAAGACTCCTGGACATGGTGAAAGCCTGCAACAGCTCAGGGATAATAGCTCTTGGAGGAGGAGTAGCTAAACATCACATTTTAAATGCAAATGCATGGGTAAGGTTGTCACTTATGTTTAATAGTCCATTATGCACTCTTACTTTTATATTGCCACTAAAAATAACAGAACAGAAGCATGTTATGATAGGCTGCATAAAATATTTCAGAATAAAGCACATTACATGGTGTATAATGTATCATACTGGACTGTGTGTGTTGTAGAGAGATGGAGCAGACTATGCTGTGTATGTGAACACAGCACATGAGTTTGATGGCTGTGATTCAGGAGCAGCACCTGATGAGGCTGTGTCCTGGGGGAAAATCAGCAGCCACGCCAAACCGGTCAAGGTATTTTCACATCTTTCTACAGTAGCCTATACTGGGCAAACAAAGCATTTATTGAGATGCAGAGTGCTCCAGAGAAAACTCCAAACTAGAATTGAATGACAGCGTTATTTGTTACATTGTTAACTGGACTTGAGCATTGCTTGAGTTATGTGTATGAGCCTTGACACCATTCTGCATTCCAAATGTGTGCTACCGCATTGAAACATCCTCTTTTGTAGACTACACGTTTGCATGGACCTTTTTTTTTTTAAAAAACAATGTCTTTTTCAGGTTTGTGGAGATGCTACCATCATTTTCCCTTTGTTAGTGGCAGAGACATTTGCCATCCAGGACAAACTGAAGACTACAGTTTGAATGAGGTTGAAGTCAACAATAATCCACTGAAGTGCTCATTTATCATTGAGAATAAACACGTTTTTGCAAGTGGTATTGTGACATAAGTGATAATGTCTTCTTGACTTACACATTTTGTATTTTATATTAAACACCAACAGTCAAGCAAAGTAATCTAAAGGGAGTAAATGTAGCTTTTGATGTTTTAAGGTAAAAAAAATAGTGCCATATTGGCATTATGCTAGCATAATACCTTTACTTTATTTATATTAATAGCACAACTACTTCATAGCATTACGTTACTTATGCCGTCCTAGATTGTGAGATTGAAAGAAATTTGTATTTACCTAAAATTATTCCCAGGACAACCACTGCTTAATCGTTGCCTTGTTTGAGAGCAGAACTTTGGTGTCAAACCTTAATTTATTTGTGAAAGATTAGCATGCAAACTAAACTTGTACAATGGTGCTCGTGGTTGGTTTCGTCCAAGATGAATTGAAAATTGAAAATCTGTCATCAGTAAACCAGAGACAATTTGTGATTTCTTAAACAATGATTGGAGGTATTAAAACCATTAAAAGCAACTTATGATACTATGAGGAGTTTTTGCTCTGCAGGAATTCAGTTTCTGATACTTTTTATTTAGTTCCAGTCCCCATTTGATTCATGGTCACACAGAATCAGATCTAGAGACTGAAACCACACTTTGGGAACTCTTTTAGCTCCTGGTCAGGGGCAGGTACTTTCCAGTCAGAGCAGGAACCTTTTGATAACAAAAGTACATTTACAACAATAACCTTATTAGAAATATGTTTAATTTGTTTTCTTATCCAGTAGAGAATTAACTTGGACACAGTAGCTCCAGAAACACAGTTTGTAATTAGTAAGTAGCAGCTAAAATTTTTATTAACTGAATAATTGTATTGTATTGTTGATTTCATTGTTTGTTCAAGCATTTGGTGCACTAGGTGTTCCTCTGACTAAATAGGAAACAGCGTAAAAATAATATTCTACACACTTTTCCCAGATATAACAATATAAATAAAACGATAAACGTCTTCATTTGCTGTTTAAATACTTAAAATAGTACACTAAGTCCCTATTATTCCCAGTCCTTATTTAGTCAGAAGAAGTACCCAGTCCCCATGCGCGCATTTACACGGCCACAGTTGCTGAAAGTGGTTCTAACTGACTTTAACAATAAAACCTACATTTATATATTCAGTTAAGTTAAAAATACAAAAGTATTTTTTCCTTCATTCTTTTTTGCATCGTAAACCTGCATATACAAATGATGCACAAAAGGCTCAAACAAACAATAAAATGAAACACTATTATTCCGATCCGAATTTTACTTACTCGTTAAGAATTGTGTTAATTATTTCTCGTTTGCATCAAAACTGTTTGTCTTAGTCAGAAAAAGAATGAAACGAAGTCCAGATATTGTTATTGCTGTAAATGTCCTAGGCTTCCCCGAGAGCAGGAGCTTAAAAAAGTCCCCTATGGCCCCAGTACCTTCTCAGTGCAAACACGCATCAAATGGGGTCTGGAACTGAAAAGGATTCCTACAATGAGAAAACACCTATTAGCCCGTTAAGGTACCCAAATTCACTTTAGTATTTGATAACATTTTGAATAAGAATAAGAACGCACTGACGTTATGTGACGTTGAAGAGTGACGTAATCTGCGTATAGCGGAAGAGTGACGTTGTTTGTGTTTTTTTCAGCCGCCTTTCAAGTCTGCGTATGAATGACAGTTTCGGCTTTTATTATACCCTGACGTGAGCTTGGATTTAAGTTTGTTTTAAAACTAGTTGTTGTTCAAAAAATCTTTAGTGTAGTTGAGCTTGTTTTTTGTGGTGTTATACGCAAAGCCAAAATACCCAACAACAACTGCTCTGTCATTGCCAAAGCGAGCGTTTGAAAGATTTCGTGTAAAAAGGTCCGCGTATTTTATTGATTGTAGCTAAATTTCAGGTGAGGACGGCATCTTGCACCTGCTTCAAAGTGCCATGATCAACTTGAGCTGTTAAAACTGAAAGTGGCGAGTCAAATCAGTCCAAGGAGTACAGTACAGTACAATAATAGCTAGCTAATGCTTAATGTGAGTGCACACTTTTACGGTGCCTTGTAACAGTTACATCTCTATGACATGGAATCTGAAAAAGATGGTGACCAGCTACATGAAGAGGATCCTGTGAACACCAAACATCTGGATGGGTAAGACTCTGACACATGTTCATACATTGAAAATAAAACCAATAATGTGTCGTGTTATTGTAGGCCTTTGTCAGATGAGCATTCTTTAACAGATGCTTGTCCATCGTCTCTGGAGGCCACGGGCTTGTTGTCGTTACCGTGGGAGATGGTTACTCGCATTGCTTCTCATCTACCCGCTCAATGTGTCATCACTGTCTTGCCTAAGGTTGGTCTAATACTTAAATACTATTAAGGAACCAGAACCATTCTGTATAAATACACAGAATCAGAGCATTATAAATGTAATGAATCAATTTCTTAATTCTTCAAATTTTTGCTATTACCACCCCTAACGTATTACAAAACTATCTGTGCCGCTACGTGGTTCAGTGGTAGCTTAAAATTATTTCGTAATGTTTTATGTATAATATTTGTTGTATAATATATACTGTGTTTGTTTCAGGTGTGCCAAGCCTTAAGTAATGTGGGGAAGGACAATACTGCATGGCAGATCCGTGCACGTAGACTTACCGGCTCACGTGCAAACTTTCCTGTTGGGCCAAAGGAAGATTTTGACTGGCCTACAGCTTGTCTGGAGATGGAACAGTTGATAGCTCTTTGGACAGGTTGTGCGCACTCTGTGGCCAGACAAGGTCAAAAGCAAGTAAATGAAAGAGAAATGCAGGCTGAGGAACAGGACGCTGTGCTGCAGGAAGGTGGTGAAGTGGAGGAGGGGATTGGTGTGGCAGCACAAGAGGTGGCGTATGAGGTGGAGGAAGGCCTGGAGATAGCTCTGGAGGGCGACAATCAAGAGATACCCGGGAACCAACAGGAGGAGGCAATAGCTTTAATGAATGAGGAAAGAAATGTGGGACGTGACGGAGATTTGAATCCTCAAGAAAACATAGACCCAAGACTTTTAGGAAATGAACAACTTTTAGAAGGAGAAACCAAACCTGCTGGAAGTCCCAAACCATCACCAGCTTTAGAGTGCATTACTTTACCGTCAGATCACATCGCCCAGGTTAACTCAGTCCTCCTTGTGGGTGGTGAGGGGAAGCTCTGTGCTACCGGCTCTCGAGACTGGAATGTTCAATTGTGGGATTTGGAGGCGGGGCCTTCTGGAGCACTTGTGCACACTTTGGGAGGCCAGGGCCAATTTAGTACTCATAAAGGTTGGGTTTGGTGTCTTGCTTCTCAAGGGTCTTTGCTGGCGTCTGGAGGTTTTGACAGCACAGTGCGATTATGGGACCTCCCGACAGGTGGGACCGAGAGGGGAACAATAAAGGCAGACGCTCCGGTCCTCTGCCTGTCTTTTCAAAATAGTATGTTACTGGCTGGGACGTTTGACAGAAGGATCACCATGTATGATCCCAGAGGTGAATTTAAAACTTAAACTTAATTCAGTAGACTGAAATGTTATTGTATTTTAATTTTATTTAAATTTTTATTTTATACCAGCTGCTGAACCTCTGGTGAAAAGTCTTCATCTTCATGGAAATGCAGTAATGTGTCTTGCTGCAGACGACAGGTACATCATTTCAGGGAGTAAAGACTGCACTGTGGCTGTTTATGACTGCAGAGCTGGAAAAGGCCTGAAGAAAATTCGGGTAAATGCACAAACACTGCCAAATGATATTGATAAGGGGGATATATAATGCAAAATCAACTTAAATTATCTTTTTAACTTGTTACAATGGTGTTTCTTCATCATTGGGTTAGTCAAAGTTGTATGTGATTAATTCATGCATGCATTTGACTAATTCTATATTGTCCTGTAACAATGCTCCTGCATTCTTCAAAATTCCTGCTTTCAGCAACCATCTATTTTCGCCCACTTCTCTGTACTTGGAGTGATACATGATTCATTTTTCAAAAATAAAAGCTTGTAAATGGCAATCCATTGCCTGTTATGGTGAAATGTCACTATGTTTTTAACATTTCTTTTACGAAGTTGTTTTAGATGAATATGACCAACAATAAATAACATAGTAAGAAGGTTATGTTATAGTTCAATACTAAGGACCTGAGTTTCATTCCACTTTTTATTTCTTAATTTTAATCATGATCACATATACTTTTAGAGGTGTAAAACTCTATACTGACCTCATTATTGAGTCTGTCTTTGTTTTAATGTCTAGCTAAAGTCATATCCACTATCCATGAGCTACAGTGGCAGTGAGGTGTGGACCGGAGACAGCAAAGGCATGCTCCACTCTTTTTCTATGCAAGAAGGGACATTAAAAGTTTTGTCGCAATTTGATGTGGGGCACACGGCTATGATCACTGGAATCCATCGATCACTTGGAAGCCTTTACACTTGCTCAGCGGACAGGACAGTGAAGGTGATCATGGCATTTTAATTGTTCTCTTTTTGTCTTATTTTGTTATGCTTAGTTTTTAATGTGTTTTTGCAGGTTCACATTCCATGTTCACCACCAAGAACACTGTGCACACTGCAACACCAGACTGGCTTAAATGGGGTCAGTAAATCCTTTTATATTTGCTTCCAAAAAGACATTTAAACATAGTTTTAAGTTAATAGTATTTTTTTCTGACCAGTTGAGTGTGGAGGCTGGAGTCCTCGCTGTTGCCTCAGGAGAAACCTGTATTGAAGTTTGGCGGCCCAGAAAATGACAGCAGGCAAAACTGGTTCAAATATTTATTATTCACTGGTATGTTGAGGCTCGGAAATGTTTCATCCATCTCAAAATAACCAAATCACTTGTATACAATGACAACACTAGACGCATACAAATCAGGAAGTTATACATATAACATTGTGTCACTTTGATATATGTGATGTTTAATCCATTTGATTTTAAAAGTTGACTTGTGTCAGAGGTTTGTTTCAACCTTATTGTTGTGCTTTAAATAAAATGGCTCATGATGCATTCATTTTTTATATATATATATTTTTTTTAATTTAACCGTTATTTAACCAGGAAAGTCCCATTGAGATTAAAAACCTCTTTTACAAGGGAGTCCTGGCCAAAAGGCAGCAAAAAGTTCCAGACATAGACAACAAATAAAATTACATACAATTATAAAAAACAGTTACAATTAAATGAGTTGATCTCAAGTGCTCTCAGTCTGGCTTTAAAATCATTTAAAGAGATAAGTTCAGGGAGCTTCCAGCTTTTTTGCAGTGTGTTCCATGAAGTGGGAGCAGCGTGAGGAAAAGATCTTTTTCCCAGTTCTGTGCGGACATATGGAACACAGAGCAACAGTTGTTCATTTGAACGCAAAGAATAAGAATCAACACTTCTCCTCGTTAGTAAATCACCGATGTAGGAGGGAAGCAGACCAAGCATGGCCTTATAAATAAAAGTGTACCAATGTCCCTGCCTCCTTATGGACAAGGATGACCAACCAACACGAGAGTACAGTTCACAGTGATGCGTTAACGCTCTACAGTTGGTGATAAACCTCAGAGCAGCATGATACAGTGTCCAAACTGTAAAGACATTGAGCTGAAGCGTTCATGTAGAAAAGGTCCCCGTAGTCTAAAACAGATAAAAATGTTGCTGTCACAAGCCGTTTTTTTTACCTCAAAAGAGAAACAACGCTTATTTCTAAAAAAAGAACCCAATTTCAGTTTTAGTTTCTTCACAACATTTTTGATGTGGGGCTTGAATGTCAAAAAATCATCAAGTAAGACTCCAAGATACTTGTACTCATGTACTTGCTCTATAGCGTCTCCGTGAAGTGAAGATCTTAGGGAGATCTACTTGCACCTTTTTGGTATTAGAAAACAACATGAATTTGTTTCAGCTGCAGAAGTGTAAGCTGCACATTATCAAAAGCTTTCTGCAAAGATTCAACTGCTTTTGCTGGAGTAGGTCCAAAACAATAGATAATTGTGTTGTCAGCATAAAGATGAATATAAGCATCTGGGAGATTTATATTTGTATTATTAATTTTGCGAAATCTTTATTTTAAAAGAATAAGAGGATATAATTAAAATATTATAATAGAAAGTGTAAACAACATTATTCAGTTGTTGATACTTTAAGTTGACATTAAAAAAAACAATAACAAAAAAACACTTGTTACAATCTTTGCCATCACTGTTGCACAGACACAAGCTAATTATAAAACGGGTACATCACAGTAATGGACTGTCACAGCAGCACACAGGACTTCTTGTCTTTGAATGGATTTAATGAAGAGTTTATTCCAGTCAACAGAGGATCACTGCGCTTGTGCTCCTGACAGTACTGGACCAAGTCTACTGCTGTCAGCGAGATCTGATGACAAAAAGTATTTTATAAAAAATGCACTCTTGATGATGTTTTTTTTTTTTTATGTAATTACAAAAATATTTTTCTTACCTTTAGTCTTTCCATTCCTGCTTCAATCCTAAGCTGGTGGATCAGCTTTTGTGCTTGAACAACTGAATTACTGCTGAAAGCCTTCCCAGACATCTCTTTTGATTACTTTGAAAGACAAAGCCGTAAAACAAACTCGTCTGTCGGCCTATTATTCCTCCTAGATCCAATGAGTTGTGTATTGGTTAAGTGTCTGAATTTCCCTTTTAACCTGTGTGGTCTTTTTGTTCACAGCTGGGGCAATTTCAAAGGCACCGCAATAGAAAGGTCATGTGACAGTTCTGAAAATGTCAAAACATCACAGATCATTTCAGAGGCACCATCCTGCACAACAATGTAATGCAGACAAGTCAGCCAATGTTATGTCATCCAGCTGTTGTAATTATTACATGTATTTATTAATACTGTATCATAATCATCATAATGTGAATCACCTCTGGTACAACACACTTAAATCACTATAGCCACCTGCTATTTATCACAGTCATATTATTGTACATAATGGTGTTGTAGTCACTGGTTCTCTTCAGAATTTCTAGTCACATGGGCAGTGCATGGAGGGTGTCGGGTTTGGAAACCACAGGATCTCATCTCTGCTGTTTGCTGTGGCTTCATCAACCAGGACCTGCAGCATGCACTGGGACATTTTGCAGCCGAGTGTGAAGCAGCTGGGATGAAAATCAGCTCCTCCAAATCCAAGGCCAAGGTTCTCGACCAGAAAAAGGCGGCTTGCCCTCTCCAGGTGGGTGGAGAGTCCTTTCCTCAAGTGGAGGAGATCAAGTATCTCGGGGTGCAGCGTCTGCAGTGATGCAGGCGCTGTATCGGACCGTGGTGGTGAAGAAAGAGCTGAGTCGAAAGATAAAGCTCTCGATTTACCGGTCAATCTACGTTCCTACCCTCACCTATGGTCATGAGCTCTGGGTAATGACCGAAAGGACGAGATCACGGATACAAGCGGTCGAAAATGAGCTTCCTCCGCCGGGTGGCTGGGCGCTCCCTTAGAGATAGGGTGAGGAGCTCAGTCACACGGGAGGAGCTCAGAGTAGAGCCGCTGCTCCTCCACATCGAGAGGAGCGAGCTGAGGTGGCTCGGGCGTCTGTTCCGGATGACTCCTGGACGCCTCCCTCGGGAGGTGTTCTGGGCATGTCCCACCGGGAGGCAGCCCCGGGGTAGACCCAGGACACACTGGAGGGACTATGTCTCTCGGTTGGCCTGGGAACGCCTCAGGATCCCCCCGGAGGAGCTGAAGGAAGTGTCTGTGGTCAAGGAAGTCTGGGAGTCCCTGCTTAGACTGCTGCCCCTGTGACCCAGCCCCGGATAAGCAGAAGCTATCTTTGCTAAGCTTGCTCATACTATGTTAGATTAAAGTCTGTTTTCTATTCTGCTGTTGTGAGACAAATATAAGTTTAAAATATAGTAAGCAAATGTATGGAAATTAAAAAAAAAAAAAAAGTGTACCACTAGTGAAGAGTCAATTGAATTAAAATAAATATTCCCTAATATGTTCAGACGTGTAACATTTAAGCACACCATTCACTTTTATGTCGAACATGTTCTATTTGCAATTACTGTAAAACTCCTTCGGGGGCAGCACTGTTCGGGTAGCTGTATGCGTCCAACGTTACTTGATCGTAGAAGCAAAAATATTTCCGCAAGTGGGAGGAGCCAAGCAACATGCCGACTGTCAACAACCATTTAGATCTGTATAATGTTTAATGCCTATTGGTGTTGATCAATCTTGTGACAAACTTTCGTCTCCGCTGTGGGACCTCTTCAGGAGTAAGTAGGTTTTTATATACGTTTTATGATCTACCATAAATCTCCCCGAGCAAAACCTGACTAACTGCATTTCCAGACAGCACGAGTCCTTTCTGTGCATTGGATATGTTTACATGAACACAGAAATATGATTATTATCAGATTTTTTTTGGACCTTCGATATCATTTAAATGACATGTAAACGACTAAATCGGATGTGAAAAATCAGACGGACGATGATCAGAGGGAATTCAGATGATTTTGCTGTTTACATTCATTTTGATTATCTTATTCTCCAAAAATCTGATAATAATCTGATCTGAGTGAGCATGTTAATATAGCATTATTATTATTATTATTATTATTACTACTACACGATCCAAAGCGATGTAAATGAATGTAATAGCGATATACTGCTGATTTCTTTTTTTGTGTCAGATGGCAGATCAGGCTCCCTCTGTGGCTATGGAGGCTGTCCTCAAACCCAGCTGTGAACTCCCAGAGGACATGCCAAAAATCAGAGGATATGATTTTAACCAGGGAGTGGATCTTCAGGCTGTGCTTAAGTCCTACTTGACCACAGGTTTCCAGGCAAGCAGCTTGGGCCTTGCCATCCAGGAGGTCAACAACATGGTGAGAAGTAATGACTACCAACCAAATTGCAGAAAAGTTGTTGAAATCTGCCACACTCTAACATCATCTGTAACTAGCTCCTTCTACAAAAATGCACACATTTGAGAACAGAAAAAGTTTGTCCCCACAGTAAGAACTTTTTATGATAATATTGCCTTAAATTGTTGTTGTTCTACTGTCGGTTTGAGCTTCATTTCACAAGAGACTCAGATAGAAACAAAGCAACAGGAAGTTTGATTGAATGATTTTATCTTTGGCACTTAGACCCTGGCAGAAAACATTGTGATGATGGGCGTGGCCAGTTAGATATAATTTAGGACAGTGGTTGCCTTAAGTGGGGGATGACTTGGAAGATGTTTATTTTATGATTATGATAGTGCATTTCATTTATTGAAAATAGTATATTTAGTAGTTGATAAACACTATCAAACCTGATTCTAAGTGTTTTGCAACTTAAAATTATCACAGATGACAATTTCATTTTGGGGGTCCCGTCCTGAAAATTTTGGTAACTCCTGATTTTGGAGATGTCTTCTCCCCAGGACCTGGACACTGGTGGTGGTAGAGGATGATGTCGATGAGAGTAGAGCTGGAACGATGAGGAAGAGATGCCGAGGGGGAAATTGGGGAGGTGGTGGGGCGGTGTATGAACTGAAAGCGGACGAGATTGAGTGCAGAGGAGGTGAAGACAAGGGAGGAATAACTGGAGTGCGGTGATGAAGGTTGAGAAACAGGTGAGCTCTGGTTAAGCAGTAGAGAAGTAGGTGGGCCACATTTAGGTGTTTCAGGCTGAATTTACGCTTAGCTGCATATTTATTTGTACCAGATTTCATATCTGTACAATTTTGCCGTGTTCATTTATAGATAATTTTGAAGTCTGACACAAGACACTGTATTTTGTTTCTCGTTTCTCACTATTTCACAGATAGAAAAGCGCTTGGAACCAGTTGATGCAAATGAGTCTGAGCCAAATTCTAGTAAGTCAGGATGCACCATCTTCCTGGGCTACACTTCCAATCTTATTAGCTCTGGGGTTAGGGAGAGCATTCGCTACCTTGCAGAGCACAAAATGGTAAATGATACATTAAATTAATTGATTTCATGATGACAAGGAAAATATGTATAGTATGTCATTTATGTTCCTGTGCTAGGTTGATGTAATTGTTACCACAGCTGGCGGTGTAGAGGAGGACCTAATTAAGTGCTTGGCTCACACATACCTTGGTGACTTCAGTTTGTCCGGCAAAGATCTTCGTCAGAGAGGCATTAACAGGTGAGTTTTAGGGTAAGCTTCAAATTACATTTTTGAGAAACATTAAAAAAAAAAAGTATTTTCTGTCTTTACTGAATTCAGAATTGGAAATCTATTAGTACCAAATGATAACTACTGCAAATTTGAAGATTGGCTCATACCCATCCTAGATCAAATGTTACTGGAACAAAACACAGAGGTGAGTGCATAGATAAAGTGAATAATCATAGAGCTGCTACTAATGATTATTTCCTAATCGATGACTCTAGCTATTATTCTGTCTATTGATTGATTCATTGTTTAGATTGTGAAAGACCCATGTTTTTTACTAAATGTAACCCAATCAAAGTGATGCCACTCAAGGACATCCTGTTGAAGTATATTTATTGGCAAAATAAGTTTTTCATCAAAAACACTAATTGTACACGATTCAATTAAAACCTTTGAACTTTGTTCGATACATTAAACCTCTTCTTTCAGCACATGGCATGCTTTAGAGTCTCTTTATGGTCTGGATAGCTATTTAGATTCAGAATGAATATTCCATTATTTAAAATGAGTTGCAGATAGTCTCAATCAATAATCAATTAGTTGTAAATTACTGATTTACTAGTATCTGCTCAAGTGAATAATAACACATAGCATAACTAGACAACAGTAACTCTTGAATGCATTTTCTTTACCTCAGGGCACACGTTGGACACCCTCAAAGATGATCCATCGTCTTGGGAAGGAAATCAATAATCCTGATTCTGTTTATTACTGGGCTTATAAAGTGAGATCCCGTATGCATTATAAATCAAAAATCGTACTTTGTACATGCAGTTTTTCTGCTCATCATAACTGAATAATACTGTTTTTGTTTTTTTGTCAGAATAATATTCCAGTGTTCAGTCCAGCTTTGACTGACGGCTCTCTTGGGGATATGATCTATTTTCACTCATTCAAAAACCCTGGCCTCATACTGGACATAGTGGAAGGTAAACTGCATTTGCCCATATACCAAGAAAATTACTTGTTAAGAATTAATACTAATAATTGCTCACTTCTATAGTCATTTTATATTTTTATTTCTACTATTGTTTATTTATATACAGTACATTTTTTTCTGTGGGGTGCACGGTGGCAGAGCGGCTAGAGCTTCTGCCTCTCAATAAGGAGATCGTGGGTTCGAATCCCAGACCACCCCAACATAGTGGTTTCGAATTCCGAACCACCCTAACATCACACGACCTCTCTGGGTGGAGTCTGCATGTCCTCCCCGTGTTACCGTGGGTTCTCTCCGGGTTCTCCGGCTTCCTCCCACCGTCCAAAGACATGACTGTGTAGGTTAATTGACAACTTTAAATTGTCCCTAGTGAATGAATGTGAGAGTGAATGGTTGTCTGTCCTTGTCTCTGTCTCTCTGTGTTAACCCTGTGACGAGTTGGCCACTGTCCAGGGTGTACCCCGCCTAAGGCCCAAAGTCACTGGGATAGGCTCCAGTCACCCGCGACCCCTAACGGGAATAAGCGGTAGAAAATGAATGAATGAATGAACATTTTTTTCTTTCAAGCTTATGTTTGTTCTTTATTTGATCAGGGGGAGGGGGTATTTGTGTATATCTCAATGTGCGTTGTAAACAGATGAAAATGCAATAAAAAGAAAATAAACAGAATTAATGAAAGTATTTGGTCGATAATTTGTGTTTTTACAGATATTCGCAGAATGAACAGTCAAGCTGTATTTGCGAAAAAAACAGGAATGATAATTCTTGGTGGTGGACTCGTCAAGCATCATATAGCCAATGCTAACCTTATGGTAATTAAGCCTGATCAATTTCTATCAGTATGTAAAGGAAATGTCATATAAAGGTTTTATTATTATTCCGTTTTTTTTCTCTCCTTAATGTGTTTGCATTTTGTGTCCTTTGTGTAGAGAAATGGGGCAGACTTTTCTGTGTACGTGAACACAGGACAGGAGTTTGATGGTTCAGACTCTGGGGCAAGACCTGATGAAGCTGTGTCTTGGGGCAAGATTAGAACAGATGCAAAGCCAGTGAAGGTAACAAAAAATAAATCAAAATACGTTTTGTATTTATCTTTAAAACCAGTGCTCAATTTGTTTGTGTAGTTTAAGGATGTGGCCTCATGGTGGCAGTGTATGAATAGTATTTGAAAAGATTGCTTCACTATAAAAATATTTTTTTTTGTATGTATTTTTCATAGGTGTATGCAGATGCCTCTTTGGTATTCCCTTTGATTGTGGCCCAGACATTCGCTTTACATGCTGACAGACTGACCGCAGGCAAGAAAACTGATTAAACGTTAGGCTCATGCCACCGGTTCAAAAACTCACTGTATACAAGTATACATTTCTTTCATATATCTGTTTATTTATTTATAAGTTTAGAGGATAACACACTTAAATTTGTGGGCTCATTGAAGCCGTTAAGTAATTATCTGGGGATTATAAAAGTGTTATTTAAGCACCACTTTAAACTTTACCTGGGTGGACATTTTGTTTTTTAATTTTGAAATTATATATTTTATTTTATTTCTGACTTGCCTAATAAACCATAAAAACAAATAGTCTTGTATAAAATAATGCATTATGTACCCAAATATTAATTCACAGAATTTTTATGTAGAAAAGTGCTCTCAACAAACCAACATTGCATTGTGATTGTTCCCGTGTTATGCTGTCCACACAATGAACAAACAAATATAAACACTGATGATTAAAATATTTACCATCACTCTGCTTTGGAAATGTAAATTTTGTTTTGAATAATGGCCATATGTTACATTCACAATTTGCTGTATTAATAGACTTTTCATAACCCAAAAAAGGAAAACTGCATTATGGCCGTCTGTGTTGCTTTATCATCTATCAAGCTTCAAATAACATTTACTTCAATTACAATCAAATGCTTGTATTCTGTCATTGCTCTGACTTTTGGTAAAGAAAATTGTAACCAGGCTACGGTCAAATGTTTTAAAACCTCGGTCGCACACCAGCTGAGTGTTGGTGTAGTGCTGGGACAGGCATGAAGAGACTGCCACATTTGACCTGGTGTTTACCTATGGTTTGACAGATTGATGTTCATTCTATACAGGTTTGTTTGTTTTGTACTTTATTTATTACACCAAAAGGAGACAGACCAAAAAGAGAGAGCTCAAGGTATGTGTGAGGATGAGCCACAGTCACGCTACCATATTATTGTGTGGCGTCTGCACAGAGCCAACAGTGATTGCCCCACCCCCCCCACCCATTTCACCAGTTTGGAACAATCAGTACTTTGTGTGATGTGCTGGGCCACTGCAGTCATAATGGCAATTATCGTTTTTCCTTTCGGCTAGATGGCAGTTTTTTACAGCGAGAACCAAGAGCCAGCCAGACAGACGGGGAGTGCTGACCTGCTCCACAGCTGCAGGGAGGAGTGGACTTGCAGGGAATTTACAAACTGGCAAGGATTTGAAGGTTGCACTTTTGCATAATACACACTCATTTCGGCCCATTGTTGGTGAAGTTACTGGTATTGATCTTGTCTAAACATCCATCCTGCTGCATCTGTTTGTCAATCTAATACCTTTTAGTGTTGCTGGATGATATATTGCCTACCTATATTCATGTCTATCTCTTAAAATAGAGCTAATATGTAGGCTTATCAAACTTTCCGCTTGTTTGTCCAAGTGAAGGGTAGCCTATTTGTTAGCCTAAGAAATTCTAAAAATAAATTCCATTACATGTTCACAATATACAAAAGAAAAAAAGGTATTTATATTAACCAAACAATATATAGAAATATCGGTTATCGGCCTAACGTTTCCATATTGGTGCATTCCTAGAAGTTACTGATATTTTTCTTCTCTAAATGTCCATCCTACTGCATCTAGTATAAATGTTTGTCAATCTGATACTTTGTATTGATCAGCAATATACTGTCTACCTATATACATGTTTTAATAGATCATAATAGAATAGAACATAATGGACTATTCCTTCATTGTACCAACAACAGTATGCATATAAAGTTTTCAAAAGAGTCAGATACTCCTTAAGATACAAGAACTTTGTCCTGCTGCACTGTCCTTATCACCACTTCTGTTTGACTGTTTGGTTGTTATAGGAACTCATGGCTCTTGACGCCATTGGCCAAATACCTGATGAGGCAGTGGCAGCCAGGTGAGAGTCCAACTGCGTGGGTGTACAAAAGACAGGAAGTTTGCAGAGTGGGACAGAAAGATAAACAGTTAAGATACAAGGGAAGACAATGGGCAATAAATGTTGTGACTCTAGTTTAATTAGCCTACAAAACAGAGCAGTGAAGGAGGAGTTAACATCAATGCCTTGTGCGTTGTACCTTTACTTAGGCTCCCTGCTGCTATCTAGACAGAGGAAGTCAGTTGAACTTACTTGTGACGCAAGCGGCTGAGGCTGATGACGGTTTGCACCACAGTCACCATAGAAACCGCGGGGTATGGATAAACATCCGGACGACAGCACTTAGCATAAGTTTCTGTGTTGACTCTGGTGACTATGAGAAATGTTCAATAACATTGTACAAAGTATCATTTTATGCACTATTCAGGAAATTTTGTTACTCATGCTGAAAAATATAAACACCTAATTAAATATTAACACATACACACCTGAATATTTCTAATGGAGTGATTTAGAAATAACTGTGAGAGTTTCCTTGGACCTAAAACACAGACATAAGCACTAGTTGCACGCAGCGCTGGCGAATAACCCAGTAATTTCAAAGTTAACTGTTCAGAATTTCCTGGATGTAATTTTTACTACAGCCATGTGACCTTTCAGCCATCATTGTATTCCACTGATGAAAGAGAAACAAATCTACACACCATGCCCTCTTTTTTGTAGCTTTTGATTTCCTGTTTACCTCATGATACACAAAAACTCATGCAGATAAAAGTTTGTGTGTAACAATTTCATTGTCTCAAGAATTATAAAGCAAGAAGACACAGACAAGAAAATACTTAACCTCCTTTTATTTAAATCATTTAAATCACATTTATATACTGCACATAAAACATAAACAAAACAAATGTTAGATACATTTGATTACAACTAGATAGTTTTACTTATTCTTACATTTTATTTACAATACTCCATACTTTATTACTCCATAGCTTTTAAGTAAAATAACAGCTTTCCAAATGTAGCTGCTATTTTATATTCACTTTTCATTTCATTTTTTAAGTCTCAAATGCAGTTTAGAGAAAGTACTTGATACATTTGATAACCTCACACTAAAATGCATATAGGAAATAGGTCATCATATAAAATTGGAAAAAGAAAGACATTCCACAGTAAAAAAAAAAAAAAAAACAGACAACATCAAAGCCACATTCTGACACCTCTATGTCTTTGTGCCCATGACCAACACAACCATTGTACATATCAGCAAGTACTATATAGTTATAAGTTATCAGAGTGGTCTTAAATAGAAATGAGACCAGTCCCCTGTTCCTGCTGAACTGAGCCAGCCAACGTCACACACTGATTATCAGCACAGCAGGCACAGGAGACCAGCCCAGCGAGGGACGGACACACACACACACACACGCACGCACGCACGCACGCACGCACGCACACACACACACACACACACACATATACGCACACACACGCACAAATCAAAAGGTAGAAACACACCATACTGCCACAGTGAGACCCAGGCAGCTGTGGATACAAATGACGACATATCGCTCTCTCTTAGCCTTTCCGCACTAATGAGAGCTCTGACATTTAACAGACACTGGTCACACACTTTCAGCTAATTCACCGCATTACCCGCTCTCACGAGAAACTCCCATCCAACTGTATACCTGCTGCTCTCCTGCTGACCAATAGACCATCTTTGAACCTCTCTCCAGGCTTTTCACTTCAGACAGATAGATAGATCCCGAAGGAAATTCAGATTTAGCTGCAGAGACATAACTTCATGCTGATATATTAGATGTAATGAATGGAAAATAATATGGCAAGATTTTACAAAAAGGTTTGTACCCACTTCCTATAAAATTAGCACCTAAACCTTTTGTTTTATGCATTGTGTTCCCACAGTGACCTTTACTGGCCCCCTGTCGACTGCAGCCCTGTGGCGGCAGAACTTAACCACTGTGAACATGGCCGACACTCACTGTTCACATGTGAGCTAAGTCCTGAGGCCGCACAGCCAGCTCAGGAGCAGGTGCTTACAAATGAGGACGAGAAAGATTGAAATGTTACAGTTTTAGGTGAAATTTTCATGTCAGCCATTGGAAATCCCTGGCAATGTGATTTACCTTTGGAGTGTTAAAAATCACTCTGCCAGGAATTCCCATGGACAACAGAAATTAATCTATATTAAATTGTACATAAAATTGCAAATAAAATATATTTATTTTGTGTTGGGTCACTTTAGTTTAGCACTTAACAAAAGACAATACATGCATAAATGGCATTTATATTTTTATATCTCACTCATTCGTAGCTTAAAGTTTAGCCGTTCTCATCGTTGTGTATATACATTGTATACAGTGTGTATACTGTATACAATGTATACAATGTATACAGTGTGTGTATATACTGTGTGTGTATACTGTATGTGCGTGTTCTTGTCAACTCCCAGACTTCCTGTGGCTTCTTATAAAAATAGCTTTTCAATGACAAAATGGAGAATTAGGTTAGAAGGAAATGACCAGTCAAGTGGCACTCCCTTGAAAGACGTTCTCCTGCCTCTGCCCCTTTATGTGTGCCCCTATGTGGAGTGCACTGGGCTGTGTTTCCTCTCCTGCAAAGACACTGCGAAATGTCCTAAGAAAATTGGACTTTTTGCGTTGTGTAAGGCTTTAATAGGAGGCAAACCGTATCTGATAATGCTGCTGTTACGGAGATCAAGTGCGTTTGCTGTGCACCCGGGGGGAAAATAATTTTCTCAAAGTTGTGTTTGATATTACTTGTCAAGACAGGAAACATTATCAGGGATGTTCCAATGCCCTCAATCAGACTAAATGCCTTGCTCATTCAAGTTTATATTTTAAGCAGCATGAGTATTCTGCCATAGGTATGAGTCAGAAGGACACTTTTGGGGAAGTCCAGGGTCTGAATAGGTCTCGTCACTTTGGTCATTGCATGCAATGAGATATGCTGCTGAATTAGACTGATCATGCAATTAACATCTACAAATACAAATACAGAACTGAGTGTCACTTTAGCTTCCAGAAAATATTAGTGTTCTATTCAGAGAGGCAAACTTATGACTTCACTAGTTTCTAACTGTAGTTCAATTACCCAAACAACCAATTGTGCTGTGTGTAATAGAACACTTACACTGTACTCCCGCATCATTAGGTAACATTAAGTATACATTATATTTTCTGTGAATTTGAGATACACTGTGGTGGAGGGTTCGCTGCCTGATTGTCTTTGTTTGGAATGTTTAACACTATGGCATTAAATGTATCCATCTCCATGGTTGAGCAGTAGGTGCTGCTACCAGGCCAAGACACAAGTCAGATCTGTGAAGAGGTGACCCCGCTCACTGTAAGAATGCGTGTGATTTTGAAAACTAAAAACACTTGTTATTGAATAAATGCAACATCGATAAGTTTATGCCATACTGTGGAAAATCCTTACTAAAGCAATAACATCTCCATGGAGACCAGTAGCTGGCAGATACCTACCAGTAAATTTACTTAGTGCGCCTTTAAACTACGCTATAACTTTTAAAATCTGCAAATGTGTCCCTAGTAAATGGGTTGGCAAAAGGATTTGGCACACTTTCAGTCAAAAGGACCAAGTTCTTATTGAAACCTGTCTGTGTATTAGCAAAAAAGTAGTATATTTTATAGTTTAAAGACAAGTTATTTTGGTGATATGTTTTTGTTTTTATAGTCTTCATCCACCTTAGTAAATGGATCATGTGACATGCACATGTAGTCTAACTAAGGTCATTTAAGGCCCTGTTTACACCACAGACGCCATGCTAATTCCTGTCAAACTCTCCTCTTTGGGTTTAAACCGCCCTTTTATCTGGCACGAGCTCATCTTGTGTGTTATTTTCTTAGTCTTTTCATGTTTTCCATCGCTTCTCTCTCTCTCCTTCTGACTCTCCTTCTCTCCGCTTTCCCCTCGTTCGAACCCGTAGCCATTAATGCCTATGAGCTCATTCCTTCCCTTTCCCCCCTGTAATAAATGAATTCTGCTTTTGACGTGCACTGCCAAACACCTCAATGCCAAAACGCAGGGATCTCAACATGGCATACACTTATATATTTGGCCAGTGTATTTTAACTTGAGTTTGAACATGAAGTCAAAGTGGTATTTTCAAAGGTCACACATTCTCATAAAGGACAGCTATGCATGTTGTGCCTTACTTGTGCCAGAGCGTTTATGTAGATTCCAGCAGATAAAACTTTGGTCAAATCAAAAATGTTTCCATACTGTCTTCATGGGTTCCACTTAGTTCAGGGGTAATTTTGTTGGTTTTAAATGACTGCACTGTTTATACTATTGGCATGTATTACTAGGACTACATTTATAATGGAGCAAACAGCATGTGGAGATGTGGGTGTAGACGTGGCCACAAGCTTTTTTTCAGACTGTGTTCTTGAGCCTGTCCAGGACTGACTTTGCCGTTTACACAAGGGCACACGGTTAAGTGGAAAAGCCTCTGTTGAGACAGCTGGATCTCGACCTCTTGTTTTTTCAACACATCTCATCTCTCTCCCCTTTCCTATGCTTGCTCACAATATATGACCACAATATGAATGTTTGTGACAATTCCCATCACTATCAATATACAAATGTGATTATGGTATCAGAAAGTCTCACTATGTTTCATGAACAAGCAATACCACCAATATACACACCATCTAACATAATTTGCACCTCAGGCCTACCAACCTCTGTGTGGACATTGCTAGTGGTATAACCCCAACACTCACTACTCTACACTGCTGTGCAACCTGGACCACTCTGTGGATGCTTTACTTCAAAGGCTTTTACAGTGGGCAATTTGTGTTTAAACGCATGTGAAAGCAGGATATCAGTTTGCAACGGCCAATGGTGTTCGGAAGATAAGTTTGGAAATTTGTTTAGTTACAGAATACTGAATACCTGCATTGAAATGCATTTTCTATCATATTCCGGTTACTTGGTCTTATCGGAGTACTGATTAATACAGTCTAATACTTGGACTACTTTCACACTGAGTTGCATTATATTATAGTGTGAAAACATGACATAGGATTAAACCAGCTTCTTGACCACACATTAGAAAAGGAAAAATTGCACATGCTCTTACCATAAGAACTGTGTTTTTTATTTTCCACACTAATTCAGTGCAGCTCGAAGCCTTAATTTCATGATCAAATAACATAATTTATTTCTGTATTCTGAATAGTACTAAAAGAAATGAAAGAGTAACTACTGAAATACAGTTACTCAAAATTAGAGTTCTGACTACATATTTTTGGTACAAGTAGGCAATTTAGTTACTTCCCAACACAAGCAATGGCTAGAGGTGATGTTTCAACATAGATGTGCGCGTGATACAATTATCTCTAAATTCCCTTCTTAAAGTCCAAATACATTGCGCTTGTGTTTTTCCTTTATCAATTACATTTGCATTTACAAAAATGAGAAACCTGTAAAAGGTGACATAATTTGTCAAATTTATCTTCAAGCTAAAACCAGGTGTAGTGACCTGATTCCACCTTTTGTTGAATTATTAAGCTTATTTTATATGCTGCCAGAGATAGTTGACCTTGTTCACCTTACACACAGCACCACGCCCTATAAGTGGCCGTTCACGCCAGACAGCGAGCGTCTGGCTACAAGTGACTAAAAACTGTATTTGTTTCATGTTGCGTGCGAGGGTGTAATTATCACTCCGGCTGTGACATTCAATGACATTCACAGGATTTGGGGCCCTTTTGTCATCGTATTTTCTCAAGATGAAAAAAAAAAAAAGTTTGAATCAGTATACTGTGTTTGGAACTGAAGAAAAAGTATTCCCAGGCATACATTTTTAAGGTTAAAATGGTGTTGGTGTTGTAAAGGGGAAGAGCCCAGCCCAAGCTCTTGGTAGATCCCTTCAGCCCAGTGTAACCCTATCCTATAAGCTTGACTCATTGCCAAACAGCCTCACCACCAGCACCACTAGCCGCCCTGTACTTATCCACTGCTGTGCTGCTGCCACTGCACCGCATGCACACATGATGTACACAAACCACACACTTTTATTCCAATTCGCCAGGGTTTCCGTGACCTGGGCCTATATCTGTGGGCACACCCCAGCCAGGCGCCCTACCAAAGTTCTGCAAACCAACCCCAACTCCTCATACTTGCTCTCATAACTAGTTCCAGTGTGAGTAAAGAAACAACCTCTTTGCCCAATGGTTTGGTTCAGTATACACTCATATTTTGATCTCAGTGAGAGATTATTAAATAATAAATACATAAAATAATTCTCTAAAGTCTGTAATGACAATCAGTGTTCTAATTGGCTTTATAAACACTTCCATAAGTAAACCAAGGCAGAAGAGTAGACAGGAAGAGCTCGTGAGCCATCACTGCACTTGAGTGGCTAAGCTAGAGTACAGTAGCCCTTGGATTCCCTTCCTTTCATGGAGGTTTGGGAGCTTGCAGACTTACAGGGCCCCTGAACAATGAGAGGAATGTATGAGTGGCTCCGGCCTCACGTCAACCACTACCATTACGTCCCTCAACTTTTGACAACTTTTATGATCTTTATTGTCGCCGCTACTAACACACAAACAAGAGCTCTAAAGACACACGGAAGAAATTCATAGTGGATATGTGTAATAATCCCCGACGTCAAACAGACAGACAGACAGGCAGACAGAAATTAAGCCTCCCCATTCAACTGAACTATTTACGTCTGACCTTTGTAACAGAGCTGTTCCATAGAGGCAGACCTTAGGCATAATCCCAGGAGCGCAGCGTAACTGTACATTTGTGGAGCAGGCACAGGCATGACTCCACTGTAGTCAACATCTGTCTTCTCTTGATCAGCAGGTTGTAGGTCTGAACTAGGAACTAAGTCTCTGTAAAACAACAGCAAAGAAAAGTTGATGTTGCCTGAATAACCAGGTTATAAAGCCGGAAAAAAGAACAGCAGAAGTTGTACACGAACAGAACTTACCTGAAGTAGCATTAAAACTCCTCAAATCTTCTCTTCCTCATATTTCCAATAAAGATTCAAACTTTACTTTTGTCCTGTCAATCTCCCATTGTTTACCCGTGTCTCCCGCTCTTTGTCCTGGTTGTCAGAGGTGCGTTCCTGTGCGGCGCTGCAGACAGAAGTGTGTGTGAACACGTCGGTGTCTCAGATCCAGACGGGGTTGAGAGTTACTGAGTGGGTGGGACCAGAACCGCGCAGGGAATTCCTTTATGACGCCAGCCTGAAGAAGAGCCCTCCCCTGTCTCTCCTCTCCCGCTCTCTCTGATGCCCAGTGCTCCTGCTGCTTAGGCCAGTAGAACACAGGAAAGGGGGCAGGGGGATAATTGGCCACACAGCTGCTAATAAACGAGTCAATGGCAGACAGGCAGGAAGAGAAGGTAATGTGCAGTCAAGTGGACAAAGGCACTGGTATAGTTTGTTAAAAAGCCTTATACAACATATAAACGAGAGGCAAGTTTACACTGGTCTAGCTAGAGACAATGGAAAGGAACAGTGAGATACAGGAAAGGATTTGCTTCATATAGCATTTCAGAATAAAGAAAAAGCATGTCTTGACCATGTGTTTGTTTGGGACATTCTAAAAAAAAAACAGAAATACTACAGTAGCTATAAATGGATCTTGAACCCAGCAGTTTTAATTGGCACGCAACAGTCCTCCTCTAACTTCATAGCAATGTTGTGTTTGCCTAGACTATATCCTTGTCCAAGTGTGACTGTTTGAGTCCAAGTTTGCTTTTTATTTGCACCTGTCCGTCTCAGGACCCCCCTCAACAAACACTCCCACACCCCTGCAGCAGGACTGTAATATGAGCTTCTGAGAGAAGGGCTATTAGAGACTTTATGACTTCCCTTTTCTTTTCCAAAGCCTCTGGGTGTGTTTGAACGGTGACGACCACAGGCAGCCACGCCCCTCAGCGTGAGAACGTCACAGATTCCACGCGTACACACACAACCCGTCTCCAGGCAACGGTCCGTCCGCCTGTAATATCTACTGCCAGGAAGACACATAACGCACTATTTATCCTCACATGGGATAATAGTTGGTTTGTGGACCTCGGCTCTTATTTTGTCTTCACAGGGGATTTACAGTTTGCATGACAGTTAAATAAAGTGCTGTGATAATAAAGTACATGATGATTAGCCAAACTTTCAAGATGAATACAGTTCAGTTATGATTACCATGACTAGCAATTTGTCAATTTCATTTTTAATCAACCCAAATCACTGGGTTGTCAGAGAGAAAAACTGTGGTTGACATAAACCGACAACAAAAGGTTTTCATTTCCATTCTGTGGTGAGGTGTGCCGTGCAGATTCCCCTCAGTTTTGCCTCACAAAGATGATCATTAGCATAGCCACGCAACATGAGTGCAGCTTTTGATTTTGTAAATTATAATAAACTTTTTCCTATGCATTTTGTATTTATGTATGATTCTTTAATTACGGTTTAGTACGACTTTTTATTTTGGTTTTGTCTGGCCATAGGCACAGAGTTGGAAGGACCGGTAGACCAGCATGAACCAGGCCTATGGCATTGTTTTGATTTCTGCTAGTCACCTCTTTTAGCATGTGTTTGAGGTTTAAAAAGTATAACCCATTTAGGTTTAGTTTGTGATAAATAGTCACCTATGAAATCAAGGCAAAACTACAACAACTTTAATCATTCTCCATCCACAATGTGATCCAAATGAACACATGATACAACTTTTCCAACCCTCCCTTATTGGAATATTTTGGAGTGCAAAGTTCCACAATGATTCCCATTGGCAGGAAAAATGCGGTGCTTGGAAAGTGGTGCTTTGTCCTTGCCTTAAAGCTGCATTACCCAATTTTTCACATAAACGGGTATATTCTGTTTCCCCCAGAAAGTGTATTGTAAAAGCAG
Source organism: Rhinogobius similis (assembly GCA_019453435.1). NCBI lineage: Eukaryota > Metazoa > Chordata > Actinopteri > Gobiiformes > Gobiidae > Rhinogobius > Rhinogobius similis. Next base: position 24,857,203 of record CM033631.1, read on the forward strand.
AACTTTCTGTTCTAAAGCTGTGCTCATGCATGTATATACTACCAGCGACCCCCCCCCCCCCTTTTTTTTTTTTTTCAAGTTTGTGCAAGAGTTGCAAAGTTAGATAGATCTATTTCTTCCTTTCATGGTTTTAAAATCAGACACTTCAGTTTTAGAGCCTGAGATCCTGTGTATGGTGGGGCGACTGGAGGAGGAAATGTCGTTGTGTCCTTAGGCAAGACACTTCACTCACATTGCCTAGTGTGAGAGTGGTGTGTGTGTGGATGGTTGGTGCTGGTCAGAGGGACCGATGGCACACACTGCAGCCTTGCTTCCATCAGTCTGCTCTATGGCAGCTGTGGCTACAATAGTAGCTCGCCACAACCGAGTGTGGAGTGAATGAATAATGAAATGTGAAGCGTCTTTGAGTGTCCAGAAAAGCGCTATATAAGTCTAATGCATTATTATTAATATCAATATTGTTATTATTATTAATGCAATTTTAACCTTGTTACAATGGTGTTTCCTCATCATTAGTTTAGTCAAAGTTGTGTTTTTGTGTGTGTGTGTGTGTGTTATTGTAACACAGGGCTCACCTTTGAGGTTGTGGTCTATTTTTCTCATGAATGTGGCCAGGGGTTTTGATGAGTTTGAGAGCTTCTTCAGAAAATCTGTCATCATGGCTCGGAGCATGCTGTTACACTTCTTCAATGGAAGGCTGTAGAATCAAAAGACAAATAAATAGAGCATCTTAAATAATCAATTTTTGTTTGCATTGATACAGAAAATACTTTTTTGTGTCATTGTCAGTGTTACAGGACATTTGATTGGCTAACCTCTGTAGTGACTCAGAGCAATGACTAACAATAATCTCAGCCACAGGATTTGTGATGAAAAAAAAAATCAACTTGCATTTAGTTACCATGGCAAGTCGACCCAATTATGTGACACGCATGGTTTTGGAAAGGAAAGAATGCAGGGAAATTATGAAACATTGGCCTCTTACGATAAATTGAAGTTTATTCTTAAAACTGCAATAAATTGACAGTCCCCTGTAATACCCAAAGATCCTGAACTATGAGAAGCACATTTAACTGAGATAATTGTCCTACTCCTGTGGTAACCTCAAACTGACACAACCATTAAAGGTGCACTGCGTAACTTTTCTAGTGGCCGGCCTTCTTGTATCCATGGTAATTTATTTATTTATTATTTAATATGTATGTGTGTATATATATACTTTTCTGGAATGTTCCTTAGTATTGCATAAAACCGATCTATCTTCATGGAGACAAGCAGGTGACACCAGGCCAAGTTACAGGTCAGATCTGTGTAGAGGCACTCCTGCTCTCGGTAAGAATGTAATAAATCTTTAAGGTATTTTTTATTAATGAAAACATCATTCCAGGTAATTTACTCCATGAAACAAACAACAGGGGGACCCACCCCACCCGAAAAGCTACATAGTGCACCTTTATTGCTACCGACACTCCTTTTATATGAGTAGCAGCTTTAATTAGCACCGCTCTTTTCCTTCTTGCCCTTCACGTGCTACTCATAATAATGTACAAGGTTTGGACGTAATCTGTTCTCTTCATTAACAAAATATCACTCGGGGACATCCACGGCATACATAAATGGTAGCTTGAGGGTGGCTGGCTGTGTTCTCAAAAAGCTGGTACAACTTTCTAAGCTTTTTACCAAAAAGGAAGCAGCAGCCAGCCACGCGCTCCGGTATTTACGTGGGTTGCCATGGAGACGACGCACACACAAACACAACAGTGCGGCGGTAGACAGGAAGTGCTGAGGAACCACAATGGCGTCACTGCGGCTCCAGCTCCTCTCCGTTTCAGAGTGTGCCGGGCCAGAGCACATGCTACGATCCTGAGCGAAACCACACCGCTACTTTGCTTTCTCCTCCTCTCTCATTTCTGCCATTATTATTAGCAGTGCTTTTTCAGCTGTACTGGTCTCCGTTCACAGACTGGTGGCTGCTCTTTTCAAGTGATTTTGAACATGTGGAAAATGATGTCTGATTTGTGGTGTCTGGGAAGCTTTATTGGTGTGCTTGGCAGTGACCTGTCTATAGCCTACAGCATACATCAGACTTCCCTATGCAATATGACCCGGAACCAAACTCAATCAGTTGTTAAGCCAAACATATCGCTGAGGAAGAAGTGTGGCATCTTAGACCATAGACTGGCCACAAAGAAAAGGTTGTGTCTTTCAAAACTATGCATCAGCTAATGGGAGATATGGAAAAAAAAAATTCCCCCCTCATATTGACCAATCATGATTTTCAGTTATATATTTTTTTCTCCAAACCAAAATTAAAATGTTGGATTTCGGTATTAATTTTATGAACATAATGAAACAAAAAATTTAATCAGAGCCATTTAACACAAAAAATAGTCACTTTTGTTCCTCCAAAGTCTGAACTGTGCTCCACTGACAAAAAAATACTGAAAAGAATTGGCTGTAGACCTCTCAATGATAATTATCCAATTATATCACTGACAATTAGACATAACTGAATCTTGATCTTGATTAAATTTCAATTAATCGCCCAGCTCAACCATCTGCTATGGACGAAGTTGGCAATACCATTCCCAATTTAGCTATAGCTACAGTAGCTCTTCAAATGCCTTCATAAAGTTATGGTTGGTAGAACAGTTGGCTACAGATTTTTAAATTATGCAAATCCATTGAACATATGTTTTTAAAATAATTTTCCAGTTCTTTAACTTCTTTAGTCAGTTGAAGTTTCCAGTTTTGGTACACTCACATTCTGCAGAAAAGTATGTGTGTAATTTACAGTAAATCCCTGTGGATTTTGGCTGTGTATTCGACTGAGTCAACCAGGTGAACAGCATAGTCAGTTGTAGCCAGTGCCACATGCATGGAGAACGAAGGAATGTGTGTGGTCCTATTGCACGCCCTTACATCAGATTGGCACACTGTTCTTCCCCTCTGTCATTTTTACACATCCCTCTCTAAATATACTCCTCTGGAAAAACCCCTAAGAAGATACCGCCCTCTCCCACTCCACTGGCTAAAAATACCCCATAGCCACGACCACCTCATTTAATCCTCCTCCTGTGTTTTCTTTCTGTCTCGCTCCCCATTATCTGACTCTCATTCATTACACTCATTTATCTCAAGCTTTTTAGTCATAGGCCAATTTTATACAGAAGCTTTTTCAACCTGAGAGTTTCCAAATCTCCCAAGTATATGCAACCCACCCATCCTTCCATACAGGGAGCCAGCACACACAGAACCAAGCCAGGGGACTGACCAGCTGAACAGCATCAGGGCCAACCAGAGGGGCCATAGTCCAAGTCTGGGCCCTCTGGCTGCTGGTCAAAGGGCCTGAAACAGATGAGTTGTTAGGACACACAAACACAGGAATGGCAGAGGTGGATTCTCGTGAAGTGAGCTCATTCTTAAACGGACAAAACAAAGTGCTAAACAAGGATAATGAACAGATTTACAGCAACTGGTTGTTGTCAATGTCATGTGCTGATCATATACTCACATAGTTAAATGGAAATGAGCTAATAATATCCAAAACGAAAATCTACAAATGTTGAATGAGATCATTATCAAGTAATAGTAGTAGTTAATTTGTTTATTTTTACTCACTAAATTAATCCAATCACGCCACAAACTCAGTATGTATAGTTGTATTCTTGTGGGCTGTAGGCATTTTTGGATGATCATTTATCACTCTAAATGTGTCTTTTTGATTTACTCACCCAAACATAGCGGTCGTTGAATCATTACAATTTTGCTCTGGGGAAAAGAGGAAGCAGAAATGAAGTAATTGACTGAAATTAAGGAATTGCTCATCTCTTTCAGATTCAAATACCCCAAATTAGGAGCGAAATTATTTTGGGGATCGTGGATGAGACAGGAAACTTATCACCGCACACATTGCATTTTGTGTTCCTTCGTTTGACCACTGACCTCATCTGGAGTGGCACGCTGTGGCCTGCTCACTTCCTTCCATCTCATTAATCACTTGTGTGTTAACAGGCACAAACACACACACACTTCGCCTCCTGATTCCTGGAGCCTTTTTCAGTCCTGCACCACATTCTGCCCTCGCTTGTTAGTCCAGTTCCTGTAACATCAGCCTCACAAGCACTCCTTTTCCAGCTGCCAACCTATTTAGCTGCCGACCCTTGACCCCGCTTCTCTTTTCTGCTTGTAAAACTGCTAAGCCATGCTGTTGCCACCTGAGATTTGTTGCTGTTCACCTGGTGCAAAAGCGATACAACTTTTGAACTTTTCTTTTGTTTAAATTTGAGCACAGTGCAATTGTGTGTGTTGCAATTCACAGCGGACCGTTAGAGAACAGGTGATATTCTAAGTGCATTGCGTTATCTTTAAGGAGATTAGAGTGAAAGGTGGTTCCTCATTGGAACTAACCTGCGATTGGCTGGTCTGAACTGCTACTACTATTACTGAGTTCACTTCTACTACAATAAAAAATGTATATAGGCTACTACTGTTGTAATTTTTTAAAATTTTATGTGCATACTTTTAAAGCCTGCCTTAAGTTTAATACATGGTATGAGAAAACAGCACCAAAGTTGCAGGTTAGATATAGTTTTACAGTACAGCTTGTGGTCGAGTGGATAGCACATATGCCTGTAGGGTTGTGAGCTTGAATCCGGCTCCGACCATTTACCCCATATCATTACCCAGTCTGATCCCCATTTCACGCTGTACTGTCTTGTCAAATAAAGCCTACAGGCCAAAAAATCCTTTAAAAAAAAGAAATAAGAAATTGTTTTATGAATACATCAATTATTAAATTTACTCTTGTAATAGTAATCATTATATGGTATTCATAGCAGCTACAGTGCAAAATATTTTGTTGAATATTTAAGTATTAGTATGAGTAATAGTAGCTGTCCGAACTCTGAAAGACTGAGGAGAGTAGCATACATAAAAGAAAAGAAAATTATGTCAAAATTTGATTTAATGCTTATTTATGTTGTAGAAGCTTTAACAGTTTTACAAAGCCAGGGGTTATACTCATTTTCTTGGCAGTCTTTCATGCAATAAATCTTGATAAATTGAAAAATTTGAAAAGTAGTTTCCAAGTCTTAAAGCAAGTAGAACTGTCTAATAATGCTTTTATGACATCGTAAAAACATTTTTCCAAAAGAGAAATGGTCTACTCTTCTATCTTATAAATTGTAAAAATCTCACCAACTGCCTATAGCACAGAATCATCACTGATCAGAAGATAGTTCAACTTTGTCTGTTTACTGTAAGTAATAAAATAAAAAGCAGGTGGTCATAGAGTTTACATGTTGGTGTCAGACAAAAAAAAGTGCGGTTTAGCAAGTTAAGCCAAGGTGTGCTCTTTTGGGTGTGTCTCTATTTGTTTCCACTACCCCCACCCATTTGAAGGGTGCACATGGGAGGAGGGTTCATGCCCACACATGTGCCCTCTGGATCTCTTTATATTCCATTTGAGCTCTTACTTTTGTCCAACGTTTGATTTCCTGGCTGCATGTCTTTCACCTCTAATTAGCCTATTCACATTTTAGCCCAGCGCTGGTCTGTCAGTGTGCCTGTTGCTCTGAGCTGTCCTTATTTGGCTTCCCTGAAACCGAGAGGGAGTGTGTGAATATGATTGTGACTGTATGTGTGTGTGTGCGTGTGTGTTTCCTCTTGACGTTGACTCACCGCTTGTCTGACTCACAAGCGCTAACAAAAACACTGAGTTGCCATAGGGACGCGGCTCTCTCAACAGTCCACTCCTAGTGGTGCTGCTGCTGTGGTGGACCTGATGGCACTGGCCTGGGATGGTTGAGAGAAAAGTTACTCAGCAGATGGTAATAGAAGGGGCAAAGAAGTTTGAATGTGTGAAAAGTGTTGTAGTTTAAAATAGATTAAATAGTAAAACACTTTGCTTATATGATGTCGCTACAGCAAACCAGCTGCACATTGATTTGGCAAACTTTACAGTGTAAACTCAGCGCTGGAAGAAGTACTCAGTTGTTACTTCAGTTAAAGTATAGATACAGGATCAAAAACACTAAAGTATAAGTAAAAGTATACAATATACTTACGTAATAGTATTTACTTTTGGAGTAAAAAGTAAAAGTATTTCACACAGAGTTTGAAACTACCTAAAGCGATGATGATCTTGATCTTGATGAAGAACTGTAATAATTTTTGGAAATCAGAAGTGACTGAATTTTGGGTAAAAAATAAACCCTTCAGCCACATTAGCAGGTCTCAAACTATAAGAAATATTACTTTTTAGTCCAGTTAAAACGTGTAGTGGAGATGAAAGTACAGATACCTTCTCTCAATTGTAATGAAGTAAAAGTGAAAAGTACTCAAGTACAGATACACTTAAAATGTCACATAAATACAGAACGTTTACGTTTGTATTGAGTTACTTTCCTTCATAGTGTAAAATAGACAGAGAATTTACAAAGTGTGAGTATGAAGTGTCTCGCCCATGGACACAACAACAGTGTGTGGCATAGCCCATGCACTATTTCAAATTACAAGTAACAATGCTTTTGTTGACTTTGACTTTAACTAAGAGCTACTGGCTCTTCAAATCGACCTATAAAATCTGAATAGTTAGATCACAAACTACACAAATAATTAAAAAAATATTGTACAGTTTATGTTATTATGGAGATTTCACACAACACGGATTTGAGCGACAATAACACAATACAAAATCATCTGAACCAGATAGTTGAAGGGATGCAATCATCTATCATCAAATAGGAAGTAGAAATGTCCACACAAGCGCAAAGAGGTGGACAAAAAGTGCCCACCTGTGGCGCTCTATTCTCTGTTGTGCTGCGTTGGACTGCTCTGAAATTGCACACTGGCGCTTTGAACTGGCCCCGCAACTTTGATGTGCTGCTGCCGTCACAACTTAGCCTTACCGTGACCTCCAGCCGAGTTTGATAATGTGCCCACGACGGGTTTTTGTGTCACCACATTTGAACAAAGATCAGGTATTGTAGACAGCGGAAGGAACTTGGAATTTATTTCATCAAGGAATGGGCTGTTTCCTTGTTGTTGTCTTTCGCCCTCTAGTGGATACTCTTTAATTTGTCTCTCACACGCGTATGATGCGTCTAGAAATGCCCAGAAAAATATGGCCTCAATTTTTTTTTCTACATATGAAGTCTATTACAGTCTATCTAAACTGTGCTCGCAAGGAATTGATAATTTTTTGTCATAGACCTATGTTCCTGTGCCACAGTCCGTGACAGATCAGATGTGCAGGCAGGGGCGTAGCACCAAATTCTGGGCCCCAGGCACAACCGTTCTCTGTGGGCCCCTCATACATAATTTGATGTGATCTGTATCATGTATCTCAAGGGCTTTACTCAACTACAATGCATTTTATTACAACAAAAATATATTAAACTGTAGAAAAATGCAACTGAGAATAAAAACCATCACATGCTTTTAAGGGCCCTTCACCCCCCCAGTCTGACTGTGTGTGTGTGTGTGTGTGCGTGTGCGTGTGCGTGCGTGTGTGTGTGTGCGTGTGCGTGTGCGTGTGTGTGTGTGTGTGTGTGTGTAACCAAAGATAAATTGAACTTTTTTGAATAATTCACAGTACTGACCACCAAGCTGTAACTTTCTGCTTGATCTATGTTTCAATAGCCTTGGAAAAATGGAAATGGAAAAAAGGTTGGACACATCTCATAGCATAGCCTTGTTGACATGAGTATTGTGTAGGAACCCTCCAAAAGTATGTAATGAAAACTCTGATTTGTTGAATTGAATAATGCTGAAAACTTCAAGATTCACAACAATAGCAGGAGACTAGACTCTGCTTCATTCATTGCAACACACACACACACACACACGCACGCACGCACACAAACACACACACACGTGGGCGCTCACTTATGTGCACTCTTTTGACCTTTGTTTAACCTCTGCGCAGCCTGAAAGATCACAGCAGCTGTGTGGTGGAGAATTCTGAGAAAACTGAAGCTGTACTCCTGCTTCATAATCTGTGGCCAGGCCATGACAAAGGGATAGAAACACAGCCAAGAAACACAAATTTCCAGGACTCATGACGCATAAAAGACATAAAATATAGATGTCACCCTTTATTTAAAAATGTAATATAATGTATGTTTACATATTTACAATGGTTGCTATGTGTTTTTACAACATCTATTCTAAAATATGTCTAATAAGAGCGTGACACAACATTGAACACACATGAAATATAAAAACAGTTTCGTGACATACAGGCTGCCACACACCACTACTTCTTTTAAAGAAATAATTCAATTTGTATTTTGTATTTTATTTTGTGTGTGGTCATTGTTGGTGTTATATCATTACATAGTAAGTGTTCTGGTTAGATTAAACCAAAGATCATCAAATGTCTATATTCCTAATTTTCATCATCAGCGTCTGAGACGAGGGAAGTGTCTGCATAGACTGCTGCTCCTCCCTTGTCCAGGAAATGAAGATAGAGTGAATCATTAGACATTTTACACAATACTGCCATCTGGTGTTGATGAGTAAAATTATACTGTCAAAACATACAACTCTTTTGAAGTTGATGCATGCAAAAAGTAAGGGTCTGGCTTGTTGATGGATCAGGTCACTGTGGGTGGGCTGTTTAGTGCAGTGGTACATCTTTCTTTCCACACACCAGCCTTTCCAAAGCGTGTGAACATATGTATAACAGCTGTCCTTGTGTGGCAGTAATCCACTGTAAGCTCTGTGGCTCCTGCAGTCTACCTCTGCAGATCCTCCTCATCATCTCTGACCTCACTGCTCACGCCTCCAACAATGGACCCGGCTCACACCTCATTTACCATGTCATAATAATCTACTTAATTTAACTTCTACCACTTCACATTATAATTTAACAAATGTAAAATTTACCTTAGGAGTTTTGTCAATTCTTCTTTGTGCACTCATTAACCTTCATATGAATAGCTTATTTACATTACAATGCACAAATATTGGATTTAATTAATCTGCCATCCTTTGAGAGGCTCAGTCACTTAATATCGTGGAAAATGTGTTTTACATTCAAAGTGGGATATTGTTTTAACATCTAAATTAGTGCTTCTCAAACTGTGGTGCGTGGTACTTCCAGTGGTACGTGGATTCCTCTATAGTTTAAATGTTTGAATATTTATTGAATAGTCAATTTAATCAACAGTTTTGTCCTCATTTGGGTTAGTATTTGTTTGGAACTAAAATGCTATAGGCCTGATTTCGATCCAGGTGGTACTCGGAAGTACTTGTGGTACTTGATGTGAAAGATTTGATTAATTACTTTTGCATAGTACATTAACTGCCTTTTGCCCTGTTTGTCTTTAGGCTTCTTTACATTCTATTTGCCAATAATGACTTACTATTGGTTTATATATTAGTGGTGTTTCCCTGTATTCAAAACTATGGGTCAATGCATGTTTATAGATACACGATAATATTATTATTTTAAGGGATCTAGAATAATGTCTATTCAGAAGTATTAGTAAGGTGTTAGTGTTCATTGATCATTTACATTTCTGCCTCTGTATGTTGCTATGTTTTAAAAGGCGGGTTCATTCACAGTGCTGAGTCCACAATTTTCAACATAAAATCCGCATTACAATCGATTGTACAATTTCTTCATATAAAAAATAAAAGTTCCCCTTCAATCTCTGAAGACAGTTCTCCAGAAGGGAAAATCAAAGTTGTATAAAAGCTTTAAAAATCATTTCATTTTTAGGCAAGGTAAACATATGTTGCTGTCTATGAAGTGGCTTAACATCCATTGCACATCCTTTGGTCACATTTCGTTACAAAAAAGATTATCTTCAGTTGGAAAGGATCAGCTTAAGGAAAAATGTTTGTCTGTGAATGACCTTTAAAGTATTGCTTCAAAAATTTCTGAAAAGCTCGTATTTCTTCATCCAGTCCATTTGTGGGGCTTTCCTCTTTTCTTTGGCATGAACTTTCATTTTCTCTTCTGCCGCTGTAGCACTCAGTCGCAAGCCCATCTCAGAGAAAGGGTCCAACAGCTGGCTGCCATCGTCATCGGCCAACTGGACAGAGACACACAAGATTTAGAATTCAGGTAAAATGTGTTGGCTGCATTGTGATAGAGTGGTAAAGCCTTGGTGCAAATATAAAAATAAAGGTAATCTTGATTTGCCAGAAGAGCTGCAAACAATTCATACAAACAAGTGTAACTAGTCTACTATTATTAATATTAATTCATTAATCATAACGATAATTATTATGATCATCTGCACTGGCATGTGACACACATGCCAAAATAACTTTTTCTAACATACACAGTGGCATTTTTAGTCAGATGCCCAAAAAGAATAAACAATTTCTGATTTTCATCAATAACACACTTTGCTTGAAAATATTTCTCTATCTAGAAGCCTTCAACATATTTCTTTAGTTGGGTAAAAATGTATTTCAAAATGTCAATGCACAATATAAATAAAATAGTTAACAAGTCATCTACCAAAATAATTGCAGTTGCAGTTATAGAATGTTATTTTATTTATTTATTTATTTATTCTTTTTTATAGCATTTAGCAAACCTATAATAAATACAGAAGGCGGACATGTATATTTTAACATTTTACACAATACTGCCATCTGGTGTAAATATATTTCTACAAAGTACCACTGTAATCACACACAAACATACACAAAGCAGCGAGACACAAGACTGCTTGTGCTGCTGCTTCATGTTGCTGTTCAAAGCGCCGGCCTCACCTGCGTGCTGTTGCCCTGGCTGCTGAGGTCAGACTGTGTGGAGCGAATGGACTGTGTACTGGAGCCTCCATTGATCTGAGGACTGAGCTGGTCATTGCATATGGGCGGGCCGTCATAGTCTGCGCAAGAGAACAAATCACCACACATCACAGTAGGCTGGATCCTGTGTTTCCTGGGATAGTCCTCTATTAAACATTTGATACTGGCTAATTTAATGCAGGTTCTAAATCTAGTTATTGTTAATTATCATCACATATTGAAATTACCTTCCCACTCTTCAGTTTCGAATTTTACATTATTCAGAGCATTACCTTTGACATGAATAAGTGCTGGTGTAATCCCTCTCCTCTTAAAGTGTTCGTCTGTCTCCGGGTCCACCACCAGAAGCCATGTCTCGTCTCCTCCTCTTTTGATGAAGGCCACCACATCTGCATGCCGCATGCCCTCAATGTTCACGCCATTGACCTGGACAAAGACAAAAGACGTTTACGTTGAATTACTAACAATTAATAATAACTGCTGATGATCAATAGTGGAGGGACTGATCTGGCTTTTGCCTTGGTGGTATGTGTTCAGATTTTGTAGTTCAGTATTTTTATGTAGGCTTGCGTTTGTAGTGTTTTATGTAACCTATAAAAGTGCATGCATGAGTAATAAATCAGTTTCATTCATATTTCTATATATCTTGTCTTCCTTGTATTATATAGGCCCAATTTACATGTATCTTATTGTGAATGGCTGTTATGGGCATTTCAAGCCATTAGCAAGTGCCTCTAAATTCCACCAGCAGAGGGAGCAATTACCCAACTAATCTTAAACAAGGGAGAGCGAGATAAAGCGTCACGTTACTCAAGTTGATGTTATTAATTAATTATTGGTTATTTTGGGACAATCAAACGTGACAAACCAATTACAAAATATCTTAAGATGTCATTAATGGTCAGAAAGACAAAACAACCCAGGCTTTTAAAGTATATGTTTGGAGATTCACAAATATCCCAGTTACTCTGAACATGGGACTTTTGTAACTCAACAAGTTAGTGCTGTTAGTCAATTTATTATTGATGGTTCACCAGGGCTCCTGCTATAGGCAGTTTCAGATGTCAGTGTTCTCGGGGGAATTTGTATGAAATTCTCTAATCATGAAAAGCCACAGTGTTGTGCAGGGTAAATATGGAACTAAACATCATTTTACACAAAACAATCAATACTTTATGCATGCCAGAGTTTCAATTTAGATCTTAGGAACAGGCAGAATGTTCAGCTGGGAGAGCTGAAAATGGAAAAGTTATAACTCAGCAACACAAGTAATATGCAAAAGTGCAATATCAACATTCTTCAGGCCACTGACAGTTTAGTCAGTCTCTCTGGGAGCAGATCCAGATCAACACTTAGAGACGCAAGCATCTTTGTATCTGTTCAAACAACAGGTGTTTCACAGACCCACAGTAGACGACCATCCCACTCAACACAGTACAGTGCATGCTCTGTTACTGGGTTAATTAACACATGGTGCAGAAGCACAGAGGCCACTTTCTCATGGGACAGGCCCGTCCTTTGGGAACCTCCTAATCCAACAGTGTGTGGGGGGAATAGAATTACCACTGCTGATAGGGCTTACATAAGGGGCTTTAAACTCTATGCACTCATTTATTTAATTGTCTGTTTACTGGTGTAGTCAGAAGTAATTCAACTGTTGTTGTTTTCTGTATAGAACTTATCCAGTCTGACAATGGAATCAGATGATTATTGTTACCCCAATTGCTGAAATAAAAATACAAATCGATTAGACTGCCAAATAGTCCAAAAAAAAGCTCATTAGCCAGTTTGTAGCTGTTTCAATTCATGAGACCTCCAATACAGCAAATCCTTTAAGAACAATATAAAGTCAAATGTACTAAGAATTAAAAAGTCAAGAAGAGACAGACCACTGCTATGAGTTAAAGTCTACAAAATATGGGTGTTCTCCACAGTGGCTTATAGTGTCCTCAGCAGAGTGTGAGGCTCTCTGTTTGATTGAAAAGGTGATGATATTATCCAGACATCAGTATGCATCACTGACCCCGTGTGGCATTTACATGAGTTGGGCCAAACATTGACAGAAAGCGGATCATAGAGGGTTTAGAGAGCCTCGTGTAATGGTGCATGGAGAGAGCATAAGGCGTGTGACTCGGGCATCACAGACAGAGCGGTCATGGTCATTCAGCGCACTAATGAGCTGCTGACAGACTGACAGATAAGAGCAACGCTGGACTTGGGCATGATTACAGACCACTGCAGCAGACTAACAGGGCCACTATCACTATCAAATGTACATATGTTTTTTGGACTAACTAAAAACACAGTGTCATAACACTGACATAACATTAAACCCTCTGACAGTAAAAATACATGATTTTCAAGGGATTTGTTTAGCAGTTAGGTGTAACTGAATAAATACAAGATTAAAAAGTTTAATGAAACATTCTAGGCATTCCAGAAAAGTTACAAACAGTAGTGCACCTTCAGTCAAGTAGCCAGAGACAACATAATGTGACTGGACCCAATGTAATAATGATCAGAAATAAGCTTATAATTAAATTGTAATAGCTCTGCGGTGTAGACATAAGTTCTGATTACTTCAAACACGTAATAGACATAATAGTATCACTGTGTTACTAACAACTTTAGCACTGTTCAAAAATATACTTTTTCCTTTTAAACCCTTATGTCTCAGATTTTTTGCAATCCTGTTTCATTTGTCTGATGGAGCCTGAAGTATGATCTGAAAAAACATCACGGATAAAGGGAGTTCAGCAGGAATTATTTTCTAAAAATGGCGTGAATTCAACTATATGCAACTCCAGGTATGTTTTTGATGACGGAACATTGTTAGAACATGGTTAGAAGCTCAAAACAGTCACTGTAACAGAATATGTGTCCTTTAAGGTAAACAACTAGTATAGATGGATGGCATAATCTCAACTTTTTTCACATACAACTAGGAAACTTTGGCTTTATCGTTTTCCGTATATCCTCTGTGTCAATCCATCCATTTGTTTTAGGTCAGCAGACATAGGTTTACATACACGTCCCCCAGACCCCCACTGTCTCTTCTCATCAGCCCCTTGCTCTGGCTGATATAGCTCCCTGTCACTGGCCTCTGGTGCACTTAAACAGAGCCCCTCCAGGGTCTGACTCCTGTTATATGTTTAGAGAGGGTCCTGATAGTCACCAGTGAGAGGCATTTAAATTACAGCTGGGTTTAGACAAGCGGTGCACATCTGGGTTTCATCAGGCGGAGGGCAAAAGGAATGGAGTAATGCATGCAATGGAATATCAAAGCTATTATATCATGTTTCATGTTTTACTATAAAAGACATGGAAAATATACATACAGTGCAGTCGTCAATTGCTGTCAATATTTGGGACATTGTGTTAGCCATTTAGTTGACTGTGTGAGGTGACAACATTTGTTAAGTTGCAGAAAAGGTCTATATTGCTCCAAGAATTAACGTTTATTTTTTGTGTCAATTGTAAGGTATATTTCAAGCTAGAATTCATTTAAGTGATAAATCTGTGACAAATAGTGGAATACACTTAACTAATCAAAAACATATTGAACAATTGTCTCTAATTTGCATGCAACCAATACAATTCTATGGTCTCATCTTTAATCCTGTCTTGTAAAAATAATAATACATCAATTTTGTGTGGCACTTTTCAAAGGTAAACTCCAAGACTTTTCCATTGTCGTCTTGCAAACGCAGACAGAAAACTCAGTTCACTCACTTCAACAAACTGTCTGCACTCAGTGAAACCCTTTCAGCTCCTCACCTCTGCAGCTTTGTACTCATTAAGTGGAGAAAAACACCGCCCACACATGTAGTCTGAATGTACTGAGACTTTAAAAACAAGAATGCAGAGTTGTTGTCTCACCTCTATAAGCCTGTCTTGTGGTCGCAGTCCGGCCTGATCCGCAGGTGATCCGGGGTCGAGTGATCTTATGTACTGTCCCGGTCTGGAGCGGTCACTGTGGAGGTTGAAGCCGTAGCCCGTCTCTGCACGGGCCATGTGACACAAGCGAGGGGAGAGGTCTGGCGTTTGGGCAAGAGCTCTTTGGGCCTGGGCTTCAGCTTCGATCTGCGCCTGAGCCTCCTGGAAGAAAGAATGGAGACAATGTTATATAAATCCAAAAGAATGATAAAGTAATTTGTGGGTGTCTTCAAGTTCTTGAATCATGACAGACTAGAAATTAGGACTGGGAATCACAGGGTTTCTTAATGCAATACAATGCAATAATCGATATATTGCATAATATTCTGTGATGTTTCACTATTTTTTTAAGAATTAAAAAGAGTTTAACAATCATCAAAACAGGGAATATGTAAAGTGTACCGCAAAAACAAGTTTACTTTCTCAGAACAGCAACAAAAATGCAGGACTGTTACAAATTAATTTTGTAAGAGATCCCAAAAAACATTTATGTTGACTTATCGATACAGCAGCCCACAATAGTAATTATATTGTATCACCAAAATTCCTCAACATAGACTGTAGATATTTCTATATTTTAATAGATTTGTCAAGATGAAAAAGGCCTATATTTTTTATCATACTAAACCAAACTGGGCAACACACCTTGTTATCAAATTCAGAACCAGCGATCTTTTCAGCTGTTTGAGCTTCAGAAGCGTGTGGTTGTCACATTTAAGTCTTTTCATCAGTACTTAGCACACAATGACAGCTGGTGCCAGCCTTTCACAGAGACAGCTATTATGCTATGATATAATAAAACTGTTGGTAGTGGTACCTCAACACAGACAAATCATTTTATAGGTTTCATTTTCTATTAAGGTCTGGGTCTGATAGATATTGAAGTCACCTTTCCTTTGAAAATGTTCAGCTGTGTAGAATGATGGCCGCTTGCAGCAGCAGTGGGGTTGAATAGAGACATTTATAGAACATGCATAATTGTGCGTTGAGCTACAGCATGGCCACACTGATGTGCCACCTACACACTGTGCAATATGTGCAGCTAGAGGCATGATCCACAAATCTAAGTATTACCAACGAGGTACGCAGTGTAGAATGTAAAGAGAATAATAACAAGGCAAGCTAAAAATACTTTAAAGCGAGTGAGCGGAAGAGAGAGAATGAATAGCTGTACAGAGTTGATGTTATAATATAATATCTATGCTCCATATGCTTGCTATTTCCTGTTTGGAGCGGAAGTCATGGGTTGGGTCGTATGGGTGGATCTGTCAAGGGATATAAAATACTGTACATGCTATCGACAGTCAAAAATATATCAGTCCTGGGAAAACATGCGCAGAAAAAGCACCTAAGCAGAGGACAAGACCATGAAGGAGAGCGTGTGTGGGAGGCAAAGAAAATTAAATGCAGTGAGCGGACTGAGCGTGCTCCAGAAACAGAAAAGAGTAGAAGAGCCCACTGGAGATCGCAGAAGTTTCCAGAAAAAAGTAAAATGACAAAGTAGTAGTGCAATTGACCGTGTTCTGGGCATGCACGTTTAAAGAGCCACAACCGTTCCAAGTGAAATACCATCACCTCAACGTCACTAAAATCTCTTCAGTTTGAGAGCGCCATTGAAATTTAATTGCTCATTTAATAAAAAGGTTTTCATCTGCTATCACAATCATGGCAATACCTCTCTCCAAACCTCTTCAACAAAATTGCTTTTTGTGCTGATGATTTGTGGGCGTTGAAAACATGCTCTTTGCGAACAATGTTTTGAGCAGAGAGAGAGAGAAAATAAGTTTCCCCTTTGTCAGCAAACTGTAAGGAAAGTGGTCGGATATTTTTCCCAAGCGGAGAATCTAATAGGGATTTGACTGCAGATTTCTATCATTCTTTTGTTCTTAAAGAGAGTGGAAAATCCAACAGTAAATCAGTGCATGTGTGAGTGGTGCAGTGTGGACTGAACGGACGAGTCGTCAAAGGGACAATCTCAGGAATTCTCCATCTGCAGTGACAATCGGCCATTGTCCTGTCAGTCTATGAGAACATGTGGGGGTGACTATGTACACAGTGAGTTGTGTTATGCTACTTGAATACATTAGAAAACCATGCATTTCTTCCTCTATGAATGGCCAAACTCCAAGCACTGACCAAGGCCCAGGCTGAGAATAAAAGAGCTGTTCACTGTTTCAACGACTCAACCAAAATCATTAAAAAAAACTGCTGATCGTGCTTGATTTTCAAAGTTCACAAGATGTACACCTTCTGCATTAGAATAAGACTGCAATCAAATCAAAATTGCAATTTGAATGGACGCAATTAGCAAATTGCAAAGGTTGCCATTTTCAAAGTACCAATATTTCCTACACAAACAACAAAATGTCCTGTGTTCTGATCTGTACGTACATGTTTTGAAATACATGTGATTCTTTTGTTTGTCTGTCAATTCAGGGGCATATTTCAGTCTTTTTGTCAATTCTCCTGGACATATTTATATTGTGAACTTTGAACAGAATCCTAGTGTCAAAATATAAATTGCAATACTTTACTACCTACTTTAAAATTTAATGTCTATTTTTTATGCAACATTTCTTTAAAGCCCAGACAAACTTTAAATGCTATCATTCCATACAGTATTGCAAAGTTGTAAAAAGTTTGAAAACACTGGCTGAACTGAAAAATACCATTTAGTCCTTACCCAATGTTTCACAAATTCAGACTTGTATATGTGCCACTTTCTGCAGGTGACACACTGGCACTGGCTTTGGGATGCTTCGATGAAACAAGATCTGAGTTTGTTGAATAATTGAACACTGGCCTACTGCGCCAGAAGGATCATGACCGCTGTTACCCTTTCACAGCCAAGGATCAGGGTCCACAGTGCCCTATGACATCATAACATAACATACTATTATACTGCCCAGTATTATCTGATGCATGCATTAAAAGGCCATGAATGTTCACAGCAGCAGTCACAGCATAGGTGTTCAGGGCATGGTCTATTGGGCACTTCCTTTATGTTGGGGATTAAACTTAATATCCCTATTCTTGTTCATAACGAGGTCAAGTTTCCTCTAAATCCACCGTCAATAGACGAGGACAGATCAGTAGAAAGACCTCAGCACGGTAACAGTAGTGAGACAGTTAAAATGGGTCCAAAAGTTAAGAAAGCCTAAAGTGGAATCTTTTTAGGTTCCCGATGCTGACTCATCTGGTCCAAATTAAGAGCAAATATAATGGCTCTGAGGAAAAATGTATTGGCATAACTCAGTTAGTTCATCCTAAACCAGAAAAGTTATCTTGGTGCGTAATATTATCAAATGTTGATATAACACCAGACTGGTTACAGTGTGTATGTATGACATGGACTCAATTATGCACTTAAAAATTCTAATAGTAAGACCACCCATTGCAATAGTAGCTCATTTGAGGAAGATATAGAAGATATGGTAAAAGTACTGTGTAGCATACATATAAATCTGAACTTTCAACAGGAATAATATCTAAACTAAATGAATGCATTAATAATCTGACAGTTATTCTACTGTGATATGTCTGTGTCACAACTTTTTATGACACAAATAAGCACAAATAAACACATTTTTTGGCTGGCAGGTTGGCTGTAATGTAATTGAAGAGGGCACCAGAGAGCCAGTTTATAAGATAGCAGCTTGATTTGCATACCACTGCGTTCAGGTCTCAAATATGCACAAATGCTCTATTTGCGTTTTCCAAGAATTAAAAAAATATATAAGTTATTTTAATTGAAAAAAATTGAATTGACAACACTTGAAGTTGTATCAAATTCAAACTGACAGTTTTTTATTCCACATGGGTTTAGTGTCTTTTGGCCAAATTTGAAGTGTTTTCGATGAAAACTGCTTGAGCAGATGACAAAAGTACACAGGTGTGCGCTTTTGTCAGTGTCGAGTTTGATCCAATATGGCCCACTTCCTCTAGGGTTTAGGGCGGGGTCATAATAATAATAATAATAATAATAGGATTTTTTACCTGTCCTAACGTATTCTATTTTTCGGGCCATTTTTGTATTTAATTCTTTTGCATCAGGCTCCCATTGGCCCCATGTTAATCGATTTCTGAGGTGGCGCTACTGAGCCATCGTTCAATATTTTTTAACGGGGTCTTCACTTAAAATTTGAGCTACGATACGATTCCAATTAGTCCTACGCTGGGACGATTCTTGTCCCTCGGCTCAGGCCTAAAAATGTATAGAATAAATGTAAATATTGTTCTGAAACATCAGGGTTGTGCAAACTACAAAAGCACATGGGACATTTGTTGATGTCATGACTGACACCTGTTGCTGTGGAGACACTGGAACCAGTAACACCCGTTCCATTCGTCAACACTGGAGTTGAACAAAGGTGTATTCAAACATTTCTCTAGTGTGCTGCAGACACGCCTGCTTTCATAGCATAGGCCTGGTCTTCATGCAAGTTACAGTATGAGCTGCAGTGGGAAAAGCAGTGGGAAAATAGGCCCACTTATCAATATCATATGGTTTGTTTTTCGTTATAGGTATACATGAGGTGCACGATGGCATGATTGAAGGTTAGTTATGAGCCGAAAGGTGATGCTTAAGGCGAGACACTACAGGCAAAACTCATTTTAAAAAAATAGCTTTAGGTCAGTTTGCGCTCTCAACATATTAGCTTTCATGTGGAAACAGCAATTTTGTCCAATCTGCTCCTGAAGATGTAACTTTAAAGGCCATTTTCTTAAAACGCACTTTTCTCCCACAGAGACATAAAGATCAGCCTTAAAGTAGCACCTACACACACCAAACTTTACAATCTTGTATTTTTTGATTAATTTAGAGTAATTTTGACGGAACCCTCCAAAGGATTTTACTGATTTCTACTTCTAAACTTTAGTTTTATGTTTAATATTTGAAAATTTGAATTTTTAGGCCAATGTTAAGTTAGATCTAGTTAACTTGAAAACAAAATAAGAAATCAAAAATCCCTTCAATATATTTTTTGTCTGTTGCAAGATGTAACTATTTGAATCTTGTTCTGTCTATTTTTCAAACTGAAATGTCCCAAATAAAATAAATAATAAATAAATAATAAAATGCCTTACTTCTATATGTAAAAACTTGTAATACATTTTTTCTTACATTTATGTGAGTAAACTACAGGAGGTGAAGTTCTGTTCAGAAGTTAAATTCAAGATTGCTTCCTATTCATCTGTATGACGTCACGTTAATTTGGAGAGCAATAGATGTGCATGTGTCGAGAGCTTAGCTCAGCTGAGCACATTGACTTAGCTTCAATATTCTCCAAACTAGTAACGCCGGTGTATAGTGTGGCATAGTCGTTGCCTGTGCCATGCATTTTATAAGACAAATGTAAATAACTGTGCCCAAGCCATTCTGAGAAAAAAACAAAACTTTAGCAACTAATTAACTCCGATGCATGCAACTAATAAAGCTCACGATTCAGATATTGTAAATGGAAAACAGCACAGGCCAGACAGACTTCCATTCATGATGCAAACATATCTTCTCCTTACATTCACTCTTTTGCTTTAAAAACATTTGTGGCATGTTTTTGAAGCTAAGCTGTCAACACATATATGCAATTTTTTTTTTCATTGAGGAAGACAAAACTCACAAATCTGGTCGAAACAAACACAACAATGGCCAGTTACAACACACAATATGTTCACTGAAAGAGCAGCTGATCAGTGACAGAAAACACACCACTAGATTTCATCAAAACAGATGCTCCCCTTCATCTAATAACCCACTGTGAAATGCAGCCAATAGAGACTTGTGAACGATAGCATTTCTCAGTGTCTGTCTCAAATCACATCATGAGAACATTACTGAAACTATGCAGTGATCAAGTGAGGAGACCAGGCAACAGGTGCTGACGATGCACATGCAATTTCACATCTGCTTCCACTGCACATTTTTGGACAACGCAGTTCAGAGGTGCAATATAACTAGTCTAAAAGATGTGCTATGTGCCACCTGCTTGTCTCCATGGAGATGCAATTGCTTTGGTTCGAATATTTCACAGTATAGTATGGTATCCATGGAGATATTTATTTATTAGCAATAAAGACACTGAATAAATGCAAGATACATTATCTTAATGCTATTCTGTGGAATATTCTGTGGAAGTAACAGCTCCATAGAGATAAGCGGCGTTACCTAAAGCTTTTGAAGATGTTTGTCATGTTTTGCAGTAGTAGAGTAGTAAAAGTTGACCACAGTTTGTGACACTGTTATTTATGTGGACTACTTTTACTTCCAACCCACAAAGTGGAATTTCTTGAAGGATATGTTCACTTGCATTTTTACTTTCAGAACAACTTTGGTCTCTGAAATGGTCAAAATAAATGTTACATTTAAATGTCAGAGCAGACTGTGTGGGCTGGTAATGACAGTGAAATGTTCTGATACAAAGAGGACAAGCACGGAGCAGGTTTTGATTTGAGTGTGAAGGCAACTGAATCCTCTATCATTTCGGGGTGTGTTTTTGAGGAAAGTTGACGTTGATGATGTCACATGTGCATGAGTCCACACCCGTGTTATCAGTGTGCAACAGATAACCTGCTCTGTGGTAGGACTAAGAAGCACAAAACAAACATATCCAATACATTGTAAAAATGTCATGAACATTTTGCTTGCATCTCTAGTCTTAATTAACTGTTTTGTTTTCTATAGTGTTTAGAACTGAAGATTTCCTTTCCTGACCACTGAGCTCGTTTCAATGCATAACATACTCTGGTACTGACGCACTCTATATTTTTGCATCATATTTAACATCTAGAACATTCATCAAAACTAAGGAGACAACAAAATTCTGGCTTAAGAGCTAGACACAAAGGACATGAGCACAACTAAACATTATTGTTATGAAATAATTCCAAAAACAAAATAAATAGAAAACCAACTTTAAAAATAATTTCACAACAACCCACTCTCATTTCAACGTACGTGCAACTACTGCGTGTGAGCTTTCCTCCCACACTTACAGCAGGCAGCAATTAAATGGCCAAAGATGTTCAAGAATCTAGTCCAGGAGCAGGACCAATGGGACATCGGACAGAAACTACAGCACATGTGAACTGTGTGTGGGAAAGTCCATCAGTTTGCAGCTGTAACACTGAGCACAGATGAGTGGGGAAAAGTGCATAGTCCTTGTGAAACATGTGAAAGTGAACAAGTGTGACTGGTTAGCTCAACATAAACCCACTGCTTTGATGCCTCTGAATTTCTGCATGTTTGTGGGAAGCATATTGATCCTTCGGCCTACACATTGAAGGACTCACAACACAACAACGCAATAACTGATACTCCTGAGATGAAACTTCAATGTCCGAACATTCAAAATAAGCGTATTAATAAAAGCAATGCGTCTGGCAGCAGAGTGGTTTGCACCTAAATGTGTTTTGGAGAGAGTCAATAGTTGGATTCTGGATAAGGAAAAGAAGAGAGTATATGATTTTGGTTTATGTGTATTTTTGATTCTTTTTGAAAATAATCATTTTACTATACATATGGTAACTTTACTCGATTGTATAAATTAATCATAGTGTGTTTTGATCATTGTAATCGTAATCTTGAGTATACAGACTCTAAAACACATACCAAAAGACCTTTTATGACGATAATATAAAGACAGTAGAATGATTAAATCAAAGAATAAACAATTTCAGTTCATCCTCCTCTATCTAGAAGCCTAGTTACTATATTTCAATCTTTACTTGGTTAAAAAACAATAAATCAATGAATGTACAGGAAGTAATTAATTGACTATTCAACTTATTATTAATAATCACAGACTTGATGACTACCAATGTAGGGCTGCTCGATGATGGAAAAAATGACTACTATTAGACTTATCATTAAAATCATGATTATTGCAGACAAATAATTCCATACTGTCAAAATGGACATAGTACAGAGTTCAAATACTGTATATTTAATGTTTTGCACTTTTGCTTGAAAAACCAGTAGTAAATAAATGGTCACATTTACGTAGCACTTTTATACCTTCAAGGCACCATTGATGTATTCTGAATATTAAACTAACAAAGATGTGTTGCTATTGTCCCTTTCTTTCTCCGTTGCAGTAGTAAAAGCATTTGTTGAAAAGCTAAACCTCTTACCCTCTGTTCCCTAGACGACCGCCCCCTTGGCCCCGTCCCTCACTCTCGACATGTTTTCAGTCCAAGAATTTGGTTTACTCTCTTCTCCGGTCACACGTGGCCCCCTGCATCTTGATGTAACACAACTGGTATTCAAAAAAGGGGGAGGCAAGCCAGATGTTAGCGAAGTCCACATTACTCTTCTGTACATGCAGCCATTGTGGTTTAATGTATGCACTGTGGTTCATAAAACACATTTCAGCAATAGTACCACTGAAAAAGACATAGTAACAATGAATGCAAATGAAATGAATAGAAATTAATCAAATTCTAATCAGATAAAGATCCAATCATTTCAAAACGTCAATGATGAGCTTGGGGATTTTTGAGAACGGTCTATAGCCAATCCTCTGTCACCAAAATAATGTGTTTGGAGCAGAGATCCCACTTTGGACAAATGAAGTGGATAATTTTGAAACTGGACTGATTAAAAGTCAGTATTGCTTATGTGCATGAAATAAGTAAGACAGAAATACACTTTTAACATTTAAATTGACAAGTTAATCCATAGCCAGGTGAAGGCCACTTTGTCCTGTTAAGAGTTGCTCTACCATTATATTAATAATTCACTGTCAAAGTATCACACATCTGGTGGCTTTCTGCACATGTGGGTGGCACTGAGAGGCAGAAATGGCTCCCAGATGATAAGACAGACTAAGTACTGCCTGAGCACCTCCACACAGCGTTCTTCCATTAGAGCTGACAGGAGGCAGCTTTTTCCTATTATTCTGGGCAGGGAACAAAACTGAACCATGAACATATTAAGAAAGAAATAGGACACTCAGAGCCATCAGGCTATTTTATATTGTTAGCAAGAAATAATGTGTTTCAAACAAGGAGCATTTGGAGGATTTCATGCTTAGAAGAAAACTGCTCCCAACATTTTTTGCTCGATTTTTGTGGGCAACGCTTCCCAACCACTCACATGTTTTTTTGTTTTTTTTTTCTGAATTACCATCAAAGATAAATATGTTTTTCAAATCTAAACATCACTAGTTGTGTTTTCATCAGTCCTGGTCTTTGACCTCTGCACTGTGACCCCATGTTTCTGCCACAGCACACTTTCTCACGCAGATCTCTTTCTAAACATGGAAGTGTTTAGGCAGGTTTGGTTGTGTACATCTTTTTCTGTTTAGTCTGCGGTATAATCAAGTCAGTTTGTCAGGCTTGGCACCTGTAACACACACAATGCCTCATAAACAATCAGTCACATATAACTTTTTTTTTAACCAATATTAGATTTTAGATCTAGATTTTAGAAGGCCCATAAATAATGTTGTTAAGATACTAAGTAAAGTCACTTTGAAGTAGTTATCAGATAGTTGTGGGTTTGTTGTAGTAGTCACAAACCAATGATAAATACAATGACTAAATAAAGTACATTTTTCACTTTTAGCTTGCTCCCTTTCTTCAGATATACATTAATCTGACAAGGTTTTAAGCTGGATGCCCTTCCTATACCAAAAGGCTACAAACGAAGAATAAGAATAGACGAGGTACTACTGCTGCCCCTACTTCTACAAACTAAGAGTAGAAACATATGAAAAACAATCTTTGCCCTCATTGTAATTTGGTGGCTTGCTCTTTCATAATAATAACTTAAACTAACATTAAATGTTTCGAGTACTCCTTCTAGCACATATTCTCACAAAGACACAAAAAAACAGAGCACTATGAACCGCTTTAACAGATGGATGCTTCTATTCCAATGGGACCAGGCAATCTCTAACAAATTTCTGCAAATCCCACACACCATTTACAAAAGGTTATTACGCGCCAAAAACAAGTTATGTCTCTAAAGGAGCAGCAGCGATAACCCATTCTTCCTTTCTAATGAAGCAGCACATTTGTATTTTCCAAGAATCCACACTCTTCACACTTCGATCACACTTCTAACATTACACCATTTTGTGTTTGACCGATATCGTTATTCTGATCTCCATAGTAACAGCTCTGGCCTGGTAGAAAGAACAGTCATAAAAGAGCACAGCGGGCTAGAGGAGCTCTGACCTCCAGCAGACAAGGGGGGGGCTCTCCAGAAACATGACCCACAACAAAAACAACTTCCATGAAAGCCAAGCACATGTCTGCCTCATTACAACAGTGGAGTTACTAAGTATCACATCTAAAATGACTTTGTGCTACAACATATAGACTAATGTATGTTTGCTTCACCCTTTGAAGTAAGTGAGTTTTATAGGTTGGATTTGTGCAAAGAAAAAAACATGTCTAAAGATACAGGACCACAATTACACAGTCAGCTGGAGAGTGAGATAATGCCTTTCAAACAACATTTACTGTTGAACTTAAGAAAGCACTATAATTGTATTTGTATGATTGTATTTCACATTTGTTTTTTGTTTTTTCATTTCATTTCCTATATTACGGGAGGGATCAGGCAATTATAGAAATATATTACAAATATACACTTTTAGAGGTTGGGGGGCTAAAGCTGTTTATCATCATAATAGAATATGTTAGTGGCAGTACTTCGATAGTTGCCAAATTAGCAACAGATGTTAACTGAAAGACAGTATCCAATGCTGCCACGTTTCAAAAACAAAGGAATACTGTAGGGCTGCAACAAGTTAATGGATTAATCACAACTAATCGATTATAGAAATGGTTGTCAACTAATTAAATAATCAGGTAATCATTAACTGGTCTATACACAGACTCAAAATGTTGTATGTGCTGAAAGACAGGGTTTTATTACTTAGACAGAGCAGTAATGACACAAAAAACACACATAAAACATGTAAATTGAATGTTTTAGATTAAAATATTTTCCACCATGATGTCGCCAAATGCCTTCACTTCAGCTTTGTCTGGGTAAAATTTAAATTCTCATATTCAAGGGTCTTTCGCGTTCTAAACAACTGATCGATTAATCGAAGGGATAATCGCTAGACTAATCAATTACCAAAATAATCGTTAGCTGCAGTCCTAGAATACTGTTTATGAAATGGAAATTGCACGTTATCCGAACATTAAAAGATGTGAGTGCCATCCTCTTCATAAGTCAACATTGAGCGGAAGAGTAGCTTTACAAGATTATTGTACCCTTGGTATCATTTTCTCCAAATAAAGCTCATAAATAGTTTTGTTAACTACAATAGCACAAATGCTTAAGTCTGGTCAGATATTTCACTATATGTCCACCACTATATAGATACAGAACATGTGAACGTGTCTCTGAGCGTATGTTAAAAAAAGAATCTAGTGAGAAAGTGACACCTAACTCTTAATGTTACGAAAAGCCACACCCACAACATCCACCTGACTGCTTTATGTCTGAGGCAGGGGAAGACGGTCATGAGCAGTCAGACGCCCCAGGTGTCAAAGAGGAAAGATAATACTCTTTCAACTCAGTGTGCAAGAACCCAAACATTTTACATACGTACACAAATTTGTGTCAGAATATTTTTTAAATCAGAATATGACATACTGTCATAAATTTTTTGTCTCAGGGTGGAACAAAATAATGTAGGTTGATTACTTATAGGCAAATATGTTTTGAATACAGCCCAACTGGTATATTTTCAGCTCTAATGGAAATAAATGTGTTCCCTGTTGTGAAAGGAGATTGAATATGTGACTGTAATTCACTCGATTACCATCCTATGACACCGCGCATTGTATATGTAATGTAACATGAACTATACCACGATCAGTCAGGGGCTATACAACATCAACATTATTTGATTACATACATATAATACATACAGTACAGTATAATGGGAAAAACGAACGTACAAGTTCAAATGCATGTACAGAGTGTCCTGCTTGTTATAAACAAGTGTCCCAAAGAGTGAGGACAGGGGGAGAAAATACACTTTAGTATTTTTACTGTCGGGATCATAAATTTGATCTGGAGTCAGCTCTAAATGCATCTGTACAACTTTATAGTGTATATAATTCCACCAGTGGAGCGGCTTTATAATAACAAGTCTCAAATTTACAAGCAAAGTGAGCACACTTAGCCTATCCTGTCATGCAAGATGCTTTAAGTCCAACCCCACTGACTTGTTTATCAGACAAACTCCACATCGTCAACACAGGCAAACTGTCTGCACAACTGAAAAGATGCAATGATTACAAACAAAAACATTATTTCATTCAGTCTATATGTCAAACCTCTGTACAAATTAAACCAAAGAGTAAACTGGTAACAAATAACATTCACTGATAAACGGGCTTAAGTACATTTTTCCTTCTCTTTTCTGCACCCCCTTGCTATTTCACAGCCTCCCTCTAAAGGGGGCCTACTAACTTCCTGTATCCTGAATATCCTTCACGCTTTAATATTTTTTAAAATAGCTTTGTTTCAGGTCCAAATACTGCATTTATTGCTTACTCGAAAACTAAAACATGAGAACAAATGTGCTGTTCTCAGCCATTCTACTTTCCTGCTGATCAGATGAGACTAAAGAAACATCTCATTCATTTTGCAGTGTTTGCAGCTGGCAGTGACAGACCGTGACAAGAGCTTTTAGGAGATTTATTCACATATTTTGTTCAAATAAGAGTCTTTAACAATTAAGCTCAGTATGCATCCCCTTGCTTTTGTTTTGGTCTCTGGCTGCTGCAGTGGACAAACCTCCCTAACGTCATGCACATATGGAAAGACAAGTGTGTCCCAGATGAAACGACTCTTCCTAAAGATGGGACCAGGGCCTAGTTTGGACATTTAAATTAAAATGCTTTCATAATCATGCTTATCTTCAAGACCAACAATTAGAAACAGATGTAGTGGCATACTTTCACAGAGTAACAGGGATGTAAAACCCTTTTATTTTTTTTGAATCCATGTGATATATTTTTGCAGAGCACAATTTTATATCTTTAAAACAAATAGCCAAATGACCACATTTTTGGTCTCCTAGAAAACATTTTGCTCGTTAAACAACTCACTCCAAAAACTGCCCATTGACCATTCATTTCCTCCACTCATTTTATTAATCCAGTGACTTATAAAATTTTATTTCTTTCCAGTCCAAAACCTCTAAATATTTCCTGTCTGTACGTTGGTCATTACATTGTGCTTTCTCGCCTCAACCCGCAGCTCTGGGTGAACACGTCTACAGTACCAGCACATTCTTAAAACACTGACTGATCAGCCTTGTCACAACTCTTGTAAAAAAAAAAGTGGTTGCATATTGGCAGGGCAACACTAAGTGAAAACACATGTTGCACAAATGCAGAGAGCAGAGGCTGAGGGTGAATCTAAAACCAATCTGATGAGTGCCTGCCAGTACAACAACGAAATGAGATACACATCCGGTTTTGTGTATCAAGATAAAATAAGCAAATCTAGTTTGCCAAGTGGTTCAAAATGTACCAGAGCTCTTTTGTAATTGACATATAATTCAAGGCAGATGTCCTCTGAAATAAACCAGGTACAAACCAAAATAAACACACATTTTTTTCTCCACTATTAATCTAAAGTGAGAGAAAGAGAGAAAGAGGAATTCGGGAAATCTACCCACAGCAAGAGTTGTGAAGAGATTTTTTTACTATGTGGTTTTCCTGTTTTGCTGAAATAGAACTATTGTTGTCCCCACTCTCTCTCCAGTGACAGGGACCAGCCTTCTGACCTCTGCTGTCTCCAGTGACCTTTGACCCTGCATCTGGAAGCCTTTTTGGAGCCCATCACATCCTGCTCCCCGGGACACATAGGCAGCCACCACACGCTTGTCGTATGCTGAAGGATTCACAACAGAATGGAAACTCAGATGACATCTTCTAATCTAATCTTCGACTGACAAAGTTGAGAGAGAAAACAAGTCCGGGAGTGAATACATTGCTGAGCAACAGAGGAGCTGACTCATTACTTACAATCTGCCGGCATGTTGTTACTCTCTTTAGGGAATGACAAATTGTTTCTTTGTTTGGCTAAATGTTCCTCTAAACTTTTTGATTTGAGGGCGCAAAGAGTTGTATAATTGTTTTTCTTTTTATAACTGTTCTGTCATTCTTTCTGTTACCCAAAAAGCTGCAAGACATATCAAAATCACAATTTGAATGACCAAAATGATTTAATTTCTTTGCAAACAAAAAATATCCAGTCTTATTCTTTGTTAAAGCTGCTAACCCTGTAGTTTAGACCTTGACAAAAATGTTTTGAACTACATAGGATTCTAGCATTGGTTTAGCAGTTCATATTTCAGTCTTCTCTCAAATATTACTGCTCCTGGACATGTGTAAAATGTGCGTTTTGAACAGAATCCAACTCAATAACATAAATATCAAATCTAATCGCAATGTTTAAATGTTTATCTTGCATGGAGTTATTCTGCCAAAACTGCCCTAGTCTTGAAAATATGGTTAAAATAAACGTTATTGAAACTGTAGGCAAATTTCCTCTGCATTTGACTCATCCTGCAATGCTATTGGGGCAAGATGTCAGGAGCAGTGGTCAGCCACCGTGCAGTGCCCAGAGTCCCATCTACAGATCTTGATCTAGCGATGGGTCAGGACTGCGTTAGGTGGAGGATTAGCCAAATGTGCACACTTATGTTGATGTGTCTGAAGTAAAAAGGGTTTGCATTTACACTATACCTTCTTGGCAGCTTTTGACGGTGCCCTCCTGGTGGGCTTCTGCACAGGCTGCTTGGTCACTGAGCCGTTCTCCCTCTTTTTGGTTGGTGTCGAGGGGGCAGAGGGTGTGCTGGGACGTGGTGATGGAGCAGGAGTGGAAGATGAAGACTGAGGTCCGGCTCCTAGAATAGCCATCTCCTCGGTCGCTGTGAGGTGTAGGCTGCGCAGACTTTCATACGTTTCCTGGTCCACTACGAGCAGTCTGGTCTCGTTTTCTATGGCTTTGATCCGCTGAACCACCTGTGGGCGAAATAATGTTCCATCAGTGTAAACAAAGGGTCAAAGCAGGTCATGAATGTGTGCTGCCTTTGGTGTAATAAACAGCGCCTTTTGAAGAAGACTACAAAATACTGAAGACTACAAATAAATCAAAAGTACACCTGCCTAATCGCTCACATAGTTTCAGCTAAGAACATTTTCAAAGTTGCTTGAGGGAACGGAACAGCTCATGCACTCAAGGCATCCAGTTTGTCTAAGGACTCGTCTCAGTCACTAAGGACTGACAGCAGCTAATCCTTAGACACCAGACAGAGCTGGTGAGAATCAACAAAAAACGCCATCTTTTTACATTTCATAGACAGGGTTGCAAGAATAAAACAAAAATAAAGTCTGAAAGCACTTGAAGCGCTTACCTGATGGTGCGTCTCTCTCTCCACGTTGGCCCCGTTCACTGCCACAAGTCTGTCTCCTGCGCGCAGCCCGGACGCCTCAGCTGGTGACCCAGGCTCTACTTTACGGATGTATTGTCCACTTTTCCCTTTCTCTCCATGTAAGTGAAATCCATAGCCGTTCTCACCCTTTGTCATGACACAAAGCCGCGGTCTCCGCTCGCTGGACATTTCCCCCATGCTCAAAGTCTGTTGAGGAGCGCAATAAAGTCTTGAACTATGGGGCGCTCAGCACAGCAAGCGTTTCGGTAAACTTCCACATAGCAAAGGCATATCTCCTCCTACATACGATCCTCAACTATAAAGAAACACTGCACTGTGTAAATAGCACAAGATAGTTTTGTTTAAACTAAAATGCAGCAAGAAATTGTTCAGAGTTATGGTCTCCAGGATGAAGCATGCAAATCCCGTGCCAAATACTGACACTTTTCCGTCAAAAGAACGACTCGAAGTCGTCTCCATCAACTCTCACATAGTCCACAAACTCACCCAAGGCTGAACCATCACATTTATCCATACAACTGGACAAGGGAATATGCGATCTGCTGGGGCTTGTTCCCAAAGCGCAACAGCACCACCTCTCTCCACAGGTCACTGTCACACAGGGAGCTCGCTGAAGCAACAGGTATTGTCCAACACGGCCCCCCAGCGGCAATGAGTATGTCTGCAAAGGAAAACGTTGAGCCACGGTTTAAAATAGCCTAGTAGGTTACATTACGTTACATTACTTTTTCCTATAAATTATTTATTTTTTTCTATTTATTTTATTATTATTTAGCCTACGTGAAGTTACGCCAGCTGCTTGATTGCCTGATGGAAGAAGATGGGAATCTCAGAGACTGTAAGAGTATCATTGTGTTAGATCTATAATTTATTATAGCTATGATAATACAAATGGTCTACAATAAAACAAAGTACATTTTAACTTAGCAGACATTTCACTGACACTTCATTTTGCGCGATACATTGTAGTTCCCGCATATTCTCCGCTAGAGTGCAGTACAGAAACATTGGCTGTGGAGTACTTTGACTAATTCAACGTTTTTTTAATAGAGCCATGGTTCAAATATCAAGTTGATTTCTGAGATGAAATTTGACCATTCGACACTGAACACTACGTATAATAATAATAATAATAACAATTCTACTACTACAAGGTTCAAGGTTCAAGGTTTCTTTATTGTCCCCTAAGGGGGGAAATTCGTTTTGCAGCACAGCTCAACATAAAATGACAATGTAAAAACAATATACACATACAGATACAGATAATAAAACAAACCCAAAATCACACTTCCCTCAAAGTGCAAAAAAGCAGATTAATCACATGTGCAAATGTTCTATGTGCGGATTTACAAAGTGCTAAGTGCCATTAAGGTGCTACTACTACTACTAATAATAATAACAATAATAATGATTTGAGCATTCATACTTTCTTTGCTCATTTATTGTTATTTTGTAATCTCCATGCTCTTCTGGTTCAAAATATACTGCATGACTTTAGACTTGTTTGATCGGGCACATACAGCCTGTTGTGTTTACAACATTGGATTTGGGTGTGTCTCTGTAGCACATCTCTGGGCTGCTCTCTGGACTGTTTAAGCTCTGCAGAGAGACGTTTTAATCTTGTCACCTGTTCCATTTAATAAATCACTTTCCAACTACCAGGCCACGAAGCATCTGTTTCATGCAGCACTTTAGACAATGTCATTTTAGCTGTTGTCCTTACAGAAGCTATAGGTTTACTTTCTAGTCAGGCTAGTTACAATGTGCAATCCAATCGTGCCTGTTTTTTCATGTCCCATGACAGATGTTTTGTAGTGGTCTAGTTTTCTCACACTCTCCATTTCCTTTGCCCAATCCCCTGTGGACATTTGTTATTCAGAAGTTGTGCTGGACTGCTTGTGTTGGCGGAGTATAATTCAAAGCGGCAGGAACAAAGTTTTTAATAATCAGGTCTACAAGATTATAAACATACGGCGTAAATTGCATTAATTAATGTCAGTTGAAACTGACACAACATTAATCATGCATTTGGCTCTGTATTAGTTCATTTCCTTTTACAAAGTTGTGTTTACAATCAAACTTCTGCAATGAAGCAAGCAAGCTCAAATGTTTATGTAAGTAACATTTTCACCTTTGTGGAAAAAAAAAAAAAGTGATGATCAATAGTTATGACAAGCATGGATCACTTTTCCTGCTTTAGCCCTGTCATAATAACTGTACTATGAGAGCTCTGTTATCATACCCTTATCATTCAGGCTGATTTTGCCTGAAACACCTGACAAAAGTTTCTCCCAAGTCAAACTGAAGCTGTTTCTAAACCCTTTGGAGCACAAACTATTCTGGACTCTTTGTGAAGCTGAGACTCTGTATTTTTGGCCTCTAATGTCTAATTTACTCTAATTATAAGTGGGAACAAGCTCTGCACAGAGGAAAATTAGATTTCAAATCCCGCCTGGATTTATTTGGATAAATACAAAGCGGAGAACATCTGTTGTTGGGAGATTCTGACTGACACAGACAGTAGATTGAACATTTGTTTGGGTTTTGACAATTCCTTTTTCAAAGCTGAAGCTTAACTAAGCTGTTAATTTTTTATTTTCATTTTAGGGTCATTTTTTATGTATGGTTTGGATTACAAACTGGTGGTTGTATTCATCCGTGTTTCTTTACCAAAGAAAACAATGTTGCAGAAATAAGAGCAACCTATAGTGGTTCCTAAAGGGGGGTCATGAGAGCTGAGATGATTTAATTTGTATTATTATATAGAATTTTAGTCATCTTATCACACAAAAAATAAAAAATAAATAAATAAAAAAATAAATCTGATTGAACAAGTTTTCAGGTTGAAATTAATACCGGTGTAAATTTCATTCCACAGTAGTGGTCTTGAGTCAGTTGCATGATTATTTGTGGAGTCCTGCACTACAAAGTCTGGGAACTCCTCCATATCAGGATAACACTGGCATTATGCAGTCTGGAAAACTGCCGTACCACTGTTGAAAGGAGGTGACCAAAGATATCAATACGTATCAGTCCATTTCAAAACTGAGCTGTAATTCTGGAAGTGCTAGTGAGTGAATTAATTGCAGTTATTTTATAGGTGTGACATTCTTCAGCCACAACAATCTGGATTTTGGTCAGGTCATACAGTTACAATCACATCTGTGGTTATAAATGACATTTCAAATAGCCTTGATTGCTGACAGCACTGTGCTGTGTTTATGGTTGATTTGTCAAAGGCGTTTGACATGGCGTTTGCTGCACAAACTGTCCTCCATTGTCCTCCATCTATCTGTCGGCTGGCTTTAAATTATATCAGGAAGTAAACAGGCAGTTATTGCAGTGTAAGATAAGAACTGCATGACATTAAGTAACACAAAGGGTGTTCTAGAGGGGTCAATTTTAGGACCTCTTCTTTTTACTTTATATATAAACAATGTGTCAGCCCTGCGACGAGTTGGCCACTGTCCAGGGTGTACCCCGCCTAAGGCCCAAAGTCACTGGGATAGGCTCCAGTCACCCGCGACCCCTAACGGGAATAAGCGGTAGAAAATGAATGAATGAATGAAGGAATATAAACAATGTGTTTGAACCACCCTCATCCTATAAACTTCACTATTATGCAGATGGTAGAATATTGAACCGTTTCAGCTCGACCCCTGAACAGGCCACTGAAAATCTTCAGGCAGCTTTTTCATGTTTCAAGCTTGTTTTAAATTCCACTAAAACCAAGTAGATTGTGTTCTCAAGGTGGAATAATTTGACAATTTCTTTTTTTATTCATACTCTTGAAGGAAACCACATTGAAATGGTTAGCTCCTACAAATATGGGTATTTGGACAAACTCTCCTTTCATGTTGATGAGGAAAATACAAAGAAACTGAGGTGCAAAATTAGCTTTTTGTATCGGAGTACATCTATTCTCCCCTTAAAAAGTGCCTTGTAAAGTTATTCATTATGTCTATATTTGATTATGTGGCATTATATCTCTTTGAAACTTCTTGGTTCCTTTTATCACAGTACCTTGTGCTTGTAACATGTTTCTCACTTATCATTGTATTTATGCCAAAAAGTTGGTTGGCCCTTGCAGTTTATTTATTTACAAGGCATTATGTGGAAAACGTCCCCATTATTTGTCCTCGCTCCTAAATGTTAACTGTATAAACTATCGGACATAGTCACTAATGTTTATTAGATTGTCTGTTCCTCGGATGAACCCTGAGGCCTTTCGTTTTTATGCTGCGAACAAGTGGAACTGGCTCCAGGACGCCCTCACTCTGGAGGGACATGTCCCCATACAAACCTTTAGGGTTTGATGGAATAATCATTTAGATTAAATTGTACATGTACAATTTTACAATTGTACAAGGAAAAAAATATATAGATTGTGTTAACAGGATGCTCCTTTGAATTAACTTTTCCCTGACTTTATGGGTCATTATTTATTCTTCCACTTCCAAATGTTTTTATTTAGTTTATCTGTGTTGGAATGCGTGGGAAGGGGGTAGAATAAGGGAAAGCAGATGAGGAGGCTCTGGTATCATGACCTCTTTCTTAAAGATGGGTTTGTCACAGTCTCTCAGCATTAACTTTAAACATACACAAACAAGCATATTGCCCAACATACTTCAGCAGTGAAATCAGTCACACAGTGTTTACATGACCAAAGCCCGGGGAGAACATCACAATTGGGCTTTACCCCTTTGGGCTGTGAAAGGATTCCAAAAATAAAGATGATGAAATATGTTCAGATTACCATGTTGAGTGAATGAAGAGATGTCATCGCCTGA
The DNA here is from genome assembly GCA_019453435.1 of Rhinogobius similis. NCBI lineage: Eukaryota > Metazoa > Chordata > Actinopteri > Gobiiformes > Gobiidae > Rhinogobius > Rhinogobius similis. The sequence continues at coordinate 24,892,145 of CM033631.1, forward strand.
AACAAATCCAAAGAAAGGAATACTTTGCTGATATGAAACATTTTTATGTTGCATGTAAATGTTAACTGGTTGTACTATATTCTGCCACCAAACAAATACAATAAATATTTCACCTCACCTAACCATTTCAAAATCAAAAACAGAACTTTATGTTAAACAGAATTCAAGAGTAATTACAGCTACACAAAAAAATTGGCGAAGATGCAGATATCTCCTGGAGAATGTTGCAACATGTGTGACATGAGAGATCTTTGTAGATTTGACGATGAGGGAACTCTCAGAGATGTCTCCAATACATCGTACATAGCAGTTTGTTGGCATGGAAACGGTTACACGCAACCGCTGTTACAGCTTCCATCCTCAAGACTTGTGCATTAGCTGCTAGTATAGCTTTTGAGACTCAGGATGTAATTTACATGCTCTGCCACCAGACCAGATCTGGTGCGGCTGGTATTTAAGTCATATCCGTTCTGTCCGTAATTGCCGCTGACACTCGTGCTCCCTGCTGTGGACTCATTCTACTTTGGTGGATTATATTGTACAACCAGTCACCAAAATGTCATCAGTGGAGTGGTTTAATATCCCCTTTAATGGGCAAGCGACTCTTTTGTTTCTTGCATCTGATATGCTACTCATTCTCCTCTCTGTGTGATGACAATTGTCTTAAATTGTATGTGAAATGTTCCAAAAATGGCGATTTGAACCAGACTTCAGTTGTGTGATGTGCTTTTGCAACACATTATTTAGGACATCTGCTTGAGGAGGCTTCCAAGATTTTTGTGGCACTGCACCAAGAATCATAGATTTTGGCTTTTTGTTTGTTTCTACAATAAGATCACACCACCGTACGTAAAGTGCACCTATTTTGAGATCTTTCATTTTGACATGTAATTTTCCTGTCAGAGATCATTAAGCTATTAACGATTTGATTTAGAAGATGCAAGATTCGTGAAAGAGTTTTGTCAATTATTACTATACAGTGGTCAATATCTTTAGATCTCTAGTCACTTCTCAGCAAACTATTAGAAGGGTTCAATCAGTAACCCAACAGCCTCCAGCCAGCTCATATTTAGAGCCACAGCTTGTCCCCGCTCTCCAATCCATCCAAGAATCCCATGCATTTCAGGGCATATTTGCAGAGTTCTAAACTGAAGGGTTAGGATTTATCCAGTATAAAACCAAATGGACCTGCAATATTTAACTGTTTGCAGAAGACATTGTACAACCTTATTGCAGTCTTTGCCATTTTGATTAAATTACAATGACAGTTTTTTCAATCGCTTTGACATATTTCCGAATCAAAATTGACATTTGCAAAACAGCTCAGAGAAAACAGAGTTTCAGTTTTCCTACAACCAAATGTTTTGTGTTTTAAACTGATAAATTGTCCCTCTTTCATTCCTTTGACTCTGCAGCTCATTCCTGCTCTGAGTGACCAAAGCTCTCACAGGTTTGGTGCAGTCTGCATGTTTCACACTTTACACATATGACTTTGGGGCTGGAGGGTGTTTTTGATCTGTCAACATACAGTATTTGGATTTTTTTAAATAGAAAATATTAGTGTTTTTGTCAATCATTCTGACACATTTTTTGAAACTTGGTTTAGTTTGCTCCCTTGATTCAAACATTTAGAATCATCAAATCATTTGGAACATTTCTCATCAGTTCACACAGTTCTCCGTCTCTTTGTCAGAACAGAACACACAGCTCTCATTTAGAAACACACCTGTTCATTAAATTTACCTTGTTTTTTCAATAGTACAAGTTTGTTCTCACGTGGTAAAGGACTTTGATGTTTTCAATATAGCAACTCAAATGTAAAAGCAAAAAAACAACAAAAAAAACCTACTCAAGATCAAAATATATGATGTTCTAATATATCGACTGGTCTCAGACAAAAACCATAACTCCTCCAGTCCCAAAGTCATATGTGTAAAGTGTGAACCCCAGTCACAGATTGCACTAAACCAGAGAAAGCGTTATTCACTGAGAGCAGGACTAAGACCTCTGAGCTGCAGGTCAAATGAATGAAAGAGCACATAAAAACACCCAACCAAAGTTTGAGAATTTGATGATAAAACTTTATCAGATTCAGGAAAACTGTAATTCTGTTTTGAAAATGTCAATTTTAAATGGCAAAGTGTGTCAAAACGATTGAGAAAAACTGTAATTTATCAATAATATTTCTGCTTAAGTTTGAGAGATGTCAGAAAAAACAAATATATCACAGCTTTTGCAATATGTCATGTTTATGTGTCATTTAAATCAGGAAAGACATTTACATCAACATCCCACTGTGTAAACGTAAACTGTATTTAGGATGCCTCATATATCCATACAGTCTTTCCTCTCTGAAGAGACCCCTGGCCCTGCTTGATTCATGTGACATTCTTTATTGTCTGAGTTTGAGTGCCCACAAATAGCTGTTTTTGCTGTTTGAGTTTCTATACTGAAGTAGACTGGGTTATGGCCAAAATCCTTTATCGTGTGTGAAAAGGCCTGCAATATTGAAGAAACAAAGTCAATTCATGACTTTGAGCAGTTTTGTTTCTGAATGAGGGCTGTGTGTTCTGTTCTGAGAAAGAGCCCAATAACTGCATGAACTGATGAGAAATGTTCCAAATGATTTTATCACCTAAGCCCCAGGTTAGATCAATGTTTGAATCAAGTGAGCAAACTTAGGACAAAAGTTTCAAAAAGTGTGTTACAACGATTGAGAGAAACAATAATCTGGCAAACATAATATTGGCCTATAAGTATTCAATGATTCATGTGTTTTCTTTGCATGTTGTAAAATGTTGCCTTGTGTCCAGGACTGGATTTGATTAAGGCCGAATTGCTGAGCCTCAAGACACAAAACACTGCTTCATATCAGTGAGACAACAAATTAATATTTTAAAAGGCTTCTTTCAGTTACTGGCTTTGCACATGGTAGTTATACATTTGTTCACAATTTGAGCAAAGTGCGACTTGGAGCATCATCCCATGTGTCCCGTAAAAACACAATTTTGTGAATGATTGACCTTTGATAAGTCCACAAAAAAGACAGGATTAGTGATATTGTTGTATTGTAAGTAGAAAAGAAAAAGTATGACCTGACCTCCATCATTAATGATCCCAAGAAATAAGTAATTGCAAAGAACAGAGTGCCATGTTTATCGGCCTGTTTAGTCTGCACCTTTTTTTTCTTTTTTTCACCAAGGTGCACTAAAACTTCGGAGGCAAACAGCTAACCAGGCCAAGTTACTGTTCAGATTTGTGGAGAGGCGAGTCCACTCACAGAAAGAATGCAGAATTGTCATTTTTAGAACAATAACAACACATGTAAATGAACAGATAAAGAATACTACTTAAATGCCATACTCTGAAACATGCCAGGGAAAGCAAAAACATCTCCATAAAGATAAGAAGGTGGCAGCCTCCCACCAGAGATGTATCATAGTGCACTTTTATTGAAAATGTTGACGTTTATATTGTATTCATAAAAATGTAGTTTGTTTTGCAGCAGAATGACTAGACCCATAAAACAATGTCATTTGTTTTCTAGACCCGTATAGTTTTGTGAAGGGAGTTAATGCCATACTAAGAAAATGATGGGAACAAAAGGTTACACTTGAAACCAGACTGGTGCTGACTACAGGAATAGTGTGTTGTTTTAGTACACCAGCGAGTAATATTCAGCCAATCATTAATTATTAAAATAGCTTTCTTAACTGTTCCAATGACATCTGTTTCACTTGTCACACATAAACAGGATATGCTTCAATCCTGTCAACTCTTCATTAGCTCTCATTATCTCACTGACATCGTCTGAACTTTAAAGCAATACAACGATAACCATAGCCATGTTGTCCATTGAGGTATAAGGATAAACAGCGTGGAGTGTTGCTGACACACAAGTGCTCCAAAAACATGTGATTGATGTGAACCCCAGAGGTGAAAACACACAAGGAAATGGAGAGGGAGAACCCAGAGGCTGGACCTATTTCTTGGAAGTTCCGCTCTATTCACAGCTTGATAAAAGCAGCTCTTTGAAATGACATTGAGGCCGTCAAGAGCAGCGTGACCATAAACACCAAGGTATCCAGAATCCGCAGGAGCACTGGAGTGTTTCTACCCCTATACACAACCACAGCTTGTCAGTAAACACACATGCAATAGAGGCTGAAACCGACAATGAGAAACAGTACGTGACTCCTATATGTTTCAAAATGGTTGTGAGCAAGAAAATATTATTAAATACATTCCTTTCTGTCTTTTTAAATTATGCAGCTTACACACGGTATTGGACAGTCACTAAATACATACTTGTGGTCATTTCTGAGGGGTTTCCCATGACTATTTTCTGTTTTTCTCTTTACCCCATTATTTATTCATTTAAGGATGGTCCCTTGAGATGATCCTTCTCTTTTTTGAGGGGGGGGTAATTAGACTCTCTGTAGGGACAAAGTTTGACCCTGAGCAGAAAGAAAGAAAGAAAGAAAGAAAGAAAGAAAGAAAGAAAGAAAGAAAGAAAGAAAGAAAGAAAGAAACAAAGAAACAAAGAAAGAAACAAAGAAAGAAAGTCTGGCTCCAGCTCAACAGTGTAAATGGTATTATCTTATGAACAGGAGTTAAAGTAACTACTGACAAATACTCACATTATTGTAATTGAGAAGATTTTTTGGGTAATCATACTTTTTGTACTTGTAATTGTAATTATTGAGTGTAATTTTTAGGTTTTTTTTCAAAACTGATGTGAATGCTGAGTATGTCAAAAGTTCCAATAGTCTCAGGATTGTTTCAATGCTGTTCCTTTCTACAACAACAAGCTCTCAAAAGAACTGCATCACCTGCTCCGATAACGTAGATCAGAGAATAAGTGGGTTGTGGTTTAAAAAACCTTAATTCAGTTTTTTAAACATTTAGATTGTTTTGTTTTGTACAAATGACAGATCTAAATACTGCTAAAAATGAGTAAAAAACTAAGTAACTAGTATTTTTCTTGCACATTTTTTACTTTCACTTAAGTAGAATTTTGTCTGTTTTTTTTTTCTTTTTGCTATGTAACTGTATTCTAGTACAGTTACTAGAATACAATAGAATATAAGTATTCTTTCAACTACTGCTTATAACTGTATTTTTCTGAAAAATTAATAATATTTTGGAAAAAAGAAAAACAGTCATGGGTGCAGGGGTGTCTTGGCCAAGGACACAACGGCACTGCACTGAACAGAGCTGGCATCAAACCGCCAATGACCAATATCTCACTGTCACTCCCATTACAAATATTACATTTATAATGAATTTGGTATGAACTATCCCATATCATTGAAAGATATGGCATTTGTTTTGTGCAAGCAGCTGCTCAAAAACACAACAACTGAAATTTAAGGAAAATTGATTTACTTTACAGATGAACTATGAAACTGCACACTATAGAACTGTGAAAGACTTACAAATAACCAAAACAATACAATGAAATGTTGAAGTACAATAAAACTAAATTCTGCTAAATATCCAAGACAGGGTTGAGCAATTTGAGAGTTTATATAATTTCTTAATTTACATTTATTTGTAATAATAAGTAAATACAACCAGACACATAACACAAACATATTCATACAGTACAATATAAAGAACTGTACAAATAGGTTCCATGTGTTCTCAGTTTCTTCAGTCAAATAGCCTAAAGAGCATCTTCAGTCCAATAAAAAACTTGAAATGGTCCAAGCAGCAAAGTTTACAACACAGAGGATTTCAATTGCTCAATGTTGGGTTGGGTAATTCTCTCCATTTGGACACACTGTAAAAATACAACAAAAACATTTTTAGAGGAATGACAAATATCAATGTAAAAAAAAAAAATCTTGATCTGTTGTTCCACCATTTGCTATTTTTATTTTTAAAGTCAAAACATGTTGAGAAGTTGGGGTAATGATGTTGACTATGTGTTTTGTCACCTTTACATCTCATGGATGGAGTCACCATCTAAGGACATCATTTATATGTATTTCAAAAAACAAACTGGTTCCTCACCGGACTAGCCATTGTACCATTCTTCGCTCGGCCTCTTGGTGAAGCGGGGACTTGGGTGGCCATTGTTCGATCTAGGTTTGGTGTGAGGGCCTGATGGTCCACCGTGTAGACCTCATTGGGTTTGTTGACACAGAGAACCTTCTGGAAACTCTGCTTGAAGTTGTCAGACAGGAAGCCGTAGAGAATGGGGTTAGAGCACGAGTTGACGTAGGTTAATATGACCAGACTGAAGTAGATTGCAGCAGTAATGCTGTTCTCAGGGATTGTATAAACCAAGTTGACGATGTTGGTGGTAAAGAAGGGCAGCCAGCACAGGACAAAAACCAGAACGATGATCACCACCATGCGGGTCACCTTACGCTCAGACTTTCGACGCTTTGTAAGCCCGGCCCTTGCACCTGCTGACCTCACCTGAAACCATTAGAGGAATGGCTTTAATTAATTACAAAAGCCACATAATTAAATACAGTACAATAAAGGCTGTTTTCCATTACCTTGATGACAAGGAGCAGGTAGCACAGACAGATCACTACTACTGGACCAAAGAAACCCAAGATGGATGTGACGAGGATGAAGACATTTGACCACAAGTTGTTTGGCTCAGGCCATGTCATGTTGCAGGTGTTGTAGCTGTCTTGTATGTTAGAAAAGATTGTTACTGGCAAAGCGATGAGAAAGGACACCACCCACATCAACGCGTTGAGTATCTTTGCCACCTGTGGCTTTCTCCACTTTACACTCTTTATTGGGTGAACCACAGCCAGGTATCGATCAATACTCATCACCGTCAGGCAAAACGTGGAAGTAAACTGGCTCATGATATCAGCTGTCATGTAGATTTTACAGAGGAACTCCCCATAAGGCCAGTAGGACAGTACATTTTGGGTGCACTGGAAGGGAATACCGAGAACATACAGTTCGTCTGCAAAGGCCAAGTTGAGAATGTACAAGTTGGTCACAGTCTTCATCTTGGCGTACCTGACCACTACGTAAATAACAAGCGTGTTTCCAAGGAGACCCACGATAAAGACAATAATGAAGATGACGGCAGTGACCAAAGTGGTGGCATTTACAGGCATTTGAGGTACTTGAGAGTTGTTGTTGTGAATCCCAGTGTAGTTTGTGGGAGCAGGAGATAAACTGGCATCGCCAGTTAATGTCCAATTATTGTCCTCCATCTTAATCGAGTCGGAAGATTGAAGAGGCAACTGCAAAGTAACAGAATTGTAGTTATTGCTTTGTGGGCGGAAACTTGCATAAAAAAAATGTTGACATATAAATCACTAACAACATTCATTGGAAAAAAATTATGCCAAGTGGTGACTGATCTTTCTCTCAGGGGTAATCCAATATGGCTGCCTTCTCGGAAAGATATGCATATTTGACATGTGCCGTAAAATGGTCTGGGAAAGTACACAAAATGTAAAATTTGTTGTTGTCCTTTAAAGACTCACGTTTGGATGAGCACTATAGAAACATATTCCTTAGCTCAAATTTACTGCATATTTCTTTTTACCTTATTTTAGGCTTATGTATTTTTATTGTGTTAAAGATACCTGGGACAACTAAATAAGTAAATATAGAATATAGTCAACAATTTTAAAGTGCAATATATACTTAATGAAATGAATACATACTGCACATATCGACACACTTTAAAACAAACTAAACACATATCATCCCATGGGCTCATGGAAATTGAGCCCATTCTGCTGTATTCTGTAAAAAAGGTTAGGAGGCTGACCAGAAAAGCACAATGACTCATAAATTCATCCGCTAATGTGATATAAGCCTGGGGCCACTGCCTTCAGCTTCAGTTGGCTTGTGTATGACCTAAAATAATAATAACCGGTCAGTTTTCCTTTTTTGCCAGACATAGCAACTTGTGCCTGTGAAACGTGTTTTACAAATAAATGGTCTGACGTTGGGACGCAGTGAACCATGCACATAAACATGAAGGGTGACGCGCAGCCCGCAGGAAGCTGTTGGGCAAACAAATATGTGCAGGCTCCAGGAGCGAGACAATACCGGACACTTCAGAGTCAATGGAGGACATTAGATAGCATACATGGTTTGTCAAAAAAATGTCATCCATTCAATAATATTAAAATGTGAATTGTTGATTAAATGTGGCTTTTGAAAATGTATATATATATTGTTTTATTTTAAATGTACGATCTATTGTCTATAAACTACAAGACCATCTCCAAATGTTTACAAATGTTCGCACTATCAACAAGAATTAATGTAGTTGTACCAGATACAAAACTGGAGTCTAGCTGTCTGTATTTTATCAGATCAATTGATGAGCAACCTGCTCATGAGTGGTTATGTTTATACTGTATGTGCATGTGGGTTACAAGAATCATGCCTTTGCCTGATGTAGTTATGGAAAATGCTTTTTCTACCTACAAATGATCTTCCTAGAAATTGTATAACATTTACAGATGTTACCCCCTTCTTTAGTGGGGATTTATTTAATCTAGTCAGGGTGTCAATTTTCCAGCAGTTTCAAATACCTCAATTGGCGTATTTAAATGTATTTGGGATTATAACATTAATATTACAATATCGCACTGATAACAAAATACATAGTTAATAATGTAGAATACTGAAGCAAAGTAAAGTATGTGCAGTAAGTAACAAATTGTAAGTTTTTTTCTTTTTTTTTAACTGAAACAAAAGGAATTTCCCACATTGTTGTGGTGTTAAAAAAAAAACAACAACAAAAAAACACAAATTGTAACTTAATGCAGTGAAATACCAAAACCAACTCAGATATCATTGAAAATGTCAGAACATTATATTCAAGTTAAAGTCTGCACATACCTGTTGTCTTATGTGCTCCTCATCCTCCAGTCCAGCTCAGACTTCTTTTGCACCTTTGGGAAAATTGCTTTGTTCCTCAAAGCTTACTCTTTTCTCTTCTTTTCCCAGACACTTTTCAGGATTGGTTTTACATCTTAAGTCGAGTTGATCTCAGTTGGCTCATTTTCCCCATTGTGAACACTTGTCACCTGTGCATTCTTTAGGAAATCCTCTCAAAGGGAGCACAGATGAGCACAGAGTCAAGTCAACAGTATTTATGTGAATGGCCACAACCCTCTTTGGATGTGAAAGTCCCACCCACTGGGAAAATGGCATTTGCTTCACTAAAGTGAGGCGTGCAGTGCTCTCTCTTTCCTTTCCTAGACAGACTATACAGCTGTATTCTAGTAAATAATAAAATGACACTTTTCAGTTGAACCGAAGTGGTTTGCCTGGCAGTAAATCACTTTGAGTGTGTCTTTTGTTTACTTGAGAATAAATCTATGTAAAGGGATTTGGGAGACTGGGTTGTCTAAGAAAACTCCCTTGTTTAAGATTGCTTAAATTTAACATGAACACACACACAAGTGTGGCACATGAGCGATATCTCAACCATCAATGTGTTTTTTCTACATGTAGCATGAAGAAGGTCATTACTGTTACTGACAGTGGGAAGTTGCCGACACATTTATGGGGTCAATTGGACCAGCTGGAACCAGACAGAAGATTTATGGACATGATACAGTATAAAAGTGAACAGTGCCACCCAGTTGTTTGACAGAGACAGTGATTTGTGTCGAGGTGCTGATATCGCCAGGACAACAGCACGGCTCATTACTGCTTCATGCGCACTGGCATTTAGTGTCCTGTCTTCAAGGTTACCACAGAAGAAATAACATTTTACATCAAACATCCACATTATTCAATCATCAAAAGTTGTAACTGTGATTTGCTGACAAAGTCTAAAGTAAATGAGGCTTTCTTAAACTTCTGGAGAAAGCAAAGCTAAAAACATGATAATGAAGGTTTTTTTTATAGTCAAGCTATATTTTTGATACATATTTTGATTCCCAGGAGTGCCTTGCATAATAGAAACATATAGCTTTATGATCTATATCCAAAGACCTCCATGACAACTTTTGTTATGGTATGCTGTGATTGGAAATACACAGACATCACAATAATAAAGAATGCACTGAAAAGTCAATTATATGAGGCCTTTACTGTTGATAGGCAGGCCTGGGTCTACAGGGGTGCAAAAGCCTCATTAGAGGCCTGTAAAATAATGACACTTAAGGGAAGAGTATTGTCTTCGCACCCCTTTAAAACTTGGATGCGCCCTCAGTCAATCTGGTCTGGACCCGGGCCTCACTGCAAAAAAGGCCTATCAAAAAATAAGAAAAATAAACTCAAAATAAGACCTTTTTACCCTAATTTAAGTGAAATTATCTGCCAGTGGAATAAGATTATTTTACTTATCAAGTTTACTTAAAACCAGTCAAATAATGTCAATTTGATGTAGTCCTGTCAAGTGAAATAATCTTAAAATTGGACTTTTAAGATTAATTTTCTTAATTCAAGTAAATTTAACTAAGTTAGATATTCCCTTTTTGCAGTGCTGTTCATAGACTGTTGATAATATTGACAGAAAAGTAATGTGGTTGACTATCAGTGAATAGTGTACTTGGTACAAACCTGTAATCAAGCTGAAGAGTGATGTGGGTGGCTTTTTCTCCAAAAGTATAGCTGAAAATGAACAATTGATCCCAAAACTCATTTGAGAAGAAATAAGTGATATTGTGTGTGGCTCAGTGTTTTCAAGAAGCTGTTGTCCTCACATCAATAATTCACCTCCAAGAAAATGTATCAAGTTGGCTGAAGAAACCTGGTGCATGGTTTACAAAACATCAGCCACAATTTTTTTTAAATTACAGTCATTCTTTTATGGATTTATAATCTGCATCTTATTTTGGTTGCCCTAGAGTCCAATAACATTTACTTCAGGTTTAATCAGTGCTGGAGATACGTGGCCCAGCTCTATACTGTACTCCACTCACAGACTCCAAGCTCTTTGATGAGAACTAAACTTATTTAATTTATTTTTATTTATAAATGCTGTTGCCACTGGAGTATCTAAATAATCCATGTCATAATAGTAATAAACCTTTAAAAATCTGCATATGGTGGCAAGGAAAATTGTTGTTATAAAAGTCGAAATAAACCTTCTGATCATAAATGTACATCACAAATATGTGCAACGTTCTCAGACAGGGCTTACTGTTTCTCTGTAATCCAATGACATAGGACACAGTATATGTCAACCCCTGTCCTCCCACACAAAGGTATTAGCATTATTAGATACACCAGATGGGTTCTGTTGTGTTTTCACATGGATAAGTGAGTTTGCATGATTTAATGATGCTGATGAAATGATACAGACTTGACCAGCTGTGATATAGAAAAGTATCACAGCTGCTGTGTTAAGGCTCACTGAGAAGACAACACATTTTGGCCTGTCCACTTGTAGGATCTACAGAACTAATGATGCATGTATATTGTGGCTGTCCGTGTCCTCCTCCAGTCCCAGAGGGGGGGCTCCAGGATAGAAGGGTACACAACCAAGGGCCACTCATCACAGCATAAGTTTAATGGAAGATAATGAGCATAAAAAGCAGAAGAGCAGGTGTGAATCTGAGTGACTCATGTTTTATATGTGGCCACTAAGGACTGTCTGTTGTGATGCAACATCCTAACAATTATCTGACTGTGTCAAATTTAGGGGAGGGCACATTGCATATAACATATAACATATGTAAATAATAAAGCGGATAATGGAGCAATCATGCAATTTACTAATCCTAAAAGCATCATTAACAAAAAATACAAATATTGTAATTGTTTAATAGGATTTGGCTTACTGAACTTTAAATTTACCTAATGATGGGAGACGGAGTGGCCTAGAGCTACTGTATGCACAGTCTATGGTTCAGTCCTATTGTTCAGTGACATCTAGTGGCACTCCAGTAGATCTGCAGGAGCAGGACAAACATGGCTGCCAATTAATAAGTAGCTTCCTAGTGTTTGTTTCCAAAAAAGTTTTCAATTTATTGTCTTTCCTAAACATTACTACAGTTACTGCTATCTAAGATATTTGATTTTGACTCCATGATTTGGGTAGATTCAAGGACAAATAGAACAATAAGCACAATACCTGAAATTTGATGTCAGACCCTAGTCTTATCAAGTCAAGGCTTTAAGCTGCATGTACTAAAATCACATTCATGTGTTGCATGTGTTCAAGGAGGGAAAAATCAGGTAAAGATCGGCTTCCTTAGAGCAAATGTTTTGCACAGAACACACAAAACACAGATAAAAAACATACAAACTTGACCATCACATCATTTGAAACTTCTTTTTCGTTTACTTTTTATTTTATTATTATTATTATTATTATTTTACAAAAATTAAATGTCAGATTATGAGCTAAAAATGCCACAATTTTGCATAGTATTGTGGCACTTTTGAATTGGCCTATTGATTTAATGTATCTTATCACCCAGGCACTTTTTATTACAGCCTTTGTTTTTTAATCATTAACCAATTCACATCTTGAGAGACATTACTTCACTTCTCATTCAACAAAAGCCCACATTATTTTTATTCTCTACCCACAAAAAAGACAACGTAAATGGAGTAAGCGCTGTCCAGAATATAAACAATTGCATTGAAAATAGTCATAATAGTGATTACTACAAGTTTATCCCATGGACACAGGAAACCACAATTTGAAGGTTTAGGATTGTTCCGGAAACTGTAGAGTGGCCATAAGACCATAGCGGACAAATACATCAATGCTGCCATAATGTTGCAGACAATCACCACTTTTTCGATTGAGACGGGTGAGTACGATGTTAGCTGAGCAGTGGAGATGACAATTATAATGATGGCAAAAATGAAACACAAGCAGTACACTGACACACACCATTCCAGTTCCGGTTTCTTGAAGTACTGGCTTTTGTCCATGGAGGTGAAGATTATGCACGCAATGAATGTCTCTAGCATCTTCATGATACCAGGCAAGGTGGAGAGGAACCCAATGTGTTCCCCTTGTGGTTGAAGCCTGGTTAGAACAACCTCGCCAACATAGACCAGGAAACATACCCAAGACAAGACAGAAGCCCCAACCTGGCGGTGGCATTTTGGTCCACTCGGTGCTTGTCCTCTACAAGTGAAGAAGGATGAATAGATAATAGATGCGGTGAAGATCATGAGGCTAGCTAGCATCGAAAAGGCAGAGATGAAGTCCTCCCATCCGAAAGGCAGTTTGGAGTTAATTGTTGTGAACTCCATAATAATGATGAGGAGAGTGACAATGAAGCAGAAACACCAGGTAAACATGCACCATGACCAGTACGAGTTGTTGACATATCCAACCGATGCCACCAGACTGAAAGATATGCAAGTTAAAATGGCAGCAAAGATTCGCAAGATGCCCACAGGCTGAGTGAGTGCTCGCAAATCCACGCTGATCATCGTCAAAGTTGGTCTAGCTGAAATGGCTCTATCAGTGATGGTTAAACACGTTCAAACTGCATCTTTCATCAGAAACAGGCTACAGACGTTACAAAGCTGGTCCTGATAATGAAATCCATGTATCTCAAAGCAGAGGTGGATGAGACAGTGTATGAAACTGAAACTCAAAATGCACTGCAACCTATTCAAATGCAGTCTCTCAGCCTTATCTCTGTTTATGGCCTTGTTTCATACTAATGATTGGTGGGAGTTATCATATCCACCTCCCTACACTAGTGGACTATTGTCCTCTTGCTGCGGACACCACCAACCCACACCTTTTTTCCTCATGTAAAATTAAAAAAAAAAAAAAAAAAACTTTAATAATTGTACTGACATGCTAAAGGGAACAATGTACATTGGCCTCAAACTAATAACAATTGAATGAAGCCTTTAATTTACACTGTACAGTATATCTTTTTTGGACACTAAATACAACTTTGTCAATCATCCATGCGACCCTGCACAGAGCTTGCAAAGGACCTTGGAAAAGCTAGCCTTTCTACCAGTGCTATAGACTTATTACACCAAACCCGCAGAAGACCGTCCAGGGGACCTACTTTGAGAGAATGGCCCATCTCATCACCAACCGAGCAAACACAGCAAAGTAAGAATGAGGCTTATTTTCCAGAGTCTCCAGAGCTCACACTGGCTGTGACATGGGACACAGAGGAGGGACACTGTGGTGCCCGGGCTGCTGGACACACAGGAGACTTTTTGGTTATTACTCGCCTCAAACTGCCCTGAGACGCAATCTGCTGACTGTACCTGAGAGTCTTCTGCAAATAACTGAGACCTACGCCATCTTTTTTAGATTTTCACCACTGTAGACTTGGAACAACATAGTTTTAGATAATTTGGCCCTTGTGAAACACACTCAAACGTCAAATTGTGGCCAAAATATTCATTGGTTTCCATAAGTCACATGATTGTAAAGCCTCATTGGTGCACATGTCCACATACAGTGTATCCACTGTTTTCTCTTGATATAACATCTGCTTCTGATTTTACTTAAGCTCTGAATGTTCTCATCAAGGGTCATTCAGATTGCATGCATTTCATTTTGAATTAATTACATCTCTTTGCTCAAGCTCATTGGAAAATGTGGTGCATAAATTACGTGGGTGGAGCATGTATTGTTATATCGCATAACTGTGCTGTTTGGCCTGCTGTTAATGTTTTATAACTTCAAAAGGATCAGTTGATTGTAAACATTAAATGGGTGTGTCCTTAAGAGGGGGCCTATTGAAACATATGTGACGTGTACCTTCAGGTATTTCCCACTGATACACCTTTGTAAACATTTTTTATCACAACAGGGTTTGGCCAAGTTCTTTTAGACATAAAATAATAACTTTTGTCATACTGTATGGTGAGGTCTGAATGAATCTGGATTCCAGTGTCATTTGTGTGTTTTTCTTGTAAAGTTGTAAATGTTCTGAGTTTAATCTTCAGGTGACTTTTTTAGGAAGGAAGGACATTTTTAGGAATTTTCTGTTCTGGAAATTGAGTAAACGTTTAGGTTGAAATAATGCCCAAAATGAGAATAGACAAATTGCAACATTTATTACACATTTATAGTGTTATTACATATTTAATAGCTCTTGGTACAAAAAGAGGTATTGGGAGTATTCATTCATATTTATTTTACATCCTCTCATTTACATTTTCATGATAACCTAAGTCCTACTGACAAAGAAAACCAGCCTCATCGAGTAAAAAGTATCCACAATATACGCAATCAGGTTGACACAAGTCATGAACGAGATCACCACTAATTTATTCCACGGACAATTATAAAAGGTGTTGCAGATGCTGGGCCTGGGATTGTTCTTAAAGCTGTAGAGTGGCCAGATGACCACGGCTGTAATATACATGAGCACTGCCAGCCCATTCACAAATGTCAAAACTTTATCAAATGGGGCAGGGAACAGAGCCAGCAGTCGACAGATGGTGAAAAGGATGATGAGGAGTGCAAAGATGAAGCAGATACAGTAGACGGCTACGCACCACTGGAGGCCAGGATACTGGGTGTACTGGTCGGAGTTTAGGCAGATGAAGATAATGCAAGCAACAAAGGCTTCGAGAACTTTCAGAAGTCCTGGCACGGTGGAGAGGAAGCCACTGATCTCCCCAGATCGAGCCCGGGTCAGCCCCACCTCGATGGCGTACAGGAGGAAGGCCAGGCAGGAGCATACACTGGCGCCGATCCCCTTGGCACAGGTGGAGCAGGTGAAGTTTACTGGGTAGATGATGGAAGCTGCCAGGATCTGTGTGGACAAGAGAGTTAAGTTAGACATTTAAAAAGGTCGCTTTAAAATAGTTTCAGTAACAATATGCAAACGTAAAATATTACAACTGCCTGTCAAAATGGCCACCTGGAAGCAAATAGGAACGAACCTCTTATTTGATAATTGCTGGGTGATTGTCTTTCAGCTGCAACACTGTACTTAAACCCAACTCATGCAGTGAGTGGCTTCATGTTTCTGTTACAACTCGAGGTCGTGGAAAAGATGTCAATATGTTTAAGAAGGGTAAAATCATTGTTGTGAAATAAAGAAAACATCTAAGGAAATTGCAGAAACTAATTTTCTGCAAGTCTTAACCCCATTGAGAATCTTTGGGATGTGCTGGAGAAGGCTTTGTGCAGTGGTCACACTTTCCCATCATCAATACAAGGGCTTGGTAAAAAATGTACTCAACAAACATGGAAATTTATCTCTTTTTTTTTTTTTGACATTGAAAAAATTTACTGAAAAAATGGCACAGTGAATGTGTGTTGCAAAACAAAATATTAGAGTGTTTATTTTCTGTGGCAGCTTTTTTATTAAGTGACATTAAATTTGTATTAAATTGAAAAATTGTCAGTTGTCAAAAGCTCAGCTCCGCCACCTGATGTCAGGTGGATATCTCCTTCTCCATGAATTGAATTTATTATCTTTGTATACAAATGGTATAGAGAATTGTATTTACTGGCGTTATGTTGCCATAAGAGATCATTTGTGAGTTGAAAAACAAGATATCAGTAAGATGTTATGATTATTGAAAAGCCTAAATAATATAGGCCTTTTAATGTTTCAGTTAGTAAATAGTCCAGATACTATCTGTGGCTGCATTGTCAATGTCCAATCTCATCTGAGCTTGGAAGCTATAAGCAAGGTTGGGCCTGATTGGTTTGGATTGGAGACAAAGTGTTGTGTCCTGGGCAAGGCACCCATCGCGCCTATAGTATGAATGTGGTGTATGGCTTGTGTAATGGTGGTGGTTGGAGGGGCCGATGGCGCAGACTGGCAGCCACGCCTCCAATAGCATACTCCAGAGGACCTGTGGTTACAATTTTACCACTACCGAATAAGGACTAAATGAATGATGGATGAAATTGTAACGTGACTTTTGGGATCTTTAAAATGAGATTAAGGCAGCATAGCTTCATCACACAGGAAGAGCTCAGAGTAGAGCCGCTGCTCTTCCACATGGAGCAGAGCCAGCTGAGGTGGCTAGGACACCTGTTCCAGCTGTGGCCTCCGAAGTCCCTCCACCCAGGACAAGGTGAAGGGATTTCAGGATCCTCCGGAAGAGTTGGAAGAAATGTGAGCTGAAAGGGAAGTCTAGGTCTTCATGACCTGGCCCCAGATAAGCAGAAGAAGAAGGATGGAGGCATTTTAATCAGTACTAATGAAAAAAAGAAACATAAATAGGACATGGTTGGTCCTTTTCTGAGTTTATGAATGGTCCTGCTGGCTATCAGAACTATTATGTTGCAATATATTCTGTATAAGGCTACTTTTTTATTGTCCTTGTGGTATCACAATCAGTATCAAGCATTTTACTGAAGTTCAAAATCAAGTCTGAAATGTGGGTGCAGCCACTTGTTTCGATTTGTCAGGATCATCTTTTAAAAATATACTGTATATTTTTAAAGAATGTACCACATACCATTAGAGTAGCCAGCATAGCAAACGCACAGGTGAAATCTTCCCAGGAAATGGGCAGCTTGGAGTTGATGGTGGTGAACTCAAAGAAGAGGATGAGGACCGTGAAAGAGAAGCAGAAACACCAGGTGAACATGCACCACGTCCAGAAGGCGTCTGTAGAGTGTCCGACTGAAGCCACCAGGCTGAAGGTGATACAGGTGAAGATCACCTCCAGAACCCGCACTATACCCACGGGCACCGTACATGCCTTAAAGTCCAGAGTGACCATAGTGCGTCCACTGCTTATTAATGACAAAAGAATCTCAACTCATACAATGCTTTTCTTGTGTCTGGAGGTATTCGCTGTTCCTCCTATCAGTGCTGCATTAATGACACAGAACCCATGATAAAGGTGAAGCTCTGGCCGCTCCCTTTTGGAAACCCTGTCAACACCTCTTCCTCAAACCATGTCAAGTTTAATGCGTAGGTGCACATGAGGATCTATGGGCTCAGTGTTTGCATAGTGACGTGCACTTCACAATCAGTTGTTAACATGAGGCTGGGCCTGTTAAATATTAAAGAACTGTTGAGGTGTTATCATGGCAGCACTTTTCAAGAGGACAATCTCCATACTGCGACTGTGTGTTTAAAAATGCTTTCACTCTGTCACTGCGTTAGAGTTTACAAACTGCATTTGTGCCTGAAATATATAATATACAGACGTAGCCATGCACGAGGCGGTGTTTACTGGATTCATTACGCACACACGCACACGCACGCGCAGGCACGCACACAACCACACACCCCCAGACACACCACACACGCACGCACACCACACACACCACACACACACGCACAGCGCACACCACACACACACACACACGCACGCACGCGCGCGCGCGCACACACACACGTGCGCCACACACACACGCCACACACACACACAGCACGCACACCACACACACACACAGAGTTATACTAATATCCCCACACTTTCATAGGACTATAAATGTCATATTTCATATTTTAAATAAAATGCATCATTATTACTAATCCCAATTGTATTCAACCTAATCATATTGAGATGACCACACCCATCCTCATTACAGAAGGTTAATCTTTATTTTAGCAAATCTATGCATTAGTCATAGATTTACAATTACACTATCGCCTGGATAGCACTATAAAAAGAAACGATTAAAAGATAAAAAAAAAAACCCTCATGTTTCTTTGATGAAATTACATGTTAGATAGTGTTACAATGATTCTGCCTAATTAGCTTATTTGAACAATATAGCTTACGTTTCAGTGTTCAGAAGGCTTAATGATAATTAGGTTTATAAAATTGAACATTCAACTTTCTGTAACAATAATACAGATTCCTGCAACTGTGAGTAATGTCCACAAAATTAACCTTTAGGCATGCACAGTTGTTCCCTGTAATTTGACCTATCAGTCAGAACACATGACAATCTATATTAGCGTATTACTGCTCATCAATTGCATCAGTTCCAGTAAATCGATGCAGGGCAGTACATCGTTCGACCGCTGGGGGGCGCGCTTAGTTTTCTTCTCCTCGAATCTCCACATCGATAAAACATGTAACGCTGGCCCGTCAGATGAAGTCAAATATCTCCTCTTTTATACACATTTTCGTCTGATTTCAATACCGTCCGTCAGGTGCGTCTTTTTTCCATGTAAAAAGGACTATGGTCACAATATTATGATGTAAAAAAAAACTTGTTTTAGCCGCTCTGCTATGCTAGTCTCACTTGTGCGTGTCCCATAAATGTAGGCGTGTAAGGATAATCCCAACTAGAAATTATGCCATCTTTTCATCGGACCAACGTGACATGCGTTGTAAGAAAAAGTTTTGATCTTTTTTATTCCATTACGTTTTCTTTTTTTCCCCCGCACAATCATACACGGTTAAGGCTAGCGCTTGACTGAGGATATGGGCTAAAAGTGTTGCTTTGACAGCGTCCTAACTCTGAAAAACATTTACATCAAACTGCAATAAACCAGCATCTTTAATGAACTACCTCCTCAACTTCTTTTCATCACTAATTTAGGGTTGTAATATACTTAAGTTGTATATCCACATATTTATGTATTTTTTTATGCACGCATATTTTGTTACAACTACAAGTTAGTACACTTATAGAAATTAATACCTGAGTTCTGTATATATTGTTTATATATTATATTATACATTACTATTCTGTCATGTGGATTATATAAAACCTGTTGAGATACTAAAGTATATTGTTAATAAAAGGGTTCATTATATTACTGTGTGTTATTTTACCTGTACTTGAATAAAAAAGCTGTCTATGATGAATTCTTAAATTAATATTACGCTACTTTTATAACCCACAGAAGTCTTTCATGATGGAAAAGGGATACGCTCCAAGTGAATCTGCCCCCCCTCCATACCCGGGGGCCCCAATCCACTACCCAGGACATGGACAGCCAGTAATGTACCCTCCTCTACAAGGGGGATATCATGGAGGTAGGCCGTCTGTTTTAGGCCCAGTTTTATTTTATTTTATCCACTGTCGATTATAAATATACATTTTTTTTCTTTGGGAAACAGGTCCTCCATACCCTTCAGCTCCACCGCTGTCGCCGTTAGGTGAGTAAACTAGGCCTGTCATGATAACATATTTTGAAGTGCGATGTATTGCTCCATCAAAATGTCATAGTAATTATAGTATTGAAACTACTTTACACCACTCACATCATTACTATAAATAAATAAATGTAAAATATCTTTTTACAAAAAAGTAGTCAAATACGTGTATAGTTCGCTCCACAATCCAAATCCAAAAAAGAGAAAAGACTCTTTTTGTTAAAATAAAAATACGCAAAAACTAAATTTGTATACTGGCAATTCTGTTTTGTATTTGTAATCTGTGTTTTGATTCATGTAGCATGTCGACTTATTATTGTAGGTTCATGTCGACTTATTGAGGTTTCCGAGGGTTGATTCCCTGTGTGGCTGCCCATTCACGCATTTCCCTAGTTACTAGCACAGCACAGCCCACTAAATCCCTCACCTTGTTTTTTAACCACTTTTGGACACAATAAGAAACTTAACTCGGAGCTCAGCGGAACACAGCAGCTCCACAGGATATTCCTCACAGAACAACTCAGTGAGAAAATGTCATTTCTACTGTCCCAGGCCAGCTCAATGTAGGTCATTGCTGAGCTAGTCCTACAGAGCCCTTGCTCCACTACGGCAGTTTATGGGTTTTTAGAGCAGGTGACTAATGGTGCTGTGTTTCTGATGAAGACCTACGAGCAATATCTGGCTTCTCGTTCTGTCCTCCATCCTCTGTCCTCGTATCTTCTTCCAGATACTGCACTCAGAGCTGAAACGGTGGAAGTGACGTCCACACCTGTCTGAGCTAGTTGTAGTCATACTAATTGGCCTGTTACAACAACAAACAAGAACAAAATTTGAAATGCAATATATTGGTTGATAACTACTCTCTGCCACTGACACAATAACCGTAAAGCCGGAAAATCCCAGTAAACCCTATTCTACATGTACAATATTTTTAAAACCATGACCAACAATTAAATAGCAAAATAAAACTTTTTAGCTGTTACTTACCTTCTATGGTGTGTAAATATAGTAGTTATGTTACAGGCCAAGGGTCATTGGACCATTTATAATTTTACTTTTATGGTTTTGTCTTCCTCTGCACCACCACATGTTTTTGTTACGTAAATAAATGAAATAAATATGAATGAATTTTAGAATTATTAGTTGTAGCACTACTATTATAATAGTAGTAATATATATATATATATATATATATATATATATATATAAAGTAGTAATAGTTGTAATATATATAATATATTTGGGTTTATTCTCATTTAAATAGACATAATGACATGAAACATTATTTTGTTAAATTGCATCGGGATTCCATCAAAAAGGTCCTGCATCGAAGCACATTTTGAGCTGGCTGTGTTTATTATTATATTTATTCTATTTGTTATGAGGTAATTTGCATCGGTAGTCCCTTTGCCAAATGTAATTTTTTTGTGATTACCTAGTACCTAGTATTCACAGAACAGCAGCATTGAAATACAGCCCCTCCATTGCGTGCCTGTTTGATCTGATAGGTCTTTTATGAGTCAATTTTAACAGCAGGCTTGATGTCACGGGTAAAAAGCATTTTGCAATATCAGCCATAAAACTTGTGCTTTTTTTTTTTTTTATTATATCTTAGCTAATAATTATTCTGTATTTAGTTAGAATACTGGCTTACATATTAACTGAAAGTAGAAAAAAATATTCCATACCAGTTGTTCCTTATGTCACCAAACAACAACTGTTTTACTAAAAGTTGGGAAGTTAGTATGGAATTTCACCATGTTTAGCTCAAAGAATTACACAGATAAGACTGGTATTCAAAAGCCCTAGATAAAGATGATAAATTGATTTCCTGCCAAAGGAACAAACATGGTCAGCATTAACATTCTACAATGAGTCACTTTGGAGCATTTGAGCATCCGGGAAAATTTTCATCCAACAAGTGAACAATTCAAACACAAGTAAATTCTGTTTTCTGAACTTTGTTCATCTAAACTCGTGGATGAGCAATAATTTCATTTCTTATTTTCTTCTACAACCCAGCCCAGTTGACAATAATGGGAGGGGTGTAATGTGGGAGGAGAGGCCGAACAGTCGCACCATAGTCTTGTACAGAAAAACCAGGAGGAGAGTGTTATCTGAGCTGCAGCCTTACCGGGAAATTTTGCTGTTTACTTTTCGCTTGTCAAAGGAAAATACTTTTTCACATTTGCTGCCGGTTGGAAACACACAGGTAGGAATAAAATTCTTATTGTTATGTTTGTATATATAAGCAATGGAACCAAACACTGGTTATTACGGGATGTAAGAAGTTGCAAAGAATATGCAGAAACTAGAAAATATTTCATGTTTTGTCAAGAAAATATCTTAAAACACTGTCATGGATATCTGAAGCTGAACAAAACAGGGCAAGGCAGCATAAATGTGGACCAAATGGATGTGCGACGTTCATGTGACAGAAGACATGGCGTGATGGATTTCAGGGAAATTTATGGAAATGTGTGAAGGGTGTGCACTGGCTCAGTATTATTTCTTCCTTCATTTTTCTAAAACATGGGCATGGGAAGTTGTAATTTAATTATTATTGATCTACAGCAGAGCCATGCCAGTGGGACTCTTTCACTAATGGACGTAATTGGATCATAGGGAGGGTCTACATGGGACACAGAAAGCAGAAATGGTAAACACTAAGTGCTTTCAGGAGTTGGCCCAGTCTCCACGTTCACCATACACTATATCAAAGAGAGCACACACACTACGGAGTTGTTCTGTTTTCATGACAATTTACTACTCAAAACACTTATCACACCTTAAGCCCTTCCTTATTCAACTCTGTACCATCTTAACATATAAAATATATTAATGCTTAACATTTTTAGCATTACATGATTTATTTTTTTTCTCTTTTTTTTTGTAAACCATTCTGTTCAAACAGTGATATGAGAGTTAGCGCAGTTTAGGGTGTGTTCACTTGCATACACACCACATCATTATTAGGACTAAATAGGGAGCTAGACCAAAACTAAACTAGAACCACTGTAATAGCAAAATACATACATAACATAATATTAAACATATTTACTGTCATAATGACCTGGCTCCCAGTTTCAGCCAATATTTTTCCATTAAAACAGATATTCCTCTCCCATCCGTTCACTGTCTAGTACCCCATTTACTGTTCCTTATGTCATGATGAACGTTCGCTTCTGTATCTACTAGGGATAGATATGTCTTTATGTTGTGGCCGATAACCAATATTAGCAGTTACTGGTAATAACATCACAAATGTATGTTGGTAGTAATGGTTTAAGTTCGCAAATGAACTTTTAACTTTAATTTGCTGGCTTCTTCCAACCATATGCTGGCATGTATGTGTAAACATAGATATATTTTTAGCCTAATTGGCCTTCTATTTCTATTTTTACTCATGAGTCTGTTTAAAAAGACACAGATACACTGACGGCAAACTGGGAATGACACATACACAAGCACACACAGAAAAAAATATCTATGCCAAACATCACCTAAATTTTCAAATACCAATATCTGGGGAAACACTTATCCGATATCACAATATCATACACAATATCCGATAAGATAAGTAATAAGATATACCATCACTAGTGTGTACTTGTATAAAACCCAGCATGCTCTGCTTTCCACAAAGACAATTGTTTGACTCAAGACTTCACAACTCTCTCACAAATGTACAATGCACAAAAAGTCTAAACTAAAGTGGGCTCTAACCAGTGTTGTGTGAACGAACCCAAAGTCTTTGTTTGTGCATATTTGATATGCCTTACTTGGATTGAAAAGTTTGAGAATCACTTTTTCAGATAGACCAATAGACCTCCCTCATGTTAGACCCTTCATTTGACTGATGAAACACAGATGTAGGTGTTTAGGTGTTACGTAAGATAGCCTATGTCCAGAAACAGTTTGGTTGTGAGGAACAACTTGTGACTGAGCAGCAAGGAAGTCAAACCTTGTAATTTTGCCAATATTAAGTATTAGTTCTCATTTGTATACAATAGCAGAAGCGTCACTTGTATTATTTACTTTATACGTTTAGAAAGAGGAAGCCATTATTCTCTAAAATAATTTTTATAACATTATAAGTTAGATAAATGCGGTATATGCATCTGAATTTCCGCATATTATTTTTGTAATTGAAGCGCTAATGTAGCCTTTATGTTATCATTAATCAAATCAAATTAAACTTTATTTATAAAGCACTTTTTATACATAAAATGTAACACAAAGTGCTTTACAGTGTATTAAAAACATTCCCACATGCTGTTTCCCTCCCAACCTCCCCCACAACCACCGGACACACATAATCAACCCCCCACAGACAGTCACATATACATACCTGTACATTCGACCATGCATGCTTACGCACTCCCACATGCACTCTAAGATAACATGAGGCTGAGTACAGATACACCAGTAGTAGAAGCACCGTCAGAGGAGCCGTCTGCACCAGGAGCAGAGAGTCGTCTGCAGCCACAGGACACAGACTCAGGGCCCAGAGGAGAGATGAGGCACACACCAAACCTCCACCAGGAGCCCAGGACCCACAGACGAACACTGCTCCTGGAGCAGAGGGCCCTCAGAGGAAACACTGAAGAGCCTAAAATTAATAAAAGAATAGATAAATAAATATGAAGAAATAAATAAAGAAATGGGTAGAAATAGGGTAAACTAGGACATAAATACATCTAAATTAAACCAGTTATGTACATTTTACTTCAGTAGATTTGAAGATGGAAAAGGGATTCGCTCCAAATGAAGCTGCCCCTCCCTACCCTGGCCCAATGAATTATCCTGGAGGTCAGCCAGCAATGTATCCACCTCCACCTGTGGGCTACCAAGGAGGTAGGAAATTTACTCTAATATATGCTCATGAGATGAAATAATGTATATGTATATATATATATATATATGTTTTTTTAATTTAATTTTTTTTTAAATATCACATAGGTCCTTACCCACCACAACAAGGTTAGTATAAAATTGACTTTTTCAATATTTTTGTACATTTAAATCATTTTGTTTGCTATGTAATTTTTCTTTTTTTAAGGTGTCGGTCCAATGCCTACTGCTACAGGTTGGTACAAAAATAAACTTTTGCATTGAATGTTTAGTGTCTGTTTAATTAAAGCATCTAATCACAGTTACTCTTGGGGGCATTCTTAGCATGCTTCCTTCAATGAGTGTTACAGTTAAGCCATTGCCTTTTTGGGTACTTTACTTCCACACTTTGAAAATCAATGATATGCCACACATAAAATATTGATTAAAGAAACCAATATTCGCTATGATTGAATAATGTTGAATAAAGCTGATATTATTTATTTATTTATCAATTTGCACCCCGTGTTTGTACTTGAACTCCTCCCCCTGGCAGACACTAAGTCTATTTTTTCAAAGATATACTTTTATTGTCTCTTCTAAATCCGACAATAGGTACAACATGACGTAATTACACCCAAAGACAGTGAAAGATGTTGGGAGCTGACTCTATTCCTGTACTTCTACTGAGAAGCTGTGTGTCTGGTTGTCTCCACAGTGACTCACATGGTGGTGAGCCCAATGCTACAGGACGTCCCAGGACAGGCTGTGTGCCCCCACTGCCAGCAGACGGTGACCACTTGCACTGAGCACACCTCTGGACTCCTAACCTGGCTCATCTGTGGGGGGATGGCAATTGTGGGGTATGGAAAACCCTTAATTGTCATTTTCTTAGGATCTGTTTACACCAAACATCTGTTTGGCCTGTTTTGGCCCCTCACATGACCTAAACAGGACCTAAACTTTGTGCCAGTCAGCGGCAAAGACATTCAAACTTCAAATTTTTAAAATAACAAAACAGAATAACATCAGAGGTGAACTTCTGAAAAATGAAAAATCAAAATAAGCCTTACACTGTACAAAATACAAAATATAAATAAAACGTTTATTACTGTCCAGTCCACACATTTTCATTGGATTATTAAGACTGTAGACTAAGTCTACAGAGTCTATAGACTCTTTATGGAAACATGTATTTTCAGTTAAAAAAATTCAAATTTGGATCCAAAGGATCTAAACTTATTATTATTCTTACTCTTTCAGGTGCTTCCTCTGTTGCTGCATTCCCTTCTGCATTGACTCCTGTAAAGATGTGGAGCACCGCTGTCCAAACTGCCAAAGGGTTATCCATGTTTACAAGAGGATGTAAAGCCTGAATACAGTGTGAAAGCAAAGGACATCTGCATATATGTCTGTCCTCTATTGGTGTATTATATTGTGTATACAGAAATGCCATCGTTATTAAAGTATAACTATGTTCTGACCACATATAGGACATCTATAATAGTTGTAATCAATTATTTTTCTATCCAGTTTAGTTATTAGTTGTGCTATCCTCTTTTTGTTCTCATTGTTTTTAGTAAACTTTGGTAATAAGGGACAGCAGTTTTTTGCAAAATGTACAAGACAATTTTACAATACCTTTAATAGTCAATAAATGTTAGTGTGTTCACATTTGTTGTTGAATCTATTTTTCCTCAAAACACATACAATGAAATCAGGATTTGTGTTGGCAAATGTAATGGCACAGAAGGTTTAAAGGTCCCATATTCTGCTATTTTGCCCTTTACACAGTCTATTCTAAGGGCTTTGTTGATAAATTTTTGCGTTGTGCAATATCCATAACATAACAGTTTCCAAAAAACACCCATTTCTTGGACTGGCCCTCCTCCTTGCAAAAGCAAACGGCTCACTCTGAGATCTGACCCCCCCGAACAGAGAGCAGGCTGCCTCCCCCTCCCAACCCGCGCGGCTCCCCCTCCCAACCCACGACGAAGCCTAAAGTGGAGATGGTGCGCATGCGCCGTGTGCTCCGGTAAACAGCTATACGCAAACACGGGAATAAACACTTTATCCGTCCTGACGGTGCGTCGTGCTGAGTCCTACGTCCTGGATCTAACCTGAAGTTTGATGCAGACGCAGTATCTCAACGACGGACGTTGCCGTTTGGTAAATAACAAGCTAACTCTTCTATCTATCGTATCCATCGTGTAATTACTATGTAGCATTAGCATTAGCTGTTTTTATTCTTGCGGCTGCGCGCTTCCTGGAGGCGTGGCTTGAGCGCCACGTCATCCTAGTGAAGCCGCGTCATCCTGGTGAGGAGCCCCTGTCTGCCTGCTCACTCGAGGGGGACAGAAAAGACAGTTCTCTAGCGAAAGCATGTGGGAATCCATCAAAAAACCACTTTGGGCACACATACGAGGCCCAAATAGCACTGTAAGAAGGTTAAAACCTCTGAAAAGTCGATTTTGCATGTTATGGGACCTTTAATTTGGAGCAAATGTGTGGCCTTTAACCTAACCATGTCCTGTTTTCATTTATAACTAATTATACGTATGTTGATCTACTCACACGTATCCTTTGTTATTTATTACAAATAAGAGACTGTTAATTAGTGCCTTCTATTTCCTTTTAAGCTATGTGATGTTGGTGATGTGAATTAAGGTGAATGAAACATCCAATGTAAAAAGAATACTTAAGTTAATAACAAAACCAAAAAACAGCTCTCTGCTGATGTTGGTTTTGTTTATATTGGTTTGCTAAGGAGATGGTTCATGCACTTTTGCCTAAAGATGTTGTTGGTTTGTCTGAGCACTACAACATTCCACCTATACCACAGGAGAACCTTATTGGCCCTACTCAACAAGAGTGGATTATCATTATTATTTGCTGATGTAGATCTGTAACGTAGGGTGGCCTTTAGTGGTTGGATGACGTGAAACAGAAGACAGGTAACATTGGTGTGGTCCACAATTTTTAATTTTCTTTAAATTATTTACAAGTTACATTCTATCAAAAATGGAGTCTTAGGAGCTGTATCTCCAGAAGCAGAGATAGTTCGGTTGTTTTCAGCGCCTTTTATACTGCTCCACTGGGTAAAACAAAGTCTAACAAGCAAGGATGTTCAAATTAACAGTAGCTCTTAAACAGTTCTCTAAAATCTCCCAAAACCCTAATAAACCCATAATTATACAAAATAGACATAAACCCACTGTTAGGGACCAAACAGTAAGGCAACAAGACAAAGGCTCAAATGTCAAAAAAGTTTTATTGGCTATCAACAAAAAGGCCCATAAAAGAGGTCAACCAAATATAATGTCACCTAAATATAATGTCAAAATAATGATAACTAACAAACAATCTGACCTCCCTAAATGAGATACAAGGAAACTTATATACCTTCAGGTGCATATGGACTGCACTCTGTACTCTAGCTGATCTTCTGTGCTGGTACAGCCTTTTGTGCAGTGGCTGTTTCGTCTTTCCTATGTAATGTTCTTTGCAGCAGTCCTCACTGCACTCAATCGAATAAACTACATTGCTCTGTTTATGTATTGGTATCTTGTCCTTTGGGTGGACCAGTTTCTATCTCAATGTGTTGCTTGGTTTGAAGTAAACAGGGATGTCGTGTCTAAAAATCCCTTGTAGTTTCTCACAAGCCAGAGGCATAAGGGATAGACATCATCCTTCTGCTTGGTTCTTTGTTCCTTTTGTCCTCTTGGCTCCTCTGACTTTGTTAAAGGCCCATTTTGGATAACCACTAGCTGAGAGGGACATGTTCTTTCTTCTTCTTCTTCCCCTCTGAGCTTCATACTTCATGGGCTCTGTGCTGTAATGTCCTGATCACCCCCAGCTTTGCTGCAGTGGGTGGTTAGAATCGAAGAGTGAGTACTAATCTGTGCGGGTGGGTTTCCTGTATACTTCCTGTATACTGTCAGGTGACACTAGGCAGGGCAAACTAATAGCCTATCAAAGACAGGCCATTATCAGTGACACACCTCCCTGTAGGCAGGGCTCTCACAACTCATGTATAGTACAAACCAGAGTTCTCAGACCAGCTCATTGACTGACAATGACTTCTGGATAGAAGTTGAAACGTCTCAATGTTCAAACAGCATCCAGATGACAACCCCTGTAACCTTTTCTATGTACTTTTGTTAGTTGGAAACGTGGACTCCTCAAAGATTGTGGCGGTGGTTAACCGTCTAATAGGTGGAGGGTTACTTTAAAGAATACCCATCAGGCAGCATAACCCATATTAGCTGTAGAAGATAATTAAATGACTCTGTGCACAAATCTGTATTTTAAGTAGTTTGTAATTTAAATATTATATACTCACAGACAATGTTATGACTGAACCAGCGCCTCCATACCCAGGGCCACCAATAAATTACCCAGGGGTTCAGCCTGCAGGGCTTTCACCACAAGTGGTGCATCAAGGAGGTAACTTGTTGCTTAAACTGTATTGTATTCTTTATTTTGTTGCAATGTAGTGCCCATTAACTTTTCTTATTTCAAACAGGTGTTTTCCATGCTCCGATGACTGTGTTAAGAGGTGTAATGGCAATTTATTAATTTCAATGTCGTCACATATTGTATGAATAAACAGACATCCGGGAGCCCTTCTGATTAACCAAGGATGTGAAGATGTCTTTTGATGTATTGTATTGCTGTCTTTTGGTGTCCTGCATAAAGATTTGACCATTTGCTTCAGAGTCTTGAGACTCGAGAAGTTCCTGTTCTGCAGCCCAAGGTGACAATATTTATACATATCCATTGTGTCTCCACTCCCTTCCAGACTAGTCAACAGGGGGTCCTCTTACTCAGAATACACAACTGCTATTGTGATCACACCATGCAGGGCCCTCCTGTGGTGGCCATTCTCTTAGGACTCCTGACCTCCTGTGAATCATCTGATTTGATTGGCTATCGGACCTTTGTGAGCCTGCCCACACCTGAATCTATATAATGTTCTACTGTTGGACTGTGAGGTACGTCGTCTAGGGAGAGAAGCTCTGTGAGGGATAGGCGTCCTTTACTCACTTTGGTACCAGTGAATAAAGCAAACTTATGGATCCAGACTCACTCTCTTTGCATTTTTATGGATAACTGTTTTAAGAAATCCACAACATAATTTTTCCATGACAGAGGTTAGTAACTGAACATAACATCAAAGACCCACACTACAAGCAAACTAAAATGTATCTGGAACAGATCAGCCGTGCTTTCGCTTTGGAACAATCTCAACTGATTTCCATTTTGTATTCAAATTATTCATTCATTCATTCATTTTCTACCGCTTATCCCGTGGGTGACTGGAGCCTATCCCAGTGACTTTGGGCCTTAGGCGGGGTACACCCTGGACAGTGGCCAACTCGTCGCAGGGCTGACACAGAGAGACAGAGACATTGACAGACAACCATTCACTCTCACATTCATTCTCTACGGGCAGTTTAGAGTTGTCAATTAACCCACACAGTCATGTCTTTGGACAGTGGGAGGAAGCTGGAGAACCCGGAGAGAACCCACGGTAACACGGGGAGGACATGCAGACTCCACCCAGAGAGATCGTGTGATGTTGCGGTGGTCCAGGACTCTAACACACGATCTCCTTATTGAGAGGCAGAAGCTCTAGCCGCTCTGCCACCGTGCACCCCGTATTCAAATTAAATGTAGTTAAAATTACAGTTTGCCTGACTTTATTTGCTTTGCAAACTTTCACCACATGCCTACTTTTCACTTAAAGAATACCTAAATCCGAGAGATCAGTCAATACATATGTGTATATACCTGTACCATCTGGCCTATTTTTCCCAAAATGCTAAAAATTATCCCCAATTCATACCAAAGCTGTTTGGAGCACAAACTAGGGGCTGGACTCGTGAAGCTGAGACTCTGCTGTTTTGGCCTCTGATGTCTGATTGACTGCAATTGCACTTGGAAACAAGATCTGCACAGAGGAATATCAGATTTTAAATTCTGCCAAGAGTCTGCCTCCTGGCAGGGTCTGACTGACACTAGTATGGGCAAAATAAATTTTATTTTGGGATTAGTTATATCATTAAAAAAAAAAATCCAGGCAGAATCCATATAAAAGTCCTATTCAGTTTTTCTGATTTTTTTTATTTGTGGGCTTGGAGAACAAACTGACCCAGATTCATTCCAGAATGTTTGATTTGACTATCATGTATCACATTCCTAGCAGTTTGATTGTTTCCTTTTATCAGATGGTGGACAATAAGGAATAAATTAAGAAAAAGAATCTTAAGGGGATATACCTTTGTTATCACACTGTATTTACTTTGTCTGGCACAAATAGGCATTCATTTGGCTTTTGGTAATATATTTGTTCTATTTTAACAATTGATTGAGAGTAATGTTTTATTGATTTGCCAAACAGGTCCTCCAATCACCTCGCCACCATCGTCAAACAGAGGTAATTCAAAATGTTATGTCTGCCATTTGATAATAAATTAATAATTATTTGATTGAGCGTCTTTTTTCTGTGATTCTCCTCTGCAGAGTTGTACACACCGGTTGGCATGTTTGTTCAGGATGTTCCCCGTGAAGCTGAATGCCCTCACTGCCACCAGACTGTGGTCACTCAGATCGAGCATACAGTAGGAGCTCGGACCTGGCTCATGTGTCTTTTTATTGCAGCACTCGGGTATGCATTTATTTGTCATAGTTAAATGAAAACTGTATACAGCATATTTTACAATAACAGCCTCTATCCCTTTAGGTGCTGGCCCTGTAGCTGTATTCCCTTCTGTATTGATTCCTTTAAAGATGTCAAGCACCGCTGCCCATCCTGTCAAAAAAGCATGTACTTCTAGATGAAATTACATAAGGCTTATAGATAGAATGTGAATATATCCAATGGAAAAGGTCAGTTTAAAATATCCTGGAGAGCATACATAACCCCCAATACAGCTTTATAATGCACTGCCTGGCCAAAAAAAAGTCACTCACTCTAATATTTATTTGTAGCGCTGAACCTAGACCTGACAAACTGTATGACAGGGGCATCACTTCACCTGCTCTGACAATTCTTCCTCCAGGACGATGGTTCTCCACTATCCTTCCAGTTTATAGTAATGTGTTGGACATTTCTTAAGCCAAGTTTAGTAGTTGTGCTTCTCTTTAGATGTATTCTTTGCTTGATGCCATATTTGACCCTTCTCAAACTCTGACATCTTTTCCACAACCTCAGGATTTGTCTTTCCACATGGTTGTTACAGAAATGAGAACCCACTCACTGCACCAGTTGGGTGTTATTACCGTGTTGCAGCTGAAAGACAATCACCCATGCAGCAATTATCATTAGGAGGCTTGTACCTATTTGCTTAATTGAATCCAGGTGATGACTTTTTTTTTTTTACTTTTAGGCCAGGCTGTGTATAAACTATTATGATCTGTGTCATGTGTTGTCTCATTCTGTCTCCTGTGAATGGGCTTAATATTAATACTTATTTTTACTTTTTGTTTTTCAAAACTCTTTTACAACTATCTATCCATGTAAATACAAATAATATACTAATATATATTTATGTATATATATATATATATATATATATATTTTTTTTTTTTTTTTAAATTAAATAAGCATGTATAAATTCATGTATTTTTGTCTTGCTTGCACACTAGTGGCTGTGATTTTTACATGAGAATTGACAGCTAAAAGCGGAAGTGGTTGGGGACAGTTGTTCACAGGAATTAAGAAGTTTGTTCTCATTTGTGTGTGCATAAGAATAGGAATAATATAAGAATATATATTCTTTATTAAAGTTATATTTATAAATATCTGCTTTTGCATGTGTTTGAAGTGTTTAAATGCAGTGTTTGATTTGATTGAAATGTGATTTTATAATCGTTATACTCGTATTCAGAGACATGAGTAGTGGAATGAATGTGTGCATTCTAACTGGGATTCAGCTTCCTCTTGAATGCAACTTTTTTTCCCAATTTAAATTCAGTTTAATTTCTCATCATTCTGAAAACCAAGGATACAATTTTTTCAACTGTAACAGGGAATGATGTTGGTGAAACAAGCAGCTTAGCAGGAGCAAAAACAACACACACACCTTACATGTCAGGGGAGGAGGTGTCTTGAAATAAATGTTTCTGTTTTAACTCTTTGTCTCATATGCACCACAACTTTCACCTTTATTAGACTAAATCTTTTTTGTTTTGTTCCAACAGTTGTGGTTCACTCTCAAGCACCAGCGTTGATCACAACAGGTTAGAGAGGGGACAAAACCTTTTATATATATATATATATATATATATATTTATATATATAAATTTTTTTGTTTTTTTTTTTTTTTTGACAAACAAATTACTCTGCAGTGTAATATTTATTTATAATTTTGGTTATTTATTAAATATATATGTAGACTTGCTTGGAGTCTAGGGTTTTTTTTGTCTGAGAATTGACAGTTAAAAGGGGAAGTGGTAGGGGACAGTGGTTCACATGGATTCAGAAATGTGTGTGTGCATAAGAATACTTAGGTGTGAAAAACATACTTATATTCTTTATTAAAGTTAAATTTATCAACTTCCATTTTTGCACGTGTTTGAAGTGTTTAAATGTAGTGTTTGATTTGATTGAAGTGTGATTTTATAATTCATATTCAGAGACATGAGTAGTGGAAATGAATGTGTGCATTCTAACTTGGATTCATTATTTTTATTTAATTTCTCATAATTCTGAAAACCATGGATACAATTTTTTCGACAGTTGTAACATTGAATGGCATTGGTGAAACAATAACTTCCCCTTTGAAGTCTCTCTCTCTCACACACACACGCACGCGCACACACACGCGCACACACACACACACACACACACACACACACACACCTAGACACACACACACACACACACATACACACACACACACACGTACAGTCCCAATGAAAAGTTTAAGACTAGTTGAATAAATGGCAAAAGTTACATTTTGCGCGGTTGGAGCTTAAGTAGGTCCCAACCAGAGCTTCAATAAGCAACACACTGTAACGAATTGCTGTAGTTTCTACAGTATTTTTTTTACAATAACTAATTGGATCAAAAGATTACGTGGTCTACCTATATTTTACAATGCATTATGGGAAAAAACATTTATACACTTAGTAACAAGGTTTTATATAGGTGTATGTTGTGGAGTTACAGGTTGCTACAGGTTATCAGTAATAAGTAGTTTATTACAGTTAGGTGAGAACGCTGATTTCTGAAATTGCATCAACCTCATCCATGCTTTAACCAGTGAGATTTCACTCATTTCTCTACATTATGTGTCCACTTTTATGCTTATTAATTCAAACATAACTAGTACACACTAGTTATTATTACTATTAGTGTGAGGTGTATCTTTTTTGCAGAAAATGAAGCTGGCTAAAAAAGGTGAACCTGTGTGACAGTTGTGAGATCTAATTAATATTATTTTATTTACAAACTTAAAAGTTTGTATTTTCTAAAAATATAGCCACATGCCACACAAAATAATGCTTATTTGGCAATTCTGTAACTCAGTGAGATGGTGTTTTATTAAAGCTAGGCTTATTTAAACACTCATTCCCCCTTATGCTTGGATTCGCTGATGCCATAAATTCGGTTGCGCAAAAGGCATATTTCAACTTTTTATTATTTGTTTATTACTTGTTAAAAAAAAAGTTTAAAAGGTATCAATGTTGACTATTATCAACCTCTAAAATAATCATTTGTTACAGTCCTAATGTTCAATGTTCACTATTTATAAGCTGCATAATCATGATTTTAAAAAATTGTTTGAAAAGGTAGAATGAGCTAAAACCATGAACTATAAGCATGTCAGTAGATCAATATAGCTGACGATTTAATGCTAAGGTGTTCATCTGTCTTCAGCAGAATTTACTGGTAATTGTGTGTACTAGAAAGGGAATAATAAAAAATACTGTCATCATTTTTAATAAATGTCCCCCCTCGTGTGGCACCAAGACTGTATGTGTTGTCAGCCAGAAGTCAGGAAAGGTGACAGAGTATTATTGCAGTTATTATCAACTTTGTATACACATTGTATGAAGGCTACATATGGTTTTTATATTAATTTATGAGTTGATATTTATCAGGATCTTAGGATTAAATCAAGTATTTTGGTTCCTAGTTTTCTCTTGGATTCTTTTTACATACTTTTACTTTTTTCAGGTAATAAACAAAAGAGTTAAACAACTGAAATTGAAAAAATGTTTGCAAACTGTAATTTCAAATGTCAGCTAAAATATTGTAAATTAGGACTGCAGGGCCATATTATAAAATACTAAACAGCTATTTCATGATTTTCACAAAACCATTAGATAGCTGTAAAATAAAACCCAAAAACTACCCGTGAATCAAATCCTGCTAATCACTGTAAATTAATTTTACAACGATAAACAGAAATATTACAATATATTGCGGGCAACTTTTTTGCCATGTGTTTATTGTAAATTCTACAGGTAATTTGTTACAGGAGTGAGAGAAAAAAAATGTTTGAGTAAACATTTGATTGAAAACAACAATTAAACTGAAATAGGCTGTTCTGCAGCTGATCAAAGGTTTAGGACCACTCCTCAAAAAACAACCCGAAACCCCCTCAAAACAGAAATCAAAGTCTCAAAACTCGGTAATGAGTAGTGCCACGTTATTGTTGATCACCTCAAAAATGTGTTGTGGCGCTTGATGCAAGTGTTTCCAGGAGGTGAGAGGGAACATTCCTCCTAGTGGTGAAGACGGCCTCATGAAAGGCATCTACTGTCTGGAACTGTTGTCCATTTTTGAAAACTTGGCATTAATGATGACGTTTTGCGCCAGTGCAAACGGTGACATCGTGGCTGATGTTTACGAGCATGGAGCAGCGCAGAGTGGTACGGCTTTGCTTTACTCCACTAAACTGTTACAGAGCACTTGTAGACACTAGACCAACACCAGCTGCTCCACCTATCAACATAAATGTCATTTACCTCTGTAATGATAGTTCTGAGTGTATTAAGGGCCCACTAAACTTTTAGCCATGTATCTTACATACCTGAAACATGTAGCCACACAGATTTAACACGAAATGCAATGTCTAGAGTTAAACTGTTTTTAGTTAAGTGTGATTAATCAGCTACATCGTTTCAATACAATTAATGCAACACTAGAATGAAACTAATCTTTTAACATTGCAGAAGTTTTGTGAATTCAATGGCACCATGGATGTGAGATGTAATCAAAGCTAAAGGCGATCCAACAAAACATCAGAGCGTGACCTTTATTTTTGTTTTTTTAAACGTTTTAGGGGTTGCACATCA
This sequence comes from Rhinogobius similis, assembly GCA_019453435.1. Lineage (NCBI taxonomy): Eukaryota > Metazoa > Chordata > Actinopteri > Gobiiformes > Gobiidae > Rhinogobius > Rhinogobius similis. Next base: position 24,928,232 of record CM033631.1, read on the forward strand.
TAATTTAGTGAAAAATATCAGGACAGAGATACTCATATATCTTTTTAATTGATTTTTGACTACAGCAGAAAGGTAAACGTTAACGCGTTTCGGTATAAAGCCTTCTTCAGAGCGCTTATAGTCCAATATAAGACAAAATAAGACAAATTATAAAAGAATGAAGACCAAGACAAGACCAGGTGCACTCTCCCAACTGGATAATTACCCTTCATCAGTGAGTGACAAATCAAGCCCACAGTGAGAGTGGGCTTTTTTGGACCCACATGCAAGAGGAAAACCAACCGGAGCAAGAGAGGTAAGGGGAAGATCAAGATGATGAGCCTGCCTTTCTCAGTGACTAATAAAGTACATGCCTTTCATTTGAAAGCTGATACCTACACATTCATGAGACAGTTACATTTGAAACACTTCTTTTCACCTATTCATAGAAATGTAACACATTCATTTCATCAATGAATTGAAACAGAAGTTGGACACAAAACTAATAAATCATTACCATTCTTTCCTAGATCAACATTTATTCCTAGAACCAACTTAAGGCCTGCTGTTTTAACATACAGTAAATTGGTTGAGAAAGACTTTGATGAAATGTTGAAAATGGACACTGGACCTAAATACTACAATCTGTCCCAAGTAGAGTCTAGGGCTCTTAGAGAATTGGAGGCTAATTCTGATATAACAATACCCATTAAATGAATTAAAAGCGGAAATTGATAACATTTAACTGGATCACGAAAAGTGAATTGGAATTTTTAACCAATCATTATCCAGTTACTCCTATCATCTATAGTTTGCCCAAAATCCACAAGCATCCCACTTAGACCCATAGTGTCAGGTAGAGGCTCCATTACTGAGCCCTTATCAAAGTATGTTTCTGCAAAACTCCACCATTGTTCACATTTAGAAAAGCACCAACAATAAAGGATAAAGTAACGTACAAGAATATCAATAAAACTGAAACATCAACATGGCTGAAAACAACAGGCACGTACCAATGTGGCAATTGTGCCTGCTGCAACAACACTACAAACACAAAATCCTTCAATCATCCCCATACTGGGAGAAGGTTTTCAATTAGCCAATTTATTAATTGCAAATCCACACATGTCATATACATGCTTGTTCTGAAGATTATAATCTTCTGTATTATTTTGTTACCTCACATCCTGCTCCTCCTCACTGTGCCTTGGATTGGTTTTTGTTGATGACACTGATTCCCTTCACCTGTTCACCACGTTATAAGAAGTCTGCACAAACTCACCTTCTTTCTTGATGATTCTCACATGGGGCGACTGCTTTCTTGGTAAGACTTTTTGTTCTGTTATTCACATTTCACATTTAATTAGAAGTTATATTAATGTACAAGAATATTTAAGTTACTACCTTTTTTCTTGTGTGTTTTGTTCCAGATTCATGCGGCCCATGTGTGTCTTTCTGCCCCTCATCATCATTGTCATTATTGCAAAATAAAAATGTTAAACTTGCATATGGATTCTCAGATTCTTGGCTAATCGATGTCCCATGGGTGTAGTGCTACTATCCTGAACCACATTCCTAGTCCTTAACAATGCCCCTGTGTCTTAGCCTTAACGTTGGACAAACTAAAAGACAATTGATCTCAGAACACAAAACAGCCATCAGGACAGGAAATCTGGATAACGCTATTGCCAAACATCAAGAAGCAAATCATGGATCACAATCCTCTAAGATTGAAAGGGTCACAGTGCCCACTAGAGGGGGCAATATTTTCAAAAAGTACTTTCTGCCTCTCAATAAGGAGATCGTGGGTTCGAATCCTGGACCACCCCAACATCACATGATCGCTCTGGGTGGAGTCTGCATGTCCTTCCCGGGTTCTCCGACTTCCTCCCACCGTCCAAACACATTACTAGGTTAATTGAAAACTCTAAATTGCCCGTAGTGAATGAATGTGAGTGAATGGTTGTCTGTCCATGTCTCGGTCAGTCCTGCGACGAGTTGGCCACTGTCCAGGATGTACCCGCCTAAGGCCCAAAGTCACAGACATAGGCTCCAGTCACCTGCGACCCCTAACGGGAATAAGCAGTAGAAAATGAGTACTGGAACACTGACATAAATAATGATTTTAGCTTAAAATGTTTTTTGGGTTAACTTTATGAGATGGTTCCCAACCACAAAATGATTGGCCCAACTCTTAATTGAGTATCTTAAGAGTATCACTGTCTTTATATTTTTTACTAAATTATGATGCGCAACCCTGAAAACATTATTTTTGGTTTTAGCACATAAGTTTTGAGGACGCGCAACCTTAACCATTTGACAAATTTATTTTTGTTTTTTTGGACAGGCAGCGTACTTAGAGTAAGATATATACATAGCCTACTTTGCATCTTGATTTAGTGTTAATTGTATTCTGGTTAATGTTTTAATATTGGAATACTTGTTAATTAGTCACTTTTTACATATTTTTGAGCCTATAGAATGATGATTGAACAATATCACATTTGGATACACGATGAGCTAGTTTACCTAAAATGAAAACATTTGTCACTCATTTTCTTTCTTTGTCTGTAGCGCCCTCTGCTAGATTTGTTTTTTTTTTTTTTGCATCTCTACAATAACAAGTGTACACACCCCAGGCTAGGCTTTTCCATAAACATTCTTTTCTGTATATTTCCGTGTAGCTCGTGCTGAATGACAAACCTTGTGGGTGGTAAAAGAGAAAGTAGACAGAATTTGTTTGGACGTCTGCAGCTTTGTTTTGGTCAGAGCTATGGGACGAGACTCCATAAATAGTCACACAATCATATGCTGTCCAAATTATTTTAAAACAAATAATTAAATTTTAAAAATGAAGGCGAGACACTACAGGCAAAACTCTTTTTTTTGTTTGTTTTTTTGTCAGTTTGCTCTCTCAGTATATTGGCTTTCATATGGAAACAACAAACTTGTCAAATCTGCTCCTAAAGATGTTTTGTTCTTCCATTTAATCCACTTCATCTATGGGACATTGTAACGTCACAGGCCATTTTCTTCAAATGCATTTTTCTCCCCTTGGGACATAAGGATCAACATTTAAAATTTAAAGTAGCTCCTACACACACCAAACTATACAATCTTGGAATCAACAAGATTTTGACGAAACTGAATTAAGTTTTAAGTTAAGTTTTTTTGTAACTAATATGTATACAAAATGAACCAAGAAATTTAAACCTGGTTCTGTCCATTTTTCAGTTTCATATGTCTTAAATATGTGAAGTTTTGGCCATTTTTACACATACAATGCCTTATTTCTGAGAAAACATGAAATTATGAAAAACTTGTAATATATTACTTATTTCTTATATTTATGTGAGTAAACTACAGAGAAGTTTCAAATTGATATCTTCAAATGTAAGATTTTTTTCTATTCAACTGTAGTGTCTCACCTGACCTACTGGCTTAGAGAGCAAATACCAGTCTGGTTTATCTTGTTCAAGTGTCGTAGACCTTATTGTTGTTTGAACTGTTGCAAATGGAGCTCAGTATATAAATGCGAGCAAATGTTTAGTCCACAACAAAAATGAAAGTTAAAAATAAAAAAGTTTTAGTTTGATTCATCTATGGTTTATACTTAAAGGCCACTGAAATGTGAAGATAGTTAAAGTAGTTTAAACAAATTCTACAATATTAGCATGAACATATTTTAATGTCTCAGCGAAAAGTAAGCCCGACAGTTCAAAATGAAACCAAAAATACACGTATAGGAAACACACCCAGAAACTAAACGTCTGTGGACAGTGGCAGCAACAGCGTCAGATATTTTTTGACAAAGGTAATATATTTTATTTTTAATGCATTCATTGTTTGCACAATTAGTTACTCCTTTTATGATATCATATTTACAAAATGATTTACCATATTCATTTCAGTTTGCACTGTGGCTTTAAAAAGGTATTCTTGAATCTGACTAAAGGTCAGCAGTGACGTCTCAATCCGATTTCTTTCCTTAGATGTTCAAGATTTTTGGAAACCGCTCAATACCCCCAACACCCCCTTCTCCAAAGCGTAAGTTAAAGTAGAACTACAACTAAGTAACATTTTTACCTTGTTAAATGTCTTTGTAAGTCTGTGTGGTGGTTGTAAATGTATTTTCGGGCCGTTTGAAGCCCCCGCCGTCTCCCCCTGCTGTCTCTGAGCAGAAAACCATGCACTTTCCTGACGCCGACCGGAGACAACTCTGTGTGTGTGCGTGTGTGCGTGTGTGCGTGCGTGTGTGTGTGTGTGTGTGTGTGTGTGTGTGTGTGTGTGTGTGTGCGTGCGTGTGCGTGTGCGTGCGTGCGTGTGTGCGCGTGTGATCAAACTTCCTTATCTCAATAAAAAGGAAGGGGGAAAAAAAAAAAAAAAGCTTTTGCCGTCATTTTACTGGGCGTGTACGTTCACAAGACACCTGCAGGGGGAGCTCTGTCGCCGAAGTCACTGAGTTCTGCTTTTTAAAGGGACAGTATTTAATAATTTTAAATTTCATAAACATGACCTATCTGTGTCCCTACATATGAGGTAAACATGTTCAAATCAAATAGCTTTTACTGATAACAGTTGTAATGTTGATGTATTCTTAATTACAAAAGTACAGAAACGTATTGCATTCATTTGAATAATAAAAGTTTCTGTTTTAACGAGAAAAGTTTCTGTTTTAATGACAATTGTTTCTGTTTTAACGAGAAAAGTTTCTGTTTTATTGAGAAAAATAAATCCTGTTTTTATGAGAAAAGTAATTTCTGTTTTAACGACTAAAATTAATCCTGTTTTACTGAGAAAAGTTTCTGTTTTTATGAGAAAGATAAATCCTGTTTTAACGAGAAAAGTAATTTCTGTTTTAACGACTAAAATTAATCCTGTTTTACTGAGAAAAGTTTCTGTTTTTATGAGAAAAATAAATAAATCCTGTTTTAACGAGAAAAGTAAGTGTTTTATGAGCACAATACAGTGTTTCACCAGGGCTGTAAGTTTAGGCGGAGCTGGCTGGATGCTACTACTGTTGTAGCCTTTAGTCTTGTTGGCTATATATTCGTAGTATAACGTGGGTTACATATTTATACGTCTTTGATATCAAGGGATTGAGACGAGACCTTCTGAACGAACGACGAACAGCTTCTGTGTCATTTATTACAACCTCTCATTTTAGTACATACACGTGACAGTGCCACCCAGCGATCATAGTGGTAATTGCTCATCACAATACACCACAACTACCGAGGCGCAAATGTACGATTTAGCCAGTTTGATACGCTTTTATTTTGATTTAGGCTTATGACATTGGGAGATTTTGGTGTCACTGAGCAGTCTTGACGGTATTGTCATCAGCATGTCAACTTTGCGACGACATCTGAAGGATCTGCGCCTGTTCAGACGCAGTAACAAGTCAGACCTGTTGGACGTTGCGGTATTTCTCCAGGATCAATTAAACCAATATGGTATGCTTCATGGATACAAGACTATGCATTTAAAGTGTATTCAAGCCGGTTACGTGGTGACTCAGGAGACAATCAGAAACCTCCTGAAGATTTTGGACCCCAATGGAGTTCAAATGAGACGCAGAAATCGCCTTCATCGCCCTCTATATCAGAATCCAGGGCCAAACTTCTTATGGCACATAGATTCATATGACAAGCTTAAACCATATGGAATCTGCATAAACGGTCGCAAAGTTGACATGCTGATGACAATACCGTCAAGACTGCTCAGTGACACCAAAATCTCCCAATGTCGTAAGCCTAAATCAAAATAAAAGCGTATCAAACTGGCTAAATCGTACATTTGCGCCTCGGTAGTAGCATCTAGCCTGCTCCGCCTAAACTTACAGCCCTGGTGAAACACCGTATTTTGCTCATAAAACACTTACTTTTCTCGTTAAAACAGGATTTATCTTTCTCATAAAAACAGAAACTTTTCTCGGTAAAACAGGATTAATTTTAGTCGTTAAAACAGAAATTACCTTTCTCATAAAAACAGGATTTATTTTTCTCATAAAAACAGAAACTTTTCTCGTTAAAACAGAAACTATTGTCATTAAAACAGAAACTTTTCTCGTTAAAACAGAAACTTTTCTCGTTAAAACAGAAACTTTTATTATTCAAATGAATGCAATACGTTGCCGTACAAAAGCATCGGGCATGATGGACAAGTTGTTGATGTTATGTTTTGGTATTTTGTCTGTCAAGACAGTTATCCAATTAGAAAGGAGAATGAGCTTCATGTGAGTCTTTAAGTTACTAGTTCCAATGGCCCAGTGTGTTTAAACTTTGTGTCCTCTCTCTTATTTGCCTGGAGGATGAGTCTGGTCGGCATTTGAGTCAATTCTATTTCTAGGGCGGAGCAAACCCGAGTAAACAGGAAGCGGAGTAAACCAATCAGAGTAATCACTATATAGTGGTCACGCTTTTGTCACGCTTTTTGTGTTGTCCGGATGTCCAACAGGTGAAAAAGTACTACACTCAAAATTTCCCACAATGCACCTTGATAAGTAGTATCCAGCGATGGTCACTAGACCGGTCAATATTAACCACAATGCATAGCGAGGGTCGGAAAAACTACAGCGAACTGAATGAAAGCATAAAGAGGAGCTGTTTAAACGAACTGTTGAGCCCAGATTATGAACTAATCACTAAACAAACCGTTAGCAGCAGCGTTGCTGGCGTTAGCCGCTTACCTTAGCTTCAGCTGTGAATAGATCGCAACTCTCCGACAAAAAGTTGAATACTCCAGTCCGTTTGATGTTTCACGTGTGATCCATGATGAATAAAACTTGTATGACGTTTGTTAGTCCATAAATATGTGCGTGTCAAGCGGATTTGATCCATATTCCTTACAGAAATACATTTTTATCTGAGTTTTGCTGTCTTTTTTTTCTCCCAGACGCCAGAGTCACGTGACGTGCAGCGAGGAGAAAGTAGTGATCTGCGTGTCCGAATCGCTCCAGGATTTAGGGCACTATTTAGTCACTGAACAGGGCAGGACTATGTAGTGATTGAGGGGTTAGAGAAGAAGAGAGAGTGTGGACATTCGGACACAGCCTTTGAGAATACATGTGTTGTAGCCGACTCCGCTGCGCTAGAGTGACGCCGTTTGCGTCACTGAAATAAACGAATCTGATTGCTCGGTACGTTTTGGAGTTGACTCGAGGCACGGCGGAGGGCAGGGCGACCAGACTGATATATCGTGTATAAATAATACATGGATATATAATTCTGGACTTGCTAGGTAACTCTCTGATCTGAATAGTCGCTAAATCAATCAGTGCAGTCTCTGCAGCTCAGTGAGCCTGGAAGTTCTGCAGGTTCTGAGCTGAACATGAGGCATGGCCTGTCCATAAACTGAGAATGACAGTATTTATATGTATGTGTCCTCTATGCAGGTTTTTTATAATTTCCTTAAAATTGAAACGGGTGTTTCGACAGTTTCGAAGCCCTGAAGCGCATGTGTTCGAAATACTGCTCCGAAACGAGTCAAAGCGCTTGTCACGTGATCCACATGGTTCATGAAGCTTGTCACCTGCTTTCGTCTCGAGCCTGCAGTTCATTAACAGGGCTTTAAATTAACCACACAACAGCGAATCTGTCTCAAACAGCGAAAAGTCTCAACTTTATTTTTACAGTTACAGTTTTTATTTATTTTTACAGTCTATGGTCTCTGCTTCCACAAACTTTGAAAAGGGTGATTGCGCGACTCATCATGAGGGTTTGTGAAAAGCGAGATAAGTAATTATTTATGGATCGTCACATCGTCAGGAGCCCCTTTTCCACACAGAGACACCCTCCGTCTACAGTACGAGATCGTGAACACGCGCAACAGCGGTACATTAGCGCACTGACATGAAAAACCGAGTTAGAGACCCGTCCATTGCGGGACCAGTAAGCGTGTCAAAAATTGCCCGTGCTTCTGAAGTTTTGCTGCTTTTCAGAAATAAGATAAAAGCATAAATGAATAATATACAGTAGACTGCATCCTTTCATATGAGGAAACTGTAGGCCAATATTGGAATACAACCAAAATTGTAAAACATTTCCTCGCTGTCATCCAATTTTTATTCTTTCATATTCATGTTTTTCTAGAAACAAAATGCTTCACTAATAGACATAAAATTTGAAGTTATTTTATTGGTAACCATAGCACATTGAATCTGTTTCGAACCACTGTGGACGCTGTTGTATTAAAACATACCACTAGATGTGACTCTGGAGAAGTATCAAACTGTGTTTCGAAGCCTCGAACCGTTTGGTTCAAATGCTTTGCTGTTTCATGAGGCTTCACTTTGCCCATGACTAAGTTTTACACCAATTAGTTTGTTTGTGAAAAATATGTTTAAAATGACAGGAAGTAGAGTAGAATTCTATAACATGACGACACACGAGGGAGACTCTATTCAAAACCTTTACTCAGTTTAAACACATTTTTTTCTGATCATGTAAACATTCATTCAACAAAATAAAGCTGTTTTTTTATGTATTTTTATTAATCACATATTTATTTGTCATGATTCACAACCAGGAAGTAAAAATTTAAATCTAAAAATTGCCAAAAAACGTTTTGGTTTTTTGGTTTTTTTTTTCCAAACTCTTTCATAAATTTATCTTAACTGTGTTTTAGTAAAATTAGTAGTTCAACCTGTCATAGGCACTTTAAGACTCTGGTGTCACAGGTTCAGTTGAGATTCTAGTACCTTTTTTAAACTAGTAAGATCAATTAGTCAAATAACTTTATTGGTCTTCGCAGGGCAATTGAAAGGGCATCTTAGGCATTTATGATAATCTATGTTTTAAGTTTACGTTTGCTTTTTTTTTTTTTTCAGTTTTGCATGAAAGCTGGAGAAAGATTCCCACCTGGTAAGTGTAGGAAGTGTATGATTGTGTATTTTAGTTCATATATGAGCTTAATTTGCTGTATTTTATAACCATCCAGTCAACCTTTGTGGTATTTTTCCTGCCAGGGAAAAGGATGATTATCTGCAGTACATCTATGATTATCAGCCTGACCAAGAGGATGTTGAACACCTCAGGATTTTGCTTTATGGCCCAAGTAATGCTGGCAAGTCCAGTTTCATCAACTCAGTGGAGACAGCTTTACGAGGCAGAATGACTGGACAGGCTTTAACTGGTGTTGGTCATGACAGCTTCACTGTAAAGGTAGAAGCATGATTATTCTACTTGTGTCTGTGACTGTTACATAACTAATTTGACTATTTATGGACAGTATAAAACACACAAAATACAAAAAGGAAAACCTGGGACCTTTTATCCGTTTGTCTTCAATGACATCATGGGCCTAGAGGAACATGAGAGCAAAGGCATTTGTGTGGATGACATCAAACTGGTCATGAAGGGACATATGAAAGACGGCTATGAGGTAAGACGATTGACACTCTTTTTAACACTCATAATCGTAAATAATTACATCTTGTGTCTTGATTTCAGTTTAATACACACTCCCCCTTTACAAGTGCAAACCAGCATTACAACAAAAGTCCCACTGTAAAGGACCAAATACATGTTCTGGTGTGTGTTGTCCCAGCCAGCACACTCAGTATAATGAGTGATGGACTCATCAAAAAGATGAAAGAAGTCCGCCTTGCAGCAAGAAACTTGGGTAAGATATTAGTAGATGGTATAGGCCTGTGCTTTATGTCTTAACCATTTTAACATTCCTCTCAAGGGATCGCTCAAATGGCCATTCTTACTAAGATTGATGAAGCCTGCGCTGAGGTCCAGTCAGACTTAGCGAGTGTCTATAAAAGCAAGTTTGTGAAAGAGAAGGTATTTCCCTGTTAACTCATAGTTTGTGTGCAGTATGCTGCTTCGAAATTCGTCATACTTACTCTTTTGTTTTAATTTAGATGGAGAAACTCAGCGCCTCCCTGGGTATTCCTCTAAACTGCATCTTCCCTGTGAAGAACTACCACCAGGAGATCTGTAAAGAGGATGAAATCGAAAAACTAATTCTAATGGCCATGAAGCAAATGATTGATTTTGGGGAAGATTTTGTAAACAACTGCGACAAACCCTGCACATCAGCATAAATACTGAGGTTTCTAAGTCGCTTAGAATTGATCAAATTCATATATTTTTTATGAAGTGAAAATGTTTCGTACTCACATCATGTAGATTCTTCTATTATTTGTGCATTTATCATGTCGTTCAATTTTAACCATAAATTAGTTCATGTAACAACCAAAAATATGTTTATTATGAAATAAATTAATAAATGCAGTTCAGTTGCCATTGATTGTAAATAAACAAATACATTTATGATGAAGAACATTACTTGTTACTTAATTCACTTAAACAGAAAAAGACACCAACAGTCATAGAATTGTTATTGGGTCACAAGAGGAAATATGAAGTTCCCAGTGTAAAATTGCAATAGCTCAACGCAAAAAGAAAAAATGCCCCAAAGTCCATATTCCCACTGATTATCCACAGTGATAGGCCACTCACACTGATCATACTCAAAGTAAAGCAATATACGTTATTATTAAATCATTAAATATAATTTAAATTAGATGTGTGATTTGGGGTATAAATTGGCATCTAAAGGGTTAATTGTTTATGGTAATGTATGAAATAAATATGTTAATGGTAAGAGAACCTATTCAGAAAAATAAAATAATAATTATCTTCTTCGAAAACTATCAATGTTTGACAATTGTATGGAGGTTTAAAAACCGAACTACCAATTTTGCACAATACTCTTCTGGTGTAACTTTTTATTTTATATATTTCTTTAAACAAACACAACACAAAATGTGCCCCATAGTCAATATTCCCAGTGATTATTGACAGGCCAGTCACACTGATTATAGTCAGAGTAAAAAAAATTACCAACTTGGTTTCATGGTAATTGAACCAATTTTTGGTAACAAATAATTTAAAAAGGCAGTCCATAGTCCCTCTGATTATTACCATCATTTTCAGTCCACTCAAAGTGATCATAGGCAGAGCAAAAATAAAAGTCATATAATTATTTAAAAATAAATAAAAAATAAATAAACTATCAGTATTGTATGAGACAAAAAAATATCATCTAAAGAGTTAATGCAATTTTGTAATTTATAAAATATTGTTTTATTTAAGTCAATTTTAAAGGCTCCAACAACGCCACCTGGACATTAATGGCTCCAGGACCATATTATATTAAAATTGATAAAAGGAGGTAAATTCCATTTAGTTACAACTATTTATTAAATACTTGTTTCGTTAAACTAATGACTTGCTTTGTGACTTCTAATTATAAAAACATGTTTAGCATCGTCCATTGAAATTATTTGTTGTAATTTTTGCACAGTCCCAAACATGTTTCTTCAAATGGCACAAGAGACATTAGACAAAAGGTGAAGCTGAACGACATGACAGGAGACCAGTCTCGATGGAGCGAGACTCAAAAGCTCAGCCTGGATATTAAAAGAGCTCATAACACAAATAGTCATTTCATTCGCGCTGCACTACCGGGAGAACCTTCACGTAAGGCTCGTTGCTGCACCCATGACAGGTGACGGCTGACGGGACACGCTCGGACCTCAGCTTCAAAAGACACGCCAGCCACCAAAGCACAGAACAACGGGCGCCATGAAGTGGTGCGTCCCGGGGCCAAGAGCCACACCACGGCACTACAAATAATACAGACGTTTCTTAATGATTGACATGTGTAAGATTTAGGGAACAACCAGAATGAATATCTACTACCTGGCGCAGCGGAGGACAGGCGTAACCACCGGACCGGGACTGGGAAAGGCACGGGTCAGACAACGTAGAAGTTTAGGGCGGGGCGTTTTTTTTTTTTTTACAGTGGCAGAAACCTGTACTGCCACAATTGTAAGTAACATTTAACCTCCTCACATGTGGTACTATTGTAAGCGTGTGCAGGACTTACTCGAGTGCGCTTATGGTTGTTTACTTTTGAATTTTGAGCTCTCTCTGTGTGTTCGAGTGATAGTCGATTCATTCTGAGATTCCACTCAATAAACGCTATTCAAATTCTCCAAAAGTTATTCTGCCTCTGCATTTTATCCTGATACTACTATCATGCCCTCCCAAACATGAGAGGGGATAAGAGAAAATGGTGATATTAATCTCGACAAGTTACAATAAAAAAAAAAAACAGCTAAGTCAAATTTGGATGCAATATGGCTGACATCTGGCTGGGCGGAGGGCATTGCCGTAACAATATTTTTTGCTTCTTTTGTCACTACCTCGGTGCCTAATTTCATGATTCTATGATCAGATTTTTTATTTTTAAATAAATTTGAAAATAATAATTTGAATTTTGGAAATCGGAAATAGCTAGAATGTAGAGAGGCACGATTTTTAGATGTGTGCAAATTTTCCTGACTTTTCTCAGTGTTCACTGGGTGAAAAATAGGGAGGTTGGTCACAAGAAGAAGAAAGAAAAAAAGAATATAATACTCCGATGCAAAACCAATGTTTCCCATTTTTTTTATATCATTATATCGTGAACAGGCGGTCAACAAAAATTATGGCTACCCTTCCCTGACATTCAACAACTGTGCAGCAGGTAAGTGCACGCCTTTACACACATACGTGCACACGCCCAGGTGAACTCCAGCCCCTCACCACCAGACCAACAGAAACACCCACACACCACAAACACACCGTGAAGCCATATTCTGTCTCTTACACATCACCAACTACACATTTTCGCAAAGCACGCACGCATTCCTACGTCATGGTGTGGCTTCACGGTCACTGGCGGACACTTTCGAGATTTTTGAGTGGGCTCCCCCCACTTTCTGTTGGCCGTATATACAATAATAATGTTATATTTTTGCAATACATTTTTATATGCATGGAACATGCATGAGTTGGGGAACGCATAAGTGAGTGACTAAGTGCACACGAGCGCTTTACATGAGAATGACGACCGCAAATCCCCATGTAAAGCGCTTGTTTAGTGCGCACTTTTGCATCAGCTTCACCCATTTACAACAATGTTCAATTTTCCCACTGCTAATTGCGCTCAATAGAGTCCTTTCACATTGTTAGTGCGCATGCCCAGGTACCCCTTGATTACGCGAGATTTAGCAAGAGTTCATTTGAAGGGGCATTGTTTACATGGGCACTGATCTACTTAAAGCAAATCGATTTTTAAATTAAATTTATCCATAATGGAAGGCCACGAAGGGAGCGAGTGTGGTTTTTATGAGTTCCCGGATAGGACTCACGGAAAATCAACGTGGCTGAGGCAAATTAGTCGCGCGGACTTGACTTTGAAATTGCTAACCAAGACCACTAAAGTTTGTGGATGCCACTTTCAGACAGGAAAGCCGCATCGCAAAGACAAAAACCACGTACACCTATGTGGGTTAACGTTTTGCATTCTTCCTAGTATTCATAACAAGTTAATTGTTTTTGACATATACTTTAAGATAAACACAATAAATATATAAATAAATAAAATAAATATATCTAAAATGTTAATAAATGAATAATTTCAAAGTTCTACAGTTATTTTTCCAACCAATGAGTTGGCCAGTAATATTCTTCAAATAAAGAAATAACATTTTCTAACCAAGCAACGCAACTGCAAGTGGCCCCATTGATTTTTCCACTTGAAGCACACACACAAATACCCTGTAGATAGAACGGGACATAGAAGCCTCACCTCAGCATTCACCAGGAATAAACCACCGTCCCATATTTTCACGTCGATATGCCAAGCAGTTTTCATTTTCTGAGCGTAGCCATCGCTGAAGAATGTATAAGCCTTGAGGCATTTAAATGCTCAGAGACCGTCCCAGTCAAATCTTTGCTGTTAATCAAATAGTCTTTGATGCTCTGCATGCTAAAATTATCAGGTTCACTTCCCACTGACTTCGTCCACGACATCTCGCAACCAATACGTTTAAAATAATCTGTATAATCGATACGGTTTCCAATGCTTTTCAGTACTCTACTGTATTATCCACCAATGTAGTTATTGTTGTTGATAACACATGCCCCTTCAATTGCATATCATGCATTGTCACGCGTGATTTTCAGGAAATCCCTCGGGATTTTGAACTATGTAAAAGGACTCTATTTCATACGCATTTTGTGCACACTTTTGCAGTGCCGTGCGAGACTAATTGGCCTCTCACCAGTTTGTGGTGGTAATATAATATTCCGATGCGAACAGTGTTTCCCATTTTTTATTTATCACAAACTATATATTTTCGGAAAGTGCACGCTACGTCATGGGGTGGATCACTGGCGACATTTTCAAGATTTTTGTCCCTGTTTGTTTTCTGTTATTGGCCCTATATATAATAATAATGTTAAAGTTTTACATTACATTGTTATATGCACGGAACGTGCATGAGTTGGGGAATGCATTAGTGAGCAACTAAGTGCTCGATTAGTGCGCCCTTTGTGTACACTTTCGCATGGGCTTTGCCCGTTTACAACAATAATGTTCAATTTTCCCACTATTTATTGTTATGCATAGGACGTGCAAGTGTTGGGGAGTGTGTTACTGAGTGTTTGGAAGCGGGCGAGTGGTTGGTGCTTCATAGGGCATTGCGAGACTAATAGGCCTCTCACAAGCTTGTGGTGCTCGTGCCTAGTTATTATTAATTGTACAGTGATTATTTTTAATAATTAAAAGTTGGTCAATCTGAAGGTTTGTAAGAACGTAACCGTGACATTGACTTCTTTTCTGGAAATAAACACTTTATCAACTTTGGTTATGGAAATTTTTGATTAACAAACAAACAAACAAACAAACAAACAGATTAGATAAGATTGTTCTTGATCTATCTAGTTATGTGTTAGAGTCAAAGTTGATCATTTAATATCAATCCAGTTTGTGTCTGTGAAATCTATGTGCTTACGACCCAAAGAGTTATTTCAGCTATGGGTCCGATGTCGTGACCTGAAGGTCAGATGCCTGCAGAGTGTCTGGGGCTGAGAAGGACATGGCTGCGGTCTGGAAGAGTCTTCCCTGGAGGTGTCTAAAAGAAAGGCAGAAGAAGAGAGGGACGCATTTCTGTTGAGCGTCTGGGTCTGGCAGCATGGTCACAGATTAAAAGCTGACCATTGATGCTGTAGACTAAAAAAATCGCAAAAAGGGTCCTTTGCTTGAAAATGCATGTGTACAGTCAAAAGAGTGAAGAGTTAGCTCCGTGGGCCTTTGCTCTCCGTATGTAAGCTGATAAACACAGAGGTGCTCTCAGACTGTCTCCTCTGTTCCTTGGTCTTTAGAGGGCTTGGATGTGATGTCTTCTGTGGACCCACCACGTGCGGGGCTTGGTCCCCTTTGGCTGGTTTCTCCGTTAGGACCGGCCCTGGAACTTGGACAAGCTGGACTGGCCTACTGGGACTGGCCGAAAACTGCCTGAAACAGCCGGCGCGTGGTTGTGGTTGTGGAGGCAGGATGTCTGGACCTCTAGACAGGGTCAGACATTATCCAGGCCTCCACTGTCTTCTATCACCAAGTTACACAGATTAGAATGTCTGGAAGACAATTTACAAGACATTTGAATCGGCAAGCAGAACAATATCAACATAACATCATAAATTCATCCTATGAGAGTCCGTTCATGAATTAGATGTTCGAGTTATTCAAACTTTTTGTCTGAAAAAGGTTTAATGGCTCATCAGCGTTTTCATTTCAATCCATTTTGAAATAGAAAGCAGTTACTTTTGGCAAAGTTTAAGCTTCTAAAGTAACATTGTTTCTGCTGTTTAGAAAAGCTTGGAATGGGGACACAGGATGTCTACACTACTGGTTGGGCAAAAGTCATAAATTCTGATCTGTTTGCGGGGCATCCTGTCCTGTTCTGGGCAAGATTTCTTGAGGTCAGAGATTGTTCGCCTTATCATTTCTTACAATATGTCATTTTAAAGAGAATCAAAAAAAAAAAAAAATATTTGATCAATTGATGATTTTATGGCCGTTTTTTTTTTTTTTTTTTACGAAACACTCCTAGTGTACATATTTTTCTAAAAAGGCACAAGGATTGGATGTTGTTGGTCATGTTGTAGTATGAACTGTTGAAAATTAAGCTAAGTGGGCCTTTATAAAAGAGAACAAATATTTAGTCGACTACAAAACATGCAAAGTATTCAAAAGAGCAGTTTTCTGCTGGTTCATGCCATAAATGAATTGTATGTGATTGAAAATGAAAGTAAACAGAAACGGTTTCTACCATGCAAGCACTAACATGTTTATCTCAGCTAAAGTCAAGCCAGAATGCACAAAACAAAACCAACCCCAAATGGCAAGTCAGTGTGAACAGTGACAGCAACGGCATCAGATATTTTTTGAGAAAGGTAAAGAATTTCTTTTTTAATATATTCACTATATGCCTTTTCAAATGTTTTTATTTACAAAACAATTAAGGCTATTACATTTGAAATTGCACTGTGACTTTAAAGAGCTACCTTTGTGAACGTAAATGTCTAAAAACATAGAACAATAGCTTTCTTGTCTTATTATTAGGCCCGAGCCGATGGGACGAGAATCGTCCCGGCGAGGGACTAATTGTTATTGATCCGGAAACGGGGAGATCGCGAAATACGCATAGTAAACGATGATGGATATGGCCGTGAGTGGTGTCAAAAATTAGAACTCGGTGAGCTCTAATTATGAGTGAAGGCCCCGTGAAAAAATATTGCACGACGGCTGAATAGCGCCCCCTCAAAAATGGATTAACATTGGGCCAATGGGAGCCCGGCCATGAAAAATGTTACGCTAAAAATCCAACTCATGGCCCAAAAAATAGAACAGGTCAGGACATGTAAAAAATCCTCTTATGACCCTGCCCCCAACCCAACAGGAAGTCGGCCATATTGGATCAAACCCGGGGCTGAGAAAAGCACACACCTGTGTACTTTTGACTCCTCCTCCAACAGTTTTCATCGAAATCACTTCAAATTTGGCCACAAGACACTAAACCCATGTGGAATGACATACTATCAATTTGAATGTGATACATCTTCAGATATGGTCATGGTGAATTTTATACAAACTCTTAATTTTTGGAATATTAATAAAAATTATCTATTTTGCACACAATTTTTTATTGGAAAATGCTAATAGAGCGTTTGTGTAGATTTGAAAGCTGAGCGGACTGATATGCAAATCAAGCAGCTATCTGATAAAATGGCTCTATAGCGCCCTCTTCAAATTTTATTTTAAAAAATTCATAACAGCCAGGCTGTTTGTCATGGAGGACTGAAAAAATGTACAGAGGGTTTATTTGTGATGGGCCACAATGTGACAAAGTTGCATGACTCTAGCTATTGTACTTATGGAGAAAAATAATGGGGGAAAAAGATGTTTCCGTTATTATTATTATTATTATTATTCTTCTTCTCTTCGAAACCGCCCTTGATTTGACCCCCTGAACATTAACGAAAACTCAATTTTATTTGACCCAAAATTCAAGGTCGGTGAAAAATTTGTTTTTTTGATATTCTAAAAAATTAATGATGCTAAATGACTCGCTAGCGCCATCTCAAAAATCAAAATACATTACGGCAATGGGAGGTCAACTTCATCGTAGACATATGAAATTTGGTACGAAGGTAGGTCATGTCAAGACGAGTATAAAATTCTATTATGACCCCGCCCTAAACCCTACAGGGCGTCGGCCATTGTGGGCGGAACCTGCTTTTTTCGCAAATTTACAATTCGCGTTGTATTTTTTTACACCGTGGATTTTCAATCAATGTGCTTGAAACTTTGGAACAATGACCTAAACCCTTGTGTGGTTACAGATGATTCATGTGATTTTTGATATCTTGATAAATGTGGGTGTGGCCAACCCGCAAATCAAAACACTCAATTTTCAAAGTCTTTCAACTTGCGTATCTCTGGCCAGGAGCGTCCGATTTTCCGGCATTAATATACGTTTTTGTTCGAAATTACGGGCTGAACGTAAAGGTATACTATACATACGTGTATGTTCTATAATTGCTCTACAGCGCCCCCTTGAAATTTTGAATTGGACAAAAAATTTTAGTTTGCCGGAAACACACGAAATTCGGGAAACAGATACTTCTTACCATTCTGAACAAAAAAGCCAATGAGATCACACCTTTATCTGTAAGCATGTTACCGTGGCAATGCAATATATGTGCCATTGAAATACATGGGATTTGGTAAACAGGACACAGATTCTGCTCAAATTCTCCCCAAACACAGTCTGAGGGCTTTGGTGATTGACACCCACTCCCTGCACTGGCCCCTCCTCCTTGTAAAAGGTGAGGAGGAGAGAGGGGCGGCAGCAGCGGCAGTGGCTCAGTGGCAGAGAGACTGTCTTATGATCCAAAGGTCAGCGGTTCGAATCCCGCTCCTCACATAAACATCCTTGGGCAAGACACTTAACCCGCCTTGCCCCCAGTGTCTGCTACTCTGGTGTGTCAATCATAAATACATATGTGACCGTTTACGGAGAGGGGAGAGAAATGAAGAGGAGAACAGAGAGCAGTCTGCCCCCTACTGGCCAACCCGCGCGCGGCAACCTCTTACGTGCCTCAACGTGAGCGCGCCTCACTGTGCACGCACCTCCACCGCGTGGCGAAGCCTCGAGCGGAGCACAGCTCCGGTAAACAGCGACAGACTGGAATAAACTTTTTCTCCGTCATGACGGTGCGTCGTGCTGAGTCCTACGTCCTGGATCTGACCTGGAGTTTGGTAAATAACAAGCTAACTCTTCTATCTGTCGTTTCTTTCGTGTAATTACTGTGTAGCATTAGCATTAGCTATTTTCAATCGTTTTACGTGTACTTGCTGCAGTTGTAAGACTTTAGCCACAGAAACAGAGAACGTGTGCTGTCGAGAAAGTCCGAAGGCGAATGTGTGTTTGTGTCGTGAATTAGAGTTCAAACTGGGGCAAACAGATCAGATGTTCTGTCAGATGACGTGGCTAGTACCGACCCGTTGTGTTCACAGTAGCAGCGCTGGAACTAAAGAAGTGGCGTTCAAAGCGAAGTGACGCTAAACAGACGCGGTTACGGTCGCCCCAGAGGGCTTTACGGTTCTGCCGCGCGCTCCACGGAGCCGCGGCTTAAACTCCGTGTCATCCGAGTGAAGCCGCGCCATCTTAGTGAGGAGCCCCGTCTGCTGCTCACCCGAGGGGGACGGTTTGGTGTTCTTTACCCGCTCAGCTGTTTGTCCCGTCAGCTGAGACGGGCTGTTAATGGGATATACGGGGCAGTGTGCGCCCCGCTCTCTCTTTTTCTCTCTCACGCGGCGGAGCGGCTGGCGCTGGACCGGAGGAAGAGCGCGGTCACCGGGCCTGACACACGGACTGTGGACCGGGTTTGGAGCAGGGACCGCGCGCCTCGACTCATGGACCGACAGCGCCCCGCTCTTCTTGTCCGGTGACGCCGTTCCTTTTCCTTTACCTCGCGCGGAGGTGCCGCCGCGGGAGCGCGGTTCGCAGCGGCCCAGCTTTGGTCTTCGTTTTGGGATTTTGAGATCTCAAAAACTATTTTTTCTTTTTGGATTGTTGTGGAGCCCACGTCTTGGCCCCGGTGTATTTTTTGTTCAGCGCCATGAGGCGGAGGAATCTGTTCATGGCCCGTGGGAGACGGGGGAGACGGGCGCGCGGCCGATGGTCTAGGAGACATTAAAGGGGACGTATGAACTTTAGTGGATTTTTATGTTTGTTTGTGGAAAAGGACAAATTATACTTTGTACTTTAACCAGAGTTGTGCCATTGTTTTGTTGGCTTTGAGATTCACAGGACATTAGAGGCCATAAAAAAGTGAAGTCATTTACTCAGATGAATATTTGTGTTGGAAACATCTCTCATTATGGGTGAGTGTTACATCCCCATATCAAGATAAGTTAAAATGATATTATGACCCCACCCTAAACCCTACTGTACAGTCGTGACAACGTCTGAACTTCACTCATTGCACACAATGGAGTTGCAGTATATAGAGGTTGTTTGTGTGGGAGTGGTGATGCAGGGGGGAAAGCAGGTGGGTGAGAGGCGGGCTCTTGGTGTTGGCATGGGGGGTACGGGGCGAGGGCCTTTAACGCCGCTATGCTTTAATATTATTAATTATAATTATTAATAATATAAATATTATTATATATATTATTTGCGAAATATCTGTGCAGATTTGATTGATGTTTCAAAGAGATTTTCTTCAGATGTTTAAACAACGCTTAAGAACCCCACCCTCTTCTCCAAAGCGTAAGTGTGAAATATTTATGATAATTTATGGTTTAAAACACTGAAGTTCTCTATTTTTTCAGTTCTCAGTACGGACTGGAGAACGATTCCCACCTGGTAAGTGTAGGAAGTGTATGATTGTGTATTTTAGTTCATATATGAGCTTAATTTGCTGTATTTTATAACCATCCAGTCAACCTTTGTGGTATTTTTCCTGCCAGGGAAAAGGATGATTATCTGCAGTACATCTGTGATTATCAGCCTGACCAAGAGGACGTTGAACACCTCAGGATTTTGCTTTATGGCCCAAGTAATGCTGGCAAGTCCAGTTTCATCAACTCAGTGGAGACAGCTTTACGAGGCAGAATGACTGGACAGGCTTTAACTGGTGTTAGTCATGACATCGTCACTGTAAAGGTAGAAGCATGAT
The DNA here is from genome assembly GCA_019453435.1 of Rhinogobius similis. Taxonomy (NCBI): domain Eukaryota; kingdom Metazoa; phylum Chordata; class Actinopteri; order Gobiiformes; family Gobiidae; genus Rhinogobius; species Rhinogobius similis. The sequence goes on from CM033631.1 coordinate 24,948,802, forward strand.
TATTCTACTTGTGTCTGTGACTGTTACATAACTAATTTGACTATTTATGGACAGTATAAAACACACAAAATACAAAAAGGAAAACCTGGGACCTTTTATCCGTTTGTCTTCAATGACATCATGGGCCTAGAGGAACATGAGAGCAAAGGCATTTGTGTGGATGACATCAAACTGGCCATGAAGGGACATATGAAAGACGGCTATGAGGTAAGACGATTGACACTCTTTTTAACACTAATAATCGTAAATAATTACATCTTGTGTCTTGATTTCAGTTTAATACACACTCCCCCTTTACAAGTGCAAACCAGCATTACAACAAAAGTCCCACTGTAAAGGACCAAATACATGTTCTGGTGTGTGTTGTCCCAGCCAGCACAATCAGTGTAATGAGTGATGGACTCATCAAAAAGATGAAAGAAGTCCGCCTTGCAGCAAGAAACTTGGGTAAGATATTAGTAGATGGTATAGGCCTGTGCTTTATGTCTTAACCATTTTAACATTCCTCTCAAGGGATACCTCAAATGGCCATTCTTACTAAGATTGATGAAGCCTGCGCTGAGGTCCAGTCAGACTTAGCGAGTGTCTATAAAAGCAAGTTTGTGAAAGAGAAGGTATTTCCCTATTAACTCATAGTTTGTGTGCAGTATGCTGCTTCGAAATTCGTCATACTTACTCTTTTGTTTTAATTTAGATGGAGACACTCAGCGCCTCCCTGGGTATTCCTCTAAACTGCATCTTCCCTGTGAAGAACTACCACCAGGAGATCTGTAAAGAGGATGAAATCGAAAAACTAATTCTAATGGCCATGAAGCAAATGATTGATTTTGGGGAAGATTTTGTAAACAACTGCGACAAACCCTGCACATCAGCATAAATACTGAGGTTTCTACATCAGCAGATTTTATCAAATTCATCTTCATCTTTTTTTAAGAAGTGAAAATCCTTCATAATCACATGTAACCTTTTATTATTTCTATTGTTTTAACCATAGATTAGTTTGTGTAAACAATCAAGAAGATATGTTTACTGTTGAAAGAATTAATAAATGAAGTTCATTTGCTACTGTATGTACATTAATAAAGGGATGATGATGAAGAACATTACTCGTTACTTAATCCACTTAACCAGAAAAGGAAAAACACACACAGTCATTGGAGTTGACATTGGGTCACGAGAGGAAATCTGAAGTTGCCAGTGTAGGATTGCAATAGCAGGTGGTGGACTCTCTTCTAACTTTAAGCTACGTTGTTTATCTAATGTTGAAGGATTTACAATGTAAATTCATAGGGACATTTTTAAAGCAAATGGTCCGATACATTTTAGTGCTGTACTTTTTGAGGGACATTAACTTCCATTTATTTCCTGGTAATTGATTTAAAAAAACATGGTTACTTGTAACCTAATTCCAAACCCTAACCTATTTGAAACCATATAAAACCTTAAATCATGTTGTTTAGCTGATCATAAAGGATTTGCGTCTTGGGACCTCATTTTTGTCCACATAAAGGAGGCAAGTCCCCATTATGTGAGTGTGTAGAGATATTACATTTAGTCCCCACAACGTGATAAATACCACTGATCTTTTACATCTTCGAAATATGAAATGAATTTTTGAGAAGAAGAAAAGGCAGGTGGAAGGGATACACCAGAACTACATCTAGCCTGTGATGCTCTAAAAGATGAAGAGGTCAGTTTTTTTGCCCTGTAAGCAATTCAGAAGACTACATTTAACACCAAATACAAAGGGCTACATCCATGGCCATTAATGATACTAATAATACTAATGTCATGGGGTGAGTTCTATTTCAAGGGTTGAAACTGTAGTTGTGACCAATGAAATACCGAATGTGTGTTATGGTCTTGTGTTTGCTCTGTTGTGTGGTCTCGTGTGGTTTTGCTTTTTGTTTGTTTTTCCAGGCTTGGCTTCTGTTGGGCATGGTCTCTGAGCAAGCGCAGCTGCCTCCTGTTTCCTTATGACTGCAGTATAAAGACCCTAGCTTGCTGGTTAAAGCTCTGAAAACACTCAAGGCAAGGCAAATTTATTTATACACAATTCACAATGCACAATTCATGCGCAAGCAACCAGTGCTTCACAAAAGACAATACAATAGATTAAAATAAATCACAACGATTCAACACACAAGACAATAATATGTAAAAAATAAATAATGTTTTTAACCTGGATTTAAAAGCACTCAGTGTTGGGGCAGATCTTAATTGCTGAGGCAGATCCTGTCCTGGAGGACCTAAGAACCCTTTCCATGTAAATTGGAATGAGCATATCTTATATATATAGCGTATATATTTTGGGGCTTGACCATTTAACGCCTTGTGTACTATAAGTAGTATTTTAACGTTGATCCTATAGCTCACTGGAAGCCAGTGAAAGGATTGTAAAGTTGGAGTGATGTCATCCATTTCCCTTGTATTTGTAAGTATTCTAGCTGCTGCATTTTGGATGAGCTGCAACTGTTTTCTGGATTTTTTGTTGAGACCAGTAAAATACCATTACAATAATCCAGTCTACTGAACTCAAACGCATGTACAAGTTTTTCCAAATCTTGTTTAAAATGTTTAATTATGGCTATGTTTTTAAAATAGTAATAGGCAGATTTAATAATGGAGTATGTAATGGAGTATGTGGCTAGAGAAGTTTAAATCAGAGTCGATAATTACACCAAGATTCTTGACCTTGTTTGTTACTTGTTCTGTACTTGTTACTTGATAAGTAGATAGATAAGTAATGACTTTTGCCCTCTCATTTTTTGGTCCAAAGACAAATATCTCTGTTTTGTCTGAATTTAGCTGATGAAAGTTTTGATATGTCCACTCTTTGAGATAGTGGAAGCATTCAGTCAATGTTTGTAGTGGACTCAGGTCGTGGGATGGTAAGGAAATATACAGTTGAGTATCAGCTGTATATGTGTGGTATGCGATATTATAATATTCCATAATCTGAGCCAGGGGCAGCATATATATGTTAAAAAAGAGTGGGCCTAAGATGGAGCCTTGTGGCACCCCACACATGATCTTTATTCTCTCAGACTCGAAATTACCAATTCAAGCTTAGTGTTTTTTCTGCAAAGATAAGCCCATTTTCTAATTTCGTCTTTTTTGGTTGTTGACCTGCTCGGAGCCTACCCACAGGGCCAAGCCAGTGTTCTTACCTGCATTTACTCTTGAGTCTGCTTTGAGGTCCTTATTTTTACAAGCCTTATCAATGTGAATGCTATTGTAAATTAAAGTGAATTGAGAGCATGGTGTAACCAATACAAATAATTAAAACAATAAATCATTTATCAGGTCTAAAATAAAGTGAACAATGGTATAAAATTTAAAAAGGGCTACTAAAAAAGGTTAACACATCTTCAGGAACACTGTTTCCTATGGTCCAAACACCGCCATCCTCTCCCCAAAGTGACATCTGGTTGGACAACCTGGATATAGAGCAGATAACACCACCAGCACCGGCGCAGGGACCACCACTACATTTCAGACTACTTCAATTTCGTGTGTGCTTTGCCCACCTACGGGCATCGCTATTGGTTACCTCTCTAGCGCTAAGACAGCCTCTGAGAAAGATCAAAGCGGTCAACCGCGCCAATTTTAACTACAGCCTGGTACATGCCATATAAATACTGAGCCATCAGCCACAATACTCTTCTCTCTGAGGTCTCTGAGCTCTATTCCTTTGAGACATATTATACTCACCGGTAAGGTTCGTCGCAAGAGAAGACTGAAGTTGGACTTCTGCCTCTGTGTTTCCAGACTTCATAGTGTTCGTTTATCTCGTTGGTCTCTGCTGTGTTGGCTGCTCCCCAGATGTACGTTGGTCAGTCACCCCAGCGCACGCCGTGAAACTGTCACCCGCATCCCTGGCTCCTCTACCTTTGCTGTGTCCTTGCATCCTTCTCTTCTCTTACTTGTTCCCGTCATCTTTCAGGTCTCTGCTGCCATCGCCTGCAACTTGCAGCCTCACAGTCTCGTGCCTTCCTCTGGACCCTGGCACTCCTTTCCCTGTGTGCCCCTGCCTCCGACTTTTAAAAGGGTTCTCTTGTGCCAAAACACAGCGCTGATTGCGCCTGAGCTGGGATAGGCGCACCTGGTTGCTAGGCAACAAGCTGGGAGGCATGAGCTAAAATACATGCAATAAAAACACAGCAAACCTAAAATACATACAGATAAAATACACGTGGATAAAAACAACAAAAACACCATCCCACTTGGCCAGCTGATAATTCTAACAACAACTTAACCGTAGGATACAGTAACTAATACATAGTGATGGCACCGGAATGGCTTGGTGAAAATCTTTTAAACCAAGACTACCTCATGACATCAACTTGTAGAATATTTTGAGCTCTGGGGAAGGAGGCTGCTCAAATGCGAATTAAGCCAAACACATAAGATGTATTTATTTCAACAAATAGTTAAAATATCCTTTAACCCCTCTGCAGGTCACTACAGCCCCTCTTTTATATATAGACCAAACACATGACAGAGTGTTGACAATAGTGCACTTATTCATTTCTTCTTTGGGTGGAGGATGTGCCCACTGCAGTGTTTCCTTTAGCTGTGCCTGATCTGGGGTGTTTGTTGACATGGATAAATGCATTTAGTGGTAAGACTGTTGTGTCTCACATTCTGTAGTAATGTTAAAACTTACTCTCTTAGTCCTTTTGGAAAAAATAAACTAAAAACTGTCTAGCAGTCAGAACAGAATATAATTTTATGTGGAGGGAAATGTCCTCACATTTACCATTTTAGAACTTGTTTTTTTAGATAAAATGTTTAATGTTTGAAAATGAAAAACACTACTCTGAAGAATGCTATGATCCCCATTATGTCAGACAACCAAATTTTATAATCTTTTCTCAAAGTATGTATGTGCATGGTCTCATCAACTGAACTATTTTACCATCATAAAGACTTGTACTTCAGACCACAGAGTCACACATGAGACAAAATACATAGAAATTAGTGCACATTTCACTATATCAAATTATGTTTGAATAAATAAAAAAGTAATTGAACTGAAATAGAATCAGGTGACTGAACATGTCTTGTTGCTTTAAATGTTACACTGACCATGTCTTACAAATTGAAGTCATTTTGTCAAAAATGTCTTGCACATTGCATAAGAAGTATAAATAGTTGGAATAAAAGTAAATAATTTGTCACAGTCCAAAGTATGTGACTAAAGGAACCTGCAATTTTGTGCTAGATTTGATTTAGACATTTTACCACAATACAAAATAATAATCCACAGGCATCATAGATTATTATGTAGACAAACGCCAAATATGTCCTCTTTGAAGAAAATGAAAATAATCTGTTTGGGCTCCCAGGACCTTGAAATGTGCATTCTTCTGTGAGCTTCTCCACAGTTCTGACTTGTTTCCATTGTGATAGTTTAGTTTAATGCCATACTGTGGGACATTCCTTGCCTGGCATATACACTTCTCCAATTCTTTAGGAAGAGGGAGTCTGATTACCACGTCCTCCTGAAAAACAGCAAGAATGATATAATGACGTCTGTTGATAGACATAGGTTTTGTGCTTGGACCCTGAATGATGAACGATGCGCAGAAGGTGTAGGAGCGTAGACAGTGGTTGTGGTAAAAATAAAACCTGAAAGGCATTGAGACTGTGAATATGGAGTTGAGGTGCAGAGGTGGTGCTGGGGTGGAGGAGGGCTGTGCGAGCCAACCTTCTGAATGGAGAGGCGGAGGTCTGAGTTTAAAACACCTTGGTTGAGCATTGATAGGCTAAGCTAGGCCTATCCTTCTGAGCCAGTGGTGAAGGTTGTGCAGGCGAGGCAGCAGGGGTAGTCTTCTTACCCTTAAAAAATTCTCTCATTTTTTTCAGACGGACCATGCATGTCTTTGATCGGCTAATCCACCTGTCAATCACACCCATCTTCACTCAGGGGAAATGAAACTGGTGACCAGACTGATATTGCTCTGTATAAAAGCATATATACTTTCCAGGCAAAGCAGTAACATCTCTATGGAGAGCACATGACAGACCATGTGGCATCTTTAAAATGAGGACCAAAGCACATCAAAAGTTCAGTAACCAAGTTTAGACATTCATAGAATGAATGGGGGGTCAAGTTTAAGAGTTGTACTACTTTACTATTGACCACACACAAATGCATACAGTAAATATATGAAAGGAATTAACAGTAGCTATGTCAAATTCTACTTTCTCCTCAGCTGCTCCAAAAATTGAATGATCCTTTTGGCCCATTTAAAATGTAATGCCCTCAGCTGTTTTAAGAAGTAAAAACAGAAGTCACTCTGGACTTGCATGTTCTGTTAGTCATAGTTTGGTCAGGAAGTGGCATTATTTCCTCTGTCCTCACACTTCTGCAGCTCAACTGAAGAGACTGCCCTGATCAACTGAATTCATTTATTGTAGCAGTGTTGGCTGATGTAGTTTAACAAAGCAAGGGATAATGGAGATGCTGGAAGGGACTGAGCAGAGTTCGTGCACGGAGGATCGCATTGAACACGTTCTGGAAAGATGTCTGTGTGACCTCGGGCTAGACACTCCTGATAAACAACTCTGGAATGGTACGTTCTCCCGTGGGAAACAACAACAGTTTAGTTCTTTAAATATTTAGTTTCTCTCAACTCAACAAAATATAACTCAACAAAAGTTACACTATGAAACTTTTCTGATGAAGGGTCCACCATCTGCTTGTCTCCATGGAGATGTCAGTAGCATTGTCTGTAAGGTTCAATGGCATTAGACTTCGTATCTCTATGGAAACTAGCAGTTGATACTGCTAGGCCAAGTTACAAGACAGATCTCTGGAGAGAGCAGCGCTCTCACAGTAAAAATGCATGATCATAAATGTGTATACTTTTTAACCAACACTCTGTAATTGCATAAATTCAAGATGTTTGAAGTTTAATGTTATACTGTGGAGAATTCCAGGCAAAGCAGTTTCATCTCCATAGAGACAAGAAGATGGTCGATCCTGCACCAGTAATGTTATATAGAGCACCTTTAAAAACAGGCACTGTAAACCTTATAAAACCTAATATACTGTATTTGATTGGCAGCACTTTTGTGGTTAGAGTGAAACTCAAAAGCAGAAGCTGAATACTTCATGCCATGAACTTTGTGTCTTTTAAGCTGGACTGTGCATCAACCGCTGGTGCTTAGAGGAACTGGTGAAGAGAGACTCTCAAAACTTTGTCGTCCTCTTGAACAAAATACTGCGGAAAACTGAAGAGGTCCGACACATACTGCTCTGCCACACTTTTTGAGACTTTTACTAAAAAGCTTATGATTGTTATTATTCTCTCCTCAATTGACTATGAATGTTAAGAGTATATATACCTGTGTGTGTGTGTGTGTGTGTGTGTGTGTGTGTGTGTGTGTGTGTGTGTGTGTGTGTGTGTGTGTGTGTGTGTGTGTGTGTGTGTGTGTGTGTGTGTGTGTGTGTGTGTGTGTGTGTGTGTGTGTGGGTGTGCGTGCGTGTGTGTGTGTGTGTGTGTGTGTGTGTTGTGTGTTGTTCTAATACACACAAAGGAAATAAACAGTGCATATGCTGTGTGTATAGATATATAGCTATACACACACACATACACACATATTTTTGCCAAACGTGAATGTGTAGGGGTCTGTTTCAGGTTTTAGAGCGGTGTGAGTATCACTTGGTGGTGCCTCTTACTCTCCTCTTCTCCTCAACTCTTCTTAAAGTGAGAATACCAGCCATAACTAACTAACCTTAATGTTTATTTATGAGATATCTGAGTGTTTCTCTGCTCCAGGCTCCTCATGTACCTCTAGACTGTGGGCTTCTACAGGAGGCTTACTCTCTGTTCCATTGTTTCCTGTCATGGCCTGAGCCCTGCAGCTCAGCCTGTCTGCACCTGCTGCTCACCCTCCAACAGGAACTCAGGGCACCAGGTACCGATACAGGCTGCTGTGTAAAGTGTCACCACATGGGAGCAGTTTTTACAAATTCAAATGTTACAGGTATATCCTTCCAAAGACTGGTGAGGACAGAGCATGGATTTCCCAGTACCACTCACAGCTCAGAAACCATGTAAGTCTGTTAAGCATTGAGCAAATGACATTTAATTGAAACATAATTATAAAAAATATATTTCAAGGCATTTTTCAGTTATTTTTCCCTTCATAACCAAGTTCAGTCAAATCTCCAACAAGTGTGTTTGATACACATGTTCTAAACAAAAATAAACATTTTTAAACATTGTGATGACATTCAATTATTTTACTTTTTATTTATTTAATCAATTTATTTCCCACTAAGTTCCACATGAATTACCTTACGTAGTTTGGGACAGCTTTTCAGACCATTCAACTTTCACCGATCCAATAAGTATTTCGGTTTTTGAATCAGGACGGTCCTGTTAGTGAGTCCAGATGAGCACATTCCTCCGGAGGTGCAGTGTGTCTCCCTCCAGCTCAGTACGTCCCCATCCTACAGCAGCAGAGACATCTCCATCACCCTCATTCTCCAGGCTGTGCAGGCTGCACAGGGGGCTGTAGACCTGCCAACACTGCACTCAGCACTGCAGGTCACTACAGACACAATGGCAATGAAACAAATCAGTGCTTTATTCTGGATTTTATTAAATTTAATTATAATTTATGGGCTAAATATGTCTTTTTAAGTGTGTCATGTTGGTCACACATACCAAAATACATGTTTGGTTTTCCAGAAAAAATCTTCTGAAGAGTTGAAGCAGCTGCTGGAGACACTAACTGTCATTATGGAGCAGAGCGCCTCAACTGACAACCTCTCCAAGGCCAGACAGGTCCTGCATCAAAGCATCGACACACTTCAAGAGAGACTCACTGGAACATCTGAAACCACCTCCAATATAGGTGCATTACAGTTGGTTATAAATGATAGGTCTTTCGCTGGGCTGGGAGAAAACATTGCTGTTCAGTACGAAGTAGATTTGGTCACTTTTTGTTTTAGTTAAATAAAGGAAAGATTGAATCCTTGTACTTTTCACTGCCTCTCATCAGGTACAACTGAAGGTTTGATATTACCTCTACCAAAATGTCACATACAGATGTGGGAAAGCGACAACTTTGGTAAATTATGCTGTTCAGACATTCTCTCAAGTAACACAGCAAACTTACAGCTCACTGTCATCGTTTCTCTTTTCTGTTCTCCAGACTTCCTTCACGATATTGTCATGGGTGATGTGTCTGACCCTGATTACCTCGAGGAGTGCTTCCTGAACGGAGACCTGGACGACGCTATTGTGGATGAGGAAGATGAGACAGAAGCAAAGCAACAAAATTACTTTTCAACTAACCGCCTCTCTACTATGTCATCTACGTCTGGAGACTCAGTGTTGTCCAGCCGCTCCCTGTCCTCCAGCTGGTCTGTTTCCGCTACATCCTGCTCTTCTGGGGTGGACAGTGACTTCAGTGAGGAGCGAAGACATAACGAAGCACAAAAACAGAGAAAGAAACCGAAGAAGAAATCCAGATCTTTTCTAGGTGTGGAGCGTTTTTCTTTTTTGTTTAAAACCCCTCATAGTCCGTTGCTCTGTCGCCGAGCTCAGAGTATGGGCTGTCGGACTGACCTCTCAAAAAACAAACCACAATCCTCCAGACAGATGCCAACATCCACTGGCTCTCCACCGAAGCAATTGTGTGTCCGTAGGAGGCCCATTCTGAGCTATGATATGACAGAGGAGCCTGAACAGGTGGTCCAGGTGAGAGTGGTGGTCTTTGGAGGGGATAAAGAGTTAGGGAAGCTGGCTCGAGCATACACAGACCTCCAGCATAGAGACAGTAAACATGGTCCACTCACAAAAAGATGCAAACTACACTTTTACTTTGTTCCTACCAGAAGACAAAATGTGGGAACCCAAACATTTGGAGAAACAGCAGATGAGGGATCAACCTCTTTGGTGAGAACAAGAATAATTTATGAATTTGATTAATTTATTTGTTGTACTTTTGTTCTATGATGCATCATGTTGTCAGTGTGAAAATTGTTAGTTTACATGTAAAGAATGAATAACAAATAATAGAACTGTCTGTTAGTCAGTCACTCAGTCAGTTTTTGTCTGAAAAAGGGGACTGGTTTGAGCTGGCCTTACAGTACATAAAAGACATGCTCTCCTCTAAGGAAATAATATAGTGATTCATGATGCCTGATTGAAGTGCTTATTTAAGTTTTTATTTGTGTAATTTAGGATCTCATTCCAGAAAGCAGCAGTAGTGTAACTCATATGTTGGGAATTGTGGACCCTTGGTATGAACGCAATGTCCTCAGTCTGCTCAGTCTGTCTTCTGATGTTCTCTGTCAGGTGATGTTTCATTTTGTTTGTACAGTAAGACATGTTATACATTGTGACCTTAACAAACAACACATCCATATGTTTAATCAGTTTTCTTTGTAAGTAAAGTAAAGCGTTTTTGTGTTCCAGAGTGCTTGTAAAGATAGTGATGAGTCGAGATGGTGTGGCTCCGGGGTGCGTCCTTCTCTGCTGGCAGAGATGGTTCTGTATTACTGTCGACATGCTGCTCAAACTGTCCTGGTACAGCTCTACCAGGCTGAGGTTAGACCAACACTGCACTCTGTAACTGTGAGGACTCTTTTTGACTAATGTTACTCTGTCACAGCTGACACTGGCCGGAGGAGAGAAGAGAGTGGAGGTGTTTGTTCATTCTCTGGAGCTGGGGCACTCAGCAGGGACCAGAGCGGTAAAGGCCATGGGTCAGTCAACAAATGTATCAAATATTTTATGCAGAGAACACCATTTTCTGTCAAAGCATTAAATTCAACCAATTGGTGTGGTTGTGCTGGCAGTCGCTAGTTCATAAGTAAATACGCTTTTATTAAATCATGTGTTTGAGGAGAGTTAGGGTTAATGTTAAAGCCCCACTGTGTGACATTTCTGGTGGTGGGCTGGAAAGTACAGAATAATATCTCTCTATTTTATACATATAAATACCAGTCTGGTCACTGTTTTCATCTCTCCGAGTTGAGATTGGCGTGATCGACAAGTGGATTGGCCAATTAGGGACACGCATGGTCCATCCATATTAAAACAAGCATGGCTGCTTTATTTTATTAAAAATGGCAAAATGGACTGAAAAAATGTCAGATTTCTGCAGAATCAATGAGCAAAGCACAAAACTCTGTTAATTTGAGGTGAGAAAAGTTTTGTTGTTGATTTTGTTCAAAATAGATGACCAATGAAATTGTTAGTTTCACATGTGTCACAGAAATAAATGCATCTCATTGCACAGTATGGTTTGAATTTGAGGAGAAGAGTTTACTCTGTTTCCCAGGCAAGAGCCAGGTACCACCTGCTAGTACATTTACAGGTCAGGTCTTGTAGATGCAATTGCAGTCACAGTGAGGATGCATGTATTTATGTATAGACGTGAAACCACTCTTAATTACATAAATGCTTCTCTTACTCTCTATACTGGCTGAAATGTTACGCAGTGGCACTGTAAGGGAACAAGGAGTGTATCAGTTCCTCAGTGCTGTCCTCTGTCATCAAACAGACTTTTCTGTGTCAGTTTTCTACCAGGCTGTGTTGGTGAGATATAAATTTAAACTGTCATTGTATCTATTGTTCATTTTTTCAAATTTTTTTGACTCATGAATCATAATGCCAAATCTGAAGTAGAGCTGATGATTATTTAGTCCCCACTTTTGACATTTAACAGGGCTTTCCCTTTTTCTTTGAGTAAATGAACCGTATCCAAGGTAACGTTTTTTTTTGTATCAATATGTAGGTGCTGTCAGCAAACGCTTGGGGATAGATGACGAGCAAGTGGCTGCTCCTTTAACATTAAGCATCAGTTACAATAAGGTACTGTTTTTGTAATGTTGCTGCACTGGACTGATTTCTTCCATACAGTAAAAGGTTAATGTCAGGATAATTAATTTTTTCATAAATCATTTCAGGTTACTATCAGTGGCAGAAGTCAGTGGATTGAAGTGGATAAAGTTTGCACATCTGTAAACTTGTATAAAGCTTGCAGGAAACATGAGCAGCTTGGTATGTGAAACATCAAATATATTTCAACCATCATCATTATAAACTGTTCTGAAACTGATTCAGAGATATTTTTACCCAGAGAGTCTTCATCTGGTGATAGCAGAGGTTCTGAAGAGGCAGTGCTCCAAGTCTAAAAAAAGCTTCAACCAGGTTTGACCATTTTCAGTAAGTGCATTTGACGGGATCAGTACTTCCTCCTCACATACTTCTCTCAATCATTCTCACGCACAGCAGTTCTGCATATCAGAGGAGAAAGTAGATTGGGTCCAGGTGCATGCTGGTAGTGAGGGCACTACTTTTGCTGTGTGTCTCGATAAGGATGAGAAGAAGTTCTTTCAAAGTGTTGTGAGGTATAAATATCTAAAATAACTTCTCAAACAAGAATTGGTAACGAACATAATACATTTTTGTTGTTTACAGCTACAATGAACAGCATTGCTAGATTCTTTGTAAATCATTTGTTCAATCTTATGTTTTAGTGATAGATTATTTTAAGTACAATACATTTCCTGTATTTTTCAATTTATCACAAAAAAAGTAATATTTCCCGTTTTTGCAGGTGTGAGGTGTCTCTGTGCAGTAAACCAGGCTCCTCTTCAGACTGGAGGACCTATAAGATATGTCCAGGACAAGTCCAGCCATTGCACCCATCCTACTGTTCCCTGCTTTGCCTCCCCCTCTGCTCCTTCTGCCCCTCTCAGCACTGATCTACCCCTCTCCTCCCTCTGCCCCTCTGCTCCTTCTGCCCCTCTCAGCACTGATCTACCCCTCTCCTCCCTCTGCCCCTCTGCTCCTTCTGCCCCTCTCAGCACTGATCTACCCCTCTCCTCCCTCTGCCCCTCTGCTCCTTCTGCCCCTCTCAGCACTGATCTACCCCTCTCCTCCCTCTGCCCCTCTGCTCCTTCTGCCCCTCTCAGCACTGATCTACCTCTCTCCTCCCTCTGCCCCTCTGCTCCTTCTGCCCCTCTCAGCACTGATCTACCCCTCTCCTCCCTCTGCCCCTCTGCTCCTTCTGCCCCTCTCAGCACTGATCTACCCCTCTCCTCCCTCTGCCCCTCTGCTCCTTCTGCCCCTCTCAGCACTGATCTACCTCTCTCCTCCCTCTGCCCCTCTGCTCCTTCTGCCCCTCTCAGCACTGATCTACCCCTCTCCTCCCTCTGCCCCTCTGCTCCTTCTGCCCCTCTCAGCACTGATCTACCCCTCTCCTCCCTCTGCCCCTCTGCTCCTTCTGCCCCTCTCAGCACTGATCTACCCCTCTCCTCCCTCTGCCCCTCTGCTCCTTCTGCCCCTCTCAGCACTGATCTACCCCTCTCCTCCCTCTGCCCCTCTGCTCCTTCTGCCCCTCTCAGCACTGATCTACCCCTCTCCTCCCTCTGCCCCTCTGCTCCTTCTGCCCCTCTCAGCACTGATCTACCCCTCTCCTCCCTCTGCCCCTCTGCTCCTTCTGCCCCTCTCAGCACTGATCTACCCCTCTCCTCCCTCTGCCCCTCTGCTCCTTCTGCCCCTCTCAGCACTGATCTACCCCTCTCCTCCCTCTGCTCCTTCTGCCCCTCTCAGCACTGATCTACCCCTCTCCTCCCTCTGCTCCTTCTGCCCCTCTCAGCACTGATCTACCCCTCTCCTCCCTCTGCCCCTCTGCTCCTTCTGCCCCTCTCAGCACTGATCTACCCCTCTCCTCCCTCTGCTCCTTCTGCCCCTCTAAGCACTGATCTACCCCTCTCCTCCCTCAGCCCCACTGCTCCTTCTGCCCCTCTCAGCACTGATCTACCCCTCTCCTCCCTCTGCCCCTCTGCTCCTTCTGCCCCTCTCAGCACTGATCTACCTCTCTCCTCCCTCTGCCCCTCTGCTCCTTCTGCCCCTCTCAGCACTGATTTACCTCTCTCCTCCCTCTGCCCCTCTGCTCCTTCTGCCCCTCTCAGCACTGATCTACCCCTCTCCTCCCTCTGCCCCTCTGCTCCTTCTGCCCCTCTCAGCACTGATCTACCTCTCTCCTCCCTCTGCCCCTCTGCTCCTTCTGCCCCACTCAGCACTGATTTACCCCTCTCCTCCCTCTGCCCCTCTGCTCCTTCTGCCCCTCTCAGCACTGATCTACCCCTCTCCTCCCTCTGCCCCTCTGCTCCTTCTGCCCCTCTCAGCACTGATCTACCCCTCTCCTCCCTCTGCTCCTTCTGCCCCTCTCAGCACTCGTTGTGTTTCAAACTTTTAAATGGAAACTTCATGCATATGTATATTTGACCCATCCTCTGGAAATGGTAGACAATGTATTGACAAAAAACGAATGAAACAGTATTGCCTTAGTTTTCCAGTTTAAATAGATACTTCCGTTATAATGAAAATATCACACATGTTTGTTTATAATTATAGTAGTTCCGATTTTTAATGTTAAGTTCTCTAAAATTTGATGTGAATGTAAAAAAAAAAAAAAAAAAACAGACAACGGTGTATTGGTATCTTTTATTTGTGTATTCATAAAGAATAAAAACACTATTGTTAAATGAAACAATACTCTTTGACGTGGTAACATCCTTGTAAGTGTCATAATACTGCCCTAAAAATAAGAAAAGAATAAAAGAAATTGAATTCCATAAAAAATGCTATGAAGATCCTACAAGGCAACTGTATATTCTAATGAGGGCAGGGTATGTTTGAAATTAACTATCTTAAACAAGGATATTGTCTAATGCACTCCTCTTGCCGTTCGGAGTATATCTAAAACAAAACTAAAACAAAGTGTTGCTTATGATAGCTACTATTTACAACTTCCTCGTCTAAGTTTGTCAAACCTGCCTTGAAGGAATTCGGGCAGTTTACATTCCCAGAGTGCTGCTCATAGTCTCCTCAGTCATTTTAAGATGGGGAGTTCACCTTTTTTTTTTTGTATTTTAATGTCATTCTTTACTAGTACTTATTAGTTTGTTGAAGTAAGAGACAGAAGCTCATTCTTTACACAGCATATTGCCAAAAAGACTTTTGAAAAAGTTTGGAAGTTGAAATCGACTTCAGGTTTTACTCTAGTATCATGGAGGATCCCACAGGTGAGTTTGATAACTTTGTATAATACAGATTACAATAAAAATAGTTATTGAATAATTGTGTTTTACTCTGAAGGAGAGGTGGTACAGTCCTCATCTGTGGAAGTCAATATAAGAAACATGATAAAAGCTTTGTTTAGAGAGAATAACCATGCTGCCTCAGAGAGAGGTAAGTACCACTTCATCATGAATGCACTTACTTAATGATACAATATATAGAGAAAGAAGTTTGTGCAATAATTGGATTGCCTGTTGCTGTACTCATGGAAAATAAGGTGTAAGCATAATTACTACGTACACTTTCTTTATCTTTATTCATTCAAGAAAGTACAGACCCTTCCTTATTGTTCCACTTTACTAGTTTTAGTTGCTTAATCTTAATATCACGCTATCCATGTTAATTTCTTGTGTACTTTTTGACGTAACCATGTAACTTAATATTTATTGACTGATAATTTTGCTTTTGAAGGAATGCTTCGGTGGAATCTTCACAAGAAAGTCCAGACCCACCCGTCCTGCACTGTTTCACTGGTTAAAAAATTGATCAAACAACTGCAAAAGAGCCTAGATACGGTATACATTTTCAAATTTAAGTTGGATTTTTTCTTTTTTTGCATTTCTTGCTATTGTCTTTTTAAAATCAAACTTTTGTGTTGTCTGTTTGTTAGCTAGAGATGTGTCAGTCCAACGTGCACATTGTTCCCATCCTCCACACGCTCTACTATGTGGTTTTACAGGTACAACCATGATACACGCCTCGCAACATGAAACTGTTTATACAAGACAAGTCATCCTTTTAGATGCATTAGTTTAACATAATTGTGTCTGTAATGAAAGTTTACTGACTTGAGTAAACACATTTGGTTGATAGTTGCAGCAGTTGTCCATATGATGTCATGGTTATTTTCCTTGTGTTCAGTCGCCTGCAGTGATTTCGGCCAGACTCTACCAGGCCATGTATGGCTGTCTGATGAGGCTGCTCATATTACCACTTCCTCATTGTGCAGTGGCCCTGAGCATGCTGAAGAACATCAAGACAGAGTTGTTCACACCAGGTGGGAATATTTATCTGTACAGAAAACACAAAACGCCACTAAAACCGCAGTGTTGTGACTGCATTTTTATTCAGGCTCTTTGTACCACAGAAGAGTCATTGCAGAGCAGAGCCTCAAAAATGACCACTTAAAACTTCAAGAGAGGTGAACCGAGTGCATTTTATACTCCACATTAAATACTTTGTTGGAAAGAAGCATGATTTAGGTCCATTGTCCCCATGATTTTTCCCAGTGCATCAGTGTAAGTGACTGTCTCTCCTCACAGAGTATTTCTGCTGGCTGACCCGGAGCTGTTCTCAGGCCCACTGGAGGCCACAGTGAGGGCAGACCTGGAGGTGTGCAGCTCCCTCAGAGACCCTCTGGTCCAAAAGAAAAATGTGGTGCTGAGGTTACTGCAGTTTGGGCTGGGCTCTTATTGTCACAGCCCCACACTGCAGCATGCGCTGGAGGTAAGCCTTTTTGCCCACAGAGGCTCATGTGGAGAGAAACAGTAAAAGAGTCCATGTTTGTTCCAGTGCTTAGGAGACCAGAGCCTGGAGAACTTCTTTCAAGAGACTGTTCACGTAGTGGAGCAGAGTGTGCAGAAGGGGGTTGATGGCTGGAGAGACTACATTGACAATTTGCAATTGATTTATACCAATATTTTAACTACCTCTGACAAAGGTGAGGCTTCTCCGTACTGTGTGAATGGAATATTTTCAGAGCAAAACTTCTATTTTATTATGTGTGATTTTTATCAGCAATAGGCCATGAAGACAACATTATGTACCCCATAACCATGCCTTACCCTGAGATCCACTTCATTCTGTGGAACAATGAAGAAGATCTGTGTAAGTCAATTATTCGACAGTAAAGCCTACTATTCACCTTATTCCGGAAGTTGCCTTACGCGCCGCCGTCTTGTTTCTGTTGTATTAGTTTACATAGAACAGACGAGCTCAACAGAAAATAAGTTCTACACGGACTAAAAAGCCGTTTTCAGACAGACCAGTTGCGTTGTTGACTTGTTGTTGCTCGTGTTCATTAAATATTGTACACAAATCAACCTACTTTATGTAACATTTTAGCGTCAGACTTTTCCCTCGTTCGTCATTAGCTTTAACGGAGTTCTCGTCAAACGAAAGTGCGTTTACAACAAAAGTGCAAAAAACGGCAAAAGTGGGTGGGGCAGAATAAGGTCAATAAAGACTTATAAAAGTTCTTTATCTGGTTTGGGGACCACAGGACATCATCTCTGCTGTTTGCAGATGATGTTGCGCTTCTTTAGAGATAGGGTGAGGAGCTTGCTCACATGGGAGGAGCTTGGAGGTCACCCACTGCTCCTCCACATTGGAACCATGCAGGTGAGGTAGCTCAGGCCTCCTGCACACCCCTCTGGAGAAGTATTAGCATATTTCACCTGAAGGAGAGCCGGCATAAACCCGGGGCAAGCTGGAGACACTAGCATGTCCTGGGTCTCTGCTGGCCTGAACGCCTTGGGGTTTTCCTAGAGGTTCGAAGTTCTAGAAAAGGTATCTGGGATGAGGCAAGTCTGAGAGTCCCAGATAACTGCCCACATGACCTGTCCCAGAATAAAAGCAGGCGAAAATATATGGATCAATTTGCTTATGGTTTGGGTCAGGTTTTATATACTGTCATTATTTTCTTCCCAGGGAATGTCCTGACAAGCTTCACCCTGAGCTCCAGTGCAAGCTCCAGCTTTGACTCAGATGAGAAACGTCGCCGTGCATCAGTGCAGTCCAAGGACAGTGGCATCGAGAAGGACTTGAAGGAGCACAACAGTGACCATCCCCAATCACCTCAGATGAGCAGTAGCGCCATGTCCAGGAGGAGGAATGCTTGGAAAAAGACAAAATCTGGCAACCAGCTGAATCTGATGGACGACAAGATGGAGAGCTCCTCCAATAACACATGCAGAGTGCAGCGCAGCCACACGGCCCGCATTGTTGTCATGGGAGATGACCGCATCCTGGGCAAACTGGCCAATGCATACTGCAGCATTCGGTTGGTCACCCATATTTAAGCGTCTTCAAATGCCCTTAGACCCCTTTGACCTTGAAATTGCGCCTGGATTTTGTGTCTATCAATGCATTTTCATCTTTATGTTTGTATTTAAAAGCAGTATTTTGGTTTCTCCAACAGGGAAAAGGAGTCCAAGCACATAATGCTGACTAACAAGATGAATCTGCAGTTCTATTATATTCCAGTCACTGATGTAGCTCCATCTGTCACTCTGCACCCCGTGAGTTTCCTCCAGAAAATAAGTGGCTGTTGAAATCATCAAACATTTCCTGACAGTGGCACTCTTCACAGGACGCCTCAGTTCAAGAGGAAGCCAGGCTGTCTATTGCTTCTTATTTGGGAAAAGTAGATCCCTGGTATGATGTCAATATCAACACCCTCCAAACCGCCATCCCCAAAATTGCTGGAATGGTAAAAATTGATAAACAGTGATTGTGCCTTAAGAATGTAATTTAAATGATTGTATGATACCATCTGTCTCAGCAGCACATGCGTCACAACAGACCATCAGAGCAGAACCTCCTCTTTCTGGACACTCTTACTTATTATCTGCGCTGTGGAATAGAGAAAGTTAACCTGCCGCTTTACAAAGTCATGGTAAGAACATCAACACAACAACTATTGTTGATCATATTGTTTATATAATTCTTAATCATTTCATCAACATATTCTTGAGTTCAAATAGATCTGACTAGTCTAGAAAAACTATTTGTCATTTGTACAAGCCATATTTAAAACGTTTTTTAAGAAAATTACCACTTTTTCTATTACTTTTTAGTCACAATGTACTGAATAAAAAAATTATTTTTTCATTTTGATTTTGAAATATGTTTCCTCAGATGAGCCGATGCATTACAGAAGTGAGCTCAGTTATAGAAGAGATGTTTGTGTCCAGCCTGGAGGCAGATGTGGCCGAGTTTAAACATCTCAAAGACAAACATGCTAGTGGGTTTTTGAAACTTTCTTTCTGTCTAGTTATTGTCCTACTGTACATGCGAGTGTGTGTGTTTTTACAGATGCAAGCAATCGAAGAAAGAAGTCAATTGAAACGTTTGGAGGCTTGATGTCAGTCAGTTACAGTCAGGTGCATTTTTTTTTTTTTTTTTGCTTTCTACAACAATATCATTTTCTTATAATGTTTTTTTGTTTTCTTGTCCTGCAAGACTTTTGTGAGTAAACGAGAGCAGTTGAAGGGAGTGTGTCCAAAGGCTTATAGTGCTGTCATCATCGCTGAGCCTTCTGTAACACACAGTGAGTCTAATTCAAGGGGCTTGGTTTGTGTATGTCAAATGCATCGTTTTTATTATTGTTTTTTTGCAGGTGAGGGCCAACTTGGCGTCAAATTTTACTCTGTGAACCCAGATGAGAACACAGTAAGGACCTCACAGATAAAGCTAAACAGCAATGAAATAATCTAACCTGCTCAGTCTTATGGTCCTTTGGGGCGTTAATTGTGTCTTGCACAACAATCATTCAATATTTATTGTTCTCCATTATATTGGTTAGTCTCAACATCCTCACATGTATGTAGATTCTATTATATATTTACTTTAGTTATTTTGCATTAACACATTGGCCAAATGCACAGTCAGTGACGGTATAACCTTCAGATATTCACATTTTATAGTTTATTATTATTTATTTACTCTTATTCTGTTTTGTGAATAGAAGATCTTCACCAAAGCCATTAGCATCAAAGCAACGGAAAACAGGACACTGGTGGTATGTTTGGATAAGGACTCCCGTAGGACATATAGTGACATCCAGAGGTAATAATCATTTCCACTGTGCTATGTTGGCGTTGTGTGGTTTTGTATCCTGTTGTTTTATAATGCACCTCTTTCTTAGGATTGAAGTATTGCCTTATGAGGACCCAGGGTGTAACATCCGGAGACGGTTCAGCGTTCAGAGCATAACCAAAGATCTGCCTCTGAGCAAATATGTGGACAAAATCTTATCACTGCCAATCAACACCTTCAGCGGTGTGACCAGCTGAGGGACTACAAACTACTTGTGTTTAAAATATTACACAGATTTGAATATTTTTACACAGTGCACGCATGTAATCACCTCTAAATATTGTCAACCTACCGACTCACAGTGATGGTTTATGGATCTAAGTTTGATGATAATGTAAATAATAGCCTTTGTAAAATATGTATAGTGATCCAATCAACCATGACCCGATTCCTCATTTATAAAATACTTGAAACTGTTGCAAATAGGCTATTTCTGCGTTGTTGTTGTTGTTTTTTTTTTTTTTAAACAAGTTTGTTTGCATTGTTATCTTTTTTTTATGTTTTAAGCTCGTGGTAGGCGTATGTTTGTATGTATCTTGTCTTTCGTGTGGTTCTACTGCCTCCTAGCCATAAGAGGGCGCTTCAGAGTCCATCATTTTTGGGCAAGTGTGGCTTCAGTGAATATAGCCGACTGCTCAGGTACATGCGGCAGACGCAGGTGGAGAGAGGCGAATAAAAGTAGAAATAACACCGAGTGGTTATGATGGAACTGAATGGATGATGATGAGCACGATAAAGTTCATGTGATTTAACCGGAAAAAGGTATGAGTTCTATCATCATAGTGGAATAGTTTGAGTGTTGTATCATGACGTGGACTTTGTCTGTAGAGAAACAAACACGAGCACAGGTGAGAAACAGGTATTAAAGGCTGTTGGGTTCAGCATGCTTGGCAGACGTATTAGTGGGCACGTTTCACTGATCACGTTTACATTCTCCGAGCCTTTCTGTCTAGCATAACAGAATGTAAAGGGGATATATTATGCAAAATAAACATTAATTGGAGATTTTAACCTTTTTAAAACAGCGTTTTTTCATCGTTTGTGTACTCAGAGTATTTTGAATGATTCGTGAATGTTTGAGTAATGCTGTATTGTCCTGACTGGGGTTGAAAATGTTCTGTTTTCCCCTATCCCCTATGCCCACCCACATCCTTGTACTTAGTTGCGATTTTTTTTGAACAAAAAATAAATAATTAAATAAAATAAAAATAGTGAGCAGTACACGTAAGAACTTGTAAATGCAAATCTGCTGCTTGTTATGGCCAATAAGTGGATCTTATCAGTTCTGCAGTTTTGAACAGGAAGTCAATGATGCTGTTTCTACTACTAAGCTGTTTTAGGTCACTATTGTAGTTTACAATAAACACACAATAATATGATCTACTTTTGTAAAAGGTCAATATTAAGTACTTGAACAAAACATGATATGTCTAAGTGATTTGAAATAATAATTTCACACAGGAACTCTAGCACACCTGCTGTAGGTAATGGGGCACAAATGTTAAGAGACATTTTGATGACTTTTTGCACAGGTTTTACTGTTACACAGGTAGCACCAGTGTCTTTCTGAAGTTTGCAGTGTGCATTAAAAAAGGTACAGAGCAGACTGGATCCCTGTGCACAAGAGATTGCTAAATGAATAAATAAATAAATGTATGTACTGAAATTATAATACATTGAACCATGCTTAAAATTATGGCAACAGCAACAAATACTCAAGTGCTCAGGTAGCATATTAACAGGCAAGGGTCCAGTCCAAACTGTCTGAGGGTGCACATGAGTTTCCAAGGGATGCAAAGACAATACTCTTCCATCAAGTGCCATTATTTTACTCCCCTCAACTGAGGGTGCAAACACTTTTAAATGAGGGTTCAATGCGCCCTTTTGCACCCGTCTAGACATGGGCCTGCATATTAACATTATGATCTTTTGTTGTGTGTCACAGCTGAGCCTCTGACTTCACCCGTGCTGCCAGTTGAACCAGCATGCGGAGGAACAGACAGATAAACGTGTCCCGCGCTCTGGCTCTGGCCGCTGCTTTCAACTTCCTCGTCTCAGCTGCCAAAGCATGTCTTCTTCCCTTCCTCACGCTCTACCTCCGCCATCTTGGCCTTAATCCCACAGAAACTGGCCTTGTGATGGCCACCAAGCACCTCATAACACTAGTGTGGAGCCCCATTGCTGGCCTGCTATCCCACCACTACGACAAGAGGCGGATTTTGATAAACAGCTGTTTGGTGGTTTCTGCAGTCGTTGCCCTAGTTATTCCAATAATCCCACCTGCAAATGTGGACAAATTAAGATGTAACAGTAGCATTTTACAGGTTAGTCCAACACAAAGCTCAACGGACAGAAAGCAAACACAAGCCGGCTTGACGAGTCATGCAAATCCTAAGAGCGCCAGTTCCAGTGATATATCTATGGAACAGCCTAACCCATCTCAAGAAGCAAAAAACATCAGCACATCTGTCACAAAAATGCTAGCAATACGAAAAAGGAAATCTAGTGTTAGACTAGAAGACAATTTTAATAAACAATCTATATTAACAGGCAATACAGACAGCAATTTTGACCTCATGACCAGCTTAAAAGTGGTGGACAATCAACACCAGTTATTTTTCCTTATTCTCATTGCTGTTTCCGTATTGTCGGCTATGATAGCGCCATTAGAATGGACTGCAGATGATGGCCTTTTTGAGTACCTGGATTTTGCAGATGCTTCCGATCGCTACAGTAATTCCAAGACATGGAATTTAATAGGGGCAGCATTTGGGGTCGGGGGAGCTGGGATTCTCGTTAGTCAGTTAAGGTGCCTTATAGCTACTGAGACTCCAAGGAGCGTGGTCCATTTTATTTGTTTTTCTATCATCACTCTTGGGACTGTGGGTGTTGCAAGTTTTCTACCATTCTACCTAAACAAGAAGAGGACACGGCCTAGTGGCTTGGTTAAAGGACTGCAGTTGGTGCATGGATCAATCCGTGCTCTGCTATGCGCTATTACAGTTTCACTTGTTGGAGTAGTAATTTCAACTGTGGAAAACTTCTTGCTTTGGGAAATGCAGGATAATGGAAGCAATGAGCTACACATGGGGTTAACATTGGCACTTGGATTGATATCTCAAGCATTATTCCCTTTATTTGTTGTTAAAATATCAAAGATTCTCAGCCCTGGAAGGGTGCTGGTTCTTGCTGCTGCAATTGTATCTCTACAGTGTTTCTACTTTTCATTTCTTTGGGGGCCTTGGACTGTCCTTCCTGCCCAAACTCTGAACACTCTGAGCTTTGGGGCTCTTTCGTGGGCTATCCAAGTTCAGTGTGATGACATCGCCACACCAGGGACCGAGAGAAGTGTCGCTAGAGTTTATAATGCCTTGTCTTTGGACCTGGGGCGAGCTTTGGGAAGTGTCATTGGAGGACTAGGGGTGCAAAGGTTCGGTATTGCATGGATGTTCAGGGGAGTGGCACTCGGGCTGATTGTATGGTGTTTTATCCTGGCTGTTCTGCAGGTCAAAGCCCCTAGACACAGAAGGATTAACTATTCTAGGTTGCTAGCAGCTGATGCAAGTGAGGCTAGTGAGTCCGAATCGGAACAAGAAAGAGATTGGTTGGATAAAGCTATGGAGGACGATAGGAGCAATAATAACAGTGGAAGAAGGATGTACCGTTGATGCAACATGAAAACGACTTGACCAGTAGAATACAAAAGTCTGCCCCCAGCTAAAGTAACCTAAAGAAGGGTTCAAAAGTATCCAATACTAAAATTACAATAATGGAATTGAATACATAATGGATTAGGGCTGCAAGATTAATCGAAACAAAAAACTGCCATTTTAACTACTGTAATTTCCTATACAAATTCTGCATAAAAACTGCTAAAGGTGTTGTTTAGATCTGTATCTGCAATGTACAGTTCAATGATTAATATTTTTGTAAATTATTTTAGATGCATGTCAAATTTCAACTTCAACAAGGAACAGAATCCTATTCTATATCCTGAAACAGAAATCGCAATTGCAAAATTTTCAATTAGATTTTTCCCAGACTGTAAACTCTAAGGTCTATGTCTCATTCTCCATGCATATGTGAACATTCATAGTAATGCATTCAAATTGCTAAATCATTCCCAGACACCTGCTCAGCTTGACGTTGTGTTGACTTTTAGTTCTTATTACTGTTTTATTTCTGTCTTATCAGGCTGGTTAAGAGCCAAGTGCTCAGATGGACAGGTAGATTAGAGAGCCCACCTTTTTCACCAACAGGCATTAACATAAGTTATTCTTTTCCAATGCAAACACGGTAACAGGATAACACAGGTTATTCTAACTGTGGAAATCCCACAAACAGAACTCAAGTGTCCTCAAGGAGACACCGCACCCTTAATCTTCAGTGTCAAGAACGAACAGCATTTAAAGATATAGTACATTAGCAACAATGTAAAATGGCTTAATTGAAATAAAGAATTGCTGCTATGTTTTCCAAGATACACACAAAGAACCAAGCCAGTCTTTTGAAACTCTATGCAATTGATCAATGACCAGTGTTGCCTTACTGCTTAAATGTAAATGAAAACATTTATGATGCTGCCGCCTGCTGGAAAAAGCTTTATGTAATGAGTGTAACATTTATTTACTATAGTGTTCAAATCCAAAGCCCAGAGCTTTCAAAATGTAAAGTAAAGCTTACATTCTGAATAAACTGTGTGATGTTTGGATTGGAGTGTGCTCGTATTTCAAGTCTCTTATCTTTAAAATAAAAATGTAACCTATTTGTAGAAGCAGATTATAAATAAAGAATATGGTGATAGTTGATGATTTTATAACTGAATTTTTAAAATGTCTTACTTTTGCTTTTGAAGTCAGTTAAAATGTACTTAATATTATACATTTCAGAGAAATTGGCACAGTTTCTGCAATTAACAGTTCAAAGCAAATTATTATACATCTCAAAAAGTTGCCTGAAATAAATGTTTAAAAAATCATCACAATGGGTTACAACAGCACAAGGTTGACTCGAGGTTCACTTTTCATTCCAGTAGAGGGCGCTGGTGGGCCTGAGTCCCGCAGATGTTTGGATCGTGGTCAGGTTCGGTGGAGCGTCTCAGCATCAGCGACATACAACACGGACTTGGAGCACGCTAGTTTACGCACATCTGAATATAAGCCTTTAGGTCTAATCAGTGACACAGACAAAAAAAAAAAAAAAAAAAAGAAAAATTTGGGGTAGGCTACATGGAGGTAAGAAGATGCTTTCAACAGTACGGCTCCCTGGAGCAGAGACAGGTGGAGGAACATAATGCAAAAACAGGTGAGTGCCTCAGTGTGAATGTGTTCACTCATTTTGTGATGAATTCCTGAAGTCTGCAATTTCCCATTGAGTGACATTTTTTGTTTCTTGATCCTAAATCTTCAAATTATTTATTTATTTTTGCATGTTTTGCATAGTATACAATAGTAACTGTGTGTGTATGTATGTACATATTACATACTACATGTAAACATACATACACGTACATATACATATATACCCACATACACACTCTGACTGTTGCCAGTCAAAAGATTTTTCTCTGAACAGTTACTAGAGTCACAGCAATTAAAGACCAATGTGCATCAGATGTGTTGTCAACTTTTGAGCAAGAAGAAATGGCTTATTCTAAGTTTGAATTCATGCTCCCTGTTTGGATGTGGTGTAATTGTTCTATGTCTACTCTTTCTGGTGTGTACAAGGGGCCTCGTGTTGCTGGGTTGTGTGTGTATGTTGTGATTAAAAGCCTTTGATCAGTGCCTCATGACTCATCTTTAGGAGAGAAGGGTCTTACTGTAAAACGTACATGTTTAATACAAATTTTAAATTCTGTTGTGATCTGTGAAGTTAATTGTGGTTCATTATTTTCATAGTTGTTCAAACATCTGTTTGTGGTGAGTTGTATACTTAGTTTTTTTCTCCCTATGTCTCTTGCATTCCAGAAGATGTGGTGTCAATGGCTGACTCCTCCATCACCATCGAGGACATTGAGGGGGAGCTGTCTAAAATCGAGAGCATACGGAGCATCCTGGTGCGCAGAGAGTCGGAGCTCAGATACATGTACACTTTCTTTTTTTCTGTATTGCGTGCAACCTAACAGGTGTTTAGTATATGCATCCAGCAAAGTTTTGGAAATAGATCACTGTGAAGGGAATGGCTATGAAAGCATATGTCCTGTTATGAATATGCAGTCTGTGACTGGGTGCAGAACACATTAGAATAAGAGACCTGATGGTGTTAGTTGTGGTCCATTATAACATTGAGAGGACATTATTTCTGACAGTATGCACGCCTGGGTGACACTGATTTTGTATACAGTAATTGTTTTACTTTCTTACTCGGCCTTATTGTCAATGAGTATGAGTAATGTGGTTCTGAATTTTATTGCAGATAGTAAATGGCAATAAAACAACACACATTGCAAATGCACTTGCATTAAACATTAGACATTTTCAGGATGGATGATCTTCAGCTCTGCAGAGAAATCACCAGGCTGAAAAAAGAGCTGCAGAAGATTATTTCAATTCCAGGTCAGTTTTAAATTGTATATACAGTAAATGGTCTATTATCAACCTGTGAGTCAGCATCAATTAACTTTTTCTAAGTTTTGTAGCGTGTCGTGTGTCCAGGGTTATGGGTCTTTTTTCCCTTCGCATGAAATGCACTCCCTCAGATTCCTCCCTTCATTAAGTTTAGAACACAGCGCTAATAAAGATAGAGGTTGCTGTGGTAACTGCAAAGATCAAAAACTCTGCAGAAAAATGCCAAGTTTATACTTGCACCACTGGCAGGAATATTACTAATGTACCATCTTAATTGAGCCACAGTTGTTTTATTCAAAGTTTTTAGATAACGTTGTACAGTCTGTATTTTTTTTTACTATTGATTGTACTATAATCAAATGTGTTAGTGATTTATATAGTTGTCTTTTATTTATTTATTTACATCATTCATCATCAACTTGAGTGAGTGTAAATCTAAAGTACTGAAGTCGAGATTACAGAAGACGATCTGATGTAAACTAGTGTCCAGTGAGGGTTGATGACACATGCTGTCCTTGTTTGACAGAAGAGGTTAAGTCCAGGGAGAACCGAGAAAGAGAGGAGGAACTTCTACAGCAAATCCACAAACTGGTGGAGACAAGAGACTTTCTGGTGGAGGATGTGGAGTTTGAAAGGCTCAGGTACAACTTTAGTTAACACTAAAATAATATTGGCCAAGCACAATGTGTGCTAGTGTGAGCTGGGGCCAAACCTGAGCCTCTTTGTACTGTTCATTGGTTGTACAAAATCATGCAGTATTTATACTGTATTATGTTCTTATTTGATCTGTGTGTGTTTGCTCAAATTTACATCAAAACGTTTTCTACAACAGGGAAAGAGAAGAAGACAGAGAAATGGGTGCCTTTTTGCAGTTAAAACTTACAAAGACATTAGATAAAAAGAGTAAGTCATAGACAATCACTTTCATCAATGACAAGAAACAGGAATGAAATAAAGATTTTTTTTGTACTTGTGTGTTTCTCAGATCTGCAGAAGCAACAGGTGGCACCACAGTCCTGTCCGAAATCTAGTCCATATCTCACTAAAACTGGACTATCTCTGCTCAAAGACTGCTGTGGGCTCAACTGCTCAGTCATGTAACACCTTAACTTGATTTTTGTAAGAATTATCTACTGTAATGTACAAAATATGTCTGATTCAGTAGTTTAGTTTTAGACTAAATTTCCCAGCTCTTCACCAGTTTATTTTTGTGCCATGCTGCCTATAACAAAGTGGCTAAATGTATTTAGTTATTTATAAGTTATATGTTATTTAGAGTCAGACATCATAACTTAAATACAGTATACAGCAAATACTTATTACTGTGTTGCGCCTTTACATTACCAAATGCTCAAATGTTTTTCAACTTCTGTTTCTTGCTTAAGTTTCACAATTTATTTAATTAATATTTATTATTAAATTGTGGTTACTGAAATACTGTATCATCAACATGTTACTGCCATTGCCACACTTCTCCACCGCTCCTGGGGAATAGCATGATATTGCATTGCAGGACACTGACCACAAACAGCTGTTCTTCAGCATGTCTAATTAAAGATTTATGGTTGCCTCAAATAGCCTGTGTGCATCTCTATGATACAGGTGCTTTGCAATATTGTATAAAATAGTACAACACACAGATGAGTACTGTTACTACACCAGCCACGGTATTTTGTTTGGATTGACCACTTGCCTAAAGTGGAATTTTAATTGCTTGGTTAGGTTTGTATAAAAAAAGTGCCATGGATGTGTTAAATTATTGCTATAGACATCAAGTCTACTTATTGTTTATTTGTTCATTTATTTATATATTTAGTAGACTTACTTACTTACTTAAATTATCAAAATTTGTCCTGCATATTGGCCCAAAAAGAAAATTAAATGGAAATACTTGTGAAAGAAAATGCATGTAATTTCTTTTGTAAATTCAAACACTACAATGGAAATGTTTTTACAGCGGTCATCCGCAGTATATTTTCTTTTGCCTTGAAAATGAATCATTTTCTTCTTCATATTTGTTTATAATGCTTGACTTTGTACTCTCCTTATAAATCTTATCACTGCTGTTCTCTGAGCTTTATGTAATTCTGTGGATGAGGAGGCTAATCAGCAAACTCCACTCTGTGAACGTAGACAAGTCACTGTCAACTCCCTCTAATTGGACTCTATAGTGAAAACATGGCAAGCTCCCAGGGGGATTTTAAACAGTTTCAGGGAATGTGCCCTCACACTTGACCAATTAAAGACTTTAAAAGTTTGAATGTGTTTCTTTTTGATACCTTTTAAAAATTCTCCAGCAGAAGACATAAGTGATGTTGATGAGGAGAAATGGCTTTAATTTCATAACAATGTATATTTGGTGAAAGGAAAAAGAAGAAGAATATTCTGAAGCGGCATGCCCCAGGTGTATGGATGGGATTCCTCCAGTCACCATTTCCTCCATCAACCTACCCTCTTATCAAATCAAATCAAACTTTATTTATAAATATGAAATGAAAACTTATGAAATGTGCACAATAAATAATGACATTTAAACTCATTTGGTTGTATTCATATTTGCAGAGTGCAATGAATCAAACAAACAAAAATAATGTACACCAAGAGCAGACACATATTTACAAAGATTTTTCATTGCTTTTCATTCGAGGGCCTGGGAATGCAAGGTTAGTTCATTTGTGCTTCTCATACTAAAGACTTCTCCAGCCCCAGACACAATGCACTGACACCCTTCACACGGGCCTCCTTTTGAGCCGAGCCCGTCTGCTGCTGTCTTTGAGCTGTTCACAAACTACTTGCTTTAGTGTAATTGTGGAGGCATAAAGACCTGTTATGCTCAGAGTGAATGCTAGCAGTTGGGAGGAACCAGTAAGAGCCATATGTAGAGATGTGATCTTTTGGCAACTGCAAAATCATAGTTATAAAACTATCTCTAATGACGACAGCGGTGTGTATTTTGTCTCTCCCCTTTGTGTCATGTTTGTATTGCATAGTAACACAACAATTGAGAAATTAATGTCAATATGAAAACATTAGGTTATTGGAAATTACTGAATTTTCTAAGTTTTGAGCTGGGAAAAGTAAGCCTAATTCTGAAAATTCACACTTGTCCACATTCAAGCACAGCTACTTTAAATTTAGCTGATTTGGTCAAGATTTACATGGTTCTACAGTTGGCTTAGCTATAACAATTTATCCTGCCCTATAAGCTTAATGGGAGACTCAGGCCTAATTTAGGCTATAGGCAGCCATATCTTTAATACACTCCAAAACAAGTTTGCTTTCCCAAGAACAATAATAATAGAGAAAATTGGTTATCATAGGCCTAGCTTCGGTCTATTGCAGTAGCCTAAACAGAGTGTGTTTACCATGAGGATTACTGACTGAACCAGTCAGGACTGTCATGTTGTGCTCGACTGAATCTGTAACAACATGACTAATGGGCTGATGATGACTATTGTGTAATCAAGGTGTAAGCAGTACATAGGCGTTATAGCCATTGTCATAGCTAAACTGTGACTGATATTCACGCCATTATCAGGACCAGAGAGGGGCGCACTGGTACAGCTACATACATAGCTCTCTTCTCTGAGGGTCCTCTCCCTTTAAAAAGTGACGCAGCTCAACTAGTGGCCCACTTTGTTGTCGCTACACCGGAGCAGACTCAGACCGCAGCGGAGCAGCGGCGGGAGAAGCGGGCTTGATTCTCGGCGGCGTGGCCCAGGACGTCGGTGTAACGCTGGGTCCTTTCTGTCGTCATCATGGAGTTCTTTCTGGGCAACCCTTTCAGCACTCCGGTGGGCCAGCTCATCGGTAAGAAACAGCCAGCCGGGTTTAGCTATGTGTTACATTGTAGTAACAGAGATGCTGCGTTAGCTTCGCTCTGTCATCTTTGACATTTTGTATTTCTATCCAAATATTTTTGGTTTAACCGATTATAGTACAATATATTAACGTATTAATCAATGCACATCAATCTGGTTAATTTTTAAATGTCGGAAAATATGGGAAAAAAATCCAACAGACCGTCGGCTTATACTTTGATTGACATGGCAGCCACTCAATGACATTGCGGTACCAGTGGAGGGGCGGGTGTTAAATACAGTGATTCTCATGCTGATTGGTTGGCTTTTATAGACCATTTTCCCGACGAAGAGTGGGCGGACAAAGTGGTCTGCATCCTCCTGACCCAAATTAGATTGTTATTGGCATCATGTTGCCTGATGAGTACGGTAAACGCCATTATGGTAGCTTAGCCTACGAGGAAAATTTTAAAATACGTCAATACTCTAAAGGAGGGATTACAATGAGTCAGTCTTAAGGGCGCAATTAGAAGACGCTATGTTGTCCAAAATCAATGTCCCATATTAATAGATATAGCCCTATTATTATTATTATTATTATTATTATTATTATCATTAATGTATTTATTTAGTTATTTATTTTTAAGAAAAGCAGTTTTATTTAGACACAGTGACAGCAACAATGGACATTCCCTCTAAGTCTCTTTTTCACATTCTTAATACTGAAAATCAGTAAACAGGCTTAGAGAAATAAAACAAGCAGAAAGCCTTAAAAATATATGTAAATGTCTCTAGGTGGCTTATGTCAATATTATACAATGACAATGGGCCTGTATATAATGGTAAAGCTTGATCGTTATTAAACACTGGTTGAGCCGCTGTCATGACCCACTGGTTGTAATCTGCAGGCGTTCATATATCCCACAGAGAGGTTTGAAGCTTTGATATCCACTAGGAGCCGTCTCTTATTTCTGCTGCTTAGCTATATACTTGACATATGGCTTTGGAATGTATTGTCTGACCATTTTGCCACCAACATTAGTTTCGTTCCATGCACCGCCTGGAATACTCCATTCTCACAACTGTAAAAGTATAATAAATTATTGTAACTAATTCCACTTCAGCAGTCCCAATGGTTCAAATTATAGTTTCCGATAGATTAAGCAGCTCATTTCTGTACATTCAATAAGCGATTAAAGTCTTCTCCTGTATTTCTAGTATATGTCAGGTATTGCTTGTATTTCACTCAGGACTTAGTGTTTTTTCTTTGTTGTCAATGGAATGCAACAGCTCAACTGCAACTGTGACTGGCTGGCACAAGATAGAATCGTGATTTGTTATCTAAAATGAAGCTATTTGATTTTGGTGGTTCTCAGGGCATTTTTCAGCCTCAGTGGAATTCAGCCTAAATTGTATTAAGTACTTACAAACAATTCAGCTGCATAGGACTACAACGATTTATCAGAATTATTGTGTGATAGTCAACTATGAAATCAAAGCCTTCCGTTACCATTTTTGGTTCAGATGAATTTAAAAATCTTAAAACATTATAAATAATTGGTTGACTAATTGAATCGGTTAACTAGTCGACTGCTAAAATCCTTGTTGGTTTCTATTTTAGTTTGTCAGATAAAGGTTTTTGTCACATGGTACAGTGTAATATCATATGACCCTGCCTTAAACATACATTCCTCAGTACTACAATAACACATATACATTTGTCTTGCTTACAGAGAAAGCCACCAGCTCCAGCTTGCCCTCAGAAGACTGGGCCCTGAACATGGAGATATGTGACTTAGTGAACGCTGCAGAGGAAGGGTGTGTGGGCTCTCTTTTTATACGTAATTTTTTAGCTGTCTGAGACATAAAAGTAAAATCTCATTCCAGGCCCAGAGATGCTGTCCGAGCCATAAAGAAGAGAGTTGTGGGGAATAAAAATTTTAAGGAGGTTATGATGACACTCACTGTGAGTTACATATATTCTCATGATCAAGCAATTCATTCATGCTTAACAATGTATTTAACATGAAGGAAATTTAGTTGGCATATGCATGGGGATACCATAAAGTTCTTTTCATTGCAAATACGCATTAACTGCGCAGTCGTATGCAAAATAGAAGAGGGCGTATAGCTGTTTTAAACCAATAAAGTCCAAGGACTTTTAAAATTGTATATATTTGTTAGTTTTTAATTAAAAAATTACACAAAAACTGATTAAAAAATTGACAAATCTGTTTTGTTATTTTAATATATAGCATTTTGCGTAACATTATTGGCTTGATTGATTGAGGTTTCTGAGGGTTATTGATGATTGTGTGCTTTGTATTCACACATATTCAATGGTTACGAGCACAGCACAGTAAACACCTCTCTCCTTGTCTTTTAGTCCTTTTCGGACACAATAAGAACAAACTTAACTCGGTGTTGGCGTAAAACAAAGTGTCTGAAATTGTCACTGGGTGCCCAAAAGAGCTACATATGTGTGCGCTCACTTGGAGACACTTTAACGCATGGATACCACCTCCACAGAGCGCTCCTCTGCTCATCACAGACCAGCCCTGGAGCCTGTGTCAGCACTGAGTGCGATACAAGCGGTTAGAAACTGCACCATTCATGCTCTAAGACCATTAGACCAAGTGCTATCATCATGTCCAATGGGCACAGAGAAAAGGCTATATGTTTTGCCAATGTTGCACCAAAACGAATTTCATAGCAGTCTTCAAATTTTTTTACACTTACGGTTGTCTTTAATCTAGCATTATATGGCTTGAAATTAATTTGCATATGTACATTTTATAGAACAAACTATTTACTGTATTATTTATTTCTTGGATTGAAATGTTAAATGTCATGTTTTCCTTCCAGGTTTTAGAAACATGTGTAAAAAACTGTGGCTACAGGTTCCACGTCCTGGTCACCACAAGGGATTTCATAGAGGGTATTCTAGTCCGGTCAATAATCCCTAGAAATAACCCCCCTGCGGTGCTCCATGACAGAGTTCTCGGCATTATACAGGTACAAATGCAGACAAACAAATAAATACACTCAAAGCACCAGAGAACATCTGAATGAATCGTGGTTTTGTTTGTTAAGGCGTGGGCCGATGCATTCCGCAGCTCGCCTGACCTAACAGGTGTGGTGTCTGTTTATGAAGACCTGCGTAGAAAAGGACTTGAGTTTCCCACAGTGGAGCTGGAAGGATACAGCTCACGCCAAAACCACAAAGAGGTGAAAAGATGGCTGCCTCTCTGCTGCTCTTTCTGTGCTGATACTGTCGTTTTCTAAATCTATTCTTCTCTCTGCGACCTGTGCCAGACCTCTCCGGGGAATGGGCCTACTGTCACTACTCTGCATGCTGGTCTTATATCCACCAAATTCCCACTGCAGCAGGCACAGAGCATTCAGCTCAAACACGCCAAAGAGGAGAATAACGCCTACACACCCAGCCAGGTGAAGGGCTTTCACTACTCACCTCTGCTTCTCACTCTAAGCTTCAGTGGAGGGACAGGGGTCTTGCTGCTCGGAACACTTAAGTCAGAGCTCTTTTCTCTCTCTGTCACTGGTTCTCATTGCTGATTATTATACAGTAAACTGTAAAAACACTTATACCCAATAATCCCAAAATCACCTATATCATTAGAATTAGAAACTCATTTTTACTACTGGCATCAGACGTCTCTAAAGAAAGAAGCTATACCATGCAAATGGTTCCAACTGTAAAGATAAAACTTTATGAGAACAGAACTGATCTGTTATCCCTGGAACGAACAAATGCAGTAATGCTAGCGCAACATGCAAGGGACTATAGCTGTCACTGTATGTCTTTTTTATCAGAGACAACAGCAATAGCATATTTGGCAGCTTTGCAATTCATAAACACTGGGCTTTTTAAATACATCAAACTTTTTAAGTTGTTATCTTCATTTGTTTTTACTCAAATAGAATATGTATTTGAATCAGTCAAATCTGCGTCAGCTAGTAATAAGTAATAAATCCTCTTTTTTATATTTAGTATCTATTATTTTTATTGTACTTGTACATTTGTATATTGTACCTTACTTGACACATATTTTGCTATGTTTGCTTCTTTAATTTATAAGAATTATAATTTATTTTTAGTTTAATGATCTTTAATTTTTGTAAATGTTTGTTCTTATATTGTAATGTGTGACTGTGTTCAAGTAATTTCCCTTGTGGAACAATGCAATTTGTATACGGCTTTATCAGCACCTTTTTGACTGACCTAATGTGCTTGTGTAGGTGCAGCAGCTGAAGACTGAGCTGGCAGTGGTGAGGAGTAATCTGACCACCATGTCTGAAATGATGAGTCAATTGGACCCTGTCACGGTGAAACAGGCCGATATGGAGCTACTTGAGGTATTACCACACATACGTGTATCTTTAACCTGTCCACTGTTCTGTCCTTTGTACACTTCACTCTTCTCTTCCCTTAACTGATCTCCCATGTCATACTATTGTATTACATCGGCCCGCCAATGCCCCCCGCCCACACATGCTCTGTTATTGTGTCATTAGCAGCTGTACAGTGTTTGCAAGGAGATGCAGGAGAGGATCGTGAAGGTGGTGCCCCGTTTAAGTGAGGAAAAGCTGATCGAAGAGCTGCTAGCGACCAACGATGAGATGAACACTGCCTTTAGCCGATACCACAGGTCTAACACAGACCGCATTAGCAGACATTTCAAGTAACATTTGTATCACTGTGACTAATGAAGTAACAGTTATTGTTGTTGTTTTTTTAGGTTTGAAAAGAGAATAACAAATGGTCAACATGAAGCACAAAAGGTAAAAAGAAAGATCTGTAACTTTTGTAGTTTTATGTATTGTAGTTATTATTCTGGGTTGTTGTTCATATTTAGAAATGATTGCATTCTAGGTTCATGGTTTCATTCATCAGTTTAACAAATTCAGCAAAATAATGTTAAGGACTCATTTGTTAGCTGTGTGCAACTGGGGAACAACTCTAGTTTTGTTATTGACCTAGTGTTGCTTTTGTTCCAGGAGCATACATATGTCAACCTTGCAGACCTAAACCTCACGCCAGAGTCAGGTATCCAGTCAGGAGCAGCGTCTGCAGAGAGTGACAGCTCCCTCAGCCAATCACAGTCTGGCAGTCTGTGTGGGCAGATGGCTAGGCTCAGTATGCACACCTCTTAGTTCCATTTTAAATCATGAATATGTGGATTTGGCTAATTTTTAAGATTTTTCAATGATTTTTTTTTGTAGGCACAAGTGAAGTAGAAGACCTAAATGCACTTTTACACAGAACAAGGTCTGTCTTTAGGGTCTAAAGTAACTTTAAATATCAAGTGGACTAATCCCTTCATGGCATATAAATTGTACCAGCATAACATTAGCTTAATAAAGTTTTTTTTTTGGTCTGTAGTGAGCAGAGCGAAGTTGCAGTTGATGCCTTGACTCAAACCAGTCGGCTGCATCCAAGTGGAGCTGTAAGTAAATCTACTGTAATGTTTACAGTTACGTCCTTTAAGTTTACTCACAAGATATCAGCATTTAGACTAATAATTACTGCTTGTGTGCTTTGTAATAGTAACGCTAGCTCTAAATGCTGTCTGCTTAAGATCAAGAGTTTTCCTATAAATCTGTGTAATCCTCCAGTCGTCCAGGTCAGGTTCATTGGAAAGGGAGGTTGATTTCTGTCAACCAGACAAACATTGTTAGAGGAAAAATAAACAACAACAACAACTATATAGAATTGAAAGAAATCCACCTTCTTTTACTATGCATTACTTTTAAGTAAATATATCTGAATAATATACTTTTCAGCTTCAACAAATAAACAGGATCTTTATGTTATGTTAAATTGATGTTAGAAAAAAAACATACTGGAGCGATGCTTGTCTAGAAGTCCATTAACTATGCAAACAGGAAGTAAGATATCCATGACCATTAAAGTCTATTACGGGTACAGATTCCAGTGAAAGGGCAGTAAACGAAACCTCAAAATGGGATATAAGTAATGTTTATGTAACTTTTTCAGTCTGGATTAAAATTAATTTATCTGCCTAGTATAAAATACAAATAATGGTTTTACTGCATTTGTTGTCTAAAGATTATCACTATAATACAAAATTATAGCGATTTTCGTGTAGAGACAAACATTGCAAAGTTAAATGGAGTCTGATTTTTCAGCTCTTTCTCAAAAATCTCCAGTATACCTCAGATGGATTAGAGGTGATAAATTATCCTTGACTATTACAGGTGAAGTTAGCAACTTCATTTGCATAGCTACTATAATTTTATGGGGTCAGATTTATGACATAAAATATACTTTTCTGATCACCCTAACAACTGTTGACGCTTCCTTTTTCAAAACCCCTGTTCTGTCTTGCACCAAGGACGAGAGCCCTGTCTCCACCAACAGCTCCTCCCCAAAGTTAGATTGGATGATTAAGAGGGGAATGGTGGGTTTGTTGACACTGTGTGGTGTGGCCTGATGTATTCTCATCTCATTCACATCCTCTCATATGATTAACTTTTGGTCCAGGTGCCTTCTGTTTCTCATCTTACAGTGATGCACGAGTACTGCAACTGCATGTGGTTTTTTAGCCAATGGAGAGCATGATATTTAGTTTGCTACAAATCTGCACTCTTGGTAGATTATTTATGATTTTACGTTTGTGTTGTTTTACAATGTGTGAAAATTGCATGTTTTTCTTTTCTTTTTCTAAAGCTTTTTTTTTTTTAACTTCTTTTTAGATTCCCCTTAGCCAAGCAAATGTTATGGATGATATTGAGAAATGGCTTTCTCTAGAAGATGATGTGAGTATTTATTTATTTTTTTTTACTAATAATGACGTGTGGACTGGGTTGGTATCCTGCTGTAAAGAGCGTACCAAGAAATTGTAACCTTGTTTGTTTTTTAATCTGTAGAAGCACAATATATTTTCTAAGACATTAAATGAAGATATAAAATGAAGAATTACTATTTGGTTGATGTAGAGCTGAATACTTTCTGTTGTTCTTGACCAGTGTGTTGTTGTTTTTTTTTAATCGGCAGTATGATGACTATGAAGATTCAGATGGTGTTACCAGTGAAGGTAAGAGGACAACAGCTTAGTGGGATCAGTATAGTCACAGTTAAGAATACATTTTGTACCATTTTTATCAGTACAATAATACCATAATGTTACCAGTAGGTGGCACTAAATGATGTACTATTTGACAGCGCTGTCTATTCGGTTGCTGTCACTTAAAACACCAGCCATCATGAATGCTTAATCTTTGCATGTAATTGATGTTGCTGACATCCAGTCCAGTTCTGTTTTAAAATGTCGGATCCATTGGCATCTTGTATTGGCAAACTGCAGCATAAAAAAGTCTAGAGGGCGACACGGAGGTTACACTATAGGCTCTGTGCACAAAGGCACCCGACAAATCACTGCTATTGTTCCCACTTCCACCCAGTGAGCCTAAAATTTAGCTTTTGGAGTTTATCTTTGTTTGTGCTTTAGAGATTCTTTAGAGATCAATTATGCAAACAGCATTTCTCTCTCTCTCTCTCTTAATTGACAGATTAAATTAATAATCAATAGAATTGCCAATACACAATCTTATTAATTTTGAACCGTTTTAAGATGATGGTTGAATAAGTTCCCAAATGAAAACCCACATCTATGGTGAAATACATTTTTAACTTAATTAATGTGACTCACCATAGTCTGTAGTTGCTGGAATCCGCTCGTCAATCTGGAGCTTTGAAAATCCAGTAAAAGGCTCTGGCTTTCTTCTGCCCTCGATCATTTTACATTCCAGTACACAAAAATCATTTACAATCCCTGAAACTCAGATATAAATTGTTAATTAGTTTCAATACAAATCCCCCGCCTTCATCTCTGCCACTGTGGAGTTTGTTGGTGCATGCCAGGATAGTGTGATGACAATTGCAGGAGCTCTATTGTCTTGTGACTGAGAGAAAAGGTGTAAACATTAACAAATATAGTAAACACAAGTTTTATAGAGTTTAATAGAGCTGTGATTTATTAACAATAATTGGGAATGAGAAGCTGTGGTGAGTCATGGATAGATGGGACATATTTCTTATGATAATTGCAGCTCATTAATCTATTTTGTCTATAAATGTATGTTTTTTCATTTTCAGAGTTTGACAAGTTTTTAGCAGAAAGAGCCAAAGTGGCAGATCGCCTCCCGTCCATTAGATCTTCCTCACAGGATCAGAGCACTTCAGAGTCCTGAGTTCTTCTTCTCACTAAATAATAACAGTACTTATGAAGCTCCTGCACTGCTGGAAAGTGAAAACTTTTTGGGACTTTGTTCCAAGGCACATTTGACATGGGCAGAGCCTCTCATGAAAGACTTAAGGGGAATATTTACTAAAAGGAAACGGTTTTGTATCTGATAAAATGTGACTTGTTTATGGAAGCTATGTGTGATGCAAACTTTGCACATTTTATATTGTACATTCCTGCTGATGCTAAACATAGGATATTGTCACAAGTTTTAAAGAGTATGTATTATGTTGTGAAATATATTGTTAAAATATTAACTGAAGAAGAGGACCTTGTCGAAGTAGCTTCACTGTCAACAAAGAGAAGGCGCTTGAACAAACAACATATTTTGATACTGGCTTGTGCATTGTGATGGTTTTAATGGGATTATGCATATTTTTTCCTGTAAAAAGGAAGTATGATAGAATCAAGTGTAATATTAAACTAAAATGATTAACTGGATTTTTAAGGCTTTGTGAGTGACTGAGTGATAACATTAATGCCCATTGTAGCTAAGCCCAAATGTAAAAAGAGTTGCATTCCTGACAATGCTACAATTTTACCAGTTCTTTTGTACTTTAAAAAATGTTATTCCCTCAAAATGCACTATAAGAAATTAATTCAACAATCGTACATCTTCTATCCATATACTCTAACTAAGGTAACAAAGTACCACCTGAAAGCAGAGACTAATATTTAATTACACTTTATAAAAAGCAACACGTTGCTGCCTTACTGGATGCCGCGTAAGTAAACACTAAGTGCAATTTGATTGGACATCGGTGACCACCTGGTTCGCCCTCTTGCTACGTATTGGCCAGACTAAGGACGCCCTTCTCACGTACAGTTAGGTATCGTAACACTTCTCAGAGCTTTTCTCCTGAACGTCTCGTTTGTCAACCGAAACATTTTACTTAGTTTTTCGCAATGTCTTTCCGAAATGCTGTATATTTTCTGAAATCTGTCCAAGGGGTGCTCCGGCCCTCGATTTCGGGGCTGAACCGGAGTTATTCAGCGGTAGCAGAGGCCAGGGCTTTGCTGGAGACCGAGCTGGACTCAATTCGCGTCGCCGGGACGTGGAAAGGAGAGCGGGTCATCACCTCCAAACAGGGGCCGCACATCCATGTGGACGGCAGCCGGGGCGGTGGGTTTACGAGAGGAGCCATAGGAGCGCACACTCAACATGAACACGTGATGATGCTGAGTCATAGAACTATAATAAAACCTTTTAATACATCCATGTGCTGAGTTTACTGGTGTCCTTGAACGCACCATGCCTTTAGCTAGTGGCGGTGTGGCAAAGTTGTTATCTTTGTGTACTCGAGGTTTAAC
Organism: Rhinogobius similis; assembly: GCA_019453435.1. Classification (NCBI taxonomy): domain Eukaryota; kingdom Metazoa; phylum Chordata; class Actinopteri; order Gobiiformes; family Gobiidae; genus Rhinogobius; species Rhinogobius similis. The sequence goes on from CM033631.1 coordinate 24,988,707, forward strand.
GGTAGTTTTTTTGTAATCAAGGAGAGTTAGGATCCTTGTAGTTGATAATCATGTATTAATTTCAATCACAATAACTTTTGTGCTCTACTGTATTTCGTAATCATGTATTAAGCTATATTCCAGTGGCTCTTTAACTATCCAGGTGAAGTACCCTCTTACACCACCATCGGTGGTGCATGTTAACTTATACTATTGATTGATAGTATTGAATTAAACTTCTTAGATAGTGTTTTGCGTTAGATAAATATAGGTGGGTCAGACAGCATTGTTCTACTTTAAAAAGAAAGTGCTGTTTCCATACATTTGCAATTGCATTGTTTGTCAGTTGTCCGTCTAGCTCCAGCCAGTCTGTGTTTACATTTCAGAATTAACCTCTGGCAAATGATTATGAATGGGCTTTTGATTCAGGCCATAACCTTCGCGTAGTTTCTTTCATTTTGGCCCATGGATAATTGTCGCACACTCATTGATTTCATCAAATGCATGCCTTTTTCTTTCTCTTTGCCAACATGTGGTCTCTGATCAAACCTATTCATCAATGTTGTCTTTGTCTATATATATATATATATATATATATATATATATATATATATTTCTTGTTCTTCATAACACTGTGCTCACTGTTACTCAGGCATATTAAATTTCTGCGCTAACAACTACTTGGGCTTGTCCAGTCACCCTGAGGTGGTACAGGCTGGGGTGGATGCCCTGCAGTCCTATGGAGCAGGGCTAAGCTCTGTCCGATTCATCTGTGGCACACAGGTGAGATCAGTGTTATTATATTTAGACTGGTATTATCATTGTCATCGTCAATGAAGGCTCATAAAATTGGATTTCTATTGCTCCTTCTATTACTATTGCTATTCTTTGCAGGACCTACACAAAAATCTGGAGCAGAAACTAGCCCACTTTCATGAAAGAGAGGACTGCATCTTATACGCCAGCTGCTTTGATGCCAATGCTGGGCTATTTGAGGTACGCCTACTGCAAGTGCTGTCATGATGCCAACTCACTTTAGATACTAAGGAAAAGGTTTGATAATCAATACCAATTTCAATACCACAATGATAATGGAAACACTTTTTTAAACTATAGAATGCAATTTACAGCACACACACACACACGCACAGTATCATAGTAATTTGTTAAATATTATCGTATGGTCTTCAACATTGTCCTATAAATTGTTTATTTTTATGTCAATAGTGATAGCTGCTCAGAATCAGAAAAAGGTTTATTACCATTTTCAAAATCAAATCAAGTTGAACAAAATGCATCAAGGGATATGCTTTGGTTATATGGTGCAACATATGAAAATGAATGCTAACAGTAAAATATAAACTATGATAAAATAAATGAATACATAAAATAAGTTGTTCAATACCCTTGACTAAATATAGTCAAAGTGCTGGGGGTGTACAAGGTGAGATTAAGTGTCCTCGGTGTGAAGAGGGCAGCTCTCTAGTTTTAGTATCAGTCAGTATCTGAGTATACATTTTTGATAATCCTACTTTACACTGGACCTGTGACAGAAGGATGAATTTTCTAATACGTGGACATGTCCAGGTGCTGCTAGGTCCAGATGATGCAGTCTTGTCCGATGAACTAAACCATGCCTCCATCATTGACGGCATCCGCCTGTGTCGAGCCAAGAGGCTGCGGTACAAACACATGGACCTCAGTGATCTGGAGACTAAACTCAAGGAGGCTCAGGTGTGTGTTTGTACATTATTCTAAACATTTTAACACAAAAACAAAGCAATGCATTTAAGGGTGTCACTTTACTAGCCCTAGGACTCAATGTTTTAAGTATTGATTGTTGATTTCAGGTGGTGATGTTAATTAAACAGTGATGGCTTACAAAACAAAGTTAGTCAAAATATTATGTCCTCCTCAGTCATCCCGTATGCGCCTTGTAGTCACTGATGGAGTCTTCTCTATGGATGGGGACGTGGCTCCTTTACCAGGAATTTGTGACTTGGCAGAGCAGTATGGAGCTATGGTGTTCATAGATGAATGTCACGCTACTGGGTTTTTGGGACCAAGGGGCAGGTGTGTGGTGAAGTTAAACAAGAATGTTGTATGCACCTTAAACAGGGTTTAAAAAGCTCTACTGTATGTCTTACAGAGGGACAGATGAGCTCCTAGGAGTGATGGACAGAGTTCAGATCGTAAACTCCACACTGGGAAAAGCACTTGGAGGAGCTGCTGGTAAGGCATGCGTTTCCTGAAAGACCTATATCAGGTGTTTATGTTCCCCTCAAAGTAGTTAAAGGAACACCTTTTATTCTGAGAAAAGCTATCAAGTCCCTAAAACATCTAGTTTTGCATCAGTATCTCTACTGGTAACATGAAGTGACACAGCTACCTGGACCTCGTAAGAGATGGCGTAGGCAGTCCACTCCTCCTTATCGGCACCTCACTATGTCCCATTACCATAAACATTTTCTCAGCACCTTTGTTCATAAAGGAACAGGATGAGTACATTCAGAGCCATACAAAATGACGCCTTGTGTGAGTGTGTCAGACCTCATGAGGACTGCCTGTCACCATGGTGCTTGTGATTTTAACTTCTTAATGCAAATGGTGTAGTTCAGTGATTCTTAAACTGTAGTGCACAGGCCACTGGTGGTCCGCCAGTGCCCCCTAGTGGTCCGCGAGATAATTTCAAAATTATATTACATTTTATTTAATTGTTCCTCCCGCTCTTAAAGTCACTGCGCAGCGACAGCGCAGCTCTAACTTTCAGTAAATTTATCGTCCAGCTTCTGATTTGCATTTAACGGACGCACAGAACGACCCGTTTGATAAACAAACGGGTTGGACTTGGGAGACCATAGAAAGTAAAAACCCCCTAGTCAAAATCCAAACAGTGAGCCGCGGGACAAGGCGAAACTACCACTGACGATCTGCACCAGGAGCGCGCGGTGTGCAGTGGGAGCTGCATGTTCGAGACACACTCAGAGCTCGGGCCGGACGTGCACATCGGCCTCACAACAGCACTGCAAACCCACGGGATGATACGGAAGAGCACGGAGACCGACACGGAGACGGTCCGGAGGAACTCAGAGCGGCACCGCGAGCATGTTGATAGGTCACATAGGTCTTGTGCTCATCGAGAGCACATGCATACAGGATGAGACCGCAGAGCACGAGACAGATACGGACACAGGGTGACGGACAGCGAAGGTGCTCATGGCGGCACCAGGCGCACAGAGCAGGGGGAGGAGCAGGTGAGGCACAGAGGAGGGAGAGGAGCAGCAGGTGAGACACAGAGGAGCAGGAGGAGGAGCAGGTGAGACACACAGGAGAGAGAAGAGCAGTAGGTGAGGCACAGAGGAGGGAGAGGAGCAGCAGGTGAGACACAGGAGGAGAGGAGGAGGAGCAGGTGAGACACACAGGAGAGAGAAGAGCAGTAGGTGAGGCACAGAGGAGGGAGAGGAGCAGCAGGTGAGACACAGAGGAGCAGGAGGAGGAGCAGGTGAGACACAGGAGGAGAGGAGGAGGAGCAGGTGAGGCACAGAGGAGAGAGAGGAGCAGGAGAAGAAGCGGGTGATATACAGAGGAGGGAGAGGAGCAGGAGAGATACAGAGGAGGGAGAGGAGGAGGAGGAGGAGCAGGTGAGACACAAAGGAGAAGAGAAGCAGGAGGAGGAGCAGGTGAGACACAGGGTGTGGAGTGATGTCTCCTACCAGTGTTAGCTGTTTTTGTCTTTCAATAAGTAAGTTATTGACCAACAACTTTGGGAATGCAGAAGGAGAGGATTGTTTAAAATGCTGCACTGATGGACCAACTGCAGATTTTATATGATCAAAATACAACCCATATTGCAGTAATCTATTTGTAACAGATTAATCTAATAAATGTATAATTAAATACAAAATATCCTAATCTAAATCTCAATTTTAAATTTTTGTTAAAGGTGGGAGCGTGTTTGCAGGCTAAGTGGTCTGCAGTTTTGTTTTCAACAGCAAAGTGGTCCTTGGTCTGAAAAAGTTTGAGAAGCACTGGTGTTGTTGTATGCCAAGAATGAAATAAATAGAAATTGGATAAATGCTTTCTGTCCAGGTGGTTACACAGTTGGTCCAAAGCCTCTGATTGATCTTCTGAGACAGCGCTCCCGTCCGTACCTGTTCTCTAACTCGCTGCCCCCTCCTGTGGTGGGCTGTGCCACGAAGGCTGTAGAGCTGCTGCTGGCCTCCAATGAGATCGCACAGAGCATGTCGGCCAAAACTATGAGGTACAGTGTGTTTAGATGCAGCTTATTAGAGTTCGTGACATGCTCTTTTACACCAGAGGATTCTGCACAGTGCATGAGTCTGAGTTGTAATGAATGTCAAGACTGCTTTTGGTGAGAATATTTACATTGAGCACCTACTGCCTCAGGCGTCATGTGCACTAGCCACATCGGCATAACAAAAATGTAACACTCATTGAAGAAGTTGACTTCTCTCACCTAGTGGCAGGCAAAAGGCTGTGCTCCAATTACCGTAAAACTAGCAGGTTATATTCCAGTCTGACTGCTTTATTTAGTCCGGTTTAGACAGGCCTTGTCTGGAAGAAAACAATGTCAGCAGTCGCTCATATTCAACATATGAAAGTTACGAAGTTACGAGTTTCCTGTCTGTCTCAGATTCAGAAACAGGATGACAGCTGCAGGCTTCACTATTGCGGGCACGGGTCACCCAATCTGTCCTGTGATGCTCGGAGATGCACGGCTGGCCTCTGTCATGGCAGATGACATGCTCAAACTAGGTACGATGGTAACAAACCCAATACAATAATTGAATTTGAACATTTTGAAAGGATAAGATATTGACTCTTTCTTCTCTTCTGTAGGGGTGTATGTGATTGGATTCTCATACCCAGTTGTGCCAAAGGGCAAAGCCAGAATTCGTGTCCAGATATCAGCAGCTCACACAGATGACGACATCGACCACTGTGTTGACTCCTTCATTCAAACCGGCAGAAAACATGGAGTCATTTCCTGAATCAAAACCAAATAAGTTACTGTGAATGTTTTATTTTTACAAATCTGTGACTGTTACTCTCGAATTATTATATGGGAATCGTTACACCCACAACTTAATAGACGTTACAACTGTTCAACCAAGAGCTTTATAACTTTGTAACTACATCACAAACAACTGGATGTTGGCGTTAGAGTCAATGAAGTCTGAGGTTATTGAGCATAATTACCAAAGGGTTCATGTTCTACAGCAGTGGATACTTAAGACACTAACATGCAACAAAATTCATACTGGAGTAATCATGCTTAATATAGCTAATCGAATAAGGACATTTTAGTTAGAACTGATGCTTTATGGAATTTTTTTATGATAGGCTGGTTGTGGTTTACATAATACATTTTGTTCTCAGGTCAAAGACTGCTTTCTAATCATGTTAAAACAAATGTAAACTAGTCAGTGTTCTGCAATTTTTGAAATAAATATATTTCTCTATTTGATTGGCTTTGACGTTAGATATACACGCAACATTTCATTGGGATGGTTTGGTGAGATCACGTAAAAGCAAATATACATTTTACAAATACGTTTACTTAACATTTCGAAAATAGTTCAATTTGAAACCACGTCCACATTGTTTGGATGTGTGTATGCCTCAGTATGTCTCCTATTTTAATATATCCATGACGTCTCCTACTTCTGTCTATTTCGCGCCACAACTCTGAACAAGTCCCACCTCCTCAAATACGACCCTCCTATGACCCGCCTAAAAATAAACTTTTGACCAATAGAAAGCGGTTTGGTTTTCTTTAACCAATGAATTGAGCGCTTACAGGCGGGGTCTGTAGCTCCTCGCGGGAAACAGACCGGAAAGAGAAAAATCTTTGCCGCGAAACAGCCCCAGCTCCACAAGGCAGACCTGCGAGCGCTCGTCGTACTTTTGTAGAAAAACACCTCGTGGTCCGCAGCCTCTCTTGTAATCTTACTGACGATTACCCCAGGGTCTGTTTGAAAATGTCTGGTTTTGACGATCCTGGAGTTTACTATAGTGACAACTTTGGCGGAGGAGATGGACCCGGTTTGGATGAAGGCGGACAGAAAAGGATTCATATTAAAAAGCGGTTCCGAGAATTTCTCCGACAATTCAGGGTCGGTACGGACCGTACCGGTTTCACGTACAAATACAGGTGAGGAAAGGCAGCTTTACTGTATATTGGTAATTATTACCGGACGACCCAGCCTTCAGGGTCCGTATGTGATGTCTTTGTCAAAAAAATACGCCTAATTAGAGCAGAGAACTCCACTTGGGTATGAATTGTTTTTAACAAGATCCACCATTCATAATTGACCTCTAAATGGGCCTATATACAGTCCTGATCAAAAGTTTAGGATCACTTGAAAAATTGGCAGTCACATTTTGCAGGGTTTGATCTTAAGGTTCCTAGTAGAGATTGGACTGAGACAAAAAGTTTAAGTAAACATTTTATTGAAAACAAGTTTAGGACCACATACATTTAAAAGCTCAAATCAGTGCAAAATTCGTATTAGGTGTAATTTTCTGTAAAGTGTTCACACTGCTGGTTCTGATGGCAAAGGCAAAAAACGTTCTTTATGAACGTTGTCGGGTTGTAGAGCGGCATAAGCAGGGCCTCACAGCGCGCCATCACTGCTGAGGTGGGACGAAGTAAGACAGTCATTTTTAATTTCTTAAAAGATCCTGAGAGTTCTGGAACAAAAATGTCGAGCGGAAGACCCAAAAAATGACACCACTGAGCGGGGGGATCCGATTGACCGTAAAGACACTGGACGATCCTCGACCCACATTAAGGCCGTTACTGGTGCCGACTGCAGCCCAAAAACCATTAGACAACATTGGCCACCGAAGGGCTTCAAAAACAAAAAAACGTCTTCAAAGACCTCGTCTCCTTGAACGCCACAGAACTGCCGCTTAGACTTTGCAAGAGACACCAGACATGGGGCATTGAAAGGTAAACGAAAGTTTTATTCTCTGTAAATGTAAATGATCGTCCTGTTGGTTTCCAACGTTACTGGCAACAGATCCACCTGAGATGTTTTCTACGCGCCACAGGGAGGGGGCGCAATAATTATCTGGGAGGCTTTTCCCTTCAGTGGAACAATGGAGCTCCAGGTGGTGCGGGAGCAAACAACCACTGGCTCTGTGCAGATGTTGCAGAGAGCATTCCTCATGACTGAGGACCTTCAACTGGGTTTCTCAACTGGACAACACTACAGTTCACGAAGTCCTTTTCCTGGAGAGTAACATCTCTTTTGGACCATCCTGCATGTTCCCCTGATCTAAAGCCAGTTGAGAATCTTTGGGGATGGATGGCAAGGGAAGTTTACAAAATGGACAACAGTTCCAGACAGTAGATGCCCTTCATGAGCCCATCTTCACCACTTGGAGAAATGTTCCCTCTCACCTCCTGGAAACGCTTAGTTCAGGCATACCGCAGTGAATTTTTGAATTCTGTGGCGCTACTCTTTACTGGTTTTGTGTTTGGGACTTTGATTTGAATTGTTGTTTTCAATAAAATACATTTTTTTTTGTATGTGTCTCACTTCCATTTCTTGTTGCTTATTGAAGCTCTGCTAGGAACCTTGTTAAGAGCCAACCTTGCAAAATGGCACTGTCATTTATTCAACTAGTCTGAAACTTTTGATCGGTACTGTATCTGTAAACGGTTTCTCATGTATCTCGTGGTTACGTTGTGTCTGAACAGGCACAAAGTGGACATAGAGTGATGATAATGAACGATGATAATGAAGAATCCATATAATTCCACAAACATCTGTACTATTCTTTAGCTGCATGTTTTTTGCCTAGTGTCTTTTTAAAATTAACATGCAAACCTTGTTCTCTTGTCTTTTCATATTATTGTAGTATGTTGTGTCAAGAGTTTCTAACCATCATATCTGATCATGTTCAGGGATGAGCTGAAGCGGCACTACACTTTGGCGGAGTACTGGGTAGAGGTGGAGATGGAGGACTTAGCCAGCTTTGATGAGGATCTGTCGGACTGTCTCTACAAGCTCCCCACTGAAAACCTGCCTCTGGTCAGTGCCATCACCTGCCGCTTGAATTGACGTTTGTATCTAGCTTTTTAGTAGAAACTTAATGTGTATTCTTTAGTTAGAGGAGGCTGCTCGGGAGGTGGCAGATGAAGTGACCCGCCCTCGTCCCATGGGAGAGGAGAACGTGCAGGACATCCAGGTCATGCTCAAGAGTGACGCCCACCACGCATCCATCCGAAACCTTAAGGTAATGAACAACTGGGATAACTGCAGTAATGTTTTTTTTTTCTCATTCAGCCCTAACAATTTTGCTTTTTTTGTAGTCTGAGCAGGTGTCCCGTCTGGTTAAGGTCCATGGCATCATCATTTCAGCCACACCAGTGAAGGCCAAGGCCACTAAAGTTTGCCTGCAGTGTCGCGGCTGTCGCAGTGTTCTCAGCAATATACCCCTGCCCCCAGGTCTGCAGGGATACGCTCTGCCACGCAAGTGCAACACGTGAGTCTAAACAGGATTACAAAATGTCACTGAGAAGCAATAGACATTGTTCAAGATTCACATTTATTTTTGACAGGTATAAATTAAAAGAATTAGGCCTGTCTCTGTTAACTGATTTACACCAGTTTAACAGCGTCGACACAGGTATAACGTTCAGCATCGGTGGAGGGGGGAGGTCGGCTTGGGGGGCTTGAGCCCCGGATGGTAGAAAAGCCCCATATGTATTGTCCAACACCAAGCTTGAGCTCAAGGCTGTCTCTGGTGCTGACTTTGACAGGTGCTGTCAGCGCCTTTCTGTAATGGAAAGTAGAGGCGTAACTCACCCGGAGGCTGTTTCTGAATCTCTACAAACACGATCCACAACCTTAACAGTTGTGCGTATCTAGCCTTGGTGCTCCAGGTCCCGTTAGTGATTCAGCGCACAGTTCGCAGATGCGGCACATCGGGGCTCTGCGTTTTTCCATCTAGTCAGACCCACACTGTAATCAAACTGTCCCATGTTCCAGAAGTTTATGGTTCATGCGTATAGGTTTCTCAAATGGTCCGCGAATGGCATTGCGTTTAGAGACTTGAGGTCCAAATCAGCTCGTCTGAATTGAAGCGCAGCACATACTTTGGCCATGTGAGAGTGAATAAGGACAGAAGGGACGGGTGCTTTGTGGCTGAGGTGCGAAGAATGGCTTTTGGTGGTTGCTTCCTCGCTCTGAGTGAACCGGCTCGCTGCTGTTGCTGCCTAATCAGGGATACACATTATTGGAATTGTTGTATGGGATTTTTGTGGATATTTCTTTTTACAACAGGCCTGCCTATATACATTTACAAGGACATGGAACCATGTGTCATGGAGCATAGAGCAGCTCAGTTTGGCTGTATTCGGGAAGAGAGGTGCATACATTGTGGGATAGGCATAGGTTCACGCACAGAGTGAGCACATCTCTGTGAGGATAAAAAAACTCCTAGAGCCGCTTCACCTGTGTGTAATCATATGAGTTGTCAATGACTTGGTGGATATAGCCAGGGTGAACATCGGTACCTTTCACTGTTGGAGGTACCAATGTTCCCCAGCAAACTGTGGTACCGGGGAACATAGGGCTGACCTCCTTTTCACCTGCTGGGCATCACAGGGAGATGTAGTTCAGACACCCCTGGAGGTTTTATGGGCTAAGCCCCAGATCCTTTCAGAGACTGGATCTGCCAGTACATGTCAGGCATCACCCCCTTGGTGCTGAACACCTCTTAACTTGGAAGTCTCGAATTGCCCCCAGTCTGACCGTCTCATTTTTAGGGAGAATGCTGGCCGAGTAAAGTGCCCTGTGGACCCATACTTCATCATCCCAGACCGCTGCGTGTGCGTTGACTTCCAGACTCTGCGGCTGCAGGAATCTCCAGACGCTGTTCCCCATGGAGAGATGCCCCGACATCTGCAGCTTTACTGTGACCGGTAAGACCAACAATCCAGGAAAAGACATGGATCCTGTTTTTAAAAGTGCAGGTTCATTTTACAGTTAGAATATTTTTTGTGCTCTAATGTGCATCAATAAAATGCGTTCATTAAGACATGTTGTATCATTCATCATTTAACTGGACTAATTTGAGGTCCCCGTTGTCAGGTACCTGTGTGACAGAGTGGTGCCAGGAAACCGGGTGACCATCCAAGGAATCTACTCCATCAAGAAAATGGCTGCCGCTAAGGGCAAGGGCAAAGAGAAGGCTGCGGGAGTGGGCATCAGGGCGTCTTACTTGAGAGTTGTGGGCATTCAGGTGGACACCGAGGGCACAGGTATGATCACTGTAACTCTCCGTGGTGTGGAGGAGGATGTTAGTAGTGTTGTGTTAACTGTTGGCAGGTCGTGGTGCTACTGGCTCTGTATCACCCCAAGAGGAGGAGGAGCTGAGGGTGCTGGCCGGTACCCCTGATGTGTACAACGCTCTGGCCCGATCTGTGGCCCCCTCCATCTATGGCAGTGATGATCTGAAGAAGGCCATTACATGTCTGCTATTTGGAGGCTCCAGGAAAAGGTTGAGAGAGGCTAAATTGTTTTGAATTAAGGCCCAAGTCTTTTGTGTGCAGTGTTGTTGTATAGATGGTAAATCTCTTGTCATTTAGACTTCCAGACGGCCTGACCCGCAGAGGCGACATTAATCTGCTGATGTTGGGAGATCCTGGAACAGCCAAATCCCAGCTGCTAAAGTTTGTAGAGAGATGTTCTCCTATTGGGGTAAGTATTTTCAACAGTGTTGAATAAATTATTCTTTCTACTTTAATCAAATTAATCAAATTTCGATTACAATCATTACACCCGACGTTTACAAAAATGCGTAATCGAGAGCTGACTATTAATAATTAATGACAGCATTAACGTGTTTACAGTGAACCCGAACACTGTGTGAGAGCTGCCACTGTCCACATCTCACTCGCACTCCCCCTCTCAGAGCAAGGGAGGGACGCAGATGGTGCAGGACAGACTGCAGCTGCTGCTCTGTGTCCTGTGTGTTCTCAGACCAGAGCGGTCCACATTGGTGACCGACAGGAAGGGACTTACCTGAGGCCTTTTTTGGTTCACATTTGCGTTATCAGGAGTTGTTACACACAAGGCGCGAATATACAATGAACGTGCCGGTGCGAACGTTACAACAACAGCGTTACGTACTTTCTAAACTCCACGGAACTCCACGGAGTTCCCTGAATAGCACTTTTCATGTTACTCCTTTGAAAAGGTGCTTTAGTGTAAAATGCTCTAAAAGTCTTCTAAACTAACTTAACACAGAGAACAGAGGCGTGACGGCATTTTGTCATTAAGGGTGTCTTGGAGCTAATAGGATGAACATACAGCTGATGTACTGCTGTAATTGTTGCCACCTGCTTTAAACCTGTCCCTGGCACATATAAACACTGCACACAAATAAAAATCCTCAATGCCACTTGAGCCTGAGCACACACAAATCCGATGTCTTTAACCACAGGTCTACAGATCAAGTTAGTTTAGTAAATAACATCACATTTTATTCAAGTATTTAACAACTTATAATTGGCAAATGGAAATGGCAAAAATGAGCAAAACTAAAAATGAGTTAAATACTACATTGGAAATACTTTGTTAATTTATGTTTTAATAAACACATTGACTTATCTAATAGCCTATGGGGACAGAAGAAAATGCATTTGGGTTTTAAAAGTGAATAATCGTTGGAAAAATCATGATTACAATATTTTCTGTAATCGAGCAGCCCTACTGCTACTTCTAAACTACGCATTTTAATGGGAGAATGAATTGTTTGGCAGATAATTTTTGGCGTAAAGAATCTACATTTGTGGCACTCCATTTGTCTTTTTGCGATTTTAATTCTCATAAACCCTGTGTCTCCTCAGGTGTACACTTCAGGTAAAGGCAGCAGTGCAGCTGGTTTGACAGCCTCTGTTCTCAGGGACCCCAACACCAGAGGCTTCATCATGGAGGGAGGGGCCATGGTGCTGGCAGATGGGGGTGTGGTGTGCATTGATGAGTTTGATAAGGTACAGTGTAATGTTTGTTGTGATTTCTATGCTGAATTGCATTGCTATAATTTATATCTCATTTTAGATGAGAGAAGATGACAGAGTGGCTATCCATGAAGCCATGGAGCAACAGACCATCTCAATTGCCAAGGTATTCAGTCTCTCAAATGGGCACGTTACACATTTTGTAGTCTTAAAGGTTCTAATCTCTTCTTTGTTTTAGGCTGGTATTACAACCACTCTGAACTCACGCTGCTCAGTACTGGCTGCTGCTAACTCTGTCTTTGGACGATGGGATGACACCAAGGGAGAGGACAACATTGACTTTATGCCCACCATTTTGTCTCGATTTGACATGATCTTTATCATCAAAGACCATCACGACCACCAAAGGGATATGGTCAGCTGAAGCACAAGAACAGGTTTATGTAGTTTAAATATAGTTTTTAAGTACCTGATGCTCTTGTTTCCAGACCTTGGCTCGCCATGTGATGAACGTCCACCTGAGCGCTCAGACACAGACTGAGGGGGTAGAGGGCGAGATCCCACTGGCCACGTTTAAGAAATACATTGCTTATGCCAGAGCGTAAGTACCAGTGGTTTATTGCACCAGATGTTTCAGAGGAGGTCAGCCAATTTTGTAATGTGTTTTCTTGTGCGTTTGCAGAAAATGTGGCCCTCGTCTGTCTGCGGCTGCTGCAGAGAAGCTAAAGAACAGATACGTGGTGATGAGGAGTGGAGCTAGAGAACATGAACGTGAGAGCGATAAGAAGCCCTCAATCCCCATTACTGTCAGGTAAGGCCTCTAAGACCATGGACTGCAATACATTTTTCACTCACCATAAAGTATTACTCTTAAATGTAGATGGCTGCCCCTGAATATAGGTGTTTTTCCTACAGTCTATAGGAATTCCTATAGTCCCTTCAAACTAGAATTACTTCTATGACATAACCTGACCCAGTGTATTTGTATCTCATACAGGCAGTTGGAGGCTGTTGTGCGTATCGCAGAGTCCCTTGCCAAGATGAAGCTGCAGGCAGTCGCAGGGGAAGAGGAGGTGGACGAGGCCCTTCGACTGTTCCAGGTCTCCACTCTGGACGCTGCTCTATCAGGGAGCCTCTCGGGTGAGAGCTGGTCCTGTTCAGTTCAGGTTTCACTTTTAACATGATTTCTGACACACTGCTCATCTACTGTGCAGGTGTGGAGGGCTTCACCAGTCAGGAGGACCAGGAGATGCTGTCTCGTATAGAGAAGCAGCTCAAGAGGCGCTTTGCCATTGGTTCACAAGTTTCTGAACACAGCATTGTACAGGATTTCACCAAACAGGTGAGTTGTAGAGTAACCTATTCTTTTTTTAAATGTGTTGTCCTTCTGTAAAATGATAAATGCTTGATATTTGAAAGTTCATTGATTTACCATTCCTCTAAAAAAGTATTAAGATCAAAATTCAAACGAAAGCCACCAGGGGCACTAAAGATTAAGGTTTAGATTGGTTGTATAAGTGACTTGTTTAAAAGCCTCACATTGCCACTTTTAAATGGTCCTAAAGTGATATGAATATACAAATGTTATGAATATATTGAGTAGTCGGCTATTGAAAAAAGTTGAATTGAATTACTTTAAATATTGACTGTGGTACAATCAGGATGATTATTTCAACTACTACTGCTGCATATTTTTGCGTTGCTTCTTTATAATTTTTCAAAAGATTGTACATTTATTTTGTTTTGACTGTGACCACAAAATTTTTTAAATGACTTAAATTAAGTCCTCACTTTTTTCCCCATTTTACTGTGTAAATCTTCCAGAAATATCCAGAGCACGCCATCTACAAAGTGCTGCACCTGATGCTGAGGAGAGGTGAGATGCAGCACCGTATGCAGAGGAAGATGCTCTACAGAGTCAAGTAGAATACTCACTCGTGGTCATGTACATAGTTCTGATCTCTACTGCGCTTATTGTGATCCAACCCAGCATTTTAAAACGAAAGAAAATGTGTTAAATGGTTTTGTATGAAAAAATGTTATTAATGCATATGTGGTAATAAAGTATTTGAAACGATATCACTGTTTTAATGTTTAATCCTGTTTTAATCAGAAGAGGTGCCTTGTAGACTTTTATTCAGACTTAACACATTTTCACAGGCAACATTGATTTTTATTTTGTAAGCTAAGAAATCAGGAAGTGAATTAATAGTATGTGCATGGTATGTTTTTTCATGGCAATTTAAAATTATACCTATGTTTTCATACAGTTGTTTTAATAGCATTCTGTCTTGAATCAAGCAATAACAAGATCATTCAAAATTTCATTTGTCAATGAAAAAGCTTCAGAATTGTATAACATAAATTATAATTATTTCGTTCTTAAAGTGCATGTTGTGCTGAAATACTGGGTAATCATTTAAAAGTTATAGAACCCAATGCCTACAGTGAGCAGTCCCACACACAGCCCCACAGTGAGCTGCACAGAGGAGGGTGGGGGGAAGATGGCCCAAGACGTCTCTTTGGGCTGCTCTGTAGATTCAGATGTCACACTCAGCATTTTCTGCAAGTCATCAAAAACCTAGGAACAAAAATTATTCCTCTTTACAAAATGATTAATGGAAGTATCCTCTTCAACAGATTTTGTAACATGTTAACTAGAGGTTCATGGGGAAACATAAATCACGTTAGCAAACTATATTTTCATCTTGATGGAAAGTTTTTTTAGTTATTAGGTTCTTTTCATCAGATTGTAACAAGTGAACACCTAGTACATTTCAATGCCTAGAAGGAGATAACCCAATTGTTGGATCTGATTTGTCGTGTGTGTTTACATAAACAAGAGAAATCTGATCATCAAGAATAGATGATCAGTTATATAGTGGGACTAAGTACAATGCATTTTAAAATGGCTCTTCAAACATTTTCTGTTTGTCTTTGCTACTTTAGTTTGCCCTTGTGCATAAACCATCTTGTGTAAACCTGCACGTGTGCACAATCAAAGAAATCTGATTGCTCACATCAGATTTAACTGGTTACAAGACATTTCATAAACTGATAACTCCAGAAATGTAAACATAGCCACTGGGCAGTGATTGTGGTCTGACCTGGATGTTGAATTGAAAGGCATCCACAGCCTCTTGTAGCACCTCTCTCCTCTGCTCCTCTGACAGCTCGATGCTGTTCATCCTGCTCCTGTACAGCTGTTTGAAGCGGTTGGCACTGCTCACTCCGGGGAAAGAGAAGAACGAAAGGCCATCTTTTCCCTCCAGCGCCATAGCCTTTTGTGCAAGCTTCCCCAAGACTTGACCACCCGAAAGGTCTCCGAGGTATCGAGTGTAGGCGTGGGCCACCAACAACTCTGGCTTCTCCTTACCAATCTGGAAGAAGGGACAGCTTGTATGTTACTGGCTTCAGAATTAATCGTAGATGTCAAACTGAGCAAATTTTGTCTTTTTCACACAGAGTATACCTTCTGTTGGCTATTGAGTAAATCTACCCTCAGAATTCAGCACACTCATAACATTGGCATAGGGCTCAAATTGTAGAAAAAGAGGGACACATTTTTGAATTTTGTGGGGCATGAAGGGTACAGACTCAAGACATTTAAACTCATGGATAACTGCAATAACACCATATGATTATCAGCTTTATCAATCATAACACAGATTGGAACAGCTTTCGTCCTAACATATGACAGCCCCTAAAGCCAGTTCAGCCAAAAAGTCTTCATTATTGTGTTTTGTATTTAAATCTCTCTTTCTATATAATTCATCAATTCTCTAAGTGTGACAAGGGCCTAAAAGACTTTCTGAATGTTGTGATCATTCCATATGCTGACCCTTATCCACCCAAACTTTCACTTCTCCTTTAGTGCAGAGTTCAATCAGGGGCAGTTGCCACACTCATCATCACTTTATCACATGTAAATCATATGCTTGTCTTGCCTCTCGTAGCCTCTGTGCGTATCGGTGTGTAGCGGCCGGGACGATGACTTTGCTCCTCCACTGTGAACCTAAGAAGAACTCCAGGTCGCTCTCCAGAGCCTCAGTGCGGTCCAGCTCCTGAGGGAAGTAGATCGGAGCTACGGCCGGATGAGAGGAGTTTCTGTCCAAAGCCTCCTCCAGTGCAGTGTAGATCTCATGCAGAGAACACAACAGAACCTGTGGTACAACACAGTTAGGTCTGTCTGTAAACATTGTTTTTCTTTGAATAATTGCCCATAACAAACTAAAGAAAATTTACATTGTACTCTGGTTCACCACTTGAGCAGCACTACATAATTTACCAGCCTGGTGGTTTACCTTGTACTGTGTCCGAGTTATCTGTCCCTTCTGGAAACTGGTCATAAGCTGTGTGTTCTCCGCTCTCACATGTGTTTCTTGAGTGGCTGCTTTAATCTGCTCCGAGAGGTCACTGTAACACCAGCAGTAAGTGCCACAAGAGTCAACAAGTTACAAACACAGATATAATTAATTACTACTTATTAATTTAGTACTCTGGCATAAGAAACTGACAAATCACAACATTAGTTAGCTCCGACATCCCAAAATTAATAAAAATCCACATAAAGTACCTGCCAGAGTCCTGTGAGTCAACTTTTCTTGCACTTTTCAAGGGTTCCATCTACTAAAAAACATTTTGATAAGTAATTTAATAAAACAAATAACCATTTATATTTATTAGTAAAGAATTCATGTCACCTTTGCCTGGTGTCGCTCTTCTCAGAGTGTGGACGGTGGTGAGGGTGCTTGCTGTGATTTGAGCTGTTCCATTGTTCGGTTTTATATCTCCAGAACAGGCTGCTGACTTACAGGGGAAGTGGAACTGCTGATGTCAGTGACACAAAGGGCTACAACTAAACATGACCAAGCAAACTGGAGGAGGAAGCTCAAAGCATGACACAGCTTATATGTATCAGTGGTCAAATGCTGGATTAGTCTGTGACTGATTTGGTTTCACAAGGTTCATTGTTTAATGTCAAACAAAATGCAGGCACTGTTTTAAAGAATATATATTCTTTTGTTCCTCAGCTGTTGTCCACTGTATAAATCCTAACTAATGTCCAAAGTCTCCTGTATATTGGTCAGACAATTTACAAGTACAGTAGAAATGTGAGAGACCATTGGCACATCTCTGTCAGTCAGCCTCAGCGGTGGTTGCAGAGTTAGCTGTAACCCCTACACTAATTAACTGATTGAATGAATAATGCAATGCAGGACTTCTTTAAATTTCCGAAAAGCACTAAGCTATCCATCCAATCAATGGCCTAAGGGCAAAATTTGGCCCTAAGACTTCCTGGTAAATGAATTGGCTCACTTTATCCAGAGGAATAACTTGTTAAGTTTCCGAGACTGGAGATGTGATAGAACTTTAAAACCTCAGAAAAACTTAACTTTTTTGAATGATTAACAGTATGCACCACGGTTGATCAATGTTTCAAACGTTTGGAAACCCCTCACTGTCTCATTGTCTCCTCACTCATTTCATATGATCCTGTCATAAAGGTCAGACGTCCTAGTTCTCAGCTCGAAAGTACATTTTAAGCCACCCTGATTTTAACTAAAAAGTAATAACTTTTTGGTCTGTTTTGTCTTTGTTTAGGTAGGCCTATAGCGCTGATTTCCCAAATGAAGCGGCCACAGGTCCTGCAGACAAGAAAGTATATGACGTGAATGACGTCTGCGTCTGCTCCTTCAGCTAGGTGCGTGGAGCACGTGATCTTTTAGGGGCGGAGCTAACTCGAGCTAGAAAAAGATCAGAAATTCTTATGTAGTGTGGTACTTGTTTATAACAAACGCCTCTGCAAAGACCCTCAGCAAACATGTAGCAGATTTCCCGGACAATAATGCAAAAGGATTCTCCCAACACAAAAGGTAAGGATTTTCCACCTCACATCTGGTTTTCTGAGCATCAGCTAGCTCCGCAACATCTTTGCTACAGGCTAACTGTACTAAATATTATCACGATAACATCCATGGGGGATGCATGTGGTTTATTACACAATGAAAGGGCTTTGATCTCTTCTTTGTGTTTCCTATTTCCTAAATTCCTATGCCACAACACATCATTCATGAAATTGTTATGCAAGGATGCAGTTTGTCTCTTACATTTTAAATACTTTACCTTTCCTTTTAACAAGCTTCTCTAAAACATTAGCAGTTTATTTTACACAAAAGTGTAAAGGTGCATAATAATCAAATATTGATGAAATCGTCATTAATAATCATGTAATGTGTGTGTTTTTGTGTACCTCTTAACAAGTACAGTAACAACATTCACTAACATTGCTAAACCCTGTTGTACTGCTTATTTATAGTAGCCTATATTGTAACAACTCTTTGCTTCAGGGATGGATTCAAGCCTGGTGTATTTGCTGTGTGTCTTGGTGGGCGTTATCACATGCTCAACTCAGCGCCCCAACAGCACCCATCACCATGACTACTGTGTACTGGGGGCAGGTCCAGCCGGACTGCAGATGGGACACTTCCTATCCAAAACTAAGAGAGACTACATTATACTGGAGAGGAACTCAGGCCCGGGGAGCTTCTTCAACAAGTAAGGAGCTGTAAATTCACTGTGATATCATATTTTGTGTATCACATACAACACCAGTCCAAATTTGGTCTCCAACATGATTTAGAGGTTTCTCCTGAAAATAACATTTGTTAAGATATGTAACTGTCATTTCTTGTTTTGCATGTTTTATATACTATGTCTTAATAATTAATATGAACAAACTTTTTTTTGTTCCATAGATATCCTAGACACAGAAAGCTAATAAGCATTAACAAGATCTACACAGGTAGTAATAACCGTGAGTTTAACCTGCGTCACGACTGGAATTCCTTGCTCAGTGATAAACCTGATCTGCTGTTCAAACGAGTGAGCACTGAGTTCTACCCTGCGGCTGACGCCTTTCCACTGTACCTGTCCCTGTACGAGCGAGAGCTTGGGCTGAGGGTTCGATACGGGGTAGACATTGGTCACATCAAAGCCCTTCCAACAGACAGTGGGAAGCAGTATGTCCTCATGGATCAACATGGTTCTTCATATCACTGCAGGTACTTTTGAAGTGATTATATGGTGGTTAAGTACATTTAGTCCGTTTTGAATGTTTAGTTTATAGACTATAATTTATTACACAGAGTTCTCCTGTTAGCCACTGGTTTGTGGGTTCCACAAACTATTGAGTTTGTGGGCTCAGATCTGGTGGAGGGATATGAATCCATCTCTACAAACCCAGAGGACTACAAGAACAAGGCTGTTTTGATTCTGGGGAAGGGAAACTCTGCCTTCGAGACAGCTCAGAGCCTATTGGGAAGGGCCAGTCGAGTTCACATGGTCAGCCGCAGCCCTGTCAGACTGGCATGGCAAACACACTATGTAGGAGACCTAAGGTACCTATAAAATTGTATTTATGCCGCATACACCAATTCTGAGCAATTTCAGTGTATCCCTCTTTATTTTGGCTTGGTTTGGAGTAGAGTTTTAAAAATCCTTTTTATATGCTATTGGGGTCATTAGTTTGTAATTGTGTTAATACAGCTCCCTGTGTTTTCTTCTAGAGCTGTGAACAATGAGGTCCTTGACACTTATCAGTTGAAGTCTCTTGATGGGTTAGTGGAGACCCACCTCGAGGAGATTGCTATCACCAAACGAACAGATGAGGGCAAACCGGGACGCAAAAATGGAAGAAACAAGAGAGAGAAACTGTACCTGACTTTAAATAAGTTCTCGCAGAATGGAAACATTAGCTCTAACTCACAAGCAGAGGAGTTGTCTGGCTTTCACATCGACAACTTCTCCATGAGGAAACCTTACGATCGTGTGATTCGCTGTTTGGGTTTTAGATTCAACTTTAGTATATTCGACAGGTATTATTATTATTATTGTTATTATTTGTTGCTATTATTATTACTACTGTGCATTATTATTAGAAAAAAATAACTTAAGAAAAGTTAAATTAAAGTTAAATTAAGCATAATGTAAACAAATGAACCCATAAGTAAAAGTAAAAAAAAAAAGTTTCTTTAATTTAACTCGAGTATAAGTTATAAGTACCATGTGTCGAAGAAAACCTCTAGGCTTCTGTTTCCTTGCTCGTATTACATAGGCACCAAGCTTTTGTATTTCTTGAAATCTAACTTCCAAATGTCTCCACTAGGTCTGCATGTCTACTCAACAGTGAGAATGCTAGAGGAAGGTTGCCTGCAGTGACAGCCTGGTATGAAGGAAAAAACACTCCTGGTTTGTTTGTGCTGGGGACGGCTGCCCACTCAAGAGATTACCGCACTTCTGCTGGAGGCTTTGTCCATGGCTTCAGGTACACAGGTAAGAATTCAGTCTTTTTGATATATGTTGTACACACTAAATTGAAGCCACACGATACGTAGTATTGTTAGTTTGAACTGGTGAAAAATCTACCGTGTTAAGTTCAGTTACTCACGCTGCTGTATGCAGACTGACATCCCATTACTAGCAAAGTAATGTAGAATAAATTATTGGTCAGACTTGTTGCTCATATATTTCTACATGGGAATCTACATTTACAGTATATTGTATACACTGGTAGTCATTTGCAAATGTTGCCTTAGTATTTTACATACATCATCTGTCGATGTAAACCCTCATTCGTCCAGGTGTGGTCCATCGTAGAAAGGGGTTCAGAGGTTGTCATCCGGACGCCGTTTAAAGATCGAGACGTCATCTGTGTGTGACATTTAGTACCAATATTATTTTGTCCCTAGTTAAAGCTGTACATCATGTTCTTGAACACCGATACCATGGACACCCGTGGCCCTCTACTAAACTGTTCAGCACACAGCTACTGCCCTGGATCTTGAAGAGAGTCAATGAAGCCTCTGGACTGTACCAAATGGTCCAGGTGTTAGGTGACATTGTACTACTACAGGGGTGAGTTCAAGTTGATGCCAAACTTTCAAATCTTTCATTTTCCTCATACGTAACTGCACGGGTGATAACTGTGGGCTTTGGGTGCGGGCCACTTTAGCGGAACTAAAATGTACAAAGTGATAATGACTTATTCTCACACACTGCAATCCCTATGGGGCAATTTACTTTCACCATTTTATCTAAAATGTGTATACTGCCCTCTTAATGTCCATAGCTAAAATGTATAACACTGTCATTTTATTAATGTCTCCTCATTTTCATCCATAGTTCTTACTGTAAATACCTGGAGGAATTTCCACTTCAAGCCTTGCCTCAGCTTTCTTCTCTGTCTGGCCACAAAGTCACAAATGGACTGATAATTTTTGTTATGCAATATGGTAAAAAGAAAATAGACTATTTAGGTCGTAATAGAGCTGAAACAGACTGGACCAGAGCTTGGAAATCCAACTTTCTTCATCCTGTTTTATACTACTACGACAGACTTCCTACTGGTGAGTGTCAAAGTTACGTCTTTATTTGTTTTAATTGATCAGTTACATCTAAAATCTTATCTACTTTGATAGAAGAAGAAATGAATCTTCGCCCACATGGCTGGCCCTTACCAAGGCCGAAAGCTATTCATCACATGATAGAGGACTTCCTTACTGAATGGGATGCTCCTATATCTCATGTCCAACCACTGCAGCGCTTCCTTGAACACTGTGTGCAAACTGATCTTAGACATTTCTATGCAGGTATGATCTTTCAATAATGGATTAGAAAGTAAATATTCCAAATCTGCCCATGTCTTGTTGCTCCAAGTGGCTTGATTTAATAGTCAGTAAATGTACAAAATTATCGTTGCATTACAAATTTACAATGTACATAGTATTGATAGCAACTGTTACTGTGAAATCTGGCTAAAAGCTATTGGCATACAATTTGACTTCACAGACACACCTTTTAACAACTGAAAAAGATATTCACGTCATATTAGACATATTCAGTGCCAAGGCTGTTGGTTCAAAAATCAAGTTCATGCTTCAAAAATGTCATATTACTGTTTTAATAATAAGCATGCTTCCTTGGGTCATCTTGTGTTGCAGAAGCATGTTTTCGCCTGTCTTTGACCCATCGTCAGCCACCGTTGTCCTGTCAGCATGGATACCTCAGAGGGCAGGGGCTACGCCAAAATGGACAGATTGGTCAAAAAGCCTACAACACAGTGTCTCCTGGAAAAAATGACGATAACCCACTACAAGACAACTTTCATTTCTCTACTTGTGTGACACAAGCTGGAATCCCCATGTCTTCAGGAATTAAACATGAACTCTGATTTTAATTACTTTGAGCTGGCTGTGCCTACGTTACCCGTCTACCTACAGCTCTATAATGGTTGATAATTAACTGGAGTTAAGATGTTTTTCACTTTCAACACCATATCACTGAAAATGTTACTCTAAAATTTTTATGCTGCAATACTATATGCCAGGCACTGCCCTGTGCCAGCCTCCACACAGTGCGATCGATTTGCGGCTCCTACTATTTCCTGCATGTCCTCCCCGCTCTCCACCTTCCTTACCTATTTCACAATATACTGTCCTGTCAAACAAAGCATACAGGGCGAAAAAACAAACATTTCATATCACTGGGTGATTTTCCCCCCCTTATTTTGTGAAAAACATCAGCACATATCAACTTTTTTTTTTTTTTTACTTTTACCAGTCTGCCCATTCTTATGTAATTGTGGGTTGCCTGTATGAATGTATATTTATTTTTTTAATGTTTTTTCTTTTCTAGTTTAAATGGGACCATGATACGTATATAATTTTCTACAAAAGTTCATATACTGAATTTATTGGTGAAGGTTTAAAAATGATTTAAATAAATGTAAATAAACTTCTTTGTGTCATAGCACTGCGCATGCGTACTCATTTCTTTTATTTCTCGTGATACCATTGGCCAGGAGCAACGCAAAAACACACTCGCTCATTGGCTGAAACCTGTGAGTACTATCAACTGTACAATAGGCGTGTCTTTTACTAGCTCTAGCTAGAAAATGTGAGACTCGATGTTTCAGTGCTATAGGAATAGCTTCATTTATCAAGCAAAATAAAACAATAATGCGCTTACATCAAAGTATTCATCCGAAGTGGACAACATCTAGAGAAACACCTGCTGTGTAAACACCGGTCCCCGTATGTTGTGATCGCGACAGACTATGGACGGGTGGAGCCCGATCGTCGCTGCTACTGTCTCCGACACCGACAGGTCCAGCTCGGAGGGGGAGTACATGCTCGAGCCGGGACGGGAAAACGAAGCGCGAAAGGCGGATGAGGGCGAGCAGCAGAACCGGGAAGGGAACGTAATGGAGGACGGAGGGACGGCTGTGGGGATCGGGATGCGGGGGACAGGAGAAGGCAAGCTGCTGCTGGGTCGAGTGGGACAGATGGACGAGAAAGAGCTGCGGTATTTGCACTTGTTGTGGCAGCCAGGACGGGCAGAGGGGGGCTCCGCAGCTGGGCAGAGGAAGCTTGGGAAGGTGCTGGGCGGAAAGTCCAGGAGGCACCACCGGGCAGTGCGCAGTCTGGGTCCCATTGGCAAGGATATTTATGGTAAGAGTCCAAATTCAATTTATAAACAACTATACGTTCATTCGTGTGTTTGGCATTTCACAAGTATTATGCAAAATTGAAATACACAATTGTTGATCATTCAAACTATCTGGATATCATTAACTAGGTATAATTTGCATAAACTCAAACCCTACATGTTTTTCTAGCTGTGAAAAGACTGAGAGAAGCAGCCAACAGCAACGACATTGACACAGGTATGAGTTGTGTGATCTGAAATACTAGAAACATCCCCTAAAGTTTTTTTTTGTGTTGGATCAGTCCGCAAGCTCCTAGAGGATGACATAGATCCATGTGCAGCAGATGACAAGGGAAGGACGGCGCTCCATTTCTCCTCATGCAATGGAAATGAAAGTATTGGTAGGTCTGGAGCAGTGGTTCCCAACCTTTTTCTCCAAGTGACCCATATTTTACCCGTTTACATGGTTAGTGACCCAGTCATCCTTCTCCTACCCAGGAAGCTACTGTCTTTGAAGAAAAAATATAATTGCTTTCTGGTTAATAAAGAATTCTTAAAATAATTAAGAATTTAACATAACAATAATGATTATAAAATACTTTATATAAGCAATTCCCTATTCAATTCCCTAAGTAGAATTTACAAATCTAGTTCCGACCTCTTTTCCAAAAATTCCTGGGGACCCCCTCAGAATCTTTGGGCACCCAAATTTGGATGTGTGTGTGTGGTTGGTGGTGGTTGGCAGATGGCGCAAATTGGCAGTCTCGCCTCTGTCAGTCTGCCCCAAGGCAGTACAATAGTAATTTACCACCACCAAGTGTGGAGTGAATGAATAATGCAATGTGAAACATCTTTGAGTGTCCAGAAAAGCACAACAAAAGTATTATTATGTAATGATATTCTTCAATAAAGGACATTAATGTACAACATAAATGTGAATATTTGAGAGAGAGATCTGGAAAGAAAGGGAATCATGGCACAGTTTAAATGACAAATGACAAAAAGCATAAATGCTTAAATAATGCTATGGTTTTATTGTATTCTATATTTTAGTGCAGTTGTTGCTGAGCTATGGTGCTGACCCCAACCAGCGAGACAGTCTTGGGAACACACCTCTACATTTGGGTAAGGAATTGCACTGACAATATATTTGGTCCTCATTAACAATGACTTACTACACTAGCCTGGCCTCCATTCTAATCTTCTTATACAGTATTTATCAATGAAAGCAGTTACCTAAACAATGTCTGTATGTCATATGTTTTCATTCTGGGCCTGTCCTTACATGTCTCTTTGCGCTGCATCAGTATTCCACTATAATGCTGATAACAAATCATTATGACAAAAACTGCTACAGAGATACATTACATTTTTAAATGGAGGGGGACTGGGGTTTGGGGATGCTGATGTTTTCTATCGTTCTCAATCTATATGTTTTTTTGCAGCTGCCTGTACCAACCATGTGCCTGTAATCACCACACTGCTCAGAGGAGGTAAGACCCAGCTGTAGTGTCCAGTGGTTATTGTCCATCCACCTACTTTGTTCATTTCACTAGCATTTGATTCATTAAGGGTGCACTATGCAACCTCTCTGGTGGTATAAGGAGGTGTTTATTGCTTTGCCTGGAATGTTCCTCAGTATGGCAAGATATCTATCTTGCATTTATTCAATTACAGGTGTTTTTATTTCTAAAGATGCATTTTACTGTGAGCAGGATTACCTCCCCACAGATTTGACTAGTAGTACTAGGCCTGGGGGCATCAACTGCAGTCTTCAAAGGAGATGGATATGTTTAATGCCATGCTAAGGAACATTTAAAGAAAACCAATAACATTCCTTTGGAGACAAGCTTATGGCGGACCCTCCACCATGGTGAATCATATATTGTGATTCATATATGGTAGATGAATCACCTGCTCAAGAAATGGGATGTCATACATTTTGCAAAAGCATTGATTGTACCCAAATAAAACCTGAAACCTGCATCCACTAATCTGTAAATGTATTATTAATCAAATCAATAATACATTTGCAAAACAATAACTTTATAAACTTAAACTATATACTATAATACTGTATCCCAAACTGTCATGCTTCGGTGGCTTTATATAATTTATGTTTATCAGGAGCCCGTGTTGATGCCTTGGACCGAGCCGGCAGGACACCTTTACATTTAGCCCGCTCCAAACTCAATATTTTACAAGAGGGAGATTCTCGCAGCCTTGAAACCCTAAGGGGAGAAGTGACACAGGTAAAAATAAATAAATATATATATAAAACAATAACTTGCAGATTATATTTTTGTCTGAGATGTTGTTCTTTTACCCCCAGATTATTCAAATGTTAAGGGAGTACCTAAATTTGATGGGTCAGAGTGAAGCAAAGGAGAGGCTGGAACACATATCAACACAGCTACTGCAGACACGCACTAAAGAACAGGTTGGATGTTTGTCAGACTAAAATGCTTGTACTTGGAATTAATATTGACAAATTTTCCTAATATATTGTTGTTTTCATTTCCATAGGTGGATGAAGTTACTGATTTGCTGGCCAGTTTTACATCGCTCAGTTTACAAAAACAAAATTTGGGAGATAGGTAGAAAAGACATATAGAGGGTTGGTCCCTCTGTTTTATAAATACATATTTAAAGATATTCATTTAGTGTAAATTAATTTTGTTGAGCAGGTATATTATTATGACCACAGTATTGTTTTTCCACCATGGAGCTTGTTAGGTAGGACTAAATTTAAATTATGTACTTAATATTGAATATTAAGGGATTTTAGTGAATTAGATAAAGACCAAATGTGATTAGAGTCAGAGCATCTACAAAATTGCAGCAAAATAAATTAATTCACCTGGACAGGCTTTCACTGGAGGCTAATCTATTACAAATGAGACAAACACAGCAAATTGCTCTTCAGTTTACCAGCAACCCATTTTTTTACTCGGAATTGCAGGGGGATTAAATAGGCTCTGCATTGTATCTTCAAAGGTTATTGAGTTTTGTTTTTAGAATGATTTAACTGATAATTCAGGTCATATGTATGACTTTGTGTCTTATTGCCTTTTCATTTGTGCTTATGTTACGTGTGGAAATTGAAATGTTTTTGTGACTAAAAAGGATATTTGAGACAATAAATCTGTATATTTCAGTGTATATTATTTGTCGTTTTTTTTAACTAAAGGTTTTATGTGTATAGATAGCCATTCCCAAACTGTTGCAGCCCCTTTACCAACCTGACAAACATCAATAATTTGCTCTATGTTCAAAAGAATATGTAATGTTTTACTTTTTAAATTTACAAATAAAAATGGAAACAGTAAAGACTGTAGGATTATTATTATTATTATTTAAAGTAGTACATATGAACAGATATATTATGTAAAATGGTTTTCAAACTCAATTGTCTTTTATGCTTGTTATGTGGACAACTTTTGAGGCCCCCCTGCAGTGCCTCTGAAGCCCCCCAGGTGGCCCGGACCACACTTTGGGAATCACTAGATACTCTCTCTGGACTGATCTGTAACTAATACATGAAGGCAAAAATGAGTGATAAAACAGTTGATTGAGGTGGAGATTTACCTGTATGAAATATATGAGAAATAACACAAACGTCTGAAGGAGCTTGAAAACTTTTACATTTACTTCTGTCACTACTCATCACTCATGCTTATTAGTGTGTAGGTTTGGCTTTCAACGCCCGCTGACTTTTAAAATATTTTTCTTACGGCCCTTGTAGGCTTTGTAGTCTTTCCAGCTCTCTGATTGGCTGTCTCACCAAAGCTCCTCCCACCTGCAGGCGTGTATTGTTATCGATGAAAACAAAGATGGCGACTAGCTCTGCGTAAATTGGATTTTTAAGGTAATATAGCAGGTCAACTAAATTATTGCTTTCTTACGTGTCTTAAATTGTGCCCCTTTCAACTGTGGTTGAAATGCATATATCAGCAGTGTTGAATGCATGCAAGACAGGGCGATTTCTTAACTCGTTTCATCTGAGGCCTAATTAAGTGCAGAAGCCTCGGTGTGGCCTGAGCCTTTGTGTCCGATCAGCAAAGGCCTTCCTCGGCGGAGCGCACACAAGCCACTATTAAAGTCAAGTGCCAATGGTCTGAATGAACTGAGAGGGGGTGTGTTTGTGTAGATGTGCGTAAGAAGGCGGGAGATGCTTTACAATCAACTTCTACATCAGCAAATATTAGTTAAATTATGAAACGGAATCAATATTGTCTGCGTTTTTACAAGTGTGGCAATTTTTAACACGCTTGAGAGGGACGGTGCAACACTGCAAACACACTGGGTACGCATCACGTGAAAGATGCTTAACATGTTTTATTAGAGCCTATTTTATGCAATTTCTAAGAAGGTTAATACATGTCAAGGCCACTGAGAGTTTTTGATAACTTTAACCATCCGTCACATTCTATTTTATAATTTTTTACCAGATAAAAATAAACAAACCCAAATCTATTTTAGGATAGCTGTTGTTACATGCTAATTATTAAGTTTCTTTCTAATTTGACAAACTCGACAAACTCAAATTAGTGTTACTATAAAACTAACGTGCATTTTCACATCAGCTCTTAATTGTGGAGATCCTTTTGAGACGTAATCAGGAGGCCATGGCATTTGAAGAAATTAAAGGTAATATTGATTCAATTCTTTAAATATACATAAACATAAAAACGTCAATGTTGCTCATATTGTTCTGCTTTGTCTTTCAGAACTGGGAATGGATGGTGACCGGGGGCTAGTGGCTGGTCGCAGTCAAAGAGAGAAGAGAAGGTCCTACAAAGATCTGCTAAGGGAGGAAGAAGAGATAGCAGCTGAGGTCCGTAAATCCTCCAAGAAACGTCCAAAGGTAATCATAACCATTCTAACAACATCCAGCATCATGTCAATTTCATTTCTATTTTAATAATAAATTCATAAATGCTTTTATACTGTTAGGATTCAGAATTGTTCATGATGGGGACTGACTCTCACAAGAAAAAGAAAAAGCACAGTGATGACTATTATTACAGAGGTACATTTACTCAAACAAACCATTTTTACATACATCCCTAAGTATATATGTAAATATTGAAGAGTCCAGTGTTGAATGCTTTGCTTTGGAAAAATACTTATCAAATATTTAGTGAAAGAATACTGAATACCTGCATCAAAATGTATTTTGTAATGTATTCTGAGTTCCAATCAGATTACTGTATTCTGAATACTTTAATATTGAGTTTCATTATATTATTGTGTGAAAAAACACAATGTAGGATTTAAAAAGCTTTATGTTTGTTTCGCCGTTTGTGAAGCCTTTATTTATCTTTAAGTGGATGAAGTGCCACCTTGTATTCCTTTGAATACAATTGAAATGTACCGGAATGCAGTTACTCAAAACAGTATACTGAATGTGTATTTTCTTTTTAAGACACACTTCTATCTAGTAAGTTAGATCTTTTGATTTAACACACAAAACAATTAACATACATTTAAATAAAATACTGTGACTTTTTATGAACATTAGATACATACTCACCATTAAAGTTAAAGGGCAAATAATAGTTGTAATGAGCATTATTGAACTACCTCATATCCTTTAGTTCAGCCGTCTTTATCTTTGTCAGACTATGATGGCTCTGGACCTCCGCCACACAAGAAGAAGCACAAGTCAGTGGACCGCTCTCCCACACTGTCCCCCTCGTCGACTGACACAGCCATGGGTCTCCTCCAGGCCATCACCTCCCCTCTGGCCACTGGCTCAGACCCGAACCCGCACCTCCACAAGAAGCCCTCCTACCCCTCCTTCTCCTCCCACTCGTCCAAAGAGCGTAAACGCGAGGGCAGCGGTGGAGGGAGCAAGAGTAGCCATGCTTTCTCTCACTCCCGCCCTGCTTCCTCATCCTCAAAAAAGCACTCGTCCTCTTCCTCAAAGTTGTCTCTTTTCCACGGAGGACTACCTAAAGAAGAGCCACTGACACTGCGGGAAGCAGACGGGCTCAAAATGAAGCTGATCATGTCGCCTGAGAAAGAGGAGAGTGATGGCTTCATGTACACACCACACGCCAAAGGGAGTGTGAAGAAGGAGAAGGACAAAGACAGGGTGCAGGTCGGAAAGTCGCCCAAGAAGAAAACGCAGCAGAGTCGGGAGCCTTTGCCAGTGGTGGGCAAAGAAGTGGAGGTTGAAGGTGAGAAAGACATTAGTCAAAAGCTCAAAAACAGTCTATTTTGCATTTCTCCTTTAGACAAAGAGGAACTCCTTCTTGATTACCTCCAATGACATCACATTGAGTGTGTAGGAATTGATGGTTCAACTCTAAATGTGTAGTGTATGACAAATCATCAAATGTGAACTTTGCTCTCAGGTCACTATGGCGGAGGCCTTGGGGAGGACAGCTCGTCATCCGGAGGTGAGCTGGAGGCAGGTGAACTGGTGATCGATGACTCCTACAACACACATATGTCCAAGAAGAAGAAGAAGAGTAAGAAAAGCAAGAAGAAAAAGGACAAAGAGAAGGACAGAGATCGAGAGAAAAGTGGAAAGGACAAGAAGCACAGCAAAGGTTTTGGAGGTTTATGTCGATCAAAATAAACACAAATTCACTCTCTTTAAATTGTAGTACTTCTTTCCACTAGACGCCTCGAGACACAGCCACTCTCACCCCACAGTCACCCATAGCGCTGTCGGACCCATGTACGCCATGAGCGCACCCCTCCCTCCACACCACCACCAGGGCTCTGACACAGTACCAGAGAAGAAGAAGAAGAAAGACGAGAAGGATCGAGATAAACATGAGAAGGACAAAGAGAAGGTGAGATCACAACACTCATTCATACTGTACAATTATTCTCACCTTCACTTACCCCTACATGAGCTGAAGCAAACCTCAGATGTTTTTCTTTTTTGTATTTTATCTTTTTTTTCCTCCTAGCCTAAGAAAAAGACCACAACTACAGCCTATCAAGTGTTTTGTAAAGAATACAGAGTAAATATCAATGCAGAACAGCCAGGATTAGGTAAATTCAATATTTAATTGCAAGATGGAAATCTCATTTGGTCACTTATTGTTTGTCTTATTTTATGTGTGCTGTTAGTTTTTGGTGAGTTGAGTAAGAGGTTGGCAGAAGTGTGGAAAGCAATGCCAGAGAAGGACAAACTGGTGAGTCTTTGTTTTTTTATGGATGTTTATTTATATATTTAATTTAATTTAATGTAATAAAAAAATACGTTTTATTTATAAATTGGTTGTGTCCAGGTGTGGAGGCAGAAAGCTCAGCACCTACAGCACAAGCAGAACAAAGCTGAGGCCACAACAGTCAAACACAAAGGCTCGACAGATGGCAAAGGCAAAGGTCGGCTCATAAAAGGTGTACTTGCAAAAACATGTTGATTTATTCACTTATTTTTTGGCTTAGAATAACTGTACTTTAAGGCCACGAGGAGTAGGTCTGCACACTGCAATTGTATGTATTCTTTCCGTTTGTGTTTATGATAGGGAGTGGAGGTTCTGTGGGTCTGGGATCCCCTCACAAAGCCCATAGTGTGTCCCTGTCCCCTGCCCGGATCCCAGAGGTGGATCCCATTGATGCAGCGGCCCATCTGCAGCTGCTGGGCGAGTCCCTGTCTTTGATTGGACACAGGCTGCAGGAGACAGAGGTCTGTATGGTCCACATTTTTCCAATAGCTCTAAGCTAGCTAAAATGAATGTAAATAACCATATCTAGAGCTATCCAAAAGTTTCAGATGATGAAAATCTAGCAATGTTGCTATACCAATTAACAATTCAAAACTAAATGTATATTTTGGGGCAAAGTCCTCAAAATATAATTTATAGACAGCAACAGATAGAAATTTGTTTTTATAATGTGTCATTGCAAAAAAAAAAAAAAAAAAGACAGCTTTTAATGCATTTTGACCACATAGTCTTCTCTTTTGTGTGATAGGGAATGGTGGCAGTGTCAGGTAGTCTGTCTGTGTTGTTGGATTCCATCTTGTGTGCGCTGGGCCCTCTGACGTGTCTCACAGCACAGATCCCACAGTTAAACGGCTGCCCACGAAAAGTTCTGGTATGACAATGTGTTACATTCACTGTCACTCATAATAATTTCAGATGAATTATATATTTGAAATTAATTTTGCTTTTTTACAGTCAAATACGTTGGACAACATAGCCTACATCATGCCTGGGCTCTGAGCGACGTATTTTAACCATGGACTAATGTCTGATGAACTTGACATTTCTTGTCTGTAAATGTTTTTATTAACTGAATTATTTTAATTTGAAAAAAAATAATTGTATTTTACACAAGGGTTTTTAGCACTCCTTGGTTTTAAAGTGGGTTATGTATGAAGTGAGGATGAGGACTTGTCAGATAATTATGAAGTATGATTTTATATTTTGTACTGAAAATGTATAGGAAAATAAGTGAATCATCATTTAAAAAAACAGCATTATGGTTCACTGTAGGTAAAATAGGCTGCCTATTAATGTAGCTTTTTACAGTTTAAATTTGAATGCAATAATATCTTATTATGATACAATTCATAATAATGCATTTTAGGATGTAATAAATATGACCAGAAATTCATAGTTGTCGTCCTATGTCATGTATATTAAGTATTTCTTGAATATGTTGAGGCTGATGTTGTGAACGATGTGCCCAGGTGAACAGCCACCTTCATTTAGTTTTCATTCTCATAAGTTATGTTTATCTTTGCATTTTTGCTTATGCTCGCGGAATAGGTCACGATGTCACATTATCATATCCTGTTGGGTCATACAGGCTTCTTCTTTATGTAGCACAGATCATTTATAAAAGTAGATTTGCCTTGACTTATAACCCTTTGGGATACGCGGATTTGCCACAAGGCACGCGCATGCCCGCTGCTGATGCGCAGGTTTGCGCACTCCTCCAGTGAACAGCTGCTTCACGAGTAAAGTCATACGAAAGAGGAAGTGTTCCTATACACACTAAACTTCATCTTTGACGATCTCCGCGTGGTCCTCCGGGAATGTCTGTACCTCGTCTGTCCGGTAAGGTTTGAAAATGCTCTTTATTTGAAAGTAGATGTTTTGTTATGGGTGGTGAATTGCGCGGATGTTTGAGAATGGCGAGAGACAACCGCACCTACTTTGAAACTTAGCACTCCGTCCGTGTATTGTGGTTTACCTTTTATTACGTGTCTTTGAACAAACATTAATGTTTGGGTGTGTTTCTCTGTGGTAATTGTCACTGTTTATAGACTGACTCTCTCGTGCTCACAGAGATCCGCCTGGTGGTCCTGGGTCGCGCCGGGGCAGGGAAGAGCTCCACAGTGAGCACCATCCTGGGCCTGGAGCAGGACTGCGCAGCTCTGCGTCACGACGAGTGCGGTAAACACACAGGCCAGGCTGCAGGCAGGCAGGTGAGACACCCCGCAGTCCCCAGGGATATGTAAGAAGAATGAAAACACAACACGTCAACTAAGTTTATAGGTCTGCTTACTGACTGCAGTTGATGGAGGCGGTCTGAAGAAGACAACAATAATATAATATAATACAGGGACGTAGACTAGTGATAGTTTAGAGAAGGTCATTTTAGTAGGCTTTTGACATTGTTATATAATAACATTTACCAATTTATAATTTTGATTTACAACTATGTCATATGAACCTACTGGCACACTCGTCAAATACTGTAGTAAGAAGGCCCCGTTCTTGATTCCCAGACTAGATGAGACATTTTTTTGTGGAGGTTGCATGTTCTACCCCTGAAGCACTTTTATATGTAATAAAGCACTTGACTTTACCTTTACAAGGTGACTATAGTGTCCAGCACTGACTGGTTCGGTTCAGGCTGCATCCCAGAGGACCGGAGACGACAGCTCTCTTCTCTGTTAGCCTTGTCCAGCCCTGGGCCCCACGCCTTCCTCCTGTGTGTCCCCCTGAACCAGCCGGCCGATGGAGAAGCCAAAGCTGTGGACGTTCTGGAGAAGCTCCTGGGTCCTGCTGTGGTCCAAAACAACACCATGGTGATGTTCACCCACATTGAGGAGCTGGATCAGGAGGAGGGGCTGGAGGACTACCTCCTTACGTGGAGGAAGGACCTGACTGAGCTGGTGAAGAGGTGTGGGGACCGCTACCACACACTGGAGACACAGTCAGGTGGGTCTAAATCTCCTCCATCGTATCTCCTCTGTGTAGTCTTCTAATCATATACATACACAATAATGAGATAGGTTTCCCCTACAACTAGAACAACAGGGTCCCCCACTGGGGCCAGGACTCCGATGAAGAGAATATCCTGGTTAAATTAAGAATAAAACAATAAATAAATAAAATAAAACCCTATGATACATCTGATGATGTGATATTAAATAGACAATCTTTAAATGTTAAAGTCCATTCACATGCTGATATTTTAAAATTAATTGAATAAATGTTTAGGCAGGGCAGAACATGAAGAAGCCGTCCGAGAGCTGCTGGACAAAGTGGATCAAGTCGTGAAAGAGAGCGGGGCAGACCACTTCAGCTGCCAACTGTACCAGGACATAGAGGAAAAGATCCAGGAGAGACAGAGTGAGATCATCAGACAGAGACAAGCAGATGGACTGGACATTGACTCTGAAGACCTCGAGGCGATGAGGCGGGAGGCAGAGAGGAGTATAGGAGACTTAGATCTGGATTTAAATGCTCTGTTCCCATGCAGTGATGTCCCAGTGTCTCCAGCTCGGTCCTTTTTGAGGGGGCTGTGGGAGATGCTGACCGGCTGGGTGTGGAAGCTGCCTAAGCTGGTGAGGGCGGAGGCCCTGCTGGGGTCTTTGGTTGGGCTCTTTGTGGGGGGACCAGTGGGTGGGGCGGTAGGGGCCACAGTTGGGTCAGTGGCAACGGAAGTGGGCAGAAGGAAAACCCAGAAAACTAAGTGAAATACAAAATAAGAGGTTCCATATTTTTTGGATTGGTTGCACCTTAAGGTCACATCACTGCTACTTGAGCACCTTATCACCTGTTGCCAAGGATGGAGCTTACTTTTCTCTTATGCTTTTGTTTGCTTTAGACCGTGTTAAAGAATGTAACCTTTATGTGCCTCAATCAATCATGAAAACAACTGTTGTTCCAAACAAATTTACACAACAGGTGTCCTTGATGATAATCAAATATTAATAGTACTTCTTTAAACACTGGCTGTATTTGCACTTTAAAAGTGATTCTTGTTTTACTGCGATGTTACATAATTACTTCATAAAAACCTTTGATAGACCTAAATGATCCAGTTTACACAAGATTACCACATGTATTCGAAAAAGCAATACATTTGTATTAGTTTGCAGTTTGATTATGAGTTGAGCTTATGAGTTGAATATTCAACACAAAATAATTGCATAATAGATAATGTGTGTATGTCATTATTTCATGCTTGAAAGAGATTGGACTGGTTGGAGCACATATGGTGTCACTGCAGTGATGGAAACATGCATAACTTCTATCAAAGTATCAGAACTTGAGACACCAAATGCAGCAATTTGAAGCCTCTGTGGAATAATCTGCAACGTTCCTCCAACTGGCTGAACGCAATGTCTTTAAATGTCCACATGGGGGAGACATTCACCTTCAAATTAAGCAGCACAAGTTAAACTTTGTTTTTGTAAAGTAAACCTTTATCTGCATTTCATTTTGTGTTGTTGAAATGGCGCAATCCTGGTGAGTGATTAAGTCAAACTACTGTTAGTGTGGCATGGATATGTAATAAAAGTTACAAACCGCGGTTATTCAGTTTGGGGTACTTAGAAAGCTTTGTTATAGTTAGAATACAAATGCATTGTAGAAGCGCTGCTGTGTTGTACTTTGAGCTGTCGAGTATATGCAGAGCAGCTCACCTTGGACAAAAATCATAATACAATTTTTTGGGAAATAAATAAATTCATATGTTGTAATGCAAATGTATTCTAAAAATATGATGATAAAGAAACATTTATATTTTGCATGTAATCACTAATCTAGGTTTACACAGAAAGGAATACAAAACTTTCTGGGAATAATAAAGAAGTCAAAGAGGTGGTGCAAATATTATCTGTCCTTTGAAGAAATGGCACTGATTACACAGCTAGAGGTCTAAACCTTTTATAATCGAGAAAATTATAAAATGTAAAGTTGCGGATTGATATTTAACTGAATACAAAGAATACAGTTATACATGTTTCAGATTCAAGAATTTTGTCATCAAATAGTTTGCCTCGTTTGGAGTTCGTCAGTAGATCCTGGTGAGAAGGAGAGCTGAGGATCAGGTCTGCATGTTCACAATAGCAGGTTATACTGTAACACAGGGTAATGAATACTCAGCTAAACTGCTAACCCATCTTCACATCTCTCTCCCTCTGTGCCTCGGTCTGCCGTCACTGCCTGCCTCGAGAACTGCAAGGCGTTTCCGAATGTGGGTGGTCCGGCTGTGCGCTGGTGGGTGGGAGGTTGGAGAGCGAATTAGCTCTGCTCTCATGTTTCCCTGAAGAAGAGAGAGTGAGAGAGAGGCAGTGAGAAGTACATCTGTCTGCCAGATGTGGGCTCCGCTGTTGTATGGAAGAAGGGCAGAAAACAGGTTTCAAAAGTAAAGGAGAATTGGTGCTAAACTTTTTTATTGTCAGGGATTACACATGCAGAATGGTGTTTACGCCACTCAGCGAGACTGCATGCTTCTCTCTTCTGTTCGTGAAACGTCACACTACTCCCTTCAAGTCCATGTATGTAGGAGAGCACCTGTCCAAATATTATTCAAACCTCACTGGTTACACAATGGATAAAGCGGAGTACAAAGATGAAGTCGGCTTTATGCAGAAATTAATGAGTCTTTTTTGGAGACAAAAATGTTTCTCTAGGTTTAAATTTGTGGAGATGACGACAAAGGGCTGCAACAAGTTAAATATTTAACCAAAACAATTACCTGACAACATTTACTCCTTTAACCAAATTAACGTTACTTAAATATTGTAAACTAATATTATCATATTTGTTTACAATAGTGTTGCCATCCCAAAACACAAAGCTAGTGCTGTCATAATAATTCAAACTCAATTTTGATTCCAATTTTGACAGCACAATGAAAACACTATTTAATGAACATTTATGAAGAACACTTCACTACCTCTCACTCCCATTGCATCGAGAAGATAATGAACAGTTCTATGTTCTAATTCTTTTTCAATGGTTTGGGAAGAAGTCAGATATTTTAACAAAAAATCCTCACACCAGTAATCGTTTTCTTGTATTGTTTTCTTTCTCATTTTGAATCTTGAATTGTATTTTCCTTTACTTGTACTTTAAGTTCTCAAGTACTCTCTCGTTCATCCCTAACCCTAAGGTCACAAATCAAAGTGTGTTGTGTGTCCCTCGAGGCGCAGACAGCAGAGGCCTCTCCTGCAGCAGTAGAGACAGTTGATTTGTGCCAAAACCAGGATCTGAACAAACATTGGAGGGACTCACCAGTGGGCCATCATTAAGGCAGTGTTGGGTCGGACTTGCCTCCTTGCTCGGCTCTCGTGTTGTTCTAAGGGGCCTTGTGGTCTCTCTGAGGACTTGGGGCCGGCCGCCGTGAGTCGAGCTTTGGGTTTTTAGTGTTATCGTAGCGTCCTGCAGAGTGGAAAAGACAGCACAGAGAAAGGAAAATAAACAGAGATGACACAGTCTTTCCTGCACTGCACATGGAGGAATCAATGGACTACTGCATGTGGGGTGTGACTGGAGAACCATTCATTCAGCCCAAACACAGCCAGAGAATGTGTAATAGAAAAGCTATGGAGATGGGTAATAAATCAAACAAATGATACTAAATATGTGACGATAGAGCAACGCTATATCTTTGAAATAAGAAATCAAATTAGAGGTTTTGCAAAATGGTTGTAGACTAATTAAAATGTACGTAAGCTTGAGTAACCGGGTCAATTGATTTTTTTTAAAGAGAATGTAAATAAATGATGTGTGACAGATAATAAATAATAGTATATAAAATAATAGCAAGCGCCTGTTGTAGTTCAATTACAAACACTGAGAAAACACTACAACAATACAGGTTGTCAAGTCTCACAGAAGAGCGTTCAATTCTTTTTAATCCAGTTCGTTGAGATTGAATTTGGACAGATGGCTTTACAATTGAATACCGTAAGGCTATAAATGTATGTTGCCTGTTTTGAGGCAGGTCCGTGTCAAGTCACGTCGTGGTGCTGTGGTCCTGGAGCCGAGCAGTGGGCTCCTCTCTTTCTCTCTCTCTCTCTGGGTGATCTGACTGTAAGCCGCTCATCTTTTTCCCATTACTGCTGTTTTCATGCTTCTTCCTGTGTGAGCGTGTGCCCCTGCAGTTGTTTATTCTCTCCTCTTCCGACAGTAAAAAAAAAAAAAAGTCTCCAAGATTAAAATAGCATGACAAGTATTTTATTTTTAATATTAACCACATAAATTAATCAAATATGAAATGACACACTGTAATTGTTAAGTGATCATAAGGTCCTAATTGATGATGTAAAACCTGCCAAAAATATTACAATTATTATGTTTTTAAAAATCATTATTCATTAAGAGTACAAAAAATTATGCTTGTATTTTAACAAATATTGATACAACAAATATCTTTTTGCTTTTTACTGAACTGCACAACTTAAATATAAAGGTTTCTACAATTAAGATAAAATTAGGCCTCACCCAAATGTTGTTTAAACGTACGATCAATTAAAATAGTAGAACACAGAATTTTAAAATCCGAAAGTAATTTCATTAATTTAACCAGCCAATATATTCTGTTTAATCCATTTTTAACGTATTGAGAAAAAATGCATAGAAAGAAAAAAAATATAAACAAATTATAATATATTATATGTATGTATGTATGTGTATATATATATTTATATATTTATATATAATTTATATATATATATATTTTTTTTCCTCCTTTGATTAACTTCTGGCATGTGCTACATTTTAAAGCCTATTCATATGGGATATAAATATTATCAGATTTATAATTTTTACACAAAAATTGCTTCTGACTCCAGCTTGGAACTATTGTAATTGAATCAACATGACATGCTGTGCAGATGCTGGATATGATTAATTGGGACCTCCCTGAAGTATTTTACATCCATCACATTATTAATATACCAAAATAAGCCTCAGTGTTTCCATTTTGCTTGAGAGATTGTAGGGTCTAAATTAAAATTCTGACCCACCCTGGGGTCAGACTGCTGGAGTTTTCAAATAGTTACAGAACTACTTTTGCATATTTAAATTAAATATTGTAGCTAACCATTTAATTTAACAAGCTATCCAATGCATGAGTGTATCTGTTCTATGTCTGACAATAAAGTTATGGTGAGTATAGTTTAAAATATTAATAAGATAAACATCATAAATAGATACATGCATGTTTCAGATTGAAGGGATTTTACATCATAATCTGACTAGATTAGAAGATGCCTCAGGCTCTTGAAACAAGGTGTTGAAAAGGGTAGAAAAAGTAAGTGTAACCTCTTATGATGCAAAATCACACACAGCTGCTGAGGTACGGACTCAAGTTTTAGTCATGCTTTAGTCCTGGGTTTAGTCCATGAGAAAGTCTTTGGACTGAGAAGACGATGTGTGGTCTCTTCCTGCCGTCATCTGCCTCTTAGAAGGGAAAGCCAAATATGGTCGCCACATTTGTGCCATTTATTTTCACTGCTACAACCTGAACATACGTTTTGTCACTGGAATACCAAAAGGCAGTGGGGCTTGACTAATGGCCCCTGGCAACATGTCTGCGCGCGATGACAGTAAATGGTTTGCTGTCCGGCTCAGTTCTCGTGCCAGAGGACAGATGCTCAGTGCTCTGTGTGAGGGTGAAGGTGCCTGTGCCGCAGGTGTGTGGATTAGCCCGCTGTGCCGTGTTTCCGGCAATAGTCAGTTTATAGAAGAAAATAAAAGGGCTGAGGATAGATGAGAATGGCCATTTGATTAAGAATAAGTAAGTTATGGAGATGCTCAAACGCATTCAGTACCTGGATTGTAAAAGATAAAGAAATTGAAGTCTGCTAACAGGGACTCTACAGGAGAACAGTTTTGGACATTTCCTTCAGTCCTTGGCCAGTATCTATTGACTCCCTCTTTACACTAATGGCTTTCATACATAGCACAACTACATTGGTACTAGTTACAGAAGATATTATCAACATTCACATTGTCTTAACTCTTATCATTTTATCAAAAGCCTAAAGTAAGTGTGTCTTCCTGATAACACATCAGATTTGATCAGAGCAACTCTAAAAGCAAAGCCCCACTGCAGGAGTCTTAAAAAGTAAGATAAACCTCTTCTTGTGACATGTTGTGTGAGCTGGTGGTCTCCAGCATATGGGGACTGTGAGGTCTAAGGGGGGTGCTTCACTCACAACACCAGACAAGTCTGTGGTGGGACACGGATGGCCCCTGAGCCCACCATAATTGATGAATAGTGTGGTCCACATTAAGTGACATGCGCCGTTGGCTGTAAGTGGGTGTGATGATTGGGGAGTCTTTTGAAGAGGGGGCCGTGCGCTGTGTTTGAACCATCAGAGCAGACCCCTCTTTCTCTGTAAAGGACACCAGGCTGTGGTTTGGTCGCAGGCTCTCTCACACACACAAACAATCAGCGGGCTTTGGGGGAGGTGGCTGTATTATTCCTGCTGCAACACGGACCTAATCAGAATCAGATCTGACCCAGGCCCAGTCCGCTCCTCTCTGCTCTATTGGATCAAGTGGTAATCCCTGCTCTTACCACATGAATGGGAGTCACAAAGAGGCCTGCACTCGCTCCTGCCATCAGCGTCGATTGTCACTCAGGCCCATGTGCTGTCATGTTGGTTATGATGGCCATGCCTGCCGTGTGATGGCTGAGGGGCTTAACGCAGGGCTACAAAGAGACGGACAAGAGGGAAGATTAGAAACATGGCTCAGATGTAAAACTTGTATTTGAAATGGATCTGCTGTTGCCATCTCCACTTCACAGATCCTTAAGTCCACACATCCTTCTGCAGGAGCAGACCTCAGCTTCACTTTAAACAACTTTAACGTTTTACAGAAGGAAGCCTCAACTTAAAACACAAGAGTCCAATAAGCACAGTCAAGTGCCACTTTAGACTCACACTGAAGTCACAGAGTACGTTCACTAAATACAGAAAGAAAATCTGGACCAATGCTTATTGTTATTTAGCTTAATTTCCTTCTTCCCAGACAAATGTGATGTGGGGCATAACATTCATTTCTTAAGACATATCACCTTGAGGATGTCTGATCTCATCTATTCTTGCAAGCTAATCAGGGCCAGGCCTGTTAGAACTAGGATGAGAGATCACTGGTGCCACAGTGGGGCAGCAGTGGCTTGAGTACATGGGGGAAGTGTCCTTGGGCAAGACACTTCCCCCATTTCACACACACACTTGTACCTCCTGAGTATAAATTAATAATTCACATACAGTGACTGACTTGTTGACTTGTGTAAGGAAAATCTGTAAAAGACAAAAAGACAAATATTATATTTGTAGTATTTTTTTTTTTGCTGAACTAGCTCTGATGTGTAAAATGATGTAATATATATATCCTTCTATGTATTTCTGACAGAAGAGAGGTTCAGTTTTCAGTGTTTGCAGAACAACAGTAAGCAGTGACTATCAAACTAAAGCAGCTCAAAACAACAGCAGGACACATGCTGTTTACATCACAGAGGCAGAAAGCCCTGGTCTCAGCCAAACATATAATTCATGAGACACAAAATAGAAGAGAAAATATCCGGCCTGTTCCCCATTTATTTGTGGATAAACCAGAGAGAGCGTGGCAGAGTATATAATAGCTGCTATTACTAGACAACGAATAGTACAGAAGAGTACACTTGAGGTAAATATAGGCAAATTACTTGAAATGAAAATATTAGACAGTAAGTTTCAGTTTGGTTTCATTATTTGGGCTATGTATAAAATTATACAATCACATTATGCAACGTTGTATGCAACAAAATGAGGTCATTAAAACCTCTTCTCTATACAACATGATATTGTGCATGTAATGACCTAAATCTGAATTATGTCAGCATTGATTAGTCATCAGGATTTTGATGGGCAATATAACGTTATTGAATCAATATTTATACAGTTTGAACGGGTCTAATCTGGGGTCCTGGTTCAGAGTTGACTTGTGCTGCTATCCAGGAGACATCAGGAGTTTTTTTCCCCCCATGCTCACAGACTTTATATCTCTGTGTCTTCTTTTCAAAAGCAGCCAAACCCAGAACACACAGTGGACTCACACACGCGACCTTGAGCTAACAAGGGCTACAGTACGGTCTGTGGGGCTTTTCCAATAACTGCTCTCTGCAAAGACATCAGGAAGAAGAGCCACTTGTGGTGGGCTTGCCGTTTGGTGCGCGCCACGGTCCGGCTCCCGTGCGGTGGAAACAGAGGCCCCGAGGCGGCCCCTGATCTTCTCTGACGCCCAGAGCCTTCAATCTCCATGTGAAATGAGAGACAGGCCATCGGTGCACCAGGAAGGGCCTCTGATTTGTTCTGTGGTCCCTTTGAACGCATGCATCCTGCAGAAAAGAGCAGCGCGTAAACATGACAGGAGCAGGCAATGAGATGAAGATGTGCAGCTGCTCTGTCTTTACTTCAGGCTGTGTGGAAATAATCACCCAGAGTATTTTGACATGCAATGAATCTCGTGTTAGCTCATCATTATAGAGGCTTCAGACATTGTCTGTCAAAACCTGTACAATGGATACATGGAAAGCAACTCTTCAATGTCAAAAGTATATTTGGACTCTTTTGGAGTGGAAAACGAGCTATACAAAAGTGATCAAAGACTGTATAGAATGATTCCCTAACAGTCCAATGTGTTTCAGTTTGTGCATGGTTTGTGCAGCAGAGAGAAGACGTGTGTGAGAGACAAATCGCGAGAGAAAGCTGACAGATTGTGGTGGCTTTGAAGTCCACATAGCCCTTAGAATAGATAGGAGGTGGAAAAAGCCTGAATGCAGGGACAAACGTCTGTGTGCAAACCACTACAGTAGAAAGAGCTGTGGGGAGTTTTGTGCCATCATCTCCAACGGCTCGCATCTACTCATTCGTGTGTGAAGACTATCTGCATGTCAATCACTGAGTGGTGACAAAGGAGAAAAAAAAGTTTTGCTCAAATAACCCCATGCAAGGAAGACAACTGACATGAAACAACGCAGCTCGTACCACATCTAAATCTTGTTGTATTCTTCTGTGATCAAAACACAGGCACCAATATGCTCCCCATATGGTCCACTTCACGTTTTCTAGGATTTGCTTTGGATATGTATGCACTTTTCTTGCAAGTATGTAGGTCTTGTATGAGACAGCCCATCATTCGCACCATTCTGATTAGTTTATCATTGAGGGCCAACTCTGTAGCAGAAACAGCCCCTAAACTATAGTTGCAGAGACATTGTCAGTTCTAGCAAATAAATAGTTGATGCAAGCAGCTTGGCATTGTAATTAAAGCAACAGTTGGATAATCTGGGCAAGAATGTATTATTTTTATTAAGTCACGGGAACCAGCAATGAATGACAGCACATGGGGGACCCTTCTCCACATCTGAGTCAGAATCATGGTCAGGCTCTCAGGAGTAACCAGACAGTGGATTCGAGTTA
Organism: Rhinogobius similis; assembly: GCA_019453435.1. Taxonomy (NCBI): domain Eukaryota; kingdom Metazoa; phylum Chordata; class Actinopteri; order Gobiiformes; family Gobiidae; genus Rhinogobius; species Rhinogobius similis. The sequence continues at coordinate 25,031,807 of CM033631.1, forward strand.
GGCTTCAATCCATGACTTGTAATTCAGCACAGACTCTATTCAACTTTGACAATAACCCCCTGCGATTACCACCAGAAACCAGCAGATATGAAGCACAAAGTATTGTTTTCCATTAGAAATTCCAAGATGACTTCATACAAAGCAGCAGGCCAAACCCCAGTCACAGCCAACATCTGAATACACCATCACTCACTGAAACATTACAGACATCACGCAGACAGCGGCGTTTGAAAAATAAATGTCTTTTCATACGACCAGCCCGATAATTAACGGATGCGATGACTCAGTGCAGTGATTATCGGAGGACGCTGTCATATTTGTTTAAGCGAGATGTTGAGGGGACTCGAGTCCTGCGTGCCGTCCAGGAGTGGGGGGTGCTGGGTGTTGCAGGGTGGTCCTGGAGCGCTGTCACAACAACATGCGCCCCTGACAATCTTTTGGTTGCACGAGCAATGATCAGGTCTGAAGCCTGGCAGCGTTACCAAAACACACAAAGCACTGGGACAAGGGGGCCATTGACACGGCGATCCCATCCTGACGCGTCCCTTTACCACCCAAACTACACACATTTTCAAATGTTCAAGCGTTTCATTTTATAATATAGCTGATGGTCCAAAATGCATTTTTTTCCCCGTCAATACCAATGTGACTGTGCTGATAAGCAATATTTATGAATAACTATACTATTTTAAAATCAGTTGCAATGCCCAAAGATGTATGCTATATTAAAGTTCACACATTAACTTTTCACTTCTGTAAAAAATAATAACAAAATTTATTTATCAGCATGAGATATAAATAATTTGTTACATGAACTTGTGTAAAGGTATACATTTTAATATTGCGCTTCTATTTTCATTTTCACTCATTAGTCTGTTTGAAAAGACAAAATGACACATGGGCACACAGACAAATATTGGTGCCAAATATCTGTACCATTTTAATACCGGACTAATACTATAATCTGGGGAAAAATCACTGATGTCACTAATAACGATATTGAAACCGATATTTCACCCATCCCTAATCATTTCTGATCTTTTAAATGAAGCTTATATCGAAGGAGGGTCAAAGGACAGGGGCATTCTGGGACAGTTATCTGAACTGCTTTTACCTGTGGCCCATCGAGGCAACTGTTGTTGTGATTTTGGGCATTATAAAAATAAATTGATTTGATTTGATGATTTGATTTGATATCTTCCTTTAATGCGTGTGTGCATTTTATGCAACTTTTCCCTGCACTAACCTTTTTTTGTTTTATTAAAGCATTAGTTAGGGTCAAGTACAAAATCAATACATTTGAAATAGTCACAATTCTGCATATTGTTGGATATATTTCATTTAAATGTGAAAAATATGTGCATACCATAATTTTCACTTTTGACTCCTTTACACCCAGAAGAAAACAGGAAGTATAAATATATGTCAACAATTCTTGGAACTATAAGTTAAAACCACTCATTAAACAGGACGCAGGACAGCAGCAGTGCCGTTGACACTGACCCTAACCTCGTCCATCCCACGTGTCCCGGTCCTCCCTCCATCGCGGTTAGCCTCAGGTGCACCACTCTTCTGTTTCCAATTACCATGCTATGAATTAGTGCTGCTCTCTTCTGTCCTTTGTCCAAACATTGCTGTGTGTTCATCCCTGTCGACCCTCCACGCTTCACTCCGGCTCTGACCTCCCGCCTGGACTGTGCCGTCACATAAATCCAACCCCTTTATGGCTCTTGTCGGCAACCTCTGCACTCCCTTAACTCATGCTTGCTGTTGTTAATGTGCGCCCTGTTTGGTATAAAACCCTCCATTTTCAGTCAATGAGGGTATAAATCCACTCCTATATATCAAAGTTGGAAAGTATTATAACTTCTGGTTTTACTGTACGCCTGCTTAGTGTAACTGATATATTTCACAGAATACAAGGACAAAGCCTGACAAAATGTTGCTGTATGGTGTCCCATGATAAGGTTAGACACTGTACGTTTATATAGAGTCTGCTTGATTTAACTGTAGTTTTGACCTATGATGCTTAAGTCGCAGTTTTGCGGAGGTCAAACAAAAGTTACTTTTTAATACAATCTCAATGCACCAACATGGTCTTAGTGTTAGAGCACTGTTGTGGTATCCTTAGGCAAGACACAACCTGGACACCTTATTTGTTTGCGTGAGAAACCACAGGTGCAAAGTGGCAGCCACGCCTCTGTTTGCATGCATCAAGTTACACGCACTAATTTATCTAAAGAGAAGAAGAAATGGTTCTTATTTCTCCAATAAATTATTTGTTTGGAATAAAATGTCACAATTAAGTTTAAAGATGCACTATACGGAACTTTTCTGGAGAAGGGCTGCCACCTGCTTGTCTCCGTGAAGATGTCTTATCTTTGCCTTTAATGTTCCACAGTATGGCGTTAAACCTTAAAATCTAAATTGCATTTATTCAATTACATGTGCTAAAAACTACCTTGGAATTTGGCATTCTTGAGTGCCGTTCTACAGATCTGACCTGCGGTGTCGCTCGCTTGTCTCCAAAGAGGTAGACAGACAGTATTTAATGCTATACTGTGGAACAATCTTGGGAAAGCAATACCATCTCCTGCTTGCTCCTGTTTTTTTAAAACTTAGAAATATTTTTCTTGTTTTGCCGTATCATGTTTTGAATGACACGGCTCTAACCAAAGGAATGCTCACAACATTGACTTAAGTGTTTATCTAATTTATGATGCTGTCATGCCCACATTGAGTTGCTTGGCACTGAAGACATTACGAAACATTAAAAGCATTACCCACCCAGCACCCAGTAAGTGAGAGAGATTCACATGGGTTTTTATAAGACTAACCTTCTTTTAGCAAATATAGAGTGGAAATGAAGCTTATTCCAGGCCGTAGCTGGCTTCCTTGGGTCATTCTGTTAAATGGAGTGTTATTTTTCCAAGGCGGAAAGATCAGCCTCAGTGTAGCCAAGTAGGTCCTGAGGTCAGCGCTGGCACCGAGAGTTCACATCTGTTCAAATAAATCTTGCACAGTGCCATCAGCAAAACACACATGTAGCCTACAACCAGTGTGGGCCCAGGCATACAACAGATATGCCTGTGTTTCTGAATGAAAATAAGAAAATATGCTTCTGTCATAGATTTTATGTCGCATAGCTTTTTATTTGAAGAGGTGTGTATAGGTAGATAATTGTTTATAGCAGCCATTCGCCAACTCTGCAGCGTTATCAACCCGACAATCCCTTGGGGCCCCCTGTAATAATTTATTCTATGTTTTAAAAAATGATGTTATATGTTATGTTTTTCTTCTTAAATTTACTAACAAAAATAGAAATAGTTATGACTGTAGACTTGATCATATCTAAAGTAATAGTACATTTATGAAAATATATTATGCAAAGTGGCTTTCAAGGTCAATTTTCTTTTATGCTTATTTATTCTTTTATGTTGTGTTTTATGTTGGACCACCTTTTAGGGCCCCTGAACCCCACTTTGGGAATCACTGGTTTATAGATTTAACAAAAGAGACTTTATTTTTAGTTTTTCATGTTTTATCATTAGGCAAACATGTTACTAAACTCAAATGAGAGAAAAAGATTTTAATGATGATGGACCAAGTAAGAACAAATGTAAACTGTCACTCGATAGTTTGATTTGCTGCTGTCTATTTTGAGAGTCAATCCCTGACGTTAGCTGTATCTGCTCATAAGTACTAATATTTTATCACAGACTTCTTCCACATTCCTGACTCTGGCACCTGTCATGTGTTTTCTTTTTACAAGCTGTGGCTGCCGTTGGAGAACACAACAGACGGGGGAGATTTACAGAGCGTGTCCTCCCCAGGCCATGCACTGCTCACAGGGATTAAGTACTCCCGAGGTGTACAACTTTATACAGCCGCATCACAAGGGCTGCTGCCATGGCCCTAACAGAGACCTCACTGAGCCCTCAGAGTGCACGTTTTATGAGCTTCAACTCATCCCCTGACTAACAGAAAAAACATCACTTTATGGGACTCCTGGGGAAGGACAGAGAAAAAATGCGCTGAAATTTGAAGCAGTCAGTTAGAAGTCTGTTTACTGAAAGATGGCAGCGGAGCGGGTTACAAAATGTTACCTCGTTTACTGCCCCCACTGACCTCTAGCTGTCTCCAACATGTCAGACAAATGAGAAAGGTTAACGCTCTGCCCAAAAGGAGTTATTTTCAATACAGGAAGGACTAGAACCCAAAACATGCATCATAGGTAAAATCTTTCTGCAACAGTAGTCCTGACCAGGCCTATAGCTCAATATCTGGAGATGTGTCCCAGCAGCAATCACTGCTCCTGACAGGTTGCCCAAGCGGCATTGATGGATGGGTAAAATACTGAGGACACACATTATACTCTTGTTTCAAAGATCATGCAATGTTTTGTTTTTGTAATTAATGAAAATGAACTCAAATTTCAAAACAACATATATACATAAAACACTGTATTACTGGTAATTTGGCCCACCATAATGACGTTGTTAAATCACACAATTAAAGTCAGATGCACTAATAATTTCTCCTGTTTTTGCAGCCATAACATGAAGACAAGACAGACGGAGTTAACTTTGCCAGCGGGGGAGCTCACTTATGTGGGTGCCTCCTCGGCAAGACTCCTTAGCCTCAGAAGATAAACAATGAGTTGCTTTAACATCTTTCACCCTTTCCCCTGACCTCAAATCTTCCTGCCCTGTCCAGCCTGCTACGCGGGTGTCTCCAGATGTTTGGCCCAGGAGCACCTCATACGCAGGACCTGGGGCGAGCGCAGATCTCCAGCCTGGACTGGAATGCTGACCTCTCCATCTATCTCCATCAGCTGAGACCCATTTGTTTGACTTGAGCTGTGATTGTGTTTTCTCTTCCCCACACCTGCAGCTTCCTCTGAGCTTCGGTCCATGACTTAGCCCCCTCCTGCTCGCCTCTCTGGACTCGTACTGATCAATGCGTTTAAGATGGAAAAACAGTTGTGCAGCTGCTACTGCTTTTCTGGAGTTTCATTGTATTAAACTGTGTAATTTCACCCATACAAAGTGTATGGTTGTCGTTAATAGCCATCAATAAATATGCTTAATGTAGGTCTATACATTACTTTAAGAAATATAAAATTTGAGCTGACTGAATACTGTATTATAAAAGTGTATACAAATTGTTAGATATTCCAAGGGTATTTTAGAAAATATGTCAGAAGCAAAATATATTCCTTAGTCAGAAAAGTCAACCTAAAAATCTAAGTATTAAGATATTTGTCTGGAAAGACATAAACAGAAGATGAGTGTAGTCATCTTCTGAGGTTTCTCCTCAGTTTATGTCTTTCACAGGCTCTGAATGCATGTCCGTGAGGGAGTAGCCTCCTTATCACAGCACCCCCTTGTTGTTATGTCTCTTCCTTCCAGAGCTGAGACATTGTCACTGTCAACAAGCGGTGGTTGACTTAGACCACGCGTTCTTCTCATGTTTTGGATTCATCTCACTGCAGGCTTGGCCTCATTAGTCATTGGCTCTAAGCAAACATGTAGCGTCTAATTCAGCGAGGCCTCCCTAACTTATCACTCTTCATTTCAACATGGTGGGCCGCCCGCTCGCGTCACTCCTCTCATGACGTGCCAGACATGTGACAACAGCCACAGTATTTATCGACTTCATTTGGCTCCCAGGGCAGCCTTTACAGCTCCCCGGAGTGATACTGAGTTCATGTAGAACTGTTCATTGCTGGTGAGTGTTTCTTTGCTCCTCCTCTTTGTAGCTGTTAAGTGTTAAAACACGCGGGTTATGACGTGCTGTTGTGGAAGTTAAAAACCATGTGGAATGAAAAAAGAAAACATCCAAGAGAGCTATTCCCTGAAGAGAGAGGAACCACCAAGGATGGGACGGAACAGGAAGGTGCTATTAATCAAAATGAATGAAGGCCTCTGAGGGCTTCAGAGTTGACGAGGCCACAGGGGACACCCACGGGGCCTGCTGTGCAGTTTGCTCATCTGAAAAACTAAACTGAAAATTTTAAAATAAAAATAGGCCTTTAATATGGAAAGGTTTAATTTCTACGCAAATATAGAGCAATGCATGGCTCTAATCTACACAAGTGCAACTAGGCATTGAATCCAAGTCTGAAACAGGACTAGACCAGAACGAAAGCAAGGAATTGACCGAAAACTTGTATTCATAAAATAAAATAAAATAAAAATAAAAGGCTTACTCCCATTGTCCAAGACAAGACAAATGCACATGGATTATTATAAGACGTTCTCTGCCTATAGTTAAATGATTAACTAATAGTCAGACTAAAACAATGAAAGAAGACAAAAGAGACATAAGTCTGACTACAGACAGTCAAAAAACACAACAAATGATCGCAAGAAAGATATTTAGATTAGACTGTTTACGTGAAAGTAATTTGACTGGAATTTCCTAAACATTATCACCATTATTTTATTAGCAGAACCATAATGATATGTGGTTATGGCCAATATTACAAAACAGTTTTATTACACAAGGCTTGAGGCTTATCATGTTTTGATTTTTAAAATTTTATTTAGCTCAATTCATCTGATTGGATTTGGACAGTTTTCTCACCACGTCTCTCGCCTTTCACAGAAAACGCCTTTAGTATCCAGCAGCTTTTTCAAATTTGGGGCTTGTGACACTCAGCCAAAAGCCGCAAATTACCCCCCTCTAGCAGCAGCGAATTAGGAACAATTTTGTGTTAGCTATAAAAGAGAGAAGGCAGAAGGAGAAGTGAGGGGAAAATATAGCTTACACCAGGGACCACCAACAGAGGCAGTATGGGATGAACGGCTCGTTGGGCCCTACGGTTTGGGTGGCAGGGCGGTGCTAGAAAGCAGTCCCCGGCAATCAATCCTATCATATCACATCTACGTAGACCGGCACAACAACCATTAGGCGACACAAAGGCCTGAATTAGTGGATTTGCGCTGCCGTTACAGGATGTTTGCAAGGCTGGGGATTGGCTTTACATGGACCTACAGTGTGGATAAAAAGTGGTGCAGTGACTCTCACAGCCCTGTACAGTGTTTTTCACTCCGGTGACACCCAAAGCACAAAGGAGAGTGGTTTGTATGAGGTGACAACTGGCCGCCTGGAATCGCCATCGTTTGAAAATGGGTGGGATTTTTGATTATCCCGCTATGTGGTTGGTCCCCAGCTCCAAGCATTAATGTAAAAAGGGCTCTTTTTCTTGTTTCTTACAAAGCGTGAGGTTTGGCATGCCCACATAATCTGCCTCCATAGAGCCAATCCATGTTTTTCCCATTCTGGCACCGCTCTCCACTCCCCTCTTAAAATCCATTTCCAAGTTGTAATATGCCACTGCAGATGTTATAGAGGAGAATAAGAAGAAAGAAGTTGCTATTAGCTGGCTCATGTTCAGATGTGCTCAGATGTGATGGCCATGGCGGGTGTGGGAGCACAGTCAGTCTTGGTCAGTCTGGGGTAAGTGACTCATTAGAGTTGAGTCTATATTACAGTCCATGCGCACAGCCTGAACCCTCCGTAACACGTTTTGGACCTAATTGTACTTCCTGATCGGCGTTTGGTGAGATGACAGGGAGTTATAAGCCTGTGTTTGCATGGCTAATGGCTCTCATTTACTGCAATAAGTGGGTTAGGGGCTGCTGTGGGTGACATCACACTCCTACAGCCTTTGATCACAATGGCTCTGTAAGTAGAGAGGAAAGTTCTCTCCAGACCTGAGTACGCAGAGAAACTCCCCCTCAAAGCAGTCTCCAAAAAGTGTATAAAATAAAACATTTCCAGCGGTAATGAAATAATTTGACTTATTGATCTGCGTGGGTGGTTCATGCCTCTGCTGCTGCCTGTCTGATAAAGCATAACAGCACTGCGGGTCTACGGCTTGAACACAACAAAACTTGTTCAAGTCAAAATATAATCTATCTATAAGAAAAAAATATAATCATTGTGATGATATTAAATGCAAAAATTAAGCCTTTTCAAGTCAGTTTATGCATTCCAACAGTAAGCCTACTGTAAATTGCTTTTTATCTATCAGTGTTTATGTCAAATTAACTTTATCATTCAGAAAGTTTGACTTTGTCACTTACGGCGATCTAATTAAACAATGTTGTACCACTTTATAATGGAGTGGATTCTGTGGTGGCCAATCCATGTGAAAATTTTCATGCCCTTGAACTACTCTTACAATGTGAGCCCATGAATCCTGGCATTGTCGTCTTGGAATCAGAAAAGCAGAAATCCACTGATGAAATGTGTAGTGGTGCTGAACTTAGACCTGACCAACTGACACCAAAACTGCCCTCACAGGCTTGTACAGTAGGCAGTGTAGGCATTATGGGTGCATCACTTCACCTGCTCTGACAGTTCTTCCTCCAGGGACCATGGTTCCCCACTAGCCTTCCAGTTTATAATAATGCGTTGGACATTTCTTAAGCCAGTTTTAGTAGTTTGTGCTTCTCCTTAGATGTTTTCTCTGCTTGATGTCAATAATTTGACCCTTCCCAAACTCACTGACATCTTTTCCATGACAACAGAATTTGTCTTTCCACACGGTTGTTTCAGGAATGAGAAGCAACTCACTGCAGTTTAAGTACCGTGTTGCAGCTCAAAGACAATCACCCATGGTGCAATTATCCAATAGGAGGCTCATACTTATTTGCTTAGTTGAATCCAGGTGGCCATTTTCTTTGTAGTGTAGCATACGCACTGGTGGCTAGCTCTCTCTCCTCACAGCAAGAAGGTTGCTGGTTTGACTCCCTGGTCTTTCTGTTTGCATGTTTCACCCCGTGTCTGGGTGGGTCCGGTTTCTCCCATCAACCTGTTAACCAAATCCTTCACCTATGGTAGTCCTGACCAAAACTAGCTCAAAATCTAGAAATGGGTCCCTAGACACTGCACAGTGGCACATATTGCGCCTGACAAGTCTCCCCTGCAGCACTGAAGGATGGGTCAAATATAAAGGACAAATTTTGCTAAGGGGACAATAAAGTGTACATTAACACTATTGTAAGATGTGCATATGACTTTTTGATGTAAGTGAGTCAGCAAGCCAAAGACACATTTTTGCAATTTTTGCAAATAATTAAGTTATTCTATTCTGACATACCGCCATATTTTTCAGTAATTTGACACATGCACTAAGGTTGGGAAGTTCTGCCCCACATAAAATCTGAATTACGCTGGTATCTTCATAGTCCAAACAGAGACATTCTTAAGTCAGTGAACAGGACTAGACAGAGGCATGAGGTTGCCAGGTGGGTAGCAGCAGGGCACCAGAGAGGATGAAGTTCAGGTGGAAGCGGTGCCACCTACTGAGTGATCACTTGTGTGTTTTACTTTCTAAAGATGGCTGTTTATTTCCTCTTGCTCATTGTTTCTTTTTGGTTTAGATTTTACTGTTGCCTTAACCCCCCACTGCACAGTCTGTGAGCGCGTGGCTGAGGTGTGAGCTCATTCTGCTTCTTGGGTGGCTGTCCTGCGATGTGTCAAAATCATGTGTTGGCATTGATGCTACAAAAAAAGGTCCCTTATCCAGAAAAAGAACTCTTTACCGTGCCAGGGCATAGTAAACAGTTGGGCACAGGATCTGCAGCAGCGTGTTTTACTATGCTTGGCTGCAGGTGAAGCAAAGACTGATCAGAGAAGGGAGCCGAAGGGAGAAAAACGAAAAGGAAAAAAGTTGGAAGATTTATAATTGAATAACTCCCTAAAGCAGGGTAGCAGAGATGGACGCTGCCAGAAAAAGCAAACACCAAGGAGCAAGTGCGGACTGTGCAAGTCAGCCATTAAAGTGAGTTCTCCAGCTCACCTAAAGGTGTCAGCTTCACACATGATGATAACCTAAAACCACAAGACCTCAGGACATATGCTGTCCAACCTCTCAGCTGAGCAATCTGACTAGTGAAAAACAGAGACAAACTGGTGGCTGGCAAACTGATGATTTGTGAGGCAGCTTTTCTATGTGCAGCAAAAAGAGAGGAAAATCTTTCACAAGTGTTTCAAATTATGCATTTCAGAGCACTTGAAACAACACACAGGTAGGAATCCTCCCAGAATGCTATGCACCACTAACCCTAACAAAGGGGTCAGCAACAATAGCTGCAGAGCTACATTTGGCTCTTAAGCCATTATAACTCTTATCTTTGCTGACAGCAATGCTGCAGCAACAGTTTCTTTCTTTTACTTTTAGCCATTACCATTTCATGGGTCATTGCAGCAGATCACATCCCTCCATCTTCTGAATTCTCTTTTCTCAAACTGACTAACCTTACATCTTCCTTCACAAAAATCCATAAATCTTCTATTTGGTCTATGGACTTCCTGCTGTCAGCAAAAAAACTTAACATATTGTGGCCTGAGAGTTGTAAAAACAGTCGGGAGAAGTTTATTTATCATCAGTACAGGGCCCGGAGACATGAACACTCAACACATTGCAGTATTGTCCACTCAATTCTGTCCATGTTTCCACTGTATAGGGAAAGATGACATAGGCCAGATAACAGGAGCTGGTGGTGTAATTTCCCAATAAACTCTTCGTCCTTTCTATGTCTAAATAATTTCTATCTGGCCCCCTCAGATCCTTATTCTGTCCATCATCGTCATTACTCCTAGAGATAATCTCAACATTGTCATCACTGCAACCTCCATCTCCGCCTCCTGTTGCTCAATCCATCTACAGGTAATGTTTGACCTATAGGCCCCTATTACTAAGAAAAAGGTGAAAAAATAAATAAATAAATAAATAAAACTTCTTGAAATTTCTTGAAAAGCAGAGCAACACGGTGGAAATTTGGGGTCTACACAATGTCAACGGTAATGGTGCTCTAAATGTCTACAATGCCTAAGCAACTTCAAGACCTAACTGTTTTCTTCTGGAAGCTGACAGATGCATTCAGTTTTCAGTCAAACATTTGCCAGGAGTTTGTGTTTCTGGGAGGAGAGGCGGTGCTCGAGTGATGAGTTTGTCTTGCCTGTTTGGTTTGGCGTAGGCAGTGGAGAATGAAAGTACTACGGCACTGTTCCGCTTGGGAGGACTTCAGACTGAGTCCTCACACTTTTCCCAGACAGAGCTCCACATGAGAGAAATATGAGTTATGACGACTCATAGATGACGTCCACATGGAGGCACAGAATGTGGTGGAACATGCTTCTACTCTCATATTAGACCTTTATTCATCTCATCAATCATTTCTTTACTATTACCAACCCGGTCACTGGTGACATATTCAACCAAACACAATGACATTTATAGACTACTGTAATGTACTCCGAATGGTCAGGTTAAGATCATAAAAAAAATTCTACCTGAGTACGGTTTGTTGAATGAAAATTGATGTGCTCTAGTCCTTCCCCACACACAGCTCGAGTGTGTGCTGTGCTTATTTTATCAGGTGCACGGGCTCCCCCTCCCCAGACGCTGACCCCGACTCCCCTCTCTGGCTGCCAATCAGTCGCTGTTACAGTGTTCAGTGTTTATCCATGTCCTAATCCTGGCCTTCCAGCACCTCAGGAGACTTACTTCATCAAATGTCTTCAGAGCTCATTAGAAACAGTGAGGTCTCGCTCACAGCTCATCTGGACACAGTGAGTAGTGTGTGCTGCTCTTTTTATCAACATTTTGAAGCCTCTATTCCCCAATGAAGCTTATACTGGCACACAACACAGTTTAGAACAAATGGTCTAAATACAGTGTGGCTTGATTGGGTCAAAGTAATGATCGCACTTTGGGTAAGCTCATCCATTGCCAAATGTAAATTTGATTTGCTGAATAAACAAACATGTCCATTATATATTTATTTTAATGTTTTTTTAAGAATGGTATGGATACTGAGGAATAACCTCTATTTTAGTGTGCAAATAGGTAGTAGAACAAAATTATTACTATCCACAAATAATGTAATAAATACTCTAAATATTTTTTGTAATAAGTGCATGTATTTATTCAAACTGAATTAATATAACTGTTTAAAGAATTATTTTGGTATGAAATAGTCACAACATGTAATAATTAAATACGTTTTTGGCTGTTCTAATGGATGATACAGCACTATGATACACCGACAGTGGACCTTTATTTGACACAGTGTGAATGTGTATTTCATTATTTATTCAGTATCATGTGCAGCACTGTACCATTCAGGAATATGATGTTGGTTAATGCTGAGGACCACAATAAAAAAAATTCCCATTGCAAAAATAACATTTTATGTTATTGTGTGTGTAGAATAAATGTGTGTTTATGATGAAATATTTACTATCAGTTTTAAATGAAAGATCACAAGATTTAATCCTTTCTATTGAAGGGTGGAGTTTTATTTTACCAAGTTTAACATAATAGATCTATAAATAACTGTAATCATTCTGTTACATTTACCATTACAAAATCTCTTTAGCTGTTTGATATGGTTTCCAGAAAACAGCGTGTATAATAATATTTTTTGAATGATGCCAACCACACTTTTTACCAATCTCAAATATTACACTTTTGGTTGAGTTCCACAAACCCCAAAACCATTCTGTAAAAAAATTTGAGGAAACATCCACCAGGCAACAATCTCTTCATTTGGATAAAGTTGAGCCCATGCGTGTGGCGTGGACCTCAGCTCGGTAATCCAACTAAACCAAGCTCAGAGCAGAATTAAAGAATTTATACGCTCCACAACATGCAATTATTGGACTACTGTCAGAGCTGCAGATCCCTAACTGGAACATAAAGCTAAAACATAGCATGTCTAACACATTGAGAAGACAAATATGTTTTTTAGTTACATTGTTTTATGTTGTTGTAGATTTGAGTATTAGACATACAATTCACAATGAAGCTGTCAAGTCTTCTCTCTTATTTTAACCAACTAGACTAGGGGTTCCCAATCTTTTCTGGCCGGGATGTAAAATGAAAAGTAATTGAAAGTGTCTAAGCATGTTAAATCAGGTTTGATATTGGTTAGAATAGTTTATTGTTTTATCAGACCCTATTTCACAATTTTTTATTTTTTTTTTATTTAAAAAATAGAGCAAATACAGGGTCATATTTATTCAAATTAAAGATCTTGAAAAAATCTTGCGGCCCCCAGCTCATCCCTCGTGACCCCCACTTTGGGCACCACTAGACTATTGTGAATTTCCAGACAATATTTTTTTGTAGTCAATATGGACTGTGAAAAGGCTAATATGAATTTTCATTTAGACACGTTGCAAATAATTTTGTAGTATAAATTTCCATGTATGAATGCTACGGTAAAAAAAAAAAAAAAGCAACAGCTATTTGATACTTTTTACGACTTATTAATGAGTTCAGGCCTATTATGGGAAGACAATTTGCCATTTTTTTGAAAAACACACTAGGCCTTGTTTACTTCACTGAAGTACGTTACCAAACCAGCGTGCAATTTATTCCACAATTATTATTATCATTATTTATTATAGAAAACAATAGGCTATAGGCAATAGCTAAAAAGAAATAATTAATCAAATGTACGCTGTGGAGTTCCAAAACGTCGTTTGAAAATAAATGGTAAACGCACGTTTGGCCCCGGACTGAAGGCCTCCGGCGCTTAGGCCACACGGAGCGCAGCATCAGGATTTCACGCGCTAATCCACCGGAACCATGTGCACCTGAATGTCACGTGTTATGCCATAACCTGACTTTTGTGACAGTCTGACAGAATATTATGGTTCATAAATATAGTCCTATTAGCTTGGCTTTTTGCATAATGATCAGCATTATGCACACAGGCTTCAAATGCAAAGGCCTGCGTTTTCTGTTTTTTTCAATAGGCTAATACATTTTAAGTGGTGAGTTCTTAATGGCTACATCATCCATCATGTACTTTTGTTACATATAGCAACATAGGCCTATTGTTCATATATTAATAAAAAGCAAAATGGACATTTGTGGCTCACGCACAAAATAAATCCACGTTCAGAGTAAATTAAGCTTTAATATTGAGCTTTATTATGTTCCAAACGGTATTTAAATATTGGAAAAGAATTACGTCAGATGAAGGTCTGAATGTACAGCATTCATGAGTCTATGACAATAGGGGCACGGTCCACAAAGTCCGTTACCTGAGATTGTCCGTGCGCACGGAATCACTGTTTTGGCAGAGCGGCCACAACGCGCTCTTCCTGGATCTTGTGATATTCCTGCACCGAGAGAAGTTGGGGAGCCGCGGGGGGGAAGAGCGGAGCGTACCCATGGCTCAGTGGACTGGAGTATGCGGTGCACCGTGCCACGGGCTGGGCGTGCAGCAGAGCCTTAGCTGAGAGCGCGCCTCGGGAGAAAAAGCTGGAAAGCGCTGGTAGTAGACTGCTGACGGGCGGGATGGACGCGGCGCACGGAGACGGTGCGTGCTGGAAGTACGGATACAGTTCCAGTCCGGGTAACGGCACAGCCCCTGTTCCCAGTCCGTAGGCTCCGTGCGTAAAGCCCGGGAGCACACTCGGCTCCAGATGCTGCTCTTTAAGCGTCTCGAACCGGAAATGTTGCCGCTTGAAACGTTTACGTCTGCGCAAGAAGCTGCCGTTCTCGAACATGTCCGCAGAGTTCGGGTCCAGAGTCCAATAGTTGCCTTTCCCGGGGTTCCCAGGCTCCCGTGGCATCTTCACGAAGCAGTCATTGAGCGATAAATTGTGCCTGATGGAGTTCTGCCACGCGGGGAATTTCTCACGATAGTACGCAAAGCGGTGGCTGATGAAGTCACAAATCTCGCTCAGAGTCAGTCTTTTCTTTGGACTTTGAAGGATTGCCATAGTAATCAGCGCTATGTATGAGTATGGCGGCTTGACGGACGTAGGACCTTTGGGTTTGGGTGGTGGACACACGGGAGCGGGGCAGTCACCGGGAACCTCCGTGCTGGACTGGTCCTGAGGCCCGTCGTCCACAGACTCCTTCACTCCTTCTCCCACAACATCGATCAGTGCGTCCTCCATGACTCCAGACCAGGCTCATAGTCGAGATTGGGATCAGCAGTGACACCTGCGGCAGGTGGGTCAAGACTACAGCCACCGACCACTTTTACGCACAACGCTCCACCATCACCAAACTATTAAGCAAGAGTTTAACTCTTGTGGTGCCACGTAGGCTGCATCCGTGTGGTATTGTTATGATTAAATCCTTCAGAATAAGTCCTGGTCCGGAATCACGATTGTGAAGTCTGCGCGCGCTGAGAGAAGGTGCGTCCTCGGAAAAATCTTGCATCCTTTGAGAGTGCGCTGCGTGGCTGAGGCAGGAGGGCTATGATGTCACACAGGGACGATAAAGAGCATCCTGACCAATCACAACTCAAGAGGCAAAGAGGCCTGGACCAGTGCGAGAGTAAAGGCTGGCATCAGCCTCTGGCAATAGGCTTTATCACACACGCTCTGGCGCGTTTTGTATCGTCATAAACAATCAGCTTAGGCTAACTATAGCCTACTGTTAAAAGTCAATATTTTGGAAGACCTAAAAGAGTAGGAGTGTAAAGCAATGTGATCCCGCTTGACTTAAAACTGTGTGTGGATATCAAAAGAAATTCATGACAATGAAGCATAAAGTCAAATTCACTGATTGTTTTTTTTTTTTGAAAAGACGTAAGATATAAGAAGTAATATGAGACATATAAACTATCTGAGAAACCCAATTAATCGAAATATCTTCCCGCTGGTTTATAAGTGAAAGGTAGCGCTGCAGAGTCTGGATGAATGCACAGTGCATACAGGCTTAGACCTACAGTAACATATGAATAAATACTGATGGTGAGTAGATTTTCCCGTCCCGTCCCAAAGTAGCCTGCCTATATGTGGTTAATATGGCCCAGCTGAGCAGGCCGCTGATACTGGATCAAAGTGGGATTTTCACGTCTGAGACTTGAAAGCGCATGGTGCGGGACGTGGAGCTGTGCGCGGGGTGAGCGGGGCAGAGGGCTATTGTTGGGACTTTAAGTTTATTTGTGTTTAATGATGGAGCCCTTTGTTGGGGATTCCCACATTTCCTGCCTCTAATCGTGCCGATGGCCCACGGCGTGGGTCTGGGTCTGCGTCCCGGTTGGGTGGCCTGGACGGGACCGTAGAGCTGCACATCATTTTCCAAATTCATCACGCATGTCCGCAGATTTGAAGCAGGCCGCGAGCTGTGTGGTTCTAATACCATCCGCGTCACAAAGTGCGCACAGACTCCAGGACAGACACCAAACAAGCGCAAAGGGCGCCCAATGGGATATGGTCTTTGACTTAAAGAAATAAAAAGGACAAGCCAGAAGGATATATGTTTTCATCTAATTTGTCCATCAAACACAATGACAAGAAACTAAAGGACACTTCTAGCCACTACACACATTTGCAGCTCTTTATCGGAATTGATATACGACGTCTTAATTTGAAATATCTTCATGAGACCAGACAGAAACCGAAGTTTCAGTCAATCCAGTCCGGACTCCTAATTGTCAATCTTTATCAAACCGCACTTCAATTTTAATCCACCATCTGAACCACTCAGGCTTAAACCAAAAACTAGTACAAATAAGAGTGTTGCACGAGATTCTAATAAAACGTTTACCAGCATGAATCAAAGAAAACATCAAAACTACTCTGAGCTTGTTTGTAATACCGACATTATACATTATAATTTTTAATGAGCTATTATTATTATTATTATAGTACATACATCATAACAAAAATATTGAGCCAGGGTTCAGAGGTTCTGTCACTTGGCTTAACTTAGGTCCAGCATTACCCCTTGAACTTTTATTATGAACACCACATCGCAATGACCTATATCATATTGCCAAATCAAAACTTTATGGATTTAGTTCTAAACACCTCAGTTTCACAGAAGACGCCAAGTGCAATGTGGAACTGTTCAATGCTGCAGCCGTTTTGACCGAAAGAAAAGTAGTACAAGAATCACATCCTTTGTGAAGACTCCTGTTTGTTTTTAGTGCAGAAGGATGAGTGGGGCCACCACCAAAGACCAACGTAACAAAATCAAATGGAAGGGAACCAAATAAGCCTGGAGGAACTCTGTGGACAAAGAACCTACCTCAGTATGTGCCTTCGGAGAACAGAACTTACCTCACTACAGGTCAGAGCCAAGGCTACTTCAGTTAAAATGTTTTCTTATTGGAGCCTCTTTGCATGATCTGGGCTGTGATAAAAACCCAGCCGGTTGTTTTTGGTTGGAAAGGCTGAGGCAGGCTTCAAAGCATGGGGTTTATTTTCACTTAATGCCCCCTCCTCTCATCTTGATCCTCTAAAATCTTGGCAGCACACCGGACAATAATAATATGTGTAATTTAAGGTATCATAGTTGTATGAGAAGCAGGAAGAAAAGAGGAGCTGGAACCAGGCGCACACAGAGTTTAAGGGAGGAAGCTGTGTGATTTTCACAAGCTGAGCTGGTCATTAACACAACTTTTATAAGCTCACAAATGACACTTGCATAGATGTAGTCATTTCACTGTACATCACAGTATAATTTCATTTGAACAAACACTACAAACGTGTAAGATGTTAAATCTGAAAGACTTGAAACTAAATGATAACTTACCACTGCATGAGTTGAGCACAAGGCCAGGGTCCAAAGCACGAGGAGGGTCCCTGAAAGACACCAAGAACTGATTTTCATCTCACTTGAGTTTACATCCAGTTCATTGAGCAAATCTATCACTGAGCTATTACAACATTCACTGAAACAATTATAAGAGTATAAAGTGAATTTTGAAACAGTCGCTTTTTATAATCTAAAATTTATTATAAAACATTTGTCTCCAAACATGATAAAAAATAAGGCAAAAAATTTGACAGTACAAATACCTACGGCCCAGCAGTAAAACCATGAATAAACCTAGACTTGACAAAGGCTAAAAGAGGACAAAACCAAGTCTACATCAAACCAGGACAAGTGTGAATGGATGCCAAACGACCTTTTATAACAAAGACAGCAGCATTATTAAATCAACATGTCAAAAATGATAAACAGTTTCAGGTCAATAACACACTTTATGAATAAATATTCTGTATCTAGAAACCTTGAGTCACCACATCTTGTTAAGAGTGTACTTAAACACACAATCCAACGATGCTTTATTCAATTAATTACACAAGGGTTCCCAAAGGATCAGGGGGTTGAGTTGTTTTTTTGTTTTCATTTGTGTCTTTTGACCCGAATGTCAAAATTTTTGCAAACTTGCCATTTAGGGACCAAACGCTCAGCTCATACCAGCACAACCTCATATCCATTTCAAGCCTTAAATCTCATAAACAACAAAACACTTTCGCAGTACCTAAAACAAAATGATCAACTAAACACAGATTTCAATTGTAACTCTCTTACATAGGCCACTGCACTCTCTGATCCAGGTTCACTGACCAAAAACACAGGACACACGAGTCACAATATGAGGACATTTTATAGTCAGATTATAAAAGGAGTAAAAATGCAATGTAAATACTTCTGTACTGAAAACATGTCGGAACCAGATTTTGATCCAAAGAAATCATTGTTCAAGTCTGAAACAGTTCTGATGCTAAAAAGTTGCGTATTGTTTTGTTTTGTTTTGTTTTACAGTTGATCCACATTCACAGCATACGCTTCACTGTCAAACCAACAGAAACAGTTTGACACTGCTCCTAAAGATCTCTAATTCCCTCACAGCTCATTTCAAAAACTGTTGCATCATTCTCCAGGCTGTGTCTTGATGATGGTTTGCTAAATGTACAAATCTGATGACTGTCTTTATATTTTAATCATAAAGTGTTCTTTTTACAAGAGTGTTATATGTTTTGTACACAAAGTTGGATTTCTTAATCATTCTGAACTGTGTTTTGATTTAAGTGAATATATTTGCCAGATTTGTGAAACGTTTCAGAAAATGTGCCAAAAATGTTGGGGGGGAAATGTAACAACGCAGAACGTTGTTTTGTTTTATTCTTTTTCTGAAATCTGCATGTTAATTAAATTAGGTCAGAAAATGTAGTTAGACCAGATTTTAATTGTTTGCCCTTTGAAATTATTACAGACATGTTTGCTCAATTTTCTTTTGCAATGGGGGTTGTTTGCACGGGTATTTTTGGCGTCCCGGCATGAAAACTTTGTGAACTTCCTAAAAGTAGTCTATTACATGCGTTTTCGTGAAAATGACCACATTGACACATGGGCGACATCTGGTGGTGAATGAAGACCCTGCAGACGGACTCACTGCCTTTTTACATCGCGATTTTTTTTAGCATAAACAAAAAACAATTAAACAAAACAATGTATTCAAACTATTTCATGACTATTTTCACAATATCACCTTGAAAATGTAGTTTAACCCATAGTCATGTCTAATGTTAAACTTTCACAGTTAGCACAACCCTGCTATCAAGCTACCACATGGATGTCAGAGCCGTTATTGTTTTAAGTAGGCTACACATTTTGTTTATGGACCACTGATTCAATGCTATTACATTATCATTAATATATCATGCATATATGCATAATCTCTTTACTTTAACTATCTGGAATGACGCCCCAACAAAAACAAACAACACAACACATCAGGTAAGCAAGGCTAAAGTACGGCTTTTAGGCCTGCTGGCTTTACTTTTTCTGTACTTTTTGGTGTACTTATTTTTCTTCTTCGTGGACTTTGCTTCTTCATTTAAAGTCAGGAGAAGTGTGGCACTGGATCGGCTGTTTTCTTAGTCCGCCACGCGAGGGCGCTATAATTCAACTATAGGCTCTGAGGTCACTGTGCTGCAGGGTGAGCTGACAAAGGTCCAATCATTGCAGGGCCTTAATTCCTAACCCTCTCTGTTCGTATACAGTATATACATTCAGTGATCCTACCACAGCCTTGGGGTACCCAATTTTTTAAAGCCCAAGACTCGTACTACAAAATTTATTTGATGTCTTTATGTTTTATTTTTTTGTTGAAAAGTTGAAAACATTTTAAATCAGATTATATTTATTGGTTATTTCAGAATACTGCGTCTTAAATATACTGTTAACAATTAAAGTTACATTGTCATAATTTCAAAATGAGATCTTCCAAGTCGTCTCGCGACCCCCAACAAAATACCTTCGACTCCTATTTTGGGAACCATTGTCCCAACAGACATGACATAAAACATTAGGCAGTTACTATCCCAGTGCAATAAAGGCTTAATATGTTCAATTCACATAATAGCCCCAGTTTATAGCAAGAGTACACTCAGCTGGATTGTTTTGCAGCATTGTTAAACAGTCTTTATTATAGCCTTAAGTGTTTTGGCTTGTTTTTTGGCAGTTCACTGTACAGAAATATCTGTGCTAAACGAAAACATTTGGTTAACGTTTGGCAGGTAAACACAGGTCTTTTAATTTCATTGCTTCCTGCAGTGTTTTACAACCAAGACCACCTGCACTAATGAATATGTTTATGATTTTACACTCATTATCAAGAGTTCATGAACCTTCGCATCAAATAGAAACATACAAACAGGTGTTTTTTCATGCACAAAATGCCCAGTGTATTTGTTGTTGTTTCTAGGCTCTACTGGGAATTTTAGCGTGGGAAAGAAACTATTAAAACTCAACTTGTGGTCATTAATGAAAAGGGTCAAAAGGACATAACTCGCATTTTCAGTGTTAATTGTGTCAACTATGTATACATTGCGAAAAGTTTCCTGAATCTATTATATAATATAATATATAGCGTCAATATTATATATAAAATGAAATAAATGTAATCATCAACACCAGACTCAATGCACACACACAAAAAAAACACTGTAAATAGAAAAAGAATTAAACGACAGTTCACATTGTTACCGCTTAAATATAATTTGCTCTTGAGCATTTTAGTCAAATGTTACCGTGTTCCAGCAGATGGAGCTCTTACCTTAAAAAGTAAGAAGTGGAAAGAGAGGCAAAGATTTTACTCAATGATTAGACATTATAATGATTTCTCAAGTCAGACTCATTGTTAGTAAGATTGTAAATGTTAGTAAGATTGTAAACAACAACAAGAACAAACATCTTAAAGTTTGCATTTACTTTATCTTTACACTTTGAGGCTCCTGTGCTTTCAGAAGCCCTGCTCACTAGTGTTCTTTCACATTTGAGTTGGCTGTAAACCTGCACTAACTTATTGTATTTAAGGTTGGACTGGACTGTATACAGCACAGATGACCATGTCAGAGAACCGCTCACACGTTTCAAAATTCACTTTGTTCGTCATCAGGTCCTTTTCAATGCATAGTTGACCTTACAAGAGTGTTTCCTTCTTGTTTTGACACAGGCTTCACTTGTGGTGCCAAATGCAGAGATGGAGTGAAGTTTCCAGTCGTCTCGAGTCCAGCTGCTGTGTGTCAGAGCGGGGGCGCATGCAGATGTTGTGGTTCTTACTGAGCACGTACAGTGATGAGTGATGGTGAGGGGTCAGGGATGCAGGGGCCCGATGACGACAGAACAATTACACAGGCTTCAAAATAGAATAGGTCACTTGAGGTCCTCTCTTACAGAAAGTGAATTGTAGTGGAATGAAAAAAAGACACACAATCAAACTTTCGTAAGGTTCAAGCTGGTAAACAACACAAAGTATGTCGTGTAGTGTCATTGTTGTTGTTATAGTAGCAGTAGTGGTAGTCAGTGTATTATATTTGCAGCTGTACAGTAGAAATATGTGTATGGGTGGATCTGGTTTAAGGCAGTTCTGTTGACTTTGACGAAAAAGTGAGCTAAGTCGGGCAACACCCCATTATTAGCAAGGTTCCCAAGGGCTCTTCTCCAAAACCTTGTGGTGTTAGCAAGAATGTTTTTCTGAATGACAAAAACACTTAACGAAAAATAAGTAATGCTTACAAACACAACCAGCTCATCGTTTTGCGTCACCTGTGAGCTTCATTTATAACCCTTCCAAGTGCACCAATAAGTAATTAGAAAATGACTGCAATAAGTTTATAGCTTTCTTTCCAAATGCCAGATTCGTTTTCAAATGCAGGATTCAGCTTGAATTCAGAATTTGTTTGCACTTCTCTTGAAAACATTTCATTTGTTTTTAGGCTAAAGAACAAAAGAAAAGATCTTTGTGACATAAACAGGCCTTGGGACTTCTGAAAATAAAGCTTCAGGTGCAGGTTGTAAACAGGATATATAGGGTGGGATTATAATATTTGTACCGAGTCAGGCTTTCCAAACAGCTGCCATGAAAGTAAAAGTAACATTGGTGGCACATACTCAGAAATCCTTCATGTCCACACATTGAAGTCCAGATAACATTACACTGTGGACATTTGGTGCTACATAAAAGGAGCCGCAGTAAATAATTTGCTGACATCTGAAGCAAGTGGCAGGCACATGCTTTAACCTTTGACCTCTTGTGGGTAAAGTAGCAACTGGTCCCTCAGCGGACACGGGATCGCGACCTCTGGTGTGTATTTAGAACGAAAGGTGCTGCATTCAGGCCATGGGAGTATTTCAACATGTGAACTTGCAGAATTCGGACATGCACTTTGGAACTTAAAGTTGATACGTTTAAAATCGAAATATACGTTTTTTTCTGTTATGTCCAGTTTTTTTCCAATGGAATTGTAATGTTTTCACAGCAGTTTTGCTCTTGCACATTCTTTGAGGTTTTCCCTTGCCTGCTCTACTTCCAATAAGCCACTTAATGC
This sequence comes from Rhinogobius similis, assembly GCA_019453435.1. Lineage (NCBI taxonomy): Eukaryota > Metazoa > Chordata > Actinopteri > Gobiiformes > Gobiidae > Rhinogobius > Rhinogobius similis. Next base: position 25,054,427 of record CM033631.1, read on the forward strand.
TTTTTTAAATGTATTATAGAAAGAGGATTAGAGACTCACACAGGAATGTACTGTAAAATGAGGTTGTTTGAGTGCAAAAGTTTTCAATTGTTGTGAATGTCCACTAAAATTAAGTAACATGAACCATCTCGTTTTGTATTTATATTTTGAATTTCCTTAAAACAGAGCCGATAAGAAACGTTAGAATTTAGACTCAGTGAACCTGATGTCAGTTGCTGAGTTGTTTAGATAATCAAGCTCCAGTTCATTTGACATTTGCCTTTCAGTACTCTCTGCAATAAAACAAACAATTACAACTGTGGCTAAGACTTTCTCATAACTTTCTCTATGTTTGACACCTCCAGCTGTGATGTCCCATGTCACATTCCTGGGGCAGTCAGAGGGGACAAGTGCAGCGCTGACAGGGGCATTCCAGCTCCGGCATCTGAATAGCACCTGGAAGCACCCTTCAACCTCCATATGCCCCCACCCAGAGGCCCACTGCTCCACACGCCCAACAGGTACAGGGGCCCAATGTTTCCATGTGTTTGGAGACAATGAACAGAGCGTTTATGGACAGACCAGCATGTAGCATTTAGGGTATTATTAAGTATGTACTGTGTCATAATGTAGGACAGGCTTCACACCATGGACCAGGTTTACGTTTGTTAATTAGCATGAGGTTATTTTCATGTAATGTCTGGAAGTTACTTACAGGATAGGTATCGATATTTATTTCCAGAATCATGGTGTATGCTTGAACTTGGAATCAAATGTATTAAAAAGCTGCTAAAACCCTTGACATAAACCAACTTTTTCCCCAAATTAGAAGACAAATATTTTCCAATTTTACGTCATGATAAAATTGCTAATTTACAACCCTGCATTCATATTTCAGTTTGTGAAACATTTTACTTTTACTATAATTTTATTTTTATTTTTTAAAGCAACAACATGTAATTTTCTGGAGGTGTAAAATCACCTTTATGTGGAAACATGGAAACAGAAAGTTAAAACCACGCTTCTAAACATTCTCCTTGGAGATAGATACGTTTAATAGCCAAAAGAACATCTCCATGGTAACAAGAAGGTCTAAGTGCGAGTCAGGTTTATGGAGCTGTGGTCATAACACCTGTTTTTCAATGTTTTTCATTGCAATAAAAACATCAAATTCATCATCTATTTTTTGGGGCTAAAAAGTTACATTCTGGGGCTTTAAGAATACTGCATTAACTTGTGAAAAGGCCAATACAGGCAACAGAATATAAATATAAAATCAGAGGTCAGAGCTCTAGAAGAGTTTAGTAGGGGGCTGTGCAGTGTTTGAATAGTTTGTTAGGGTTTGAATAGAGTTTGTTTTATATAGTAAATAAGTGCTTTGCCTCATTACATACATTTTGGTAAAATAGTATCCTCTCACATTTATGTTTTTGAAAATAGTTTCAGTTACAACTCACACTTGAGGTCACAGCTATTCTCATTTGAGTCCTCATAACCTTAAGTCTCAATAGCTAATAAACAAGACTATTGTTTTAGCATATTCAACTGTTAAACCTTTCGAGCAGTAAGTATTTCTACTGTGTAGTATCGTGTACTATGTAAACACATTCCATTGATTAAATTTTGTTTAGACTTTAGATGACTCACAAAATTATCATATTTCTACAAGTTTGAACAGGAGAAGTGGGCCAAAGTTAATTCAACAACGCACGTCAACAAATATGACACACACGCCCTAAGCTAAAACCAGAATAATAATTATGTTAACTGATTATTTTCATACAGTTTTAGTTAGTGTTTTTTACATACAGAGCCTCACAGATTGTGTACATAAACTTCCACCTCAGGTCATAAAAGTACTTTGAATAGGAAACAGTTGTAATTCTTCAAGTTGATCTACTGGTTTAATGTCTTGAGGATTTATTTTGTTTGGAATATAACAATCATCTCTGGAGATGCCTGAGGCTGTGCACATGGGCTGGTCAGATCAGTCTGTCTCCAGTAGAGTATTGTCAAAACCGGACTGTAGCTTTAGTGCAAGTCGTCCACACATTACATGGACCATGGGCTGTAACTCGTGTGTGATGGCAGAAATGTTAAATGTATAGGGAAGTATTGGGAAATGTCCTGAGAATTCCTGGACTGAAAGGAAACAGCTGTGACTTTCAAATGGAGAGGACAAAAGCATTCTTGTCATTATCAGCATGTGAGGGGTAGATTTGGTTATCTGAGTGGGAAAAACAGCCTGACAGGCGGCTGAGATGTGTTGTAGTTTTGTGGTATAACTGAATATTAAAGCGGATAAATGTTTTGCAATGTCGTCACACGCGGCTGGAGCGGTAGTCCATTGTAATTTTAGAGGCAAAACAAACCCTGATACTTCACATTTTTGTGTAATGTGTTGCGCCCACTGTCTTTAAAACTTTAAAACTGATAAATGGTTGAATAATTAGTGCAAGATAAAGGACAGTGTTTGCTCTTGGGCTGTGCAGCATCTCAACACCTGGAGCACAGCCACCTTTCTAATCTGCACAAGCTTTTAAACACAAGTGTCATAAAACATTAATTCATAGTAGGTCTATACTTTCTCTACAAGTTAAATTTGACAAAACAGTCTTTGTTTGAAATAATCATGATTTCAATTATGAGTCAAATAATCACGATTATAATTGTTGGCTGATCATTACTTTAATGATTGCTCATCATTAAAGTAATTTGTCAGCAGCTAGCTGACTTTGGACTGAACAAATAGTGTTCATGCTGCTGATTCAATGATACTGTTACTTTTCGTCTACATAAGCTCTTTAGTCTCCATAATGTAGAGTCTAAATACAACAAAAGCTAAGAAGCAAAGGATGACAACCTTTCATTACATGAACAAAAGCATGGCAGCTAAAGAAAACTGTTTCCCTGAAATTGTGTGCACATTTGATTTCTCTAGAGGAATAACAGTACAGTTATGAGTAATGTATACAAATCAGAAAAATACAAATCAGAATAATACTTAAACAAAAGTCATGTGAATCAGTCATTTCTGTGTGAATAGTCATGCCAGTAAATGGTGAGATCTGCATGGGTTATTTTTGGGCTGTGGGTACGCGCATGTGACGCCCAGGTTGGTGACTTCAGTCCTTCCTGTGTCTCAGACTAGGAAGTGCAGGTCACAGCTGAATGTAGCAGAGGTAAATGAACATGCGCCACAGTTGACAGTGCAGAAACACTAGACCCAAGTGAGCAGGGGCGAATGTACTTCCTTGACATATACTGTAACTGTGGCTATTTAAAAAGCAGATTTTCTGTAAAACGATTAAGGTCAGTCAGTTATCATAAGGGCAATTTTTGTGGCAAAGACAAGTGACAAGTGAAATGCTGTAAAATGAAAATTTAGCCAAAGGTATTAAATGTAATATAGTTGAAAGTTGTATGATGTTTTGCGAGCCCTTTATGGCTTTGTTTAGATTAAAAGGGACATATTATGAAATATTATGAATATTTTTTAACCGTGCTATAAAAGATAATTAGCTTACTGAGCATTGTATTTCAATTGATTTATGCACATTTGATACGTTTGAAAATTTCTGTTTTCACAAAAAAAAAATCTGGGTCTCCTTAGATGGTGTAGGATTCAAATACTTCACAAAGCCATTTTTCAACATAATTTAAAATCTGCTGCTTGCTATGGGGAAATGTCCCTTTGAAGAGGCGGGCTTCTTAGTTCTGAGTTTCAATGGACCCATTTCAAGGCAAAGTCAGTCAGGGCAAGTTTATTTGTAGAGCATATTTCATACTCATAGTTATTTTACAGTGCTTTACAGAATAAGAAAATATGCATTCACAGTACAAGCAAATAAAAACATAAATAATCAATATAAAATGTTCTTAAAAAGAGGAAGTGCAGATAAAATTCTTTCAGTCATATACACAGTTTTTAACCTAGACCTAAGCATTGCCAGAGTAGAGGCCTGTCTCACATCTTATTAAAACGTTTAAGATCAATATGCGGTTATAGTTAACACAATGTAAAATAAGGATCATAGACTGTATAGATCTACAAGTTTAAAACTAAACCTGAGAAAAAACAACATTATATATAACATTGTATCGTCGTAGAAAAGGTTTCAGGGGTTGTCATCCGGACGCTGTTTGAAGATCGAGACGTTTAAACGCTTCGAGACCCCTGAAACCTTTTCTGCGATGGAACATGCCTGGACGAATGAGGGATTACATCGACGAACATTATATCTTCTTTAATAAAAAGAGGTAACTGTGATGTTTAATTATTGTGATTGAAAATTTGTAAGAGTTTATAATTTAGAATTTTTGTAATTGCATTGTGTCAGTTGAGTTTCTGTACATCTGTTCTCCAAGTTTACATAACTAAACTGAACTTGAGGCATATACTATGTGATTTAAATGCCATTATTGTATTTTATCAGTGTTCATTATCAGTTCAAGAACATAGATAGTGAAGCATAGATTAGCATGATTGAATCTGGACTTAAAATGTTAACATAGATAAATTAATCACAATGACATAAAAATTATACTTCCGTATGGACCTGTCCCACAACCTATCCATCTTCCCCTGCGGCATCTAACACACACTCACACTCATGTTTCTCACGGTGTCACGTAATAACAGGGTGAGAACAGGCCTCGGCATGCTCCACAGACTGGCTTTAACGACCTAACAATGTCAGTGCCACACATCTACAGCACTATTGATGGCTACTAAGATTTATGATGATCTACAATTTATTATGATTAGCGACGCGTTGGCTCTGCAGAGTATGTGAGGGGAAAATCAACTTGAAAATGACCACAGAAATGTCAATAGGAATCTTTTGGCTCATTGCAAGAGAAACACAAGGGGAAATAGAGACGGACTTATCACTTGTTTGTTCATTTTTGTCATAATATTTCAGTCCAATTTCCCGAGCATGAAACTATTAGTTTTGGCTGTGGTAAGTATGCTACAGAAACAGTCAAATCAAAGGCCGAACGGAGGTTGAGTTATTATTGTTTTAGAAAAATGATTAAAGATAACATCATCCAGTATTATTTTTGTATGAAACTTTATTTTCTTTAGCACAAACAGAAGACTCTGATCCTAATGTTTGATGCCAAACTCTAATCAAGAGTGAATATTATGTTAATGTTATAACTGTTATCTTTCATTGTCAGCATTGATTATCTACAACTGGTTATTTTTAAATTACTGCAAAATCTTAAATAAACTCCTCATTTTAGTTGGCTGTTTGCATTTCTCCAGTTTGTCCCAAAATAATCCTGTAACCTTGACAGTTTAATTATACTTATATATATATATACTTAATATTTTAGGGAAAAACTGTGACATGTTGTGTGATGTTTTAAGAAAGACAGGTTATGAGTGGGTGATGAATATCTTTGCTTCAGTTTAACAGACATGCAACATAAAAGGAGAAGCAAGTAACTGAGTGTAATGGATGGACACATAACACTAGACACTGGGCATAACTCCAGACAAGGAAGAACTAATTCAGAAAACCTCAAAATGTGACACAATGAGGACGCTTAAATGGGGAGGTGACCACTTTGTAAAAAGACGTTTTCTGTGTGAAGGAACTAAATTTGTTTTCATTGGTTTTAGATGTAGTTGCAGTGTCATTGTCAGAATACGGGCTCGTTGTAGTTGACAGATGACTAAATGGATATCAGAAAGGCTTGGACCTACAGGACTCATCATTCTCTTGTCTGGCAGTGTTGCATTTACTTATTTTTGCAAATGAACCTGCCATGCTGCTACATACTGAAGACTTTATTGCAACCACTGTACACACATATCAGTTTGAGTTCAAAGTGCATATGACAGGTCAGGGTTAGACTACACTTTTAATAAAACACAGTGAACATGATTATATTTAAGATTGTACTTCAAATTTTGCCTGGTTAAACAATTTTGGGAAAGTTTATAGCATTACTTCTCAGCAGATTTGACATAGGTAGAGGTCATTCCATAACTTTTTCCTAGCAACCATATTGTAAACAATGTACATATTACTTGATGGTTATGATTTGACAAATAATTTACCTGATAACACATTTGTCAGAAAAATCTGTTAGTAGCTTTTAAATTGGCCCTGAGTTTTTTGGAATGTCGCTTATTGATGACATCACAGACTCAAATTTCACTCAAATTTTCTTCACAAACAGCTACATGACTGATGTAAAACTATGACGAATTATAAAACAGTAATCATCCCATCAAACAAAGTAATAATTAGAAAACACATGAGAATCTGTCATATACACTTTTTTACTGTTTATGAATGCTCCCAGACAGACATTATTTTGAATGATTAACTTTAGTTATTAATAGTCATTAACTGTATTTGGTACTATATTTCTTCTACCTACCCAAAAACAAATATATTATTATTTAATATTTAAAACATAAAAACATTTCCACAGTACCACAAAACTGTCCTTACACCTGCTTGGCCCTTTAATCCCTTTAAACATGGCCGCAGCAGCATGTGTTTTCCACACAATGAAGACATTGAACAGAGAGATCATCCCCACTCCTGGTACCAATAAATCTCTCATTTACCAGAAGAATTTACACTTGACTTGACTGGAACTAAAATGACCTCAGCTCTTGTTCTGTTACTAAATGTCTTGGTTGAGGTATAAGCACATAAAAAAAATGGATGGACTGTATTAAACACATGGGTTCAGGATAGGGATATCAAGAACAATTGTTTAATTCCAAATAATCAAAAGCAAAACTAAATCTTTTAATTCAATCTATGGCCCAAAAACTAAATGTTGTCATTCTGACAGTTGCGTTTCATAAAGTTGGTCTCAGACACTAAACACTAAATTTCATCATTCAAACAGTGCAGAAAATTCACTTCACCCTTGTTTGGAAGATTTCACCACCATGTTTTTATTTTGAATCTGCTCTTTTTGTTTTAATCGGCTTTATAAACAACACTGCTACATACTAAATTTTCAAATTTTCTCCAAACTAACAATTGCGATATTTTTTCCAACATACCTCTGTAGAATAGCATTGTGTATGATGCATTAAATAAACTGGACGTTATGAAAAAACGTATACAACTTGTGATATAACGTAGTGACAATCCACTAACCTGTCAATCTGTACGGTAGTTATTTTGATTTTGTGCTTTTCTGTTTGATCCAGTTCTGTGTTCAAACACCGAGCACTGATGTACACTTACTACTCCTGCTGGTCAGAGTATTCCAGCAAGAGCGTTTCAGCCTCGTACTTGGCAGCTCTCATACAAGAAAACCACATTAGAATTCCTTCTTTTGCGCAACTTTTGTGTGCAAATCCACCAAATCCTATTATGAGTTTAGGCCAAGCTTTAAAGAGCAGAGTCATGTGAAAGGAGAAGTAAACCAGACTAAAAGTTCAAATACACCAGTCTGTTTGAAGTAACAGTGCTTATAAATCACTGTGCCAATGCCGAATGTTTCCCCGCAGTTTGGTGAGGTCTAAATGATGGTTTATTCCCTGTGGTCTATTTAGGGGGTCCCTCTCTGTTTCCTCTCCAATCTGCAGGATGTGTTGTGAAAATAGAGCAAATGTAGCCAGTGAGGTTAGTGAGAATGTGAATGTTTTAGCAGATGAAAGTTAACTGTGTCTCTCATTTGTTTGTAAGATGATTAGTAGTGAGGCCCCTGCTTCTGTGTAGTGGGTTACTGTGGAAATGAGCTAAAGATGCCAAGAATGTGTAATGTTTTAGCATGTGTTTCTTCTTAACCGCATTTCACATCCACGCTCCACTTCGGTCAAGGGATGAAAACAACGCAGGATTATAAAAGATGCAAACTGAAAATGTGTGTGTGTGCAACAAAGAGTTTTGGTTGTAGATTGCGCCATCCAAGCTGAAGTTGTGGGTCCTTTAGGAAAGCTACAGACGAACATTTGTGTAGTGCAGCAGTATTGAAACAGCGGAGTGGCTTGTGTGGATATATCAGGCTCCAATTTTAGCCCACTCAAATAGGTCGGGCAGGCTGAAAATGCAAGCAGCAAATACTGTATTATTATGTTTGTTAATTCATTGGGTATATTTGATTAGCTGGGCAAAAATCCTCAAGTCCACCCTGATGGATATGTGAGTTATACACGACTCAGCGTGTGAGTCCTGTGCTTTATAGGGAGAACTTCAGATGGACTGCCGAAGCGAGGACCTAGTCTGTAAATTTTGTTCACCAACAATAAAACTATTCTAATTCTGTTCAAAAATGCAGATGAACCAATGTGGAGACAAACTAGTTGTATAATTGTGTAATACGGTGTATGTTTTGTTTTCTGATAAAGTAAATACCGCATTTCTGCAGATTGAGTTTGCATTTATTTATTTTTTATTATTCATTATTAAGAGCCCCTCGTCCCACCATCCAAAGACATGCATGTGTCCAGGTTCAGGTTCAGGTAACTCTAAATTGCCCGTAGAGAATGAATGTGAGAGTGAATGGTTGTCTGTCCATGTCTCTGTGTTAGCCCTGCGACGAGTTGGCCACTGTCCAGGGTGTACCCCGCCTAAGGCCCAAAGTCACTGGGATAGGCCCCAGTCACCCGCGACCCCCAACGGGAACAAGCGGTAGAAAATGAATGAATTAATGAATTAAAAGCCCCATTAGCTGCAGCAAGCTGCCACTATTCTTCCTGGGCACCTATTTAAAAGTATGTATACCACATATTCATCAGTAGGTTATATACAGTGACATTAAATACAACAACAATGACAGAAAATAGAGTGATTTTTCATTACAGAGGAGCAGCATCACTTTGAACACATTGTGTTTTTCCACTTATATCCAATTATATATTAATGTGTAGTTGTTCAAACATTTAACTACCCAGGTATTCTTTTACTGTTGACTTAAATAAAGTTTTACTACCAGTTTGTGAAATATGGTTTGGAATCCGATTCCAGTCAAACATGCCTCTATAAATTACTGTTTGTTTAAAAAATGAATTCACTTTTGGTAAGGAAAAATTCCTTCCCATTGCATGCCTGGTGTTGTATTCGTGTTTTTCATTATTGAATTCAAGATGTTTCTTCTTTCTGCAATTGTTTCACCCTTTCTCTATGCATGAACACTATTGATGCTATAGTGTATCCAAAGCTTATGTCACTGCACAGGCATGTTCTGCACACACTTAGTCCATATGGAATGAGTGCGCAGTGATTAAAGGGTGGCATTGTTTCCCTCCAGGCCACGGCACCCTGTTATTTCCCCTGTCCACCCGTGCTCTCAATGGTAGGGCGTGTGTGTTACCTCCCTCCCACGCAGGACCCGCGCCCGCACACACCACCCGCCTCAGTGACTTTGTGAAGGGGGGGGGGACTGTGAGCTCAGGCCCCTGACAGCAGCCTCCCTGAATAGCTCAGCATATTACCCTCTCACACTGTCAGCCAGATCCAAAACACATTCTCCTTTGCCCGCATGGAAGTCCTCAAACTGGAGGGTTCGCAAGGTCAAGGCACCTTCTGCAGCACTTCATTTCCAGTTAACCTTCCACTCAATAAATAAAACAGATAAGGAACCAGGACATGGATAATTTGTCATTTTAGGGACTTTCCTAACAATTTGTAAATCCATTTTAGCAATTTAGCAGAATCTTATTCACAGAGGTAAGACACAATGAACAGGCTAAAGATGATGAGCTACATCCTGAGCAACTGTTTGCCTTTACTTTTGGTACAGAATATAAAACGTGATTGGCAAATTGGATGTTACCCCAAGCTCTGATCTGACAAAAGAGTATATCAACTTATCTCAATATCAATCAATCAATCAAACTTTATTTATATAGCACTTTTCATACATAAAATGTAACACAGAGTGCTTTACAGTACATTAAAAAACATTTCCACATGCCGTTTCCCACCCAACCTCCCCCACAGCCACCCGACCCACTCAACCAAACCCCCCCATAGTCACATATACATACCCGTCCATTCGCGCACATGCACATGTCTGCGCACACACACACGCACACATACGCGCGCACACACACGCACGCATGCAACACAACACAACCATTCATGTGATTGTGGAGAAAAACAGTACAATAGTTTCTGAACAATCTAGATTCACTATTATGATGGCACGGGTAATTTGTCTTCACAATTTGGGGACTTTCTTGTTTCTCTCCCTCCCTGTTCCCAGCCACAGAAAGGAACTAACAAAACTAACAAAGTGGTGCCTTATTTAGTCAAGAGTCCCTGTGAAGAAAAACACAAGAAAAAAACTATAAAATCACCCCTAAGATGCTCAGAATGGACTTCAAGTTTGTTGTCCAGTTAACTTTGAAAAGAAGCCATACTGAAGCATTCAGAAGAATGCGGTTAAGGGCCATAGCAAACAACATTGTAGTCCAGCTGTCTGTGTGAGAGCCAACAAGAATGTTAAGACTATTGACGTGTTTAAGTTCAAGAGTTTTCAACGAAGGATTTACACAAACCGCACAAGAATGACAACAAAGCTTGCATGTGGTCAAAGAAAAACAGAACTAGCATTTGGAGATCTGCTTGCCATTTACATTTTAAAAATGTGTTTCTCGAATTTGGGCTTTTCATGAAAATTAAAGACGCTCAATAAAAGGGCTCCTTTCAGTTACAGTCAGAACTCTGTGTGGTGCCAGATTGGGTTGTGGTTGAGGATGTTTAGCTCAAAGGCTTTAGAGTCACCCCCTACAGCCACAGTATATTCATTAGCATTCTAAATAGGTGCCTGGGACAGTAGAAGCATCACTGCAGGGCTCTAATGCGCGCTAAGATTCAGAGCATAAAGAGGATGTTAATGACGTTGTTATCCTCTAAAGGGCAATTGAATGCCAATTGAAGATTGAACGTGTATGAGTATTTATAATTAGGTTTTGCATATGTGTGCTATTTCACAACTTTTTTCACTTCCATTAAATCTTTTATTGATATTTTTGTCTGTACAGTTTGATTACTTTGACTACTTAGTTGTGATAAGATAAAACAAAGCCCTTTCAGGGCACCCCCACTGTCTAGGCCTTTTAAAGCGCTGTATACACACACTTGTGTGTCTGTTACCATCAGTCTGACAATTCACACTTGCTACAGCATGTACGCAGACGTACACACACTAAACTGTGCTCAAATTAGAATTTATAATTTTCTAAATGTAGTTAATATGTTAACTGAAGTTTGTGAGCAGGACCACGCCTCCGCCACCGTCTCCGGGTCACACCTCTTTTTCCCAGAAGCCTTCTTATACCACTGTAATGCCTCAGTCACCAATTGACTCTGTTCTCTTGACCCGCCCTCCCTCTCCTTCGATATAACCTGCTTTTTTCAGCCTCCAGTCTCCTAAAGGGTCCTGAATAGGCTGGGGAGATCACCGAGACGGAGCCCCCACAATGAATCTCCCCACCCAACATCAGTGTCTCTCAGTTCAATAAATTATTGCCGTTTGCATATCTTCGTGGTGGCGTGGTGTCTAGATCAACCTCTGACATTTCAGCAGAAGAAACACATAGTGGACTAAATTTCAAACTTACACTGTGGGCAGCATGATAGCACTGCACTCTCGCTTCACAGCAAGAAGGTCCTGTTTGACTCCCGGGTGGCATGGAGCCTTGCTGTGTGGAGCACAGCAAGGCTCCATAGGTTCCCTCCATAGGTTTCCTCTGGGTGCTCCGTTTCCCCATCACTAAAAACATCTACAATACTTTTCTGAGTGAGAGTGTGGTCTGAGAGTGAAAGTGGGACAACAGATGACGAACTCATGGCCACATTCCAGCATGTCTGTCCTGTATGTTTATTAACATGCACTTTTTTGACCAAAAATAAATAAATACATAAATAAACAATAGGTTCTAAATCTCAGTATAGCTTGATACACTTGACCATACTTTGTACTTTAACTGCCATCCTCCCACTGCTGTTAAACACAAATAACAATTCTAAACACCAGTAAAAATGATTTGTGTGGGAAAGCTTAGTTTTAAGAATAGTATTGCTGATGTGTTTGGCTGTCTTTCACACAGAAGGTCCATATGTAGGTATATGATGAACCCCATAAACAAAGAGGGGAAAAACAAGTTTAGATACCAAACCACAGTCTGTGATGGCACGTCATCTGGGTCAAACCACAGCATTTGCCACACGCGCCCAGCCAATCACATCCATCAGCACAGATCACTGCTCACACTGATTCTCAGGTTCAGAGGAAATTTAAACTTAAAAAACAATACAGTGTAATGTCTGAAAGAAGGCCTATAATTCCAGTCATTTGGGCAAGCCAAAGAAGTATCAACTTTCAACTTTTCAATCTTCAGTCTAACCTAAACCAATCAAAACTTTAAAGTTTTAACATTCTTAAGCTTACTCTTCAACAATAACTCTTCCTCAAAACAGTTAGATGTAAAATCAAGAGTGTGTGTTCTCATGATACTAAAATGTCAAACTCAATGTCTGTATTAAGGAAAAGACTGAAGACTGATTTTGATTATAATCAGTCTTCAGTCAAAAAGACAAAAGACTGTAATCTCCAACAGTTTCTAAATATTAGCATCTGGTGTCTACTCTTAAATGATTCAGAAAATATCACATTTTGTTGTATTTATGTGATTATTTCAGTATCAGTATCTGCTCAAATAGTTTCAGTATTGACTGGTATTGTTTCGGTATTGTTTATTTAGACAACACTAGCGTGTTGCATGTGATACTAACTAGACAATTGCCCTTATGCTTTGCTGCATAGTACTCCCAGTCCTTTTCCCAGCTCCTAAGTTCCTCTTCTGCTAGTAAATTTTAACCTAATCTTAAACCAAGTCATCTTCTTATTTACTTTCCCTGCCTCGTTATCTTGTTTCTGATACAAGTCTTAAGATACCAGTGATAAGTGCGACTGCGGCTGCAATCTTATCATCTCTCACAATCTCTGCTTACTGTCTGCAGAGCATCCACAACATCCGTCCAGTAAACGTTTCTGCTAACCTGTCTGTTTTCGGTTAGACTCAGTGCAGTGGTTTTCTTCAGTGACGTGCGGTCAGGACGGTCAGGAAATCTAAACTCACTGTCTGTCAAAACTATAATTAAATTGTTTAGAAAAAATATCCAAATAAGCCTGTTTTCCTTTCACTTTCACTATCCCCTGAAACTTGTCTGGAAGTCACGGTGTGTTTTAGTGGCCTCTATAAACCACTGGCAGTACTGCAGATTAGGCCTGCCGCCCAGCCCAGGCATCAGTGAACCCTGTAACACTGATGCCCTCCCACACTCTGCTCTCTGACATGAGCTTTTACAAGCGGGGAGTGAGGAGAGCAGCTATTCACACATGCGCACTGAGGACCACACCAGGCTAATACAGTAATGAAGGACTGAATAAAACAACCAGAGACGACTGATGCTTGTGCGTCTGCGCATGTGCAGCAGGACGTCAACAACACAGCAAACTTTCAACAACTAGCGTTTAGCGCTAAGTCATTGTTTTTAGCTAAGGCTACGTTTACGTTTGTAATTAGATGTTAGTTAGAAATACAGGTTGTCTTTTAATCACATAGTGAGCTAGTCTGTGTGTAATGGAGGATCCAGACTCAGCGGAAGAGCAGTGATGTTAACGAGATCCGTCTGTGACCGGAGGTTTTCATAATAATAGTAATGCTGCCTTATGTGCGCTTTACAGACTTGTGAAGGCTCTCACAGTGCTACACTGTTTTCACTATTCATTTACTTCACACTCGGTGATGGTAAGCCACTAATGTAGCCACAGTTGCCTTGGGGCAGACTGAAGCGAGATTGCCAGTATGCGCCATTGGCCCCTCCGACCATCACCAACCATTCACGCACACATCAATCTCATCCACATACAATGTGGATGAAGTGCCTTGCCTAATGGCACAACAACATTTCCTCCTGCAGGAGGCTACGTAAGCATTATAGGAATAACGGGGCTTTTATAGAAGAATGAGTGGATTTGTGGCTGTTTTGGACAAACTACACTTCAGGGAAATACACGACTTTTCTTCAGGAATGACGTGGCTTTTATTTGCATCATCTGGGAGTGACAGGTGAGTTTATCGTGGCTGGTTTAACGCAGGGCTGTTTTTAAAGGTGGCACACCGCTACATCTGTCTGACCGGTTATTGTGATTATCTCTACATAAATATGGATTTTGTGTCATTAGAGCATTACACACCTGTAGTAGAGCTGTTATATGTGATAAAATAATAATAATTGCCTACTGCAGGATCAGCTGCAACAGGCAAGGCGAATATGAGAAATTTGTGAAGAAACAAAACAAAAAGCAGAGTTTGCTCCAACAGTGTGTCAAAATACAGGCCTGTAAGATATTAGTAAACTATAGGCCTAGGCTTGTGCCACTCCATAATGATTTGAGTTGGTAACTATTTGTGTGTAATGTCAGTAAATAAATAATAACCTACAAAACTGCAAAGCAATGTGTAAAAAAAAAAAAAAAAAAAAAAAAAAGGCTTTAATATATTTTATACTAAATATTGATGAACAAGTCTGCTTGCCTGCTCATAAAAGTCACTGCATGCTACTGGTTTTATTATATGTGTTAAATGAGAAATATTAAAATGTGTAAAAGGAAATTAAGAGGTACCCAACAGTGAGCCTGCACTTTACAAGCGCATTAAAACCTCTCACTACAGGCTGCATCCAAATCAGGTGTGGACAAATAAAATATGTATTGCTTCTGTTGTATTCAATGTTGGTATTATTTTCAAAGCATTATTTCATTGCAAAAATGTATTGCATACATAGCTTCTAGCTGATCAAATAATGTAGTATGTTTTAATTACAATTAGGCATATATGTTACAGGCAAAGGAGGAAATGATAAAAAGTAGCTTTCACCTTGTGCACGTGAGTCATGAAGTGAGTGAAATAAAAGGTGCAAAAATGAATAACTCTGTAATTTTTTTGAGTATCCTATAACAATAGTCAGATTGATGATATAATGTCAATTCAACAAAAAAATGTATTAAAACATATCTTGTATTCGTTGAGGTTTAAGTATAAGATTAATGTGAAATGTGTAGAACTATCTCCTTATACCCTTATTTGAAAGTTTAGAGCATAGATTTTTATTTTTAATTATTTCTTTTTGTACTTTTTTGCTATAAACAATATACTGAATTTTCAATTTTAGTATATTTTCAAAACTACATAACAACATAATACTATATTTTTATATATTTCCCGCCTCTAGCTAAAACCTGCATCTCGTGCATTTGTACCTCCTCAAACAAGAAGAACCCTTGAGGCAACCATTAAATCAATATTGAACATCTTTCCATCCACCATTATGCAACTGACAATGAGCTCATGAAGAACGGCCGTGCTGTTATTTTTTCAGAACAATAAGTGCCAGTAAAATGAGCCGTGATGATGGATCTGCAGCTGTCAACGAGAGCAACACCAGACCACAGCATGTTCACAACAGAGGAGACAGTCTCAGATCGTCCTGTTACTGAGCCAATCCCAACATCAGTCTGGTCTTTCCCTGGCCCCCTTGACCCACATCGTCACACGGCCCATCGCTGCGTCCACATCTGAGGCTGCAGAGGTGGCCCGAATACCCCGAGGACTACTTATTCCCATTGGTATTGTGAGAGATGTTGCTGGTGGTTCTTGCAGGGTCCTGGTTCATCACCCAGGGGGGGTCTTGTTGGTCTCGGGGTGAGGCAAAGGCGAGGTTGTATGTAGTTTATATCAGCAGCTGGAGGTCGGCCTTTCCTCTGGGACAATGTGAGGATGTGAGTGTGAGATGGCAGCAGTGATAAGACTGTGTGAGCGAGGGGCAGCGTGGGGTTAGGGACGAGGCCGCGCTGCAGTTTGAATTATATTTTGGAGCAATCTATGCATTTGACTGTCTAAGAAATGTAGCAATTTAAAGCTCTTTACATCCTATTAGCGTGGTTCTCTTGTAAACAATGTCCATAGAAGAGCTTTGAGGGACTGAAGGAAACGTCCATAAATTGAGACAGCAGTTATGTATCAACAACTTATAGGGCTTGTTGCTTTTAGGCTCAAGACTTGGACTTTCTTTTAACCTTAATAGATTCAATGTTTTTATTATTTAATGCACAGAACATAGTGTCCACATGTCAATTGATCAAAATCAGTTATTTATTTAAGAAGTTATACATTTGGTACTATTGTAAACTAGACTTTGGCTGACCCCAGAATTTATTTTCCTGTTGTTGTAGTACATCATTATGACAGAATAGCTGATATCGCTGGGGTCACAGCCAATAGACAATCAGTTTTTTGACCAAATGTGTCTGGTTTCTGGGTAATTTGCGGAAAATTATGAGATAAACAAATACCGGACAATAGCAAGAAGACCCAAATTGAAAGTGAAATGCACCTTTGCCACACACTCTTATAAATAAACTTTCATTAGTAACTTAAGTTTCCATTCATCCATCCAGTATAGATAATATACAATAGGAGAATGGTTATGCTAATTTATAGGTTTTGTGCCAAATTCTGCATACCTTTTCTCTCTTTTTGGTTATCTCGGCTTTTGTGATTGAGTTTGTAAATAATTTGTTACATTCTAGAGATTCTGTACATTATATTGTCACATGTATTTGTTATGTCTTTTGTCTGTATGAATGTTTAATTATGACTGTCTGTATCCACCAATAATCAGATGTGTGTCTCTTCTGACGGCCCTCAGATGGCTCATTCTGGGCATGACTGAATTTGAAGTTAAGAACATAAAAGAAAGTGAAAACTAGAACATGAAGTTTAGACACCATTGTTTTACAGTTTGTTCGTCACAGCTACTCTGCGTCATGATTCTTCCCGCTCTCTCGATCCCACGAGACAACCTCAAAACAAACACAGGAGTTTTTATAGGCCCCTTCTGTTCCTCCTCAACTCACCCCTGTGATTCACAAACTGTTTACTCTGTGTGGCATGTGGCTTTTTCCTCTTCTTCCATGATTCAAAGCGCTCAATTGCTCCCTGGACGACACATACCTGACCATCCGTACCTGCCACACTTCCCGGACGATCAGGGGAATGCAAGGGATGTTGTGCTCATCAGTGATCTGCTGCGGACATGTGTTTCCTCAAAGTCTTTCCATAGACTTCCTTTAGCATGCATTTTATCTCATAACGGAGCCCACATCAAGGTCTTTCTCTGTTTGACCCAAACAATAGGCAGAGGAATCCCACTTGTCGCTCAGCGTAACAGGGACAACTCATTTAGATATCCATATCACAGCGTCTAGACACCAGGCATGCGGCACTATCAGTCAGAGAGACAATGCACTCCTCAAGACACTCAGGTAGAATGTAAATAGAATTGAGTAAACACAACAGATTTGGATCTAAAGTGTGATGGAGTGGAGATGGGATTGGTTGTGTTATGACTTTAGGGGAAATGTGACCTCGGGCAGAATTGTTTTTTTGATCAGATTATTTAATGTTTCCATGACTCAGGTAAGATAGTCCGGAATCTTATTTGGGGGAAATATCATCAACAAGAAAAGTCATGGTGAAATGGGGCACTCTTAACATGAGATAGTATGTTTTACAGTACAATACCAGTACAACAATACATTTAATCAGTCAATCCACATTTATTTTAACTTGCTTTATAAGTGATAAAATATGGTAATTGACAAATGTACAGTTAAAGATTTTCAAAAGGCTTCTATCACTGCTCTATCCAGGGTCATGTTTGTGTGTTCTAAATGTGAGGATTAAATGCACCAAATCTGACTGACAGCTTTTTTTAAAGGTCATACATTTTACAAAGCTGCCTTTTTAACCTTTATGGTAATCTTTAGTTAACCATAACCTTAACCTTTATGGTTAAAAAGGTTAACTTTATGGTTAACTTTTATGTTTGAATATTTTTAGCCAGGTTTAAATGGCTTCACACCTTGGTCTGCAGCTGCTTTTCACAGATACGTATTTTAAGTTACATGAATGATTAATCCTAAAGTGTCAATGAAAAGACAGAATAATGCGTATTACAAAGCAGTGTAAATACTGTGCTAAAAACTAAATCACACGAATAAAACATCTTCCTGTGTACATTGTTGGTGTCCAGTTTTCAGAGAAAGCAAAAGCAGGCCAGTTACACCATGACGGGACATGGGAGACATCACCCCCGAAATCTCTCTTGTTCTGGGACTCCCACTCAATTCCAAACCAATAAATAATAACTTCCTGAGAAAGCACACTGTAATGGGTATAAGCACTTCCGTTAATTCTCCCCCACATCTTTCATCTACTACAATTGCTCCCAGTGGATATGTAAACATTTGAGGTTGTGCAGTGCTGAATTTTGCCTAAACAGCATAAGTTTAAGGATGCAGGAAAGGGCCGGATGGGTGGAGCCGGTTTAAAACAGGCCCTGGGAAAAAAAAGGTAATTTCTGTGCTATTTTCAGTGGCTGATTCTATAGTTTTCTCCTTCTCTACAATCTGTTGCCGAGTGAGAATCTTTATGTGGTTAACCCTTCATTACTGTCTGCTGCTGGGCCTTTTACAAAGTAGTGGAAAATTCAGTCTGAGAAGGCTAGAATTACAGTATTTCTCCATATAGAGGAAATTACCTTAATATGTGGTCACAGTAGTCTCATGTAAAACAACTCAAGCCATATGTTTTATTTGAGGGGGAGGTCAAATTCATTAAATCTTTTTTTTCTAGTGATATTGGCTTAGGATTGCTATGAGTGCAATGGCTTGGAATATTGTGGCTATAAACCTTCAAGGACTGGCGTGTTTAGAACCGCTGCGCACGTAGGCTGGTACTGATATAAATGCCCTGTCCCATTCATTTTAATAGAACAGCTAAATTAAAAAACATCAACTTTACTGCGCAGACAAGTGGTTGTTGTTTATATGTTCTCCTGTACTCCCTCTAACGTATGCCATTAGAAATATTACAAATGTGAATCTGACACATGTGCAGACTTACTTTCAGAGGCCTGGAACAAAGCCAGTTCTTTAGTGATGTAACAGCTTCTCTGCGTCTTTGGTGTTGACTGATGTTAAAGATCGGCATGTACGGTCAGGAAGCCCTCCCCACTCTCCCAGTCTCCCACTGTGACAAGAGGCAACAGTTATGCAGGACAGAATGTATGGGCCTATATGCAACCGGGACAATACAAATGTGTTCAATGCAGTTATGTGCTTTGATTGAATGTACTGTTTGGGCACAGGACAATTTTGTAGCCCTTAGTTTCAACACACAAAATCATGTCTTGCAACAGCAGAATATGTCATGAGGTTTGAAGTGACTAACCTCCAGCTGGTGAGCCACCCTTAACCCACTATGTCACTATTGCAACCTGCTCCATACAATGAAAGTTTAGTCCTTCCAAAAAGAGGGAAAGAGTGATGGAGGACTGAACGAGAGCATTGCCATATAATGTTGTGTCTGTGTTTTCCCTCAGAGCTGCTACACCTCAGAGAACAAGGCCTGCATGGACAGAGAAATCATAATTGTCTTATACATTGTAAGGATTGTGTGTAATCTGTCAACAGATCACAAACTGAATTTCCTCATGTGAAACATATCAAAGAGCACAAACACACAGGTTTTGTGTGCATGGGAATGCTTCATGGGACTTGTTATCGGACAATCAATTTATGGCTGCACTTTCAGGTCATGACCAAAAACACAAGAAAAGACACATGTTTGGTTTTGAGGATGTTAAAAATAGACAGAGATGTGGGAGTCGGCACAGACGTTTGAGACAAATTTAGAAACGGCTGGAGGGGGGTAGTTCTTTCAACTGCTCTCAGACTGTAACATTAGATGTACTACTTTCATTGTAGTTTAAAAGTCATGCAGTCTGTTACGGGAGCGGCGCTTGAAGCGAGAGTAAAGGCCACTTATTCCCATATCAACTTTTAGTTCCTTCCACATTTAGTTCACTCCTCCTGATGAGGCCCTATTTCAGCTCATAATTCAACCAGCTTGGGGCATCACTAGTCAATATAAAAAGCACAAGGGGAAAACCCTGGTCACTATTAAAGTAAAAATGGTGCAGTGTGGAAATGTGGAAAAAGCATTGAGCACAAGATCAATGTCCTTTGTCCATGCATCTTTTGTCTTCTTGCACGTACAAACCCTCAAAAATACAGAAAGTACAGGCTTTAATCATGCTCTTGAGTTTTGTTGTATGTGACTTTATATGTCTTGCAAACCTACTGTCGTTATAAATTTAAGTGGCAATCTTATCCATTACCACAAGGTTTTTCATTGTAATTAAGAGAGTTATTATTGTTTTGGCAAGTCATACTTGAAGCATGACAAGGAAATGTGGTTCCTTGTGAGGAGCCCAAACACGATGCCAGCTGAGGAAACAAACAGCTTAAAAACAGGAAACTTGAAGGATATTTTCAAAAAAGATCAAAGAGCACCTTTACACTTCTTCAATCATCTCTGTGTTCTACCTTATATGCATGTTTTATCTAAATGTGTATTACTCAAAGTTTCTCTTCTCACACATAATCATGAGTCCTAACCAAAGTGAGATATCAGAAGTTTTTGTGGTAAACACCTGCTCCACCCTGAGCTGTTCTTGAAATAGAACAAAACTAAAAAGATGTTGTCTATAACAGCTTGATTGCAACCCATTGTTGTTTTACTCTGTCTGTCAGAAACAGGTCAGAGTAGGTTTTCAACAGAATTTATACATGTAAGAGCTGTAACTTTGACTTTGAACTGCAAAAGAAAAGGAAGTACAAATGAATAAGGTTTTAAAAGACCACTATAAAATGATGGTAAATGTTACATTTTTCACACTAGAATGCCAGGTTGTTGCTGCCGTCTACACTGTGCATGCACCCTCTGCTGACTAACAGTTATCAGGGGCTATATCCTGTGCTGTGAGTGGAATTATGTGGTTTATGAGTGTGGTTGTTCTAAAGAATGAGCTACAGGCACAAAGACCATAACTCTGACAGAAAGAACGTATCCGCTACTGCTAACTTTTTCACACATTGACACCAGTCATTTATTGTATATTGTTGGATGATTTGTTCCATGGGAAATTTGCACAACCTCATTCATTTTAACGTGGAGAGACTCAAATGCAAACGACATTTGGTTGGAACATAATGAATGAAATAAAACTAATGATATAAAGATATTTATTGATAGATATATTAGGTTAGGCACTTAGACCCCGGCAGTGAATGATGAGAGAAGAGCAGGAGGTGTAGAGCAGGATATGATAGGAATCTTCTGAATCATCTGAGTTGAGCTGAGCAGGCGGTGAAGGTTGAGCAGGGGAGGCTGCAGGGGTAGTCTTCCAGTCAGAAACTACTAGCTTCACAACTAAAAAGACCAGTTCCACTGGCAGACTGTTAGTTTGGTGAACAGGTTAAATTTCCTCAATCATTCTTTGGTCTATTTATTTACAGAAATATATATATATATATATATATATATATATATATATATATATATATATATATAGTTGATTTCAGTTGAGTTAATTGTTCGTTCATTCATTATTTTGGTTAGAAATGCAGATCAAATGTGGCATCAAGTATGTTGTTATTTTATTTGATCATCTTCCTGTGCACAATACATAAATTCATAGGGTAAAGAAGCAATTTAAGAAAGATCAAGGTGTGACTTGGTATTTTTTGAATTTGGCTAACTGGATGCTAAATTAACTAAATTATGTCACGTCTGTGTCCGTAGTCTGTTTCTCTTACCCTCGGTTACTTAATCTGAAACCACTTTATAATAACTACACATTAATTAGCCTTACAAACAAAATATGAATAATAACTTAATTCATAATGAACATATAGTTTATTAAGCAAAATTCAGGGTAAGTAAGTACTTAATTAAGGTTAGGTTTAGGGTTAGGAATTGGGGTTAGAGTATTAGGGAAGTAGTTATTAAGCCTGAAGTCTTTGTTCATGATTTACTAAGGCATGTGTAGTTATTATAAAGTGTTACCCTTCATCCAGTTGATTTGCAACGTTAATGACTCCTTTGACAAGCCACAGTGTGCTGGATACTTTCCCCTGTAACTGTCTCTCACCACAAATACCAAGTATTATGACAGCGCTAAAGCATGTCACATAATTTGGCCAGCCTTGTACAGAGTGATGAGAGGAAAACACGAAGACTGTGTGTGGGAGAAATATGACCGATGACCTGCAGACGTCCAGCTCTAGATTCCTGTCTTTCCTTAGCAGAGGAACATGTGCCGTCCATATATTTTCTGGGAAGCCTACCACATGCTAGCAAAGTTTACGTCAGATCATACTGTAACTGTCCAAACAAGACTTTCCTACATAATCTCCACCTCATTTAACCAACTCCAGTGCTATTTGATGTGCGTTCAAGTCCCAGACCACAGTCATGCAATGGTCGTGATTAGGGCTGGATTTAAGGAAGGACTGATGAATAAACATGTGACTCAACAGAGGGGAGAAACAATTGGAGATAATTAACTTCAATTGATACAAGATGACGATAAAAAAGCTAAAAGCAGATGAGACGATGGTGTATGAAATCTCAAAGGACTAATCACTCAATAGCAATTATGTGCTCAAATAAAAGTAAATCTACTGTGTGTCTACAATAATGACGTGACATTGTACAATTAGATAAAGTTAATGAAGTCAATTTTACCGGTGCTCTATCTTGGTGGAGGGTGCGCTGTACAAATCTAGTGGCATGAACTGTTTGTCTCTAGGTCTGACGACAACTAAAGAAATTCTTGGTTGACTAAAGACATGCCTTGTCGATCAATTAGTCGACTTAAAGGGACAGTAGCGTGAAACTAGCAAAAGTCCTCAAAACTTTTTAGTATCTATGATCTTACCATGTCTCTGACCCAAATTACACTTACAAGACTACAACGCCATGACACTTATACAAAAGATCAACTGACTGAAAGTATATACTACTATACTACTCTATACCATACTATACTAAACTTTACTTGTTCCCAGGAGTTTAAGGCCATACTTTGCAACATTCTAGGCAAAGCAATAACATCTTAGTGTAGAGTCCTTAAATACTTGAAAATACTTGTTAGCATGTATTTTATCGATTATTATCTGAGTAGCTTTCTTGATTAGGTCCCTGTGTCACTAGCGTCCAGATATCCATTGATGTTATGTTTTTGCTCATACTGTTTGATATAGACATTCCTTGTTACAGACGTCTGCTCAATTTAGTCCTTGTCTTAATTTGTAAGAGATTCTTCAGACAACAGGATGGGTTTAGAAAAAGTATCCCTTTGAACTAATTCTCATTCTCTATCTTTGCATTTGGCGCACTGCGGGACGTGTGCGCCAAAGTCCTGTCTGTTCATTTTCAGCTCAAACTGTTGCAGTTGGTAAGACTGCGTATGTTTTTCTAGTGAACCTCTCCAGATGAGGTGTGTGCTCCGGATATGCAGAACTCAGTCGTTCCCATGCAGCACCCTGGTCCATAGGTCACACATTTGGCTGTAAAGAATATGGGCCCTGTTGGCGTTTACAGTGACATAGCTTGCATAACTTTACAACTCTTGGTAACACTGCCGGTACTCATGTCCACGAGGGTCGGGCTCTGTCACCTTTTATAACACACACAACAGCAACTGCGGTCCAGCAACTGTTCTGCACCACAGCCTTTGGTATTTTGGTGTTAATTCTGCTGTTTTTGGATAGATCTTAGAAGATGTCATTCAGCCTCTTGGATCAATAAATAAAACTACTGCATGTACTATGTTTGAACTTTGGATGAAGTTACTGTGACTTTAAAAATGTATTCAAATGCATCACAATAATTTAGCTCTCTTTATAAATGTGTGTGCTGATGTTTGGGACTTACAGACACCACTATTTTACTTACAGTGTTTGAACAGTGCACGAGTCGTTAAATCTTTTTTGTCTTTAGGTCTTTTTAATTGTTATATGTTGTGGCATAAATATAGTATTCTGCATTTCCCATTACATCTTTGGGACAAAAACACAATACATATTTGAGAGAATGAGTATTGCTATAGTGTCCCTGAAGTGTCGAAAAAAGGGCACATAGGTTTGACTCTTCACAGCAGCGTAGATAATTGACAGAAAAAGCAGTCACAGTGTGTAGAGTGGAAAAGTTCTGTATGGCTGTCATGCACACTTGTTTGAAACTAGTTCCAAAAGAAAGCAGTTGCACTTTAAGTCATAAATAACTTGTTTTTTTTCCTGCTTTCGATACATGAGTTAGATGTTGGCAAACGTGAAGTGTGTGGGTGTGAGAATGCACTCTGCTACAGGCTGTTAAATGTTAAAAACTGTTGCATGAATTCAACACAATTAGCCACAGTAGTTTCATAATAAATGTTAGGGTTCTTCTTTGCATGAAATGTTTGTGGATAGAAAATGCATATAGCTAGAGTATATAAGAGTGTAAGAAAGCATTAACCCCCCAATGAATGCATACATGTAACAACCTTTCACATTGCAACACGCTCGGTTTATGTCCACATTACGATGCTTCACACTTCGTCATGCGTGTGCCAGTATGTGCGCCAAGCTAAACACGTCCTAATAGGTTCCAGAGGGTGGACATGTCAGCCAGTAAAAACGCAAGAACCCACCAAGCATTGAGCAATTCACTTCCTGCGCAGAAAGTTTCACCAAAGCCCGAGTGCCCCAGACAAATGAGCTGTTCTGCCTGTTCCGTGTACAGTAGGTTATAGGATGATTACAATAACATGTTCACACTTTCGCCAAACACAGAGACGGAAATTACTCCAAAAATATAGAAAAGGACATGTGGTACCTCTAAACTTTAGTGTGTTTGCATCCTGTCAGACCCTTGTCCAGAGGTTGAGCTAGTATCTTGGTTAGAGTTTTGAGGTAGGATGTTTTGTGTACATACTCCAAGATGTACACCTGGGGCCTTACTGTCTACTTACCTCTACTCTATTTTACAATCAGCTTTGACAAAATAAGTTAATTATTCTTGCCCAACCAAGAGTAGTTAGAAAAAGACATCATCCACACAACATCTAAAACCTTATGTGGTCAGTTGAGAGAACAATGGACAATAGCATCGTAGTTCATGTTCTGTGTGTACAAGGGGAGGATAATATTGACAAAAATTAATATCTCCATATTTTTGGAGTATCTTAATAGCAATAGTTGTATAATATTCTGTCTATAAAACATGTCTTTAAATGTGTTAGTTGAGGTTTAATAATCAGACAAATGTTAAATGTCTTTAAAATGAATCACAAAAAAGTCAAAAAGCAGAATTATCATCTTATATCCTTATTTGAAAGTTTACAATATTAATTTTTCTTCTTTTTTTTCCAATTGGCTCTTTTTGTAGCATTTTCCTATAAAATGCATATTCAATATTTAAAGTTTTCTTATCCTAAAATATTGATATTTTGGCCAACCCGAGTATGTACAGATGATAAAAGCACGTAGTTCTGAAACCCTGTGCATTTTACTTAACGTTGTACTATTTCATCAGAAATTTTTAACCTTTTACTATTATTGTTGACAGTTGTTAAACTATACAGAAAATGACGAGGAATGTTGGACGTCTAGAAAATAAGCCAAGACAGTAGTCAAAACCCACGTTCCTCTGATTGGGACAGAATTTGACAGAAACATCCCCGAAAATTATGGAATTCTTGGTCAATGGACAAACTAGAGCTGCTTATTTTCACAGTTTGTTATTCTAATATCATCAAACAAATTAGCAGTGCACCTTGATCTATTCAATATTTTTGTTTGAATGGAAATTTTGGGAAGGACTTTTGGGAAGAACACTTTTAAAATATATTTAATGTATTGAGTAACTGTACGGGACACTGTTACTCAAAATGTAATCCTTAATACGTATGTTTGGTCCATGTGTTTAGGTACGTCTAGCACTGTGTGTAACCGAGCCTTGTATATCTGAGCATCTGAAATTGTTTCTGCTCCAAAGAAAACAACCCTTTGACTCCTCGTTGCCTCTGTGACTGCACTTGAACTTTCTCACAGTGACATCCATCAGTCCAGAAAACCTCCTGCTGCTGGCTCCTCTTTACAGAGCTCTCGTGAAACCAGAGAGGAAAGAACAATACTTTGGTTGGGGCTAAATACAGGATCCGGACTCACAGCCCGCCAGTAATGACCAGTTTGACTCGGCTGTTTTTGGAAACGCACAGGAACAATGTTGTGTGGATTAACTTCAAATAAACCATGTGAAAATACGCAATGGAAGCGTCTACTCAGGTTCACACCAGAGAAGAGCTCCATGTGTGGTCTTGTAAGTCCAAATGTGTGACTCTAAGGTACTGTAGCATTAGCTGCACTCACTTCTCAGAACAGAACTCAGACTATGAGTGCAATTGTAACTGCAGTGATGACTTATGAGTATTTGTATTAGCTCAGACAAATCCCTCCTTTCCATCGTTAATGGACGTAGGGACTGGTTTGTCCACTCCCTGGCAGTTTAAATCTCACAGTAAACATACTGGGAGAACCTAGGTCCACTGTAAATGTACAAGTGAATAAATTATATAGAAACATTTTGGGGATTTCATTGGTTTTCATTAATTTTCAGTTTACTACAGGCTTGTCATCACAACTGCCAAACGTTAAGATACTGACTTATGTAGAATAGTTATAAATTACAGATGAATAGTATTTTGTAGCTCAATATTATTTTTATCCTTATTTGCACTAGTGGTTTTCTCATTGTTTACAGTGTGCATGTGAATTGTAGAGAGTCTAATAACAACACATGCAGACACTAGCATGCGTTTTCACTGTCTGTTTGTTGCATTTATTCAATGCAGGTTCATTTAGAAAAGAGTTTACTAGTTATATCACAAAGTATCTATATGACACATTAATTATAACATTAATTATATTCTTATCCCAATGCTTTCGTCGTACTTTTTTGTCGTACTTCAAAAAAGTACTTCAGATTTTGTTTGTGTGACAGGCCTTGCAGTGATAGTGTTATCGCTTAAAGACACTGTTTAATATTTTTTCACTGGTCTGGAACCATATGTTCAAGGCTTATTCCCAGGGAACTCTAACCCTGTCCACAGGGTCTAAATGTTCTGAAGCAAAGTCTCCTCTAGCTTCAGCTGCACAACAAGAGCTTCAAAGATGGTTGAAGTCACATGTTGGGTTTGGGGCCTTTCTATCAACTTGTGTTTTTCTCTTTCCTTATCAACCTTTTACCAATTACCCTGTCACTGCTCGGGAATTATCTCCAGACTTTTAAAAAAATATATCAATTCTTGTCTATCTATTCATCTACATTGTATTCTTGAAGAATTTTTGGGTGATTTTAGCAAAGCCACAAACCAAAATGGTTAAGTTTAATTTCCTCCTGCACAATTTGCCCAATATGTTCTCTTATCAGCCTGACCAAGTTTCAGTGTGTTTCATATAGAGACCCTTTCCAGACGTAGAGAGCCTTTCCAGACGTAGTGGGCCTACTTTTGCTTTGATAGTAACCAACTTTATTTTTATTGGAGGTGAAACATTTTGTATTTGATTATGTGTATTTGATTGTGTTGGTGGATCATAAAAGGAACTGCTATTGAAATGAGACAATGGAGGCATTTTTAACCAGGACGCCAAGTACTATAGAATAACTGCTACAGTAGTAATGGTTTATAATCTCTCTGATGGTCTAACAACTGTGACATTTCCTGAATACATATTAAATGGCTATTGTATACCTAATCTGGCTGTACCTGTTTGCTGTCAGCTTCCTTTGTATGGAGTGCCACATTTGTTCTTGCTCTAAAGTAACAATCCACTCCAGTTCAAATTTAGTTCAGTTCAAAATCATCAGATTTATGGTCCATTTCGATGTAGAACTGCAATATTTCTCATTAATATGCACTTTCTAAAACAAAATTAACCATAAAATAACAATTCTGTGACTTATAATTATATTAATCCGAATTGAAATCACAATTACATTATTCACATGAGAGAAGGAAATGCATCAGCAAGATCACAAAAAGATTAAAAGAAAGTGGCAAATATATGACATCAGCTTTGATGTGGCCTACATAATCAACACCACCCTCCAACCCCCAGGTTTCACTCAGAAACAACTGTTGAGCGTGAAATTCAAAATTCACACGATCACAAACTTTGAATATTGGTAACAGAACCTACATAAACATATAACACAAAACTACTCATTTTCATCCTCACACTGCCATGCACAAATACACAAATGACTTCATCACCTGTTCTAGCAGACTTTGGAACAAAATGATTCACACTTTAGGCCAACTAACATACAATTTATATGTTGAGAATGAGTGAGTATGCTGCAGTTTAGGACCCAGAATGACCAGAAACACAGAACGTCCAATGTGCTTACAGTGGAGACAACTTGCCTAGTGAGCCAGTCCCTCCTGCTTTCTGCTCAAAAATGATGTCAAATGATTTGGTTAATACTGATTATATATATAAAGTAAATAGTGAGTTTAGTGCTTTATTTCTTAGGTTTCTTAGTCTTCTGTGTTTTTTTTAATGTTAACTTCTCCTTGATAACACTTTCAGGCTGGCATTAACCAACCATGCATTTCTCCCATTGGTTAATTCTCCTGTCAATCACAAGAACCTGGTCCAGAGACTTCTTTGTAAAGTGTACTTAAAAGCGTGTGTAGACTGGAAAGGCAAGAAAATGACCACTCCACGACAGCGACGGGGGAGCGGAAATTATATCTGTGCTGATTTGAACATGTTCCACTCGTGTCTGTAGCCAACAGAAAGATAATCTATGTGTTCTAAAATCAGCTATGCCAGATAAATTATTCATAGAAATACAAGGCACCCAAAATTAAACTAAAAAAGCAGAAAGAATAGGCATTTAGAAATTTCAAACTTTGTCAACCCCACACAAAATAAGCTGTTCATGTGAAGCCCACCACTCTGGTTTGGCTCTGGGACTGGGGCGCTGTTCCCGGAATTCTGGCCTGATAGTGGGGCTCTTGTGGCTTTTCAGCGTGTTGTTAATTGACGAATAAATCTCTTCCAGGGTCCAGCTAGTAATTCACATGACTCATCCCGCTCAGCAGTCAGACCCGCAACCCACTCCTCCCTGCCTGTCTGCTGCTTGTGGGAAACGCTCTTTGACTTTCGTGTTTTGCTCGTTCCTTCCATTCTGTCCTCCAGGATGAACTCATCCCAAACATGTGGCTCTACGAACAAAACCACCTTTCATAAAACCAAGTTTTCACATTCACAGCTAATACGGGAAAATATATATGCATGGAATGATCGGTCAATGAATGTGCAATGAAGGCAAAGGCCACATGGCAGAAACATGGAAACAGGCAATAGCAGAACATCCACAGCCAGGCATTGAGACTGTATTAGGAAAGAATGTGTTTTTGTGAAAATATGGCTCTATCAGAGAATGTCAGCCATGCAGTAAATGAGTCGAGGTTAGATGTTAAAATGTGGGAATGTGGAGGCCCATGACAGAGGCACTGTAGTTTATCTGTAGATTAAACTATTTTATTATAGATGGTTTATTAAGGACATACCAAGGTCTGTGG
The DNA here is from genome assembly GCA_019453435.1 of Rhinogobius similis. NCBI lineage: Eukaryota > Metazoa > Chordata > Actinopteri > Gobiiformes > Gobiidae > Rhinogobius > Rhinogobius similis. The sequence continues at coordinate 25,083,952 of CM033631.1, forward strand.
TGACAGTTTTACCAGTTTGACTATGGACACATAGAAGTTAAATCAGGGCTATGCAACTTGCAGCCTGGGGGTCAGATCAGGCCCTCCAAACAATCGACTAGCTTACACATATTAAAAAATATTATTCTTGTTTACAAGTTTAACTCTGGGTTAGTGCTACTTCATACTCCTTTTTTAGTCCTAGTCAGACCCTGTTTAATTCTGCTTTAGATCTGGTTTGATTTTTAGTCAGTCCTCCTAGTTTAATTCTGGTTCAGTCCTGTATTGGAAATTTTGTATTGGAAGAAGTGGTTTATGTTTTGTTTTTTATCATTATTGAAACAGCTGTTCTGTTGTGTACCAAACTGCATCTGAAGTGCAATTTAAAAAGACCTACCATGTCGTAACCTTGTAGACGAGAAAGGTATATTCAGATCAGTTTTTGGTAGTGTTACCATGTCATGCATTACCTTACGCTGAGAAAATATTTATAGTAATAATAATAATTATAGTTATTTCTGATCTAAAGACATAATCATGCTTACTCTCTCCCGTACAGTAAAATAACTCTTTGTCCTCCTGTATATTATTATTTGGGTGTCCACCAACCCAACAGATGGAGGATTGAGTCCTGAGACCAGTGCGTGCCGTTGTTGTGTCCTTCGGCAAGACACCTCATAGCATGAATGTGGTGTGTGCTTGAGTGATTGGTGGCGGTCGGAGGGGCTGATGGCACAGATTGGCAGCTGCTTGTGCAGTCTACCCCGGGGCATATAGTTTACCATCACCACTTGGATTAAATGATCAATGCAATGTAAAGCGTCTTTGAGTTTAGTGAGGCAATTATTGTTATAATAAAGTTATTGTGAAACTGAAGAGAACAATCACATAACAATCAAAACAGAGGCTAAAGATAATTCAATCCACTAAAATTCAAGCAGGCAACTCGCTTTAATTAGGTATATTTGTGTGAAATAAATTGAAAAAATTAAGAAAACATTCTGTAGTTGAGTTACGATAGCTGTAGTCTCTTACAAACATTGAGGACTATAATAGCATTGGTTAGCATCCATCCGTTATTATGAAGGGTAATTAGCATAACAGACAAACTGATACATTGGTAACTAAACTTTGACAATGGGAAAGAGTCAAATCCCAAAGTCCCACAAAGACAATTTGGAATGGTTTTAGCATACTCACTGAACTAGCCTTAATAACAAACACATAACTTCCTTTCTTGGCAGAGACATACAGCGTTGCGGTTTCAGACTTAAACCATGCTCTTTTGTGCTCACAATTTAAATTTAATTGATGCAATTGCTTATTTTAATAAACACAGCTGTAAGTGGCTAGTGGAAAGTCATGAATAAGCACAAAATGGCCAAGCGATCATTTACCCGTGTTATGGAAAGTGTGCGCTCTGTGAATGAGAGCCACACAAAGGTTTACATGAGGAGGATGTTGTTGTTCATGGATGGACCTGAGTGACACTTCACGTCTAATCAAAATCCACTCGAACAGCAGCTTTATCCACTTCACCTGCTTGTTAAAGCTTATTCCACCAAAAATAATTAAAAAAAACAACAACTTGAATGGCACTTCCCACTTGACTGTAAGCTCATAGAAGCGGTTTACAGTCCCCAATACATCAGCCAACCGAATATGAGATCCTCCATGCACACACAACGTCTTAGCATACGCATTTATTGTTGGGGAATAGAGGCAGAATAAACAACAACCTTTTAAAAGACAAACTAATGTTTTCATCTTCTCTTTCAATTGTCTAAATGTACTATAAAAAGGTACATTTCAGTTTTTACATTTAGAAATGTGTAGGCAATTAAGGTCAGGATCAAGCCTCATAAGTCAAATATTACTAGCAAAATCCATTGACTGTTTTTTTTTTTTTTTTTATTCAATAGCTTGGGACTGGATCAACTTCAACTGCTGGACCACTGCAGAAGGAAACACACTTGTGTCATAATACACTGAGTTATTATTCTGAGAATCACACCACCACAAATGTAATCCTTTTTCTCACTTGGTGTTTACTGTTTTGTGCATTTGGCCAAAATCTTGAAGGAAATTAGCTTCAGCATTAGGAAAACAGGTGTGAGCTTGTGACTTGAAATATTTTTCATATGGGCCCCACAAACAGCTCACTTAATGTAAATGTTACGTTTTTACTGCTGTCACAAGCCATTCTCATCTAGATTTACAAATGTTTGCATGACAGAGGGAAGTCATTAAAAGAGCAACATAAGAATAGAGTAAGAAAACCACTGCTGTGTTTGCAACCTCTGTTTGTGTTCATTTAGCCTATCTCTATTCAAATGCTCTAATGGAGAAGTCTCATTTGGGCACATGATTAAGAAAAGAGGGGACAACACACATTCAGCCAGAGCAGCTGGAGTCTCACGCTGGAGAGACGGGGTCAGTCCATGGAAAAGCAGCATTCCCATTTTTCCATGTGTTCTTCCCATTTCCCCTTATTAGGAGCTGGTGGCACAGCTGCTCCAGGTCCAGACTGTGCACAGAGCTGCACTTGGACAAAGCTATTTCCTATACATAGGATTCCTATAAATGTCTGCTAGTCACAACATCACTCGTCCATGTTCTCTGTTTTTCATTCTCTTTTTCAGTCTCAGAGTTGCAGGTGCAAATGGAATTGCATGGAGTAGACTCTTCTATGAGGGCAAAAGCATGCTTCCAAAGTAGTTTACAATACATGACTGAATATTCATGACTCACTAGAAATGGAAATGGAAATGTAATCAATGTTTAGTTGATAAGAGAACATGTTATTTTTGTGCATTCAATATGCTCCATGTGGATTTGTGAGATGTATTCAGAATTAAGGTTTAAAAGGGTAAGATTCATAATTAAAACATTTAAAGGGCTGTAATTTACAAACCATTGTTGCTACATTTAATTCAGCCCATAGGCTTGAAATGGCTCTGCAGCAGAACACTTCTGAAGAGAAAGGGAGTAATGTCACGCAATTAGCATTATCATTATCTAACTCATTAGTCAGTTACTCAGTGTTGTTGACTGATTATAAAAGAGGTCAAATCCCTTGTGTTTTCACAAACTATTAATTTGACATTCTGTATTTGATATTTGAAAATGGCGGTTTTCAATGTGCAAACAAGATGCTATTTTGCTGCTGATTAAAATATAGACACAGCTCTGTAAATATGGATCAAACCCCCCAAAATATAGATGAAATCACTTCCTGATATGTGATCAAAATACTGAGCCCACTGCAGTGAGCGCTCAAGTCTGCAGTTTTCTTTGAAGAGTGTTAACTCTATTAAGCCTTGCTCTTTACTCAGCTGATTGTCTGGGTTAAGGAGGTGTGAACCCACTCCATTGTTCGGGTAAAACAACATTAAATGCAGTCAAGGTGAGAATGTCATTGTGAGGTGTGACATGCATTGAATGTTTCACAGGTCACACTTAAGCCAACCACAAGCCAAACAAGTCAATAATGTTTCTTGTATATCTTAGCTATGTAGATTGAGCATTATTCTACATACATACATACATACATACATACATACATACATACATACGTACATACATACATACATACATACATACATATACATAAATATGAATTTTAAAAATATGGAAGAACAATATGTGAAGATCTAGTCATTTTTTCAATTAATTAAAAAGCATTTAAGTTGGAGCAGAGGTTGTTTATGTTCAGGAAATAATATTAAAGGCCATTATCATTTATTTTGAGAAGGTCAAAATAAAACTGAAACAAGAATCAATATGAGGAAAAAAGTATTCACTGATTAATCATTCATTATTTTCACATCAGCCAGCCTTATTTTTCCAAATAGCCAGCTCACTTGAGTGTTATTTAATCCAATGTCACCAGTCGGTGACACATAGCAGCCAGAGTACAGTGTCCAAACAGACAGGGAACATCTAAATTGGGCAGTCATGACAAAAGCCTCTTGAGTGGCTTCCTCGGCGTGCTAGCGTCACAGGAAGATGAGAATACAGAAAGCCCCTGTGGCCAGTGAAACAGTCGGGTGGGTCCAGTCTTAGTGTGCTCAACCAAAGCCTGGAGGGGTGAGAGAGAGCAAGGGGGGCGGCAGTGACGGAGCACTGTGGGAAGAACTAGTGGAGAGTCTTGCTGTCCCGTTCTTTGTGTGCTAACTACTGAGCCGGGGCCTGCAGGGAGCTGGTCACAGTGGCCTGGCAGGGGGCTAAGTGCCACTGTGCTGCACAGAGAGAGGGTGGAGGCAGACACTCACTGTGGTATGGGAGTGAGGTACGATGAGTGGACAACTGGAAATCACAAGTTTACCCCAAAGCAGCAGGTGTAATGAGATGTTTGCTACAACTACAACTAGGATGTGGTGTTTGGGCACAAAGAATTTGGCCATTAAAGCTTACTGCTGGAATAACTTAGCATTTAAAACATAGATTGGCCTGGTAGTGCAGTGCGTTTCTGTGTGGAGTTTCCATGTTCTCCCCGTGTCTGCGTATAGGTTTCCTCCTTCCTACCGCTAAACACATATACAATAGTACACTGGTGTATGACCAAGTGTTTTGAAACTGTGATTTGTGGGATAATGAATAGAAAGTAGCTCATTGCTACAATTCAGAGTGTTTACAGCATGTATGTCATATATTCACATTGACATGCATTGTCCCGGCCAAATAAATAAACAAATAAAACGTAGCCTCTGTGGAGCTGTAATTAGATGCAGGTAACATACTTTTTTTTAGAAGAAGAAGATTTTGTCAAGGTCATGTAAAATTTTCTTCCAGGGGAAATAGTCTAAATTGTAAAAAGGGACCATGACGTATCCACATAAATATCCTGTATACAGTATATGCCTTTATCACTCACACTAGGATATGATGCTGATCAGTCAGAGACGTCACTGTTAGTCACTAAGTGTGAGTGAGACCCTGTGACTTCATCTGTTTCTCAAGGATATCCCGCTCCTTTCGAGGCACAATGAGCCGCTTCCTGTTTAGAGCAGGCCTGGCTTAGTCTTCCATCACGAACTTGGCCTTACGTAATTTCCCCTTGTCCTGCCTCTCGCTATTGTCACCACAACACTGCTTCAGGGAGCAGTTTTCGGTAAAGTCATTATGTCACTTGTATGGTATTTTTACATCATTAAAGTGTAATAAAGCAGATATTAAAGCTGGGGTACATCATTCTCAAACAGTGAAAAAAGGAGGTATCTTTCAAACTCATTCCTCGTCTCTTAAATTCTTTGGCACATCCCCAGTATTCACATGCATAGATTTTTGGCCACTAGCATGGCTTAAAGTAGTAAGAGTAAGTAACATTTTGACCTTATTAAATGTCTTTGTAAATCTGTGTGGTGGTTGTAAATGTATTTCCGGGCCGTTTGAAGCCCTCGCCGTCTCCCCCTGCTGTCTCTGAGCAGAAAACCAGCCATGCATTTTTCCTGACGCCGACCGGTGACAACTCAGAAAGAGACCTCAGCTCTCTTTTTTATATTTGGCGACATGAAATATTTTGTATGTGATTGTACTTCCTTATTTCAATAAAAAGGAAGGGGGGGAAAAGAAAAAAAAAAGCTTTTGCTGTTTATTTTCTGAGAAGACTTGACTAATTTTGAGGAAAAAGTTAGGTACCCTAGCTTTAATAAATGAGCGTGAGCAAAATTGTTGAGACGGTGTTGCATTATTCTAAACCTGAACTCCCTGGTTGTTGAATAATAAATTACATTGCCAATATGACTTTATAGTAATGTAGTTCTATTTCCAAACAGACAAGGGTTCAATGTGGGTGCAACCACATATCATTGTTAAGAATGTAATATTCTATCAAATAAAAATGATGATTGTGATAGATCCAGTATTGTGACCTGAATGTTGCATCTTCATCCACATGGTGTGCAGACAAAGCAGCAGTTCATTAAAAGGGCAGATTTTGGGCTGTCTTGTGTGATGGTAGTAAAAACTTACCGCACAAGCTTACTGAAAGAGTACGTTTTGATGGTGAGTGAGGGATAATTACAGATGAGGGCACAAGTTATTTCTGAAATCTGGGGTTTCTGGCCTAAGCAACTTCTCCTAAAAAAGTGAGCTTTGGTACTAACTGATGTTGTTACTACGAAGTTTCTTATTTGCCTTAAAGTACCTTTAAATTTTACATCACTTTTACGTCACCATTTTATTCACTCACATGTTTAGCTTCAACACCTGAAGCTGCCTCATCATTTGTGAGAATGACTCGGATTCAACACGTCAACTGGTGACACAAGTGCAATAAAATGACGACTATCTCTTACCATATAGTGATAAAACTGGTTAAGGAAAACTCTGATATTGGACACCAAACTGTGTTTGGCATTTGGAAATATATATGGATTCACAGAGTAGAAGCTGCATATGGATTTAAATCCACAAAGAAAAAGTCATTTGAATACAGACAGACATAACATGGCTGCAAAACTCATCAGCTGTTCAAAAAAACTGCCTACTTGATTTAGACAATATTGAGCAGCTTCTGACCAGCGCTGTAGCCAAATATTATCAAGATTCTAACATAAAATATTATATTTATGTTTTTAATTGATATTGAAGAAAATTATATTCAGCTACTAAGGAAAGGCCTTATTGATAGCATGGTGTATTTATCACGTGGGCCTATTTATCATAATGCAGGCACAGAGCACTGATAACGTGGTCATTATGTTGACTATTGTGGGAAATAGTTAAATCAATTTACAAGTCGGTGTAATTCATCATTCGTCCTGCAGTGTTCCACTGTAGAAAACGCCTCAAGGGTAGTCATTATCTGAACAATGCCAAGAAAGTTATTTTCATAAAGTCATGACATTACTTAGAATGGAAGTCTTCATAGTAAAAAAAAAAAAAAAAAACATGTCCAGATGACAGTTTCTTCGATGGCCCACTTCTGGACGAATGAGGGATTACACTTGTCACCGACACTTGAAAAGAGAGGGAGCAAACCTGATATACCAGTCATGAGAAAAGGTAGCACTTTTCTTGGCAGTGCAGGGCTTTGTAGCCGAGGGCTAAACTGCTAAATCTCACCTTTCCTCCTCCGCGGGCACTGTGCCAAACTCCAGTAGCTCATCCTGACCTGGACAAGGCTCCTGAAGCTCCTGGAGGCATCGGGAGCGCAGAGCTGCTGGAGAGGGGGTCGTGGCGGGGGTGCGGGGTGCTTGAAGGGCAACAGTATCAGCGCCGTAGACCAACCCACATGTGCGAGTCTAGTCCTGCCCCGCTCCGTTCCCACATCACTCCTCTCTCTCACTCACATGTGATTCTGATCCCTCTGAGGTGACACGCTCCGTGCGAGACCTACTCCAAAAAGGTGCGTAACCTAAACTTTTTTGTACTTAAAGACAACATTTGTACCAATAAGGTAACGTTAAAAAAACCCACACTCGCTTGTAGTAGATTCTGTGTGTGGAGTGGAAGTGATGGAGGCGAAGTCAAGCGCAGTGCTAATTAAAAATCAATTTAATTGTGTGTATCCTTGTGTGTAATGCATCTTCAAGCGAACTCTCCAAACAAAACTAGTAACCTAATCTAAAGTTCAGTTTCGGAAATGGCTCATGTTTGTTAATGGCATTATTTTTGGCTTGATCCGTACGCATGAATTTTGATAACTTTGCGCTTCAAACAATGTATGTTCGACTCAAAAGACAAATAAATAAATTAATTAGTTTTGAAGTGTACGATATTTTCACGAACTTCTTGCTTGGTGTTTTTTGTTTGGTTATAATTACTACGTGATTTAATAGCCTAGTGATTGGGCCATTTCTAATATAATATACGCCTATCTTATTTAGAAATGATAATTAAAACATAAATTCAAGTGCATGTTTTAGTAGTAGTCTAAATGTCAAGTGAGAATAAATATGCGTACAATTTTAAAATGTCTCTTCTCTTTTTCTTTTGCTGCCTAATTAAAGTGTTTATATTGTTTTCAGAGTCAAATTCTAACCATTTCTCCTTTCTGTTCTCACAGGTCAGCTCTTACTGCCCCCTGCTGCATTGTCTTCCAACCACAAAACCCCTGTTTGGCACCAACATCTGGCTTTCTGACAATGAAGACCTTGCACCATACATTGACTTCATGACATTTGGATTCTAATTTCTGTTTTCAAAAAGAACACATTTTGGGAGTTTTCATTTTTTGAAAATAATGGCAACTGAAGGGTTCCATTCTGCTTATGCTGCAATACCTGCATCCGTGCAACCTATGACTCCGTCCACAAAGAATTTTCTTAAAATGTTTGCTGAATATCAGAGCAACGACGTTATCATCAGGCATTATAACTTTACGGGAAAACTCAAGGAGAATAAATATAAAGAGGGCTTAAAACCAGAAGCCATTGCATTTTTGCTGGTTTGTTTGTTAATTGTGCTTGAGAACGCTATTGTGCTAATTGCATTATGGAGAAACAAGAAGTTCCACGTTCCCATGTATTACTTACTGGGAAACTTGACACTATCAGACCTGCTAGCAGGCTTTACATACATGGTCAACATCATCACATCCGGCGCCAACACTCTTAACATGACCCCTGTACTTTGGTTTTTAAGAGAAGGTGGTGTCTTCATAATGCTAGCAGCGTCTGTCATTAGCCTGCTAGCCATCGCGATTGAGCGCCACGTTACCATGGTGAGGATGAAGCCATACCAAGGAGACAAGCAAGGCCGAATGTTCGCCTTGATTGGAGCAAGCTGGGTGCTGTCCATTTTCCTTGGAGTTCTTCCCATACTAGGTTGGAACTGTATTACAAAATTAGACCAGTGCTCCACAGTTCTACCCCTTTATGCCAAAAGTTATATTCTTTTTAATATAACTGTTTTTACAGCTATTTTGATGGCAATTGTAGTTTTGTATGTGAGAATCTTCCGCATTGTCAAGACCAACACTCAACGCCTTGGTTCTGGTCCCCAACGAAAAGGACTATACCGCAAGTCGCAAAAGTACATAGCGTTACTCAAGACTGTTACAATAGTTTTGGGAGTTTTTATTGCATGTTGGTCCCCCCTCTTTATCCTGTTACTTCTGGACTTTTTCTCCCCAGTTAATAGTTGCCATGTGCTCTTCAAAGCCGACTATTTCTTGGGAATTGCTATGTTCAACTCTCTCCTCAATCCAATCATCTACACACTGACGAGCAAAGACATGAGGCGAGCTATTCTGAGGCTGCTCTGTCGACACTGCCTCCTCACAAAAGACGGGCAGGTGAAGAAGATTGGCATACCGTTCTTGGAGTGTAGCACCAGTAAAGCAGATGCGACTTCTCACAGGTTAGAGGGTTTGGAAACGACAGTGTCCTCTGGAAACTTCACACCGTCAACCATTAAAGCCATCTACCCCAAAATTTCCAGATCATGACACCATTGTGACAAAAAATAATGGACAAAACCACTTATATGGTTACTTCTAAACTGAAAATATAATAGAAGTAACATGCACGTTTACATGAAGATGTTTATTTACATGTCAACAATGCTTAGTTTTGTAACTTGGGTCAATTAAGCTTAATGATGTTGCCACCATACTAGTGCGTAAACAGCTGTGTTATAATTAAGTGAAAGGAAAGCCTTGTGCTTTATTCAGTGTCTTGCTTTTAACGTCTTAAGAAAGGTTGAATGACACCGTAAGCTGACGTTATAAGTTTTCTATTAATCAAATTTATGTAGCAAATAGATGCATCCACATTTTGAAGGCCAGTATTTCAATAAAAGTCCTAGCAGTTGACGCGGTAATTGTCTGGTTGCAGGCGTATGACATAAAAGCTCAGAGCAGCGGTGTGTCTGTCTGACAGACTGGGAGTGAAGGCCAAAGAGACATTTATCCTTCCCTGCCTTTCCCTTTGTAGCACATAATCACACGCTGTTAGCCATCACAGAGTATCCACACCCAGAATGTGCTGCCAGATCTGTAATCAAGCCCATGTGAGTGTTGGTCAGCGGTGGGCAGGGTGCAGCGGTGGGCAGGGTGCAGCGCTGGTGGTGCAGCCCTGGAGGTCCACGAAACATATGTAGCAACACATGATGAATAAGAGTCAGCATTAGAGATGACAGCCAGGGTTGTGACGCCTTTGGAACCGCATTATCACAGATGGTCATTTCATCTTGTACAAAAATACTAAATTTCCCTTGTTGCAATTGACTTGGATGAAGCTTGGTTATGTAGTTTTATGGTGACTGTAGTGGCATGACAATGTTGTCCTCTGTATATAAATGTAAAATTTATATATATAAATATTATTTACCGTCTCAAAAATGTATTATTGTACATTGTGCTTTTCAATGTGACCATTGTTATTGTAAAATACTCATTTAAGTTATGATTTTATTTTATACTTGCACTGAATAAACTAAACAATAGTATGTGAATATTTTTTGTATAAATTGTGTTGATTTTTTTTTTTTTTTTTTACTATAGTATAATAATTAAGTCTTAACCACCTTAGTGCACTTACACAATATGCAAATGTGGCTTTTTTCTTTTCAGCACTCGGTCATGTTTTAAATAGGTATACTATAATATACAGATGAAAATGTTTTTAAAAAAATAATTGTAATAATAGGAAAAGAAAAGCCACAACCTGAAGTTTCAATCTTCATTTGAGGTACAAAGAATACTCAAAGTTTTTATCATTAGCTTGCTCTTTCCGTTTCACCTGTTATGTGTCAAAATGAAACATAACTTGACATAATTTAGTGTATAGGATTTTGATGCTAACTACCCCTTCACGTAAACCTCTTGGAGGCAAGTCACAGTGAAGCTCACAGCAGATGATTAATTTGATATAACAGACCTTTTAAAAAAAAATATATATATACATTTTCTATATAATAATTGTTCTGCATTTATTATGTCAGTTTTAGTTTACATTAGAACACTACAAATAAACCTTTTATTTTAATGCCCAGTTTTCCACGCTCCTTGCCTTTGGTAAATCTTTCTATTTTGTGTAGCAATATGTTAGAAAAAGCATGTTTTTAAAGCAAGAATTAAAAGCATGAGTAAAGTAGGCCCATATATTACATGAGAATAATCATCTTGTCTTTTTAATAGAAGTTGCTAGAAGCTGTTAGGCCCATAAATTCTGTTGAGTTCCTCCTGATTATATTACTGGATAATTCATAGCTGTAAATGTACTGATAAATAATAATAATTATTTGATAGGGGCAGTATCAAATAGTGTAAAAATGCCAGATCATAGCAAAGATGGTAAATTCAATCTGTTATCCCAAGACAAATACAAAACATTACAAGAAACAACACAGGACAATAAAAAGCTAGTTAAAAGAGCTCACAGTGACATACTGAATTCAGTTGCTGCAATAATATCAAATGTGAAACGTGGAAAAAAAAAATAAAATAAATAAAAAGGTGTATTCACATCCATAATTGTCTGACAGAATATTTGGCCATTTTGATTTACCACACATAAGGACAAGGAAACAAGGATTTGGAATACACTTTGAATTAATTTTTCAAACTTTAAATTAATTTCCTCTCAACCCTATTTGATACAGTTATTGATATGTTTAAATATTTTAATTGATTATCCTGAGCATCTTATAATTAAGTTACATATTTTATGTGTTGTCATTGTAGATGACACAACACATATATATAGGTCATGAGGAGTGTGATACTGAAGACAGAAGTTAGAAAAGGACGTAGCCCCACCTTAACACAATGAGACTTGTCAACAGTGCGGTGTACAGCAGGCAGCGCCGTGACTAACCACAGATCACCATAATTTCTCCATTTTACAGGCGACCACAAGAAGATGCATCATTCTCAGAAGTATATCACCAGTCTGAACGTTATTATGCCAGCTGCAACTAATGTCACTTAAAAGATAATAGTGTAAAAACCTAAACTAAACCATCACCTTTTCAAAAATAACTTTATTTTATGTATATTTTCAAAAAATGATCATAAAATCTGATATTTTTTGCCAAACATCATCATTATGCATTAAATCTTTCTACAGACTCACAGTGGACTTCCATTGAACCATTGCGACATCTAGAGGCCTAAACACTACAGTGCATTTAGGATTCACCATTTGTCAATTACACATTATAAAAAGGTTCATACAGAAATGTATACATTAGTGTGTTTCAAATCTCACCCTTTAATTTTTAAAAATGATATTACTCGGAATGACATTGGAGAGAGAGTTTTTTTAATATATATAAATGTTAAAGAGATTAAAAAAAAAAAAACAACAAAACACAAAAAACAGTTGAACCTCTTCTACCACTCAGAGTCTACAAAGCTCCAAAGATGGTCACTCACTTCTCCTGGAGACTGGCTGGACTTGTCTGTGTGAATAGGACTGGCCAGCTCAGCCCCATAGTGCACTGTAAACAGACAATAGAAACATATTTAATGCCTTAGGGTAGAAAGATGTATTTCAAGTATTCAAACTAACAGTACCTCCTTTGAGAATATGGGGCTCTGTGTCGTACTCCCACTTGATTTTGGTTATTAGGTAGTACAATTTTGCAACATAACTGAGGAGAGATGGGAGAAAACAACATTTTTATATTTTAAGAGTAATCCAACAACATTTTAAATTCACTGTTTTTCAGTATATAGTGTGTAAGGTATTGCCAAGAACCACACGATAGACTACGTATCCTGATATGTGCATATCCTTAAAAGGTTTTTAAAGTTTACTAAATGCATTGAAATTTCATGTTCACAATGCCCTTAACACCAAAAACACATGAATAACTCACTTTTACTGCAGCTTTAGCCTTAATGACCATGTCAGCATATGTGAATAACTCAACAATTTATACTGAACTGATGTTTAAAAGTATAGTGATACAGCCCTTTGTATCTTTACACGTATTGCCACGAGTTCTGTAGCGATATATTACTGCATTAATATTTTGAGTACAGGGTTAGTATTTAGTACGTATTTGTACAGTATTTGTACAGTATTTGTTTGTCTGTTTTTTTATGTTTGTCTTTTAGAAATTGCCTTTACAGCACCTGTAAATTAGCGGAGTTTGTATTTCTTTATTTTCAGCTACTTGGACAGCCAATGTGTCAGGACAAATACAAAATTTAAATCAATTATTTTTCAAATCATCATCAAATAATTTTTGCCATGCACTGTTTGAAGCACTAATTTTTGTTATACTTCTATATGGAGCAGAGACAAAATTAAAAATAATGTTTTGGAAGTCACAACATTGGGGTAGCGCGAGAACGAGAATGCTCAGGTTAGGTTAGACTTGAGGTACAGGAAATAAAAAGGAATACGAGGAATATCACAGGAGGACATGCATGGAATGATGGACATTAAAGAGGACTGACTGTTTTGAATATTGACCTGGGAAAGAAAATAATCATAAGACAAATAGGTCCTTCTTACACTGATGAAGGGATCACTTCAGTGGTATCTTCATCCACCTCACATTGAAGATTCTCCAGCGCTTGTTCATTGTTCAGTAAGTTATCGAACTCCTTCTGCAGAAAGCTGAGTTCAGTGTTAAAGAAATAACAGAAAAGCATACCTGGTAATAAATACTTTCTAATCAGGATGTCAATTTTAAGAACAAGTTTCCCCTCTGAAAAGTATTTAGCTCTTCAAGTCCATGTGATTTTTTTTCTTTTTTCTTTTTTGTTTGTTTTTTGAAGGATACTGTAGTTCAGAGTCTGTAATCTGGCTCTTGGCTGTACATTGCCTCAACTGCTCCTCTAGACTGTTACACTCCTGCTCTCTTCTCTTCTGCTCCTCCTGCATGTCCAGCAACCTCTGTCCAGCACGCTCTTCAATCTGGGCCATGTCTGAGAAAATAAAAACTTGTTGTTGACCTTCATTCATATTGGCACATTTTACCAAAGTCCACAATAACAGAAAACTATGCATAACAATTGAGGTTCCGAAAATCAGTCAGGCACCTACATTACCATTATCAAGAATGTCAAAATATTGGCACTGTACACAATGAAGAACATGGTGACTTGCCCATTAGAATCTGCGTAACAGTCTTCTTTGTGTCTGTGTGTCGCTCGTTCAGCATGTGTTGAGCATCTTTGACTCCTCGGAATTTGTGGAGCTGACTGCTGTTGATGAAGTCCACCAGAGCTGCACCGCTCTCCTCCAGATCCTGAAACTTAGGTCCCTGTGCCATGCTGCTTCAACTAGGAAACAGGGCAAATATTTAAAAACTATTGTCAGGGAAACTCAAAGCACATTTAATAGTTAGCTGACATGACAATTAGTATATTTGAGCTCAACACTGAAATCCACAACCGCTCTCTGTAAGTATGCTTTCAATGTATTTTTAAGCATTAATGGTAACAACAAGGGATAGAGGGTCAAAAAAAAACAACAACGAAATAACCTGATAAACTGCTGGGTCACTTATGGTAAATACATGTATCAATATATAGTGTTAGAATACTTTTGAATTAGTTTAGTATTTAGCAACTTTAAATCTCCATTGATTTAACTTTGGGCTAACTGACATTCTGTTTGTCCGTGATGTCACAATCCCAAACTCAATAATAAATAAAACCCTTTTGCTAATCTAATCTAATGCTAATCTCGGGCATTGTTTACCATTTGAGACTTGGTATATGATCGTAATGTGGCTCTCATGGGGTGGAAACTAACATCAAACTCACGAGATATTTATATATTTTTCTGAAAACAGCATTTATAAAAGCCCCGTAAACTGTAAAATGAGGAAAAAAATACTCACTTCACTGTTGTCTTGATTCAAATGAAGTTCCTGATCGCGCCCGTTCTCTTCTTCTATGGCGGACACCAGACACACGAGCCTGTACCGCCATCTACTGGCATGGAGTTGGCTCATCAGATTCACATCAGAGCGCAAGGACGGAGTGAAAACATAACAAGCCACAAAAATAACCTAAGACCATCTAGGCAAAAATTCTGTGTCGCCACGCCACTGAACAAATGACAGGCAGATATTTTAATACCATATTTTACACCAATAATGACTATAGAACATGTACAGCTTGCCTATTGCAGTAAAATTGGGTCCATTATTGAAACGGACCTGAAATGACCTCTTTAGAACGTGAAAGTGTCTCGCAGGAGCAAGCCCAAAAACTTCAACCTGTGACTCTAAAACTTTGCAAAGAACTTAACAAAAGATCATAGAAGCAGAATTGACAACTCTGGACTGGAGTGGTTACAACACCATTTAGTCTGAATCAAATTATTCTCCCGCTGGTGATAATGTGCACTTCCGTTTGCTACTTTAATCTGTGATTGGTGGAGCTAACTTGAAAGATTGAGTAGAGAAGCAAATTAGTCAAAAAATATGTAAACACTGTCTTGATTTATATTTGGACCGAACTTGTGCTGACAAATACATGTAGGTGATGAGATTGTATCTACAGCAATAATAATAAACAACAAAAATGCATGTAATACTAACTAATAAGTAGTATTAGTGAGAAGCCACAAGATAAATATACCCTTAAACTGTATTGGTCAAAAATGAATCCAAAACATGTATTTTATGTTGTCATAAAATTCAACTTATCAACCTGAAGTTTAAATTTATATAAAATCTTATCTTACGTAATTTAAAGTTGATCTACATGGGGTTCACTCCATTTTCATCTCTGGCAGTCATTAACACTGATCATGAGTCTTTCTTTTGTCGTTTCTCCTTCCTCTGCTGCTCCTTACGTCTTTGGCGGCCCAGCTGTCTGAAGTACAGTCTCTTGGGGTTGAGGCCGTAGGCCTTCAGTCTCTGTCGGCTGAACTCTCGCCCTCCGATCTTAAGGCCAGACGAAGACAGGAGCCCTAGACGTTTGGGCTTCTTCTTGGTCCACTTTGATTTGTCCTTGGTGCTTTGTTTCCCTTCCTCCACTGCCTCCTCTGGGACTTTGTCTTCAGCCTCTGCGTGTCTCTGTTTCTTCTTGGGTAACAGGACATGCTCCTCTTCCTCTGTTGTAATGTTTAAGGTGGGAGCAAGAGCAGGTGCAGACGTGTCCTCTTCTTCCTCAGCTCTACCTCGTTTTTCAGCGTTCTTAAGGCGGTCTCTATGTTTCTTGCCCATTTTACCTTTAGCCTCAGCCATATCTTGTTCCTCCCTGTAGATATTTGGACAGAATGTGTGTTTCATTACAATTTTACATAAAATCCAATGTAAACAAGAAAAATACTGACTGTGAATATATTGAACTGAGAATCTCCTTTTTCTTCTTTTCATTTCGAGCTTTTATGTTGTAGTTTTGTAAATCACTTAATTCCTCTTTTTCGGATCTAAAAAAGACAAAACGTAATCAAACTACAATGAACGTTCAAATCCTCTTTACAATGCGTACAAAGTCTTTGGTGCAATAAGACTGTCATACCGGAACATGCAGGTCTTCTTCAAAGAGCACCACTGGTTCAGCTCCTTGTCATTAGCATTTAAAATCTGAATAAAAGAACAATGATATTTCCATCAAGTATTCTGCGTTTGCGTCAGAAACCGAATGGGCTGTCTGATGTGTATTGTGCTCAGAGAGAAGATTAAACATCTGAGATCATGTCCTGGTCAGAGTGTCCCAGAGGACAGCAATACCAGGTCAGTCTTTGCACACTCATCACTGCCACAGGACATGGGACAATGTGGAACACTTCATGCCTTAACTAAAGCATTGTATTTATTCAGTTTTAATGCCTTAATCAGTTTAGAGCCTACAAATGCCAAATCTTTCTTGGTTTAGAGCATTTAGCGTGTGAAATATGTCAAAAGGTTGGAGAAAAACAGTTTTAGGGTGTACTTTGATGCCTTCCTCACCTCATCTGTTGTCAACCCAAAGTCATTTGCCACCACGTTCCTGTATCGAAACCTACACGGAAGGTCATCAATAATATCTTCATAATCCAATTTATAGTACTCATCCAAGTACTGTTCGAAGCTCTTCTCCTCTAAAAACACAAATTTACTCATAATAGTGGTCTATATACATTGTTGTGTTTACATAAGTGGTATGACGTACTGGGGTCAAACACAGGCTTGCTTTTGGTGACGACCTCTGCAAAGTGGGATTTCTTTTTCTTCTTGCCCATCTGTGGCATATCCTCTTTCTTCAGCTTCTGCCTCTCCTTTTTCTTTTGCTTTTTGGACATGTGCTCGCTTGGGTCATAGTCAGCATCCATCTACAGAGAAACCCAAGTTTATGAATAACAATGGTACAAAAAGGTTTTGAACTCTTAGTGAAAGTGTGAACTCACAACAAAGCCATCATCATCACAGTGAGGCTCGTACTGCCCCTCTTCACCATAGTCTTCATACTCTTTATCCTCTTCATCTCCTCTACTCTCTCCGGTCCATGTATCCCAGTTCCAATGCTCTGTTGGACATGAGAAATTTAAGTCTTATTTTGTTTAATGAAAATAAAAAATAGCTAACTTACTAGCTTACCCTCCATCTCCTCATCATCATGAAACTGAGGTTTCTCATCTTCTTCTCCTCCATAGTATTCATCTCCGAACACATTCTGCAAATGAAAATGAAAATATTTACAGTAAGGGCAAAGTGATACAGAAGTTACTACTAATTAGGATAAGAGAGATAAGCAAAGAGCAAAACCCTGGATAGGCCTATACGTGCACCTGCATGAGCTGGTCATGTTTTTGAGGGTCGAAGTCTCCATCCAGATCATCCAGACTGAAGGCCAGCTGCTCGTTTCCAGTCAACTCCTGTAGCCTCTTCAGCTTCTCCATGATCTCACAACGCTTCAGATTCTTCAACTGCTTCAGCTGCTCTTGTTTCTGCTCTTTTTCCTATCAGGTATAAATCACTGAAATACTCATCTTGAAGTAAGACACTGCAGTTACTCAAAATAATGATTACACAATTAAAATTACATTTAAAAAACTCTTAACTTTAGTCTCATCTGTTTATGATACACCACACTCTCTCTTTGCAAATAATGATGAGAATATTACTGACTAATATTATTTCCATCATCGACCAGTCCCATCTAACAGTAGAGGGATAACATTGTAAAATTGCTACTTCAGTCGCCACTAACATTGAAGCGTTGGATTCAGGTGAATAACACGTACCTTCTTCTTACGCTCTTTCACCTCCTCCCTCTTGCGTTTTCTGCTGTCATCTTTAGAGCGCACTGATGTGGCGATGTTGCGTGGATATGTTTTGATCTCTTGAGAATCAGGCTCTTCAAAGCGAAAGTTGTAGCTCCTCTCAAAGTCTTCCTGTCGCTCCAAGAAGCTCTCTCCCTCCTCCTCAGAGTCCTCTACCTCATCCTGAACCAGCTCATCATATGTGGGAATTCTGTACAGTATAGTTTCAGTAAGACTTCTTTTGCAAACACTGAGATCTACTTGTGCACCTACCGGTCCTCATCTTCGTTTTCTTCTCGATAACCCTTGTTCAGGACATAGTCTCTGAGGAAACACTCCTTCTCATCCAGCTCAGGGTCATTCCAGTAGTCTCGCAAATATTTCTGCCACAACCCCAAAAACACAGACAAAGAGCTGTAAAGATCACCCTGCCATGTCTGCTCATTTTCGCACAGGCAATTATGACGATATCCGGAGTTCCTCACCATGTCCGTCACCTCCTCTTGGTCATCAAGCTCAGCTTGGCCTTTCAGCCACTCCACATAGTCTGCCTCTTCTTTATCCTAAAAACAAGATACATTAATGATAAGCATATTGTGTCGTTTAAGACAAGGTTGCCTGTGGCCGAGCATTTTAGACCTTTTCCTCTTGAGTTTTGATCCTTCTGGTCAGTAGCTGTGACACACCACCTTCCCCTGCCTCCTCCTCATTATCACTGTCCTGGATGAACTTGCGAAAGCTGAGGACAATTTAAAATTTTTACTTAACGTCAACACTAACAACATCACCACACTTAATCAGCTTACCTTTCTTTGAGCTCCTTCTGTTCTTGAATGTAGCTTGGAGAGGCTGCTCTCTGTGGAGGACACAGATAATAATGATTTGAGATTAATTTGAAACCTTTAAGTTTAGAGTTGAAAAGAAACACAGAAACCAACAACACACCTCATTCCTCTTAGCGGCTTCCTCTTCATCACTTTCACTGTCATCTTCAAATTTACTATAATAAAAGTATATGAAAGATGAAAAGATAAATATGGCTGTGAAAAAACTACAAGAGCAGACCACTCACCCCTCCCTCTCCAGAATGACTTTGCGCTCATAGTCTTTTAGATACATGGGTTTCGCAGCTTTCCTGGAGGTTGAGGGCTTTTCATCACTGGTAGATGGAACTAAAGAGAGGCATTTTAAAATGAAACAAAATACCTGGTAGGCTCATTTAGGGGAAGAGAACTGATTTTGCTTTCCTAACTTACTTTCAGAGTAAAACTTTACATCTTTTTCATAGATCTTTGGGTCTTTCTTCTTCAGCAGCGATAAAGTTCTATAGAAGTCTCTCTCCAGCTCTGGGTCCAGTTCCTGGTATAAGACAAAATTCACATTGCTAAATCATATAAAGCTTTGCTTATTTGTTTAGACTTCTCTTTAAGGGCACTGTTTTCAGATTATGTCTATTCCCATTAAAGAGGGTTATGCATAGAAATGGCTGCAGAATAGTTCATAAATCTTTTACAAATTGAGAATGTTGTACAGATGGAGACTAAATGAGATGATCAAGTGTCACTGCTCACAACTTCACTGTCGTCTGAGCTGGATTCTGAGGAGGATTCACTATCTTCATCTCTGTTTCCGAAACGATCTTTCACTATAAAAAAAACAACATAATTATATGTAACATAAAAAACACCCACATGCAAACCAAATCTGCACTGTACCACGTTGTGTTGTTAGCCGTGGTAAGCTAGCATCTGCACACTTACACTTCTGTAGCTCTTCTTTCTGGCGATACTTGTCATATCTTTGCGCAAACTGTGCGTTGATTTTGAATTCCGTATTCTCTGGCATGTTTGTCTAATAATGTGTGTCTTTATTTTATTGTAGATGACGTACAGTTGTGTATTTTCATGCCAGCTGTGGCTTCTGAGTGGATCCCTGTCTGCACCACGTGATTTCCGGTTTCACAAGGGAGCGCTTACGATCTTGGCCTGCATCATCCAGCAGAGGGCGCACTGAGACAGTTTTTAAATTGTGAAAGTTGAGTTTATGGAGAAGCTTAGCTATTTACTTATTTCAGATGCATCTTAGTCAGAGGTGGGCAGTACTTAGTTACATTTAGTAGAGCAATTCTTTGAAGAAATTGTACTTTTCAAAGTAGTTTTTAAGTAAGTTTACTCTTACTTGAGTACAAATGTTTGTTCTTCTTGCTGTGAATGAGTCTACAATGACAAAAGCTTTATTTTGACCATATTACATGATTTGAACATTTATGCTTCATATGTCTTACTGTCATTTATTTGTTTTTACTATTCTTTAGAAATACCAGAATAATTGCATTATTTAAATGTGCATTATCTGTATTGTTATTAGCCTTTTAACCTGGTCTTGAATAACTTTGATTCGACATCTCATGTTTAATCACTTCATATAATGTATCTACTGAAAGTATACAGTTTATATCGGTGAGGCTTTATTACCATTTGTATTAGCACGCCATCTATTGGCAGCAAAAGGAATTACCATGGTGGGAGGGCAATATTATATGGCAAAAATATTATATGGTAATATGGTTTTGTTTGTCTGTTTACATTAACTTATAAATCAGATTTTTAAACACATTTTACATCTAAAATAGGTTAGTTAGTCAGTACTTAATTAATAGTTTCTCCTAATATTTTTTTTACTCCTACTCCTAAATACTAGTTGGGTCACTACTTTGAACTTTAAATATATATTATTATAATGTTACGTTACTCTTACCCAACTCTGATCTTGAGAACAGAAATAATCAGAATGACTGGGATGAAGGTTTACCGACTTTGTAGAGTATGTGGGGTACCTTACCATGAAAATAGAGAAGTTTAATTCCATGTAGAACACACAGGCAAAGCTAAAAACATCTTCATGGAGGCAAGCAGGTGAAAGTTTTTATATTGCTCCTGTAAAAAAAGCGAAAGGAAAGAAACAGTAAAGTAATCACCACGCCACCACTCGATATATCACAGCTGAATGTTTTGCTTAAACTTCTCATTCAACTGCAATGTTGCAAATTAGGTTAGCGATACATATAACTGCTAGGAATTTGACATGAGATTCTTGATTGAATAATTTAATTGAATTAAACTTCAACAGTCTATCTAAAGTTTTAAATCAAGTTTTAACACATTTGAGTGCCCTGTGACACTTTTTGTTTTCTATCACAGCTTTTCATGGAAGGATATATATTAGCTTAAAAAATATCTTACACCATTTTCTCCTTCAAATACGCTTTATTTTTATTGAGTTTTTCTTTTATTTACTTAATAGTTTGCATCTAAAAAATAAAAATAAAAAAACAACAAGGGCCCAAAAGGTGTTGTGCTGTATTAACAGAGGCTCCTTCTCTTTGTTAAGATAGGGTTGGTTTAGAGCACACTTCATAACCCTTAAACCCAGGTTTACCATAGTTGCTGTGCTCTGACTTCAGACCTGTGACCAGACTAAATTCACTTGATTTTGTTATAATGAATCCTTATTAATACATTTAGTATCTGGTGCAACAGGTAAGTGTATTTGAAGTAACCTCATTTCGTAGTCTGTAATCTCTTTTTCTCCTATCTCGCAGGATTCTTGACCATGACCCTCCTTCACGTGATTGACTCTTGAATATCTCGAGGCCCATACTGTATTATCTGCAGCGTGAGGTGTCCCACCTGAGTAAACATGGGTGTAGGCTACTGAGTGAAAGGTATCTCTCCCCATAGACCCTCAACACTGTAAAAGTGTTTCTATAATCACAAATCACTTTCACTCCTAATACTTCAACATGGCATAACTGGTATCTTTAGGCATGAGATTGTAGACTTACAGTTATAGCTTATTGCTGCTTCCAATTTTATAATGTCAGTCTTTTAGGTGTGTAGCATATAAAGTTTAACAATTTGCCAGTTTTACTTCACACCTGATGCCCTTCCTGAGGTAGCTTTCTTTTTCTTTATAATCATCAGTGAAGAAACTATCCACAAAGACTTGCACTGAATATCCATATGAATTATTCTGTGGCCTCTGTTGACCTTTGTTAATGCTGGATATTTTTCTGAAATTTAGCATGAAAGCAATTTAAATAAACTAGTACATTACTTTGATAAAATTTTATACATGGCTGAAACGTGTATAAAAAAGGACACATTTCAAAATGGTACTCAATAGGCTTATTGCATCCATCTCCTGCCTTATTCATCTCTATTCTAATACACAGAAAATGTTTTTCTTTTTTTATTTATCATTTATTTATATAAGAAAAGCTCAATGAGATAAAATCTCACTGGCAAAGTTGCGTAAGCAGCCCATAACACGTCACTACAAAAGCCTGTGACGCTTCTGAGGAAGGCTACTGGAAGTAGCCAAAACATGTAGAGCAGGTAAACAAACACTGTCTGACAAAAAGAAATTGTCATTTACTAACTAAATTTAGTAGACAGAATGAACTAAAATCTACTTTTCATGAGTACTCGGTTAAAATACATACATACAAAATGAACAAACAAATCAATTATAAAACAATCAATAATATCAGTAACATTAACAATTACAAAAAACACACTCACTAACAATATGGAATAAAATCATGCAAAGCAAGAGCAAACAGTGGGTCTTCTCTGACCAGTGCTTTGAATTAAATTAACGTCATTTTAATTTAAAAAGACTTTATGCTGTTCCACTTGCAGGGGGCAATGTTTCTGAAGGCTTTTTCCCCGGTTTTGTGTTGATTCTGTGTGACTCTAAAATACAAATGTCCTGTGATCTCAGTCTGCAAATACTAGATTTGATGTTCAGAATACAGGTTAAATAACCGGCAAACACCAATGAGCGCCTTATAAATAACCAAAATGCAGTATTGTTCTCTTCTTGCTGTTAATGACTGCCATCCAACCGTAGAATATAATTGACAGTGGTGAGTCCTTCTCCTGAAATGAATCTTAATGCTGAGTGAAAAACTGAGAGGTTTTAAAATGATTAAGTTGCTGTAGAATGCATGTAAATATATTACCATACTCCAACACTAAGAGAAATGTAGCTTGGATTAATTGTTTTCTACAATTAAGAGGGATACACTTTTTATTTCTAAAGAAGAATGACAATCTTGCTTTGAGATTATTTGTCTGTGAGGTAGTCTAACCACTTTTTAGCATTAGTATCAAACCAAATAGCTTCTTATCGATCCAAAAGAATACAATGATCTACAGACTCAAAGGCCTTTGATAAATCAACACAAACAGCAGCAATTGGTTAAAAAAGCACCTGGTTACTTATAAGCTCTAGCTTTAGCTAAGAACTGTAGTTTTGAGCTTGGGCGGTAGTTATTCAAATTATTTTTCTGTGCTCCTTTATGTAAAAGGCAAAAAGTGAAAAAAGCAGTTTTCCATAGTAATGAGATATTTTGTGTTTGAACAGTGAGATTAAACTATTAGTGGTGCTGATAACAAAAGCATGGTTATATGCTTTACATTATGTAAATATGCAGCAGCCAGACCATAAAACATCGTTGCATTTCACTGTCAGATCATCACTACAAAGTTAGGAGCAAGCATAAAGCCAAACACAAGTATTTTCTTTGTGCTCTTGGCCGCAGCCCACACAGCCACATCCCTGCGATCTGATCTCTTTTGGGGGGAGGAGTTAGTCTGCATCTGCTCTTTCTGGGAGAACCTGATTTGACCTTCAAGGTAAGGCTAAGAGCAGGGACAACTTGAAGTATTTTTGCCAACAGTGAGTTTGTTTGATCTGAATGGGCTGTGGCGGGTATAAAGTGATAAAAAGTAGAACAACCTGAAATATTTTCTGCGGCAGTGTGGCGGTATGGGAGGAACGGAGGTGTGGTTTGCTCAGAACTTGACCTTATATGCACTTGCTTCCTACTTTGAGCTGGACCATCAACAGTTTGTATGGGACAACAGCCAGATTGGACCTTGTGCAATTTTTTCTTCAAAAATAAAACACACGAGAACGCAAGACCAAACAAAAATACTATATAAAGAGACAAAATAAAGATTTAAGTCCAATTTTGCCAAACAAGATGAGTTTTGATCCTTAAGTATGTGTTTGGATTGTGAAGCAGTATAAAGACATGTAAAATCAGTGTGATGTATTTATTTTACTCCCTCTTATGGATGCCAAAAAGGTTTTGTAACTGTAACAGCTGTAGCCTTTAGACAGGTTTCAACAACAATATTTACCTAAGTACATATTGTCATGGTGTGACTGGTGTCCCTGAGTAAGACAAATCACAAGCAGTACCAGTCACAGTTAGGGCGTCAACCATAATAATGTCTACCAAACCACTATCTGTAGTGATACATGTTAAAAATCAATGTTAAAAAGAAAGTGATCCCTCTCCTCTTGTTCCTACCCTGACCTACATGTGCCATTTACAGTTTTGTGCCACAGAATGCATTTTACCCACTTCTGCAGAGGCCTTGAAATTCCATGTCAGTTCGGATTAAGCGGGCCCCCGCCCACAGTCCTCAGAGGTGAGCCGGTTCTCAGGACAAGGCCTGTTGAAGGGGTTATTATACATGAGACACTGATTTGATCCTAGTTAACCAGCTTTCACGCTACAAGCCTGTAACCCAATTTGGAAAAGGACCCATGCTCTGTGGATTTCTTGTAAAATGAATAACTGGAGGTGTAGTCTTTATCTCAGGGGTGTCCAAACAATGTTTGACTTCCTGCTGAATTGGCCCAAATGATTATAAGCAGTTATTTTATGGCCGTTGTTTTTTTTTCAGTCATGACCCCACAGTGTGCATTCACGACCCCTGAACACACAAAATAGACGACCCACAAAAAATTATTTTGCGACCCACAGGTTGAGAACCACTGAACTACAGTGGTATACTACAGAGTATAAGGCAAATAGTTATAGCACTAAGGTGAGAAAGATGTTTTTTCTGTTTTTGACAATTTTTAGAATATGTAATTTAAAGTGGACATATCATGCTTTTATTTTCACCTTTTGAACATTTAAAACATTTACCTGGGGTCTAAATAAACTATACCTGCAATCTACAGTCTGAATTCCTCCTAATTTTCTTTCTACATGCCTCTCTTTTACCCCTTTTGTAAGGAGCGCTTTTGAGCGCCTTGTTTTGGCACTGTCTCTTTAAATGCAAATGAGTTAGTTCGCACCCCACCCCCTCCCATGCGCATTGCAGGCAGACTCCGCCCCGTTCAGCCATTGTTGTAGTCCCAAACACAGTCCGTCTGTCGGATCCAAAACTTCTCCAAAGTTAGAAAAAAACGTAATAACAATCGAAAAATGGAAACAAGCGAAGAAATCAACATCCAGCCTTCCATGTACGAGCCAGAGTCTGACACAGACCAAGAGGAAATCGAAGAAGACGATCCTCCGCAGCAAAGACTTCAAATGGCTGCATCTCAATGGTTTGTTTACTACTATGTAATTCGCTATGCGCTCCGTTAGCTTAACTGTGTGTGAAAGATATTAGCAGGTTGTCTAATGGACCCTCACTTTACCATCTTACTACAACAACAGTCCGGGGAAAAAGGCTACTGTCAAGTCAGTCAGCGTAGTTACGGTGCTGCGGGCTACGCTTGCTGCGCGCTAATGCTAGCGACATGCTAACGTCAGCTACGAGCAGTCTGATGTGAGTTCTGCCTTATGAAAACCTCAAAAATAAATGTATTATATGTATATATAAAGACATGTGCCCTAAGCAGCTGGAAAACAGCCGAGTAAAAGATGGGCAGCTACAGGTGTAATGCTAATCCCTCACAAATGGCCAGAACACAGGTAAAGAATGACTGGATAAAAAATAGGTCTAATAAACAGTGTTTCAGCGTTTCTTGACTTACCGCTCCACTATATCGTCATCTCCATAGACCGAAGGAACTGACCCTTCGATCAAATGCAATCTTTGAGCAAATCCCTCGTTGTACTGGCGGAGGTTACTGAAGCACTCCTCTTTGAAGTGCTTAGCGCACACAAACGGAACTTTCCCCACTGTCGGTGGTACATTACCACGAAAAATAAAACGTAACCAGCTGATCTCAGTTGTTCGGATGCAGGCGGTCGGTGTAATGAGTTGTGCTGGTAACACAACCAAGAACAGAGCATTTTAACTTGTCCACTCGCACCTTTGACATCTTTGCGCTTGGACTACAAAATCGCTACGAGGAAAATAAAGATGGCGGTCTCTGCCGGAAGCTCTTGACCTTGTTTAGTAGTTCCGCTGTGACGTGATAGATAAAAATACGTAACAGATAATGCGGATATTCGAACGAACTGAGAAATATGTTGCAAAATTTATATAAATATATCTCTGCAGCAACTTAAGTGATTAATTTCAACTTTTAGCCACTACCAGACACCCACAGTACACAATAAAAGGTATCTAAGGGCCAAAAAAGTAGATTTTGCATGATATGTCCCCTTTAAATATGGTTGCTTTCACGTAGTTTACTGTGTCAGGATTAATCGTAAAATTTAACCTCAAGATTAAACACAAGTTCTTCAAAGCTTTTTTTTTCTCAGCATCTATTTTGCATCATTGATCCAGTTGTCTTCCTCACAATGGTTCAAGGTTGTTTGGAAGTTTTATCTCTTTAGACAACATTTTATCTGATGCTGCTCTGCTGAACTATGAGGGCCACAGACTTTGGACCCCCACTGTTTTTACGACAGACGGCAGCATATGTCATTGTGAGTAAACATGACCCATTTCTATTACTTTATAGCTTGTTTAGATCTTTATCACACTTCTAACCACCTGTATTCTAGTTCATGTATTAATTAATAATAATACTATTACTTTTAATAATTAATTTGAGTAGATGGCACTGTGTGGACTATGCCAACCTAATCCATACAGATGTGATCTCTCAAATGGGGAAGCACTGTGGACTTCAGACATACAGCTTGTGTCACCACTTTCAGGGGGAAAACACTAAACACTAAAAGTACTAGACAGTAGTGCAAAACACAATCATGGCTAATGTGTATTTTAGGTGGTAAAAAGAGAACAAATTAACAATCTGTCTTTGTAGGAAGTACGCCATTAGTTAGACTAATGAGTCCCATCAGTATCATTATTGTGGCAGTAGAAATTTGGTCTGTGTTGTCGATGGGCTTGATGCTCTAAATAAGAGTCTTCTTATTCTTCCCAAACTCACGTGAGGCCCTGGGGCTGCGATGGGGAGGTCAAATTCCTGACTGGGCCTGTGCCGAGCCCCGCCGTGAGGCTATAATGTACACAAATACAGCAGCAGCCTACATACATTCAGCTCCCTCTGCTGCATGCGGCTTCCAGGCGGAAAGGGTTAACACGCATGTAGTAGAACCCAAGGCACGTGGCCCCGCCCTCGGATTTTTGGGACCGTGTGCCTCAGAAATCACACCACTGTAGACTCCGCCCCTCTCTTAGGGGCCCCCGCAGGTCCCACCCACATTGGACCACATTGAAATGGGTCTGATGTTGTTGCCAAACAGAACAGTGTGTGGAGCATCCCAGGCCTGAACGTCAGCTGGACCAACTCATTTCTTACCCAACGGGACCTAATATTGAAATAATATTCCCAGAGTTTAATTCATTCAGTCATTAGGGGCCCTGCATTTCAGTGACAAGTAGTAGCATCACTCACAGACACTGACCCACTGTCACACTGGACAGAAGAATAGACGCGTAATAGTTCAGCCAATCGTGCATTTGGAGACATGGGACGACCGCTTTACGCATATGTCGTTTTCCTCATCCTCATCGTTGATCGAACAAGTAAGTAAAGTTTATAGCCTTTATTCATTTTAAACGTATATTCTTCTTTAAATTTTTTTAAGTGATAATGACAAACCCAAAACTAAACACTGTGCAATTTTGCGTTTTTTTTTTGTTTGTTTGTTTGTTTGTTTTCCCCAAAAGTAAGCTTTTCTCATTCGAGAAAGTTAGATCTCAATTGAGCCAATTACAGCGCGTAGTTTAAATTACCCACTCCCCTGACAGTAGGCTACCGGATACAAATGATGGGGGGAGGGCTCAGATATTCCTCGAAATGTAGGTCAAATTTTTCCCACTTTACTTTCTGCTTTCGATGAAAAAAATGTCTCCTCGACACAAGCTCAGATTTCATTGAAAGTTTCCAGCTATGATAATAATTGCATTTATTACTCTGTGATTCATTTGAGACCCGTGCATTTGGTGCATTTGGTTCAGGCTGGCGTGTGAATGAAGCGGCATATTTTGGATACTGTGGCGCTCACCTTGTAGCCAATGGGCTTCAAGGAGCGCCTGAATACAGTGTCCAGTCGAGTGAGAGAAAAGCCGGTTTTTCAGTGCTGCTATTCATGATGCAAGCTACGCGCCAATGGCAACTCACAAAACCATTGTGGGCACATGATCAAGGATGGCGTGATTTATTGCATCAGCCAACTGCATGGAATCCCACCCCGACCAAATATCCAATGAACCTAAGGGGAATCCTTATTTTGTTATTATTATTATTATTATTGTTATTATTATTATTATTATTTCGTTTTATTGTAGTCCAATAGGCGTTGGATCCAAGGTATGATCTGCTCCACTTAACCTGAAATACCCTGCACTGTAGTAAAAAAGGAGGGACTTCAGAGTATTAACATGTGGGGAGTGCACTCCAAGTTTGAGCCTGGTCCACTGTATGGTTCAGGAAAAAATGAGCTTTTGGTGAAACGTCCAAACCAGCTCAAAACACACCTTTCATCAGCCGTGACAGAAGAATGCACCGTATTGTCTCTAAGTGGAAGGTCATGGTCAACCACAAATCAAAACATTTTTGCCTCATGTTTTCTTAAAGCGTTACCTTATTCCATTCCATTCCATTTAAGGATTAAAGATGCCACAGCACTTGTCTGATGCAATCCTCTTGGAACAGACACAAATGGTCTGAGAGACAGGTATTAATAATCAATAATACGGTAAATGCTTCTTTGAAGATATGTAACTTTTGAATACTGGATCATTTATTAAAAGAAAAAAACATGTTGCAAAAAGTTCCAATATGTGCATTTCAGAATAGAGAACTGTCAGATGTGTTTTCTTTTTAAACCAGCACTGACCCAGTCGATAACGCTACCATCAGGGGGTTTGCAAGTGCTGAACTTTAAGCCCACTCAGTAAATACGCCATGTGAGCTAAGTCCAGGTGACAGCCACAATGTTGGGAAAAACAGATGCCTTTGGGAAACCTGTACTTTATTTTACTGTTGCAGGGGCAGTGAACTGTAAGAAAATATAATATGCATTATTTAAAAAATTATCTATGTTTACAATATTAAAAATATGAATAATTAGAATAGTGATAGCTAATTTGTATTTAAAAGTAAGTACTGAAGTTTGTACCACTAAAATAACTTTTAATCAGCCATTTATGATTCTACTGTGAACATTTAAATATTTGTCTAAGTAACTTCCACTACTGATAACTTATGATAAGTTTTATGCCTTCACAACTGTCACGTTAAACCATAAAGCAATAGTACTCTAGCACCCAGTGCTACGGCAGCCTGCATTCAGATCTTCTGCATGAATGTGGAGAGGTTTGACCAATAGGAACAGATGCAACATTACTGTAAGATTTAGAAGCTTTTATCAAATCTGTCAAAGCACCCTTTTTATAGAGTAAATGAAAGCAACAATAGGTCATTTCTCATACTGAGGACTTTCCCACTGCCTTATTGCCAGTGTTTCTATGTTAGTTTCTGACTCCTATCACAAACAGGTGGTCTCCAGGGGGGGTCTTTAGGAAGCGTGCCCTCTTAAGCACAGTCTAATGCAGCTTTATAGTGTTGTGAAGGTGACATTGGGGGATGGGCAATCTGCTATAATAAATATATATTTGAACAGTGGTGATGTGTGTGGACAAATGAAGATAACCAGGAGGCGCGCCATAGGTGTAGCCAGGAGGTGTGTTTGACTTAACTATATTCTGCCGTGTTTCAACAAGTTGCAACATGAGCATGCTGTAAACCCACATCATCAAAGTGGATTGACAGCAGTTGGAAAGTCTGCTTTCACTTTGAATTTATGTTGACTATTGATAACCTTTTTTTTTTTTTTAAACCTGTTCGGTAGGCAAGTTTGGTTGCATATGATTTATCTTAAAGTGCATATGAGAGATCATTATGTTTTTCAAATTATGACTTTAAGTGTTGGAATACACCCCATGGTAAAAATGTATCATAGTTTTAGATTGATCAGGTGTCAGTTTGTGAATTTGTCTTCCCCTGTTCTTCTTAAATAAATGTCATTCTTTAATGAAGAAATACAAAGTAATTTAAATGTTTACTGTCTTTTTAAACAGGTGCATTCATTACTTGTGGGACAAGACAGTTCCAATGTGGCAATGGGAAGTGCATCACAGCCAGATGGGTTTGTGATGGAACAGATGATTGTGGAGATGGCACAGACGAGCTCCCTGGCACCTGCTGTAAGTGTCACCCAGAAGTGAAGAAGAAGAACATCTTCACAAACTGTATCAGGGGAGAGTAGTGGAGGGCACTAGTTGTAGATATTCTAATTTGGGTGTGGATTATTTGCAGTGGCTAAATCGTGCAGACCTACAGAGTTCACCTGTTCAGACCGACTGAACCAGTGTATCCCAAAGAGTTGGCAGTGTGATGGGAAGGCGGACTGTGAGAACGGAGCTGATGAGGAAAGCTGTGGTACGCCATTGTCACTGATACTGTCAACAAATGGAAATAGACTAAAAGACAGAGGTCGAGAATTGCCTATTTACCCCTTTGTTCGTTTTTCCTCAGTTCCCAAACAGTGCACAGATTCAGAGTTCCGGTGTGGGACGGGACACTGCGTCTCCTCCTCGTTTGTGTGTGACGACGAGTCGGATTGTGAGGATGGCAGCGATGAGGCGTCGTGCCCCCCGATCACCTGTAGTTCCACCTCCTTCCAGTGTAACAGCTCGGCCTGTGTCCCCCGTCTGTGGGCCTGTGACGGGGACCTGGACTGCAGCGACGGATCTGACGAGTGGCCCTCCAACTGTGGATCCCAGACCACAGTTGGGGGCAAGCGCTGCTCCACCCTGGAGTTTAGATGTGGCAGCGGCGAGTGCATCCACAGCAGCTGGAGGTGTGACGGAGGAGTAGACTGCCTCGACAGATCTGATGAAGCTGACTGTGGTAAGTAAACTATACAACATCATGTGATATAATATTAGTATAGAATATGGTTGTTGAAACCCAAACACTGATCCATACTAAAACTAGTATCGAAACTATATACTTATTTAAAGTACCAATAGACGTAATTGGACCTTTCCTGAATAGTATCGGTCTTGATGTGAGAACTTGTTTAAGACCACATGATTTGATCAAGTTTGAAATTTTAATATCCTGACATCACTAGAATAATATTTTGCTCATATTCTGAAAGGTAGATTTTTTTTAATGCTATTGAGCTGTTTGTTGTTATAGCACACACTACTTGCCGTCCTGATGAATTTGAATGTGGAGATGGGACTTGTATTCATGGGAGCCGCCAGTGCAACCACCAGTACGACTGCAGGGACATGAGCGACGAGTTAGGCTGTGTCAATGGTAAGGTCTCCTCCGAATATTAATAATATAGTTTAATTGTCATAGCACAGAAAAAGCACCTCATTTCGGTTTGGTAAATTCACTTCTTCTCCTGCACCACATTTAAACAACTCACCATAAATTGATGAGTTTGACTAGTGTTTGAATTTTAAACTAATATATGTCTCAATGTTTATTTAACAAGAACTTTACAAGAAAATGGGAACTTACTAAAATGCTAGATTAGACTAGATAACTCAAATATAAAATTTCTGCAATCATTACACAGTGAAACCGCAAGTGTAATGCATGTTGCAAGCAGGACATCGATATTGCTTACAAGCTAGCTTTGTTTTTTTAATTATTCGTCCTAATACTTGTCTTGTCCAGATATACCAAATTACGCATTATTTCTTTCCCATTTTCCAATTATTTTGCCTTGTTGTAATACTTAGTTTCTCACTGTCAGTGACTCAGTGCGAGGGTCCTCAAAGGTTCAAATGCCGTAGTGGGGAGTGCATCCACACGGACAAAGTGTGTGACAGGAAGAAGGACTGTAGAGACTGGTCTGACGAGCCTCTCAGAGAATGTGGTAAGTACAGCACAATGTCCTATACCTAATTATAACGTATTGTGTCTAACAAGCATTTGCAGACAGAAAGACAAAAACATTTTCTCACTTTATCTGCAGGGACCAATGAGTGCCTCTTCAACAATGGTGGCTGCTCACACATCTGTAATGACCTAAAGATTGGATACGAGTGCCTTTGTCCTTCTGGGTTCTATCTGGTTGATAAAAAAAGATGTGAAGGTGAAGGAGTCTAATCAAATATTTTTTTTTTTGATGTTATTGCATACTATGTTTACTTAATCTTGATATAATGATGTTACCCTGCTTTTAAGGTAATTTTTACTTTTACTCTGTTTTATCAGACATTGATGAATGTGCCAACCCAGACACCTGCAGTCAGATCTGTATAAATCAGATTGGGAGTTACAAATGTCAGTGTGAGGAGGGATATCAAGTGGACCCTGCCACCAAAGCCTGCAAAGCAATTGGTAAACTCTATCTTTGAGTACAAAGTCACTAATGCTTGTATTGTTTTGGAATAACTAAATTTTTGGGTAAATCAGTAAAACTGATTCAAGATTAAGTCTATAATGTATAAGGAAACTAGTTGATGAAAGGAATGGTGCTGAGTACACCTTTAACACCATCAAGATTTGTTTACCCTTTCAGTTCAATACATGCATTCTTATTTTTCTCTTATCCCATAGGTACCATAGCTTACCTTTTCTTTACCAACCGTCATGAGGTCAGGAAGATGACCCTGGACAAGAGTGAATACACTAGAGTCATTCCCCGACTGAAAAACGCAGTGGCTCTGGATATGAACATAGCCACCAAAGACATATACTGGTCTGACATCTCTCAGAAGAAGATCTACAGGTAGTTTTATCATTCACATAGTGAAGTATTGTAATTGCCCTTTTACTTTTCAAATTGTGGTATCTCTTTAGAGCTCAAATGGATTTGGCCGAAAACCCCTCCAGTCATAACATACTCATCAGTAACGACATTGAGGCTCCTGAGGGCATAGCTTTTGACTGGATCCACAGGAACTTGTACTGGACCGACAGCATCCGCAGCACTGTCTCCGTGGTAACGGCTGATGGGACGCGCCGTAAAACTCTCTTCCACCAAGGACTGTCTAAGCCCCGGGCCATAGTGGTTGACCCTCACAGCAAGTAAGTCTTTGAAGCCATGGTACAGACAGAGCGCTCCATAATGAGGATTAGTTGCTTACAGTTCCCAAAAACACCTCTGTATTAGTTTCAAAAGTAATGTATAAACTGTATCATTCCAAACTTTGGGGTCTTGTTATCTCAAATTTTAAACTATACTTTTTTGAATATGATATTAAAAGCTTTAACTTCAAGTTGTATTTCAGTTAGAGAAAAACCTAACCTTGCTTAAAAAGTCAATTTAGCATAGAATGGGCCCTTTAATGCAGTTTATTAAGATTAAGATATTTGTATAGTTAACAACATTTAAAAACACAAGACTGGTAAGTAATAACTAACTGTTTGTTCCCAGCTTCCTGTACTGGACAGACTGGGGAAATCCTGCAAAGATAGAGAAGGGCGGACTGAATGGAGTGGACCGCATTGCTCTTGTCACTGACAATATCGAATGGCCCAATGGCATCACTCTGGGTAAACACTTGAGTTTCCTCTGTCCTTTGTGTTAATGGGTCAGTTTGGTCTGACTCCCACCCTGCCCCCCACAGACCTGTTGAACCAGCGGCTGTACTGGGTGGACTCCAAGTTACACACTCTCTCCAGCATCGATGTACAAGGCGGCGGGCGGCGCACTCTCATTATTGACGAGCAGCAGTTGGCTCACCCACTGGGATTGACTGTATTTGAGGTAGATATGCTGCCTGTTGTAAGGCTGATTACAACAAGCTGTAGAGGTCGCAGCACATGTGTTAGCTGCAGCACGCAACACTCAGGAAAGAGGGGTCAGTTTATGTAAAAATGGTAAAATAGGTTTCAAAGAATGCATTAGACTAAAGATTGTTCATCACCAATATTTAGGAATAAAAGCTGGTGTGGCAACCCAAATTTACCAATTAGCTATTAGTGAATTTAGAGCCATTTTCTCTCAAATTAATGAAGGATTGGTGCATTATATTCTGCTAACCCCATGACACTAAAATATGTTAATGTGGTTTGTATGTAGCTGTACTTTAGCACTTCTAGCCCCAACTGCTTCTAAAATACAATAAACATATGATTAACAACTTACTATCTCAGTGTGAGTAACATGTTAACCAGTGTTTTGACAATTTACAATGACTATTTACGGGTAGACTATATTAAACAAGCTATAATGTTGTTGTGTTATCTGCAGGAGAAAGTCTTTTGGACAGATGTCAGTAACAATGCCATCCTCAGTGCAAACAGACTGACCGGCGAAGACATAAGACCAGTGGCCGAACACCTCTCATCGCCTGAGGACATTATTCTGTATCATAACCTCAAGCAGCCTGTCGGTAGGAGAATGTTGCTCATGTTTTCATATACTGGACCAATACTAGGCTGCCTCCCAAATTATAATCAATACTAAGAATGTTACCATATTCCAATGTGTGTGTTGTATTATTGTAGGCAGAGACTGGTGCCAAGTGTCTAATGGTGGCTGTGAATTCATGTGTCTGGCCGCCCCCCAGGTGGGGAGACACCCCCCACGTTACACCTGCGTGTGTCCTGACAATATGACACTAGCCCGAGACATGAGGAGATGTGTGCCTGGTATGAGAACCATTTGTTAATCCTATTAATGCTTCTACATTAAGCTTCCTGTATAAAGCTTATTACAAAGGCTTTGAATATGGCTGATGTTCACTGTTTGGTCCTCTTTAGCCGCCCCCACACCTGCCCGTCCTGTCACTACCCGTCCCGAGCGTGTGCAGCCACCCGTTCCAACCATGACCACAGTTAAGCCCCTGGTCCACACCACCACCCAGGCTCCAGTAGTGGTCCATAAACCAATGACCACACCTCTCCCCACACCTGTGACCCGTCCGGCTCAAAGCACCACTACAGTCACTGTAAAGTCCACCTTTGCACCCAGCACTCCCTCACCCAATGTTGTGACCTCCACGTCTGTGACCCCCAGAGTCCAGACCACCTTCCAGGCTCCAGCCGCTACCTCAGGTATCTTCTTTATTATGAGCCATTGAAGCTGGGCTATTCAGCTTCTCCTAGGGATACAATCCGGGCTGGCCTTCAACCCATCTTCCAAAAATATAGAGAATATTTTATGTTGTTATTTATTTAGACCTGGTTTAGTCCAGGTTTAGTCCTGGTTCAGTTCTGCAGATGTTGTTAAAGCCTTTCATTCTTTTTTTTCACATTTGAAAAACGTTCTACACGTTTCCAGCCCAGAGGACAAAACCATCTGGAAAAATGTGGCCTCCAGTAAAATAAAGTTGAATAGGCCTGCTATACAATATGACAAGGACAGAGACTAGATAGAAAACAACTGCTGAAAAAAATACTTCGCTGAGAAATTGACAAAAAACATTTTAACAAAGAGATTTTGAAAACAGAACATGCAAAGGCAGCTTGGAATGTAATGTCAGTAAACAGACAGAGCCCCAAAATGAACCCCAAATAGTAGTGTTATCAGACCTTCATTGTAAAAACATGTTGACTCAGCATTACAGGTTTTAGAATCATAATAGACGTCATAGCCTCATTTCTATTTAGGCTGCTATCTCAGTTCACTTGTATTTACAGTCAATAAGCTTGAACTACTTGTGCTAATAATCATGAATAGACCCTGAGCCCCAGGGTGCATTGCTCTCAGTCAGCATACACAGTAGTTGTGTTCCACATTAACTTAAATGTTTTGTTTTTACTCCCTCGTCAGACTCCAGACATGTGATTGGTGCAATACCCAGTGCTGCCTCAACTACCCCCATTGCCCTGTACATCACTCTACCTCTCGGTGAGTGCTTTGACTTTGCTGAAGATTTTAGAGCAGTGGTTCACAAATTCTGGTATGTATCCCTCTAGTGATGAATTGATATCTTCTGAAGAAGTTCATTTAAGGCTTGATTCGGTGCACAGTTATTGCTGCCTTTTGGGCTTTTGTTTCATAGGTATAATTTGAAATTTAAACTTGAAATAGTTGGAATTAATTTGTGGTTAAGTCACTAGTTGTCAAATAGTGTTTATGGTGGAAATGCTCAATTTAAAATGTCTTAATGTCACTTTTTTAGTGATTGTGTGTATGGTGATTGTTGGTGGATTGCTGCTGTGGAGAAACTACCGACTCAAGAACACCAACACAATTCACTTCGACAACCCAGTGTACCAGAAGACCACAGAGGACCAGGTGCGCATCTGGAGGAGCAACAGTTTTGATGCCGGTTACACTTATCCAAAAGTAAGGATTTGCTCTAAAAAGTACCAGTGAAATAATGTAGTCACTGATTTAACATATTTCACTGTTTGTTTTTTTCAGAGACAGATAGTTGACTTGAATGAAGAAGCAGACAATCCAGCCTTCACTGAAAATTGAAGACCTCTACCTCAGCGCAAACATATACCACTCAGTGGTCAAACAGGGTTAAATATCAGGTGTACAAGCTTCAGTGACAATCTATACAATCTCCATTTAACTCACACATCATAAGATGTGATAAGGTTCTTTCTTATGTGTCACTCTAAAAAGTGTGAAGAAAAGAAATTATCCTGGGTATAGAAAATATCTTTTCTTTTTTTTTACTTAATCCGTGGTTACCTAAACAATTGTCAGAGTTTGGAAAACCATTGCGGGCATTTTGTTTTTTTAAACACATCACATTTTAAATGAATATCCACTCTAATTATTACTAACTCAATGTTGCTTTCATCACAGCGACCTCACCATTTGTGTATAGGTTTGTGTATTCTCACTTAAAGGGACCTAAGCCACTGTTGAGCCACACTGCTTGTGTCTTGACTTGCTGCACTCTTCTATGACCCCTGTGTTTATAAAGTGGTACTGCACTTTCTCAGGACTTGTAGGAGGCCTCTC
This sequence comes from Rhinogobius similis, assembly GCA_019453435.1. Taxonomy (NCBI): domain Eukaryota; kingdom Metazoa; phylum Chordata; class Actinopteri; order Gobiiformes; family Gobiidae; genus Rhinogobius; species Rhinogobius similis. Next base: position 25,121,185 of record CM033631.1, read on the forward strand.
CCAGCCTCATCCGTCTCAGGAGGACGATAACATTCCTCTCCGTTCATGGGTGCTTTGATGGCCCCATGTGTGAGTAATGGGCTCCTGCCTTCTGTGCTATTCACGTGGACATTATTTACATCCTTGTGAAGGCCTGGATCTACCTGACCATTCCCTCTTAAGGAAAGCCATATGTTAACAGCGGCTCTAACACAGGAATAACCTGACTGATGTGTGCCTCGTTCTGATGGTGAAAATGTTTAGATCTGTTTACAATGGGAAGTTAGATGGACGTGAAACAGTTACATTCAAAGTGAGGTCATGTAAATATGTGTGTTTAAAAAGGGAAGCTTATAGAAGAGCCTCGAAACTGTACATAAACTGTGTCTGGGAAATGCGTGTGTACATATGATGTGGATAATTGTAAATATTTGTTAACCGTGTTGTTGTAACTGTTGTTCTGTTGTACATAAATAAAAAGGTCTATTTATTATAGAATCACTGTGGCCTGGAGTCCATAATGGTTTTAACTTCAATAGCTTTACAGAGACATGCTATGTTCTTATTGGTTACTATTTTTCTTAGTAGAGTCCCTCACAGTTAGGCACTACATTTCCTGTTTGTTTTCAGAAGTATTACAGAAGGTGACCAGAGTAGAATGGCTGGAGCCTGAACAGTTTTATATTTTGGCATGAGCAGCTGTGGTATGTGGCTATGGCCCCACGTGCAGAGGACTACTCCCCCTCCTCTGCCCCCTGCTTTCCTAGAAGGTCCAGCCCCTGCTCTGAAACATAACACAGATGTGAAGATTTCCTCGAACTTTTAGGGGTTCCAAAGTACAGCTTATTACAACACACTAGCACAGAACCCCTTTGTAACATGTGGCAAGGGGGTGGGGAGAACAATATTTGAACAGAGGTCCATCAAAACAACTGGATTATATTACAGTTTTGTCCAGTTTTTTTTTTTTTAATGTGCTGCTCACAATAAACAATAAGATAACATCAAATAGTAACTTGTACACATTTCAATTACACCATTCATGAACAAAATACAAAAAAGGGGGCATAACATTAGGTGGTGGAGGGGCCAGTACTTTTTTCCTCACAAAAAGAAGGTGCCAGATTAGGAAACCAATCTCCTTAAGAGCAATTAATATAGATGCATTCTATCTCTACTCACAGCTTTTTATTTTGCTCCAACCTCATCACAGCAGCAGTGTCAGGATCTCCTTTTCACCACAAGTAAAAATATAGAACATCTGAGTGCCTTAATGCATCTATTCAGATGATAGCTGGGACAACCACATGTCACTAGTACCTGACATGCTGTTAATATTATTATTAGTTTAAAAAGTAACAGAGTCAGCATAACTCATTACAAGTCAAATGTTAAGAACATGGACACCTTAAATCCATCTGCATGTTATTTAGATTTATTCAAATGCCAAAATTCCTAAGAGTTGTTTTACAGAGGGTGGTAGTATAAAGCTGCACCATGTAACCTTTCTGGTGGAGGGTCTGCTCCCTCTCCTGAGATGTTATTGCACCTGTAAAGCGGTTTTCAAGCTCAGTTATCTTTTATGCTTGTTATGTGGACCTTTGGCCTTGCTAAGACTAATACACCTAAATAAAATATTAATCTAATGAGCAAAAGCTAAGCCCTCCACCAAAAAATGTACAAAGATCACCTTTAATGAGCAAGAGTAATAGGCTAGCACAATGTTGACTGCACACAATTATGTTTCAGACAAGACAATTGTGACCTTACAAACACTGCTTAACCACTGCATAGCTATCATGTGCACAGCTATCATGTGCACAGGTCAAGGTCAGGATCAGGGGCATGTCCAAGTCAAGGGCCACTCAACCCTAGTTCAGGCCATGTGAGTGAAGTGGACTAAAAATATAACTACAAAAAGTGTACACTGTACAGTGTACAATGTAAAAAATTAGAGTCATGTTTTTGTGGCACCCATGACACAGACATCTAGTTTTCAAAGAACGGACTTAGCAATGATTAATCAAAGTCAGGTCAGGTACAACCCTGAGTCATTTGGGCAGATGTGGTAATACAGGAACATGGAGACCGTACTCGATGACAAGTGGATTTTGGAGGCACACACTATTACTAGCAATTCAGAATGATTAGTACTTGAGAATAGTAAATACTTCAACACATGTCTGTTTATAGTATTGGTAAATAGTGTCAGCACCACAGTCAATAGACTGGCTTTTGACCCCAGCGCTGTGGGCAAATTCAAAATTGTATAACTTAACAAAACACAAACTAAATAAACAGATAAAACAATTCTAAATCTATCTAAAACTATGAGAGTTCAAAACATGTGTTTTTGTTTCATAAAATGTGTTGTTTTGTTAGTCCTTGTGCTACGTATAGCCTTTAAATAGAAAGTTTAAAAAAAAATACTTCTGAATTGTGGTTCCAGGTCTTAATTTTGAGCTGTTTTCTCAACTCTAGTTGTTTTTCCAAGGACCTACAATGTCTAAAATGTCTCAAGATGTATCAAGAGTGCACTGATGCCATCTAGTGTACAATGGTGAAATTGCAACAAACTTCAAACTTTATTATGAGATGCCTTTATTTTCTTATTGTGAAATTCGAGTCCAGTGACAGCAACACGAGGTAACGGCTTTGTCCCTTCCTCCCCATTTACCAACCTGAAGGGGAGGGGGTCTGCTGGTGGGACAGCCCAGAGCCTTTGAGAAAGTCTTTTAAATTAGAGACACTAGTGAAGACACATCCAGACAAACATGCATTCAGAAAAGTACTCCTGGTCCCAAATACAAGGAAAATGAATACCACTTTAAAAAAAAAAAGTTTTTTGTTTTTTTAAACCCACAATCAGTCTACAATAGGCCTCAACATGTTCCACTTAAACAAATGACACTACTATTCATACAGGAAAATGCATTAAATATGGGAATGGGTGCTTCATATCTTAGTTTAATGGGTTTTAATTAATGCTATACTTTATGAGAATACAACAGTCTCAAATGAGCCTAAAATTAGCTCCTCTAAGTAAAACTAAGACCTGCGGTTTCTAAGTAAAATATATAAATCACAGTCGAAGGGCGAGAGGGATGCGAGTCAAATCTGCAGAGAGCTCAGTCCTCCTCACTGCCACTGCCGGAGCGATCCTGGAGACAACACACACACACACACACAGTTATTACACGTCAGGCAGAGAGACGACAGTAGATGGATACTTTGAACAGCATTAAACTGTCAAGGACTGGGCTCAAATAACAATGGAAAATGTATAAAAATAATTGCTCACATATCTAATTCCAAGCATTTTAATTCTTCACCTCAATGACACCACAAATGCTTTTCACACCAGAATAAAATGCTGTATAATGTTCTATGCTCTATACAAGCTACAATTGTCTTGCTTGGTTGTTCCCTCTCTGTGTCTGTTTTTATAATTCTAAAAACAAAAGTAGTAGAATGTTAGAGCTCACCTCCTCCTGCTCATCCTCGCTGTCGTCGTCGCTCACCACAGGTTTGGCCCGGGACCCTCGACTTTTCCTCTTTTGACCTTTACCCCCTTTGTCACCCTTTTCTTTCCGGCTCAGTTTAATCTTCACCTTAACCGATCGAGCTGAGGGCACAAGCGATGCAAAGATGTCAGAAAAACTACATCTTTTAAAGTCAGAATGAGTGGCGAGTTATAGCCTCACATTCAGACTCTGAGCCTTCGTCCATCTCCTCCTCCTCTTCATCACTATCTTCTCCTTCACTCTCCTCCTCCTTCTCGATCTTCTGCCTTACACTGGTGAACACAGATTGTAGCACAATGGAGTCCTCGTAGATCTGAAAAGATTGTATAGACAAAGTTATTTAAATTGTTTTCTGGACCAAACCCAGAAACATGGGGACGGGGCAGATTACCAGTGAGCCCTCCAGGTTAAAAGTTTGGGCGTTTTGACACAGCAGCATCACATCCTTCTCCAAGTCATTGAGACCACGATATTTGTGGCTACGGATCCTCTCCTGAAGAACAGGGAAAGCAGAGCTTTAGTTAAAATAGGTCCTTGTAAAACTGTCCTTGAGTAGGATTAATGGAGTATCCATTATAATAACACATGGACTTGTACCATATAATAATAATAATAATACATTTATTTATGGAGCTCTTTTCACAGCGATAGTGTGTCTCAAAGCGCTTCACAAAATGAAAAACAGTACAATAGAATATGCATTAAGGTTAAGGGAAAGTTGTACAAAGTACAAAATGGAAAATACCACGCTAAAATAATAAAAATAGGTTTGTTTGTTAACCATATGCTGATTTGTATAGAAAGGTCTTTAGTCTGCATTTAAACATTGAGATAGTTTTTGCAGGAAGATTATTCCATAATATAGGGGCCTGGTGACTAATAGCCCATCTTCCTACTGTAAGTTTGTGGACCCTGGGAACCACTAACAAGCCTGCATTATGTGAGCAAAGAGCTCTAGTAGGATGGTAGGGCACTATAAGGTCTACTATGTATGAGGAAGCAATCCCGTATAAAGCTTTATAAGTTAGAAGTAGGATTTTAAAGTGTATTCTGGCAACCAGTGGCGAGAGGCTAGCACTAGCATTATATGCTCAACATCTATTTGTCGTGGTTAGTAGTCTAGCAGCGGTGTTTTGGATAAGTTGCAGACAGTTCAGTGAGTTTTTGGGACATCCAACCAATAATGCATTTCATTCTTGAAGACACAAATGCGTGGATAAGTTTCTTGGCATCCTGTTGTGAGAGGATGATTCTGATTCTCGCTATATTGTGAAGGTGAAAAAAGGCAGTTTTACAGATCTGATGTATATGTGATTTGAAGGAAAGGCTGTGATCAATAATAACTCCAAGGTCCTTGACTGATGGAGTTGGGGTTATGATGACATCATTAAGGGAGAACCTGTATGCTAACAGAAAGTCCCTTTGCTTTTTTGGACATAGGATTATAATTTCATTTTGTCTGAATTTAATAAAAGTTGGCTGGCCTTCATCCACAATCTTACATCCCTGAGACACTCATCTAGACAGTTTAACTGGTCATGGACATCTGGTTCAATGGACAGGTACAACTGGACATCGTCTGCATAATTATGGACATTTTTAAGTCATGTCTTCTTATGATGCTTCCTCATGGCAGCATGAGAGAAGAGCACTGGTCTAAGCATGGAGCCCTAAGGGCACCATTGTGATGGTCGCTGTTTACACAGACAAATTGTTGTCTCCCTCAGAGATATGATCGTAATCAATCAAGGGCAGAGCCTCCGATTCCGATGGTAAACTCCAGTCTGTGTAGCAAAATTGTGTGTTCCAGTGTTTCAAAGGCGGAACTGAAGTCAAGCAGCACCCGGACTGCGGCCAGAAGTACGTCATTTGTTACCTTTACCAAGGCAGTTGCTGTGTTGAAGTTTTGGTCTGAAAGCAGATCTCAAAAACGTCATTTTCTTGTAAATGACTGAGTTGCTGTTTGGCTACGTTTTTTTCCAAGCAGTTTAGAAATAAAAGGGAGGTTTGATATGTAACTGGCCAGGTCATTCGGATCAAGAATGGGTTTCTTTACAATTAGCTTAATAACTGCCTTTTTGAATGATTGTGGGACATGACCTGTTACCTGAGACAAATTTATTATGGCAAGGATAGTTTCATTAATGGATGGGAGAATGTCTTTTAGGAGTCTCGTTGGAATTGGATTTAAGGAGCATGAGGAAGTCTTGGAAGATAGAACGATGGAATTTAGTTCCTGTTTGTCAATCGGAGAGAAACTGTTTAGGGTTCTCATATTGAGGGATAAACCTCGGTCTGTTTGAACATCAAAAGAGCTGGTGCAAGGGATGTTATCCTTCATTTTCTCTCTTAGAAAAGCAATCTTGTTAAAAAAAAAACTTGCTTGTAAGATGTGAGGGAGTGGTGAGTGAGTTAAGCTAGGACTGTTTGTCCAGCAAGCAACAGTGCTAAACGTTGGATTGTTTTGGTTTTCTTCTATCACGGAGGAATAGAATTTTGTTCTAGTTTTGGCCAACGTACACTTATATAACACATGACAACCCATCCAGGCTGACAAAGCCTCATCCTGGCCAGATTTTCTACATTTACGCTCTAGTCTGCGAGACCATTGACCCATTAAATGATATGGGCTGTAAGTGATGTCATGCTGAGATTGAGAATCAGAAACTGACTTTCTGACAAAAACACAGGAGTAGGACCGTGAGAGTCATGGAAGGGTGGAGACTGAACTTGGTTGTGCTGAGGTGCAAGTCAACAAGAAAAGGCAATATGCTGAATAAAATTTTAGTTCAGCTGCCAGACTTCTTTCTTGTTCAAATGTGTGCCATCGGCTCTATAAAGGCTGGCATTTGTCCATACGTAATCAAAATTGGAGATAAAGTTGTATTCTAATGCGAAGCAGTTTTTTCATGAAGTGAAGCAAGCTGTACAAACGACTAAGAAGCTCAGCGCTTTTAGAATACGGAGGGATAGGGCCAGATATAACACAGCCCTTCCCTAGGGCTTCAATAGTGGAGGAATTTAATGTTGGATTGCATCTGAATGGAGTTTCTGTCCTTAACATCGTTTGCTCCTATATGTGCAATGATGATATGAGCAGATGGGTGGAGTTGGAAGGATATTTATCATGTCTAACACCTTACCACCAAGGCAGTAGGTAATAGCACAAGGTATGGTGAGGGACCTAATTAGATAATAGCCAACAATCAGGATGTCTGGATTTTCACTGATTTCAGATTTATATACTGCTAAATTGGGATATGTAGATTAGTAGTGTCAGTTTTGATGGGACACACAGGAGGAGTATCTATGCAACGATTGCATAGACCTGAATGAGATAAGGGGATGTCCTCAGTCTAGCTAATCTGTGTTTGCAATGGCATTGAAACAGTCATATTGTTGTGAAGTGTAAGGGGCGGAGAAGCGGTGAGATATACATTATCTGCAGCTTGTAATGTGGCTGTGCACAGACTGGTTGGATGAGAATATAACTGGCTGAAATGTTTAGGAGGGGCATTTGGTGAAGGTGAAGAGTCTGAAAGCAAGGACACAGTGTAATAATGAGACTGCTTTCTAGTTCTGGGCAGACTATTTATGGGAAAATGGGGGAAAGTTTCAGCGGGGAATACAAATTTGACAGTCTAAACCAACAGACTCCTAGAGAGGGATTGACTGCTTCTTTTTTTCTCTTTTAACAACTGAAGCCCAGCTAATGTAGAAATTATGGCAGGAGCACAGTCATTGTAGCCTCTACAGCTGATGGTGCAGATTTAAGGCAAGCCAGCTGTGAGAACAGCACCATCTCCCGTTTACGGAGGTCATCAGTTAGACGCTGAATTTGATGGAGCTCTGAGTTGATTTCCATTATTTCCTCTTCAGAAGCCATTTACAGTGCTGGGGAAGACAAGAGAAAGTGCCAGCAGGGCAGTGTGCAATTTAAAGGAAATATAACGCTGCCTCTAGAAGACAGGCTGGGACAGAGAAGTTCCCCGGGAACTTACACGCTAGGGCCCTGGAAAGGAGCCCGCGGTGGTGAGATGGAGCTGAGGGAGAAGAGTACTATGATTCTGGATTCTGGATCTATACGGGCCCGTATAGATCGGCACAGGAGTGCTGCAAATGAATGTGTAAATTCCTGGTGGGAGCAATTTGTCTCCAAGTTAAGTGGCTAAAAACAAGCCGGCAAATTAGCATGGCTAGTGTGAAGTGGAAACAAAGGCAATCTTTCCATCCGATCGTTGGGAACAGAGTTCCAGGAGAGTATCCAGGTATTTCAGATACGTTATGGAGGGTACAAAAAGTATAATCAAATTGCTTAAAAAGTCATAAAATGTCGTAGGTGCTGGTAACCGGAACTGGAATTGTAAATGTATATAAAACCACTTTTTGTAAATACATTGTTATTTAAAAAGACTTAAAACATTTGATTTATGGCAGCCTTTCAGGCGTGTGTCTGAAATGGAAGGGCATTTTGTCAATGTGTAAGTTTGTAAATAAAAAAACACGTTACATTTTGTGCAGTGTTTAAATGATTTTGTATGTGTACCTTAATCTTTCTGAAATCCACAGGTTTGCGTATGAGCTCATAGTACTCTGGCAGTTCCTTTCGAGAAGGAAGCTGGATGAAGACCTCACTCAACTGTCGGCCATTACTGCAAACAGTAACATCCACAATTATTAACACATTAATAACATTAGTCAAAAATATCAAGGGCTGAGTTTTTTTTTTTTTTTATCAATACATAAATAGATTTGGAACTTTTGGAATATTTTGTCAAAGCTCATGTTAAGCTTTAACCAACTTTTATACAAAAATACACCCCCTTCTAGTCTAGTCAAATTTCAGATTGTGAGGATCAGTGTGGGGCTTTTCAATCAACACGTTTATCAGTCAATGCTTAGGTAGTAAAAGCATGTGGTTTGGAGAGTTGAAAAGTTTTTTTATGTGTCAAAAGGCACCAACTAAATTGTCCATGTTCTTGAACATTAATATCAAGAACTATATTTAATTTTATATTAGAACAAAAATCAGAAAAAATTGTGATTGAGCAATACAAGGGAAAGAACTCACCCGTCTTTATACTTAATCACGGCGTCTACGATTTTCTTCATCTTTTTCGTGAGTGAGGGTGGGTTAGGAGACAGTTTCTCAGCTGGAGGGCGGCCACGTTTCTTGGCCTTCTTTCCGTCCTCGTCCTTGTCCCTCCCCCGGCCGGAGCTGCTGGGGGTGGACATACCATCGTCCCGGTCCCTCTTACGCTTCCGTGTGGGCTTCTTGTGACGCACCTCTTCTTCAAGGTCCTCCAGGTTGCCATCCTCTATGGCCTGTGGGAGAGATTAATAATGTTTTAATTTGAATCCAATTTAGTATTTCACATGTTACACAAAAGTAAAAGTGCCATACTTAAGTAAAGTACAGCTAGTTAAAAATGTAACTTAAATTTTTATATTGGTTAGATTATCATTTTACTTTTCCACATTTGAGAGCAGACATCTATACTTTCTGCTTCACTACATTTTTGAACTAAACTGAAAAGTACAGAATGTACTTTTTATCCATTTGTTTTTTAAGCACGTTGATTGTGACATCCAGCCACAAAGTTCTGAGTTCAACTCTCAGCTTAACTCAGCTCAACTGAAGTTTATAGAAAAAAAATTACCAAGACAATTAGGAGTCTAGACAAATAGATTACTATAATACAAATTAAGAAATAGAATCATATTTTTCTGATGGTGAAAAAAAACCAGTGACATTCTTTATCAAGATCACTAAATTTAGCTCTTTAATGATTTTCAAAATCTGGGTGAACTGCTTTTACTTTTTACTCTAAAAGTAATTGCTTTATATGTGTACTTCAGTGCTTTTATTTAAATTGATTTTTAAATATCATATTCTTAGTTTCTATTTCCAGGGAATCATGCAGGTGACTTTACACCCTCATCATGTCCAAGAAAAGTGAGAACTTCTTTCAGTACTGAAAAAACATACTGTACATGCTTTCTTTATTCATATCAAAGAACACTTGGATTAAACATCTACAATTAGTGACTTCTTAAAGTTTTATAAATATACACATTTTTAAATAACACACCTGAGGTTCCCTCTCATGTTTGTTAAAGGCTCCAATATAGTCCCTGTAATTGTACATTAGTTGAGAGTAGAAGTACCTTGAGCCATTGTTTCTCCGTGAGTGAGTCGCTGTAGTCCACCTCTTTGCGCTGGCGTGACCCTCGTCCAAACATCTTCTCCTCCTCCTCCTCACAGGTCAGCCTCTCCACCTCAGCGTCATCCTTCAGGATCCAGCCAGGCATGTCATCCTCTTCCATCAGACGGGGTTTTCTCTTGGGGTTACGTGCATCCTCACGCCGTCGATCCAGGTCCATACGCTGAAGCAAGGAATATTACGCAAATGTTTCTCAAGTGATACAACTAATGAGTTATTAAAGTGAAAACTGAAAATCAAATGGGGAAAACCAACTGATAACTGAATGTGATCATGCATGTCATATATATGCATATGTGTCATATAAAGAACATTAGTTATTATATACACTTAAGCTACTCGGCTATAATTCATTTTAAATCCAAAGCTACCTGTCACAAGCTTTTCTTCACAACTACCGGCACACTGCCACTGGGCATAACACTTAAGCTATGACATTTTTTAAATAATTAAAACTATTGTGTCAACTCAGATGAGCTGGTATAATTCCTCATTCGTCCAGGAGTGTTCCATCGTAGAAGCAGTTTCGTCATATGGACACCGTTTTGAAAATCAAAACGTTTCGACTTCCATCCGAAGGTCGTTCTCAGTCATAAAATGACTGCTGGATGGAGAGTCGAAGCGTCTTGATTTTCAAAACAGCGTCGAGATGGCGACCTTTGAAACCGCTTCTACGAACAACTCAGATGAGTAGCTGAGGCAGAGCTCGGTTCATCCATGTCTTTAGGTTAATAAAAACAATTCACTCACCATAAATTGTTCAAATTCCTCTTCGCTTCTGGCAATCATCTGATTGACTGTCTCATCATCAGGGACTTCATCCTCCTCCTGTGAAAAAAGAATAAAAACTATAAATGATCAAGTTCAACATTTATGATTTTCTCTCTTTTTTGGTTTTGAAGATTTTATTTAATAGAAGATTCTATTATCATTCTCCAAAAAACAAATGAGCCCTTACCTCATCCTGTTCTTCATGCTCCAAGATGGCCTGTAGAAAAGCTCTCCTCTCGTATCCTGAAGACTTCTGGTCAAACATGCCAGCCTGGATGACCTTCTGGTCCACATTCAACTTGTACTTGGCAGCTGCCAGGATCTTCTCTTCCACACTGTTGACTGTGCAAAGACGAAGCACACGCACCTCATTCTGCTGCCCGATACGATGTGCTCTGTCCTGGGCCTGCAGGTCCTAGAGAACGCAAGCAGAAAAAAAAACATTATAGGAACAAACAACAAATGGAAGGCATGTAAAATGGTAGTCATGAAGGAGATATGTGGATACATCACGGCTTCTATTGCAATTATGTCTTCTGCAGACTTGTATTTGTAACATTCAGTCATTGCTGACCTGATGAGGGTTCCAGTCACTGTCGAAGATGATGACAGTGTCAGCAGACTGTAGGTTCAGCCCCAGACCTCCTGCTCTAGTACTGAGCAAGAAAATAAAGTACTCAGAGGCAGGGTCGTTGAAAGATTTCAGCAGCAGCCCACGGTCCTCTGCCTTAGTAGTTCCTAAAATAGAAACACCAATTACAGAGGCGTTAATGGTTATTGCTTGATAAACTGGTAAAGCTGTCCACAAACAAATGAATTATGATTATTATTATGATAATTGAGGAGTGAGTTACCGTCTAGGCGCAGGTATTTGAAGCTGCGGAATGCAAAGTAGTCCTCCATGATGTTCATGAGGGAGGTCATCTGACAGAAGAGCAGCACTTTGTGGTTTGTGGCCCTGAGTTTAGGCAGGATCCTGTCTAGCAGTTCAAACTTCCCAGAGGAGCGGTACAGTTCCGGTCTGCATCCATCAACAGACATTTATTGATATTATGTCATTGCCAGGTTGTAAGCAGCAGTACTAAAATTGGCATGATTTCGTCAGTTTTCCAAAGGCGTACATTATTTGAAATAATCTTGCAGTTTGCAATTCATGTTTCAAAACTTATGCAAAAGCATACTAAAATAAATGTTTTTATTTATTTGTAAAGCTTGGAGAAAATGTCAGATCTGCTTATTAATCTAGTTCATGATTATTGTTGGTGATGGTCTCATAAGATCAGGCATGCATGATTCCAAGTCAAAAGGATAACAATAAATTCATTCATATATTCATGTATGTGGTCTCATGACTGAATCAAAATAAAGGCTCCACTTATGCCATACGAACCCAGTTACAACTCCATTGGAGAAGCCAAGATGTTCAGAGAAAGACTCCTATGAGGCAAAAAATATGTATGAATAAAATAGTATCCAAAAGAAAATCAGTTTAAGTAGAATTTGTGATTCGTTTGGACAGTCATATAGCCCACTCGTCTGCGTACCTCAATGTGCTGGAACATGAAGGGGTGGTTACAAATCTTCCTCAGCTGCATAATGGTGTTCATCAGCGTCTTAGTACCACCTTTACCCTGAAATAAAACATTTCAGTCATTATATAAGCACAAACATTATCCCTGTGTCCTGCTGCACAAAGCACATTTCGTCCTGTACCTTCTTGTCCTTCTCTGATCCGTCTGTGAGCAGCACGCCCTTGGCCTGCATGTGTCTGTACAGAACCCTCTGGAGAGCAGACATGTCACACTTGATCACATACTCCACCTACAGGAACAAAAACAAAACAGGAACAAAAATGCAGGTAAAAATGAACATTAATTCAAGACAGGTAATCAAGGAAAAATAATTAAAATTGTAATTTAAATGTTTTTAACCTTCTCAGGCAGCTGGGCCTCCACCTCCTTCTTGAGTCTTCTCAAGAGGAAAGGCCTGAGAACTTTGTGTAGACGACGAATGATCAGAATGGTCTCCTCTTCATTTAGGTCCACCTAATGTGAGAAAGAAAGAAATATTTGTGAGTTTCTATTGCAGACAAAATACTAGAACTATAAAATCAGAAAGTTCTCAGTTTCACTGACAATCATCTAATCAAAATGTACAAAAATCATACAGTATTAGATGGACAATGCTGTGTCAAAGGCAAAATGTAGATCTAGACTTTAAACAGTCCATTGGCATTGACACATTAGACAGATTATCAGCAGGTCTGACCTTCTCTCCAGTCATGGCAAAGGGGGCATTGAACCACTGCTCAAAGGTGCTGCAGCTCTTGAAGATAGTGGGCAGCAGGAAGTTGAGCAGGGCCCAGAGCTCGGGCAGCTTGTTCTGAAGTGGCGTACCAGTCAGGAGCAGACGTCGGGGGGCCAGGTAGTGAGTGTTCAACACCTGAGTCAGCTTACAGTGGTGGTTCTTCATTCTGTGGCCCTCATCCACAATCATGTACTTCCACCGAAGCTGAGGAGCAGTCAGCAGATCGGTTACAAACATGTCAGACATTTTAGATAATATAATTTATGGAGTGGTTATCATTACCTTAGCTAGCACTTGTTTGTCTTTGATGATGTACTCGTATGTTGTGAGCAGCACATTAAACTTTCCACTGCGCAGAATGGGAACAAAGGCACGTCGGGCTCCTGGGGACCCCTAAAATTAAAGAATCCAGAAAAGCAAATTATCACACAAATGCAAATTCATTTTGAGGCCTAAATTGTGAGTTGAACCACACAAATTTATTATAATTAATGTCAAATTCTCGCCTTCTTGTGGAACCAATTTCATGACTTGTCCCTTCTCTAATTGTTACAATGTTGGACGAGCTGGTAAAATTTCCGTGTAAAGCGGAGGTATTTTGAACATATCTTGCTTTTTTAAACAGATGAATACTGACCTTGTAGGAAACCTTGACGACTGATGGCGCCCACTTATCAAACTCCAGCACCCAGTTTGATAAAGTTCTGAAATCACAAGACAAACTTTATGGTGCATTCAGACCACAGCGTCAAATTTGCACCAGACATCCCTCGCCTGTGTATTTGAGGATAGACGCGTCTGAAGAATATGTGTTTCCTGTGTAGTTTGAGAGAGTGTATTTGTTGTATTTGTCGTACAAAGCCCACCAAAGGAGGAAAACATCGTTTTTGGTGTAGAGTTGAGTGAATATCATAATTTGTTAAAAGCGTAGGTACGTCACTGCATAATCTCTGATTGATTACACTGAGTCGCACGTCAAAAGCTCAGCTCTGTTTAACTTCGATGCCCTGGACGCAAGTCTAAAGCGTTGGACGCGCTGCCTCAGACGCTCTGGATGCTCAACAAAAATGCTGGACGCCTTAAACGCAGGTCCGCATAGACTTTACATGTAACTAGGCGGTTTAGATGCTTTGGTCTACACTCTAAAAATACGACCATGTCCTCAAACGCAATACTTCTGTGGCTTTAGTTTTATATGTAGTGTACTCATTCTCTGTTAATACGTGTGATATGTAAGTTCATGAGCGTCCACAGTAATTCACGAAGACTTTGTACTTACGACAGAGGTACGATGACAAGGAAGGGGCCGTTGATGCGCTTGTACTCCATGAGATAAGTGACAAGGGCGATGGTCTGGATGGTCTTTCCCAGGCCCATCTCGTCAGCCAGGATGCCATTGAGGTTGTTGTTGTAAAGAGACACAAGCCACTCCAGACCTTTGATCTGTAAACACAATTTTCAGGTTAGAATGCATTTAGCAAAAGGAATTGTTGATTTACAAGCATTACATTTAGAACAAAGCAAGCATAATTACCATTTTGAAAAGTGAAGCTGCACACTGAAGCTGACTGATGGCACAAATAACTAAAATGTACTTGTAACATAAGGGGCAAAATAATAGCTTTTTTGGTGAAAATGTCATGTTACAAGAATGCCAAGTATAACTTTATTGTAACTGTATATTAGAAGAATTAAATTAAAACAAATGATTAAGCAGTAATTCTCAATATGATGGGCATACACCATCTTATCTACGATATAGAATATGCTCATCAAGCCTTCATGACAACCTTGTGTTGGAAGTGTTGGAAATTGAAATGCAATCACGTTTTGGTTAGCAGTCTTTCTGCACAAACATTTGCATAACATCCCAAGTTTAGTGGTTAGTACAGTTGACTTTGTTTGTGTACCTGGTATTGTTTGAGTGTCCCGTTGACCATTAGAGAGGACTGTTTATCCACCTTCTCAGTGACTGCGTGGGCCACAGCGTAGTATGACTGCAGCCCTCTGTTGAAGGCCTGGCTGCCGTACTCATCATCCACATCCTGCTTGGCATGTCTGGAGAGAACAAGAGCTACCGTTATCATTTCTCAGAAAGGCCAGTTTCATAAAGCATTTTTTTTCCCCACATAGAACTTAGAGGGGTAACTCCAGTCTGTTTCACAAAGAAGGTTCAGGCCAACAGACTATTGCTGCAGCAACAGTGTCTCTGAAACTAAGTGGGTCTGGAGCAGGTTTTATTCCTCTAAACCAAGTTTAACCACAGTCTGCTCCTGAAGGTATGCTCTGATTGGACAGTTGGGCTTTTATCAAACTTATAAATAAGCTCATTAAGATGCACCTTAAACATTCTAGATTAGTTAAAAAAAAAAAAAAAAAAAAAAAAAAAATCTGATTCAATTGAGTTTACATCCGTGTTTGTCTTGTTCAGCAATTTGGCTTAACAATGTGGAAAAGGCTCATGCCCTTGTTGGAAATGTGGGTGAACCACGAAACATCTCAAGCAACTTACTCAATGATATGTCGAACATCAACTTCAGACACATCCTCACTGTCTGGGTCAGGGATCTTCTTCTTCTCGTCTGATGGAGCTGTAGAGGGCTGGGGCTCATCTTCCTCCTCCTAACACACAAAAAGACACATTCAGACAGAGGCAAAATACATGGGAGAATTATGGTCTATATATAAATATATATATATATAACACTTACCTCTTCTTCCTCATCATCTGAACCACTGTCTTCACTGTCCGATCGAGGAGCCACTTCATATCTGTAAGACAGATATTTTTAAAAAGTTAGAAACATTCACCAACAAATTGGTTTGTTGTACACATGGGTTCCTAAATTGGCAGCATAGAGTTTAATCAAAAAGATGTCCAACATGTTTTATATTTAAACTACAATAAGCTCACAGACCCTGGGTTCATCTCGAGCCATGTTTCCAGCTGACCAGACTTGGGAGCATCCACTCCAGTAAGAATCTTTCCACTGTCCACGTGAATCACCTTCACAGGAAGGTCGCTCATCTGGCTCGTCTCATCCAACGGCTACAACGCAAAGAAAACATGTCAGTCCTGCCAATACAATTTCTTCATTTTGGTTATATTCAACCTCATCATATTCATCATATGACAAACACCTCTCCATCAGGTCCCAAAGCAGCAGTGCCCCCTTCTGCTGTTTCAGGCTTCTGCAAACCAAACAGGAAAAATACAGCTTACTAAATTATATTTACATCACATCATAATCATCTGATATAAACACCATACCTTCTTTTTCTTCTTCTTTTTCTTTTCTTTGAGAGCCTGTGCAGCCTTGTGAGCCCGCACCAGCTCTGTGAGGTTGGCCACATACTCGTCTGTTTGCTGCAGCAAGTAGGCCAGGCGCTTGTCCTTCTTCTGGTCAATAAGTTTTCGGTAGCCTTCTTCATCTTCAGCCTGGGTACATTAAAGTAAAGTATTACTAGTATCTAAATTGAATAATTATGTTGAGGATGGACATAGTTTATTCACATATTTAAAACTGTATCTCAACTCAATTATAAAACGGCATATGCGTCTTTTTTCCCCTTTCATTTATGGCAACAAATACATTTTGCTGGTATACATGGATTCGGACAACTTAATGACAATTCCAAAACTGTCTAAAGATTTTATTCATGTCATTTTTGATAAAGATTATTATGATTATTAAAAATTATGGGTTATTCTGAGAAGGCATGACGTGGAGTTCTAAAACAACAAAACTGGCAGCATTTTTTGAATTGTAGATTATAAACAAATATTTATTGACCTTTACTTAACCAAGATTCACTGATAACTTACCATCAGCCTCCGCATTCTCTCCTTCTCAATGCGTTCATTCTCTTTTTTCTGCTCGCGCTCAGTGTTGGCATGGTAGGTAGCGACAGCTTTTGTGGCCTTCTGGATCTTGGCAGTGATGGAGCGATGGTACTCTTTGAAGTCCTTGGCATGCTGAAGGATGCTGTTGAGGTATTCCTAAAGGGAATGTAAAATTTTAATTTGGCATGTTTAAATCAAGTTTAAAAGTCACGAGAGGGAGTTTTACATACTTGGTGTTTCTGTCGCCGTTTGCGCTCCTGCTCAATCTTCTGCTGTTTCTCCAGCTTCTCTGTGATCCGAGCCTCGCGTAAAGACTGGCGTTTGCTGCGTTTGTAAGCCTTGGCATTGAGGGCAGTTTCCAAAGAGGTGTCCCGGCGCATGCAAACTACCACTTCTTGTCTCAGCTTTTAAAGACAAATATATTTATACTGTCATCTAATATTTTTTTTTAAAGAAAAATGTTAACCGTTTACCTGTCTCTGGAAATTGAGGAGTCTGAGAGCTTTGAGTTCAATGGTTGCCTTAGTGCGAAGGTCTCCGGCTAGAGACCCAGGCAGGTTCTCCAGCTCCTGAATACGATGAGTTATTCGTGCCTGAAGCCTGCGAAAACACAGCAGCAATATATAACACATTATGCTGAGGGAAAAGTCTCATAGCTATTTAAATGGGGGACATTATTATTTCTATGGTTATTGACCTTTAAACATGCTTCTAGTTGTCCATACATTGGTATTTTATTGTTTAAATTTGTTTAGATTTTAAGAAAATGCATGTAATTGGCATCAATAGTGCTTCAGTCCACTTGGTTTATGTGTTTATGTTTATTTTATTTAATATGGGACAGTGCGCACTAACACGTGTTAGTACAACATGTAAATGCACCAGAGTTAGCCATAGAGTTTAATTTTCATCTGTATGTGTTAGCATGTCATTGAAACAAGTGCACAGAAAGAAAGTGCCTAACAACAGGAATACTGTAAACATTGTCAACATAAAATACAACTCCAGGTATGTTTTTGATGAGGGAACAAGGTATCAATGTACATTATTGATATGTACTCTTTAAATCAATTAAAATAAAATCACATTTACAGAAGTGGCGCTTGCCTACAAGCATAAATGATAACTTGCAGCCTTTTATAGCTTATCAGCTAATTGGCTGATCCTGCTGTCAATCACGCCTATCTGATTTAGCTGAGATTACAGAGAGACCAGTGTGATATTGATCTGTTCTAAAATACAGATTATGCTTCATTCTGGATTTCCTTTCAATTTAAATACACACCATTGGCAGCATTTGTTATGCTCTGTCAGACCAAAAAAGTGGAAGAGGAGCAACATTGTGACTACGATGCTGCACAGCTAGGCGTGGAAACACACAGATCTGCACTTAACCTGTCTGGGCTGCTATGATAATAGGATACCGCAATATAAACAGACAGCTCTGTTGAACATCTTGAATGCACTGCCAGTACTTATCCTTTTATCCACCTTCATAATCAATGTTCCAAAATATTATGCATTTTTCATATTGTTATTAGCTTTTGTACATGAGTACCTTAAATTTGCCATCTGATGTTTTGAAACAAAAAAAGGTTTATTATGAACTAAATGAAAGAATTTCTCTGTTGTGTGCAACGACACTTATTGTGTGCACCCAGACAGCAGACAGCACCTAGCGCTATATACAGTTTAGTTTTAGCACTTTAAAACACACAACGTTCAGCCTAGCAGTAGTAGTTGTGTTTAGACAACAGAAATGCTCAGAACGAGTCTGGCGATGATTTAAGGACTTAAAACAGGAAAGGGGGGGGGTCAAATTCTTAAATTAATTTCTCCTCACCTGTATTCCCTCTCCTGAAGGATCTCGACTGGGTCCAGCCCACGAGGCTTCTGGATGGGTGTGATGCGGCTCTGTTTCATCATCATGGGAGGGGGCTGGGCAGGCTGTCCTGGAGACTGGGTCTGAGGAGGTATCACCGGAGAGGCGGCTGGAGGCACTGAAGGTGGAGCAGGAGAGGGCCGGCCTGTGGGCTGGGGAGGAATCATCTTCTGAGGGCCGCTAGAGGGGGCAGCAGCATTCACCATGGGCCCTATGAATACAAACACAGGCAGTGTAAAACTGACAAGATGAGTCAGACAATAGTAATAAATTAAGAAGTATACCTTCAGGCCATGATTTAGGAGGTCCATTGGTTGGCTGACCAGGCATACCAGGAGGTACTCCAGCAGGTCCAGGGGGAGCCATATTAGGCCCAACCATACCTAAATATGGAAATGAGAAATTAACATTAAACTCTATGCACAAAGGAGAGGTAACTAATTTAGAATGCAATATCAACTGGATAAAGCAGGGGTGGCGTACTTAAGGACAATCTAGTGAGACCCAGGATTAATGCAGGTTTCAGCAAATCAAATCCAATGCTTTTTAATGCCACAATTCAAGCAATTTAATGCCATAATCAACATCAAAAAAAGACATTTACAGGTTTTGTTTTTTTTTTTTTACATTTGTTACATTATACGCTTTTATCATGTCAAAACTACTGGCTTGAAACTACTCCATTGGGCAGCAGAATGACAAGAATATAATAAACTACTTTTGTAATATTCAAAAAGTTAAAAAGTTACATGAAATTTAAACCATGCACATATATGTTCTAAAATCAGGCCCTTTTTAAGTAATAGCCTAGGAATGCCATGTTTTACAACAACAACCCTGCATATTATTCATGAATATAGAACAACAGGATCACAGATTAACATTTTGGATCTTTGTCTTAGATCGCTTAGCCATTCCTCCTGGGATAAAGGTATTCTATTTGTTTAAAGAAAACTACGATGAGGTCATATTATAGGTGGCTTACCATGTGGTCGGTTGTAGTTTCCCTGAGGCTGTGCTGGCCCTGCCCCTGGTGCCCCTCCAGGCCCAGCCGACGGGGGCATGTTGGGCATGGGCCTCTTCCCCTGCACTGCCATCTGCAGGTGCTCTGGGAGAGGCTGGCTGCGCGCCAACATCTTGTATGCCATGATCTGAGCCCTGAGTTGGTGCAGCTGGTTCTGGTTGAAGGGAGTGGGCCCCCCGGCACCACCTGGTCCTGCACCAGGTCCAGCAGGGCCCCCTTGACCAGGAGGACCACCGCGGTTAGGCTGGGCCATCGCCTGGCTGGGGTCTCCATTGGCCTCCATGGGGCCAGCCCCAGGGCCAGGGGGGGCCCCGGGCATCATAGGCCCAGAGGGAGGGCCATTAGCTGGGACAGGGCTGGGGGCATGCTCTGAGCCACCTAATGGTGAGGGGTAACCTGTGAAGGGAACACATTACAGTCAGCAAACTGAGTGGAGTGTATTGTTGTCCTGAGAGCTGAGCTCCATAAAATGTCGGTGTAATAGTGCTCTGAGTGTATCAGCACACAAATGAACAATGCAAAAGCAGAGAAACTGGTCTGATGGGTTAGTTCAAAGTAGAATAGAATAGAAACACAGTACAAGGCAATAACAATTCAAACTTAGATAACAATCACCAAAAGTTTTACTAAATAGCACAGTTGTATCGTGAAAGGGGGAGAGACATTTGGCAAATGTCAAGGAGTGGACTCAAACCACACATGTGCAACACCCTTAATGATTTTGGTTTAAGGTTTTGACATTGTAAAAAAAAATAAGCTTGATGACATGTTAAGGGCTGAATAAATAGTTTACAACTAGGCCTGCCAAGATAATTACTATATCGAAGAGATGAAATGAACAATATTTTTTGGGCTAAGTGAACAGACTGACAAAATCAAATCATAGACTAGAGATGAAGAGATATGGGTGTTTTCATGGTCGATGATATTTCAGACCCCAGAGCTGCCGATGGTCGATAAGCTCAGGCCAATGTGTAGATCAGATTTTTATACATTTATTGACCTTTATTTTACCAGGAAAGTCCCCTTGAGATTTAGAATCTCTTTTTCAGGAGAGTCCTGTATTGTAGATGTTTTTAGTAGAGTGGAGCAGTGAACCTGGAGGAAACCTACGCAGACACAGGGGGAACATGCAAACTTCACACAGAAAGGCCTTACGCCACCAGGGAGTTGAACCCAGGACTGTGTCACTGTGTCCCCATCAGTCTACAGTCCGTTTTTAATAATAATAAATATTTAACAAAGATATTACATTTGAAATGACAACAAACTATATTACGGTCTACACAATGCAATGCTCTGTATAATACAAGTATTATACCAATTATATCAATAGAAATGAAAAATAGAAAATGTTTTAGGCCAAAAATAATATCAATAGAAATTAGACATTCACAACCCCATTTTTACTACTAACCCATAAGTGAGCAATGAAGTCACATTTTGTGCAATGCCCTCTTCACACTAAAGGGTTAATAAAATAAAGATTTATGTTGACTCAAAATATGGGCCTACACTGGGGATTTAAGGCTTATAGCAAATATGCCAAAAAGTGTAAATATCAGCCAAGCGATACATCAGTCTATCATAGACTCTTTTCTATTTTTCCACAAATCATTCAGCAGATTTCACTTTACTTTTCACTCTATAAATAACCTTGGGAATGTTGGTCCATGGGGCTTGGAGGAGGTCCCATACCAGGATGTGCACCTGGCCTCATCCCCATGCCTTTCATCTGATTATAGCGGGGATCGTCAGACATCCCTTTGTCATGCATGGACTCCATGGGCTATAGAACACACAAAAAATAAAAAATAAAACATTCAATCATGCAAGTATCTCAGAATGAAATAATTTTACAAAAAAAGCTAAAAACCACTAAGTGGGCATTAATTAAACAACAAGGCTATAGTAATCTATTACACCCTGAATTAAAAGTCAATCCATGATTTCTGATAATTTATCACAATTTTTCTTCTCCAAATAATTAGTGCCTATAAAAAAAATAACAATTTCACATTCTACTGCCCACAAAAAGTGAGATATCAGTATATAACTACATACCTTGTGCATCTGGTGCATGTTTTCCTGAGGATATCCTGTGGGTCCCTGAGAGGGGTGAGGAGGTCCCGGACTGGGTCCCATCATGCTGTGGGCTGAACCTGGAGACGGGCCTCCTGGAGATGGCCCTGGGCCCGGGGAGGGACCGGGCCTAGGGGTCCCTCCCATAGGGGGGTCAGGAGTGGACATGTCTCAGGGCAATCTGGGAGTGTGCTGCACCAGCAAGGTCCACTGGAAGAGGGTTTTAGAGAAAAAAAAAAAAAAAAGGTTTCTTAAAATGATGGCAACACACATACACACATACACACATACAGGTCTCTACTGCTGCAGTTTGGTGGAACTCCAGCATCCTTTACCATAAACCTGCAGTAAACCTGCAGAAAGGGTTAAAGTAAAACGTCTATAGTTATTAAGCATTTAAAATACAAAGTCAAATATACACACACTACGTTTTAATGATTAATACAAAGCTATCTACATATCAATAAGTAGCAGAGACAAAAATGGTGTTGTTAACAATAATGCATAATTTCCAAATAATAAATGCAAGACATCAGGCCACACACCACCAAACATCTTATATAATCTTAATGAATAAACAGTATATCCAATATGTATTATGTTCAAACACAGGGACTCATCCTCGGGTCACTGTCAGGGCCTGTTCACACACAAAGCTCCAAATGTTGCCGAATACCAACCAAGCTGGGGCTAAACACTGGCTTCAGCACTGAGGGATAAAGTTATGAAGATCTAAGTAAAAGTTGGTAAAGGCATCTTCAGTTGTCTTAGACTAGCCGTGTAAATAGATTGTATGTCTTAGCGTGCCCTTAAAACGCATAAGAATACATTTCTAGTCATATATTTTATCAATCTCGAACTAGTTTGAGTAGTTCCATTGAAAATCGTCTATTTTCTCGCTTGTGTTTAAGACAGAACTTGTAACATTCAGACAAAGTGGCCAGTACAACCTCTGCCATAACACAACAACAACACAAACCACTGTTGACTGGGTTAGCATGCTAGCTGTTAGCTTAGCCGACCATGCTCTTTGAGGCCAATTAGTCTGATCAGACAGATGAGGAAATATCTTTGGATAAGTGTAAATGCTGAGCACATTCATCTGTGGAGTTGATTGATCCACGGCGCCTTCCGTACACTTGGCTCCGCTCTGAGCACATTTACAAAAACTATTTTCATTCATTGCGCTGAGCCGCGCCACGGCAGCGCCGCTCAATGTCGCTCTCATCTTTTCACAAACCAAACAAAACCACTAAATATTCTCTGAAAGACAAAAGCGTACACAAACGGACAAGTGCACGCCCTAACAAAAGTCATGAAAGTAAAGTTTACTCACACAAGCGCCCGAATGTGATGTTTGAAAAGTCGCCGGTCGCAGTGTCTCTAGATTTTCCTCCCAACCAGAAACAAAGACCGAGCCTGTGGGTTTTTCCGTCTCCCGTCTTTCCCCGACGGGCCTGTGCGGCTCTGCAGCGCCCCCTGCAGCCGTGCAGGCCCACACAGGCAATGATATGTGGGGGAGGGGAGACTAAACATCACTGATGGTTACACAGAACAGACAGTGCCCTCTCGAATTGAAGGAACAAATTATGATAAAAAATAAAATAACTGGCTTGGGTCTTTGTAAAACTTTTATAATAAAGGTAATAGCACCTGGTTGGGCAACCCTTTGCAGCAAAGCTGACACAAAATGCCAATAATAGCAGGTGATGTGTGTTGAGTCATTTTGGCCTATTCTTCCTTCAGAATTGTTTTAACATGATAGGGGTTTTAGGAAGAACCTGGGTCAAACCACAGCATCTTATGATCCGGTTATTGTCCTGCAGCAGAACCCAAGAATGTCTGTTTGAGAGAAAGCAAGTGGTCCAGGTCCTGAAACAGCAAACCCAGATAGCACAATGTCATTCAATCAACACTGAAGTTCCATCACGCCTATTGGTTGAATCAGAGTTGATATCTGACAGTGAATCTCCATTCATGTTGCTCATGCTGATCAGCATTGAACAACGGTTGGTATTGCCTTGCCTCCCATCTGCACATTGAAAAAACATCAGCTCAACTAGAATTTTCATCAGTGTGGATTCAATATGATTTCAATTGAAATTATACTGATTCTATGCTGAATCACTGCTCTATTAAAAATAGTAATAATGCATGATATTTATATTGCGCTTTTCATGGCACTCAAAGTTGTTGCACATTGCAATATTAATTTACTTCACACTCTGTGGTGGTAAGCTACTTTTGTAGCCACAGCTGCCCTGGGATAGACTGACAGAAACATGGCTGCTAATCTGTGTCATTTGCACCATCAGCCCCTCCAACCACCACCAACCATTTTTGCGCACACAATCCACACATTCATACTAAGCAGTGTGGGCGAAGTGTCTTACCTAAGGACATGGCATTTCCTCCTGCACCCCACTTTGGCACCTGATGTTCCAGCAGTCTCCCATCCAACTACTAACCAGGCCCTGACCTGCTTAGCAGCAAAGATCTGATGGGATTGGACACTGGCAAGCAAGTATGGCCACATACCAGCAGAAAAACCCTATACCAACACAATCATTTAACTTGTTTTAGTTCTAGGTTTATTTTCTCCTATTTATTATGTTTTCTTAAGATTGCAGATCTCTGTTTATTAGTAATCATTGTTTGTTTAATGGCTGTTTAAAGTTATTGATTATTTTGTGCGTTGGCTCCCCGTATGGTTTCCTCCCCTCCCTGGTGGTTGTTGGTGCCTTCTAAACTCCTGTTTGATATATATATATATATATATTTATATATATTTATATATATATATATATATATATATATATATATATTATTATATATATATTATTATATATATATTTTTTTTTTTGTAAATAAATTCACTTTTTTGAGCACTACTCATGCCTTATGTCCTGCCTGATTGTAAAGTCCATTACACTGATATTGGCTAATTTACCGGGACACTTGAGAGCAAACACAAAATGGACCATCGGGTCACTATTTGGACACACCTGATCAAAAAAATAAAATAAAAAATACCGCAGAATAATCTTGACAAAAATGTATCCAGTCCTGCACTTTTTGCATTTGTAGATATCAGGTCCATGTACATTTAAACTGTTGAATTAAAGCTGATATTTTAACCCTAAAAGACACGGTTAAAACAATGTTGATGTTTTGTTTTTGTTTGTTTTTTTTGTTTTTTTTAATATGGGACAGTGCACATTAATGAACATGAGTTAGTACAACATGTAAATGCACCAGAGTTAGCCACAGAGGCTAATTTTCATCTGTAGTGTAGTTTAAAAACTTTTTTCAAGCCATTAATACTTCAACTGTGATAATACATTGAATTAACACTCTCAATGTACACTCTCAACCAAAAATAACCAATTTCCCCATAAATCAATGTTGAATTAACATAATTTGCTATCTGGGAAGTCGCCCCAAATCATCACACTAGACACTAGGCCTGATGTTTCTTTTATCAAGTGCTGTGTTAGTTTTACACCAGATGTAATCGGCCACACAATTTCCACAAAGTTCAGCCTCAGTGTCTCATCAGTCAACAAAACATACAGAATATTGGGGGTGGGAGATGAACTGGCTTTTGTATTCTTCTTGTCAGCTGTGGTTTTCACCTCTATGGGTGCCTTTTTTGCTCAGTGTCTTTCTAACGGTTGAGTCATAAACACTGACCTATAGCTGAGGCCAGTGAAACTGCAGGTCATTATTGTGGGTGTTTCTGTCAAACATGGGAGAGCATTATGGTTTCTCATTATTTTTGGATCATGTTTTGTTTTTAAGATCTAGTTACCTACTTGACTTTGTCTGGCTGGATGTGTCTGTGGGCATCCAGCATAAAATTGGTCAACAGAAGCCTTACAGCCAAACGTCTTCTCATCATTCTGCACAAACATACAGATTCTGAAACTTAAACTTGAGCTTGCTCTCATTGGAGCACTATGATTGTCAAATTTCTGTGTACCCTAACTTGGCTATAAAGATGAAAGGCTACTTTTATGAACATGACCTGCATCAAAAAACATCTTGGTTTGGTATGTATGACAGGTCTATGTGTTAATTGTCCTGTGTCCATGATTATCTTCTTAAGCTGAGTGAAGTATCTGCTGTGAGAGACAGTTGTTGTAGATACTGGTACAGATAATTGTTTATTCAGTTGCCTTTAGGCTGTGGAGCCAAAAGGGGACAAGGGTAATTACAGGTCAAACTTAGGTCGGTTGACCATAAACTAAGAGTCTGTAAGTTTGGGAATCTTTTATGAGGGGCAATAAAGAAACATTTGTGAGTGGGTTTTCCTTATCTGAAAAGGGGTGTTGGCTCCTTTGAAGGAGCAGTTGGTCTACCATATATAAAGCTATGTTACACTAGAATCTGGGAGATCCTAGATTTGGCCACAGTGGGACTCCCAGACGAACGTCGACTGTCTGTATGTGATGCTGCTCTCTGTAATAAACTTCCTTTAATATTCAGAAGCTAGCGTCCACGAGTCTTCTTCTACTGATTGACACACTGACCAACATCTTCAGAAACCACATGAGCTCTCAGACCTGTTGGGTTGTTAAAGCCGCAGTCTTGCCACTGTTCAGAAGGCTCAAGCAGTAGGCAACTGCGGACAGCAACACAGAAAAGATCAGCAGTAATACAGCATCAGGATGACTTTCCATAGCTTTGGCATCCGTGTTTGGAGATACCGCGTGGCAGGCCTCCTGGTTACTCTGGGAGTCACATTCCTCCTAATTCTTATAGGGTCTCATATGTTACAGCAGTCCAGGTGAGTGATTCATGACAGATACCCTGTGTTTCATAGTATAGCCTATACTGAGAACATTCATACTGGCTTTAAAGGCTGTGTTTGCATATCAGTATGATAGACTAATCCTCACCCATAAGCAGACGGCCTATCTCAGGCTAGTGTAAGCATAACAACATTTTCACAGTATGAAGTATATTCTAGATTTATATCCCGTTTCTTTGGTTATGTTGTTGTGTATAGCTCTCATAGTTTGAAGATACCTGAGAAGCAGCGGTCTGAACAGAAGAGAAGCCCTTCAAAAGGTTTCCCCTCAGACCTGCTCCAGACCAGGACACATTCTCCTCCTCTGGTCTTCCTCAAAACCCACAGAACTGGGGCCAGCACTGTGCAGAACCTTCTATTCCGTATGGGAGAGAGGGACACTGCTGCATTTGCTTTTCCTCGTTACGGCTACCACTTCAGCTACCCTGACAAGTATATTATCAAGTCATTTTATACAACTTGAAATTGATGGTTTCTGTCATTTGTTACTTTTAAAAATTTGGCCATAAAATAACATAGGCACTTGAAAGTTGCAGGACTATTATTTAATTAACTTTTAAAAAAAGTCTTATTTATGAAGTATTTCTATGTTTCAGATTCCAGTTTGAATCTGTGGATGAATTACCTAGTGGCTCTGGTCATTTTGACATCCTCTCCTCGTCCCTTCGCTTTAACATCTCTGAGCTGAAAAAGGTCATGCCCCCTAACCCAATCTTCATCACCATCCTTCGAGATCCGGTGCACACGTTTGAATCAATTTTTGCCTATTACTCCTCTTCAATCCCAGCCTTCACTTTGGCCAAAACGACTAGCAACAAAACTGCCTTGTCAGTTTTCTTGGACTCTCCAGAGAAATTTTGGGACGCCAATATTCCTCAAAATGGCTTGGCAAAGAATCCTATGACGTTTGACCTAGGCCTTAACAATCAAGTTTGGAACTCCTCCTGGCCGGCAGACCTTGCTTTGCTTGAAGAGACTTTTAGCTTGGTTATGATAGCAGAACATTTCGACGAATCACTTATCCTGTTGGGTGCACTGTTAAATTTAGATTTGGAAGAACTTGCCTATGTTCGCTTGAATAGCCGGGCAATCAAAGATGTCCATCCTGTTCATAATGCAACCAAAGCTAAGATAAAAGCATGGAATAACTTGGATGTTTTGATATACGAGTATTTCAAGCAGATATTTTTGGAAAAGACAAAACAGTATGGGTGGCAGAGGTTGCAGAGGGAGGTAAAACTGCTGAGAGTCTCTACGGAAAGAATTAGACAAAAATGCCTGTCCAGAAGAGGGGTTCCACCCGAAGAGCTGGAGGATTTGGTGAGACCTTGGCAGACTAACTTGCTCACCATTTTGGGATATGAGGTGCATACAAACCTGACAAAACATGAACAAGGATTCTGTTTAAGAATGGTGCTGCCTGAACATCAGTATCATGCTCATTTATACTACCAGCAGTATGGACGAGATATGAAAGCTGGCTGAAATCAATTTGTTAGTTCTATTCTGTAACATGATGTGCTAATATAGCACATAATAATAAAATGTCAGGTCCTGGTCTCATAAATGGCAGGACACATTATGAGGAGAAGGAATTCTTGAAACACAATTGACTAATTGTGAATTTTGTGAATGACAGCAGTGGACTATGAACTCAATGTTTCATCTTCCCCTCAAGGACAAGCCAGAGAGATAAAACATGAAAATATGCACCTCTGCAGTGAAGTTAACATAAATTAAGTTTAGGAACTGAAACACTGAACAGACACATTTATCTGGTTTCAGAATTATGAGAAATTGTAACATAATCTGTAACAATTTAAAAACAAAATATATATATTTTGTGCATAGTGCACATAGTGTGATAATTTTGTCACGAGTATGCTCTCAGTTACCAGTGCATGGGATTCCCCAAATCATGACTGAAAAAATGATAGCTTTAGATATAATATTCACATAAAATTTCAAGTATAATAATAATACACGTGTATAGAGGTCTAAATAAACCCTTTATTAAGGTAAACAGATCAGAACAGATGCATAAAATGAATTAGTTTAAAATGATAAATTGGTTCAGTATGAATAATTTTGAACCCAATGGTAGGTGTGTCAGACTGTGCTCCAAAGTTTCCCTGGAGTCAGTCACATGTTACAGAAATCCAATCCTCTAATCCATTCACAGCTTAAGCTCATGTGACGGCACTTTGTGTCACATGACTGCAGTGTGGAGCCTGGACTGTAAGCAGCTAATAATGTAATAATGCTCAATAGCATTATATATCTGCCAATAATGTCAAACGTATTTTAATTAATGTAAAGACAGCAATGCTACAAATACTTTCCAGAACTGTCATAAAGATTTTATGCTTTAAAATTTACAAATAGGTGCAATTGTATTAGGCAGCATTTTAGAGTTTGCTTAAAATTTTGTCATAAATAGCTACAATAATGATCATGTAATTACTTACTGGCTCACAATTTATAGCATTATTTGTTACTTCCAATCATTTTAATCATAATGTAATCCAAATAATCACTTTATCATCATGTTCCAATATACTTTAAATTTTGTTTATGTTATTAAACTGACATTATTGGCAGATTTTTATATGTTCCATTATTATTTTACATTATGGTTATATTTCCACATGGGCTCAGACCTACCTGACCTGTAGTGTTGCTCTGCTGCTTTAAATTAAGAAAGACCCTTATAAAACAATAAATAGAAACAGAAAAAGTCTTTAAAACATAGTGTCAGTTCAGCAGAAAATAGCTGTAGTCACAGCAGAACAAACTCGTCCATGCTGCCGGAGGTGGGCTCTCGCTTCCTCTGGCTCTTCCTCTGAATGTATGTGAGGTTAGTGGACACACTTCCCGACTCCTCCTGTGGACCAGGGCCCTCCTCAAAAATAAACATGGGATATGTGTCGGTGGAGGTGAACAGAGCCTGTGGGAGAATACAGACAACAATTAGATCTTGTTTGAATAATATTATTCAACTGACAAAATACTGGAACTTTAAACATCCTTTGAAAAAAATCTTTGAAAAGATTATACATTTATGTACTTTATTAGTTGGCTCTTAAAAATATCATTAAGGGGAAACAATGTTTCAAGACTTTGAACAATGGATGTATTTGAAATATAAATCTTCTGCTCTTGATTTGGTTTTCAATTGAAATGTGTCCAGCACAATCCACAGTGCAACTCTAGTAGCTTACCTCAGTTACATCTTTGCAGAGTGTTTCAAAGTCAGTTGGATCTTTGGCATAGAATCCTATTGTACAGCTGGGGTCCATCCGAGAAAAGGGAATCTTCTTTGGGTGTTTACAGTGAAATGACTAAATACAAACACAAGTAAAACGTTAAACATTTGTCAGTTTAATGCAAACCATTTATGACCAGACCACCTAACCTGTTGACCATACCCTACCTCTAAGGGAAAGTTGCCCTTTCTCACATCCACACTGGGCTGACAGTAATGAGGGTCCAGATACAGCAAATTGTTGTCTTTTAAATAACAAATGGATGAATTATGTAATTGAATCTACATTAGAGACAAAGCATAACATATGCTAATACCTTGATAGCCAACAAAAAACAGTGAGTGCTTCGGCTTCCCCCCAATGATTCCAATGCAGAAGTGCAAGCCAAGCAGTTTCTATTCATAAAAATGCATTTTTATCATTTTTATTATTTTGCCTTTGTGTAGATATTATACATATCAATGTAATTGTGTACTTTGATAAAAGGGATGTAGTTGGGGTTGAGCTCCTGTCCCCCAAGTCGTACAGGAACCAAGATGATGACAGATGTCCAGAAGGTAGCGCTGTCGGAGCCAGGCCAGTCACACAAGCTGCTCACATCCTCTTTGTACACTAACCAACACAATGACAAGAGGGAAAGTACTCTCCACTTCCCTCTGAATTCAGTTATTAAAATTAGGGAATAGTCAGCATATCGCTCACCAGTGCAATCTTGTGCAACATACACCGAGAGCCTGGGAAGATCTGGTGATTTATTCACAGCTTTCCTGAAACAAAAAATAGAAACATCAAATACAAACATGAAAGTGAAATAATTATTATTCAAGTGTACAATACCCCACCTGAGTATATGTGCCACTATGGAGGGGCCATACCAGTCTCCTGCCCTCTTTCCTGAGCTCTTCCCCAGATCCACCAGTTTGTGTATCCCAAATGGAGCTGATGGGCAGTCTGCAAACCAGGTCACCACTCTCCTGTGAGAGCTCTCCATGGGTCTGTCCAGCAGAGACCCCAGGCTGAGCTGTCGACCCAGTTTACTGTTTCGCTGACTCTGGTCTAAGTTGGCTGAGGGGCGGTTGTCCTGAAGTTCAAGATCATCTTTGACTGAGTGGAGGTTGGCAGTCCAAGACCAGTCTACAAAAAAACAAAAAACAAAACAGCAATTAAAAATGTAAAAACAAAAAGCAATGCATTTAAAAAATATATTACATCTTTAAATTGTTAATGGTGGGTAACTATTTATGGTAAATTAAGTGTTTTCCCCCAAAGAGAAAATTTTAAAAACAACATAAAAAGGGTTTCAAAGGGTGTCATGTAGACTAGGCTTTCTCGAATGGGGTGCCGTGCTGTGGCGTGAGGGAAGGGGTGAGGGAAGGGATTTTTTTGAATGAAGACAAATTAATATAGGCAACTACTGATTCAGGAAATAATCGTTGCAAAGACCTTTGGTAGAATGCTATTTATGTGTTTTTTGACAGAAAACAATCGCAATCCATGCAACAATTTGTTTAAAAATGCATTTTTACAGAGGGGGCGTGGCGTTACGCATGCAGTGGACAGCTCGCTCTCTTTCTTTCTCTCGCTCTCTCTCCAGAGAGATGCGCGAGGGCGAAGGGGGAGCAAGAACTCACGTCAGAGGAGATTGACACTTTTCATGTAAAACGGCCCTGGAATCACAGAGAAACGTCCCGCTGTAGTTTTAATCCAAGAGCGAGTCTTAATTAATACGCACGCGCGCTGCGCAGATAATCGATCGATCAGCGGCAAAGCACGCGGTTATAAACACGCGTCTGTGATATTTGTCCTGAAATATGAACAGAAAAAGGCACACAGCCTTCTTCTAACAAATGATTGTAGGCCACTGAAAGAGTGAGAGAACAGGACAGACACAGGACAGAGTCACAGGAGCAGATCAGACTCTGCTTTGCACTTTTATCAGCATTTAGGCACACAGATAGTGTTCTTAGGTTATTAAGGCTTCAATAGTGTTTGGTATTGCCATTGTATTTCCAAATAATGTTTAATTAAAAAAATAATGAGACAAAACAGCAGTTGTCTCAATTAAATTCTGTGCATGATTTAAAACTAACACAAGATTTAAATTAATTTAAATCCATCAACCTTTAACTATAAAGCCATTTGCAACACTCAAGGTGACAAAAGTGCTGAACTCAAAATAACCTTGCCTGCTTTATAATATGTATTTTGTCACGGGAGGTTTATTTAGAATGAAATATGACATAAAACATAGGGGTGCCTCTGCTGAGGAAAGGTGCGTGTAGGGGAGCCTCAGGGCCGAAAAGTTTGAGAACCACTGATCTAGACACTGTACCTTTGAAACCCTTTCTACAATGGAACACACATATTTTTATTGCAATGTTGTATGTTTATTTTGTACTTATTAAGTTTTTATTGTTGCTTATGAAGCACATGGTGACATCGGTCTGTGAAAAGTGCTACACAAATAAAGTTTACCTACTTACTTACTTACACTCCTGGATGAATGAGGGATTACACCGAAAACAAGTACTTTGTGATAAAATCAGATTGCCCTGCTCTCCTTCACTTCACTGCTGTGCACACTCCCAAAGATTAATGGATGTGAATACTAGCGATATGACAAAAGGGTTTGTGGAAGCTAGATAAAATTTAATAACAATTTTCTCCAGCTTTGTTTATTCCATTTCATGTCCCAGGTCTATAGAAGAAACCAATAAGTCTCTCCTACCATTGAAAACATGTATAATAGAGCTCAGGAATGCGTTGTGACACATAAGAATTTTCAATTTTCAGTTTTTAATATGCTAAATACTGCACATGGCGTTTATTCAAAGATTATTTCATGGAACTGTTTATTTATTTATTATTCATTTATTTATAAGAATTTTTTGGCCCACAGGCATTACTAGACAGGACAGTGTAGCATGAAAGGGGAATGAGAGAGAGAAGGACATTCATAACATGGAGCCTGGCATACATGCTATCCACTTGGCCACCGAGTGGGATGCTTTAGTATCATTAGCTAATGTATCTCTTTAAGATGTTTTGCAACTGCAGCCAAAAACATGGTGGATTTTGTTAGAAACAGTTGCTTTTTGGCTATGACAATCCCAGGTTCTATTAGGTTCCAGAACCAGAACAGAACCTGAAAAAGTAGATTCTAAAGCTATCTCACCATAACTTAATTTTAAAATAAAAACTTATCTAATAAAAAATAAATAAAATAAAAGTAGGCAACTAAAGCTGGCTGTTTAATAACAGTAGTTTGTTATCTGCCACTAAACCAGTATTGGACTATAATCATAATGTTTATTATTGTTTATTTTGTAATATTATTCATATTTTGACCTGGAGGCATGAGGTGCAGCAGTAGTCCCTGAGCCAGCAGCATTTGTCCAGTCCTGATCATACAGCCCCAGCCGCTGTCAGTGGAGAGACCGCAGCCAGGGAGCGGAGGGAAGCCTCTTCTGTAGGTGAGCCACAGCAAAGAGGAGAACGAGCGGCGAAAGTGCTCTCTGTCACCTGGGACACGTAAACAACAAATAAACTCTGGAACATAAGATACCACTAACCAGCAGTATGAAAAGCTTTAACTATTTCCAAGCATCCATTTACAATCTGACTATATTTGCTTTGTGAGAGAACAGAGCAGAGATAGACCAATAAGGGTTTTTTCAAGGCTGATGCGGAGAATCCATGTCTGATTAGTTCTGTCGATATTATGATAATTTACCCCAGATTATGTAATATAAATATCACCATCAACATAACAGAGAGCAGTGCAGTCACATTTCATGCAGTGCCCTGATCAAAGACAGCATTACGTGTATTCTTCAGACAGCAGGTCAGCCGAAACAAAATCTATACGCGAATAAAGAGGTATTGCTGATGACCAATTTCCTGAATGCATCTAATAGTCATACCATTTTATTGTCAAAATATTGTTAACTTGCAAAAAATGAAAATGAAACATAACCACTTAACACAGAAACACAGAAAAGGCTTATGTAATTTTAGACTATTGTACTTATAAATGTGCACAGTTCACAAGTAAAGCAAACACAACCCATACCACTGACACCAGTGTTACAAGAGAAGTCCCATTTGAGCAAGAGAACAATAGTCCACTATCTACCTAAAACTGGAAAAACGTACCTGGATGTGTCAGCTCATAGGTCTTCCCAAGCATAATCACTGGAGAACTTTTGTTGAATTTAGATTTTTGTTTGAGTGACCAGGCAGACACTAAAATAAAATATGAATAAAATGGATTTAAAGACAAGAAGTAAAAACACTGACAGAAAAACCACACTGACCATATCTGAGGCTGTTCCATGCTGAGAGCAGTTTAGACTTGAGTTTCCTTCTGTCCTCTGGCTCCTCTGCTCGGCTCACACTCAGGCTCGGAGGTGAAGCTGACTCTGAGGACAGGAAGAGCCAATCGTCCATCGGGTCTTCAGTCAATGACTGGTCCTCAAACTCAGACGTGGACATACTGTTATCCATCTTTACAGCTTAAAAACAGGATCTGTCTTCCCATGTTGACAGAGCTGAAAACAAATAGAAATGCCATTACTGTCCTTTGTTACAGTTAACTTGTGACATTACTAAAAAGAAGACACTTTATCTCTCTCTGTGACCAGTTCTATTAACCACAGTCAAGTGAGCATGACACTGGAGAAAGAGGGAAACCATGTGATTCGTGTTTCAGCAAAGTTAAGTGTGTGTGGCTAACATTTCATATTAAGTGGTGAAAGAAAAGAGCAAATTGCTTTTCTTAGTGAGTTTACTGTTGTCCCTCAAAGCTTTTATGATGAATTACAGTTCAACTAAGCCAATAGTCACAACAGCCATTACCACATCCGTCCAGCCACACTACAACAACTAACAAAAGCTGATTAAGCTGAAATGCTTTAAAGTGACTTGAAAATTATGAAAACTACAATAAAAACCATAAAGCCATATCTCATGCTTTAGCTCATGAACAACAAACTTTGCTGAAAAACTGTGGCCTAAAAATATACAACGCCTTAGAAAATGTATTGAATTAAATTGCCTTTACTCAAAAGTGACACATTTTCTCATGTACATACATTTTTTGAGTTCTCTGGTAAACAGAGAAAGTCGCCTTTCAACTTCAACCTTGGGCAATTTTTATATTACCTTTATGGTCCCATCCTTCGTCTTTTCTCACAAGAGCACATACCGATAGTCTGTCGTCTCGCACCACATAGTGAACCAAATAGATCTAGTGTGTGATCTTTAACTTGTGTACAAATCTGTGGCAATTTAAGTAGTCAGCAGTCAACCACACTTCCTGTTTGCGTTCGTCACGTGTTGACTCTGCGGTGATTGGTCACGAGGGGACCAATGGGAGGAGGCACATCCAGACCTGTGCGTCAAATGATCACGCCCTAAGGAATTTCTTAAAATATTACTGGTCCAACTGGAGTACAAACTGAACCAGCAATTTCAAGAAACTGAAATCAATATTGTCAATTAATTCAACATGGTGCAACATAATGCACTGGTGAGGCTTATTAAATATATTTAACCATAGACATCACTTTACTACTGTCACTTTAGCTACTTAAAAAGCAACATATTGTAACCATTTAGGTGTTAAATGAGTATATCTATACACCCTAATCAAATTTTATTTATAGAGCGCTTTTCATACATAAAATGTAACACAAAGTGCTTTACAGTGCATTAAAAACATTTCCACATGCCATTTTCCTCCCAACCTCCCCCACAACCACCAGACCCTACAGTATTACAGTTGAACAGCAACACAACACTGATTGCAAAGTTTGATTTTGAATTATTTTATTTTGTCTCCTTGTGTGGCTTTTTTGCATTACATTTTTCACAACAATAGTACTTATGCATCAACAGAATGAAAAAGAGCAACTACAGTCAGAGATAGTTGTGGATGTACAAAACACAGGACAGACATGACATGATACCTTTTAGCTTCATGGGATAATAATCCGCACAGGATGGGTAAGCCACATGGATTTACAGTCCTCATTTGAAAACAAGACAAATCAAAAATTAATACAATATGTAAAATAATAAATACAATTTTATAAATAAAACCTAGAAATAGGCTAAATAGCACAAAATAAAGTGCAATTTTATCACATTACACAAACTCAATCAGTGCACTAATGATGGCTTAAGTGTGTCATTAAACCATTACATTGGATACACGATGACAATTTATGGAATATGTGTTTATCTTTTATCTTTTTTCTACCAGAATCAAAAGATTGAGATATTCACAGAAAGAAGACATCTTTTACAATTGAACATTGTGTCCATCTTTTGGTCTGATATGATCCACCAGGTGGCAGTCTTACACAACTCTGAGTCATCTATCCCACAATTGTCTTTTGTTTTCTATAACAGCATCGACAATCACTATCTCACCACTAAATTGACAAATCTAATTCAGTTTTTTTTTAACTTAATCTACAACTGACCAAGGTGCTCAGTTTGGTAGAACTGGGCACTGTTGGATTGCATATTATTCTACATTATATTGTAAACAAAAATAGCACAATATCCCTAAATAAAAACACTGGCACTTTTTTTACACATAGCAATAAAAAATACAATATTTTTGAATGATAGAAAAAGGGGGAGTGGTTTCTTGTAGCCTATTTATTGATAAGTGCTAGATTTGATGGTACTTGGTGCACTTTCTGGATTTGAATAACTCATAAAGCGGCAATAACATTTCTGCTATGTATTCACGCAAAAGGCTAAGGTATAAAATTGCACATATATCACAATGATGGATGTGTGTTTGCTTGGATTATTGCAACCCTTGACTTTTCATTAACTGCTTCTCAGAGTCCCAAATGTAAACATAAAAACCGGGGACACCAAAATTGATAGTAAATTAGCAAGATGCCCCTGTGCAAGTTAATTTCATGTACTACAGAAATACAGCCCTTTTAACAGATCTCAAATGCCATCAGGAACGATTTGGTGTCTTGGTCCATGTTGGGAGTAATCATTTCTGAAAGTGACCTACACTGATGTGGAAGAGGAAAATTGTGAAAACACTGAAATTATTACAGTTTGAACTGACTGAAGCGGAGTACTAGATTGGTATTGGTATGAAAACTGGTATCTTGGTACACTTCTGCCAATTTTTTTCTCACAGTGGAGTTTAATAATTGAACAAAACAACAGAAAAAAATCTTCAAATTTCCTTGAAGTTATGCCTTTCTTCAAGATTTTCTCATTTTGTATTTAGGAAACTATTTCTATACCACAGAAACAGACTCTTCATGTCAAAATAATGACTTCTGATGTCAAATAATTAATATTGATATTAAATGTTATTTTTCACAAACTATGAGCTGTAATTTTCTCACAAAAATATCTGATGACAGATGACATCCACTTTTCATACATTTCCTATGGTTGAATGTGTCAAAATGTTCACAGTGTTTGCTCCTTTAAGGTCCGCTTGATCTTCCCTTTTCAGCATTATTCATGTACAATGTCAAACATGCATTAAGACATACGCGCATTACTATGCAACTATACACAATGTAGTGCTCAGGACATACACAGGCCTGTTACTGATGCCACAGGCGCAGATGCTGTTTGTTCACAACTTTTTTGTAAATCTTTTTGGTCTGTCAAGCATTTTTTTAAATTTTTATTGTCTGATATTTTGTCCCTTTCGGTTATTTATGATATGTCAGTATGGCGCTACAGTAGAAGGCAATACATGGGAGAGTCTCTTGGAAAAGTCTTTGTCACTAGTGATGCTTGGAGCTTCGGCTGTTTGTTTTATCAACCTGGCCTGCCTGACCACCTCTACGCCCTCCTCCAGTCTCTGATTTTCCTGCTGTGTTTCCTCTCTTCTCCTCACTCATTTTGTCTTTAACTTTAACTCCTTCTTGTGACGTGCCTTTGATTGGCCCCAGTACAGTTTTGGCCACAGTTGTAAGTTGAGTAACAAAGCTGTTTTTATCTCCAGGAGACATAGGCCTGGATTTGCTTGACGATGGTGATGGCGTACAAGAAGATGGAGACATTGGGTTTTCCTCCAGTGCCTCTAAGTGAGCTCTCTCATCCTTACCCGTGCGATAGCTGCTGGTTGGACCTGACTGCTTCTCAGATTTGTTCCTAGCTAGAGCCTGTGTAACTCCAACTTGGACCTGCGTTAATGCTGGTGATGCTTGTCCTTTTGATTTGCTAGTTATACTTTTATCAGTGCTATCAGCCTTTTCTGACATCTCCGACCCTTTGCGTGACTTGGCTGCAATGGTCTCTGTGTTTTTCTGCAAATTAGTTTTGTCAGAAGCAGGCGTATGTTTTGTTTTATCTTCAACCTTGTCCTTACCTTTAAAACCACTGTCTGTTAGCACACTTTGCTGCTTGCCCTCTTGTTGCCTAGTCTTAGTAGAATTTTCTGCTAGTGCACTTAGCTGCGTACTATCTTGTCGTTTACCTTTAGATGAGGGTTCTGTAAGTGGACTCTGTTGTTTGCCATCTTGTTTTGCCTTAACTATATTTTCTGTTGGTGTAATTTGCAGCTTACTGTCTTGTTGCCTGTTTTGATTTGTGTGATCGGGGAGTATATTTTGTTGTTTACTGTCCTGCTGCTTACTTTTAGCCCTGTTATCTGTCTTGCTGTCTTGTTTCTTCTCAGTAGCCCCAGAGTCTGTTTGCATGTTTGCCTGTTTGCCATCTTGCTTTTTAGCTTTTGTTGCGCTGTCTGTTTGCACACTTTGCCTGTCACTTTTCTCATTACTTTTTGAGACTGTGGGCTCCGATTGTGAACTCCTAACACCTGTATCTTTATCCACATTGCTACATTTTGTTTCAGCTGCAACTTCCATTTTTTTCTCTCCATGTGTTGCAGCAGCACTTGTCACATTATTGGCGTTGCTGGTTTGCAACCCTTTAGGCTCAACAGTTTGAGTGTCTTTGCCTGTTGTTGTAAGTATTGATTCGCGACTTAGTGGTGATTCTTGTCGTCCCATTCTCCTCGAAGGTTTCAACCCTGTGAGTTCGCCTCCCAGTGGTGGTGAGGGGGATGGGGATGATGAAGACGATGGAGAGGGAGGAGCCGGTCCATTTTCCCCTTCAATTTCTAGCAAACTCTGTAAGCTATGTTCACAGTGAAATGACTCTCTTCGGTAGTCACCATGGGTCACCTCCAAGCTGTGTTTGCGTAGAGAAACTCCACCAGTCAGAGGAGAAGGTGAGGATGATGAAGAAGAGGATGACGGGAGCATGGGGGCCCCTAGCTTCTCTGCTGACTGCACCCGCTGCAGTAACGGGGATCTGGGTGGCTCTGCACTTTTGGGGCGAGGTCGCGACACCGGGGGAGAAGAGTGGAGTTTGGCAGGGAAGGTCTGCGTGGTGTTGGAGCTGCCCACAGAGTGTCCAGAGAGGGGCGGAGGAGATGACGTTGTGGGGGAGGGGGTGTGGGCTAAGGGGGATAGGGGGATGTTGCCGGCAGACTTGCAGCGAGCTGAGCGGTACTGGCGATGCAGTTTGGGAGAGAGACCGTGCAGGGAACTGGGTCTCATGTGGTGTGAGGTGGCGGGGGAGTTGGGTGTGCTGGAGGCCGGGGAGCTGCTCTGAGATGAGTTGCCTGCAGGAGAAACAAGATAGAAGTAATCTGTGAACACCTGAGTCCTCCATCAGCTTTTCAAATCCAAATGTCAGACTGGAAGTGAAGCGTTTTTGATCTATGCACTGCAAATTGGATGTCTTTAAGAGAAAAAATGTATAAGATTGGCCAGAAAAATGTTGAATGTATGTACTTTTGTGAATCTACAATATTGTTAGTATACCTAAAAATAACAGTTTACTTTTTTTTCTCTTTGAAGTGTTTTAATTTATTCAGTCTATTCAGTTCAGCCTATTCAGTTTTGTTATGGTTATTTTATGCATACCCAAGAAGTAATGTGTTGCATGTGAGATTTCTAAAGCAGAGAAATTAGCAATTTCTTCACCACTTCCTGCCAGTATTCTCTCTATTATACTTTATACAATGCAAAACTCTATCTAAGCCACAATGTAAGCAATTAATCCAGTTAGAATTGAGATTGAGATTCAGTCACTTCTAATCATTAATATCGACATGCTTGAGTCATTTTAATTGAGAGGTTAACAGCCAATTGTATCTGAGTAAAAGCAAAAACAATTTTATCATTAAACATTTAGGTTGTTTATGTCAAGTAAATCTTTATTGAAAGCCATTTTTATTTTATAAAATATAAAAAAATGTACACCCTCTGCAGATATAACTATATTTACTCATTATGAAAAATGCTCAAAATGTACCCAGATAAGGCGATTCCATGTTGGTGCGGTAGCTCTGGGTGGGAGAGCGAGCAGACAGGCCATGTGTAGGGGAGCCAGGCAGACTGTCTCCAGATGACAGGGAGCGATTAAGAGACGACAGGCTACGGCTGGTGTGGAGCAGGTTCGACTGCTTGGTGATTTTACGAAACAGCGAATTGCGTTTCTTTCTATAATATAACAAAAGCAAACAAAGTAATTACCACTAGGAAATAAGCAACAATGTGGGATTTTTATTATATTGGATCACTGATATTAGTAACAAGCTCCATTGTTCCACTATATTTAACCAACTGCAATACACAATTAGCATATCATCAATACTTAGACAACTTGCCAGCCAGAATTACAGATCTTGTTATCATCTGAAATGCTGCAATATTGATAGTGGTATTCCCTTGTGACTTACTCTTGTCCTTCCTTGGCGCCGCACCTCTTACTGCGACGAGCCATCTTGGATTTATAGCTGGTCTTGCGAGCAGGACCCACTTTAATAGAGGTATTCTCAAATGGCGTTGTTGTAACAGTCACCTTGTTCCCACTCTAAAAAGTAAAGAAAAACAAATAAATAAATAAAAGAAACAGGACACAAAATTAACCCCCAAAAAATAAACAAAAGTCAGTCATACATGTGTCCCCCTATGTATTGGTCCCATCTGATTTTGAATACTAAATGTATTTTCACCTTGAGAATGAGCTCCACCACCTCCGTGTGGACAAGTCCATGGACTGACTCTCCGTTCACATGAGTGATGAGGTCGCCTGCACTGAGCCCTGCCTCCTGAGCAGGACCACCCTCCTCTACATGCTGAAAAACAAACACAAATAGTACATTCATTTTTTTGCTACATACTGCCTTTCAAAGTCTCTCTTCAATGAACCTTTATAAAATTAAATGTCTTACCCAAACCATGTGATGCACACTGTACACATCACTGTCTCCCATGTAGACTCTGATGGCCCTGAGAGTGAAGCC
Source organism: Rhinogobius similis (assembly GCA_019453435.1). Lineage (NCBI taxonomy): Eukaryota > Metazoa > Chordata > Actinopteri > Gobiiformes > Gobiidae > Rhinogobius > Rhinogobius similis. The sequence goes on from CM033631.1 coordinate 25,162,221, forward strand.
ATACTTTTTGCCTGAGCGGTGAATGGTGATGGGGGAGTGCAAGACGCTGACCATGGGGGAGTAGTCCCTGCTAGGGGAGGAGTCTCTGGACGAGGCATTGGATGAGAGTGAGCGGGGAGACATGGGACTGGCCAAGGGAGACGCTACATGTTGCTCAACTACACTCAAAGAGAATAAATGAATTAATCATCCATTAAGCTATTGTTTTCTATTGTGAATTCATCATTGTATTTTAAATACATTTACCAGCAGGAATGATGACAGAGAGAGCAGTGGCAGAGGCAGATTTAATGACTTTGCGTTTTTCCCCCTCGGTGGTGAGCTGGTGGTGATGGGCCCGGCGCAAGACCAGGTCAGTGATGGCCCCTCGAGGCCCTTGAGCATCTGGAAGTCCCAAAACTGTGGCACCGACTGGCAGAGGCAGGGAAGTGTCAGGTCTAAGCAGCTTATCTGAAAAAAAATCATTTAGAAACTTTGAGTAAATTGTTGCTATATTGTGCAATGAATGTGACACCGGGAAAGTTCTAAATGTTTACCTCCTGATGTTACTGTTGCGCTCTCTTTCAGAAATGCCCTCAAATCTCCCTGGCTGTTTCCAGCACTTGTAGCGCCCTCTAATGATGTGCCCCTGGTCTTCCCTGCGCTCTGTCTACTCTGCTCTGGGTCTGAGACCAGTCTGTGTGAATCCATCAGAGCAGAAAATCTCCTCCTGACTCCAGATGGGGGGCTGGAGTCGCTTTCTGTGAACGACGACTCTGAGCAGGACAGGCGCTTTCTGCAGACCGTACACAAAAATAGACATAAACACTTTGATTTGTGTAATAAAATAAATACAACAAACAAATACAGTATACAATATACAAGAGTGGGTGAACTAATCTACAGCTGCCTCAAAAATGAATCAGAGAAGAAATATACAATCAAATATAAATTACCCTAAAATGTACTTTAATTACAGTAATTGTGGTGGTTCCTGTAGAATGTCCTATGCACGAAGAGCTTTAAACTAAGAGTGCATGTTTCTGTTAAAATTTAAAAAAAAAGTGTTCATATGACAGGATGAGCCACTGTGTAAAGAGAAAGTCACAGTGACCTTGTAAAATAAGCTGTGAGAATATTTCAACAAACGAAAGAATAATCAGCACCTACCAGAAATATTTGATAAGAGCTTTCAGAAGCAGTGATTCAGTAAAAAGTAGATTTACGACTTTGGATTTGACACTGGGGATATTACTAAGTGAGATGAAATGGAGAAGCAAAATCTGCCACAGCTATTTTAGCCGTTGGACCACACCATTACCGAAGTAAGGGAAAGATGACAACTATCTCTTTACATTATCTGTGTGTGTATAAAAGGTAGCTTAAATTCAGTCCAAAAACATATTTTCTACCCTTATTTTTCCTCACTTTAAGCCAATCACAGCCTGCTTTCACGTTCCCCTCCAATAATCAGCTCTCAGGCTATTCATCTAAATGCATTGTCTGTTATCCCATTCTTTTATTTTAACACTATCGCCCTTTGCCGTTGATAGTAATACTCTTAGGCCCAGATTTACGACAGGTGCTAAATTGCAAGTACAACTTAAAATTTGCACGGGCTATTTTGTAGGCGTGTTGCACCTTATTTACCATCAGAAGCTGTGCATATTGTTTGTGGCGCATGTTTTTTTTATGAGAGCTTCATCTTAGGCTACAGGGAAAGACTGTGATTAGTGTCCTTCAAACATTTGAAACTACAGTACCGTTTGTGAACGTTTAGGCAGAAAAAGCTAGTCCTTTTGCGCGTTTATCCAGAGTTCAGATGTGTACTGTAGTGCACACGGACAGAGGGGTGATGGAAAACCTGAAGGCCTTTAACCAGCACTGCCGAAAAGAGGATTTTACAGCCTCCTCAAAAGCAGTTTATGGGATAACGGGACAGTATGGACACGCACAGCTTTGGAGGCGAGGAACAGGTGAACGAGTCATGTCTTCTCCTGGGTCATCAATACTTCTTCACAGTGGGTATGGTTTTCGAAAGAACATTGAAAGGATCCGGTACAAACTCCTGAAATCCGTTTGAGGGACAGTTTCTGTAACTGCTCCAGTTCAAAGTGACATAAATGGGAATCCAGGTCGCGTCACAGGTAAAGTGTGCTTTTATAACCTCTCCCCTCCATCAGAACAACACTATTATTTTGTAGTAGGCCTATTTGTATTTCTAAATGAGCTGTACACAACCATCTGAAACAATTTTAAACACCACAGTGATGTGTAAACTGCAATAGTCTGTTCTGCGCAAAAGTTTAACACCTGCTTTACGTACACAATTTTCACACAGTTTTGATCCTTGCAGTCTTGATAAACAAACAGTGCCCACAAAATCATTATTATTACAATTTGCCCTGTTTTGCATATTCATTAGGTCCCATGTGCTAAATTTGCACTGTGAACTAAGAGAGATGCCAATCTCAACTGCACAACCAGTTTAGCGAATGCAACCTGTTTTGCATCTTGCTTAGTAAATCTGGATCTTAGTTTATTATTTCACTCACAGTTCTGGTGATCCAGTCCTCCAGCTCTTGTCCCTGAGCGTCAGGCTGCCCAAACTCTCTCTTTTGGCCATCCTCTCCACTCTGTCCTCCCGCGGGCCCTTGTGCTCTCTGAGGGTGACACCATGGGGCTTATGTTCCAGCTGAGACAGGTGTTCCATGCTGCTATAGACCTGCAGAGAGAGCACAGTCACTCCACCCCTGTTCTTCTCACATGAATCTTCAACACTCTTTAATTCAAATTTGTCCTTACCTTGCTGAAGCGTGGGGAGCAGGACTGGAAGTGGTGAATTTCCATTGGCTCATCGTCATTAGTGTCATCCTCATCGTATGAGTGGATATGGTGGTAACGTTCAGAGCGGGCTGATAGAACAACCAGACATAGTTGACATTGTATTCAAAAACACATATACTTAATTATAAATATTAGGTTTTATTATTTCTCTGCGAATAGTGAATATTTGCTGCATGCTGGCATGAAACTGAAATAAATGTAAAAGAAGCAGGACCTCATAGTGGCAAACTGTAGCTAGTTGAAGCTGCACAGAATATAAATGCTTCCAGTGTCTTGCTGATTTATTACTTGCATCTTATTTCCAAATATACAGCAAGAAGTCTACAAGAGCCTTGGTCTCTGGACTGTGGACTTACTGTCAAAGTAACTGGTGTCCTCTTCAGACTCCAGGTGAGGGATGAACTCTGCCTTCTGTCTGAGCAGGCTGTTCCAGTCCACCTCCGAGAAGAATGGGTGTTGCTTCACCTCGTACCCACCACCTGCGCAGACAAATAGATAGATAAAGGATGAGAACAAAGGAGAGGTATGGGTCCTTAGAAGCAATAGAACAAAATGTTACTGACCGGTGCCCAGTCGAATGAGAGGGTCTGTCTGCAGCAGAGAGGAGATTAGGTCCTGTGCTTCTACAGGCAGAGCTTCATCACCATCAGGCCACTCAATATCATCTAGAGAAGTCAAACAATAGATTTTAATTGTGGTTAAACTGAGTAATGGTGAAAGGCTTGACAGTCCAAATAAATGCTGTCATCACCTGTGATGACTTGGCCAAAGAGCTCTTCGGGAGTGTCTCCAAAGAAAGGCACACACCCCACTAAGAACTCATAGAGAATGATCCCCATGGCCCACCAGTCCACCGGTTTACCATAACCCTGACGGAGGATCACCTCTGGAGCAATGTACTCCGGAGTACCACACACCTGGCAACACATGGATCAGATGTTTAACAGAAATCTGAGTATTTTCTTAGCCAAGTTAAAACACAAATACTAGTTAAACAGTAATAAAACAGTATATATGTATATCTATATATATATATACTCTATTAAAAGAGAAAATGTTGGTGCAATGGAGTTTGTACACAATCTTTTCAATGTAACTATTAAAAAGAATAGCTTATCTCTATGTCTGCCAGTTTATATTTTTGTATGGCAGAACAGCTCACTTCTGAGATGACGAGATAAAAGGGATGCTGAGGTTTTCAAGTGCAAATGAACAGAACTGAGGCAGCCATGTTGGACAGGACATAATGAGGTACAGAGGAAACCAAAATATCTCAACTCACTGAACTAATGATAGAGGAATAGTGGGCCATTGTTCTGCTGACTATTTTTCCTAAGCGTAAGATGACATAGAATACGTTTGCATACAAATGAGAACATCAAAGAATGATTTAAATTTAAACATAGCTTGCATTCTCTATATAGGAGAGTGTGTCTTGGAGGATTAGTCACAATGCATAATTCATACTTGTTTATCCAGGAATTCCCGGGTATCCTTCTCAATGTGTCCTTCGTACAAGTTAGTGGTGAGGTTCATCAGGCCGATCTTAGACAGGCCAAAATCAGTCAGTTTGATGTGGCCCATGGATGTAATAAGAAGGCTGCAATAAGAAACATTCAAATTATAAATATTGATGTATAGGAAATTAAAATCGACCTTCATTATGTTGTGTGTTTTGTAAAAATTGTTTTTATATGTGCATGAATATAGTCTTTAATGTTCACAAAAACGCAATTATTGCTACAGCTAAAAACTGCTGTTTGGTAGTTTAGTTCATTTGGACGTTTCATGAAGTAGGATTCTTACAGCCACGAGTGAAACAACATAGTCAACAACAAAAAATGTCTTGCAGATTTTGTAATTAGCTATCATATCATCATTTTTACTTGTTCTGCATTACACAAGGCCTCTGTAACCTTTTGCATGTAGCCATTAAGTTAATATTAACTTAATATGAAGCGTTAACAGTTCTTACTTGTCAGGTTTGATGTCACGGTGCACAATGCCGTAATTGTGCAGGTATTCTAAAGCCAGCACAGTCTCAGCGAAGTACAGCCGTGCCATTTCCAGCGGCAGAGCACCAATGTTCTTTAGAAGAGTGGCACAATCTCCACCTGCCATAAATACACACAGACATCTATTACTTTTCTAGATTTCCATTAGGTCTCCTCATATATCTTCAGTCTCTCAGCTGTATCAGTTTTATTTTGGTTTTTTTTTCTCAGGGTGCAGTCAACTTAAGGCTCAAACCTTAGGATTTAAACAAATGCTAATTTTCAGCAACTTTTTACTCAATGTGTAAGCATACTTATATAGACTAATTAAGCTCTCTGCCATGAAATATTTGCATCACTATGACATACCCTCCACATACTCCATGACCATGCAGAGGTGTCTCCTGGTTTCGAAGGAGCAGAACATAGAGACCACAAAGGGGTTCTCTGCGAATGTCAGGATGTCCCTCTCCACAAACGCCTGCTGGATCTGGTTCCTCAGCATCAGGTTCTGTTTGTTGATCTTCTTCATGGCGAAGCGCTGCCGTGTCTCCAGATGACGCACCAAATACACAGCCCTGCACAAAGACATTCACAAGTCAGAGAAAAAATTTTAAGTTGAAATAAAAATATTGTTATGTATTTGTATCCTAAAAAAATCTGTATTTTACATGTTTTTGTGTGGATAGAATTTTTTTATTTTTGGGGGAGGATAATCACCTCCCTGAAAACACTCCAACACACTTGCTTATTTCATAGGCCGGTGATGCCGTTCTTTATCATGTGATTTGTTGTTGTGTACGTCCTATTTATCCACTTACCCATATGCTCCATTACTGATCAGCTTGATGGTCTGGAAATCGGCTTCTCCTGGAGGCTTCATCGTTTTTATTTTTCCCTAAAGATCATAAAATTAAGCAGGTGAATATAAATATTTCATTAATAGTTTCTTATTAGCGTTTAAGCTTTGTAAGTATGAATGCCACAGGCTGAATTTAATTAACTATTTTTTTCCCTTTTTTATTGTCTACGTAGTAAAATTCTGGCAGCTGGAACGATGCCTGGAGCTAGAGAGAGTGCTGTTTTAGTGCTTGAGCATAAATTAGCTAAATGAGATGGATAACATGTGCCGAGAGATCAGCAGATGGGAGGCAGTCCCAGTCAGTGTGTACCAAGTCAGACAAAAGGTGTGCAGTTAATAGGGAAAATAAATGAGTAAATAATAATAATGATCTAATGTCTCACCTCAGCGGAGTCATCAGTCTCAGGCGTCACAGGACCCTCGCTGTCGTAACTGTCCAGGTTTGCCATTTCTGCCAAAACACACAGCACAACATTTATAATCCTGCATTGGTATCAGTGTCATCATCAAAAAGAGTCAATAGGCTGTCCTCTAAAAATTCAGAAGGGAAATGCTTTTGCCCAAAGGATAGCTTAAACTTGAATTAAACAAATGCAAACACTATAACATGGTTAACAATGTAAACAATTTAGATACTGGAAGTTATACATATTTCAATGCCAATCAAAATATTTCCAAAAGTAGAAACAGATGCAATAAAACAAACTAGAGTGTAAAGAGTTAATATGTACTTGGCTCTCACCTTCGATGGGGTCCCGGGTCAGTCCCAGCTGACTGATGATGTAGCGAGGAATATCAGTCTTCATGAGGTGGCCCTCTTTGGCATGGTCCTCTGCTGCTTCCAACAGATGGTAGAACTCCTCTGGGTTAAACTCCTGTAAAATGAAACAAACAAACAAACAAACATATATTTCACATCTTAATAATATACACAGTAGCATAAAATAACAAAGTCTAACTCTAATGTCTCCATAAAAAGAATCATACTACTAATAATGCACAAAAAGGATTATAAATACATTGATTAAAAAAAAAAACACACAATTTCTCTCTACATGACACTCTATGTGTGTAGATACAAACTTTAATTCTAGTTCAGCGTTTGAATTTCTGATGTTATGCAAAATAATACAGCAATTACTTCAGTACTACAAAACTTTCATCCTGGTTATTATAATATTTGCCTCCAATCTCCTGTCTATTCATTCCATAATCAAAGCTGTATGATGGAGATTGCTCTGATAATTCCCGTGTCCTGTCAGTCATAATAAGTGCGTCAATGCCCCTCTGACTCATCTATGGAGACGTGTGTGGATGGAACAGGGCCATTTTGGGTGAGCCACACAGAAACTTGGCCATCGTCAACGGTAACAAGGAGGGTAGAGGGGATGTCATTAAGGTAAATTTTCATCTAAATGCTAATTCTATCCAGACAGGCCATACTGGGGCCTTTTATTACGCCTGGCTGGGTTCTATGCCTCCCCCCGCTGTGTAATATATCAGTGCTTAAATACTTATAATAGGCTGACAAATGAGAGTGAGAGTTCATGTTTATTTAAACAAAGTCACAGTGTCATGAGGCTTAAAAGAACGTGAACCGTAGCGTTGTGCAACTATTCTTTCCTGAACGTTGTCTTACCAGACATTCCAAAAGCCGCGCCGGTCTGGAGATAATGATGAGCAGTTTCTTCACCATCTCTGTGATAAATGTGACCTCTGCACTCTCAGATCGCTCGATGGCCTGATGACAGAGAGAAGATATGAAAACCACAGACACTGTTTTGCTTCTTATAAAATGCACAATGACAGAACAAATGCTCTTTCAGCTGCGAGATGGAGGAATCTTCCACTATCATCATCAGATAGAGTCAGGCAGATGCAGCCCCCTCTAATCACAGCGTCTCATCAGTCTCTCTCAATACAGCTCAGAATGAATAGGAGAGATACCTGTTATCTGCTCTGTCAAATCACAGCCACCATTACACCTCATTTACCACGCATTTCAATCTCATCTCTCTAGACAGCATGAATCAGTCAAGTCTGCAACCAAATGTGATGTGAAATGTGAACCTCAAGGTGTGTCAATAGTTTTTAATTTATTATTTATATTATTATTTATTTTTATACTTGGTGAACAATTCTAGGTACCTATATGGTTAATATCCACTTATGTGCTTCACTGCATTACATATTGATTGATCACAACAAAAATGTTACTTGTTTACTTATTTGTGTATGATAAACCTGTCCAAGGAAGGCAGAATTCAAGCTATAATCTGACATTAATCATTTACTTTGCAGTCAGTTTTTCATTAGTTCACATTCAGACAGTACTGTAGACAAATGAATTAATTAATTTGCGCAGTATAAAAAGGTTTGCCATTCAAGAACCTTCAGAGTCTAGTTAAGGTGCATTTTACAAGCATTCAAATTTTAAACAGCATACCTTTTCCCGTCAAAGAAAATGAGAATCCTACAAAAACTGTCTGTACTTTTAAATGTACATTTCAGTTTTTATTTCCTTAAATGTCTCTCAATTGTGCAGATGTTTCTTATGATTTGTATGCTGCTATAATTTCACTTTGCCCCAAGTCACCCTTGAAAAAGAGGTCTAGAGCTCAATAGGTTCTTGGATTAAATGGGTTATAGAGATTAATAATAGAGATTAATAAATAAATAAAACATATTTATATTGTCTTATAGTTTATGTACTAAATGTTTAGGAGGTACTACATTTAAAAAAATCAGGCACACTCACTTCATGGATGAGTTTCTCCAGGTTCTCCTGCAGTTCAAAGAAGTAGACTGAAGTGATGAGACCTTCCTGGGCTTTGGCAAGGCAGTCCCGAGCCAGTTCCACAATCTGGTGGTGGATGAAGCTCAGGGCTCCATCAGCCAGAGGGAGAGTGTTGTCAGGAGAGTAAACTTTTATGAAGTCTGCCAGGCGCCCCTCCATCTGAGTCGTGGCCTGGTGAAAAACAAGAGAGACAAAAGAGTTGCATTAGTAGGAACAATACATGAATAATTTTGACTATAATAATATGTATTATTTACCAGCAACTATATGATAAGACTACGACATATTTGTTATTTGACCACTAAATGCTACAATAAAAAATGTACTGTACAATATATAGCAAATATAATGGCAACAAAAGTGGTTAAACACCAGATATTCACACAAAAAAAAAAGTTGACTGAACACAAATCTCAATTTATTAAGTTTTTCTGATTTAATTTGCTACTGTTTAAAACCCCCAGCACAATATTAAGTTGCATAAATTAAAATCCATTTGTTATTATTGTAGTTTTATGGGATTAGAGCTGCCATTTGGTGCATTTTATTAAGCCTAATGCAGCGTTAAGCACTCACCTTAGGAAAGCGCTCCTTGTACACATGGTTCATCATCACTATTTCATTGTCGTAGCAGGAGGACGACCGTCCCGGGCTGGAATAATGATGAAACATCAGCTGAATTTGATACATTAAAACTACAATAAATCCACATTATTAGATAGAACAAAACAAGTTTAACGATGTCCATGTCTGAGTAATGCTTTTTAATAACTTTTTAATCACCTTTTAATCATCATCATGGACAGGAGACTACAGATGAAAAGTAGCCTTTTGGCTAATTCTGGCTTTTTTTATGTTTTATTAAATTGCACTGTCCTCTTTCAAATAAATCAAACTAAACTAAGTAAACAGTGAGATTATATAAAAAGATTGCAGTCCACAATGCCTGACGATGGCCAAGTTTCTGGCCTAATCCAGCTCTATTTGAGAGGGGTGTGTTACACTGACCTGAGACTGCGTGAGCGAGGCCTCATGTGGGGGGAGCAGCGACCCCCGTCGTCGTCCGTGATACTTTCTGAGCTGCCGAAATGCTTGGACAGGAAGTGTAGCTCATCCATGGTGGGTTGGAAGGGCAGCTGGTGCAGGCGCTCCTGGGACGAACTGGACGACTGAAAGGAAAATGAGAAGAAAATAGTAAAAGTATTTGATTACTTAGTAATTAATAAATGAATAGATACAAATTTAATTATTAGTGTTGGTATTTGCCTGCAGACCCAAAAGAAAATCTTACCATATCAAGCTAACTTAAGTATATTCACAACTATGAAAATAACTTATACTATAACTTATATCATACGTGTTACTACAGAGAGCACAGCAGTAATTACAGCCATGATGGATGCATGTGTGGGCCTTATCCCCGTGTACAGGACAAAACTTAACACCATGTGTCGGTTTTCTAAAGCTTTCAACATGTCCAACACTTAAAATGCTGTTAACGTTATTGACAGGAAGCAGAAGAAATGTTCCTACAACCGGCGCTCCAGGTGTTTGAAAAAAACAGCCAGAGACACTCTCAAACTGTTTGAAAGTATAGATTTACTGTGTGTTGGTCTATCCATTTTAAATTATATACAGAGGAATCTATCTGACATACGAATGTGTCCCATAGGCGTTAAATCTATCTGACAGTATATCCATGTTGGACTGCCACATCAGCCTTCATCAAAGAGCCATCGGGAACAACTTCATCACAGTGACACTTATTGAACACAGTCAAAAAAGGATAGATAACAGGCCATTCCTCATAGGTTAACATTTTATTTTGTACCTGGGTAGAGTACCTCTTCAATACATTTTCACATGACACTGTTACTGTTGTTTTTTTTATCGAGACTGCTGTGTAATTAAGGGTAATGGAAATACCCTAAATGAAATTAAATCTAGAACTGAACATTGGATATTTCTTGTTTAGTTTTAGAATACGTTTGGTCTGTATCAGTGACTAGTATTAGACCACATACTAGATTAATTACCATTTTTCTGTTGAATTGTATTACCTTCAGTGTGGAATCAAAATCAGTGTCAAATTTATCAAATCAAGTTTTTTTTCCAAAGTATCAAAATTGAGGTTGAAATTGAACAATTGAATTACAATCCTTATTTTTTAATTCTGAGATTTTTTGTAAATGTTAATATAATGCTTTGATGATGTGAAAATGTTGAATAATTCAGAATAATGTGGTAAAAAAATGTACTAAGGGAAACACAGTGGTCAACAGAAGTCTAACAAAGAATCTCGAACACAGCGCACTATTTCCTGAAATCTCATGATGTAATCAAATCAATCCACTACACATTCTCTGCCTCATTTCTTTCAATAGTCCATCCACATAAACCCTCCCCCCTTCCCCTGTCCCATTAGAGAATTGGCCCCATTCATCTGACCCTGCTGTTATGTAATAGTTCAGTCAGAATAAGACATGAGCAAAGAAGCAGTGACGTCAGGCAGTGCACGCATGAAGGTTATGGAGGGGAGAGAGGGTTACCGTGGAGCTGGGTGTGTTGGTGCCATATCCGGACGAGGGCAGAGAAGCCAGGGACCACCTCCTGCCGTCGGCTCTGTGGACAGGACATGTTACATCACTGAGCGTCAGAACACAGCACTAAATACAGCACATACATCATATAAAGGAGATGGAGTGTGAAGAGAGCATGACTGTCAGTGACAAGCTATAATTACTAAACATAGATGACAAGACATATATAACCTGAAGGGATAGGGGTGACTGCTTACTATTGCAAGATAAACAACTACAAAATTATTTTAGGTACACAAATCAGTCCCTATTTTGGTAAAAACACAAATAAAGTGTGTGTTATCAGCGACACTGACCTTCTAGATGAGGTGAAGGAGAAGTGAGCCGGGTTACTGGGGGAGAAGTTTCGGGGACTGTCAAGGGGGCTGCTTCCTGGAGAAGGTAAATAAACCATAGTGAGAAAGACAAGCAAGTCAAGACATGTTAGTTTTAAATTGGCCTATCATTAGACTAGCAGTGTGTCTGGAGCTGCAGTAAATATAATTTCAAATTGTTATTCAATTCAACCAAACATGCTCTTTAAAAAAGGAATTATTCTATTGTCGCTCAAAAATGTGTTTTTTATTATCATTGTGGTATCTAAAACAGTATTGATTATCGAGCTTTTCCCTTACTTGCTTTAATTAAATCTTAGTATATTTACAACTCTAAAGGGTACAGTTCCATCTGATATCTGACAAATTAAAATAATTATACTGTTTCTTAAAAAATAAAAGGGTTTCATTTTTGTTACTCTAAAATCAAATGTTATTCTTGTGTTTCATGATTATTTCTAAAAGCTATATAAAATGTATTCATCAAATAATCTAACCTTTAGCTTTCCAGTGTTGTAAGCTAAGTATTGTTTGTAACATTGGTAGATGTGTTTGTTTGCGTACCGAGGTGTCCAGGGAGGGGCAGTGGAGAGTGTGGCCGTGGCAGAGTGGGGGACGTGGTGTTCAGGATCAAACTCTTTCTGTTACTGGCACGACAACTGAGTAAAAACAGAAGAGAGATAACAACTTTAAACTTTCTCATTACATGATGAAAACAAACGCACTTAATGCAAGGGAAATCTGCAGGTTTATGAAAGAATAATTTAATTAGATGCATTTATGTAGTTTTAACAAAAAAAATATATATATATATTTTAAAAATGACCATTCAATCCAAAATATAGTACATAGTACTATAGTATAGTACAGGCGGAAAGTTTATGACATTTTTTATATTAATTATCTGATTGCGTGGAATACATTCTGGTGTTCTGCAAGTGTTAAAGTTCATGTAACTTTATATTTCAAATGTACAATTTCAAAAAGAATTGAAAGGGTAAATGTAACAACGACACAATTGTGTTCTGTGAAACCAAGCCAGAGACGCAGCCATGCAAATGCTTGTGTCACTGCAGAAGATGAAGAACACACAATTTCCTCCATCATCCATCTATGTCCAGATAACAAAGAGCGAGCGAGACAAGTGAAAGAGACAGAGGCAGAGACAAGCAGGCAAGGATCAGAATGTGCAGCTTGTGTCTCATTACAATGAAGTAAAGCCTCAAACAGTCAAGAGAACCCTTCTATTTCGTTAAATACTCACAAAGCAATGCAGTTTGACATAGAAGACCATAGACATAGACATTACTGACTCTCATTAATGTAAATATGACATAGTTCAAAGTTCAAAATAGTTCCTGGCCTTTTTTCCTGTTATTTCCTTACTTAAGAGTTTACTTCAGTTCAGTTATGTTAATAATGTTATGTAGTGTGACCATACACACAGTTTCAAAGTAAAGGAATCATGACTGACTTGACAGACATGCCAATCCTGCTCTGCCACTGATTTTTAGCACCTGATGTACAATAGACTAATCCACCATCTTTGATTTAATGGTATATGCTGTGTCTAAATATAAAGTCACTGAACTATTGCTCCATCCATCTGTCTCTTTCCATTATGTGGACACAGAAAATTCGATCAATGGCATCTATAACAGTCTTATGGATATTGATCTGAAGAGCCAAAAGGCTCCATTCAAAGAGCCAGGCCGATACACGTTAAACACTCAATCAATCCTTCTCTCACAATGATTTTCTTCTGGCAAAGAGCCACAGTAATCTACATTCACAAACATGTTATGCAGACAAGTAAAACAGAGATTCAGTTTCCCATTAACAGCATGAACTTACTTTACTTTCAGTTTATTTATCTTAAAAGGTATATGGCATGAAATAGATTGAAGACTTTCTAGTCCATTCTAGTCCAGGTTTAGTGCTGGTTTGGTAGTTCAGTCTCATTTGAACCTGTCTTAGTCCTGGCGCAATCTCAATTATGTCGTCCTTAGTATTTCGTTAAATTTCTGTTTCACAGAACTATGAATACATGGACCCATGTCTTCATTCAAACAGTGGACCTGAACACACTTGCACTGACCCTGCTCCCCACCACTTTAAAACAAACAGAATTAAACCAAGACAAACAGCACTTTTGTGCGATACTGCTGTGGGAAATCAATGCAATAAACACCACAACACTCAACACTGAGCCTGACTTTATCTATATGTAAACATGTGGACACAAAGCTTGTTTCTGAACACAATGCCTGTGGCAAAATGTTTGCTCACTGGTCAATCCAGAGGATGATAAGAATTCAAGAAATCTGGAAAAAACAAGGAGCCTTGAGGACAAAGAAGTAGGAATGTTGCAGTGTATCACAATATCACTAGTTTTGTAAGAATTTAGACTTGATTCTGACAAAAGGTGACTGCCTTTTTTGCCCACAACAGATGCATCCTGCCAATTATATTATACTGCATGGCACCAGCAACACTTGATCCAGGCCTCTTGGCTGAACTCCAAAGCTCTGAGTGCCTGAACTTTTCTTGTGTGACTAGGAGATTGAGAAAACATACATTTTCCATGTTATAACCAAATGTCTTTTTCTGATCTCATTCTGCAAGATTGGGTGAAATGAAGACACAAACTATTTTAGTGTTTAGTTTAGTAGTCGTTGTTACTGTGAGAAGGCATGTCCCTCTGAACAAACAAAAGCCTTCTTCAATACCACCACATTCAATCATCTTTGCTTCTTCTGATTGCTTTTCTTCAGGAAGAATCATATCTTCAAAAGTGTTACTAAATCAAATAAATGAGGAGATAATTCTCAAAAGTACAAAAGCAGCAAAAGTGTAAGCAGAACAAAGAGATAATGAAGAAATAGGGAATTTGACATGCCAGGAGCGTTGAAAGAGCAGTAAGTCAACATGACCCACTTCTGCACAGACACGACAGAGGGAGTGGGGACAGCGTATATGTGTGTGTGACGAGCCAGACAAATGGGAGCCTTCGTCATCAGCATGTTCTACGATGAAAGAGCATCTTGTAGCATTAATATTGATTTAAACCTAAAGCAGCGCGCAGAAGATGATCTGCAGCACACGCCTAATAGACTGGGGTCTAAAGGGGTGCATTAAAAGACAGTTATTGGTGTTTTATTCCAGTGTACAGGGCAAATGTATGGAGCACTGGATGTTTCCTCAAGCAATGCTCATCAGTAACATATGAAAATAAATGTATGATAACTATATGGTATCACACAATATGGCATTGCTTAAAGCTGCACAAAGATGTTGACAAATACACAATTTTAAATAATAAATAGTCATTGTACTTCTCTAACTTTTTTTTCTTAACAATGTCTTCAAATGTGAAAAGGAGTGCCCAGAAAAAAAAAAGAAAAACTTCAACATTTTATAGTATTTTGTTTTTAGAAAAAAACGAAATACTTTATCTTCTTTACTTTGTACTCCCTCTCTGTGACTTGCATTCTTTGTTTGTTTATTTATTCTAAGGGTTAGGATTAAAAACAAATAAACAAACTTTTCTCTCAACTAAATTTAACAAAAACTTGTTCTGCTGTTCAAACCAATCAGTATGGAGCATTTGGCTGAAAGTTCTGCTTTTTCCCAGTCGCTTTCAGCAAGAGACATCCCATATTGATAATGTGCAGAAAAACTAGAATCAAGAGTGCTACACATACCAATCTGGCTTCTGCCAAGTTCCCCTCATACCACCTTGTACTTCGATAAAACATGAGTTAAATATAATCTGATTAACTAGAACTGTGCTGTATTATATACAATGAGAACAGGATAATAAATCATACAGTGCTGGAATATAATAGAAAATGTAGATATATTATGTATGCTCCATTTTGTAGGGACAATATTTTTGTGTCTTTACGCCTGGAGGGTAAAAGGAGAGGCTCATGTGGAGGTCATATGACATGTTGTTGCTACGGAGATGGTGGTGAGAGGCTTTGGTAATGGCACTAAGGGACCACACCGAGGGAAGGAGACTACAGCCTCTAATGGGGAAGAAACTCAAGTTGAATGTTAGACAGCAAGGGTCGATCGAACACAATGAGACGTGGCACAAAGGGGAACTAGGCCAATGTCGGAGTGACATTGTCTGACCGAAATGTCATCAACTATCGTTAGGGTCATGTTCAAAAAGTCTTCAGTATCTCCACACTTCATGATTCCCAAGGCATCCTTATGCTCCTGTCTGTTACATTTAAAACAAAGGCTTAGAGGCCAGCTTATTATAGGTTCAAAGGTTGGGGACATTGAGCAGAGCAAGAGTAAGAAAATGATGACACAAAGAGCAACCCTTGAGAAAAAATTCAGAAAAGAAAAGTTACAGAAACAGACAACTTGACCAAGTAACAGGTTGTGACAAGAGATTTAATTTGGGTCATTGAAAGGGGGACATCATGTAGACTTGCTCTACTTCTGCATTTAAGAGTAAGCCGCCATTTCAAAGCACATAACAAGATAACAAGACACCAAATCTGCAGAAAGTAATTAATTAACTATTAACTATTTCACAATTCCCCAAACTAAAGACACCACTAATGAGTATGGTTGTAAAGAAAAAAAAATCAATTGATACAACAATTAAAATGAGTAAAACTAGTATCTATTCTGGATAAGCATTTGAACAGGTATCATAATTAAATGGATCTTTCCTGGATAGTTTTGGAATGACACTACTACTGCTACCGTATATCAGAACAAGTATAAGATAACATAAATAATATTTAAGAAACTGCAAACATTTTGTGAAAAAAATTACGTTCTGTTGTTTTAAAAAATGTTGTTTTGTTTTGTGATTGTAGTACCGAAATCAGCGCCACGCCTTTTCCTCAGTATCAGCATTGATGTTTGTAGTGTAACAAGTGAGTTGAGCTAATGGCAACATAGCATGATAAGGCTAATAAAAGAAAATAAGCTCACTCCGGCTACTGGTGACATATCATAACAGCATGTAGCCAAAAGATGACTGGTCTTCTATTGACAGGTAAGGTGTACTGTCAGTGGCTTAAATGAATTAGCCTAATCCATTCTTTCCTTGCAGTTTGAGCACAGCTAAATGCAATCTGTAACGGGTTTATGTAGGCTCCCTGTTGAACCCGGCCCTGTTAGCTTTATCGATGTGCATGTTAACCCCTGTAAACCTTTTAAGTATATCTCACATGGGCTATAGCCGTCCAGAGAGAGGACAGGGGTCATACGGGCCCTCAGGCTGACCATGTCTCCACTGAACTGAGCTGCCGATTACTGTGCTAAATGTCAACACCAAAGCCAGAAGAAAAGTGCAACAGACGAGACGGCCTCTTTTATATCTGTCTGGATCTTTCGACAGTCCTTCAAAAAGCATTGATTTTGAGCTAGTCGTTTTGTCTGTAAAAGGCTTACATTTTCTGGTGAGCAAACAGCAGTGGACAGTATTAGCACTGGTGCTGTGGAGAAGCCCTTGTCTTTAGAGTGAAGTGTTGTTAGTGGGTGAGCCTTGAGGGGATGAGAGGGCTAGAAGACAAGGAGGAAATTCAGGGCTGCCTCATTTAAATGAGAATATCTATCTGAAGTATCTGTTATGGCTGTGTTATTGTGCAGAGTCTTGCTGCATGCATGTATGCATGTAGTTGCATAACACTATGGGATAAATGTTGTTTTCTGTTAAATGTGTTTTAAGGAAATGCCATGTCTCTACAAATACCTGATATCAACACCAGTGCAAATACTTAAGGCAAAGTATCCATAACAGTATTGGAACAGAAATAGCTAGATCGGTCCATCCATAAAAAAATATGAAATACAGTTACCACACAATTTCATTTATCCTGTCACAGACAATTCTGTATTTTGCCATCATTTTACGCAAGGCATAGTGGCAGATAACTTATAAATAGATAACTAATAAAGGACAGGTTTCTTTGGGGGATCAACCTAAATAAAATGCACAATATAGCCAAATAATTCTAAAGCATAAGCACTGACTTAGTACTCAAGCTTGACCGAGCAATTTACCACAGAGGTAATGAGGAATGGGAAACACGCAGACACAAAAAAGTACTATAACAAACCTTTTACACAGAGAATATTGCAGTGTGATTTCTATTTTGTTGCAAGGTGTCAATGTGCAAATAAAGAACACACTAAACTTGACTTGACCAAACAAATCGTAGTGTATCTTCTTAACCCTATTTATTGTCTGGTTAAGATGTTTTGGCTCAGCTGCATATCGTTCTTTGGTTCTGGCAAAAGTGCTTAAGTGAGCTTTAATGACGTATTTAGTTACTGCGCAGGAATATGAGAGGGTATTGTGTGCAGGGAAGCATAACAATTATGTGACAATGTGTGGAAGTTTAGACACTAAAGTGGGTGTGTGCCAGCATTTTCTGAACTAGAGCATGAGAAAGAGAAAAAACATGTGCTTTCATGGTTAAAACAAGCAAAGCCAGTGAGTGAGTGTGTGTGTGAGTGTGTGTGTGTGTGTGTGTGTGCGTGTGCGTGTGCGTGTGCGTGTGGCTGTCTCACGTAACCCTAAGTGCACATACAGAAATACAGTGCTTCAGGGCCTTGCTCCTCTTTCACTTTCATCCTCTTAAACACTTCTCTGTGCTACTGCGTCACACTTTGCAAACAGCTATAATCAATTTTACAACATACGCTTTGCTGAATTTAAAAAGAACTTTCACTTAAACACTATTTAAGTATTAACAGTGCAGTACAGATAAATGTGTAGGGCCGAAATTAAGACACAAGACCAAATATGTGATTGGAGCCACGAGCATAAGTGGAGATTTTATCAGTTTTTGTTAATAAATGAATTCATACATGAGAATTTTAAATAATAATTTTCAAGTCATTATTTTTAGTAAAAGCTGTTTAAACTGGTTGCACATTAATATGATTTTCATACTCTTAAAGCGTATATGACAGGTTAGACTACACATTTCACTAAAACGTAGGGAACATGATTATATTTAAGATTTGACTAAAAATATTTTTCCTGGTTGGACATAGGACAAAGACATAGGTTCCATAACAACTAAATAATACCATAATAAATAATACCTATATTTGTTAAAGAAAATTTGTCAGTTGTGAGTAAATTGTCTCTTTTTGATGGAATGTCACTTACAGAGGGATTTTATTCCGAACTCAGCTCTACTTCCTGTAATTTTCAATTTTTATTTTTTGAATGTTCTTCACAAGCTGCAACGTGACTGATGCAAACTGATTATAAATATTGTATTTAGAAAACCTGTCATATGGACTTTAAGCTTCCTGTAAAGCATGTAACATATTTTTGTTGCAAGGTAGTAAAAAAAAATTTTTTTTTTTTTAAATGTTGTTTTCCACGGGCAAAAAAAAAAATCTTGTGGCATTTTGATCTTGCACAAACTCTTTGTCAGCTAACACAATATCTGTATCACAATTTACATCTAAGCATTTACAAGCACTAATATTGTTTGTCATTGGACTTGTCTGCTCCCCAGTGCAGGCTCAGGAGTATGAAGTGCTTTAATCTTTTCCCAGCAGGATATTCTGAAGTCCTGGACCGAGACACAGTGGGACGAGACTGATGCGACTGAAGGCAGAAAATCCTGCTACTCCAGTGTCATATTTCCAGAGCAAGTTAACATTAACAATTATTAATCAGCAAAATTATATCTATCATATACTGATGCTTTGTCTGTGAACAGGCTTGCCCATTTTGTTATCTTCTCTCCATCTGCTCGCCTTCTCACCTGCGCTTATATTTCACCCAAGGGGGTTCATCATTGCTGAAGCACAACTTCCAGTAAGAATTATAAACTGTATAAAATATGTTTGTGAAATACACTTTATCTCATCCAATTGTAACCGGCACTCTGACTTCAGAGCATGAATCAGTCCACCTGCAGCCCAGTCTACCGGAAACACAGTCAAAGTGCACTGAGTCACTGCCGATATATCTGATTACAGGCTTGCATTCACACCAGGATCAAATAAACAAGAGCCACCGACACGCGTAAACAGCAGGAGATCTGAGGCTCAAACAGGTTAATCAGAATGCTAGTTGACGACACAACACGGGTCAAGATCTTGACAGACTAAGAAAAAACACTCATTAAAGGGTCATGGTGAAAATGTGTTTTTTCTGTCACCACATTCCTTTCATTTTCATCATTACGATTTAATATTCAGTGCTGCTAATTTAACCAGTTATACCTGTGTTAAGCAAACTTACTTCTGTACTTAAAACCCTAAGCACAAAGTTTCCATTAACCACTGATTTACAGCCAGACTGAAATCTAAAACCCCCGTGCAGCACTCGGTGACCTCACACTCCGCTCTCACAGTCAGCACCATCCCATCTGTAATGAACACTGCTGAACCAGCCCAGCTCCAGCACTGACAAGAAGGTGAGCAAAACAAATGCACACATCACCACATCATTCCCTCTGTACCTCTTAGTCCTCCGAAACATGTCGAGACTTTAATCCCACTGATCGAAGACAGAAAAAAAGTCAAAATGTTAGATGTGCGGTCATCATGATGGAAAGAGTAGTTTGCTTGAAGAGAAGTGCTGCGTCTTTCTGGCAAAGTGTGTCTAAGGAGCAACTGAAATAGAGAGTGAGAGAGAGAGAGGTGGGTGGGTCCAAAACAACAAGAGGCAACATGGGATTACGGTGCATTTTGAATCTAATGTGCATGGTCATTGTGTATCTTATTTAATTGTGAAAGAGCTGGTGAAGAGTAAAAAGCTTATTCCCAGGGGGCATGGTACTCTGAATGTAAGAAAAGGAAAGAGCATGAGGAGAGGTCAAGTCATGTTTCTCCACAGGGGGTCCAGACGGACACACGTCACATGCCCTGTTGCGCAACGCATCAGCAGATGTTGAATGAAATATGATGGAACATGTAGTGCCATTCAAGGAGCCCAGGGCCAAAAACACCGACTAGGTTTAAGTCTTTTTGAACTGAGACAAATACATGCTCCAGCATCTGAAGGCACTATGCTATGATGTAATTAGGGATGTTACAATATAACATTTAATGTTACAATTATTGAGAAAAAAACGTCACGATTCAACGATTATACACGATTACTGAGATCATGGCCAAACATTTGTGAAATCTTTAATTTTCTTTCATTGTCTAACACGTTTACTATTCCTCAGTTTTATGACCAGTTTTAAGAAATCAAGCTTTTTGAAACAAAAACAGCCAGATAAAAAGTACTTTTACAGTATTTTTTGGAATCTAGATTAAACTGAAGAGACAGAAATTGTCACAATTATTCTCATGATTATATTGTGACTTAAATAAACACAATTATCAATTAACCTAATCTTGACAGCCTTAAGATGATGGGACTTCTTAGGTACAGGTAGTTCACTACAAAGACAAGCTCAACAGTGAAAGTTTGCTTCAAGGTTCCGAAAGTAAATTTTATCCCTATTGACTTTTCAGGAAAACATTTTTTATCAAACGTTTGAAATCTTTCTAGGAACTAATTACCACAAATCTATTTAAAATTGATTTATGCTATTTAATAAAATGCCGTTGTTAAAAAAATTTACCAAATTTTAAAAATTTTAACAGACCACCACAAACCACTAGGTTATTGACACTAGATACCGCATAGCTGGTCTACCTTAACTGTTTTCAGCACTTCCAGGATATGGAAAAGCTAGCAAAGAACAACATGGGATGTCTGGGAAAAAAAAAGAAGTGTTTTTTAATTGTTACATGGGATTGGTGATTTGGAATTGACAATGCTTTTTAAAGATCCCTTGGCTAACTATCCACTGTCTACACTGTTTTGAAGAAGCCAAGGAAATACGAGGAAATTCTTTGAAAATTGCTTTGCAATTGTGTAACCAGCTTCATTTCTTAGTTTTAGTTATTTCATTACTGATGTGAACTTCTCCTTTGCCCTCCTCGGGCAAGAATAATGACCTAGTTTTGGTACATTACACCTTGGGAATGCAAACAGTCTGTGTCCACATGTGCGCGGCGTGTGTACCCATGGATGGACACCACAGCAGCGGCAGATTGGATCCACTGGTCTCATCTATAATGGATGAAGCCCTGATAGTGTCCCGCCTCTGCAGTCAGGACAGGAGAGAGAGTGAAAGTACAATAGGAAAGACCTGTGAGAGAACAGGAATGGGGGAATGGTTCTGTAAACTAAGATGGATAGAGGAGGCAAAACCGGAGCTGTCACATGGCTTCATTTCATGTGTGATTAGGCATGATGATGGGAAGAACAGTGTGTGTGTGTTTTTGATAGATAGGACAGGGCAATAGAGATAGGAACGACAGATGAGGACAGTCCTATGGCAGCAGCCTGTATCCACCCACAAATTATCTTAGAGAACATAAACTAGCCCCCATATTTAAAATTTTCACTTAAATCCACAAAATATTCAGCAATTAGGAGTGTGCGATATTGACATTGGCTCATTTTATACATCAATGTTCTCTGTTGTTGAATAAGTAATTGGCAGCATATTGTGGCGGGAAAAATAAAACTGATGAAAGCCAAAGAGAAATACAAAGGCACTGGATTCCAAACAGCTATCGCAGAGAATATATCAGCATGCATTTACAACGCCAATGCAGGCGTGGAATAAAATAGAACAGCATTAATATTCTTAAAGCTACAGAGGCAAGTAAGCAAAGACTGGACTTCCCTGTGTTTAAATATGTCAATTTAAAGGAGCTTGTAGGTCAATGTATACCTAAAATACTATGACGATTGTTCACAGATGTGAATATTGTGGCGATGATGCAAAAGTGCCCATACTATCCCTTTTAGCTTCAAAACCAGGTAAATTGGTGGCTTTCAGATTCTAGAATGTGATGATGTCATACTCTCAGATGGGGGCAAGAGCAACTTTTTCCTATTGATTACATTGAATGTTGGCATTAAATTTTCTAAATGTAAATTCACAAAATTTCAACCTGATAATTTCTAGACATAAGAACTTGCTGTATTATAACCAAACTCAGAATTTTAACCTTTAAGCTGCACCTCATTTGTATTAAATATTATTGGCTGCTAAAATGCTGCGATGTAATCTGAAACCCAGCAATATGCACACATATTACTTGAAAGATTTAACAAGAGCTGTCCCAAAATACTGCACTCTTTCTTAATCCCATCCATCCTCAAACTGAGCAAAAGAGAATTTCATGTTCAGCTCTGCTCCAGTCTGAAAATATCTCAACTCTAACTGCTCCAGCCACTATCTTGTTTACTTTTCGCTTAGACTCTTTTATGATCCACCCACACCAATCGACATAATTCATGCAACATTTCTGTATACAGCAAATTTGACACATAATTTGTTTTCTGGCTCATACAGAAATAAATATGGAAAACAAAGAAGCAACCAGAGTCCTGTGAGTGAAATCAAGCTCAGAGCAGAAGCATCTCAAGAGAGAAGCATGAGCCGACTGGGAAAGGCTGGAGAGGAGGGTTTCAGCACCATGGACAGCACCCAGACAGCACTCCCCGCTGGCTTTAATCACACTCCTCACACCGATATCGCAGAATTCTACACTGCAACATTCACACCAGGGCTGCTCTCTCTAAAACACAGTCTGCTGGTGAGTCATGTCAAACTGACGAATGTTGTGTGTTGTTTTTCTTCATCACGGAACAAGGAAAGATCGGAAAGATGGTTCCCCAGGGAGAGCAGCACGGAAGGGCTCAGAGGAGAAAGAGGGGGAGGGGGGGATCAGAGGGAGGGAGCAGAGGTAAGACTCACCTGCTGTTCTTGCGGGGCAGAGGCAAATCCTTCTGGAACAAAACACAAAGACAGAAGACAAAGAGGAGATCAGGGAGCGAAAATAAACAACACATTCAAAGGAAAGAAGCTCAAGGACATTTCAGCTAGATAGAAAACAAGACGCCTATTATCCTGAATGTTGAAACAAAATTGGTTTTCAGATACAAAAGTTTAACACATTTACATTAATATATCAAATGACATATTTTTGCAATTTGTTATTTAAAAAACAAAAAACAAAAATCTGCATATGGCAAAGAATAGATTGGACGTCATGTTCATCATGTTAATTGCTGAACATGACGTCCAAGGTATTTCAAGGTATTACTTAATTTAAAAATCAATTTTAAATCAAATGCTAATAATAGACATATACTGTCAATGAGGACATTTCAATGAAACTGTAGCTTTATTATGGTTATAATTATTCCATTTCTCTCCGTCTTCTCATTGTCTCTAAGACAGAAGCCTAAGCAGGCCATGAGCCTCCTTTAGTGAGTGAGTCTCCTGTCTCTGACATGGAATGTGTATAGTTTCTCTCAGGGGGCCAGTATATAGTAACGGATACAATTAGCTGCTCCACACCTTCTCCTGTCACACACCGACTAACACTGTTAAGAGTGACATCGACCGGCAGCTAACTGCACTCAATGTTATTATTAGATTCACCTTCACACACGTGTAGCAGGTAGGCTCTAGGCTCTACCATAAAGAATACAATACACATCACAATAAAGCTACAAGGACAAACCTCAAGTGTGTTTCTTGATTTTATTTTCAATATCCAGAAACTGTACAAGGTCAAGCCCTATTTGCATCAGTTACTGGCAGAGTACGTCAAAAGACAAGTACAGCCTCTTTCAAAACCACCCACCACCAAACACACGATTACACTAAACAAGCACATTCATGCTCCGTGGGTAATATGCATCACCCAAGAACACAAAGATAGACTCAACTACTACTAACTGTATTTTTGATTTGGTGCTTTTGAAAATAAGACAGTCATGGAGGTTAAAATGTTAAATGTTACAATGAGAGGTATCAGTATTCATTAGCCCTAGCCCTGATGTAGCATGAATTCAAATGTTGCCCTGGAATGGTCACTATTGAGACAATGTTAAAGGCCATTGTGTGCTGCAAAACAATGGAACTGAAAAATACAACATTGAACAAGCAATTGCTCAGCTCTTGGAAAATTCCTAAGTGATTCGATTTCCCCGTTGCAGAAGTTGCGTGTGAATCTACACTACAATAACAAGAGCTATCCAACCAGCAGTTTAACTATTCAACATCCCAGTGACAGTGTTGTAAACAGGAGCAAATCCCTGCATTACAAGGACAAGTGAATATCATCGACCCCTTTAACTTTGTCCTTCATTGATCAGGTTAATTGACCCTGAGCTGTGGATGCCCTGGGAGGATAACTAACTAGCATCAGAACATGCCTCTCTGTGATGAAAGCATGTAACTAACACACACTACAGCGACTTGACAGCCACAACTGGTGCAGAGCAATAAAGCTTTCACTGGGGAAAGGAATTACTTAAGTATGAGCATATTTTACAGTCTCTGTATCAAATCTCCTCTTCTCTTCCCTCTTCCTCACAGCAGGGCTGGGTTTTCTCTCACAATGGGGCTGGGCCATAACATATTGCTCATGATACACTTCTTTTTATGGGGCGATAAGAAATTTAAATATAATGTGTATGTGCACTGCAGATTGTTTTAATTTCTAAAGGGGAATAGACAAACTGTGCTAGAAATTGCAACAGCTAACAACAACAACACGCTGATTGGAGCCTGCATAGATAAAATGCCAGTAATGACAAAGAAAGATTGGATTTCTTTGGCTACAATGAGACAGATTTTGTTCATGTACAGTAG
Organism: Rhinogobius similis; assembly: GCA_019453435.1. Taxonomy (NCBI): domain Eukaryota; kingdom Metazoa; phylum Chordata; class Actinopteri; order Gobiiformes; family Gobiidae; genus Rhinogobius; species Rhinogobius similis. Next base: position 25,187,299 of record CM033631.1, read on the forward strand.
CTATGTAAACATTATTCAAGTAAAGGTCACATTAGTTGCCAAGCTCTACAGCCCTGTTGTTACTTACATAATTATTGAACATTTTTGTCATCTCGTCCTGCCCTAATTCACAGTCACAATAAACATACCATATTTACATTTATTCTTTAGAGTCTCACTGGTATTTGATATCTCATTTTCTGGGGAGTCCTATTCCCAACCTGACCCTATTTTACATGGTTTTGATGAGTGGGACGAAGGACTGAAGCGCATGCAAACTCCACAAAGAAACCAGACCTCTTTGCACTTCACTTTGAAGTTCACTCACTAATAGCGTCAATCAGTGAGTCCATTCATTTGTTCATATATTCAATAATCCACATGTACTATTACTAAAACAACAGCCTTACACATGATGAGTCTAGTTTTAGAGGGTTTGGTCACACTCTACAACAGCTGCTTAGTCTGTCTGTCTGTCTGTAATTATGCAGTGTTTAAATGCTGATACAAGTCCAGACAGTGCAAATGTTTATTGGAGTCTGGAACAGTAGACACCAGAGAATGTTACTACAAATGCACAAATAAACTTCTTCTTCCCTTTACTTGGGCTGCACAATACATAGCAAAACTATAGATAGCTTCCGTTTCGATGAGAGTGTGACTAGTAACATAGAATAGTAATGTCAATATCGCAATCTTTTCCAATATTACTATACTATAAAAACACTATTAATAGAAATTCACATTTTGATTTTGTGCTATAAGATCTTGTGAAATAAAATTATTGAATTAAGTCAAGAGAAATAAATTATAAATAAAATAAGTAGAAAATGGTGAGGCCAAAATTATGTACTGGATCGCACAAAGTATATAAAAGTAATACATTTTGTCAAAATCTTGTTGTGTCTCATTCTCAAGGATTAAATCTTGTGACTCATCATCATGATGATGATGGTGTACCCTGCCAAAGGCCAAAAAGTCACTGGGATAGGCTCCAGTCACTCACAACCCCTATTGGGAACAAGTGGTAAAGAATTAATGAATGAAATGAATAACTCCATTTTCCACCCTTTAAACTAAATTCTAAATATCTATGTGGTATCAGACGTCTCTCACACTAAATCCTTGCCAGATCCCTTTATTAACTTTGTGGAAACTCAATCATTCAAGAATGCTCAGTCACAATCACAAAGGTTTCATGTTTTGTATTAATAGCTGTAACATAATAATTTATTATAGATCTCATTTCTTTTCCTGCTTGCAGGGTTTTGTACAAAAGGTCACCAGGGAGCTCATTTCTCAGCTTCAATTTAGTCTTTGTAATTGGTCATTTGCATGGAATATCATGGGGGCTGTTTCCTTGTAAGTCACGTTACAGTGACGTGAATGCCACATGGAAACACTACACAGGATATGCACTGTATACAAATATAAGAAACCAGGGTTTTTAAGTCCCACAGGGTTCAATTAGTGAATCATGCTTACAGCTCACTGCATGACTGAATACTCAACATCTAACTATGGAAAGGCCTGATATGGAAAGATGTTGTGGTTGCACTAATGAAGTCTAGTGAGGAGTGACTGACAGCAAATGGGACGTTTTGTGCAAAAATGACAAGAATCACACATGAGAAACATGATGCTGGATTCATTTGGATAGACATCGCAGGTTGGAATACATTGATTCTGCAGACTCCTCAAAGGAATTGGACGGAGAGTAAAGTGCGTGAATGGGGTGTATGCTTCATATCCATATTCAGCAGTGCTGAATTTGAGATGTGGTGATGAAAACATAATCATTCTTGGGCGGTATGCCAAAAATAATCACCATTTTCTTGGAGCCAGATCACAATTTCAATTTTATCACGATTCAAGTACATTTAGCATAATCATATTGACATAACTATGTAAATAAAGGGACAGAACCTGACTAATAGAAGGAGTGTGTCTGGAAAAGTGTTAGAGCTGCATTAAACCAAAAATTTGTGAATCACAATATGGCGATATCACAACAAAAGATTGGACCAGGGATTAGATCAGATCACTTTTCAGTTTTTTATCACCATATCGCTTATGCTATAAAGTATTCAGCACTATATTGAATTTTACAATATCTACAAGCCACTAATATTCTCTACACAACCACTGATGTATAATTGCAATTTTAGACACACATTGCTGCATTTGTGAACACCATCATTGCCTTCAGATTCAACCTATACTGCATATAATAAAATGAATCAATTAAAAAAACAGTTCTTCTCCTACTTTTGAAACATAATTTAATAGACTACTTTTGTTAGTTCATTATAGTTCAATTTTAGGACCATGAGAATCTGCCATTTTTCTTCTTCAGCAGCATTTGTGGTCTTTTCTTTGTCGCAGGGTGATACATTATGACAGTATATTGTATAGGGGGTTGATGAATTGCTTTGAGATAGAAAGAGCTGTATCAATTTAACTTGTCACAGCCTGTTTGCATGGAAGGCACTCCTCTCTTATTTAGTTGCAGCTCATACAACTTGAGAGCAGCATGTTCACACTGCGGGCTACTGTTTCCTCAAGTTGACCCATGACTGTCACTCTCCATACATATGTGCACGATCAGTTTACCCCTGGCAAAGAGAGGCCACATGGGACAACACATCACTAATGCCAAGGCAAAGTTAACGGATGGCAGAAGACAAACTAAATGTTGTTCAATCTCTGTGATACTGGCAATTTAGAAGGTAATAAACTGTCAAATAGGTCAAATGTATGTTAAATTCTGAACCTTTTTAATTGAAAAGTCTCGAGAGAATGTGCTATTGTGCAGTACAACTACATACAAATCCAATTACTTACTACTTATACCCATGTCATATTTTTGCTTGCAGAATCTCTTCAAGTCTTACTCGCATTAAAACTCTCCTTGAGCTGCGCCCTCCCAATGCTTAAGGCTTTGCTCAAAGAATAAAGAAAATGCCCTTGTGATAAAATAACATGCGTGATGAACATAAAGTCATGCACAGCTCTTTGAGGACAGTCAGCCCTTTCTTTTGCTGGGTTTCAGATGACATCACAGCAGTCTAATACATTTAATAAAATGGGGGACAGCTTTAACGATTTTTGTTGTAATACAGCAAGTTCTCAGGTGTAGTTACTATTAGGAATTATCAGATTGAAATGTTGTGAGTTTACATTTTAAAATTTTCATGGCAAAGTTCAGTGGAATTAATAGGAAAAACTGGCTCTTATGGGAGTATGACATCATCCCATTCTAGAATCTGAAAGCCACTAATTTAGACAGAGGAAGACTTGTGGAGCTGGGGAAGGAGGCCTTGAGACCAACAGCAAAACCATCAATCTGACTGAGAGCTCCAGGATACAGTCACTGCTGGACTCATACGTATGCATCAGGGCTGTGATGGACAGATAGACAGGAACGGTGGTTGTCGGAAATGATTGTAGATGGCTAATAGAATAATATTTTTTTCCCAAAAGATAAGCACTGTTGGCATATTTGTGTCATTTGTGTTAATCCTATTACATATACAGTATGCTATTAGGTTTTTACCAAATGGCTCACTGCTATTGAACCTTTTATTGTGCACTTATTTACTCTAAAAGTAGATATCAACATACAACAGCTACAATAGCTTTTGTTTGTGACCATTAAGTGGTTCAAACTAAAGCCTTCAGTAGCAACAGTCTATGGTTCCAACAGGACAGGCCCAGCACCACTTCTACTGAATCTTTCAAGCTAATTCCAATGTTGATGTAGACCTGTCACAAAAATAAATTAAAATTATATATTCTATATTGATAGATAAAAATATCACAATAAACGATTTAATTGAAAACACATTTATGCCAAGGACACAAATAACCTAAAAGACGGATAATCCCAGTAAACCCTTTTCTAAATGGGTAATATTGTTAAATAGCAGAATGAAGCACTTTGTGCTTATTTAGTATCTATAATGAATCAATGAAGTTACGTATTTGAGACTTTTAAATCTCTGAGATATTCTAAATCTCAGTGGGACTTGTACTTGTTAAATAAAGGTCAAAGGTCAATATACTGTACATTATAATATAAATCTATTCATATAACAAAAAATAACAAGACATTTAGACACTATAAATATTGAAGCCCAAAAAATATTGCTCCAGCTATTATTTATTGCGCAATAGTCAGCATAGTAATACCATGATAGGCCTATGTTGATGCAGCAACACTATCCAGGATATTTGCCTGCGCTAGTGTTTGATTGCTTTCTGTTGTGTTGGTCACAAAAAGACACAAAAAGCTTCATTTGGCGCTGAGTCATATCAGAGCAAATCCTCCATGGTGTGGTAGTAGGTGTATGTAACTACATTCTAATGGTTAATATTGTTTTAATTTAAAGCCATGTGGAGTCGTTCTGCATGTAGACATTTTCAGTCCTCTCTTCTGCCTGAGCTTGACCCCCCACTGCAGGAGAGGGGCGTATCACCATATGGTGCTGGGGGCGACTCTCAGCAGGGCCAGTTGGGTTGATGGCACCCATGGGACCCACCGAGCCAATCACACACGTCAACACAACATTTTGTTCACAGGCACGTGGAGATGATGACAAATGACCATGCAAGCTGTGAATACTGCCTGGTAAATAAACTGCACAGCCTCATACACCAATTTTGTTGCTCAGTACTGTCTGTCTGTGAGTAAAATAATGAAAGGATTTAAAAGTTTGGCTGTATCACTTTTCTACAGAGGGTATCTACTGCGTTTGAATTATTATGCTATAAATTGACTTACTTTGATTAAAATAATTATTAGATGACATTTAAAGAGTGCTGAAAATGTAGCTGACATACTAAGCTGACTTTGAATAGGTAAAACTGAACAACTTTGAATGGCTACTGGTAAGTAAAGGTTGGTCAGTGTAGGTGGCTAAGTGTTAGCGCTGAGATTAACAGGAGATTATCCACAGTATAACCCACTTCATGTATAAACAGCTTCAAACTCCAGCCTCCAGTTACAAACAACAGTACAATAAATGTGAGCATACAGTAAGCGTTAGAGTTTCTTGTATTTAGAGATTAGAATTTTTACATAGTATAATTTTTTTTCCTAATGCACTGACGCAGTTTCTTGCTCAGTTGTTGTTGCAGATGTTAAGATGTATCCATAGTTATAACACTGCTTTTCACTAGAGGCTATTCAACAATTATATTGCTTTTGTGATAGTTCATAACAAAGAGTATGAGTCATATAATCACGAGTTCATTTAAATTATATATTAGTATTAGAACATCTGTGTTTATGTGGAAAAATACACTTCCACTGTACATATTTATCTTACGAATTACTAACTACCAGAAAAGTCAATACCATTGCTTCTTCTAATAACTCAGAAAATACCATATCGACCCATATGAAGTATTGTGGTTATATTTTTGATCAAGTGACAGTTCTTTGTGCGTGTGCCTCTTTGATGATTAATTCTCCAGAAGCTGCTGTCATACATCACAGCTCACCTCATCACTGTAGTAATCCCCCATGATCCTCGGCTTCCCTGTCACAGCCAAAAGTTGATCTTTTTTACACCATTTATTTTTGATGCTCCAGAAGGGAATAGTAAGAGAATGAGGTCAGATTCCACTCAGCTGCTCATCTCATCTTAGTTCACTCCAATGCACCGGCAAAGATGGAGAAATAAACTGGGGGTGGGGCCCTTGGCCTTAAATCGACTACTTTTTAAACCTAATGATTTTATATGTTTGTATGCAATGGGATTGGTTACATTGTTTATATGGCGTGAAGTCACAAGTGAAGACAGATTACCATAAAAGGAGCACTAGAGAGACATGCAGAGGCTAAATGTTGCTTTTATGAGACATGTGTTTAGAAGAGGCACCTTGACAAGAAATAGAGCAGGTTGAGTTAACAAAGCCTATCCATTAGGCAAGTGTGAACCAGAATATAGCCTCTACAGTCAGGAGATGGCTGACAGCATATGAATGTCTACAATTTATTTCACATCAAATGCTGCTTTTTAAGTTATTTATTGTTTTTAAGATAAAAACTATGCACTTTATATAATATTGTTATGCTGTTATTTTTGATTGAAGTGCAATCAAATGTTGTTCTGTATACACTTCTCTGAGTGACAATAAAGCCTGCTAAGTCTAAACCATCCAACTGATACAAGACATCTGCCTTTCTTTCAGAAAAAACAACCAACAAGGATAATTGGAACACATCATTAGTTTCCATGTGGTTGTGAGCTACAGAATTCCAGTCAGAATTAATACTGGCCCTACCTGAGGATATCCATTTTCTTCTGCTCATCCTATTAGCTAAAGGGGGCTGGAATGATAGCAGCTCAGATATGAGTAGCTGCTGGGCTAGCATTTCAAGACAGGGAATCTAACTATTCACAATTGGTCTTGGTCTCTTGCTGTAAGTCCTAAACCTCTACATAAACCTAAAGAGTTTCTAGTTTACAAACTAGAAGCTGAAAGTCAGAATTATATAGTTTATTCTAAATATAATTTCATATTACTGAAACGATTACTCTGTGCCCATCATAATTACTCACATTAATGTCATTTACTGAATTTACATATAGTGCCTTGTGTGTCTGCTAATGTTCCTGCATTGCGTCTCCAAATATGACAACTTATTACCACTAAACAACTGTATGTGAACAATGTATTTACTACTTTAACACGCTGTTCCCTCAAACAAAGTCTACAACTGCGGTATAACAGCGTTTAGACATATCAGATTACACTAATGCAGTTTCTATGGGCACTACAAAACGAGGGCAGCACAATGACAACAAGCTCTTCTTGGCAAATATGTGCCAAGGTTTTAACCTCACGGTATGTCAGTGTAGCTCAACCACTCACCTGCAGCCTACGCCGTCTTATTATCCCCGAATCATCCATGGCTGGGACTCCGCTTTACGAACCAGTCCACACACACTGTCCTTTTCAGCAGATCATTCAGAGCCGGGAAAGTGCTCCAGAGGGACCCGTGACACGTCGAAAGAACGCACGGGGCGGAACTGCCATCCTTCGTGGATAAAACGCACAATGTCAGAGTTCAGAAACACTCACTTGCGCAGGATGGCTTCATTGTGCAAAGTAAAGTGATCTTGTATGCCTTGTAACGACAAAGAACGAGGTGTTCGGAGCTCAGAGCGGGGTTGTGGTCTTGATTCGCTGAAGCCCCTTGTTTCACGCTCCTCCTCGTCCCGGGCTGATGATAGTACAAAGTATCGCGGATGCGGTGCGGCGTTTCAGTCTGTTTGGTCCAGAAAACATAACTTAAATACGTGCGTTACATCCTGTCGCGTTCATTCATCCTTCTCGTTTCCTCTGTTGTTTGCAATCTACCTTCACACTTCCCCCAAACTGCAGACTGGACTGGACGGGGCTACGGCAGCAACGCGATATTTGTAACCCCTTCGTGGGAATCCCTGCCGCCCCTCCCCCTCCTCAAGCAGCACACAGGAGCGAGAGACGTGAGGAAAACCATCTAACCCAGCAGAGGGGCGATAAGCGGCCGCTCCTGGACCACTTAAGCACGACACTGTGGACGTGCCATGGGTCTGTTGGAGGAACACGTGACCAGTGCCAGTCCAGCACCACAGACAGCGACACAAGGCAGAGCCAACAGACCACTCTCCATGAAATGTGCCCCCGTGAAAAAGAGAATAAATGAGTCGTACCATTACATTCTGTGTTGGATTTAGGTTTTCAGCTTGTTCCTGTTTGTAACTTCTCTATTTTCCCTTTCACTTCCCATTTCTCTTATCTATAAGTATGCCATATTATTTATTCATCTGCGCTAGGCTACTTTTATGTTTTAAGCCGAACATCTTTACATGTGCAATCTACATTAAACATCCATATAAATATCTGATAAGTGGCATGGCAAGACTGTTGCAAAGCACACACATTACACACATATTCATGAGTGTCAGCTTCCTGTTATAGCCTATGCAACATTTTGAGGACTTCCCCATTCAAAAGACATACTAGTCATTCTAAAATCCACTAATAGCCTGTGTCATTTAATGTCTTTTAGAAGATTGTTTGTGTCAACAGTAAGGAAGGTAACCACTCAATTCCAATATACAGACTACAATTAATAAAGCACAAATAGAAATTCTATTAATACTGTGATTTTATTTAGTTTTTAATTTTGGCTCCGGTCTAACTAAACTAACTAAGTGGTCCAACTTTCAAAGTACTGTTTGAGAGACTCACAGTGACTTGTCTCTTCAATCAATAACCAATAAGTGTAATAATGAGATTGAAAGAGGATCGGGAAGGAAGGTTTCCCTTCTTTCCTCCCCACGTCTAATGTCAGAGTGCACTTTGGAATAGGCTGACTGTCAGGGTCGGGGTTATATGTCATGTCAAAAGTACAGCCCTCAGAATACTATCTTAATTTGTTTATAAAGGAGTCTACAGCCCATCTTTAAAAAAACAACAACAACAACAACTTGTTATTATATTATTATAACACATATCACAGGGTTTTAAGGGACATGACAAAGAAGAAAATACTGACAGTTGCAGTATATTCCTGACCACATCTGACCTGTTTTGGGAAGGTGGGACATCACGTCATGTTTAAAATCCAGATTTGACCAGTATTTGGGACTTTGTTAAAGTCCTTGCATAACACCAGGATTAGGACGTTCACACAGTTTTATATAACATATGGTCAGAGCTTTCCACACAGGCTGGACCTTATCAGTGCCAATAACAGCAAGAGGTCAGCAATTCTTCAAACTAGGCCTACGCTGACCAGAAGGGACACAGCTGGTGGCTCAAAAACACTGACTTCATTTTAGTGGTGAACCAAAAGAGCAGCATTTGATTTAACAAAGTGCAGTGGATAAAGAGCAGAATGTCAAATGACTTTACTGCTGTGCTGTCTAAATGCACAAATGAGAGAGTAAGCAGTGTCTGCATTAGATTAGATGGACCAGATCTGGCAGACTGAGGCAGTGCTGATGGAGGCGGTTTTCTGTTTTCTGTGAAATACACAAGGCAAAATAGAGTGGCATAGCTAACACCTTTTGGAACATATGAAAGGTGAATCATATAAACAACAATAATAGAGAATAAAAGTACAACACAGGCTTGCATTGTTTCCTGGAAACTTGCACTCTGCAGTATGGATTTTCACACTAGAGGCCTGGCCCTCGCTGTACAGTGGATGAAGGCGGGTCGATCAATGTGAGCTAGAGGAGTGGCTGAAAGGAGCTGAAAATGTGAAGCCCAGGTGGAAGTCTGGTCCATTGGCCACGGTGATGTCGTCATTACTCAGCCCACAGATTGGAGTAGGTCCTTATGTAATGAACGGGTAATTCCAGTTTAGAAGGGGAGAGCTGCTCATGTGGTTTTGGAACGAATATCAAATAGAACGTTTTTGTTGATGAGTATAACATTGAAGGTCAACTCAGTATGATTAAACAGGGCACCAGGCCAGAAATAGACGAGCTTATATGATGTTCCATATCTGGTTTGATCACAGGGTTAAGTCACATTACATTCTCTACAAGATTTAATCTCGCAAAGATAAAAAGACAGGATTTCCCACACCTAACCTCTGTGATACATGAACCAATGGACATTCATTAAATGCTTTTGGTCCATATTATGTACCAGTGTAATTACAACAAAGAGGTCTTCTGATCTCGCACTAGGTTTCTTTTAGTTCTACAGAGTAGCATAAACCACTGGTCCTCTGCAGTACAAACAATTGTTGAATTTAGAGTATTTAATACATTCTGTTCTCTTTGGGTTAGTTAGTTTAACTAGTTGTTGTCCTGTTTTAGACCTGGAATCAGAATCAGACTAGCTTTTTACTTTTATTCATTCCCAAGGGAAATTCTTTGAAAACAGTTGTGTTTTAGTTGTGTTGTGTTTTAGACCTGGTTTAGATTTGGTGGTACTCGGAAGTCCAAATATTGTTTTGGTTGGTACTTGGCGTTAAAAGTTTATCTCCATGGAGACAAGCACTCTCCATAGAAACTACATGAACACCTCACCCCTTTGTTCTCAGGATGGAGGTACAGGGTGCTCAGGTGTACTTGTCAAACAAACACTGTGTCTGTGGAAAACAATTTGTCTCTTTGGGGACAAATACTCTTAAGGCGACACACTACAAGCAAAACTCTTTTTCAGTTTGCTCTCTCAACATATCGGCTTTCATGTGGAAACAACAAACTTGTCCAGTCTACTCCTAACAATATTTTATTCTTCCATTTAAACCACTTCATCCATAAATTTCTATGGGACATTGTAACTTCAAGGCTGTTTTCTTAAAATGCATTTTTCTCGCCTATAGGGACATAAGGATCACCAATAAAAGTAGCTCCTACACGCACCAAACTTAACAGTCTTGGACTCAACAAGATTTTAACAAAAGTTTTTTTAAGAATATATAATTGTGATAAAAAGTGATTTATTGAAGTTTTAAGTTAAAAAATGAAGCGAATGTTGAATTTTTAGGACTATTTTCAGTCCAATCAAGTTTTCTTAAAAAGATAATATATCCAAAATCCCCTCTGTACATTTTTTTTGTAACTAATATGTGCACAAAATGAACCAAGAAATGAAAACCTGGTTCTGTCCATTTTTCAGATTTATATGTCCCAAATATGTGTATTTTTAGCCATTTTACACAAAAAAATGTCTTGTATGACACCATTACATGATGAAAAACTTATATATATATATAATATATTTTTTCTTACATTTATGAGAGAAAAGCACAGACATTTCAAATTGATGGGATGATCTTTGAATTTAATTTTTTCCTATTTACCTGTAGTGTCTCAACTCAATTTCTCACTTTAAAGTCCATCAAATACCAGAACCTTTATATTGAAGATGTCTAAGCTCTTCAGTCATGGCCAGGTGACAATACAAATTCAAATTTAAACAGAATGTGTGTGTGTGTGTGTGTGTGCGTGCGTGCGTGCGTGCGTGCGTATGTGCGTGCGTGTGTGTGTGTGTGTGTGTCTGTGTCTCTGTTTGCACTTCATCATGTTCATGTACAAAATGCACGTTAAATGAAAGCCCAAGTCCAGTTTATGTATCACAGTGCAATCAATAAAACAAGCTGCTTCTGAAATGAAAGTATTCATGTTTCTTTTTAATGTTAGAATGTAGACACAAAGACATTTTTGCACAGGGTGTGCCTTTACACAATTGGCTAATTTTGAAGAAGGTTTTATGCTTTGGCTCCCCTTAAGTTTGACTCTCCTCTTCTGTGAGTTTATTTCTCATTTTTACAATCCATTTCAATCAACTAAGTTATATTATGAAAAAAGCATTCACCTTTGCTCCACTTTAGAGAAAATGAACGTGACTGTCACATATTGTAAGTCATAAAGTAACAGTAACAGTTTCTCCTCCATTATGCTTTTCTTTGTTTAAGTATTCCCGATAGGGAAAAGAACAAAAGTGTAGACCTAATTCATTACATACTAATAGAGCCCAAGAGAGAATAATCGCTCTGCAAGAAAACATAATAAACTTAAACAAAAATAATAAAGCAAACAACAAAAAAAAAACAGGAAGTGGATAAAAGGTACACCTATGAATATGCTTTTTATGGGAGATTATAGATATGCAACTATTCTACTGCTTAATATGGTCATTTACTCGTCATTTCAGCAGGCACAGGAGAGTTAATAAACTGTTAATAAACAGTGACCCCTTGAGGTAAAAGCTGGTACTTCATATAGACACCGCGCTGGATTGTGAAAGATTATTCCCAAAGTATCTCATAAAGCTGATAACATGTTTGAGCACTAAAAAAGTTGTTTTTATTGTAGTTGTAAATGTTGAATATAAATATAAATTCTATATACATACATATATATATATTTATAAAATATATTTTAAAACAATGTAATTGTCATGCCGGTTTCAGTTAGGCTGTAGGCCTATTTGATCTGGGCACAAATAGAAAAAATTGCAATGACCATGGCCTACAACTCTGGTTTCCTCGTATTAACACAATTAGTGGTTGATTTTCTTCATCCACTCCAGAATAATCTTATTTCCTGTCTTTACTCTGATGTCACTGATGGTGGTAGTGGACAAGTGCGTAATCCTATTTTTACTGTGAATGAGGCACATCTCCTATTGGCAGTGTACAAGCGGAGCCGGGTGGGATGTGGCTAAGCCCTCCTTTGCTCTGCATATGGGGCACTGTAAGAGGATTGGTAGAAAGAGAAAAGCTAAGGCACACAACTGAACAAACACACAGAGGCTAATGTGCAAATATAAGACTTGTATATGGTCTATGTTAACCATTCCATTTGTTCTAATGACACGTTGTAAAGTGCACAACAAACTACTTTTCCCATAGTCTCCTGGAAGCTGTTGCTGTGCTCAACAGCACAGCAACCGCTATTTTGGAAAAATATCTAAATATATTGGTAGTACAATTGCAATTACATATGGGATATGGGAGTTTTAATTGTAGGATTCTGTTCAAAGTTCACATTGTAAACATGTCCAGGAGCATTAACATTTGAGAGAAGACTGAAATACTAACTGCTAACTAGTATAAGAATCCCACACATTTCAAACCCTCTTTGTAAAGGTCTAAACTACAAAGTTAGAAGATTTAATACACATTAAGACATATTGTTGTTTGCAAAAGAAATGTACAGAAAAGTGCAATTTGCTAACGGGGAACATTCAAATAGCAATTTAGATTAGATCGCAATACATCTTACAGCACAACAGAGTTCACCCACTGATTGCCACAAATGTTCCATTTTTGTGAGTAAAAACTGTTGAATAAAAAATAATCAAAATCAAGCTAGGTGACAATCACCATGGATGACAATCCCCTATGTATCTTAGATTTAAGGTTAAAAAGTCATGCAAATGTATTCAACATGAGAGAAGTACATTTTTTAAACAGCTGAAGTGTGGATAAGAAAAGTTACCAAATGTTTTATTACTACACTAAAAAGCCAGTTTTGTATCAACTAAGAACAAAAGCCGAACTTCACTGAGAGCTTTTGAATGCAGACCCAAACTGTTTAAAGTCAAAGTTGAAGAGTAAATTAGTGTTAATAGAGATGGCAGCACGACGTGGCTTCAAAGGAGCGTTGGCAAGAACACTGGTGTTTTAAGTCCTTCAGACAGGCCTACACACAAACACATTAATCCTATTACTCTGACGCCAAGAGTAAACAACATTTGGAAAGTAGCACACAGCTGGGGCTTTGTGTTTTCAACCATGACCAAACTCGTCACAGACGGGAGATATGCGCACAAACAAGGTGAGGAACAGTATTGTTATGATAGATTTAATACAAATCTATTATGTATCAATAATACAAATCAAAAAGAGGAGTAAACAGCTTTAAGTTAAGTTATTGTTCAACCATCAGTTCCTGAGCAGCAGAATGGACAACATAACACACCACTACTGCACACATGAACTTAACTGACTGTAAAATCCAATGAGTCACCTTTCATGTGCAAATGTTACGCTAAAGAAAAAAACAAAACACACAAACACACAAATTCATTACTGCCATACAGAAAACCCATATAGCGCAATGGTAAATGTGATGCCGATACAGAAAAAAAAAAAAAACTAAAACCAAATCAGAGCCAACATAAGCTTTGTTCCATGTAATCACGTGAAATGTTGTTTATATTTTTCTTTGACTTATAATTCTGTACACCAAGACCATAGGTCAAAAGGATGAGAGAGTGAATATCAGGGATTATAATATGATCCAAATGCATGGTATTGATACTTATAGACCATTTTAGTTTTACCACAGCTTAAATATGGCAGCTATTGTTTGAGTAATAGATAGTTAGGAAGAGACTCACAATCATGTAGGCCTATTAGACAATAAATTAGATTAAAAGTCTAATAAATCTTTAATTGGAGTATGGACAAAGATGAGCAGTGAGCTACACTCAAAAGCCAACATTTTCAGGTGTGACACTTTACACTTAAATAGTCACACTTTCAGTAGAATATTGTTGCTGTTGCTATAAATTTTCCCCATAAAACAGAAACTGTTCCCAGTGTGAGGTAATAATGGGCAGAGATAAACACAATGTGAGGAAGCCATACTTGTGAGTCAGCTCCAGTGCTGATAGGGCCAAGAAAGACCCACCTCACACTATCATATGTAAAATAGGTTCCAGTCCACTGCAATATGAAAGGGTAAACAGTTATGAATAGTTATGAACATTTGAATAAACAGTTAAATCCCTTGACCGTATCCAAAAGGATTGAAGAAACATGGAGCACGCAGCTTTCTATACAAGTAAAATGGCCATTCTCTGTAAATCTATATATTTGAGGAAATTATGAGAGCAACTTGCATGTACAATACACACATTTAAACATTTAACACCACCACCCACATGGATTGTTATTGAAATATTCCAATTCGATAAATGTGGTATGCATATAATAATTCTCTCTATGTTTTATGTGTTTTTACAATTTTCTGCTGTGCTGTACAGACAATTATTGAATTGTGCTTAATGGTTTAACAAATGTTGAGACTATCCTATTTTTGTGCAGATCAAATTCAAGCCGCTATTTAAACACAAAATAAACTTGGATTTGCTGCTCTGCCCTCTTGGCACTGGTGAATTCTATTCTGAATCGCCGTCTGAACAGTTGGTGACCTCATGTACTAGCGAGGGACCTTGTGTCTCCGAGAGGTGCTGCTGACGCATTTAGGCACCCAGCTGAGCCAGAGGATTTAATACATGTAAAACAGGCCCGGCTAGATGGATGAAGGAACATTAAGGAACAGGGAATATACCAAGAGCAGATTGTCTGCAAACTTGTGGGAGCAGCTTCCTGTGTAAAGGAGTTACAAACATGGAGCGCTTGGTGCAGAAGGCAGAGGCTGCAGAGCTTCATACATACAGGCCAAGCTGGAGGACTGTAGCCAAGCGTGGACCATCCTCGCATTTTGTGAGCAGCACTATGGTGATCCTCTCCACTTATGCAGTCACTATGCTGACAATGAACATGGGAAAAAACTTGAAAGAGAGAAGAACCAACGGCCTCTAGGAACATTGCAATATTAAGTAGCTGGACTCAATTCTGCCAGAAGGTTGGTAATGTCATCGAGAGCAGAAACAAATGTATTACATGAGAACAGTTGTCATTAAGCTAATACTTAATGCTCTAATTGTCACTGTCCCTACTGGAATGCATTATGTCATATTACTGGATGAACTGAAGATCATCATGAAGTCTGATTTTCTGTGGCGGTTCATGCAATGCTGCTGCGTAACCACAAGATGGAGAGCAACAACAACAGAGCAGAACAACAGAGGTTTTGGAGTTAAGCCTCTGCTCCAGTAATTTTTTCAAGCTTTACTTTCTGAGTAATGAGAATAAATGAAAGAATCCTCTTGGAAATGTCAATATATTCTCAAGAAAAATATATCAGATGTATTACTGAATAAAAATAATCACCAATTATGAGCAAAAAAGTTGTGCATTTGTCATTTTTCTTGATTATCAGCGTTAGCCCTTAGAAAAGAGTCATCTGAAATATTTTGTCTCAGTACAAATCTCAGTTGGCTCAAAATAAAATATGAAATTTGACCAGGGACATTTAAATCAAGGCAAAGGTCAGTAACTGTCAGTTTTCTTGGTCATTAAATATGACAGGCAGCAAACCCACAACCCAATTACTTTTTATCCTTATTGTGAAACACATTGCCAGTTTAAGGCGTTTTAATCGAAGACAAACTTAAGTTGTGTGTCTAGCCAGATTTTAATATTGAAGGGTCACTGGAGATGTATTCAGTGCATTTAGTGATTCATCACCTGGTGTTGCTGTGGCAGGCTCATAAAAGCAGTACACAGTGTCGGGAATATCTCCAAATCTGACTTTCTTGTTCAAGGACACAGACTGCAGAATGAGCCAAGTTCATATGTTTTACTAAACATACTCTCTTTTTTTCTGTCCATTTTAACTGTGTGGTATAGCGTAGTTTGACTAGCCCACAAAATAACATCACACAATAATATTTTTGGTGGTGCATCACAGCTTGTTGACATGGAATAACGTTACAGATGGATAAAATAAACCAGACCAAGTTACAGGTTAGATCAGTGGAGAGGAGACCCAATTAACAGTAGGAATGTGTGTTTTTCAAGGTGTCTTTGCAATAAAAACACCTGCAATTGACAGATAGGTTTAACGCCATACTGAGGAACACTCAAGGCAAAGCATAAGTATGTCCACAGAGACAAAAAGATGGCAGGCCCTCTACCAGAAAAGTTTAAATTTATTAGAATTGCAAAACTGTATAGCCTTATTTGGGAAGTCAACAGTCCTGCCAACCTCTGCGGTTCCTGAAGTAAAATTCTGAATACATTTTTCCCATACAATAAACATTTTGAAAGCTGGATGGGGGATAGTAAACTATGTGGTAAATAATGAATACATAAAAGTTATAATTGTGTTCAAATTGTATTGTAAAATTGTAAAAAACAACAACAGAATAAATAAATATATCCTCAAACTGCAGTGCAACCTTTGCCTTCCTTTGATTTCTCCTTGAATCCCCAAAATCTGACATTTCATCAAAACTTTATATATGTCATATAATTCTAGACTCTGTCCTAAACTAATCTAAGCTGACCAATGATCTAATTAAAATATTATTAATATAATAATAATGGAAATGAAGGATGGGTCAACTACAGAGATAAAATGTTCCTATGGGGATATACAATTTTATCTTAACCTTAATTTATCCTTCATGTAGACCATTGCTCTACAGACAGGAAAAGACAAACCCACTGTTAATTACAAATGCAGGCTGCCCACTGTGGTTTCGTGGCACATAAAAAAAAAAAAAAAATTTAAAAAAAGGCTAAGTAAATGTCTGTTAGTTGTGAGTTGGACCGGCCTAAGGTGCCAACAGTGGCTCTGGTCCAATCCTTTTAAGATAAGATAACCTTTATTTGTCCCACAATGGGGAAATTCCAGAATGAATTAAATGAGGCAACAACAACAAGGGGACAGAAGGGCACTTGTAGTCTGCTTTGTCCCACAGCTCCTCCGATCCCAGAATAACTCCAACACAAAGGCAAAGACCTCTGCTCATCTAGTTACAAGATGAATGCCTGTTCTTCATTCAGCATTTTTACCACTGGAGATGAAGATAGACTGGACCTCACAAAAAGTCACTGTGTTTCATGTTGAGTGCAATATCAATGTGATTTTGTGGATGTAAAAATCTCACTGTTCATTACACAGTACAATATACTACAGAACTCCTACTATTGCCAGCCAATGACTCCGGTGTACCTCTGACCGTAACTGGCTAAACATTCATTCATTCAGCACTCAGCCAGTGTGTTTACTTGATGGCCAATCTGTCTTGTTCCTCCTTACATGGTTTTGCTGAAACCAATCATGTCTAAGAAATATCAGTTGCTTCCTAGTTTTGGGCGGATCTATGAGGTGACCAGACTCTCTCCATCTGCCGTACTTTGCTCAAAAGTCTCATTAGGGCATGCAGTAAGGGATTAGAGTAGTGTGCCCGGTCCAAGGGGAACTGGGATTAAAGGGCAAGAGAAGCAGCACAGTGTACAAAAACACAGGCTTGTACAGTCATCCATATTCAAATCAGGAATTTAGAGATTTAGCAAAACCAGTATCAATGTTTAAATGTACATTTTAACTGGAGCTTAGAGCGATGTGGACATCAAGTTTTCACACCGCTCTCACACTTTTATTGCTGTTGTTGTTGTTGTTGTTGTTGTTGTTGTTGTTTAAAGACAAGTGGTTCGACACTGGTAGTAAAAATTCTCATTTGAAAAATCTTGAGTGACATTGACTGTCCTGTCCCACAGAGGGAGAGTGTTCAGTGCATCTCCACCTGCAGATGCTGTTGTTGGGAGAATGTTGGGAGCAGACAGCTGATGTTTCAGGACGCAAAGTTGCTGTGGTTTGCACTGTTTTGTTCTGTAGAGATTTGAGTTCTGTGTCCTCAGCGAATCCCTCAGTATTAAATCTCCATTGTACTGAGCTCTGACCCTGTAGTCTGACCTCCAGCACAGCTACAGAAGGGCAGGTGTGACTCAGCAGCAGGTGTGAATGCTCTACCACCTCACAAGGACAACAACATGCCACTACTGGGCTTCTTTTTACTTTTAAATGAATTTATTCCGATCTCATTTGAGTGTTTCCATTTGCACTAAGATGGTAGGAAGGCTGTCAACACAGAGGATTTGGTAAACATCTTATTTGGAGATTAACAAGAACAGAGAGAAGAGGAGTGGTGGGGGTGAGAGAGTGTTTTCCCAGCCTGGTCTGGGGAGGGAGGGGAGAGGCTCCTGCTGGAGAGGACAGACATGCCCTTCATTTAATGCTGTGACAAAGTGGAGAGAAGCCCCTGGGCAGCAGAGATCACAGCACACAGACAGACCGAGAGAGACGGAGCAGTACAGAGCAGAGCAAAGGATTCACAGCCAAACAATACAGCAGCAGAACACCGAGGAGGAGATAAACAAGGAATCTGACCGTCTCTTTTTCTCTCACCGTCAGGTAATTACTGCAAATAATAAGTATAAGAAAAGATAGATCGAAAGAGAACAGCGCATTATATTTAAAGTAACTCTTTGTAATTGTCTTAATGTTATTTGATCACCACTGGTTATTTTGAGGCTTATATTGACTCACTCTGCACTACATAGTCATCATCCAAGCACTGCATTTTAACATGTACTGAAAAGCAAAGAACAGAACAATTCTACAAGAAATACTAAAAGGAAATGTGCATTGTATTTTACATAGTTCTTTGTGGGCTAATTAGTCATAATACTATCAGTGCCTTATATTTGTATATGCTTTACAGGCTCGAGAAAGTCCACAAAGCTACACTGTTGTCATTATTCATTCACTCAGCATTCAGTAGTGGTAAGCTACTTCAGTAGCCACAGCTGCCTTGGGGCAGACAAACGGACATGAAGCTGCCAATCTGCACCATCAGCACCTCCAACCACCACTGACACTCACACACACACACCACATTCATACTAGGCAAGGTGGGTGAAGTGTTTTGCCTATGGACACAACAACGATTTGGTCCGAGCAGGACTCAATCCTCCATACTTAAGGTTGGTAGGGTGCTCCCACCACTGAGCTGAAAATGTTGAATAATATGGGCAAAAATGCATTCTGCATGCATGTCTGAAGTCTTAATGATATTGGTGGCTAATGAGTGATAAAAAATAATGTTCAGTAGAGATTTAATTTAATATGATTTAATACCATGACTGTACTGGTGAACACATTACAAACTACTTGAGCTCTTCACTCTGTCTACTAATCAAAACAGATGATTGACGCGCAGACTGAAAAATAGGTTAAAATGACCTGCGCATTATAAACTTGTGAAAAAAACAAAGAGGCCAGTCTGTGGCTTAATTCTGTAGGCTGTGGTCCGGACAGCTTTCTGTCAGATTAAAGCACCCAGCCTGTCGTCCCACTCAGCAAGGTGCCACAGTCTCACCTAATTAGGCTCACCCTGTGGACGAGGTCACGCGCGCAGTGCGTCCAGGCTAAACTCCTGCTGGACTACATCAGTGGCAGCTTTTTTCCCACCCAAAAGTTCCACATGAAATATCTAAGTATCACAGAGATATTTAAAGTGATAAAGATTATGAGAGGTTATTTTACTGCATTTCACTGGACAAGGAACGTATGGCAGGAAAGATTCAGGGAACAACTCTGTTTTTTTTTTGTTTTTTTTGCAAACTTCTTTTCATTGTACTGATCTCTTACAGAATCCTACTTTGTGAAGATGGGGGTTACCTTTCGCTTTCTGCTCCCACTTTGCTTAATATTGGCGGCTACACTTATTGGTGGATCCCACTCCGGAGGGGTGTGTCTTCAGGATGGCAGACACAAAGCTGTACCCAGCCCAGAACCTCACCTGCAGGAATGCTCTCTTTATGCTGACAGTGGGTATCCATCCAGTAACCTTCAAAATATTGTGGCAATAAGGTGTAGCCCAATGACAGCCTGATATGTATGACAGCATCTGACTGAAATGTATTTCCGCTGACAGATAGCTGTTGTACTGAGGAGCAGATCCAGGACATCTCTCATGTCCCCTCCAACAGCAACAAGAACGAGCCCTGGGACAAGTGTGGACCACTGAGCCCCGAGTAAGTGATTCTCTACTTAAAGCATGGGATTTTAATTTTAGAATTTTTAGAAAACAACGTTATGACGGTCAATAGAAGAATCGGTTCATGCCAACCTATGTCACATATTAAGAAAAGAATTGTTACTGGTCGGAGACTGTACTTTGCCTTTTTTATACAATTGCAGCTGTGCTTTTGTACGATGTAATTTGTTATTGTATAATTGTCAGAACAACACCAAAATTAGGACAGTTGTGATATCAGAGCAGTTTATGCAGATATCCTTAGGAGATTACATTTGTTTACATTAGCGACCAGAATCAAGATGGCTGCGGGTCGCGTACAGGTCACGTGTCTGGCAAGAATCGATCGCCCGTATATATATTTTTTCCAAAGCGCGAAAACTTAGATTATAGTCTTAGTGCATTGTTTAAATAGCATTGTTATCCAAAATAACTGTGTGCATTTGACTCGTACCTGAGACAACTGTGGTTGATTTTGCAGGTGTGAAGGCTTCCTGAAGCGTGTGTCGTGTTTTTACCGCTGCTCTCCGGACGCTGCGCGCTGGCCTCACCCTCAGCGCGCCTCTTATGTCCAGGCCGTGCCGCTGTGCCACAGCTTCTGCCGGGACTGGTGAGTGATTACCTCCTGTCAGAGCACATCAAAGTTTTCCTCTTGTTGGTCAAGATGTAATGGGTCAAGATGAGAACAACAACAGCCCATTAACAACAATTTTTTATAGACCTAATGAAAGTCAGATTGTTATGAGCTGATTTCCAAGCATCTTGTGTCACTGTGCAGCACATCAAATAGATTTATAGATCGACCCACTGACCTCTGTCTATCAAGGCATGATCCTGACCAAATTGAAGCCAGACATTTTTAAATAAAATTTAATATGGGTTCATTTTCTTTCTTTTTTTTTTTAGGTTTGATGCCTGCAGAATGGACATGACCTGTGCCCGCAAATGGGCCAGAGACCCCCGGGGGCAGAATTGCACTGGATCCTGTGTTTCATACCAACAGGTAGTGAGGCAATATCCTCTAAATTTTACTGTCAAAACTCTTAATTGTCTGTATTTTTACAATTTTTAAGCTTGTTTGATTTTATTTTTGGGAGAGGCAGGTTTGTGTGCTTGTTGTGGCAGGTAACAGTGAGATGTATCAGAGAGTTGAGGGTTAATGTGGCTGTAGGCTCATGCATGAAAAGGGTGGTCTTGCTTCAGTGGACACGGGCAGCTGCTGATTCTAAAGAGGCTGAGCGACCGAGAGGCTGAGCAGCTGGGACAAACAAACATGTCCATCCATCTCCCTGTGTCCCTGTAGCTTCTACTCTTTGGCCAGTCAGAGCTATGTGATGCACAATATGGTGCAAAACTATTATTGGATTCCCATGGTGCTATTTATAACAGTAGGAGACATCAATCAAATGTTAGCCTTTCAGTGACATAAACAAAAGTTAATAGTAGTTTCTTATTTCTTACATGTTAATTGTAGAAGCAGAAATTTTGCCACTTCAGAGCTTCTAAACGTGTCTTTGTGTTTGCCCAGTTTTTGTTGGCATTGGCCTACTTTCATCTAGGACACAGCTAATAGCTAGACATTCCGGTAACTCTCTGAATACAATTTTCCCAAAAGGGGAATGAGTCACAGTGTTGACCAAATGAATTCTAACCGGTTCCACTTTAGGTAACACTGTCCAGGGCCACAACGGTATACAAGTGTTATTTTAATTTTCTAAACCAATTGGCCCTGATTTAATTTAAGGTTTTGGTGAACTTTGTTATTGCCTTGTCTTACCGTCACGGCCTATAAACAAACACCTATACCAACTCCTAACTATTAAACTTGAATATAAAATAATATTTTCCAGTCAGCTTTATAAAGTCATATAAGTCCAATTTAAATGTGAATGCACATTATGCTTTGCCGTGGTGCATTTATTTATTACAAAAAGGGTATCTCAAATTCCTGTGGATTCCTCTAAATCCCTTGTTTATCAGCAGAATGTACAACCACACCTTCTGAAACCCCTGCCAAGTAGAAAAATAACAATGTACTTTATTTTAATATCCACAGAAGGGGATTGTAAATTCTTACTTTGTGTATGTCAATTTGCATAGAAACAAGCTCATACATCCACACAGCGACATCCAGTGCATGCAAAGTCCACTGGCACTGCTCCCGCTGCGACTGCAGCCAAGATCTGTTTAGATGCAGCAATGCCCTCCTCTATTGGAGGAGTACGGTGGTCTGGTCAGGTCTGTGGACATGTAAGTCTGACAGATGAAATCATTCCTTTTCATTTAAAAACGGACCGGCTCATTGCTAGTAATGTCGTAGATGTGTGTGTGTTTTGTTTTTTCTTTGGTGCCAGTTAGAGGTGTGTCTCAGGAAGGGCACATGATGTGACAGTGACTCTGATGGTAGAGTATAACTTCAAGGTTGGTGGTATCTCAGTTACAATGGCAGAATTGCAGCAATGTCTCTGTCAGTCAGCGTCAGGGCTTTCTACCTGTGGCCCATCGAGGCAACTGTTAATTAAAAATGAATTGATTTGATTTGAGAAATAACTTTCCTGGGAGTGCTTTTACAATTTTGTTAAGCTTGGAAGGTCCCCCGTGCTACGAACAACGTCTATTTGCATTCATTCAAACTTGAGTAAAATATTGTATCAATTCTATATAGACAGACATTTATTATAAATAGATATTATGAAGGGGTGCATGGCTGCCTCCCAATAAGGAGATCGTGGGTTCGATTCCTGGATCAGACCAACACCACACAATCTCTCTGGGTGGAGTCTGCATGTCCTCCCTGTGTTACTGTGGGTTCTCTCTGGGTTCTCTCTGGCTTCCCACCGTCCAAAGATTAATTGGCAACTCTAAATTGCCTGTAGTGAATGAATGTGAGAGTGAATGGTTGTAAATGGTCAAACGGTCACATATTTATATAGCGCTTTTCTGCCTTTGAGGCACTCAAAGCGCTTTACATCAAGGAACCATTCACCCATTCACTCACACATTCACACACCAGAGTACGCAGAGAAGACAATCTCTCTGCCAACTGAGCTACTGCCACCCACATGTCTGTCCACGTCTGTCTCTGTGTCAACCCTATGACAAGTTGGCCACCGTCCAGGGTGTACCCCATCTAAGGCCCAAAGTCACTAGGATAGGCTCCAGTCACCTGTGACCCCTAACGGGAACAAGCGGTAGAAAATGAATGAATAAATTATGAACAGAAATGTTATGTTAAGAAAATACTTGAACTCAGCCAAACCTTTGGTTTGCTTCAAGCAACTATTGTATGTGTCAGTTACAACGAAGGATAAAAACGCTGGTGACAAATTGAGCTGCAGAAGGAGACAGGAATGATGGCTCTGCTCTTTTAATGGTCTTTTAAACCTCAGTCTAGTAGACAGGGGCAGTTTGCATTAAAGCTGTGACAGAAAATCCACTAACTAGCCAGAGCTACAGAAATATCTTTCTAATTTGTGTGTATATGTCCGTCCAGCATGTAAATGTCCTTCCAGCATGCAAATGTTTTTTAATGCTGATGAATTATTGCTGGTGAAAATGAATACCAGCAATAATTGGACATTTGGTCTCAAAGAAAGGTTCACACAGATAGAGCATTGTAATAAATGTCTTAACTCAACAAGCTAGGTGACCTTTTTTGATAATTCTTCATTGGTGCTGCTATGGTTTGTGGTTTGTTGCATTGGTGGACAGTGGGGCAGGGCTGGGGGTCATGTAATTTGCTCTGCAGACTGGTGCAGATGAAGGAGGTGAGGAGAGCGATTATGGGCACAGCTGCCAGGTGTCCACAGCCCCCACCTCTCCCTCCACTGCACCTCCACAGTACACAGCAATGCTAAAGTCAGGTTTGTTTGCACCATCAGACAAAGGAATGTTATTGTCAGAAACACACAAAAAATCCAATACATTTTCTTTCTTTCTTTCTTTTTCTTTCTTTTTTTTTTTGTTTTTTGCTAAAACTTCAGCTGCTAGGATGAAACAAACTCACAGAAATGAACGATAAACTTTGGTGCTTATACCCTAGCAGGTAGGTACAGTTCCAATCAAAGGTTTAAGACCAGTTGAATAAATGGCAAAAGTCACATTTTAACAACAATTAAACTGAAATGGACTGTTCTGCAGCTGATCAAAAGTTTAGTACAACCCTTTGGACTTCCCTTGCCGTCCATCCCCAAAGGTTCTCACTTGGATTTAGATCAGGGGAACACGCAGGATGGTCCAAAAGAGTAATGTTGTTCTCGTGGAAGAAGTGCTTTGTCCTGTGGACTTTGTGAACTGTAGTGTTGTCCTGTTGAAAAACCCAGTGGTTCCACAGACGAGGGCCTCAGTCATGAGGGATGCTCTCTGCAACATCTGCACAGAGCCAGCGGCCGTTTGACGCCTCTGCACCACCTGGAGCTCCATTGTTCCAAGGAAAAAGCAACTCAGATCATTATGGCGCCCCCTCCCTGTGGCGCGTAGAAAGCATCTCAAGTGGATCTGCTTGTTGTGCCAGTAACGTTTGAAACAATCAGGACCATCAAGGTTACAGTTTTTCATCAGAGAATAAAACTTTCTTTCGCCTTTGTGTTTGGTGTCTCTTATGAAGTCCAAGCGGCAGTTCTGTGGCGTTCAAGGAAACGAGGCCTTTGAAGACGTTTTTTGTTTTTGAAGCCCTTCAGTGGCCAATGTTGTCTAATGGTTTTTGGGCTGCAGTCGGCTGCAGTTGGCACCAGTAACGGCCTTAATGTGGGTCGAAGATTGTCCAGTGTCTTGACGGACAGCCAATCGGATCCTTCCGCTCAGCACTGGTGTAATTTTTTTTTTTTTTTAATCATTTGACTTTTTTGTTCCATCCTCAGAATCAGTGATGGCGCTCTGTGAGAGGCCCTGCTTATGCAGCTCAAAGACCTGACCATGAGCAAAAAGAGATTTTTTTTGTCTTTGCCATCAGAACGTCATGACAGTGTGAAGACCGACAGAAAATGTCACTGAAACTGCATTTTATTGTGAAGGTTCATTTATGCAGAAGGATAAATGAACAAGAAGAGATATAATCTTCATGTATACACTTGGTGTATTAAGATGTACTTAGTCATAGTGTGGGTTAATGGGAAGTAAGAATTGACCATAAAGTTGAAAGTTTTTTGTACAGTTTAGACTAGAAAAACAACTTAACACTTATAGCTTTCTTTGACTTGTAAATAGTTATGACAAAGTGTCAGAACTCTGTCACCAAAGAAAGACAAACAATACTGACATACACAATGATTTCTAAACACATGCATGGTGACACCTGTCATAACATAGGGATGTTTTTAAAATGAATTAGAGTTTATAGACCTCTCTTGCTGACAGTTACTCTGTTTGCTGACAGGAAAATAGATGAGAGCTGTGATAACCTTGTGTTATGACTGTCAATGCATTGCAATCTATTTTTAATCAAAGGGGTTTCAGTGTCTTTGTTGTGTTTTTAGTAAACTTGATTAGCAGCAGTATATTTGTTATATTAAGAATATTTGATTTGAGAATAGACTAAATATTTCATTATAATCATGCGGGTGCAAGAAAGCACTGGAGAGATTAACTATTTTAGTAAAAATGTGTTCATCAAAGCTTCATTTCTGTTGTTGGTTGCCAGTCCATACTTGCTAGGGTGCTTTATAGATTGCCCAAAATAAAGGATATATTTCTTGTGTGCCTGCAGGGGAAGAATCTTTATCCAATCCCTATTTTGAGAGAGAACAGAGTTTGAATAGATGTGTGTGTCAGATCCATCTTTGTCACCTCTGGCAGTCTGTCTGGCTCATAATAGCAGCCTCTTCTTTTCACCTTAGGATACAACTATTGGACTCAGGGCCAGTGTTGTCATTGTGAATAATATTTTTGACTTTGTTCAAATACAATTTTAATGACATTTGCAGGTCATCCAAAGGGTTAAGCACATTTGATAACTGTTAGGAAAACCACTTGAAATTTCAATTGTATGAATATTAGGAAGAAAAAAAACTATAAAAATTGCATTGCCAATACAGTTTCATCCTTAAAATGCAGATAATTTAAGTACTTATCTATCTTTGTTATCTATACAATATACTTGTGTCATGTCTCCATAGATGTACCAGCACGGACGGGACCTGTGTGAGAGCCTGTGGGGCGATGCCTTTATGGCGGTGGAGGATGAGCCCGAGGAGCTGACGGAAAACACCGGTGCTCCCTGCGGCTGCCTGACCCTCAGCGCCTCTGACAGAGACAAGATGGCTGCCCTCAGAGCCCAGCAGGATGACCCGGAGGAACTGGACACCACCAAGACCGGCTTGCCCCAGTACCGCGCCCCCTGCCACACCACACCACCACCACCCCCCCGCAGTCAGAGGAGGGCAAACTCAGTGCTACGGAAACGCTCAGTGGGGGTGGACGATGGGGAGGGCAGCGGCAGTGGTTTGTAAACACAAAAGATGTAATAGAGACGGTTATTATTGATTTTACTGGAGTTAACCTTTATCCCTTAACTAGGCACCACAGCTGTCATTATAATATTTTAGATTTGGTTTGACATTATTCATATCGACCCTTTAAAAGTTTGTAAACAAAACATTCTAAATTCTGGAATGGAGGCAAAAGTGACGTGGAACATAAAGCGATTTCAATGGAGAAACTAACATCAACCTCAGAATATCAAAAAATGTGAAAAATCAAGGTGGTTTTGTCAAATGAAAACCACTCAGACACATGTACGTGATAACAGAGCCAGGTTTAAAAGACATTTACTATTGTATTGGTATTTCTTTTTATCTACAGATATTACATGCTTTACAATAAATTATACTTTTTATGAGGCTCAAATTGAAATTTGAGACTTGAAAAATTATGCTTTGGTCATCCTTTGTAATAGAAAACCAAACTAACTGACATATACACCCTGGAAAGACTTTAAAGACTGAAAATATGTTATGTTTATATATACACACACACATACATATATATATATATATATATATATATATATATATATATATATATATATATATATATATATATATATATATATATATATATGTGTGTGTGTGTGTGTTTATATTTACCTCACTTTTGCATCCAGTCACAATTTTGAACATTCTGATAACATATTATTTTAAAGGGTCTATAGCACTTCAGATAATGGATGGTTTTTTTTTTGTTTTGTTTTTTGGATGAGCTGCCATGTTGATTTTAGAGTAATTTAATGGTGAAAGGGCTGTGTGTTGACATATTTAATGATAACATTGGGAGTATTACACTTATACAGTATACACAATATGCAAATGTATATTTAAGTATACAGAGCAGTTGTGGACTGGCACTTGTTGAAATGAAGGACCATTCTCAGTCCCTTTCTTATATCACAAGACCATACATATTGTCTTTAAAAGGAAGATCAAGCACTTATTAAAATATTACATGTATCCCCCGTTCCATGTGTCTATAACCAGTTAGGACGTATGTGCATTCTTATACTGTTGTGATGCTGTACAGTCTGCTTGTCTTACATGAGCAGTATGATAGTGGAGACGTAAAAATGAATGTATTTTAGTCTTTCTAATGGATAGAGCAGGTTGAAGCAGAAGAAATGTGCTCTGACAGTTTAATAAAACCTGAGGGTAGAATTCAAATGCAGAAACAGAAGGTCCCTGGCAGACCATGTGACCTGCCAGAGGAGGCATTGACACCAGATGAGGCACTGCTAGACTTTCATGTGTTCCTTCATAATGGCACTGTAGAAAAAAAATACTTGTTAGACTACATTTGTACATAAAGTACATGGTAAAAGTTGGAATTTGCCTCTTTATCAAAAGGTTGTCCTTGTGCTTGTCTTAACTCTCAATAAACACCATTTTAAATGTCACCACAAACTTCCACAGTTCTTCAGGTTTCTCTTTACAGAAACGTTACAGCAATGTTGTCCTCATACCTGGTTTTGAATTGAGGACATGATGTGAATTACTGTTGGTTTTTGATGTTGTTTTCAAAGGGCCAAATTTAAAATTGCATCCTGGTTTGGAAAAGCAACTCTTTACTTGTGTTCCGAAATAGCAGACCGCCTGCAGAGAAGTGTGTGTCTGCTTTGAGTAAATGTGCTGGAGACTTCTCATTTACATACATCCCTGCTTCCATGTGTATTAAAGGACAAAAATACACCAAAAAATAACTCCTGTGAAAAGTTGAAAACAATATTTATCACCTTCACTTTTACAAGCAGTTTTTACTCTTTTACCTATTTGGGCCAAGATTTCTGCTTCTAATGGCTGATTCAAACACATCCAGTTTACATACCACTGGAGAATTTACTTTCCCTGACTCTCATGTTTACTTAAACAATAAGATAAAACTATAATATACAGATTTACAAAAGCATTGTGCTGTTTAATTAATCAAGTGCTTAAATATTAAAAACAAACAATCAATATTAGTGTAAATACTGAATGAAGTGTTTTATGATGGTTTTGCTCACTAGGGGGTTGGGGTCAACATTCTATTCTGATATGCATATTTTGAGTGTTTAGGTTTTTGTTATTTTGTAAAATGCTTTTGTTGTCATATTAATGTAAACGAATTCCGGAGTTTGAAATGTTTGACTGGTGTTGTTTCCACCTTTGCTGACTGTTGGCACTCTTGACTGTGTCTGCCTGATACATTATGACAGCGTCCCTCACACTTGCTTCTATGCTCAATGCATATTCTTGATCAGAGATACTGATGTGTTTAATTTGAGTTTTTAAGTTATTTTTTTCTCCGTCTTCTTTTATGCTTATGTGCTATGACAGGGTTTGGGAAGTTCAGTAACAGAATTATTGATCCCCGACAGTGAGACTGCATAATCTGAATTCTGCAAAGAGACTGTTCTCATAAATATAAGCATATTGATTTATAAATAAATACATAATAAATAAATAATAACAAACTCAAAAAGGGCCACATCAAAACCTCTATCAATGATAGATAGAATAACCCAGTAATAAGGAACTACGCGGTATTTTTGCGCCCCCTGGTGGTACCATTTTCAGTTAAAGACGCTATAAACTCCTTGTCCATTGCCTCGATATTTTCGCCATCGTCGTCTGCACATTGCACCTCGACGACAGTTCGTGTTGACTGGCTGCTCTCTCTAAATAAGCTTCAAACTCAAGAAGACCAAATGTGCTTCCAGTAAGAAAACCTAATTTGTTCCACAATAGAGACATTTCGGACAATGCGGCATGTGGTGAGTCTTATTTCCCTGTGGATAGTAGTAGCTATAGTCTAAAAGAGTAAAACTTTTAAAACCGTGTACAAACTATGAAAATAGCTCATAGCGAGCGATGCAGACAGATTTACATTAACCTAAATGTCATGTTGGCTATTTTGATTATTAACCCAGCTTATTATCCTCATGACAACATTAATGAAGATCATAAACATGATATCGATATCGTGTTTTGTTTGCATTCCTCTATGTAAAATGAATCCACGCACGCACGCACGCACACACACACACACACTATATATATATATATATATATAAAAAAGTTTGCGTAAACATTTTATTGAAAACAACGATTAAACTGAAATCGGCTGTTCTCCAGCTGATCAAACCTTTAGGACCACATGCCTTTAAAGCCCAAATCTGTGCAAAAATGCGGATTCGGTGTCATTTTCTGTCAGGTATTCACACTGTCATGACGTTCTGATGGCAAAGGCAAAAAAACGAACCACGACCCAAATTAAGGTCGTTACTGGTGCCGACTGCAGCCCAATAACCATCAGACGCATCTGCCTCGCAACGCAAGGCCTCGTCTCCTTGAAAGCCACTGAACTGCTACTGCCAATGAAACGTTTTACCACTTGGTGGCACTGTGATCCCACTAACATCTTGCCTTTGTTTTAGACTCTTCCAATGACACTTGCAACAGTTAGGAATAAAGTTGGTTCTTAGTCCTTTTCATTTGCACTGAGGCATATAAGGAAAAACGTGCAATCACGACATTGTTTTTGTTGACTTACCACAGATTCGTGCTTTATCAGGGAAAGCATTATTAGGCCTGGTACAGTGTAGGCCTAAGCTTAGAATGGAGAAGTCGCGTATTGAGTAAGGTTGGTAAGCCTTATTTCAAGGTAAATGATACATTACATTACAATGTTATACATTTTAAACAATAATGATAAATTGCCCAGATGGCGCAAACAAACAAAGGAAAAAATATCAGGTTGTAATAGGCTGCATACAAATACACATAACACTGCCTCTCCACTAATTCATCACCTAAAGTTTCCAATGTGCATAAATTACTAATAATTTTTCGTAAACTTTCTTCCATCACACTTAGTGATTTCCAGATCCAATTCCAGATCACTTTGTATTCTAATATTCCACACTGTGTAAGAGCCTCAGATGGACGCGGAGATCGCAGTGGGGGGAATATTCATGCTAGTCAAAAAAAAAGCCGTGCGCGCGTGTGTGGGAGGGGAGGGGGCTCGGAGGAAACTCGAGCCCACCCGGCAGCAGTCCTCGTACTTACGTCAGCACTGTTGTTCCCACGGACGCTCTGTGCTGTGGGCAGCGAGCGAGGCCGGACTGGAGTGGAATAGAGAGCGTGCGCGTTTGATGTGCGCAATTTGAATATAGGCCTGCTGGTGCTGCGTGCGTAAAACAAGAGCGGAGAGGTGCTCAGAGCTATTTACAGGAGCAAGTTATACAGAATAGCATTATGCTCAGAATCTAATCCAGACCTATGGCAATTATGACCCAATGGTGCAAAGAATGCTGTGACAATCCGGAGTTGGTTAAATTAATGTCCTTGGAACAAAAAAATAATCTCTTTCTCAAAGGAGTAAACTATCCAAGTGTAAACAGTTAAAAAGTTAAACAAACTTTTTTTTTCTGATCTCCTGTGACTTGATTTGAAGAATCCCTATCTACAAAATATACACAATATTTCTGAAAGTGTGATTTGCTCACACAACCTGTCCTTTCCCCAATTTCTCCATTTCTCCTGGAATTTCAAGTGTATTTGAATTTGTTTTAAAACATTACCAACATTGATTGTTTCCAACCATCCAAAAGGAGGATATTGGGGGATATATGGGAGTTTTTGTCCTCATGACGTGAACTCTCGTGTTTGTCTGACATGCTCTACACGCTAAAACCACTTCAAGGGCGTCCCGTTGTGCGCTCTGTGGTCTGAGCACTCTCACCTCAACCTGTTATGGAGGGAGGCCTAGTCTGCAATGCTTTCATGTGCCATGTTTCCGTCAATAACAAGTCTGCCTCTCCTATTTCTGTGCCAGAGGTGTGGAAAAACAACCAGGCTCTCCCACTCAAGAGACTTTCAGCTGCATTAAAGGGGATGTCCACACTCAGAGATAAGTATCTGTTTTGTTTGTGTGCTATGCTATGAAGTTATGAGAATAGGGTCAGCAGATGTAGTTGCGCTGATGATGTCATATGTCAGTTTGATTTTTAATGTGTGGCCTTTGTGTGCAATAATAAATGTAAAAAACAACAACAACAGATGCAGTAGTTCTCAAACCAGGCTTAACTAAGGGCATCATCTAAACAGTATTTTGGGCAATTAGTTGGTTGGGCTCACTTTTAAAATCTTGACTGACTGTGAAAATGTTTCAGAAGCCAGTGGTCGGAATTCAAAAGTCGAAATTAAGGCAAACTTCAAGTAAAAATACTGTTGGTAACTTTAAACTTGCTTAGAAAGTGTCTTAGAGCCTCCCTAGTTATAGTTTTGCTTTGGCCTTCTTATGACTTGGCATTGGTGTTACAGAGGTTTATCTTTGGATTGGGTGTAAATCTTTTGCGAGCGCTACGATAACATCATAAAGTATGTATTGACAGCCCTTTTAATACTTGAGTTGTACTTCTCTCAATTGGTTGCAGATCTGTGGCTTGTATTGTGATCCAGATCTCACTGACTCACTCAGGTCTTTCTAACGCGGGACTTTCCCCTTTATATGCTCTTTTGGACCCACATACTTGTCCAGTGATGCGTCCCCATCAGAATGTTGTGCTTGGCATCACTCTATCCCCTGCACCCTCAGGACGCCCCCGCAACAAACACCCCCAGCATTCCTCAAGACACTGTCACTTCCCCTGCAAATTCTGCCAATATGCCCAGGACATCTGTGGCGCACCACTTGAGCTATGAATCTCTTTTTATTACTACATGAACCCTCATTTTGTGCATCCAAAGTTTAATATTTCATTACGACTCTGATTGGCTTATTTTATGCATCCAAAGTTTAATATTTCATTACGACTCTGATTGGCTTATTTTATGCATCCAAAGTTTAATATTTCATTACGACTCTGATTGGCTTAACCCTTGATAAATCTGGATGGGTCTAAATAAATCTTGATTACTGCAGTAATCTATCAGTTAGTTAGGCCTATAATGTAGTGCCGGCAAACTACGGGATTGATCTGATAAAGTCTTCCTACTACTTTTTGGTTTAGTGTTGTTCAAATGCTACTGTATTCATTTTATTTCTAGTTGTATTGTATGTATTATGTTTAGCTATATACATTTTGGACTCATTTTACAACCTTTTTTGAATTTTCAAGTTTAGCTGTGGTTATTCTTTATGCTGGATGGTACGTCACAACATTCTATAGGGCTATATGGTTTAATGGAGAAGAGGGGATTTTAAAAGTTACTAGGGTAAATTTGGTAGAACATGCAAGTTCAAGAGAAGTCATTTATATTAACGGTCAGGTTCAATAACAGTTGCAAAGCAGGATTTTATTTTGGTGGTGTTCTGACATTGTGACCTGCTTTTTATAGACTATTTTATAGCACTTCCTTTCCACACTCTTCATCTCCTTGATAGCTTATCACCTTTAGACTTTGTTACTTTGTCCTTAATGCGCAATAACTGGACAAAGTTCCACTGTGACCGATACAGAGCGAGGCTTTCAACAGAAACCACACAGTTTACCTGGAAGGGGGTTCCCACCAATCCTCCTCTCTGTGACGGCGTGTTCACAACATGCCCATATACGGAAAGCCTCGTGCGTAATTAGTACGTAGGCTACGTTTAGTGCGTAAAAACACGGAAAAAGAATATGCTTGTGTAAGGGTTCTTGTGGTGACCGGCGTTAAATGCTTATTACTAATAATAGATTGTGTAATAAGACAACTTGAGAGGATGTCATTAATTTAAAGACACTTTACTTAAATACACATCACAAATAAAAAAGACATTGTAAACATTAGACGTTATTAGTTTGTCTGGATCAACCAGACAAACAGAAATAATTTACACATTGAATAAATGCAGCGTTGCAAGACAATAACATTTGTAAAAGTACAAATAATTCTCATGTTATACCATTATTGAACCAGACTAAATTGTGCCAAGTCTGGATGCTGCCATAGTATTTTCAGGTTTAATGGTCCCTCAAGCGGTGTCCAGCATCCGGAAGTCCCATTTCCTCAAATACAGTCCACAACACGAGCCGGTACAACATGACTCCAGTGTTATTACTTCGTCTCAGTCTCATTATTATTGTTAGAAAAAGTAGTCCGTGTTTAAAATGCCTCCATTTTGCTGGTGAGCATGAGCTGACAGCCACTGCTTACGTGCGTCAGGACCTTCTGTTTCAGCTGGGCCACCTGGTCCCGCAGCACCGAGGCCGTGTTGGACAACCCCGCGTTGTCACTTTTCAGAACTTTTACTTTCTCCTCCAGCCGGGCAATGCGCTCGAGCTTGCGTCGCCGGCATTTAGTCGCAGCCAGTCGGTTCCTCAGCCTCTTCCTCTCGGCTTTGATGCGCTCCTGTGTCTCCAGATCGATCGGGGACATTGGTGGAGAGCCGTCGCTGCTCAGGAGGTCCGGCACGGTTTGCGGTTCCTCTTTGAGCGTGAGGAGCCGCTGCGGATGGAGTGAAGAGCCGGGGAGAGATGGCTGGAAAGGCGCCGTGTTTGCGTGCTGCTGATGAGGCGGCAGGTAGCTAATGGTGGCGGTGGGGTAGCTCGAAGCGGAAGAGAGGCTGGTGTTGGGGCAGTAGGCGTTCAGCGTGGTGTAAATGGGAGGCTCGGGCTGCAGTGTGGAGCCGAAGACGCTAGATGCCGCCGCAGAACACGATGTGACGCCGCCGGCACCGAGAGATACATTCGGTGGTGCCATTTGGTTCATCTTATGGAGCTCATCCAATGCCTTGACAAACCCCTCCGCGAAGCCCTCCTGCTCGTCCGTAATGCCCCGGTTGTAGAAGTACTGGCCCGGGGTGGGAGTGGTGATGACCCCGTTGCTGTTTTGGATGATGAGTCTCTCTAGTTCTGGAGACGCCAGCTTCAGTGAATCCGGCTGTCCGCCTTGGTGGTGGTGCTGAGGATGGTACGGGTCCGCCTCACTTCTCAGCTGAGACTTCAGGTTGCGATATGGCTCTGTCAAGTTCAAATTCATATTCTGCTTTAGCACTTTGTAGTCGTGCATTGTTGAGTCTGAGTGGCCATAAGCCGGCAGAAAGGAGTCGTCATGATAAAAAGGCTGTTCCATCTTTGTAGACATACAGTCGTAAAAAATGTAGGACCTTACCGGCTGTTTTTAGAAACTCACTCTGGATAGTGAACAAATGTCAGCAGAAAACATGCGTCAGTTTAGACTCCTTCCTCAAATGTGCCTCTTTTACAAATCGCCTCTCCAAAAAAGCTTGTGTGACAGTCCAAAGCCCAAAGGAAAGTGAAATAAACTCGTTTCCAGTGTTGCCGCGGTCCTGTCAGAGCGCTCTTAAATTAGGCTTTCCTTTTAGCGAGCGTGTTTCCTCTGCGAGAGCTTGTTGAGGTGTGTTCGGGCGAGTGGCTGTCAAACGTTTTATATACACCCCTCGCACGCGCTTGCTGCCAAGGACCGGTGCGCACTGTGATTGGCTTAGCTGCTGGTGTGCCACACCCCTTGGACGTGACGCTAATGTCGGGAAGAGGCGACTGTAAACAAGCCTGTAGGCAAGAGAGACGCAGAGGGATGGCAACGGACTCTGCCGCCAGAAATAGGGAAACGTGCGTATTTTTGCTGCCCGGCTTTGAGACATTTGTTAACTCAGTATACAATCTTAGATAAGGAAGTACGTAAAGTTTGTAAAATATCCCCAATGAGGGCTGTGTCATGCTTTGACAAGCAGTCTTAGATAAATCCACTGTGCATCAGCCCACGTTTTTACGCATATAGAATACGGTTTATACTGTGATAACGTCCCGTATTTTCATCGTCTCCGTGTCACACACTTTAAAAGTCGGTCGACTGTTATTTTTGAAAGCTATATCGTGGAGGAAGTCTTCATGCCTTATTTGGACATGGTGACGTTGCAGTTCCTCTCTGGAAGAACCGGGAAGACACGCCCTTTTGGCATTGTTCCAGCAACATTCCTGCTTCTGTTAAAGCGGCATCCATGTGTTAGTTATGTAGGGACTTTCTGTCTCAGCAGGAAAGCTACATCCACACAATTGTCTCAACCTGGACACATACAACTGCATGGCCATATCATGACCAGATCTAACATGTAATACACACCTTACATAAAACACATTAGGCCGCTCATGATGAAGGATCCCTATTTCATTTTAATATAAAAAATGAATAGACATGTAAACAACATATAAGCAACATTTATAGAAGTTTTAGGTGTTGCTCTTCATTATGCATAGGTCATAAAAAACTTGGATCAGTATAGTGCAATATGCCTCATATGTTGCACATCAGGCCTAGTTCATACAATATCAGTTAAGTTATGTGAAAACTCTATTTACAATGTAGTTTTGTCCACTTTGGATAAATTCTTAAGCTTCTGCTGGTTCACACAGGAGCAGCAGTAGCTCAGTTAGTGGGTTAGCATTTCAAATCATTCTACTGTTGTTTTGTCTTTGGTTATACACTTCATCCACCATGGCTGTATGAATAAGTGACTGTAACTGGATGTAGAGAAGGGAGAGTGTGATTGGAGGTAGTTGGAGAGGCTGAAGGGGCAGAATGAAAGCTATGACTTGTCAAGGGCTGTTGTGGTATAGAGGCTTACCAACTCAAGAAGTTATTGAATAATAGACCAATGTAGAGCACTTTGAGAGCATTTCCTTGCGTGTAAATGTAATGTGACCATGTAAAAATATATTACAGTATTATTATCATTATTATAATTATTATTATTATTATTGTTGTTGTTGTTGTTGTTGTTATTAGAGGTCTTTGTCCACTGACTTTGATCATAACAAAGGTTGTATGTCCACAGGGGTTAGAGAGAGAACTGTTTAACTTAAAAAAAAAAGAGAACACCCTTCTAATACTTAGTTTGAGGTTACTCCACTCTAAACCTGTTTTCTCTGTAGGAGGCGACAGAGGAGAGACCTGACTCCTCAAGCATGCACCTGTCGAAGAGAACCTGTTTGTAATTCTTCCTCCGCCCACGCCAACGCCGACAAATGCCTGCACCACATCTTATGTCTGCCTGGTCAAAACAAGTCAGGTAGGATCCTGGGCTGCATTGGAGCATATAATCCCCCCGGTGCACCTGGGAGATGAATAAATGAGACAGGAGAAGGGAACACAGGGGTAATATGAGATACTGAGCCAGGCTGTGTAACGATATTGCAAAATGCAATTTGGGTCCAAAAAAAAAAGCGTGACTAACTATTATTGGGGAAAATCTCAGGGACAGTATGGGCAATGTGGTGGTATTTATTGTACATTTAACATAAAATATTGTGTCCATTTAACAAATATTAAGATTATGTTAAGATCTTTTAATGATTGAGACATTTTCAGAGTTAATAATTCTGCTGTAGTGATTTTTTGCCCACAATCACTACAGTGGTTGCCTCAGTGGGTGACAGTGAAATGGTCAATGGTCAATAAAAGAAAAGTAGGGAAAACTTCAAAAAACACTGTGGGAAAAATAGAGAACCACAGTGAAGGACTCCCTACTCCCACAGACAGACAGGCTGCAGATGGTCCAGGACTGACATGCATCCATTTGGACTGTGGGCCCAGAACCAGTCACAAGGAAGGAAGTGGCTCATCTAATGTAGAGAAAGTTCCTTCAGGCAGTTGAGGAGCCGTTATAAAGTCTTAGGAGTAACTAGAACAATCAAAAAAGCAAAGCAAGTATTTAAAAGAGGGATTCAGGACCTGATCTACAAGGGTGCAAGAGGGTACATTACAATCTTTAAAAAAATAAAAGGCAGGTAAAATAATAAATACCAAGAAAAGTATAACTTTTTTGTAGCCATGGCCTAATTTCCATCCATCTTTTGGCATTCTCACACACATTTTGTCAGATCACAGCGTACATAGACACTGGAGGCAAGGCAGGTGAAGTGTTTTGTGCCAGTTTTGTGCCAGTGACACAGCAACAGTATGCACCTGTCGAGGCTGCTTTACCATTTAGACATCCCTGCTATTTTATCGTTGTCACATAGACAGAAGATGCATATAAAAATGTGGTAGAATCAGTTGTAATAGTCATAGTGGTATTAGTAGTAAGAGTTGATTCCAGCAGTGCAATAGCACCACTACTGTTAATCTACTGGCAATTTAAGCAGAGGTTTAGTTGACTCTTACTCAAATTCTACATGATTCATTAATTTATTAAATTGTGTACTTTTTAGGACCTTAATGTAAAGCACATGTCAGACTGCGTCTGCCCCTGTGTTAGGACATTGTTTTGTGCTCACATTCGGCTGGATGGCACGGTGCCACCTCACGAGCCTTCCCGAAAACACTCACCACTGCAGACCCTATACTCTGGGCTTCTGCCAGCAACATCAGGCCTGTGGTCAACCACCAGCCTCCCCTCTTCTACCAGAGTGCAGTGCATAGTCCACAGAGGAGATGGAGGAGAGAATTTATACGGGAGGTGCCAGGAACTGTTGTTGTACTCTGTTTAGACATATTTCTATGGAAACACACAAAACGCTATAGAGGGCAATGGATATTGTGCATACCATACAATTAAGTAGTATTTGGTTTCAGTGATAGACTGGAAATGAAATATATGTGTGTGTGTGTGTGTGTGTGTGTGCGTGCGTGCGTGCGTGTAAATCTAAAAGTCAGAACATCACTATAAATTTACTAATATACAGTCATGACAGAGGTAGTTTGGGGGAGACCAAACTACAACGATAAAAGAAGGCAGGATTATGATCAAATTGAATCTCGGGCTGACACAAATAGAAAAGCTGAAACCTTGACAAAACTGCCAATAGGAAATGTAAATGAAATCAACCGAGATTAGACCAAAAAAGTAATGTAATATTTTAGAAACGTAAAGATGTGTTAATGTTTATTATTTGTTTGACACTGTCCATCATTGTAGACCAAATATTTCTTATACGTAAGAAACATTTCTAAACATATCTTACCCTCATCTGCATTACACAATATACAAATTATGCTTACAATTAAATAAATAATTGAGGATAATTTATATAAGTATGTGATACGTTATTCCACAACATTACACACTGAATGAGGCAGCAGTGAATTTGAAAAATGTAACTTATGAAATTAGGTCACATGATCTGTCTAGAAGACCTGAAACGAACCTATTCTAATGCACTTTTCAGATCAGTCCAATTGATAATCCATTTAGTGTGTGACAGTTTTATGGGATGTTGAGTAACAGTAGGCGTGTTTGCTGTAGGCCAAACATTGCACAGGCTAGAGTACTTTTTACTTAAGGTGAGTGTTGACTGCTCAGAGCCCAAGGGGGAACAAAGTGCGTGCTGCTCAGGACTTTGTGCATGATATGTGTTCATAAATCACTATCTGTTGACGTATAAATAATGGTTTACATGAGGGACTCTATCGTAACATGGAGACACTAGTCAGTAGCCTTTTTGTTGACATTGTTTCGGAATTGTGATAACAACAAGAAGTAGTTATATTTTGGTAGATAGTTTGTAATGATACCCTGCTTGTTGAATTGTTGAATGTAACAGGTTCAGAGCTTAGCTTACATTCAGTAGGTTGAAATTTATAAGAGGACTTTGAGACCTCATTCTTTTAATGTAAAATATTTTGCCAACATTTCCCACATACCTAACAATAAAGTGTAAAATCTGCAAATTTACATTCAAACCTGATCCAAAACAATGTCATGTGGTTCAAGTTAAAGGGACCACTTATGAGAAAAGAGAAAGAACTGTCTAGCACTCAGTCACATCTTAGTCACCTCTCTGTTTAGTCTGTTTACATTTAGAAGGCAAAATCCAAGACTTCTGCTTTTCTCCCCCTCACTTAGCGTCGGGAAGTACTGCTGGCTCTCACAGCGTTGATGTTGTACTTAAAAACGTTTCTTTTGGGCAGGTTTTCAAAGCAGTCCGGGGGCCACTACTTGGCATCGATTTTGCTTCTAACAGTCCGATTGCGTGGACTACTGCCAAAATCAACTGTGTTACCTGGGTTTGAGTAAGGCTCGGCCTCGGGGTTGAGCCAGCCTGTTTACTCACAAATAATAGGCAGGAGTGTGAGTGTGCACGTACAGAAGGGAGGGGGAAGGTTTTGTAAAATGTAGCACAGCTGCACAAAGGGAGGGGATACTGAAAAGTGGAGAGTCCTGCCATGACTTCATTTCTTAAGTGGAAGAGGGAACAGAGTGTAGAGTGCACACATGACACATGAGGGTTTCCGTAGTCTCAAACCATCCAAGTATAGGATACGTGTGTGAATAAAAAGTTATTATAATTTTTACATAATGGCACTGCATTTCATTTGGCGATGTAGCTCACAGTCAGGCACAGAATGGTAATTGATGGCACTGTCATAAGTAGTTTTTCATCCAGACTTCCTCAAATGAGTAATGCTTTTCATTCAGGTGGAGGTGCACAGCAGACACAGGTCTCCTGAACCATGCCTTTGTGTTACTATTAAGAGATTGTTTAGTTTCCTTAAGGTACAGATCAATGCAAAACCATATCATTGACAGAATATGAACCAATATTGTTCAATGTGCTAGTATATATGGCGCGGATACATTTTTTTTTTTTTTCAAATAATTATGAGGAAACAAACAAAACAGAAGTTGTGTTTTATTATAATCTATGACTAGGGATGTAAAGATTAACTGGTTAATTGATAATCCAGATTATTCACAGTATATTTTTAAGAAATAAGAAACACAGACAATTTTAGAAGCAAAATGAAATAATTGTAGTTCAGTTTATACTGTAAACTATAAGTAAACCTGAATGTTAAGTGCTTAAGACTTCATGTTAAGTGTTTATGTCACCTTAACTGTACTTTATTTCTCGGAGTTTGATTTCATAAAGCTTTTATAACCTTTTTTATATAAATAATACGGTTAAAAGCTAATAAAAGTAGATTTTGCATAATATAATACCAAAGCAAGATGTTCAAAAATAGTTGAATAGTTGAAAGCATAAACATTATAAGACCTTTAGTAGATTACTCTTCAAGTCCAAAAAAGTCAAGTCTTATCTATCTGAAGTGGAAAAAGCATATTCTTAGTTTGGCTGAGGGAAAGTCCCCAACACTCTCCACCATTGAAAGCATATTCTGCACAAAGCGTCTTCAGTGTAAGGTGCTAATGTTAGGACAGGGCTGTTTTCACCTCCTCCTCTCTGTCCCACTGTGTCCATCCTCAGCACAAGCGCTCTTATATCAGAGCCAGCAGCAAACACTGGTCCT
This sequence comes from Rhinogobius similis, assembly GCA_019453435.1. NCBI lineage: Eukaryota > Metazoa > Chordata > Actinopteri > Gobiiformes > Gobiidae > Rhinogobius > Rhinogobius similis. The sequence goes on from CM033631.1 coordinate 25,228,146, forward strand.
GCATGTGCACCACACCACAGTCCTCCGGTTAGAGACGAAAACCGCACTGTGAGTCAGAGCAGTTTGGGCAGTCAGGGGTCACTCAAGGGTCACACAGAGGTCACACAGGGGTTACAGCCCGAGGTTCAGGCACTCCAGAGCCGTTCCCCTGACCTCGTGCAGTCAGCAAACGCCCACTCAGCAGCAGAGCGAGGTCCTGTGTGACTGAGAGACTTGGACATAATAAGGGCTCTCTTCTTCTCTCTGGCTTTGGTCAATGTGGTCACTCTATTACCCGGGCTATTAATAAGGTGATACATCATCCTCATCATCCCTTCAACATCACATGACAAGTTGAAGGAACTTTGTTCAAAACACCAACTCATCTCTTTCTGTTTTTAGCTGTTGATTGCACAATATCATGGGCATATCAGAAAGCATCACGCTAAGGAGTATTGTTATAATATGGTCAAACACGTTAGTCATTTGTTCATTAATTTATTATTATGGATATTACATGATTTCAGACCAAATGCATGTATAAAATATTCAATCATGTTTTTAAAAATATATATGTTTATGCCAAACAAAATAGAACATAATATGAAGTGCATATGACAGGTTAGACTATACATTTCACTAAAACGTAGTGAACATGATTATATTTTAGATTTTACTTAACATTTTGCCTATTTTTTTTCCCAGTTTGACAATTTTTGTGAAGTTTATGATTGTAATTTCTAGTTGAACATGAGCAGCAGATCTGACATAGGCAGTGCTAATTCCACAAATGTTACCTATCTTACCTATGTTACCTGTTGCTTATTGATGAGATTGAGACGTATACAATTTTTTAGAACTCAGCAATATTTCCTGTAATATTCAGCAGTTACTTTTCTATTTTTCTTCAAAAACTGATAATTGTGATATAAAACTATGATAAATGTTTACCACAGGGACTATCCCACCAAACAAAGCCAATATTAGAAAAACATGAGAACCTGTCATATGGACTTTAAACCAAATGTGTAGAAAACATAAATGAAGAAAGAATCCAGTGTTTGGCCTATACACTGGTCAGAAGTTGCTGCTGCTGGATAAGCCAGTCCATGTTTTAGGTTAATAGAGAAAACCACAGGAACCCACGGGCAACGTACAAAATAAAGCCCTGTTGCAATCCAGGAACTTAAACCTGGGACCTTCTTGCTGTGACATGAGAGTGCTACCATCTCCCTGTGGCTGTTGTTTCTATTCTGTAGGATATAGTTAGTATAGGATATAGTTTCATGTTTGGCCCATTCACACTATATCCTTCACACAATTTTCTATAAATATTTTCTACATTGTCTACATTCTTCACTCTTTTGCCGACCTAAAGCAGTTGAAGTCCATGATTGTGCAGTCTCAAAAATCAGATTAACAGTGGGATTATGTGAGATGTATTTTTAGCTGTTTGGCTGTGGGGAGAGATTCACTGCTCCTCTCTTTTCCAAACAGAAAAACTGCAGAAGAACACTGTATTTACCGCATGTCCTCGTTTGAACCCGTGACTTTTCCTCTGGCCACTGTCATTACCCGGCTGACATTTGTAATTTAGAGCTGGAGACGCACTGACATTAGACTGGAGCCACACATCAGACGGATGAAGTCCACTGCTTATTATTTTCATGTAGATTTTGTGCATGTGCTATAATTGAGATGAAATACTCATGTTATTAATTAGGCTAATGTCTACAGCAGATGAAATTATTTTACTTCACTAAAAACATACATGCTACATTAGATATGAGGCGGATCCACAGTAGAAAAAGATTTAGATGTTCAGATGTCTTGACTTCCATTCGCAAGTCATTGTCAATCTTAAGATATTGGTCTGGAGGAGTTGTTCTCTGCTCCTAGCTCCTCGTACCAGTATTTTCAGATTGAAAATGACTTCAGATTGAAAATTACGTATTTTGGAACCTGTTGACATGCCTTGATAACCGAATAATACTATAATCATTATCAGTGTATGGCTTTGGAAATTGGTTGAATTTACTAAAACAAAAACAAAAATATATTGGGAGACAGCTCTAAAGGGGATGCTATAAACACCTTTTACAACTAATGTTCAATTCTGCATACTATAGCTTACATTGGTTGTTTGGCAGAAAAAAATGAAGTATTAAGAAAGGCACCTGGGGTAAAAATAAAAAATGCATATACATAAGATAAATACCAAACAGGATTATATGGCATCGCGGCCCTTGAATTAAAAGGATTGCAAACCTTGTGGCCCGCTAATAAGATAATGAGTGAGCAATGTGCAGAGAATCATATCAAAACCAAGACGCCCGTGGTATAGAAGGACATTTAACACAACTCCATCATTCCCGCTCTCATCTCTAATCCCATCTGTGTGTCTGCATGAGGCCCATAATGTAAGATAGGTGACATTTTGATCCTGGCTCGTTACCAGAGACATTGAGCATGCCTGAGTTGCTCCCTCCACATGTGATCCAGCTGTATGTGTTGGTGCCAAGCATGCTGTGAGATCTGTGAGCGGCCTCCTCTCTTCTGGTTTGGCTCAGTTACAGTCAGCCGCTGTTTCCATTCGGTTCTTTACAGTATCTGACACATGGACTAAATAACTCATTGGCTTCAGGTAAACCAAATTGCCTCTTATGAATAGCAGTAAGTAATTAAATATTGGACGTCACCATCAATAAGTATTTGGTTTCTTTATTGTAAGTTGATAACATTGTAAACAAAAAGTGTTAGTTAATTTGTAGAAGTTCTGCTCTATGTGGGTTTGGTATGCTCTGTTTTCCTCAGTATCAACACTGAGATCTCTGCTTAACCTTTCACATTATTGCTTATGCTAGTTGTCCTGCCTCATAAGCCTCTCCACCCATCTTTTGGAACCACACTAGAGAGCATTTCATAGCATTCTTGAAACAGGGGTTAATATTTGCAGTAAATTGAAACAACATCAAGAGATCAAACTACATTTCTGACCATTTTATCATTTTAGTTGCTGTGCTTACAAACAAAAAGTAATGAAAACTACCTACTTTCCCAGCACATTCATGAGCCCAGTGAAAACACTTGTGTTTATGTCTGTATTTTATTCCCTGTCTGCTCCACTTCCTGGTTTGTGCACAGTCTCAGTATTTGGGATCAAAGCAGTGGAAAGTCTGCACCAAACAGACTGGTCAATCAGGAATATGATTTATAAGTTATGAGGTAGTGACCCTCAGGCAGGGGGCAGGCGTGCGGTAAATAGGGGATGTGTGATTAGAGGAAAGAGAGTTTTTTTAATAACAGAAATTTTTATTCCCAGACCAGGGAGACAAGGGCCTATTCTGTTTGAGTTTGCATGTTATCTCTGTGGAGTTCCTATAAATAATCTATAAGTTCCTATTAATAATGTATTACATTCATATAATAAAAAATAAATCCTGAAATGGATACATGTAATTTAGCTAGAGAAGATAGCAGCATAATCAGCTTCCTGCACAATTAGTCCACTTCACCTGAAGTAATGTAGGGAGCATATTTAACCTACATGTTTGTGCATTCAGTTGAAGTGTAGGTGCACTGAGAGCTTCTTGGGTCAGGGGAAGTTCATGAAGTGAGATCCACGCTAAGGCCTGCCTTAACAAGATTCCTCAGGTTAAGCTAAGGTGCTGTTGGTTAGTTGAGGAGCCTCAACCAACCTCAATCGTACAATTTACCCACAATTCTTCTGCTGTTGTGTGGCAAAACAGACACTTCTGCTCTGTACCTGGAGTGTAGTGGAAATATGTTTTGGGGCCATATTCATATTCACACGCTGTTATGTGTGCTATGTGCTGAATATCCATATGTGTTTAATTCATTCAACTGTGATACACAGAGCATCGCACATCATTACATACACACACAATGTGTATGTTTACATTGTTAAGTTGTGGCGCTCCTCTGCTGATCTGTGCTTGTTGTTGTTTGCAGTATGGGTTTCTGTGGGGGAGACTGCCATAGCAGCACAATCAGCTCTCTACGGTCGGCCTGTGGTTCACTAATTACCTCACGTTTAGTGCACTTTACCTTAAGTAGTGCATTTAGGAAGAACACAGTTAAATTTAGAGTCTCAGCAAGTTAGAAGCCGTGCTTGGTCATAAACAGTAGTTAAACTGTTGACATGGCTAAGTTGTTTACAGAGACACATGCAGCATGCACAGACTCATGTAAACATGGTATTTGTCAAATTTATTTAAACTGCTCCAAGGAATTAGGCTGCTGGGAGTCCACAGATGTTTGTTCTAGTAGTCATAGATAAAAACTGATCTTTTGTGGTTTTGTAAGCCAACAAACTACAAGGCGATTAGAGACATCTGTGAAAGGATCAAAAACGAAAAAAGCTCAAACAAGACTTGTAAGCAAATTGTGTGCTTATTTAGGCTATGGTATGTATGGGCATCACCATCAGTTTAAGCAACTGTTTAAGAGGTGCAAGTTAACCCAATTCTTTATTTATTTCTTCATATTTCTTCCTTCATTTTAGACTCTCCAGTGTTTCCTCTGAGGGCCCTCTGTACCCGGAGCAGTCTTTGTCTGTGGCACCTGGGCCCTGGCTCATGGGCCCCTGGTGGAGGTTTGGTTGGTGCCTCATCTCTCCTCTGGGCCCTGAGTCTGTGTCCTGTGGCTGCAGGCGACTCTCTGCTCCTGGTGCAGCTCCTCTGATGGTGCTTCATAAACTGGTGTATATGTACTCAGCCTCTTGTACCTTAGAGCATGTGTGGGCGTGTGCTGGGTGTGTAAGGGGGTGTGTGTGCGTGTGCGTGTGCGTGTGTGTGTGTGTGTGTGTGTGTGTGTGGTTATGTGGGGTCCTGTGGTTGTGGGAGAGGTTGGGAGGGAAACGCCATGTGGAAATGTTTTTAATGCACTGTAAAGCACTGTGTGTTACATTTTATGTATGAAAAGCGCTCTATAAATAAAATTTCATTTGATTTGATTAACTAGCAAAACCTCCTTTTTTGGTAAACCTCTTGGATGTTACTGTTACTGCCTCAATTTACCCCTACTTTCCTGGAGTTGCATTTGATAGTATATCTGTAGCCAGTCTGCTCAAAGTTAATCATGTTATTGGAACTCCATGGTGGATCACATTTACTGATGCTTTCTGCCACCTCAAACATTTACACCATGAGGTTCTCTACTAGCTGCATTTTCACTACAGAACTACAACACAATTATTTGCTTGTTCTCTGCTGCATTAATATCCAAACAGCTGAACTCAAAGTATATACATTTTCTCAAGAAGTTATTTCAGTTGATAAACTGCCATTTCAAAGTAACAAAAACTGTTAAAGCCATTTCAAATAATCTTTTTCTTCCAGAAGCATTTATTAGGTCTTCATATTCTGCAAGCTCTTACAAAACAAGCCACACACCTCAAGGCCCTAGCATAACATATTAAAGCTGAACAACTTTGGATTAACTCGTCACAAGTTTGAAGTTTATTGACAGCTAAAAGAGAGAATCAAACTTGAAAAGTTGAAATCCAACAACAAGCAGCTTCTCTCCTTCATCTGTGGCTCTGAAAGTCTTAGTCATCTTCACAGCGCCTCACAAGCAGTGCACTGTGACATGGCTCATCACAGCGAGGCCAGCCACCCCATGTCTGCCCATTTATTAGCACTTTACCTCAGAGAAAAGTTAGGAAAAAAAAGTTTAGGCAAAGAAGATTTTTCACTTTTGGGGGTTTGAAGAAATAAGTTGGAAGGAAAGTGGATTAAAGTGGAACATCTGTAGATTCTAGTCGCGATCTATGAATATCCACAACACACAAGAAAAGATAGAAAGAGACTCATGTAACTCAGTGTTATTTGTCTCATGTTGGTATATCCATTTTTAAATCCAACCCCTCCTGTGGGGATGTGTTTAAATAAGTAGATAAAATAAATACGTAAATAAGTAGGTCGAGCTTTCCTCCTATTGATTTAATACAAGGAGCCGGTATCTAACAATGATTTTGATATTTCTATAGACAACAATGAAATAACAATGGATTTTATCTGAATGACATCTAGAATTTAAATGGTGCACCACGTAGCTTTTCTGGTGGAGGGCTTACCACCTGTTTGTCTCAATGAAGATGTTCCACAGTATCCCAAACTTGTTTTGCACTCAATTACAGCTGTTTGAAAAAAATAAAAAAATAAATAAAATAAAAACATGCACTCACATGGACCTCAGTCTGCTTAGATGGAGAGAGGTAGCTTTTTTTTATACACATTCACGGCCATTTTATTTTCGATCCGAAGGTGATACTTCCAGGGTTTAAGTGCTGAGAGCTGGTGGCTTTTTCCAGTGGTGGAGTGGGTCAGAGTGTAGCTGCCTCTGGTGCCAATGGAGTATTCTGTGCAAAAAGCTTTGTGCACTCCCCCTGCGGCACAGACACGCTCCTCCTGTGTTCATATGTAGAGTATAAAACTACTGCGGACTTTATTGACATGTACTGCGCAGAGCAGGAGGGCTCTGCAGTACATGTCACAAGGTGGGCTGCACCCAGAGATCACCTCTCTGCGCTGTTTGTAAAGGGCTAATGTGAGCGGGCTTGCCTCTCCACAGATCAGGGGCCTCATTTATAAAGCTTGCTTATGCACTACGCAGTGCGTAGCTCACCCTCTGTGCCATCCATGGTATCTATAAAACTTCCACTAGGCACAGGATTTTGCTTATCTCTGCGCAAACTGAGACCCTCCTGTAAGTCTGGATACACGGCGACAACGACATGCACCGGCTAAACGGTGAATAAGAAAGCGCTTAACTCGCTCTCTCTCTCAGCGGGCGGCGCCATGGTGGAGGGGGCTACGAAGACATGGGACTCGTGTTGACAGGTGTCGAAGCGCACATGTGAGTGGGCGGGACACGGGAGAAAGACACACAGGCGGGACATGGGAGTTAGACACTCGGGCGGGACACGGCAGAGAGACACACGCACGGGCCATAGGAGAACAGCCGGTGCCGCAGTTGCACAAAGTTACCTCTGCTGCCGCAGCAGGTGCAATCTGTCCCTCTGCCCATCTCCACACTTTCGGCTGTGTTTTCTGCGCCAAAGTCCTGAGTAATTTGCGCCATAAAGTCTCAGAAAAGTTTCAGTGCAACTGTGATGTCAGGTTCCCAGATAAACCCTAAATGCTTCCCGTGTGGTGTTTTCAAGATAAAAGTTCTTGTGTTTGCCACCTGCAGTGAGTGCTTTATTGTGAAAAGGTTGAACCGTGAGCCAGTGCACTTCACTCACAACACACAGCTCAGCGGAGCGACAGCCAATTGAGAAAAAAATACATATTTTGTGTTGTTTTTCTAAAAATTAATAGAATTTAGGATGCTACTGACTGTTTAACTGTTAAAACACTATTTTAATCACACACATTTGTTTCAATTTTAATGTCAAAATTTAGATTTTACAGTGTGAGAAATGCGAGGTGTGCATGTGATGGAGGTGAAATGCATGTGTCTCGGCCGATGCATGAGACTTGAGAGCCCTGTTTACCAGCATGAACCTCCTTCACAAGAGCTTCTATTTCTGCTTCAGTAAAATTGGTCCAAAAATGGTCCATATATGGGTGCTGAAGGTGTGGTCGGGCGGCATCAAAGGTAGAGAGACGTCCGTTTGTCTTTAGCTTCAGGTGGGATCTATAAAGTAGTGATTGCGTGGTGGAGTACATCAGGATTTTGCGTGGTGTACGCCTCTAGAGGGCACTTAGGCTACACATGTGCTCAGCAAAAAAATCTACGCAACCCGTTATAAACGAGGTCCTTGAACTGTAACATAGCCTGATGGCACCCTCTTGACACAATGGAAATAGATATGTTTAATGCTTTACGGTGGAATACTCTAGACAAAGCAAAAACATCTCAACAGAGACAAGAAAAGTTACATGAGTGCATTTATAAAGCAAATGATAAATGATAGTCAGTAATGTTGACAGTAATATATCCTGTTTAAACAACTGTATATGATCAGGCTGAACATCTTGATTATGGTATAAATATAGCCTGGATGTAAAAAGTAATACTTTTACATTCTCTGTAAGTTCACCAGTCTTAGAGTTAGGGTTAGGGTTAGTCATTTGTTAGCTATTTGTAAAGTAATTCCTTAAGTATTCTATTTTTGAATGTTTCTGAGAGCACAGTGCCTTTGAGGATCTGATGTATTATTCCATATTTCCATTTCTCCTTCCGGTTGCACTAGAGCAGAGTTTGATGTCCAAGGCCTGCCATTTCCTGTGGTGCTCAAGTTTTTTCAAGAGCAGGTATAATGGGGCTTTTTGCTCGCTGTTTCACTGTAAAACACATCGACAGAAATAGCAGATCAATGGCTGGCGGCTAGAGGCTGATAATGACCCCAGCCCCTGTTGGAGCGGAGCAGGTGGGAGTGTAGGTGGTCTCTCCCAGCACTGCTCATGTGCTTCACTCCACTCTTACTCACTCTTATGTACAGCAGATTCAAACACAACAGTTCAAATGCTGCATTGCCTCCAACGTTTAGCCTCAGACAACTCTTGAACATGCTGTTTTGGTTTCATTTGTTCTTGTGTTGAAATATTTTCAGTATCAAATATGTTGTAAAGCAAGGACAAAAAAATATATATATTACATTATATCACTATAAGAAGAAATCAGAAGGCTAAATTTAAAATCATAATTTATCTTTGTCAACATAGAATTGCTGGTGACTCCTACTTGAGCAAAGAAACCAGTGCTTCATGTAATTTTTGCCAACATAGCATTATATCTAAATCATTCTTCGGCTATTTGTGCGAATGTCAACAAAGCTGTTAATTTGTTGGCAGTAAGGTTAGCACCAAATGTACATGAAGGCAGAGGTATCTAATTACAAATACTCACTGTAATTGAGTAGATTTTCTTGTTAATTGTTGTTATTGTTTTATTATTTGTTTGAGTGTAATTCTAGTCATGAAATTGTAATTAGCTGTCTGATGTCTTATCACTGTCTCTGTTCTTTTATTCACCTTATTCTGTTGTAGTTTACATGGGGCAGACAAGCTCAACAGAAAATAAGTTGCTGACTTGTTTTTGCATGTGTACATTAAACATTTTAGACAAATCAGTCTACTTGATATAATGTTTTAGTGAGAGACTTTTCCCTCGTTCTCCATTTGCACATCAAACCGAAGTCCGAAGTTACTACAAGAGTGCGGATCATAGACATAAAAAGAGGCTAAAGTGGGCGGGGCAGAATAGGGTCAATACTTACACACAACCACTGCATCGCCTGCTCTGAATGGTCAAAGCTCAGAGAATACACAGCGAATCAAACAACTTAATTCACCTTCAGACTGTTAAAGGAATTAAGTTTTGTAGAAAAAAAAATATCTTAAATGTTACTATAATATAAAAAAGAACAGTAGTGCTTTGAGATGGGTTTTTTATTTTATTTATTTTACTTGCAATTGAGTACAAATTTTAGCAGGTAGGATAGGACTGAATGATATCAAGAGGTGATTCAGAGACAGCACATGTGTCCATCTTGTGTCTGATAGATTTGAAGGTATTATATTTTTAACAGCTCCCTTTGATCTAAGACCAGTTCTCTAATAAACTTTCTTCTCTGCTCTAAAAAATAACCAGAACACCACGTGAATCTAAACATCTGTTGAACTACATGAAACACGTTAGAAACTTTTAAATACGTGCGAGTGGTTCTTTTCACTTCTTTCACCTGCACAGCCCTCCTGCACTGGTGCTGTGTTTGATGTTATCAATTGTAAGAGCAGAATGGTGAGTCACCCTTAGCCCTGACCTGGCATCAGATCTGGCACAGACTGCAGTCCTGTGTGTTTGGTGTTGGCGCTCTGTTAAAATGAAGTAGTCCATTTTGGCTTTTTAAGTTTGTTGACAGTTAAGTAGATACAGGTGGATCAAATGCATCTCTGTTGGTGGTTCAATAATGCAGTCAAAACATGCCCACTGCCTGCTCACCTCGCACGCACAACCCCCTTCAACAAACTATTTACTGCACACGCTATTTGGTTCATTAAAAATAAACTAAGAACAGCTAGAGGTCCAATGTTTATGTAGACAAAAAACCACATCATAGTACAAATAATGAAACAGCTTACGGTAATCATCAGGAGAACTGCAGGCTAACAAGTGGTATAAAAGAGCTCATATTGTTGTAGCAATTGATCACTAATTAATTAAAGTAAGCAAAAACACACTACCTAAAATGTATATTATCTTCTTTGAAAGTCAGCTTAATTGATTAATTAATTAATTAATATTTTTTATGGCTATCTTAAAGTGGATATGAGTGGTAAGGCTATACATTTCACTAAAATGAAGTTTTACATTTGCCTTTTTTCACCAGTTTAACAATTTTAGTGAAGTGTATAATTGTACTTCCTGGTTAGATATGGGCAGCAGATGTGATATATGTAGAGGTAATTCCACAACTTCCACAACAAGCATAAATAGTTATGATTTTACTAATAATAATACCTAATAACACCTTAATTATACAAAAACATGTACAATAGGCTCCTCCCCTCTGGGGCCCGGACTGCTGTGAAAAAGAGATTCTAAATTTCATTGGGACAAATTCATTTTGTTAAATTACTGTTTAAACTGTCAGAAAAATGTGTGGGTGGGTGTGTGGGGGTGTGTAAATTATCTATGCATTTTAGGGATGCATTAGTCTTGTGATTACTCCTTCGATTAATCGATTAGTTGTTTAAAACGCAAAAGACCCTTGAATAAGAGAACTTTACTCAATTTTACCCAGATAAAGCAGTTTAACGACATCCTGGTGAAGAGTATTTGTAGATGAACAAGTATTTTAATAAAAAACACACATGTTTTTGTGTGTTTTTTGTGTCATTCTTGCTCTGTCTGAGAAATAAAACCTCTTCTTTCAATGCAGAGAATGTTTTGGAGGCTGTGTATAGACCTGTTAACGATTACCCGATTATTTAATTAGTTGACAACCATTTCTTTAATTAATTAACCGATTAACTTGTTGCAGCCCTAATGCATTTTGATTGAATGTCACCTTTTGATGACATAGTTAGAGGGATTCTGTTTTAGAACTCGATCCTCTTCAAATTTTATTCTAGTCTAAAACTGACACCTAACTGATGCAAAACTATGAAAAATATTTATCACATGTACTATCCCACCAAACAAAGTAATAATTACAAAAAAATATGAGAACCTGTCATATGTACTTTAAATTTACATTCATTTGTAACTTGGTTGAATACATGTAAGCTTTTACTTCTTCATACATATTTTTGTGAAAATATTCCCATTCTGCTGCCAAGGTAGTCATTCTCATTAGACAGCCTTGTATGTACAATTATTTCTACTGATGATCTAATTTTTGACAGCCACCTACATCTCCAAAGGACAGACTGTAAACAGACATGTAAACAAAAGCATTATGGTGAGCTGAGAGACACCACCTGCTGCTGAGATGGCTATTTCAGACATGAATTGAAACTGAATTCAAACTGTCATTATTATTGTGAAAGTGAAGTTAAAGGTGGAGGGACAGCCGCTTGGCTGTGCTTTGAGCTTGTACTGAATCATCGTGGCCTTCAGCACATGCAGGGTGTGAGACAGAGGATGACTGGGTGGCGCTCAGCACTCAAAGAGCACTGTTGTGTCTGCCTTTAATACCACATTTTCTACATTTACTAAATTTGGACGTTATTGACAAAATGCTGTTGGAGTTTGGTTTTGGTTTGAAAAGTCCATAAAATCAAACTTTGAAAACAAGGAATTTTGAAATGTACAATTATAAAAACCATGTGAAGTTGTGTAAATTAGATTATAACTTGTCAGAAATGGAGACAGGGGGCAGGACAGTTTGCCAGAGAACATCAGGAGCAAGAATCACATGAAAGGGTATCTGACATAAGTTGTTGCCAGTCGAACTATCTACTTTTTATATAGTTTAATTCTCTCTCTTTTCTTGTCCTCACCTCACCCCTGTCTCATACCCTGTGCACCTGTGGCACATCTCTCTCCTCCCACTTCTTCTCTCAATATGCCGGCAACATCCCGATCAGAGCCGTCTTGTAGCACACTGTTTGCCAGCGGGGGGCCTGGCTGCGTGACTACAGCCACTTTACCGCGGCCCGTTCACTGCCATGTGGACTCAGCAGGTGCCTGTACTAAAAACAGCCAAAACACACAACCACAACCTACTTTCTTTCTTCTATGCATCTATGTATCAATTAAGATCAGAGGGAAGGCGAAGCTACCCCGGGCGAATCATCTGCACAGTTAATGGCATCAACTTCTCCTGGATAACACTTTCAGGCTGGCATATGGAAGCGAGGAAGGAAGTGCTATTGAATGCTTAAGTCTTTTAGCATTGATTGCACTTGAGTCGTCGCGCGTACCCGTGTCCTTCCTTGTAGACGTGACTTCCTGCCTTTCACGCGATCTGTTCAAGGCAGAAAGGATGTTCTGATAGAGCATCCTGTCTGCAGAGTTTTTCAGTGCAGTTCACTGGATTAGTTGATAAAGAACAGGCCTTAAGTGTGAAGTGATCAGGGCAATGAGATGTATAGCGGTAAACAGCCCACATTATGATTATCATCAGTGCAACAGAGGTCAATGTTTCCGATTTGTACTGCCTCGTCTCATCCAAGGTGTTATTGTGGGAGTGTTGGTCTGATGAAAGAGATCCAGAAGTTACATAATAGCAAATATTCAAGTACATTCACAGAAATTAAGAAAAAAGTGTGCTGTGTATGTGAGTTTATAAAAATGTACCTCAAAAATAACTTTTTTAGCTTTTTGGTCTTTATTTGCGTTTATCTGACACAATCCTTGCAATTTTTCCATTTATGGGACATGCACAAGCTGGACAAAATAATGATCTGTACTCAGGTTCAAGCACCAATCTATAGTAAAAAACAACAACAAATAAACAAAACATAAAAAAAACAATAAGAGGCCCCAACCTGTTGTTCAGACAACACATGTATGTTGTGTATGACTCTAATAAAAGTTACATTCATTTTTTCATAGTTTGAATAAGGCGGGGAGGGGTGGGGCCCTGGATTTAAGCTCAGACAAGTAATTACATATGATGTAGACTACAGTAACAGTAATATGGACATAATCAAGCATTTTCCAGCAATTTTTCAAATGTAATAGTTACATCCGCCCCAGAGAACCCCCAGCACAGATGAGACAGTCAGACGGCTTGGCTCCCATCTGCACAGAAAGGAAGGATACTGCTCTACGATACATTGTGCTCAGAAAATATTGGAAAACTCCATGAAAAGAACGGAACAGCCGGAGCCACAGGTCAGACAGATCATTCTCTGGTATAGTGCAGTTTCCACCTTCTTTATCCAGCTGCTATTGTTACCAAGGGAGGCCAGGTCAGAGGTCACGTAGAAGCTCCTAGACAAACCTCAAGCTTTTCAAGGCACTGGAATAAGTGTATTGCAATGTGTGGGTGTACTTGGTGCCCCCTAGGAGCAGCATTCACGCCGTAAACACTGTGTTTAAAACGATCAATAACATCTTCTGACGGCGGCAGAGTTTGTGAGGTTTGAGTGTGCGTGAGCGGGTGTGTGGGCTGCAGGGCCACCCTCACCACAGCTGCTCTGCCAAAAACAATCAAATAATGCAAGTCTGTAAGGGAGCTGACAGGCTGTTTTTGCTCACTGCACTTGTCCACAGCAGCGTAGCCTCCAGTGCATGCATCTCACACACCAAATCCCTCCTTCCTCTTGTCTTTTTTTATTTTTTTTGATGTGGTCTTGGGAGAACCCTGTTTAAAGCATTCTTCTGCAGCTTTGAAGTTCTTCCACACTGTTTCTCCTCATCTGTCCTCTCTTTTATCTTTTTTTTTTTTACATGGAACAAGATACTAGCCAAATGCACGCTATTTACCATGTGTTCTACTTTCGAACCTGAGCTGCCACTAGAACAGGAGCTATTGTTTTCTTAAAAGATCCCACACACAGAGATAGCCTTTGAACAAGTGGCGGCGAGGCAGAGGAGAAGTTTTGATGTAATTTCACTCTTGAAGGCGTTGCTGGTGAGTTACGCCTGGAATGTGCCAGGGCAAATATGAGTTGTGTCATTGCGACTGAGTAGTTAAGGACTTGGGAGTTGTTGTTCTCCACAGGTCGCTCACCCACTCACTGCGCTGTCACACACCCGTGCAGACGCAGAGTGAGAAGAGAACTGAGAGGATGCAAAAACAATGCACGGATGACAATCACAATAAATTAAATTAGAGCGAAAGTTTGCGAAAATGTATTTACTAAATTCCAGCAGGAAGAAATGTCAAGGAAATTGACTTCTGCTGGGCCTAGACACATGATGGTAGTAAAGAGGCTGGCGAGGGTGAATCTTCGTCTGCTATGGTTGCAGAAAAATGGAAAAATGGAAAATGAAAAATTAGATAGTTAGTTTATATGAATTTGAAAGGTGTTCATGGGTTTCAGCTTGCAATATTTTATTTTAAATTGTTAAATGGCAAATGAAACCATTTATTATCTGCAACAGATCAACAGCAGGTGACCGGCAAGTACAAGGAAAGTACATCTCTTTGGATACATGTATACACTGCACTGTACAACGTCAAGATTGAGTTTGGATTTGATGTTTTGGATGATTTTTATACTCTGATTCTCAAGTGGCACTCCATTTAAAGTTGTATTGCAAAACATTTATGGTAGAGTTCCACCACTTGTTTGTCATGGAAATGATATTGCTTTTTCTTTAATGTTCCACAGTGTGTATCTCCATGGTGACAAGCAGGTGACAATATCAGACCAAGTTACAGATCTGACCTGTTACTCTGTGAGGCAACGTGCACAGTAAGAATGCACCCTTTTCAGATTTAGAAATAAAAAAATAATTATAAAATAAAAATACAACAATATCTAAATAAATGCAAGATAGAAAAAAAATAATGACATTCTGAGGAACATTCCAGGCAAAGTCTGTATAATCCCTCATTCGTCCAGGAGTGTTCCATCGTAGAAAAGGTTTCAGGGGTCGTCATCTGGACACTGTTTTGAAAATCAAGACATTTCGACTTCCATCCATCCACTTCTCAATCAGTAGAAATGGTCTGAGAACTCTGACTTGCCCACAGGGAGGAGTCCCTGATAATGGCCTGTCTTTGTAAAACTATTTGTTTACCCAAGCAAACCAAACATTTACATGAAGTTACATAGTGCACCCTTCAAATCTGACACTGGAAACTGTAGACATTGGGACACTTTTAGCAAACGCCTTCAGATTACGACGTTGCACATCGTGGGTTTACAGACTGTCTCTACCCCCCTATCCCCTTTTCCCCCCACTTCAGCTGTACTGTCAAAGAAAAAAAAAAAAATACAAGAAAATGAAATATAAAAATTCCATCCTGAACATAAATAGTCCAAATTTGAGTCAAACCCCCACCTTCAGAGAATGGGACAGTAGTTCAGTGAATCAGCACAGTTAGTTCTGTTAACTGATGCCTAGTTGAACCACACGCTTGGGGCAGATGCACATTAAAGCACGTTGAACAGATGTCGCAACTTCATCATGACTAATCCACTCAGCTGCCCGTAAAACACAGCTTCAATAACAGTTTTGAATCAAAAATATATGCCCTTTAATTCTTGCCTAATATGGGGAGAATGTTGAAATTAAAAAAGCACTTGCAACATTTAATAAGTAACTCTAACCAAACGATCTGGTGTAATTACAGGCAGCTCCTTCTATTGTGGATGTGATTCGCTTCAGATTATGCACAACAAGCCGTATTTACCACAACGCTGCCCACTTCAAGGTCTAAGAAGCAGCAATAGATCTTACTAACAAGCACAAAGGTGTTATAAGAGACTGAAAACAGAAGAGGTCAGGAATTCAGGAATTAATTGAACTGACTGTAATGGTCATATTGTTCTCTCTCAGACGAGTCAGCAGTGTTGTTGTTTTTTTTGGAAATGGTATTTTATCCATATTTTGGAATATTGGCCATGAAATTCTCAATAAATGTGTAATCTGTATAATATTAAATATTTTATTAACATCTGGTTAATAATTATTTAACATGATGTATTCTGTTGAGAAGTTAAATTAATTGTACCAATGTTTTGTATGTCCATTTTAAAATGTACAGAAAAGGTAATTATTTCCATTTTATAAATGTCCATTGTCATTTGAGCCCAGAATTTTCATTATGTGTCATCCATTTCTTTATGATAGCCTTTTCCCTGCTGCCAAAAGTACTTTCCAAAGGTATCCACCTATTTCCATCATGGGTTAGTCAATTATGAAAAAGTAGTATTTATTTTGAAGTTCAAACATAACTATAATACACAAAGACTCAAAAACGATTTGCCAGACTATTTAACCTTCAGAAAAATTGTTCACTTAAACGTTTTAGCGTTTTAATCTAGGCTATTTACTCCTCAATTGGGCATCCTTTCTGCAGTTGTGAAGCAGAATGCCCATTAGAAATGGATTTAATTCAATCCATTTTGTTGAACAGGAACTCTAGAAGTTCAGAGACAAGGATCAGAGGTCATTCCGGCTGTAAGGTTCAGAATATGGATCATGCCCCTCTTCACAAAATCAGTTTAACAGCTCACTCAGATTCCTGCTGCAGGCTCCACCCTGCTCTCCTTTATAAGAGACACCAAAATACTCCTGTGGTCTTTGAACCTGATCTTAACCCAGCTTTCTACATTTATTTTATCCACATATATGTATACCTGACCTCAAATGTGCCTCTGAGGCTTTTCAAAAAGTTGAGTGTGCCACAATAAAATTCCAGAAATCCTTGTCGAAAAAGTACTGGGCATGAAAGAACACATCAGCATTCAGCTGCGTCAACAATTCAAACTTGCGTCAACAATTGATTTCCACATATTATTTTGGGATACTGGTTAAACAGATTCCAGACCATTTGGATGTAGTATGTTTTCTACGTAAGCAAACCAAATGTCAAGCCATATGCCTTTAACAGATGCCTTTAAAGGTAGGCTAAATGGGATGTGAAGCAATCCTATACTGTATTTTGGAAATGTCGGACATTGTTGTTTTATGTTATACTGCTTTAGATAATACATTGATTTTTGAGCACAAAAAATGTGACCATGGCCAGCAGAGTCAAGCAGTGTAAACAGGGCTAAAAGCAATCGAGCTCAGGATTGTGTGATCACATCTCTTGAATGTTCAGTTAATGCTGAATCAGTGGAAATTTTAAGATGCAAAGTACTAAACTACATTTAATGGAATTCTGACACTACAATTGGATACATAATTACTAGTAGTGACCAGTTTATCGGGTTGTTGTTGTGGTATGATATGTATTATTTTATCTTTGCTTTGTTTTGTGCATTTTTTACAGCTTTGCATATTATCTGTGTTTATCTTTTGTTGTTCATCTTGTTGTGGCTAATGTAGCTCAATAGATGTTTTGCACAAACATGGAACAAGTTGGAGCAAACATGACAGACATCTATCATAATGGTCAATTTCTTATGTTGCGCACACAGCCTGCTACTGATATACCCATTATATCCCATTCATTTTAATTAGGCATCAAATTAAAAACATGAATTATGACATCTGTGGACAGCGCAGACAGTTGGTTATTGTTTACATGGTCAGTTGCTAACAAGTACTAAATATCAACATCTAACTTCAATCTCCACTTTCTAAAGTTCACTAAAATAACATTTGCGGTGCTTGGTGAAACAAAACAAAAATTTCAAATTTAAATCAAGATTCTTTGCTGATTGAACAGCTCTTTGGTCATAGTATTTTAGATAAGTCCTGTTGCTGTTCTGAGGGATACTGAGTGTAATATCAGCCTTTCACACCTCATGTCCATTTCAGGGCCACTTCTGTCTCCAGCTCCTACCGGCATTGTAAGGTCCCCTTCCTCTTCCTCCATGGCAACCGGTTGTCAAACAGGAAGCAGCTGTTACCAGGGAAACCAGCAGGAGCTACTGTGGTGCAACTGATGTAAAAAAAGAAAAAAAAAAAAAAAAAGAGACAAGAGAGAAATGTAGCTGGCTGGATGCTGTGGTAGCGCAATCTCATTAGGCTGTGACAGAAGGATACAAAAAATATTTCAAACAGCTCCAGCAGTGTGAAAATGTTTTGTGTGTATATATATTCGCATTTGCGCAAGTACTGTACCTGCGTGCGAGTCTGGGAATAGGCTGACTGACGCACGGAATAACAGACGCGCTTTGACAACTATTGGACCATTTACCCGACTCGTCCTCCCTCACTCCTTCCCTCCTCACTCCCACACCTCCTACCATCTCTCCACCACGCTTGTCATCTTCTCCCCTGGCGTAAAAAGATTGCATATGGATCGTCTCATAATCCGATTCCATCACTTAGAATAGCTTCTCCTTGACGGGCTTCTCAATTTTTGCCCCCATACAAATTAACAGGATGAACCACTGGGGAACGTATTAGCATCCGCACTGCCTGTGTGTCACTGTGGGGAATTAGCTTCACGCGGCTCGACACAGATCTCACCTGTGAAATGTGCAGTGGAAAGTGGATATTGGAGTTTTTGGATCAACATGAAAGGGTTGGCTGGCTGCGCGTTGTCATACAATGCTAAAGCCTCAAAGCTAATTTTAAGGCCACCTGACTTTGATCTGGTGCCGACAAAATAAACAGGAATCTGAGGAGAACCAAGCAACTTTAAAGCCCTGTAAAAGTAGCATACTTCTGATGTGATACGAGGAATGTGATAGCAGTAATGAATGTCAAGGCAAAATCCTCACAACTCAACGCTATGCCCCTTATATATATTTATATAAAATATAAAAATAGGGCAATTTATACCTACCTACATTAGTCTTACAAAAAGATGACATGTTATGCACAAACCTTGTAGGCACAGGGGACTCATCATGACCTAATTTAAAATTTTGAAAATTGAAACATTACTATTGAATTTTGTGGCATACTATACTTTTAACTAATAGTCACCATTGCTGATTAGGGATTTGACAATGAACTCATATCTCAAGCCCTGTACTAATTTTAAGTAGAAGTACCCACTTTTTTCCGGAAAGTGCATTGTAAAAGCAGAACTTTGTGACATTTAATTTATTGCAAACTTGTACGTAAAGCCATGTGCATGTTGCTTTGGGATTGGAACTGATTAGCTGTGCTTCACTTATTGGTCTAAAAAGGCTATTGTAAAATTGTGATAGTGGCAAAAAAAAAAAAAAAAAATCAGGTACTCCAGCTTTTAGGCTTTCTTAAAACCAAAATAATCTAATTAGCATCCACTTGTTTTGTAATATTTTCTTTGTTTTTTGAGGAAATTGCCTGTTCCTGTCTTTGTTTTGTGTCTCTTCGTGCCTGGACCATTCTCTCTCTCTTCTCCTGGACACTGGCCCTCAGTTTTCACTTTGGGTTTAGCACAATGACCCCTCCGTAGAAACATGCCTAGTCCAATCCACTCTCATGCCGCCCAGAGCAAAGGCAGTTAGAGAGCAGCCGCCGGCTCGGGGGGTGGTCAAAATAACTTTAAATAATGAACTGGGACTGCTCACATAAACACCTGGCAATGTGAGTCAATGTCACAGAGAGGACACACTAAGGTAACCAACAATATACTTGCACCTGGTATATTAAACAAAATATTGGAAAAACATGTCTTTTTAAAGCTCATGATTTGTGCTTTGAAGAACACACATTAGCCTTAAAGCTATTGGTTATGGTAAAGTCTTGCTGTACTGTTATTTTCAATCTTTTATAATGTACCGGTTTTTGCAGTCACTTTCTTCCAGGGCATTGTGCGATTTGACACATGACGGGGCAGGAGTTTTTAGAAGCACAGTCATCACAATTTGGATGTACGTCAGTGAGCGCTGTTTCTCAATCATCTCACAAACCACAAGCAGAGCAGCCATGAGCTCAGCACGCTCTGCTCTGCAGCCAGGAGAGCCGTACAGGAGCGGCAACGAGCACATTTTCCATGTAGAGACATACTGGGTTAGTCATGAGGCTGTTTCCATATGAAGAGAGCCCAAAACCTCAGGTCAGCTTCCTGTAGTACATTTAGCAACATCTGAAATCACCAACTATTATGTGGAAAATGTACAATGCTCATCCTAGAAATCTGGAAACTATGTTATTTACACACACATAGAGGCAATGATAAATTGCATGCTTAGCTACAGTTTAACTTTACTCATTAAGTACATATCTAATATAAAAAAAATGTTGTCTTAAAACCAGTAATAAACTAAGACAAAGAATATTAATGGCATCTCCAGGCCATTCTAACAAACAAGCTAACAACATCGCAGAATATGACGAAAAATATGTAGTTATTTTCCACTGCCATAAATGTAAAAGGCCTATACGTATTTCTACGCAACACATGGTGCTATACTGATCACTGACAAATCAATCACTCGTCTTGTCACGCATAGCTCTTTTTGGACATTTTGTCACCTCCGCCACCCGATCACAACATCAGGAAGGATCTGACCACAACATGCTATTTATAGAGCATTTCATGAGAATTTCGCTCAAAATATCGTCAGAAGGAAGTGAGTTTACTTCAGTTAAATCCCTAATACAGTATTTTACTTCAATCATGCTAGTCCTTAAACAAATAATGGATTTATTTCTTCAATTCTCATTTTAGACATAGAAAACCTTATTTGCCCTTACAAAATGCATCTTATTAATACACTATTCTATATGTATTTTTATTTTATCTAACAAACTAAACTTAGAAAAGGGAAGTCATTTTCTTGATAGACCAATATTTCAGCAGCGCCCTAAATTTAAATAAAAGCTTGATCGTTTTAAGAATGTTTAAATTTCTAAAATATTACACAAGTTACAATGTCTGTAAACACTATATAAACTATGACTCATGTTAAGAAAATTATATTGTGGAAATGTGTCACGTCTGCTGGGAATCAAAGGGTGAGACTTGTGTTGGCCAATCAAATGTGATTGGTTTGATGAATTGCTGTCACTGTTTTTTAAGCAGTGCAAGGATGCCATTTAAAAGAACATTATAAATTCGACCTTTTAAATATATTGTAAGTGAATCATGCCAACTAAACTTTGAGTGACAATAAATTAAAGTTGTTCTCAATGTGAAAATATAAACTACAGCACTATGTTGTATTTTGCAACAAAACTAAACATTAACATTACTTCTTCTTAGCAGGTATTATTCATGAGCACTCCATCAGTCTGCCATTTGGGTTTTGTCGCTGTGCGGTAGGTCTTTGTGAAGCTGTCTCTTAGAATCCTCCAGACAGTAGGGGGTCCCGTTGTTCTCTTACTCACTCAGGTGAAGCCTCTCTCTTCTTTTGTGACCCCTGGCCGACCCCTGGACCACACATGGAAAAGACCTCCGACAGTGATGGACTCTGGATGATGAGAGAAGAGAGAGAGAGTACACTGTTTGAGTGGAAGTAATGAATGAAGTTCATTCAGTGTTTAAATTAGAATTTTAACTCATCATGCATTATTGAAGTTCATCGATCAAATCACATATAGACATTTAATAAGAAATAAAAACAATAGACTTTATCATGCCTTTCTAGCTCCTCAGACAGTTATTTGAGATAATGGCTTATTGATGACTGCCAAAACGTCTTGATTTCAAAAACATTGTCCAGATGACCCCTTTCTACTATTTCAAAGAAAAAAAGGTCTACAGAAACCGATTTGGCAGCCCATTGTAGATGCGATATGATCTGATTTCTAAGCATTCACAGCCCTCAGGTCTGGTTCTTTTGGACAGGTAGAGTCTGAGCGCATGGGCGTATGACGTACTCAATGTGACAGCTAGGGCCCCAGTGTCAGAAAAGGCCATATTGTCTCGTTCACACCCCGCCAATCATCCTGCGCTCTGGTCCTGGCTCTGAAACAGTGCTATCATTCTCTTCCAACTATTCATTTACATCTCTATAGCCTACGTCATAATCTTTTTAGCTGAAAGCCTATATACAATCATAAGTAGCATACTATTTCACTTAATCAAATTACAAGACAAAATACAACTCTAATTTCTATCCATTACAATGTGTGAATGAAATGACTGCAGAGCTCTCTTAAAAAAAACAAAAAAAACTAATAAATATATAATGTCACCATTCATATTTTAAAGGACCTGCGCTTGATTTCTTCAGGTAAAAGCCCTTTACATCTTGCAGTCAGTGAGTTGTAAAAGCAGCTATCGGGATTTTTTTTTTTGATTGGACAAAGACTATCTTTGTCCAATCAGGCTTGTAGCTCAATGAGAACTATGTGGAATCAACTCTATTCCTCTTTTTGTTTTCTTGTTCTTCTTGTTTGCTTTCATTTTGAATGACCACAAATGAAAACATTATGTGTATATTCTTTATAAGATCATAAACGTTTGTACCATACATTCATGCAATTGTTTGTATAGTGCAGTGGTTCTCAAACTAGGGGTCGGGACCCCAATGGGGGTCGCGAAATGATTTCCAGGGTGCCCAGATGATGGGGAAAATTGATACAATGTTAAATAAGGCTTGACACCCTTCAAATGCAGTGGTAAATGTAGATTCCTATAAGTTACACATTAGATATAAGGCTAATTTATCACTTTGCGTGTCGCCTGTTTTTTGTATTTAGGGGTTGCGAATGTGAACTATTTTTATTTTCGGGGTCGCAACTGAAAAAGTTTGAGAACCACTGGTATAGTGCAATGGTTCCCAACCTTTTTCTCCCAGCGACCCATATTTGACCCTTTTACGTGGTTAGCGACCCAATCATCCTTCTCCTACCCAGGAAGCTACTGTCTTGAACAGCTGCTTGCTACTGCAAAATTCCCTTCTGAAGAGATGGGGCCCATGGCTTTGCAGTTTTTAACAAGAAGTCAATGAACCCCTTTCTAATATCATGCTGTTTTAGGTCCATGTTGTGGTAAAAAATTAGCAAAATGTAAAATAATGATCTAGTCAAGTTATAATTTAACACACAATAAATCTTTGTTAAGGTAAACATTTCATTATTTTTGCAGTGCAATATAGTACATTTTGAGTGTGAATGTGTGAGTCGTGTACACCTCATAACAGCGAATGGGCCCAGTGACTCAGAAGTAGGAGCTTGCACAAACCTCTTTTAGTTCGAATCACGTCTTAGGAATCTGTCTGCTCCGTGTTTATAGTAGGCCTGGTCCACTTCCTCTGCACAACTTACTGATGTTTACTCCCATAATATTAGTGCTAAACAGACTTTGAGTTTAGTTGCTTTGGGTGAATTAGTGGAGTTTCAAACACACCTTAAAGGAAGAGGAAAGTTTAGGCGATCTGAAACATTTCAAGGAAAACGACCAGACAGTTCGGGGTGAAGTTACAGTTTCGTATATGTATATATACTGTATGTATATAAACTCGGACAACAGTGCAGTATACGGCCAAGTCGCGCCACCTACTGCATTAGTGAACTAGGTCTCACAACAGAACTGTTTTTGATGAATGCCACAGAAACAGATCAAGCCAGTCCTAAGAGAAAATTTAATTTTAAGTATAATAATAACAATAAAATGAACTATGAAATAAAAATAAAATAAAATGAATGAAGAGTTTAGGACGAAGTAGGCTATAGGCTTACATGTAGAACTAGCTCATTGTGTCAATGTTTCCTAAAAGACAATAGATTTCTGGGATGATGAACTTAAAGTTCATTATAGTATATAGTTACCATAGTAAGTGAATGACTTTATGGCACACACACACTTCACTGAAAGAAAGTGTGTAAGCGCCAAACAAACAAGGATACCATATGTTATAGCTCTGTGAAGGAATAGTTGTAAAGCCTGAATCTCCTTTTACATTCTCGCTCTTCCCCGCTGCTAAATCACAAGGCTCTTCGCCATTAACGAGCGACACATGCTCCGCTATTACATTCATTACGGCAATCGTGCTCTCCTATATTCTGAATCAGTCTTTCAGGGCCCAGCTGCCAGCTCTAATGTTTCCCAGACCTCCAACTCCCCTTCCGCTTCCTCCCCTCCGCTCACGGCCCAAAGTGGAAGTTGGAAATGCTCTGCGCTCAAGTCGCTGAGTCACTGAGCTTTCAAAGGAAAACCGCGAGCCGGCAGTTTGAAGAAGAAGTAATGGATTTTCTTTTGCTCATATCCCGACCGGGGTTTATCTTGAGTGCTTTGATGACTGGATTAGTTAAATGTGTGCAAATGAGAGGCGTCCAAGAAAGTGCTGCTCATTTGATTTGTCTTCTATTGAAACTGAAAATGCTGGTGATGAAAAATAATGTGGTTGAAGATGAAAGTTTCTGTCTGGAGCGTCTACTGAATACACAGATGTTAAAGAACCGACTAAATTTCTTGCAGAAAGTACAAGGAGTGAAAAGTGATAGAAGACATTGTTGGGAAGACAGTAGCATACCTTTAGTCAATTTAACACTGAAATCCTGCGCTTTATGAAAGTATCATCATTGGAGGTTTCACCTAGGGTTTCAGAGTGATGAAAAATGAGTAAAAAAGAAAATATTTTTTGACAGGTGAAATGTCCTAAACATATTGCCTGGGATCCAGAATACACACTTTTTCAATTCTTTACAAAAAGTGAGTCTGGTCACTCTGCCGTCTGACAAGCATCGAGTCCAAAACGGACCGTGCAATTAGATGCAAACTTCAAAATTGAGTTTTGTGCTTCACGCTTTGATTCTGCAGACATTTGTGTTGTCTTTCCGTCCCTCTAATACTTTTTTCCTTATGTGCAGGAATGTTTGTTTTGATAGGGATGGACCAGGCATGTCCCTGATTGGCTAATCTCCCTGTCAATCACGCTCATCTGAGCACACAGAAATTACGGAGTGACCAGACTCATATTGATCTGTGTGGACATACAGAGAGATATCATTCTGGATTTTCCAGGCAGCTAAACATCACCTTTAACTGGAGGTTGAAAGTTTATAAATATGTGTGTGTGTGTGTGTGTGTGTGTGTGTGTGTGTGTGTGTGTGTGCGTGCGTGCGTGTGTATATATCGATTAACCAGTTAATGTTGACATCCCTAACATAAAGTTAACAAAACTATTCACTGCATTTGACTCTTCTTCAGAAGACAAAAGTGAATTACAGATGCAGGGGAGGAGAAGCAGTAGAGCACAAGTTGGTGTTATGACTTTAATGCATGTTTATGAGTGCTGCTGGACAAACGCCGCCTGACAACAACTGGCACATTCACAAATGGATCTGACAAGTGACACAGAGCTAATCAGACCTGTCTCTAACTCACTAACATGCAGCATCAACACTTTGAAACACAACTTGAACAACAGACTGGAGTGTGCATATTGATAACAGAGCCAGACTTTTCGAAAA
Source organism: Rhinogobius similis (assembly GCA_019453435.1). Classification (NCBI taxonomy): domain Eukaryota; kingdom Metazoa; phylum Chordata; class Actinopteri; order Gobiiformes; family Gobiidae; genus Rhinogobius; species Rhinogobius similis. Next base: position 25,253,475 of record CM033631.1, read on the forward strand.
AAAAAAAATTGTTTTTGTGACGCTGTGCATTTATTTATTTATTTATATAAAAGTATTATCTCTCCCCTCCATCATTCTACCGTTTCAGATACAACTCCCCTACACCTCCTGCAGTAGAACCACTTCTTCTCCACAAGAAGACCTCAGGAATCAATCATTCACTCAATCATTCTCTGCCCATCCCAATGCTATTTTACCTGCCATATTGAAATGCACTATAAAACTCTTTGGAAATGTAGTGACTGTTGTTATTAGACATTGGTCATTAAAAGAACCATCAATGAGAAGACTCTCCATGCTCTTGTCTAGACCAAATTTGGGACTAATGTACAGGCCCAGTCTGCTTTGTGCAGAGGGCCTGTTTTCTACCATTGTTTTGATTAGTCACCGTTACTCATTAAGGCAGCAGCACGAGCGTATAACATGCAGGCCACCGCCGCACAAAGACAGTCTCTGAGACAGAGACCTATCAGTCACTTGTGGTCCGGAGCAGACTGGGCAGTTGTGGAGTAGTCTGATGACATCATCCTGTGTTGGGTCTGTCATTAGAGTGATAAACAACCCCATGTGTCGGTCTTAACTGTGGAAAGCAGCGTAAAAGGCCCCTAATGGACGGTTTAAGGGTGTTATTGTGGAGCATGTAGGGGCCCGCTATGAAGAGTCCCTCAACCACAAGCTCATGTTGATGTCAGTTACTACAACAAGTAGGCCATAAGCACCCCAGAATGGTGACAATATGGAGCTCAGATAAAAAAGACGGAGGAGTTGTAAAAGTTGTGGTTGAGGAGTTAAACACTTTCCATTATGGGCAGCTCTAAGGTTGCAGTAAAAAGTACTAAATTTGAGCCGGGTCTGGTTTTACAAGCATTCGTCAGCAGGCCGGTGTCATAGAAGATAGAGCTGTGAACCTCAGCAGTTGAACATATTTACTGAGTCATCTCACTTACTGTTTTAAAGCTTCTGCTTTATAACAGTAATGTTTGTATTTAGCTTTGGGCTGTTGTTGGTTTTGCCAAACAATAAACTTTACAGGTGTATTGGTAATGGAGCCTGAACTACTTGCTTGATTATTGTGGTATCAACATTCCGACAAAGGATTTATATTTTTAAAAGTTAAGATAAAAAGATAGGGTCCTTTAAAATCTATAACTCAATCTTGAACTTCATAACCACACACTTGTCTGTGTGACAGATGATCTGCCTGCTCATGCCAGTGCATGTTTACAGTGGGGTTTGTGTGTGGTTATCTCATGAGGTTTCTCAGCCACACAAAGCCTGTTGATAGTGGTGACAGATGCCTGGACAGCTGCAGCTCACCATCTCTGCAGCTCACTGTGAGGCGTCTGTCAAATGTGAACAAGACCCATTGAAACATGACTGGGCGATCTGCCGTGGAGGTACTCAAGTCTATAGTATAATGCCAGAGGGGCAGCGCCGGTGCAGAAGAAAGTGATGAGTCACTAAAGTTCCCAAAATCCCCCTCCTCCCCCTTCCTGGCTTACGGGAAAAGGAATGCTGTTTTTTTTTTTTTTACCCAAGTCTCTGATGTTCATCTTCTTGACAAGCTCTAGGGTCATGGCCAGGGTTAATGTTTGTCTGGGGGGGGCACGGGGGCAAACGGCTCTCATTATGTCAGCGGCTGTTTAAAAGTTTGTTAGCGCAGCACAGGAGGACTTGAATTGGTGGCAGTGGAACAGATTATTCTTTGTTCTGTTGATTTACACTGGTAAGGCGGGGATTTACCCACTGCCAAGTTATAACTCACAGTAATTCTAAAAAGGATTACCGTGCCATCAGAAAAGTTAAACATTTGCTACTTGTATTTAATTAACTGCAGTTAAAGTCACTGAAGTTTATTGCTTAATGCTGGAGGTCCACACGGTGCTGCCATTAGGCCATTTAGGTTCAAAGTAATTCAAGTATTGTCTAAATTCCTTAATGTTTATTTATTTTTTATTCATTCAAATCAAATTGCTGGCATTTAACTCATAGGATACATCTAATTCTTTTTTTTTTGAAAGAAAGAATATAAGAAATACATCTGTCACTCTAATGCAGTTTTACTTGTTGAATGATTTACTGCTGGTTGTTTGTAACCACAACGGGTTTTACTGCTTATTTTATAGTTAACTTGGCTGTTATTTATTTAAAGCACCATGCAAAAACGGTTTTCTTAAGCATTAAAGAGAAACCTCAAGTGAAACCTGAAGAAGTCAATGCCGTTATTGACCTCTGACCCCAACAGTTCCCACAGGAGTACAAACCTCTTTGCTGCAGGGCACCTACAGCCCATTATTGTTTCTGTTAGTAGATGAGAGAAGCCTGGAAGCTTATGTAATGGTTTATTCATTCTCCACTATTACCAAGGATTAACAACTGGACATTTATTTTAATTAGAGGTTCCCTTCTGGAAAATACATGCAACTTAAGCGCACTTCATTCAGGTGTGATATCATTTTTGTCAGAGGTTACATAAATTTCCATTTTCAACATTAATTTCCTGCAGACTGATCCAAGTTACTACTTGCCAAACCTTAACCTAAACCCTAATCTTACTATTTTTAACCCATATCTGAACTTTAAATCTTGTTGTCAAACTAATATTGAGGGGTTTTCATTATGGGGAGTTGAATTTGTCCCCACAAAGAAAGCAGGACCACATGTCACATTTTAGGTTGGCTCTGTTTGCTTTGTTATTGGATGTCAAATGCTGGAATTCTTCCCATCTTCATTCCAACAAAAAGGCATGTCTTCTGAGGCAGACACTATGTATGAGTTATCTGGGTGTGTAAAATTACATTTTGTCTGTGGTTAGCAGCTGTCAGCTCATGCACTGAAGGAATCCACACTGACCCTAACACTCAAGTTCAAAGGTCATCAGAGCTATCATCTGAACAAGGCTACAAATCCGCACAACAACTCCCTTTTTAAACACTTTGTAATTATGTCTCTGACCGCAGGTGCTATCGGTCCCCTTTGTGTACATACGTCTTTGTACACCAAGCTTTTATAGTGTTTACTTTGGGTGCACCTGCGATAGTCATCAGCACTTCAAAAAGCTGCAGTGCGGGTCAGGCCTTTTCATCTTCTGACCTGGTTTGGATAAGTGGAGATCAGAGAAATGACAACACGGACGGGGATTCACAAGAGGTGATGGATGTGAGGAAATCAGACAACTTGTGGGGTCAGCAGCTTTCACTCTCTTTGTCGGTGCACACGGAGAGAAGGTGGTGAGTTTCTGCTGTCTTACATGATTAAGTCAAGGAGATGGGTCACACTAATGATCCAATTGCTCATCAGATAAATGTAATAGCCAACACAGTCATCAACAAAATGAATGTTAGAAATGAATAGAATATTAAAGACAGACTGTATTAAGGCATGTGGCTTTTATTTGTTTGTATTTAGCAAGTGCTCCGTGTATGTGAATATAAGACATTGCAAGTTCTAGTTCTAGTTCTCATGTATCAGAACAGGAAAAGTTTGCAAGCCAATGGTGTTGTGGTGTTGCCCCATATACCCCTGCGGAGTATATGGGGCGCAGCTCTCTGCCTTTAGCATTTGCAGAATGTCCCAGACCTCTCTCTTCCCATTTCATGTTACAACTGTCCTGTTGAGAAAATCTAAAAAAAAACAAAGAATCAGAACAAACAGATTATTAGATTCTGGCAGATTGCATTTATAAAACTAACATCTCTGGAAAGAAAAAGAAATAAAATGCACTTCTTGACATATTTTAAGCTCAATGATATATTCTAAATTCCCAATGTTCATACATACAAAGTCTAATAATGGACAATAAAGATTGTCCATGTGTTTTAAGTTGTTGCCTCTATTGCATACAGTTTGCTTATATCCTTATTGTTTGCCCTTTATGGTAGCATGTGATGTGGATGCAGCGGGACACAGGCTAATGCTCATGTGGAGGCGGCGGTGCAGAAATCATTGCGGCGTGATGATCGTGGAGGACAGGAGGAATGGACAGAGCTGCGGAGTCAGGAGAAGTGTCTCTGTGGGTCAGACTTAGCCCCAACTCTGCCCTCAGCACAGTGTCATCAGGGCAGTTAGAAAGGTCCTCCGTTATACTTGTGCATTTGGGTGTGCGCGCTTATAGGGAGTGAGGAAGTTGTGCAAGAAGAAGGTGTGGTTAAGAGTTTTGGTATGTACAGAATTATTAGAACTCAGTTGCACTCCCTGGTTCCAAGGCTTGTTAAATTTGGTTAACTTTAAAAAACGCAGCTTTCACTAGGGTGTGTTGCAAATGCATTACACCATCAACTTTTTAGAATCATCATCAAATTTTTGTGACATTACAAAGATTCATGGGAAATGACTGGTGTCCCCCATCGTAAAAAAAACATGCACCTTAGTTCTCTCTTTAGTCTATCTGCTCCTGACTCGTTTGGTCTAATAACACCCATCTAAAATAAGACCTCACTCTTCAAACTGTGAAAATGCATTAGAGTGAAAAAAAAAAAAATTATAATAAAACAAAATCCATCCAACTGTATATATTCCCTTTGTATTTCTTCTGTTATGGTTGCAAAGTCAATCTATCTTTAGCCTATTATTATCATTGTGTATACATGATATGATTAGCTTAATAGGCTTTGCATGTTCAGGCTTGCTAAGCACACACCCTTGAAGCACCACAGCTCCCCACCAGGCCTGTCCCGTGCCTGTCCACTGGTCCTGCAGCAGAGGGTGGAGGTCACTGTGGGCTGCTGCTGTTATTGAGGTGGAGCCTATTGTTCCTGCTGACCGTGGGCGTGCAAGGTGTGTTTGGAGGAGCAGGGAGGAGCCGACTTAAGCACCCAGCACAGAACCTGTTATTAGGGCTGCTCACTAATCACTGCATTCACGACCACAAAATAGCAGCGTATTCCAACCTCTTCAGCCATAATTCAAAAGCTAATATTTACAGGTGTTTAACTGTTGACAGCAGTTATGGGAGTCAACATGATATGAACAATACTGTCTAGTAGGCTAATAATAATTTTTAAAAAGTATTTACATGGACAGAATAACTAAATAATGACACTAACAAATGCAACTAGTAATATTGCCATACAAAAGTAAAATAGTTCCATTTGGGTCCCGGTATCTCCACTTTTTTTCAAATTGAGGTTTATTCGATCAAGCAAAATGGGGAAATAAAGTATTTTGTGATTGGCCATAAAGGTTTTGAGTATAGGCCCTAGTTGATAAAAGGCAATTTAGATATATATTGCTACAGACAGTGGTCCTGAAAACAAAACTGCAATCTTTAGTGAAAACCCTTAATAATATAATAATATTTTCTTTAGTGAGGATCTTCTTACATTTGGCTCATGATGGTTTTCTCTCTGCCTCACAGACAAAGGGTGGCAGTCTCACGTTGCTGGGCGAGAGCTGCACCTGATCCACTCCAGGGGATTGGCCCTAATCACAGGGCCACTCTGGGACTCTCCCTCCACACACTCTTATACAGGCCACATGAGTCACCTCTGCTGACCATGTGCTGCCTCTAACAGAAACATCAGATATAACTGAAAAACCCTACACATTAGAAAATGATGTTAGAGGTTTGCAATGTTATACAGTTGAATACCTCACTAAATGGTTTTATTGCATTAATATTGTGCATTACATCTTAATATGTAAAAAAGTAGGGTTGAGCATTTTTAAATAATGTTATATTTTTCTAATCTATATGTGTTACGAATTTACATTTGAAATGAATAGTCTTACAATTCAAATTATTTTCTTTGGACCAATATAAAATTATTATGGCTTTAATTAATCAATTAATTAATAGACCTCCAGACTGTGTATGTAAGTGAGAAAAGCATGAAACAGTAAAAAGTGTTGTTTTAGTCTCATATAAGTATCTGTCCATGATGTGGCATTGTGACATCTAATTATGTTATATTAAAAAGAAAGAACACTGACAATTTCAGTCCTTTCTCTGTATCATCCTCCCCTTTACAGCAGTGGCAGGGCCCTCAGAATGGCTCAGGGCTGAGAAGAACGGGGCTCTATGCATCAGGAGTCAGATTTAGATCAATATCAGGAGGGTCATTGTGTCGGTTACATAAGAAGTGCTTTCGAGTTTGGAGTGGTTCAGACATAACAGTGGGTAATCCTGAGTCATCTGTCAGCACAGTGAAAATACTCAAGTAACATAAGACTGTAGGGCTGCATAAGTGTCAGTTTACATTGGCAATACTTATAATACTATTGTGACTATAGCCATCTCTGTTAGCCACGTGCTAATTAACATTTGTTTTCTAAGTAGGCTAGAATGTACAATAAATGCTAAAGGTAAAGTATGACAAATAAAATGTTTGGTCATTGCCCACTATAGCATTATTGGTGTTTGGCTACAATAAATTAATGTTATCTAAAGAATATTTGATTTGTCAATATACTGTTTTAATGTTAATTTAAATATGCGGAGATGAGGAGAGCTTAATTCCTCTGATACAATACAAAAGACCAGGGACCAGGGATTGGCTCCAAAAAAAAAGAAAAATCTAATCATTGGGGCCTGACAAAAAAAACAAACAAACAAAACCTCTATTAAGGATGTATTTAATTGCGTGTTATATACTGATCAAAAACTACTTGGAAAAACATGCTATTTTTACTGTGACTTAATGTTGAATGCCATACTGTGGAACATTCAAGACAAATCAAAACAAAAAAACATACAGATTTTTCTAATCTAGCTATAGATCTGACATAATCCTGTCAATCACCACAGAGCTAAAACACTCCACACCCGTTAGAACACCCAATTTACAAGTTGCTCATAGAAGACAGAAGGCACCTGTTGTCCTGGTCCACACATGTTTCCAAGCGGACACTCCCTAGCATGTTCCAGAGGTGATCTTATTCTTGGCACCTGCCCAAACAACAGTATAAATCTGGCCCTGTATGGAGGGAGGAGACAGTGATAAGGCCATAAAAGTGTTTGTGCTGTGGGCCTGTACATGTCACGACAGCCTGTACCTGCACCAGTGACCTCATGTCTACAGCAGCCCTCTCTCATTACACTGTTGTTTTCCACCTCCTGCTGCACGCCCACACTTTTATTCATGACCCGTCCACCTCCATCCCAAGCAACCGTTGTTTTGTGCTCTTCTGGTAACACCTGGGACAGCTGTAGGGGAAAACAGAACACTGCCAACATTCCACCGCATTCCAGATTTGAATGCCTGGGCACAGCCACACATCGCTGGCATTCCTTCATTTAAAGGTGTAGGCTCTCTTTGTCTCTCTAAACCTCATAATTGAACCACAGGCTTGTGGGAAGTGGTGGAACGTCCACAGCTTTCCATAGAAATGTGTTTATCTGCATAGGTTACTGAAGAACCATTTGGTTTAAGTTTGTGCAGTGGAATAATTAAGCAGATGAAGGCAAATAATAATGACAGTAAATAAATTAGGAAATATTGGTAGAAAACAGATTGTTTGATGACCTGTGCAAACAACATTAATTTCAATTGTTTGACAATAAATATGCACACAATATTTACATCATGTCAAACTTAGTTTAGCCAAGTGCTTTGTGTGGATTTTAAGTTATCCCTTGGATTAAACGGCAAGGATGTGTATCATTGATGATGCCAAGTATCTGATGAGAAGTGACTGGGCAGCTAACAGGAAAGTAAACACATAAGCCTTGAAGGAGGAGCCCTGAGTCCAGATCTATAACTCCCAAACACAAGATCATTCTTTTTATTTATTTAAAGAGATAATTACGTGTTTTGAGGTTCTAATAACGCCACATTTGCAAATGACAATATCATCAGTATCATGAGTAAGTTATATTTATTTACCCACATAGTTAACACTTACTGTAGGTGTTGAGAATGTGAGCACACTTTGATATTTAAATTTACCTTATTTATCTTGATTGTTTATCAACCCGAAACAGCAACTTTTTCCACAATAACATACTACAAACCAATATGAAAAAGCTTTGACTTGAATATAAATAAGTGTCAGTTATGAAATCAAAATATTGCTCTCTGTTCCTCAACTGTCTTCTAACAGGAACAATATATTTAAATCAGAAAAACCAGAACTATCTTACTTTTTTTTCCAAACAAGAAAACCACAAGATTTTTAAAAAAGCAATACTTACTCAATGTTAGCGGACAGCCCTCCCACCTTCTAGTTCCCCCTGAAGGCTGCGTGTGCGTCAGAGCAGCGCTGGTACAGAGAAGTAGATCTTTTGGATTTTCAGGAAGGAAACACATCTGGGGAATAAGGAAAGAGCGAAGGGGTGAAAAGAGGAATCAACAGAAATAGTCACCTCGCGCTATCAGAGCGGAGCAGAGATAGAGCATGCCTCCTGTCCTCAGGTCGAGGTCTGTATGGGTCTGGTTTAACTTCTGATCCCCATGTGGAAGTTTTGTTCTGTTGCAGCTATATCTCAATTCAAAAGTTTTACATCGCCATTTCTAAAGCATATCATTATTTTATAAAACTATATTATTTTGGATTGGACTTTTGTGGGTCACCATTGGTGCATGGTTTTTAGGGCATTAGGCTACTGCAGCCCTGAGGCTGACTTACTAAAATGTGACTACAATCTGTGCTGATGGCCTCTGACCACCAATCACTCACCACATTCACACATACTGCAATGAATTGTCTTCACAATAATACAACAACACCATTCTGAATGATGGGATGGTATAATGTTGTCTATTCATATTTTAGTTATTTACTCAATATTTTACCAGGTAGGTCAGTTGAGAACACTTCTTTATATCATTTACCATGACAACCCGGCCAAGAAGCGCCTTAAAATCAGCACAAGAATACCTCCAGATACCCACATTAGTCATTAAAACATTTAACATTTAAAACAAAAGTATGCACTGATCCACATATAGAGGAACAAATAAACTACTACTCAGAAAAAGGGATGTTGAGGTGAAGTGAAGTTGTTTTGGAGCAGGGACAAACCAGTGTTAAGGACAGAGTGCATATAGGAGAGTGTTATCTGTATGCATACAAATGTTTGAGACTGACCTACAGCATGAGAGATACTGTTAATGTAGCTATTGTTAAAGTAGATATTGAATAGAGTGGGGCCGAGGATGGATCCCTGTGAAACACCTTTATGGAGAGGCAGAGGTTCTGAGAGGAATCGTATGTGTCACCATGTTGATGGAGTGACATTTCCCATAACAAATGCTAATAGCAGCCTATATTCAATCAGGAGAGGCTCAAAAAAAGAGAATGATATATTGATATATATTGATACATATACTGTATTAGGTTTGGTGCATAGATCCTGGCAGGGAATGATGAGTGATGCACAGGAGGAGTAAAGCAGGATATGATAGGAATCGTATTTCCTCAGAGCCTAGACACTGGTGGTGTGAAAATTAAAACCTGAAAGAAAATTAGACTCTGTAAATATGATGCAGAGGTGGTGGAGGGCTGTGCGAGCCTAAATGCTGAATAGAGAGGTGGAGGGCTGAGTTTAAAACAAGTAGGCTGAGCGGTGATAGGCTCAGCTCGGCCTATCATAGCTTATCAGAGCGGTGAAGGTTGTGCAGGGTTCCAGGAAAAAAACATTGCTATAGCTTCACTTTTATTTTACTGCGCCTAAAGGATTAGTGTTCAGAAAAAACACAATTATAAATGTGGCAATCTTACAAGAAATTGTGGAAATTCACTGAGTGTAAAATACTGAAGGCTTCTTTAAACATCAGTTATTTACCTGAATTAGTATTCCTCTGGCTATCTAACTATCTCATCCATCCGAAAGGTAATGTTGGGTGTGTGGCTGCACTTTTTTCATGAGAACAACCGGAAGTAAACTAGTTAAGGTGCAGGTGTGGACTTGGTTCAATGTAACAGGTTAGGTCAGCCAGAGTGAACAGGAAGTAGTGGGCAGGGGTTCTGAATGAGCTCTGAAACATGTGGACGTGTAGACAGGCAGATACACACAAATAGACTATTACCAAAGAAAAGGGAGTAGATTAATTACACAATGTGATTGAAATGACAGACGCTTGTGAAATCTGAGAGTTTATTTTGTTCAGCTTCAGTTCACATGAATAGTAGCCTACTGTAAAATTGAGGCTTAGATTTCCAGTTAACCAAAATGTGGAGGGAATAAAAGAGTTAATGACTATGTAACTGTAGCAATCTAATATTGTCATTACCATAGTGAAAAAGAAGCATCTGACAGAGATGACGTTGAACGTGTTAACATTGCATTTTTACAGTTAAATTCCACAATATTTCTGATACCTAAGTTACATTATGGGCAGTTTAGAATGTCATGATTAGCATGTCCACTGTGACTTGACTATGGTATGGTCCATAGACATTAAAAGTGTGTTGAATGTCTATGACTGTATATGACATGACAGACATGACACAACAACATAAATGTAAACACACCGGATTGAAGCCGCAAGTAATTTCTATCCGTTATTCCAAGGCAATTTAGGACTTCTTCCAGAACACTACCAGTACTGCTAATAATGTAGCCTGCTAAAACCTGATGATTGAACTCATCATCAACAAAACCTTTACTTTTATTGGAAAAAAGAGCAATGCGAATAATCAATAAAAAGGGATACAGAGAACATACCAATACTTTATTTGTTAAGTCTAATCAGCTTAAGTTTAAAGATTTAGTTGATCTTAAGATTGTATTTGCAAAGTCTTTTTACTTTTGTTTCGGAGGACGAAGACCACAGAAGACAATATTTTTATCAAAGTGTTTTTACAAGAACAACATTAAAAGCAGTGTGTCTCGGTTTATGGAGTCAAACTTTGGAATGCGTTAAATTCTGACTTTAAATGTTGCACAAACATCTAAAAATGTAAAAAAAAATGTACAAAGAGAAAATAATTATGGACTATGTAAATAAGGAAAGTAATTAAGTTGTAAACCATTACAGAAAATCGCTGACATACACACGGTCAGTTGGTGACTTGGTCGGGGAGGGGTTAGAATGAGAATAATTGAAATTTTATTTTAATCGATTTAAGAAAGGTACAGGGTTTGTAAGATGTATCTTCTTCCTGTTCCTTTTGTTCATGCCAATAATGCATGTAATATTTTTGCTGTAATTGTTTTTGTTTTGTATTACTTGGTTTGATTTATGAATTTGCTAATGAAAGTAAATGGCATCAATCAATAAAAAAAAAATAATAAATCTCTTATGATGCAACAAGACTTATTTATTGTAGTTTACTTTCATACTTTGGAACTAACCACATGTTTACAATTCATTTTAATCCACGTATGCACCATCAAACATTTACAGCAGACAAACTACACATACTTGTGTAGCGGCTAATCCAGTTTTGTTCTGATTTGTTATTGTCAACTAGAGCCATCCAGTGGTGGTTTAGGGAAAAAATCCTATACACGGGCACAGCTCCGGTTTTGACCAGGTCTCACGCCTAAAGATCTGTCTTCTAGCGTTATAATACCTCAAATTTGTTTGGTTTTAAAGCCAAGATTTAGAATTTAGGCTATTGTAAAATTGTTAACACTGAAAATACATTTATATTTCTTACATGTTATTGTCATTTAAGTTAAGTCAAGTGTAGAGCCATGTAAGGTATGGCTATAAGACTGGCTACATTAAGACTACAAAGTTTCATTGCCTGTTATAAGATCACACACGAGTTAGTTGTACACTTAGTTGTACTCATTAGTAATTTCCAAAAGTGTATTGTAAACAATTGTACTACAATCAAATATATACAGAAAGCTAATTAAGTGCAGACCATGGTGCAGACAGACCTGAGCAGAGACTTTACTGATTCTCTGACCCGCGCGTTCATCCATCTCCATGGGAACGCTCAGGGACGGAAGCTCTCCGAGATAAAAACAGGTGAAACGCGCACTGACCGGAGCAGCAGGAGGCCCGTGGCGGTGTAACAACTGACGTGGAAAAGCGTCAGGGCTGGAGGCAAACTACGCGTAAAAGTTTTTTATCTAAAGCCTCCACTGTTTCTCTCGCTGTCACTTGTCTTCTCTGGCCAACATAATGAGCCTGGACAAAGCAGAGCTGTGTGATTCTCTGTTAACATGGGTAAGTTTAATCACAGCTAAGTTGTACTAGCGCTGTTAGCCACCGGACTTACTTACACCGGCTGTTAAAATATAAACAATATGTGGTCCTAATCTAGAGTCACCCACCCATTATATTAATTCAAATGTATTTTAGAGAGAAGGCATAATAACTTTGCTCCTTTGCTTAGTTTATTTTTTAATTTAGCTAGCTTAGTCGGACCACTGAGCTAACTTAAATGGCTAGGTGAATGTACATCCAGTATGCAACTTGTTTACGTGTCAATTTACCTGTATCTGTTGTTTTATTAGCAGTGTCATTACTTAAAAAGAACCTCACTTAAAGCAACACTATCGAAAATATTATATTTAGAATCATAGCTATTAAAATAAAAATGTTGCGTGATATCCATGGATTTCAAAATTATGAAAAAATAGGATAGTCGCCATTGGCAATTGAATTATATTATATTTTTTAAATGGAAAAGGTCCATAAAACGTTGCACTTAACTGGAAGCTGAAAACCATGAATACCCACCTGTTACGCACCTGCTACACAATCTCCCGTCTTATTTCACAATTTAAAGGCACAGTCATGTATCTGAGATGTTCGGTGATTAAGTTGCTTAAAACATTATGGCTTATGTTAATCCTCCTTTCCTGTTAAATAAAATGTAACAAAAAGGATGTATTCACATGCTGTTTCATAAATTACCAAATTTCCAAATTGCCCAGGTTGGTAAGCGACAGTAGAAGCAATTCAGTTTGACACTCTGAATCACATCTCTCTCATGTCATTAGTAGTGTACATTATTTTAATTTATAAATCTGGTTAGTCTTTGTGGTGTTGCCCCTACCTGTCTGTCCATGTTGAATAAAGCACTTTTAAAACTCTTTTGTATACACATTGTTTTGGTGTGCACAGTCATTATTTCTTTCTATTTTGCAGCTACAGACATTTAAGGTACCGTCATGTAACAGCAAGTATGACCTGACCAGTGGAGTGGCCATCGCACATGTTCTGCACAGAATGTAAGATCAAGATTTTAGGTCGTAAACACGCTCTATATTTGATAATCTGTTGTTGTCACTATGAACAATGCAAATGGACTGTATTATGTTACGACATCATTGTATAGGTTTGAACAATGTTGGGCAACGTAAGATTAAAATGTACTTTATTTCTTTTTTTATTTTATTTTTATGTATTTATTTATTTTTGTTTATTATTATTTATCTATTTATTTTTTTATTAGAGTGTGCCCTTTTAACCGTGGTAACTTTTGTAAAGATTGTTTTAATGTGTGTCGCCCTTGTGGTTCCAATGTCTCTCGTTATCAGTGACCCCTCTTGGTTCAATGAAACCTGGCTGGGCAGGATCAAGGAGGAGAATGGGGCTAACTGGCGCCTGAAGGTAATTATAGAAAATCCCTTAACTTTGGAGAAAAATGAAGTTGTCCAGACTCGAATTGAGAGATGTCTGTGATTTGCTTCTGTAGGTCAGCAACCTGAAAAAGATTTTGAAGAGTATGCTGGAATATTACCATGATGTAAGTGGTATCTTTTTTTTTTCTTCTGAGGATTATTAGAGTAATCAGATTGGAGACAAATCTGCCCAAGATCACTCTGTGAATAGTTTTCTAAATCAGATTTGAATTGATACATTTACAAATGCACCGTTCTGGAAAAAAAACACCAAATACTGATGATGCTGCCAATACATTTTGACTAAAGAGTAACTGATTTGTAAAAAAATTAAAACTGTGCTTTTTTAATTTTTAAAAATAATTATTAAACTAACATAAAATTGTTTAGTATACATTATTTGATGTATTGATTGAGTGATCGATTGATATTGTTGACTAGTTGGTACAGAATCTTTGTTTTTATTTCATTGTATAATGTAAATGCCCTGTTACTATTATGCCTGTTTTTATGGTCAGATACTGGGACACCAGATCTCAGACGAGCACCTCCCAGATGTGACCCTCATCGGAGAGATGGGAGATGTGACAGAACTGGGGAAACTGGTGCAGCTAGTTTTGGGCTGTGCAGTCAGCTGTGAGAAAAAGGACGGTGAGTGGGTTCACAGAGAATCACAGACAGCTGCTGCATGTACATAGTTCTCTGTACAGAGATTAACCAATTACTAACTGAAGTATGGTATTTGGAATTACTACAAATTATTACATACAAATGAATTGATGAATATAAGTTTTGCATTTTGAATGTGTGTATGATGGTAGGTAGTTCTGTATGACAAACCAAATTATTTCTTTATATGTTTCTGTATTATGTACATTTTGTTTAATATAATGTATTTTGCTATAAAGAAAGTAAGTTTCTACAAAACTCACTTTAAAAATACATAAATGATCTTATTGCAACAGTAGTGCTTCCACAACTGAGCTTCACAAAAAGATGATTTGACCAATGGGAAATCAATCAATTATTGATAGGTCGTCTGTCGTGTCTCTAACCTCATAACCTCATTTCGCACTAAATGTTGTTTATTAAACGATTGTAGGCATTATTTTCATGTTGGTTTTTGAATATTTAGAGCCTTTTTGAGAGGATTTGCATGAATTTGAATTTGTTTCCACCTGAGCAGGTTGTAATTTTTTTTTCCAGAGCAAATCCAGCAGATAATGACATTGGAGGAGTCTGTGCAGCATGTTGTGATGACTGCCATTCAGGAGGTGAGTCTGTTTTCTTATGCGCTCTGAATTAATCTTAATCTGCTCTTAGTCACGCTTCAGTCAAAATCCTATAAGTACACTAAATATCGGACTGAATAGAACCTGAAATGTTTGATTTTCAGCTCTCTATTGCCTTGTCGAAGTCTCATATTCTATCCATTTGAGGTTATTAAAAAAACAGTGGCCAAAGTTCAGAGGGCTGTTTAATAACCTGCATTTGCCTACTGTCTCTTGTTCAGCTGTTATCAAAAGAGCCCTTTTCTGAACCAGGAAGCCCTGACACATATGGAGACTTTGACTACCAGGTGAAACTCACTTTATTTCATATAAAAGCTCAGTTGGGTTGTCCTTTGTACTCAACATTTTATTAAAGGTCGCTCCCTTCGACTTATATATGCTTCAATTTCCTGTCTTGTCTCTCCACAGTCAAGGAAGTATTACTTTCTGAGCGAGGAGGCAGATGGGAAGGAAGACCTGAGCCAGCGTTGTAGAGATCTGCAGCATCAGGTGTGTACCACAAATATGAAGGATTTGAACTTTTTGCATGGTCCTGGGATGAGATATTTTTAGAAGACTTTACACTTCAAAGTGCGCAGCATTTGTCACTTTATGGGGTATGCTGACACATGCTATAGTTGCTCGAGTGTTCTGCTCACACAAACACACAGTGGTGCAGTTTGCTGTTTAACACCCATTCATCATGTTGTGTCATGAGTTTGCTGAGTGACAGACCAAGCAATCGCATTTCACCATTAACCAGTGGACCTAAGTAAAGTTAGAGCTTGTAAGTTTGAACTTTTGAAAGTGCATTTGACAGGTGAGTTTATTTGATTGATTTAATTATTATTAATTAGTCTGGTGGGATAATACTTGAAAATATGCATCACTTTGTGAAGAAAAGTTTAAAATGATAAGAATTCTTGAACATGAATATATTCATTTTCTACCGCTTATTCCTGTTCCCGGGGTCGAGGGTGACTGGAGCCTATCCCAGTGACTTTGGGCCTTAGGCGGGGTACACCCTGGACAGTGGCCGACTCGTCACAGGGCTAACACAGAGACATTGACAGACAACCATTCACTCTCACATTCATTCACTCGGGGCAATTTAGAGTTGCCAATTAACCTACACATGCATGTCTTTGGATGGTGGGAGGAAGCCGGCGAGAACCCACAGTAACACGGGGAGAACATGCAGACTCCACCCGGAGAGATCATGTGATAGTGGACTGGTCCGGGTTCGAACCCACGATCTCCTTATTGGGAGGCAGAAGCTCTGCCACCGTGCACCCACATATAATATATTCAGTCCATAAGTCATTGCGTGTAAGGAATGGATTTTTCTGGCACTTTTCAAAATTGAGGTGTTGTCATCATATATTATATTTTTATATATGTATATTTTATATGTTTAATTAATTAATGTTTGAGTCAAATTAGTTGGTTAGTTCTTATTTCTTGTTATTAAATCAACCAAACGAGTCTTGTCCATACATGCGATGTAAAGAAAAATACATTTAGACTTAATGCTTTCAAGAGTTAAGAAAAACATACGAAAAGTGTCAAATACTCTCAGAACTTCAAAATGAAAGTGGTGACAGCGTGCTTCAAATTCTGCAAACTTTTCTCCTGATGTGTCACTCAGTTTGTGCCAAAGAAAGCGGTCGCACATCCCTCATCGTGCTTGTTTGACGTTTGGTGGAAGCATGTAACACTCTGGTCAATTCTATTCACTTTCGATCCTGTGGAAACAAAGGTATATTTTAGGAGATTTTCAAAGCTTTTCAAAATGAGCCACTTTGTTTTGATGAATTTACGAGAAAGAGCATGTTTATTTTCTGCTCTGGTATGAATCTTCTTGCCATGGCGTACATTTGTACTTATCATATTTTAGCAGTACTACATTTGAGATTATGATGTGCTCAATTCTCAGACAGAACCATGGTATAATCTCAAGGCTGTGTTTTGTTTCTTTCAGAATTATTTAAATGCTTTCTTTTCCTGTCCTGCTTCGCTGTTCAACGTGCCATCTTGTATTTTAAAGTTGTCTTCTCTTTTGTCCACCAGTCCGTATTGATTATCTAGCCGAGTGCACGCCTCCCGCTCTTGTTTTTCCAACACTGCCTGATAAAAGAGTTTTTTTAGTGCATTGGAGCCACGTTTCAGTTGCATAACAAGATAAAACTGACACATTGCCTGGGGATGGAGCCATGGCCAACAATAATTTGTACCGCTCCCTCCCACCTGTTTGTTTACTGACGTAGCCCACGCATTAGGAATTAGTCATTTGTGTTGTTTTGATAGCTAATTACTGGTGCCGGTCTTGTGCTAAAGCATGCAAGCTGTCCATAGAGATCAGTGTAGGGTTTGGCTGTAGATGTACCGATATGTACAGCATCTTCAATGCTCTTGTTAAAACATATCTTAAGACTCTGCTTTCTTACCAGCTGAAATAAAGTAAAGTTGAATCCAAAATTATACTATATTAAACTACAATCATCTAAAGTCAATTATCAGTCATTCTCAAGTCTCACCTTTTTCTTTTTCCCCTCTTTTTCCCGTCTTTACTTTAATAGTTGAACTTGCTGTATTCTTCATTTCAAATTAGTGACACTAAATGTTTGAATTTCCAGATTTTTATAGTAGAATGAATAGTCCTCAATAACTTATGTAGTAGCACATCTTGTTCCATTACCAATGTTCTCTTTTGCAAATGTGGGGGATTGTGTTTTTTTTTTTCCTCTTAGGGTGATGCAAACAACTACAGCTATTCATAAAGTTCTATCTGCCTCAAACCATTGCAAACCACCTGACTTTCTTTTTTAAAGCTGCATGTGGAAAGAATATAAAGCGTGGTTACAACCCTTTATCCACTTCAGCTTTGACCTTGAGTTTGTATTGTACTTTTTGTCATCTTTCCGCATTGTGTCCCACACCTAACAGTTGTCCATGGTTCTGGAGGAGAAGTCATTGCTTCAGGCTGAGACCCGCTCTCTCAAAGACAAACTGAGCCGCTCGGACTCCCTCGACTCCACCACGACGGCCATCACAGGCAAGAAACTCCTGCTGCTACAGAGCCAGATGGAGCAGTTGCAAGAAGAGAACTACAGGTATACCGCAGCTGTAAACTGTCTCCTATGTCTCTGAGAATATGCTTGTCTTAATTTAGAGGTTAGTTGAGTGTCTTTTCTTCTTGGTTTGTGTTACTAGTGGCTTGTAGAAAGAATCACTGTATTACCTCTTGACCTGCAGATTGGAGAACAGCAGAGATGACCTGCGGGTTCGTAGTGACCTCCTGGAGAGGGAGGTCCTGGATCTGCAGCAGAGGAATGAGGAGCTGACCAGCCTGGCTGAGGAGGCACAGTCGCTCAAAGACGAGATGGACATCCTCAGGTCAGACACACAACTCACAATGTTCACAAGGTATTATTGTAAAAAAAAAAAATTAAAGTTGCTTGAGAAAACATATCCCTCTACAAATTACACAACATTGAGGCTGTGTCTTAAACAGAAGGTATGTGCCCATTTGTTCCACTTATTTGTGTTCTTATTTGAATCTATAATAAAACAGATTAATCTAAAATATGATCATTGTGCCGACTCACATTTTATGACGGTACAGTTCCAAACAAAGCATTATCTATTATCTCAGTGACCGTCAATTTACACTCCCCGAGACAAGTGCCCACACACAGACGTCCATTCACTCCTGACATCTGTGAGCTCAATTTCGAAGCTCTGACACAGGCCTCGCAGTTGGATGTTAGATTACCCAAAACTCTGCTAGAACCAATATATTCCTTATCATATAACTTTAGCTTTAGAAGTCTTGAAATGTATGCAAAAGCAAATGCTTGTAATAATGGTTGGTATAGAATACTATTCCAATTATTGCTCTGATGAAAATGAATATTGAAGCTTTAGTGAATCATTAAATAATAATGTATTCTTCTGTCTATAGGTTTAATTTTGGACGATACATAAATATGTCTAGTAATTGTGATTAGTTATGACCTAAATAATGTGTTCTAGTTTTCTTTTTAAATGTCACAATAGTGTTTTGAGTGCACATTTAAAAATAAGCTTTGTTTGTTTCCATGTCCCCCAGGCACTCGTCAAGCCGTGTGAACCAGCTGGAGGCTCTGGTGGAGACGTACAAGAGGAAGTTGGAGGACCTAGGTGACCTGCGGCGACAAGTGCGTCTCCTGGAGGAGCGCAATACTGTCTACATGCAGCGCACTTGTGAGCTGGAGGAGGAGCTAAGGAGGGCCAATGCTGTACGCAACCAGCTCGACACCTACAAGAGGCAGGCAAGTGGGATGGAGCAAACATTCGGAGAGATGCAGTCATGTGGCTCAAACTACCTGTCAGTGCAAATTAATAGTTTATTGAGTTACAATCTATTTACAAACAAATCCAAACTGCTTCCACTAAATGATTACCTGTGTTTAACCTGACCAACAAGGCTTAGCTGTTTGTTTTTTTCAAATTCGTAACACTTACATCTGCCATTAATCAGGCTACTTCTTTACCTGAAGGCGATTGGATTTATGAAACAAGCTTCAGTACCCACTACCAACATAACTAAAATATTGATCTTTTGGCTTCCATATATTCAATTTTATTCGTGTTGAACACAAAAGGTGCTATACTATTTATCTCAATTAGTTCCCACCATATCAGCTTTTTTTACTAAACCAGGCAAGGCAATCTGTGAGCCCGGGAGAGGAGGGCAGCCATACTTGTTGTGTCAGCGAAGTGAAGTTAAACACAGGCTGGCCCGTGCACGTGTCTGAAAATCCCTGCCGTTTGTGAAGAAGTCGGCGCCAGCTCAGATTGTTGCTGTGCTCTGTGACTTTCTAGGCTCACGAGCTTCACACCAGGCACTCGGCAGAGGCCATGAAAGCTGAGAAGTGGCAGTTTGAGTACAAGAACCTTCACGACAAATACGACGCGCTGCTCAAGGAGAAAGAAGTGAGTCTAACTACACCGTCAAAACTTCAACTGTCAAAGAGTTCACACATTTTCTGTACAATAACGGCATTCTTTTCTATATTTAGGCACCATTTAAAGCATACATCCTGTCACATCTGTTGTCCAAAGTGTCTCTGAACATTTATGAACCTTCTAACTGAGAAACTGATGCAAATATTGTGGCAGTTTTTCAGTGAACTTCCCACGTCCTGTGTCAATTCTTGCACCTTCAGCGTTCTGACACCAGTGATTCATGTTCTCAGATACTTGAATGAACACATACTGTACTGACACTATGAACTGCTCACAGTCTAGGTAGAGACACCTTAGTGTTGGTACATGTGGCCAAAATGTTGACTCCTGTGTTCCAGCGTCTTCTCTCGGAGCGGGACACACTACGGGAGACAAACGATGAGCTCAGGTGTTCACAGGTTCAACAGAGGTGCCTCAGTGAAGCTGGTGAGTGGTCCGTCCTCTTTTAACATGCTACTTTACCTGAACTGAGGTCTGAACAAGAAGTGAGAAGCTAGAATAGGTTCTATATTAATCCCAAGTCTGGAGAATTGAATTGAGTACTGTCTCAAGAATGCCATGTAGTGTAAATCTATACAGAATTTTTACAGTTTATAGCTTGTGTTTATCCTTTTACATGTCAGGCCTTCTGTGATTTCAGCAGGCTTTATCTCGCTGCCACATTTTAAACCATTGACTTAAAACATGCCAAACGAATAAATACATTTAAGTGATTTAAAAAAAAAAAAATTTAACTGTATGTATATTGTGCTGCCCTAGACCAAAGAAGTTTAACTTATAGAGGTTCTGTTCAAATGCTGAATCAGACCATAACTGCCGCAGCCGTTCATTTGTATCATGTCTCTCAAATGAGGAATACAACTCCTCTAAATATCCTTTTTAATATTCAGAACTAAATGTTTATCTTATTTTGCCTCAATTCTTACAGAGTTCAGTGCTTTACTTGTTGATTCTGCAGAAATATATATATTTTATATATATATATATATATATATATATATATAATTTTTCTCAGCCCTTTGTTATTTTTGTTCTCCTTTTTAACTTGTAAGCCACCATGTTTATTTATTTATTATTATTATTATTATTATTATTATATAATATATATATAATTTTTTTTTTAAGACATAAACAAACTATGAGTTTCTCTGATGGCTTAATGATACCAGACCAAAGTATTGTCAAAGCAGCTGGTCTTGGTTGGTCAGGCATTTTCCCCTTTAAGTTAACCTTAACTGTAACATTATGTACTGCCTTCTCCTATTCTGTCTTGAGCTCTCTGACTATAGTCCGGTTTGATGTGTGTTCTCTCTGCACAGGATCCCTCAGTGACAGTGGAGGAGCCGGCAGCCTGGCCTCAGAAATCATGCCCACGGAGCTCAAGTACGAGAGGACGCTTACGTTATCACTGCTTCTTTTATAATTCCTCTGCACCGTAGTGAGAGCAGAGCTGTGGCGTGGGGGTTCATGTGACTAACCGTAACAGACGCGATTACACACAGATTCACTTGGTGTCACTATCAGGAGCCCACTCGTAGCCTATACATTCACCCTCTGCTGGCTGGGCTAGTGGGTTTATCTCACCTTAAAGTTTAATTTTAAATTGGATGCACATTTGGGACCGCGTCACAGTGACACATGGCAGTTGTGCACTCCTGGCTGGGGCGTTGTCAGATGGAGACGCTGGCAACTGTACCCTCTGTCTGTGTCTCATGATCTCAAAAAAATACAGAGAGGAGAACAGTTATGTGTGTGGTTCTGGTTCACATAGTCAGACATAATATAAAAAAATAGACTCTTTTGATCCTCTGTTTGTCCGCATCAAATCCTGTAGTTGGGTTTTGTTTCATTCAAGGATTCAAGGATTCAATTCATTCAAAGCCTGAATAATGCTCGATGCGGCTTGTGAAGGCTTAGTTCTAGATTTTAGGAATGTAACTAGTGATAAGATGCCATACCGAAACCAGAGTATGCGATGCCAAGAATATTTTTGAGCTACTATGCAGGGCTGATTTTTCCCAAAATATATGATTTGATGACAAACAAAACAATACAATTTATTTTTAGACCTGCATAAGACTGTTTACTACTAACAGAGCAGTGAAGTAATTTTGTGCAGTGCCATCTTTGCATTAAAGTGTTCAAATAAAGCTTTCCTTTTCCAATTGGTCAACCTAAACAAAATGCCAGCCTCTGCTGGGGATTTAAGGCCAATAGCCAATAACCTAACAAGCGCAAATATCGTCTGTGTCTAATGGGAACGCAAATAAAAAGACTTTCAATCCTAGTTTCACAAGGCACCCATCATCTCTTGTAAGCCACTTACACCATTTATTTTAGCTTCAAAACTGTACCTGCACTGTTCTGTAATTACAGTGCAGATACGGTTTTGAATCTAAATAAATAAATTCTTGGTTTACATGATCAAAGGAAGAACTAAGATTTGGGGTAGAAGGCCTTGTCTTTTTGTTCTGTTTGCTATTAGTTTTATCCTGTAATAAAAAGCCTGTCATTTAATATGCTTGGGTAAGGTTGCATACAACCCCTGATTGCATATCCGTAAGTAGGTTTGATGTTACTAAAAAACATTCTGATCAGTTGCAGCATGTGGCACTTAAATGCCATGAAAATGAAATCTGATGCTGATCAATATTGTAAATGGGACGCATTGTTTCCGCAGTATAGAGGGCAATTAACTTTTTTGGGGTGCATGGTGGCAGATCAGTTGGAGCTCTTGCCTCCCAATAAGGAGATTGTGGGATCAAATCCCAGCCCAGACCAGCATCACATGACCTCTCGGGGTGGAGTCTGCATGTCCTCCTCGTGTTACCACGCCATCCTCCGGCTTCCTCCCACCGTCCAAACGCATGCATGTGTCAGGTTAATTGTCAACTCTAAATTGCCCCTAGTGAATGAATGTGAAAGTGAACGGTTGTCTGTCTATGTCTCTGTGTGAGCCCTGTGACGAGCAGGCCCCTGTCCAGGGTGTACCCCGCCTAAGGCCCTAGTCACTAGTCACAAGTCACTAGGATAGGCACCAGTCACCTGTGGTAAAAAATAAATAAACTTTTGGTTAATTTAATTTGGTTAAAAATTAAAGTTTGGTAAAAATAATATCTGCACTTGTGCTCAACACCGTTTTATTGTGTCCAGGGAGACGGTGGTTCGTCTGCAGAGCGAAAACAAGATGCTTTGTGCCCAGGAGGAGACGTACAGACAGAAACTGGTTGAGGTTCAGGCTGAGCTGGAGGAGTCCCAGCGCACCAACAACGCCCTTGAGACTCAGAACAGGTCCGCTTCATGTGGCCGGTCCGAGAAAGGCTGGTGCACTCGTTAGATAAACCATCCTCGTGTGTGTGGACCATATTGAGTGTTCTTGGCCACAGAGAGGCTTGTTTGGCTGCTGGTGGGAGTGATATCTGCCTAAATGTCAAGCGGCCCTCTGGACTGTGTGCTGTGTGGGCCGGCCACAGGACAGACAGCAGAAAAGCCAGATTGTCCCTTGGCTGGTGCTTGTGTGTGTGCGTGAGTGTGTGTTTACAGGCTGTGGGCATGTGGAGATGTGGGTGGATATCTATGCAACACCAGGGCCAGGGTGTGGGAAGACTCCTCAGCAACAGTAGGGGAGACCAGTGAGCATGCTCAGTAAGGTGCTAATAAGGCTAATATACAAATACAAACTTACCACTTTGGAAAGTTCAAGAAGAGCTTTATTTTTATTTATTTATGTTTGCATTTTTGTAAATGCAGTAAATTTTATAAAACGATATGAAACCTCTAGTTTTCATACATAAATGCAAGGAGGAAAAAAAATTGCACGTATTTGGGACATTCAGATCTGGAATAATGTAGAAGAGGTTGCATTATTAATTGTACATATTAGATACAAAATCATTTACAGACGGGATTTGTTATCTTCTTTTTTGTATTTTTAAGTCAATTAGATCTAAAAGATTTAAAAATCACTGTTTAAAAAATGTCATATTTTCTGCATATACAGTCATGGCCAAAAGTGTGGGCACCGCTTAAACTTAAGTACCAGAAAAAAACAGAAAATTAAGTACCGGTATTTCTCCCCGAAAGGTATTGCAATTACACGTTTTAATATACACTTGTTTATTTTCTTTTGTGTGTATTGGAACAACATACAAAAACTGAAAAACAACAACACACAAACACTGGAAAAAAAGAGAAGACCTGTCTGATGACTTCTAACCTTGAGATTGTTGATTTTTCCACAATTTTGGTTCTCAAGTCCATCTTCAGAGATCTTGATCTTCATTTGTCCACAGTGTGCAACATAATCGAGAAGTCTGCAACCCATGGAATTGTAGCTAATCTCCCTGGATGTGGACGGAAGTGAAAAATTTATGAAGGGTTGCAACCCAGGATAGTCCGGATGGTGAATATGCAGGTCCAAACAAATTCAAAGAAATTCAAGCTGTCTACAGGCTCAGGGAGAATCAGTGTCAGTGCCAACTATCCATTGAAATTAATCAAATGAAACAATATGGCAGGAGACCCAGGGAGACCCCATTACGGACACAGATTTGCCAAAATGTATGAGCAAGCCAAAAGCATTCTGGGAAAACCTCTTGTGGACAGATGATTTGTTTACTGAAAACAGAATGAGGCCTACAAAGAAAAGAACACAATACCTACAGTCAAATCTGGTGGAGGTTCAAAGATATTTTGGGGTTGTTTTGCAGCCTCTGGCACTGGGTGTCAGGACTGTGTGCAAGGCATCATGAAATCTGAGGACAGATCAGACAAAGGATTTTGGGTCGCAATGTAGAGCTTGGTGTCAAAACGATGGGTTTGTGTCCGAGATCATGTGTCTTCCAGCAGGATATTGACCCCAAACATACTTCAGAACTCTCCAGCGCTTTGTTTCCATCCATTTCTGGGTGCAATAAGTGCAGATCTCAATCCCATTGAACGACTGGGGAGAGATCTTAAAATTGCTGTTGGGAA
Organism: Rhinogobius similis; assembly: GCA_019453435.1. Lineage (NCBI taxonomy): Eukaryota > Metazoa > Chordata > Actinopteri > Gobiiformes > Gobiidae > Rhinogobius > Rhinogobius similis. The sequence continues at coordinate 25,278,198 of CM033631.1, forward strand.
AAGGCGCCCTTTCAATATGAGAGACCTGGAGTGGTCCAGTGGTCCAAAATTCCGGTGGAGATGTGTAAGAAGCTTATTGATGATTATAGGAAGTGATTGATTTCTGTTTTTTTTTCCCCAAAAGGTTGTACAACAAATATTAAGGGTGCCAATAATTTTGTCCAGCCCTGGGAAATTTTATTTGTTTCGGCTTTTTTTTCCAACGCACACAAAGGTAATAAACACATAAACACACAAAAACATGTGTAATTGCAATATATTTCTGGGAGAAATTTAGCATTTTCCAGAAAAAAATCCAGGGGTGCCAACACTTTCAGCCATGACTGCATTCGCTTTAAGTCCCTTTTGTGAGAAACAAATCGATTTTTGAGAAAATTACATATTCATATAAATCTATGGATAGTTAGATTTTTGTTGTTTCATTGTGAAATATGTTGAGAAACAAACTGACCAAAACATTCTATATATAAAAAAAACAAAAAAAAAAGTTTCACTTTGAATATATATTTTAAATCTTGAATTGTTTAATGTGATTTTAAGGTTGTACTGTGACTTTATCTTTAGGTTGAATCAGCAGCAGATCACAGAACTGCGCTCTCAAATTGAGGAGCTACAGAAAGCCCTCCAGGAGCAGGACAGCAAGAATGAGGATGTGAGGGAAAACGCTTACTGTTAATTGCACGTTGAACACATTTTTAAACTGAGAATACTTTTCTAAACTATCTGTATGTGTTTTATAGTTTGCATGGACTTTAATGTAGCTAGCTGGATTTTGGGTTTTTGTTTGTCTGATTTAAATGTGGGGCTGTAGCCCATGTTTGCTGTGGTGACTCTTGCTAACAACTGCTCCTCTGTCTGTCCTTCTACCTGCCTGCACCTGCCCCATTGACCACCCTGGCCAAAATCAGGCCATCGTAAGTACGGCCACTCTCTGTCCAACTGCCACATGATTGAACTTTGCTTTTTGAGTTTTAAGTTTGCAATGTGAAATATCTGTGTATGCACAAGTGGTGACAAATATTTGGTCTTGTGTTCTTTTATTTTTCATAGTCCTCCCTTTTGAAGAAAAAGCTTGAGGAACATTTGTAAGTATCTTGCCACTTGCATCACAAAATACAGGAGTTGCTCTTTAGTCCCACAGTAATGGTGTCCATTAACCCTGAATACCAGTCTGTTAACAGAACACAAAGAAGACCATGCTATCATTTATGAGCAATAATTGGGTCATTGTTGTAACACTTTTCCATGGGAAGTTCTAAATTGTTTTCTTTAATAATCCATGTATGGAGTAGTTTGTCTCATCTGTGGCCTTAACCATCTGTTCAAACAACCAAGAATGACAGCAGTTGTCTTCATAATCCAGAGAGAAGCTTCATGAGGCCCACTCAGATCTGCAGAAGAAGAGGGAGGTCATTGATGACTTGGAACCAAAAGTGGACAACAGCAGTGAGTGGCTCAGCTCAGTCCTTAACAAAGAACTTTTTAGTGCTTCAAATTCCTACTTAATTTTTTTTTTTTTTTCAGTGGCAAAAAAAATTGATGAACTCCAAGAGATTCTCCGTAAAAAAGATGATGACATGAAGCAGATGGAGGAGCGCTACAAGAAGTACATGGAGAAGGCGAGAACGGTGCGTCTTCACAAATACAAAGCGCTTTTGTTTTGTTTACACCTGTATACTGATGCCAGTCAAACGTAGTTTACACTTATGAAATTCTTTCCCGCTGCTTTATTCCTTTATCCAGTCAGCTGCATTGTATTATAATGCTTCAGGATAATTTATTCACATGTAATTGTAAAAAAAGCATCCTTTCTTGATTTTAATATAAAAATAGTGTTTGTTAAAGCTTTTTTACAGAATAGTTTCACAAGCCAGTTTTCTCAATTTTCAATCAAATTTTGCATTTTTGTTCAAAAGGAAAATCCACAAATATTGAACCTTATTATATTATCTATTTTGGTGACTAGGCCCTTGAACTTGTCAAATTAATTAAAATCTGCACATTAACATCAGTGACACCTAAAACATGACAATATAATGTCCACTTAAACTTAAGTCTTTATACACAGGTGATCAAAACCCTTGACCCAAAAAAGCAGCCAGTCGGGCCGGATGTCCAGGCACTGAAGAACCAAGTGTCTGAGCGAGAGAGGAAGATCCAGCTCCTCGAGGTCTGTGCCCCTCTAATCTCTCTCACTGAGCTCCTGACATAAGCTTAATGAGGTTTTCTGTTGCAGCATGATTATGAGAAGAGCAGAGCCAGGTACGACCAGGAGGAAAAGCTCATCATCTCTGCCTGGTACAACATGGTTAGTACATATGGAGTAGAGACATTCAATTTATTGCCTTGGACATACTAAAGTTGCTAAACCTTTGGGTGACCATGAATAACCCAGTCTTAATATCATGAAGGAGCTGTACAATTGGACCAGAGCCTTGGTCCATCCATAATTTCATTACTGACAGTGACGTGATGTTCCGATTGGTCAGTGAGAACTACTGTTTGTTAGGGGTAAACGTGGGCAACGGGTCCTTCAGCAATGTTCTGTCTCACCAGCAGAACTTAAGTGGAGACACCAGAGTTGCCACACCTTAATGGAAAATGGATTGTGTGTTTTCATCAAACCAGAGTGCAAGAGCAGTCCTGTGTCCATAGCATCATTCCTTACCACACCTGTGATACCTGCCCTATATTGACCCTTGTTGTAATTGTGCTGTGTTGAACGCTAGGATTATATAAGCATGATCCCAAGTTTAAATGGCCATAGATAAACTACTTTTAACCGCCTTTTCACTCACAAGTTTAAAATGATGAAGTTTATAGATCTGTTCAGCTTGTGCTGTATTATGGTAATTGTATTATCTTTCCAGCTTATGATTCCTTCCCATTTATTGGAATTTTCCTGGCACAATAACCCATCATAAATTATACTTTTCCATTTTATGCCTGTTTCCAATTCCATTCCATTATCATTTAAGTATTGTTTCATTTTGTACTGAATTATACATTTTTGTTGTTAGAAATCCATATGGTCTGAAACTGAAACTATCTTGGAAGGATGATCACCCATTGTTTTACACACGCTAACATAGAACTGATGCCTGTGTCCTAGGGCATGGCGTTGCACCAGAGTGTGGCTGGAGAGCGCCTCGCACCGTCCCATCAGAGCATGTCATTCTTGGCCCAGCAGAGGCAGTTCACCAATGCCAGGAGAGGCCTAATCCGCCATCAGCCCAGATAAATCTCCTCACAAACTCTGGACAAACATAAAGAACTTGGAAGTAACTTGACTTCACCTGAAAGCCTTGGTCCACCTCAGACGTCTTAAATGCTGCTACTGCCCCCTGCTGGCAGACATTTGAACATTTTTCTCTCTGGTTCCAGAGAAGAGCTGCTGTTTTCTTCTCTTCAGAAACAGCCTTATGTTACCCCCTAAGGTAGCTTTTTTATTTATTTGTGGCCTTTTTTTATAATTGGTCATTCTCTTGTTGTAATAGCAATGTGATTTCACAATTACTGTTGAGCAGAGGAGCTAGTTGAATGTAAAAGTAATGCAATTACTTGACGGGTAACTGGAAGGGATGGAGTACAAAATCATGCTACACATCATTTTCTGCGGTGCGTTATCCTTAGTTGTTGGTACATTTACTTTGCTGTGTATGTTTTTTGTTTAGTGTGTGACATTTTTTGCATGTTGGTCTATTTTAAATATGACATAAATGTACAACACAGAAGGATATTTAATCACTTTTGAACTTTCACCAAAGCACTTTCCTGTGGTGGCCTCACATTATCTTCTTTTATTTTATGGTACTCCCAAAAATGCTGCCTTTTTGTCTCAAATCTCAAAACTAGATATGAATTTCTAGATTGCTTCTGTGAATTAATGATTATGATTTTTATCTTCTCCCAAAGAATGAAAGTGTTGGTTATGGGCCTAATTGCACTCACCACTTTTGACTCTTTAGTCACTTTAGTAAGATGACAAATGAGGAACTAAACCTTCAGTCTCCAAACTGGAAAGTCTAACTTTTAAAGTCTGTGTACAAAACAAACAGAGCTGCTTCCTTTTCAATATAATGGAATTCGACTATTTACCTCACTATGCTGATTTTATTGTTAGTTTTTTTTTTTTCAATTTCTGAAATGTCAGCAACATGTCTCATAACTGTGGCTGTAACTTGTTCTTTACCCCTGTGTGCTTTAATCTACACAGACCAAAACAATGCATTGTGCGTGCACATTTTTCTATATGTACATTACTATGTGTTTGTAGTGGCATATCTTTAAATTTACACTGGGGTTTTTGAGTAGTCAGTCGTGTAAATGGTACTTAATGGTACTTGACACTGGGGTTTGAGACAAGTTCCATATTTGTAGTTTGTTTGTTTGTTCTACTTTTGCACTACAAATAAATGGGGTTTTGGAGAAATTTGTCAGAATGTGTTTTTTCTGTGTGAGGCCAAATTCTGTATAACCAATACTTGTCTGTCTGCTCATTTTTCTATTATTCTATTCAAGTTTACTAATTGAGGGTCTGTCACCTGACTTTCTCATTAAATATTTTTTGCTTTGCCAAGAAGGTTCCTCTGAATTATATAAACTCATCTATGTCATTCATCTTGTTAGATTGGTTTTATTCTATCAATGGGGAATAGAATGTTTCATTTCATTCCTCCACCTCTTATATGTCTATACCTCCACTAGCAAACCCCTTTTAAAAAAAGACCCTTTAAATCTTTTTTAGAAATGCTAAACTTTAGCACTTTAGTAAAGGTAAAGGTAATGGTAACATGAAAACTTTATGTTCCAGAAAGCTCGTCAGTGCAATACTATACGCCTCCGTGTCGACAGAGGGCACCAAACACACGTAACTAGACGAAGACAAAGAGAACATGGCCGACTGTGAGTGAGAAGTATTTTATAGTGAGAAGAACACATCTGTAAACGTCTCACTAGACGAGTATCTGCTGGGATTATATTCGTTTTGTAGTAAGACGAACCTCGTGCATTTTGTCCGTTTTGTTCTGTAACGTTGTTTAGACGTAAATCCGGGCGTCAGCCCGAGACGTTAGCTAAATTAGCAAAGGAGCTAGCTAAAGTTGTTTTTGTAGCGTACATTGTTTTGGAGGTGCGCTTTCAATACTGAGGTTGAAGAGTTGTGCTCCTTTTTTGATCACACGCAGTTTTTTAGTGTTGGATAAAACGTGTAAACGCGTACTTCGTTACGAGTGGTGCCCGTCAGCCTCAGTGCCTCTAATCTCTTTGTTAAAAAGAGGCCATTTGTCAGGGCACGAAGGGACGCGATTTTTACATTATCTGTATATTAACACTAACATTAAAACATGGAGTCTAAACGACTACATGAGAGACGTGGAAGGAGCGACAGCGGTAGTGACTCGAGCTGTGGCAGCCCCACGCCCTCCTCCAGCCCCGCTCCTGCGGTCAGCCCCACTCCGGCCTCCACCTCCGGGGCCAATGTGTTCGCAAACGACGGCAGTTTTATGGAGATGTTCAAAAAGAAGATGGAAGAGGAGAAGCGAAAAAGAGAGGCGCAAACAAGTGGAGTCGGGACAAGTATCGAACATGCGCCAGAGGACAAGAAGCCATCGGCTGTGACCACTTTTGTAAGGGGTTTAGCAGTTGTAAGATCATAGTATTGTGCGTTTTCAAAAAGCAGTCACTATTTGCAGTGGGCACACATTTTATTACATGGTCATAACAGTATGACAGGGGTGTCCAAACCTTTTTCAGCGAGGGTCGCATGTGGAAACATATTCCATGCAGAGATTGTAGGTCAATACATTGAGTCATTCAGATGCATTGCTTTGATATCTGGATTGTACCTTTAATAAGGCTTGGAACACTCATTTTAAAACTGCTATCCAAATGTAATTCGATGTTTTTGAGCTTACAGTGACACATATTCTTACATTTGCAGTAAAAACTGCTGCCAATATAATTATTTGGGCCAATTCACCAGGAGGTCCGGTTGCCAACAAAAACTGGTCTTAGGGCTGTATTTGGCCCCAGGCCACAGTGTGGAATCCACATACAAATACTTACATGTTTTAAACTAATAGTAGGTGGGTTAGGTTGAACCTTGTACTTTTTTACTTTGGTGGTGGCAGAAGACTGAATATAGAACTTCTGCTCTGGTGTAGTCTCCTTCATTGGCAATCCATCTGCAAGGCCTCGTATAACGGTGTCAGTCTTCTATGCCTTAACCCAGGTGGGGAAGCGCAGAGGCGGTGTGTTCCTAAAGACTGGCGTGGTCGCAAAGAAGCAGAAACAGGACTCAGAAGTAAGTGGTTTGTCTGTATATTTATAACCCCTAATGTGGATCATCATTCTAAAGCACTGTGGTTTTGTCTTCTGCAGAAGGAGCCAGGCAAGAGCGATGCTTGGTCAAAGTACATGGCTGAGGTGAAAAAGTACAAAGCGCACCAGTGTGGCGACGACGACAAGACACGACCTCTTGTAAAGTGAACTTCTGCTGGAGAAGTGTTTGAGGAAGATTGCCTGGAGGGGCCAGTCTTGGCCTTCTGTACTATCTGTACAACCACAACTTCATTGTTTTTGTAAACTGTTTAGATTAGATTTTTTTGTATTGTTTTGTCCAGTAGATATACTTGGTTGTCACCAGGGGGAAATTTGTCTTGGACTATGTTTGCTTATTCACTTGTGTCAGAGATGTTGATCTGTTATGCTAAAGTGTCTGGGTTAGTTTTGTCTTGATTTATTTTCCTACTCATTTAAATTAAACCCACACGGCCCTTTGTTTTATGCTGAGTCTTCTGTAATGCAGAGCCTTGTTGACCGATCGAGTGTACTCAGGAAGCAGTTGACGAAAGAACATTGGATTCCTGTAAAGGTATGACAAAAAATAGGAGTTGTTTAAATTGACGTTATATTTCTACATGTTGGACTGTCATTTGGAATCTTCAAACTGCAACTTGTTTATTGAATCCTATTGGAAGATTTCTACAGTTCTGCTCTTTGGGACCGAAAATGTATGTAAATCAAACTACACTGCCCAGCCCCCAAAAAAATTGCCACAGATAAAATGGTCACACGGTCTAATATTTGGTTGGACCGCCTCTAGCTTTGATTCTAGCACGCTTTCGCTGTGCCATTGTTACAGTAATATTTAATAAGTCATTGGTTGTGTCATTGGTTTTTCACCAAAATATGGTATTGATGATTGGAGATGGGAGAGCGTGACCACTGCCAAAGCATTCTCCAGTACATTCCAAAGATTCTCGAAGGGTTTAAGATCTGGACTCTGCGATGCCCAATCCATGTGAGAAAATGATATCTTATGCTCCTGAACCACTCTGTCACAATGTGAGCCCCATGAATGCTGGCGTTATTATATTGGAATCAGTGAAGAAGAAACCATTGATCAAGTAACCTGGTCACTCAGGATATTCAGGTCGTCAGCTGATCTCATTTTTTGGTCATACTGTTGCGGAACCTAGACCTGACCAACTGCAGCAACCGCAGATCATTAACACTGCCCCACAGGGTGGAACAATAGCACAAGGCATTGTGGTACTTCACTTCACCTGCCTGTGACCACAGTTTCTCTTCCAAGACGATGGTTTGTCACTATCCTCCCAGTTTTTAACAATGCATGGACAGTTCTTAAGCTAATTTGAGTAGTTTGTGCAGTTTTAGAGGTTTTCTTTGCTTGAGCCAATGATTTGACCCTTCCCAAACACACAGACATCTTTTCTACATGTTACAAAAATGAGAAGCCACTCACTGCGGCAGATGGGTTTAAGTATGATGTTGCAGCTGAAAGACAATCATACATGCAACAAACAACAGTACCTATTTGCTTAGTTGAATTGAGGTGGCAGCTTTTTTTTGCCAAGGCAGTGAATTTAAACTTGTTGGTGCACATAGACTATAATACCTATTTGCTATGTGGATTTGCGGCAAGTTTTGTTTGATTCACATTAGAATTGGCTTGGTTGATTGTACGTATTTATTTACTTAATACTTCATTATTTAACTTACTACCTATAAAGGATTGCATTTATGCATAAATAACAAAACCTTTAAACTATTTAACAGATCATTTTAATTAAAAGTTCTATACAGCTATGAATTCATTTAAGAATTCAAATTCAAGAAAAAGAGTACAGCTCTTTAAAAAAAGTTCAAATTCAACAAATTTGCAGTTTACAGATATTTTACAAGTATCAGCAATAATTACATTGTTATAAAAACAGCACCAAGTAGACACACAGGCCATGCATCAAAGGACAAACACACACACACACACACACACACACACAAAAAGGCACACTTCCAATCATAATAGAAGACACTCAGGCAAACCCCACACCACACCTGAACATTCAGCCATTCCTCTCCACTGTCCACAGTGTTAAAGGTCTATTGTAAACATTAACAAAAGTTCTTGTCATTTTATTTAGCAGATCTAAAAATCAATAGTCTTTAAAATAACCAAATTGTGTACGAAGGTGACATTTCATTGTGGTGTTTTGCTGATCTTAGGAGTGTTTACAGTTCTTTGGGTCTGAGTTTCCTGAACCAGGGTTGATCCTGCTGCGTCATAACGTCTTCCTCTTCACATCTGCTTGGCTTTGAGCGACATCTGCAAAATACATTTTTATTATTCATCAATGGCAGTTCTGAAGAAATATAAAATTTTACGTCACAAGATTTAAAAATCATCTTTAAATAAGGAGTGAATGTGCCAAGAGTCTTACAACTCAACAAATGGAAACATGCCCCCACCAGTGAAGCCTCAAAAACAATGTTAAGGAGCTCAGTAATCTCAGTCAACACCAAGGGGGACTAAGGTGGAAGTGCTAATACATTGACAACACAAGCAGAGGGGACCAGGACAGGGGCAGACAGAGGGGAAGAAGTTACCTGAGAAAGCGAGCTGCAAGTGAGGAGGCAGAGCGGTCTGAGAGCCTGATTGGAGACTCTTAAACACATCTGAGGAGATGGAACAGGAGGGTACACAAGCATTTAGGAAGGAAACAGAGGGGTAGTAGGCAAACACAATGGATCAATACAGGAGGTCACATTGTGGAAAACTAGAGCAAATGGATGGAGTAAAAACGGAACACATGACAAAAACTACACAAAACAGATTAGATGCATCCCATTTCTGTTCAGCTCAAATGCATTTTCCCCATTACAAACAGTCATTTTTGGAGGGCACACTCGACACACAAGCTTATGATTGCAGGCTAATTCGCTACAAGATTGGGCTATTATTTATTATAAACAACACTTGTGGAATAGTAGGGGTTAATCTGTTTTACACATGCTGCATTTTACTCATGTCCAAATACTGTGTCACTGCTTCTCAGTGGCGCCATAGCCCTATACGCCTCTCCGTGCTCAGCCCCTGTTCTCTGAACACAGCTTTAACCAGAACTGTAAACAGAAATACTTAATATTCAAACTTTTGTCAGGACAACTGGTCTCATGTTTTATGTTACTTCAAAATTAAGTCAACAGAAATGGCGTTAAATGTGTTGCTGCAAATCACCGCAGTAATTTACGCAAATAATATATATAATAATATAAAAATTAAGCACATGCATATCATTGTGTCCAGCACAAGGGCAGTGCCCCTCCCATCACTGAGTACCCTTAGCATTGCCCAGTACTCCCAATGCCACAGGTCGGTCAGGAACTTTCATCAGAACTTGGGTTCTTGCGCTCATTTGGTCAGCACTGTCCCATGAATGTAATTCTAACATTGTCTCCAACTTCTATTGTGAGGTATGTAGTAGGCATTAGCAATATGCAAACTTTACCTGTAGATGGTTTATTTTTTTAAGAGGACACTTACTCTGTGTCAGTGTAGAAAAGGGGGTGTTGCTACTGGCTGTGGAGCCGCTGGCTGTGGTACTGGAGCCGGCTGTCCCCAGGGAGTTGAGGCTGAGCAGAGATGGGAACTGGAAAGGCAGAGAGACAGGCACCAGACCCCCCAGCATCCCAAAGCCCAAAGGCAGAGTGGGGGACGAGCCCAGCAGAGAGCTGCTACCTGACGTAGAGACCTGGAAACAGTACAAATGATACATTTACTAAACTAAACTGTAAAAACATCAAACCTTTTTACAAATAAAGTTCTGTTTTTTCACACTTTCTCTTGTTAATATGAAGACAGTGGCACTGGAGGTTAACTGTTAAAAGTCACAAACGGGAGTAGACAAGGGGGGACAAAGGGGTATGTTGTCCTGGGCCTGAGGGTCTTAGGAGCCTAGAATTGGATCCTCTTCCTATTAATTTATAATTCACAGGCCAGGTCAAAACATAATATATTGAAAATAAAACTAAATACAAATTTGAGATTTGAGTTTGAAAAAGTGACCTATTAGATAGTCAGATAATCATATCACTGACAAACCTGTGTTATTTGAGGTGAAGTGGTGGACAAAGGTGTGGATGAGACCGGCTTGGCTCCTTGAGGTGTCCCTGGCCCCAGCCTCTGCCTCGGACTGGCAGAGGCTGCTGTGATGGAGGCCACGGTGTGTTTGTTCACAGGTGAGCTGTTGATAAGGCTGGACGTGGTGCTACTGGGGGTCTTCTGTCCCGGGACGGAAAAACTGCTTGGGCCCGGTTTGCCTGCTGCTCCGGGAGAACCTGAGAACTGTGGGCGGAAGGAGGCGGGGCTTTTGGGGGAGTACTGGTGTATAGCGGGTGCTGCCTGAGACCTGGGCGACTGCGAGAGGGCGGGCGAGGAAGACGCGCTAACCGCTGGAGTGGGGGCGCGAGGGGTCAACTTGATGATGGGGGCAATGCTACTGTGGGTAGGTTTGGTGAGGGTGGCATGCATGGGTGTGATGAAATTAGACTGTGGCTGAGATGAGGAGGGAGTGGCTGTGTGGGGGAGTCGAGGAGGGGTATAGGGTTTTGGCGTGAGGTGTTGCGTGGCCGACTGGAGCATGTGTGGACGGGACTGAGGGGATGAGAGGAGGAGTGTGTCTTTTGCGCTACTGCTCTTCAAAAGGTTTGAGGGCGCCATCAGGGGGGAGGCTGTGGCTGGGGGGCGAGGCTTGGGGGGTGTGGCTGCTGCTGACATGTTGGCTTTGGCCACTCCCACACTCATGGGTCTGTGAGAGTTCAGCACCGAATGTCTGTGAAGCTGAGGTGAGTTTTTCCCCAGACTGTCCACTCCGGGCCCCCGCACTGCAGCCTGAGGGGAAGTGCTGAGGGAGGCGGGCCGGGTCAGTGGACTGGACGTAGAGGTAGACATGTAGTGAGGTGTGCTGCTAGGAGTGCTGCTCACGGTGTTCTTCTTGTGCTGCTGGAGGACAGGGGAGGGGTGGAGGCTGGCCGGGGGTTTGGGAGGCTCAGGGGACGGGGGGCTCTCTCCCTGGGCTAGGCCCTTGGCGGCGTTTCCCAGGATGGCTAAGGCCTGGGAGATGGAATCAAGAGAGGGAGACGCCAGGTCCTCATCTAGAGAGTCAAGACAAATGGGCTCTGCTGGGGACTGGGGCGGTCTCTTAGCAACCGTTAACGGGGAAGGGGCAGTTGAGGGCGTAGCCCGCTGCGTCCATATTGCCGGCTCCTGTTATAACACAGACACAAATGCATAAACAAAATAGTTCCTTTGCCCAACCAAGCAACCTTCTCACCTGTGCACATTATTATACATTTGAGTCTCATATTCTTACTACAAGACGTCCACGCTAACAGCATTTTAAATTTTCAATCTTCTATAACAGAGTAGTGGTTCTCAAACTGTGGTACTACATGTACCATTGATGAAGCTTATTCAGGTGGTATGCAGTCTAGTATCCTTTTTTGGGTTAGTCCTCGTTTGTAACTTCTGTAGCCATTGTGTAATTCTATTTTAGACCTAATCTACTCCTAGTTTAGTCCCAGTTTAGACCTGGAAGAGTCCTGTTTTAGACCTGGTTTAGATCTGGTGGAACTTGGCGGGCCACATTTTTTCTTTGGTGTTACTTGGTATGAAACGCTTGAGAACCACTGGTAGAGAAGAAAACTTTTTTTAAAGGTTCTGTGGCAAAAAAAAAAAAGTCTAAACGGTCTACAGGACCTCGTAGTGAGTTTAAGTGGTATTTTTTCTCTTTTATTATTACCACAGTACCTTCTAAATTACTCTCTCTTGAAAAAAAGACAACTTATCCCCTGTGTGGGACAATAAAGTATACCTTACCTAACCAAAATAAGCAGTCAAATATAAGGTAAATGGTAAAGTATTTGAAAAATGGCATTGAATAATAAGCATGTGTTTGTGGTTTCTGTTTCATGGCAGCCTTTGAGGGGGGTGTTTACATCTCTACACCAGTGGTTGCTAATGAACATCAACAGGAGAGGGGACTAACCTTAGGCTTGGCTTTGGGAGTAGACACCACCTTTTTCTTTGCCCTGAGGAGAGAAAAAATGCAGTTTGTTTTGTGAGGAAAACAGAATAATGGTTTGAAAATATGACAAGGAACTTACGCATAGCCTGTGAGATGACCATGCACCATAATGCTTTCTTTAAACAGCATTCTGTAAAAAACATTCAGTTAAAAAAGCACAGATAAAATGTTAACCCACTTTAAAGGTTGTACAGTATATCCACCTGGCCTGCATCCAGCCTTTGGGCCACAAAGGCTTAACGTCACTTTCCATGAAGCCCTTGAGATAGTCCTCCAAAGACACTGCGTTCTTTCCCTCCAGCTCATAACAGTTCAGTTTGATCCGCACCAGGTTACATAGCAGCGTCCTGGATGACAACAAAACACAAGTGGTAAATATAACTTTAAAAATGTGAACAAAGGATCTTTAGAACCATTTTGTAAATTATACCTTAGCTTATCGTCCCACACAAACTTCTTACGTGGACCCATGACCCTCTTCCCTGGTTTCTCTTCGTCATCATCGTCTGAGCCATTTCGTTCCCCTTCCTCCTGTTGCCTGGGAAGATTAGCAGATAATTTATTAATAAATGCAGCAATTGGAAAATATCTATAGCCATTTCAAAAGCAGAACCGTACTTCAATTATGAAACGTTCAAATTTTTTACATAGGTTTTGCTGGACTGTGTAGAGTTTGAATGTGAATAATTTCTACCACCAATAAATGCAAATTGCAAACTGTTAAGATGTTATGTTAAGATTTTACTTTGACTCAAAGATTAGAAAAAGGTGGACAGGTCCCCATTTCATAATACTGTGAGCTGCAAGACAATGTATAACTGATAGCAGTTTGCATGTCTTTTTATGACACTTTATGTGGGTCCTCACTTTGCCACTTTGGCGATGCAGTCCATGTTGTACCGAGCGATCTGCTCTGGCATCACACTGCACACGGCCAGTTTGAGTTTGAGGAGAGGAGTTCGAAGCCGGTCATCCTGAGAGAAAAGAAACAGCACTCAGGGGACATCACAAGGGGATAAATATAGAAAATAGGGCATAAAGAGAAGAGCGTGTCAGCACAACTATACTACCTACAGAGTGCTTTACAGCAATAGTTCCCAACCTTTTATCCTTGAAGACCCCCTGTGTGAACCGGAGATTAGCCAGGCTCCCCTGTCTAATGCTGTGGCCCCAACAAATGCATTACATAAAAACATTCCTATATGCCCGTTTCCCACAAAATCTCCCCCATCACCTCCTGACCCACACCATAATTCAATAATTATCATAACTGAATAAGTGCCAGATAGACAAATTCAATGTCATACTGCGGAACATTCCACGCAAAGCAAGCCCCCCACTAGAAAAACTAGAACTAGAAAAAAGCTACTCAGCTGTAAGATGAACTTGCACATTGAACAAATGTTACACAACCTTTCTGTGCCTTAAACCAGCCTCTATTTCTAAACTCAAAGACAAGACATCAGGGAGGTTTAGCCTTGTTTTGAGAAATTGTCATATAGCTGCAAAGATTAGTATTCAACAGAACATACACTCTTTTCCATTACAGATTTTCTGCATGAATCAGATCTAACCTGTGTGAGTTTGAACCAGGGCCTTTCCAGGAAGTTACAACTGTTTTCATGAAAATGAAGAGCTCCTTTACTCACCTGAATGTTGAGGCTGAGTTTCTTGAGTCGTTTGAGCAGAGCTTCTTTGTTGCAAGGCACAAAGGCCTCGAGGTGGGAGTAGACGGCTGAGCGAACCTCTGTGGGCTGCTCCTGGACCTGCAACTCAATACTGAGTAAACAGAAACACAGGAGCATGAGTTTTTGTCTCTGTATCTGCTCCACATGTGTAAGTCTCAACTTACTCTAACAAGATGTTGTTCATGTCCAAGGTGAAAAACTTCTTCCGGCCCTCTTCATCAAATTGTCTGGATGCCTGTGACAACAAAAAACTGTTCTGAATGGGCATGATTTATGATTTGTGCTGTGTGTGTGTGTGTGTGTGTGTGTGTGTGTGTGTGTGTGTGTGTGTGTGTGTGTGTGTGTGTGTGTGTGTGTGTGTGTGTGTGTGTGTGTGTGTGTGTAAGTACAATTTTTGTCTACACTGTGCTGAATACTTTGACTGGTTAAAATTTACAAAGATTTTGAGAGAATTCTTAAATAATTCTAAATTGGCTCTTACCAAGAACTTGCAGTGATAAAGCATGTATCTCTTCAAAGGTCTTTGAAATGGATATGTATTAAAGTTTAATTATGTAACTGACAAATACATATATACATATACAGATTAGGGCTGTAGTCCACTAAAAAAATTCTTGGTCGACTAAAGACCTGGCCCATCGACTGATCAGTCGACTAAAAGGAAATTGGGCAAAATATATATCAAACTATGAAGTATCTGTATGAATCTATCCCAAACTGCACTCAAAAGACCATAACTGCAGAGGAATTCAGGCAACAACAACCATTGTTTTGTGATAAGTACTAAGAAAGTGTGTATTTATAGACTGAACTCCAAAATCTTCAGCAAACTCAATGCATATCTTTTGGTTTTCGCGTTTTTTGCCATATTAATCCTTTAAATCTAAAAAAACAAATTAGTCGATCGACTAAGACACCATCGACTGATTAATCGACTAAACGACTACAGCCCTAATATACATATGTATATACATATATACAAATATTATATACATACAGATATACACACATTCATACATACATACACACACACAAACATACATAGCCAGAACAGATGTATAACATAATAATTTGATTTGTACCGCTCTAAGGTCCTCGATGCGTTTTGCGAGCGGAGCAGGCAGTCCACCGGGCAGAGGTGGGGTCATAGAGCTGCTCTGAGACACTTTGCCCTTGTGCCCCGGCCCAAAGGAGCCATTCTCACCCTGCCCCGGACTGTGAGGGGAGTCCAGCATGCCAAAGTCCAGGTCCCCCATCATGTCCTGTAGGATGTCATTGTTGGCTGTCCCGAGCAGTGACATCACAACAGGGTCAGAGGTCAGGTCAGCCATGTTACAGTCAGTGTTTCCGGGGGGTTTGGATTGACTGGTAAGTAGGGAGCTGTTGGGAGTGGGTAGTTTAGGGTTAGGCCTCTGGTGCAGGCCTCCTGCAAGGTTCTTCTTGCGCATCTCCTCTTTCTCCCTGTTGAAACGTCGCAGCATGTTAGCCAAGTTCAGGGAGTCCTTCATCAACTTCTTCCTCTTCTTCTTCTCTGGACGGTGAGCGTTCAGAGCTGATACTCTGTAACAATAGGAGATCAATCCAATTGTCATGCTTCCGATGAAAAGGAGGTCTGGTATTTAAAGGACCAAACAAATGCATTTAAATAGATTTGTAAACTATTCTAGATCTACAGTGTGGATCAGTTGAAACAACCACACAGGAAGTACAGGTGTCTTTCACAGTTTACAAAACCACTTCTGACACTCATTTTCATGTACGATTGACTCAAATTTTATATTTTGAGTTAATCAAAATATTCTAAAAAAAAAAAATCACTGGTGTCTCACCCTGACTTTGGCACTTTATTCTTCTTGGGTTTTTTCTCTTCCAGTATACCACCGTCTTGTTTCTTTCTGCGTTTTTTAATAACCCGTTCTTCTCCATCTTTCACTTTCTGCACAAAAAAAATCCAACAGAACAAAACCATGAATGCAATTAAATGCTAGTAAACCAATCCATGTGTTGAATTATTCAACATCTTCTTCAGCATCTTTTGAAAGTTAGATTTGAAATTCTGGAAAGGAAGCAAGTGGAGGCAAAAGTGAAGAGAAATATAAAGCTATTTTAATTGAGAAACTGGTATTAAATTCAGAATATCATTACATGTAAAAAAAAATTTAAAAAATCTAAAGAACAAATAACAATGACCTGAAAAACAAGTGATATCAGTTTAAAGAAATGTACAAATGTATTTTAAAGTTATTTGATTATTTAGTAGGAGATTATGGAGGAAATATTTGAAGAAGACAGCATTTAGATTTGACAGGAAAATAGCTTACAGAAACGTCAACCAATCAAGGTTTATTATATCCATTACCACAAATTACACTTTCTGCAAAACACAAATACATTTTGAGACTAGGCAATAGTTTTTCAACCTTTTCTAATATAAAAGCAAAGTGAGATTTCTACCCTGGAAATTCAAATGGGTTTATTTTTTGTTATGATGACTTAAATTAAAATTTCAATCAGATGTTTGTTCATAGAAAGCATTTTAAGGGTCTATAAAAGTTTGAGGAAAGAACTATTTGGATTACATTTTAACCGTCAACCTTTAACCAGAGGTACAGTGGCTACAGTAGAAAACCAATGGTTTCAAACTTTTAATCAAATATAAAGACACAGACAAAGCCTTTACCTTTAAATGGTTTTCAGTTGTGCTTGTGTTCTCTCCCTCAGAGTCAGAGGCAGGTCTGAACTGCAGCGTTCCGGTGTTGATGTAGAAGCCTCCGTGTTTAGTGGTGAGGGAGGCTGGGACAAGCTCATCATACTGACCACATACAGAAGAGCATTTGTTTTTATTCTACTACTGTGACAAATAAGTGCATTTGCCAATTATGTTCAGAATTATTGTGTCTGGAGACAAACACATTGTGTAAATGCCCACAACAACCAGCCTTTAGGACCAACGAGATAACTCATCTCATCAAACTCCTTTGTCTTACAAGGCAAAATATCCAACATTTAATTCCAGAAGCAATGCAGTGAAATTTGGCAAATACAAGTGCCTACACAACACAATATATTACTCACAGCTTCAGAATTGTCAATGAACGGGTCAGTCTCGTCATAGCCAAAGCCGATATCAATAAGATCTTGCATGCGGTCTTTTTTCTTCTTTTTGGCTCCGCCATTTCCCTGCACAGACAAGACAATTAGTCAAACAATAAAACAGCAGACATATACACAAAATAAATACATTTTCAAAAGAAAAGTTAAACTTGCATATTTGCTTTCAAACTTTCTGGCCAGCTCCTCCACTTCACGTCTTTCCTTCTCATCATCAGCAAAAGGGTCACTGGGGTCAAGGGAAGGCGTCAGTCCTTTGGGGGCCATTGAGCAAACAGTCTTTACCTACAAATGATAAAAGATTGGACACATTGGTGTATTTAACATGTTTTTAATTTGTCATTTAAAAAGTTCTAATGGTTATTACATCATCAGTATGATGAAACTCTTATACATAGTGGAGACAATGTATACATTAGAGCATCGTCTTTTTGTTTTTATGTCTATGTCTTTAAAGTTACTTTAAAACAAACCATTGGTGGCACTCAATATTTTAATAAAACTAAGCTCCCAAGCTTCACCAATCAACAAAAGATTAGGTTACAAATCTATTATATTACTTACTGTTTAACAAAGCAGCACCTGGGTCTATGTTGTAAACAGAAGTAAGAAAAAGGGAGAAAATGTCTATGTTTTATCCAATACTTAATAAAGTTGAAAAATCACTTAAATGGTTTGTTCATACTGCGCAGAATCTAAGTGATAAAAGCTGTTACAAACTTTGGAACATACTCAATACATTGGTATTGGTCAAATTAATTTAGTCCATTAAATGGACTGCCTTTAGTTAAGTATAAGGTTTCACACATGGGGCTTCTCCCTTATCACCACACTGTCAGCCTTCAGTGTGCGGTGCCAAGCTGGGCCCCTCCTGCCCACATCATGGGGCTGTGTTTGGACAAACCTGAGGGTGAGTGGAGTGGCTCAGCTCGGTGTAGTTAAACTCCGCGGAGCCCCGATCGCTTGGCTCGCTCAGAGAAAGGTTGAGTCGCAGAGTGGGCTTACTCTCGCCGGTCTCGCCTCCTTTAGCATTCCCAAAAGGAGCCCCGCCACCTCCTGCCCCCTTGCCCGCGGTATTTCCACCTCCATCTTTCCCAAAAGTGATGTCCGCGCCGTCATCTTCGCGGCGGCGCTTCTTGCCGGACTCTGGGACCGGTGGTGGTGCAGCGTTGAAAGATGAGATGGTGACAAAGGGCACTTTCCTCGGCTCTGCCATCGGACACTTTCAGACGAACTACAGGCCACAACACGGGCAGCGCCACGGTTCTCTGAAAGCTAAACCAGAGGTGGTCGACAAGTACAACTAGCTCGCTGCTGTGTTAGCTAGCTTCCCCAGAATGAGTGCAGCAGGCAACACAATGACTTTTCAATCTCCGCAGCCCCTTTTAATCCATCTAGTTTGGTTTGCCCCGCCACCTACGAGGGACTTGAGCTGTTGAAATAAGCTCTCTGAAGTGCTTCCATTAATTTGGGAAGCTACCGCAAGGAAGATTGTGTAGTAGCCATCTTGATCATTATTATCATTATTCAGAGGCGAGTGTGCGTATGAAAAGAAAGCGGAAGGCGAGGAGGAAAAGGAACCGTGTGTGTCCAATGGCAGCGCAGGGACACGCCCACCTGCCCAGTACGCGCGAATGTATCAGAGGGTCGTTCATTACTAGCGGGAGGTCTGCTCCATATCAGGCCCCATCATGGGCCGCATACCCTCAATGCATGTGACTAATACTCTTTGGCCCATTTTAGTAGATATAAAGTCAGAATAACCCAACTACACTGATTACTTGCTCTTCCAGACTTGAGGATGTTACCTGATAACACCACAAACACATGCTGAATGCATCTTTAAGGCTCATTTCACTTTAATCTTTCACTCCAGTACTGACCCTTCATTTATGCATTTTAGGTTTGTGTTTATAGACTACTACTAAACATGAACGCAAATTATTTCAGTTAACAAAGAAAGCAGAACCAATCATGTGAAAAACACTTTTATTGATGTCATCAATAATCTAAGACCAGTCAGAAGTGGCGCCACCCCAGTCAGATGCCTGGGCAGTGGGGGCAGTGGACCAGTCCTCAGTGGCAGGCTGAGTGCTCCAATCCTCTGCAAGATCAGCAGATATCAGTATCAAGTTAAAGGCAGATGTAAAAAGTCAGTTAAAACAGTAAGAGTATAACTCACCAGAGAACACTTCCCCGGTCTTGACAGGTGCAGCAGCAGCAGCAGCTGCAGTAGCTATGAAGATATTAAAAATTAAAAAACTGGCCGAGGTACACACACGACATAGAAACTTCTAAAGATCTTACCAGCAGGGAACTGCTGAATGGGCACAGAGGGCACAGCCACACCCTCAGACCAGTCAGCCACTTCGGGCTGGGCAAACTCCGCAGCAGGAGCGCTCCATTCACCCTGGAACTCCTCCTTACCCACGGCCTTTTCGGCTGCAGCCTGTTCCTCCTTCTCAATCTGAAAATTAGATATTCAAGTTAAAGTTCTGCACCAAAATGATTGCATATTGTTGAATTTCCGTTTTACCTCTTCGGGATCCCTGTAGAAGTACAGATCTGGCATAACCTCCCATGGATGCTCTCTGGAAATTGTGCCTCTCATTCTCAGGACCTCCCTAGCCAGCATCCACCACATCAGACCAACAGAGTGGTGACCCTGTAAACACAAAGGACACAGTTACAATGGTCATAGTATGCGGCTATGAGTTCTCATGTAGCCACAACATTTAACCCCTAATTTCACGTGATGAAAAAAAGGCAGACCAAAGTGAGGCGTTGTTATAGCACACATCTTGCATCTGCACAGACAAGACTGTGCAGAGTCATGCCGTGTGCACCATCTTAAGAAAATGAATTAACTAACCTTATTGTTGCAGGGAATTGCAATGTCAACATATCTCAAGGGAGAATCCGTGTTGCACAGAGCGATGGTGGGGATGTTCACATAAGAAGCTTCAGTAAGGGGCTGGTGGTCGGCACGGGGGTCAGTCACAATCAGCAGGCGTGGCTCCCTGAAGGCAGCCTGGATCTGATTGGTGAAGGTTCCTGGGGTGAAACGACCAT
Source organism: Rhinogobius similis (assembly GCA_019453435.1). Classification (NCBI taxonomy): domain Eukaryota; kingdom Metazoa; phylum Chordata; class Actinopteri; order Gobiiformes; family Gobiidae; genus Rhinogobius; species Rhinogobius similis. Next base: position 25,298,458 of record CM033631.1, read on the forward strand.
GGAATGTGGTCGCACCAGTGGCAGAGGCAAATTTCAGCACAGCCCTCTACAAAAACATATTTTAGTCTTAAATTTTAGGTTTAGTCAAGTTGTGGCTTTGTCTTATACAACCACTCACAGGACAAAAGTCCTCATGGTGTTAATAAACACTAAGCCAAGTTCACTCTAGCACACTTCCGACACCAGAGCACCAACAGTGATGTCCGGCTTTAACAGAGTGCACGTTAGCTTAGCCAATGAAAGGCTTTACCTGTCCAGTGTTTCTGGAGGAGATAACGCACACGTCAGCTGGATTCTCAATGGCAACAATGGCTCTGGCAGCCAGCAGAAGCTTCTCCCAAGTCTTCTTTAGGTTAATGATGTACACACCTGTAACATAACGTTCACAGCATTAGCCACAGTCTATACTCAGTGCCACATTCTACTCACTTACCGTCACTTTTTCTTTTGTAGACGTACTGGTCCATTTGGAAGTCAAGGTTGGTTCCTCCCAAATGGGTTCCTGCAGCCAGGAACTTCAGCACATCTTCCTCCTTCATTTGAAGGACATCCAGACCTCCGGACATCGTGACCGCTTTCCCTTGAGCAACGAGTAATTGGGAGAGCTGCGGGATAAGTCAGGAGTTAGTATACTACTGCTTTTAGGCCAATCAGTAGACGCACACTTATGTCTAGAATCTACTTTTGCCATATTGTAACCAGTTGACTAAAGTAGTGCTATTAAGTCACTTCCATACTTTTAAATCACTACGACTTGATATTATGTTAGTATTAATTCCTTTGGCCAGACCGTCCGCGTGTCTCCGGTTAGCATGTTAGCTATAAATTAGCAGTGATCTTTATGTCAACTGCTATCCCTGAAAATGAGACAAAGTGACGCATGTGTATTGGCATACGGTGTAGTTAAATGCGTGTCTGGTTGAATGAGACTTTAATCCCTCGCATTTAAGACGCTAGCTGGCAAATAAAAACCTTAAAAACTCACCACGAAACAACGCCGTATGGAAATCTGACCACACGGTGAAAAAGAGGACGTAAAGCGGAAATGACGTCAAATTTATACCTTCATTGTGAAGCTCTGATTGGTCAATGCATTATCTTTTTTTTTCTTTTCCGGTAGGTTGGCTAGTGCATTGCTGCCCCCCACTGGTCAGGCAATTAAACACCTGAAACACTTCGATAAGCTGCATATTCTAAATATTATGGTACAGTCCAGCTTCTCTCAAGAAACACATAACCAACATTGCTCTTTCTTTTGGGGAAGCTCCATGCTCTAATATGTTTTTAAAGAAAAGGTGTTAACCTTTACTGAAAGCCCTCTGAACATTGCTTCTCTCTGATCTGCATATATTGGACACTGTAACAGAACATGCACCACAGTCTCTGGAACACCATAATGTTCACAGCAACCATCATAGTTTTCCAAACTTTCCAATGACTCCTAGCTGTGGCACCAACCAATGCCATTTAGCTTCCGCCCTTTGCTTACATTCTCTCACACTTGTTGCCACTTCCTTTTAATAACACCCTATACCATAGACCAAACTTTTCTAGCCGGCACCCCCAAACATGCAACCGACTCGGGACCCCCAGAGCTAGTGTCAAAGCTTGTTAAATAAGGTTTAATACTGGTATATTGTCTTATTAGACCCTAAAAAATAGAGCAAATACAGTGTCATGTTTATTCAAATGAGATCTTGAAATCATCTTGCGACCCCCAGCTCATCCCTTGTGACCCCCGGGGGGTCCCCCACTTTGGGAACCACTGCCATAGACACTCCAATTTCCCTCAAGGAACATTAAGTGGCCTTAGCAAGTTTGTCTGCAGTCTCATTCTCTTCAACACCAATGAGGGCAGACACCCACAAGAACCCCACAATAAACCAGCCAGCTCTAATCTATAAACCATTATCATTACCAAGCTTTTATTCACAATATCGGGGCGCGCTACCCTCACTCCATTCCAAGGCCAACAGCGATTACAGTGAGTCAGTGCAAATCACCAACCTTTTGACTCCTACTTCCTCCACCACCATAACGCCCACAGACTGACAATCATCTAAAAAGACAGAGCCCATCCGGGAGCCTGTGACTCTGTTGAATATCTAATAGAGGGACATAAAATCCCAAATCCACCCTATCGTTGTCTGGATCTTTAGAACCATCTGTGAATATTTGAGTAGCATTCCCCCACTCACTCCTGAGATGAACATGCACAGTCAGATTTCCCTTAAAACCACTCTTGGACAAATCATTTACATACAAATCAACATCAGGCTCATGCAACAGCCAGGGTGGAACTCTAGGCCAGAGCACCGGGGACACAATTTCAGCAATATAACAAGCAAGTTCTTTATAGTCTTCAATGCAGGAAACGGTCAGCTTTCGTCTAGCACAGAAGTAGAAGTTTCACCTGCTTCCACCAACAGTGCCGGTATTGGGGTAGTTTTCATAGCCTCATACACAATCTCAAAGCTCTTGTCTGGACAGTATCAAGTTTTGCCAAAGTTGACTAAACTGCAGAACCATACACCACACATCTATAATCAAACACAGACTGAATCATAGCCATATCATTAGGAGCACATCTCTTCCCGCACCCTAAGTTGAACCGGTAAGGCACCTCATTATATTAATAACCTTGCCACATTTCCCCACCACCCTTGTACATGCTCTCCGTACGTCAGTTTTTCATCCATCCAAACTCCAAGAAACTTAAACACCTGCACTCTTTTGACCGGTTCCCCATATAGTTTTAACCCATGACTACCAATACCCCTTTTCATCCTAAATATGACACACTTAGACTTGGTTACAGACAACCTAAAAAAAAAAACCTGTCTGCCCAGCACTGAACTTTATCTACGGCAGATTAAATTTGACAAAAGAGATACTTCCAAGTTTCTGCCTTTCTTCCAAAAGGCAACCATCATCAGCAAATAGTGATTTTCCAAAACCCCCCACCGCTGTGTCAAATATATCATTAAACATATGGTTAAATAGGACAGGGCTAATTACACTGCCCTGTGCTGTTCTGTTATCCACACTAAAAGACCCCGAGAAACACCCCCCACTCGAACTTGAATACTTGTGTACTCAAAAAGTTCTTGATCCAATTAAACATTCTGCCACTTATTCCTGCATACAGCTTGATAATTAGCCCCTCCTTCCAAAGCATATCACATGCCTTTTTCATGCTTTTTCAGTATCTGCAAATGCATTGTCAAACTTTAATCTGGTTATGTCTGTAAAATACTTTTTTAAACTGTTATGCTTAATTCTATGTGCGCGATTTAAAGGATAACGCTAAATACTATCTCAAATGAAAAATTTAGCAAATGTCGCACATTCTCTCCACCAGGGGACGTTTTTCGCCACATGTGAGACTGTAACGTGAATCATGCTGTGGATGTAACCAGGCCAGGGCGGATTGCAAACTCGTGGGTCGGATGAGTATCCCATATTAAGACAAAGAAGATGGAAAGACCATATTAAGAAAATCCCCAGACGCTGAGTTCTCGGTGAAAGACCGTACTGTGTTGCAATGATATTGACCAAAGATAAAATGCCCAGGACACAGGCGTTACAACATCCATGTCAAGGCAAATTTGTTTTGAAATAAACATAAGGGTAGAGAGATTTATCGGTTTTGTAACAATGGGTCTATTCATTTTGGAATTGCCTGATGATTATTGATTTGTTTTATATTGTTTCGGTATTTTTAATGAGTATTAGGCAATAACATGTTAGGCAGATTTATGGGAAAAGATAACAGTGAAGGATCGGAGTTGATTTCAAATGTATTCCAACTGTGAGGCAAGTCACTGATTTAAGGGTGTGTTGTTCTTCTGATCAATGGCCTGTTGTTTTGTATTACTCAATTATCCTTGTACTTAATTCTCTTAAATTCCAAACAAATAAGTTTATTGATTCCAGATTTGCACAATTAATTCTAACTAAAACACGGTGTAAGAATGTAATAAAGTATGAAGGTGAAACAAAAAACTTACTGAAAACAACAAACTACATTTCTGCTGTTGGTGATATTATCCACCTCAACAAACAAAGGAAATGTATTAAATAGCTACAACTTTCCTGCAACTCATATCTTTTTGTATGCTGTCTAACGTCTTCTTATCTGAATAGACCTACTGTTAACTTTCTGCACACTGCACTCATTCCCTATCAGCACAAATCCAGTCTATTGCACTCATTTGTGTCATATTGTTCTAGGCTTAGGTCACTTTAGAGTATAACCACTACTGCTGCCCTTCTAGGTCAGGCTTCACATACCGGGTACCTGGTTCAACCAAATATGGTTATGCAAAAAAATTACATAATATAAGCACAAGTTAAATATGTTAATGTTTTTTTATTGTAAAAGCAGAACAATGTAAAAAGGAAAAGAAAAAGATATATATATTGTCAAGATTAGTGGACAAAAGAACACCAAAAAACATAAATAAAGTGGCACTGTTTCTGTTAAATCAATAGTCCACAACTCTGCTGGTCAGACTCCTTCAGAAAAATAAGCAGAATAGCACAGTGCAGTTTTCATAAATATAACTTACTACAGTATATTTGAGTCACGTTTTTTCAAAATGTTTATAAATGTTTAGGAACTTGCCCCCACTGGCCTGGTAACACAAAGGCCTCACTCCATGTAACACAGTGCAGTTCATGGTAATAAGCTGACACGACCACTATGTTTGTTCATCTTCAAAGACTTCTGCTCTGATTTTTTGACAATTCTTCCTCAAGATTTAAGTCCAACACGTGCCATCATTTGCTCATAGATAGTCCAGGCCATTGCCGCCATCATAGTCCTTCTGAGTAGCCTTGGCACAGCACCTCGGAAAAAACCCTGCAAACCATTTTCCTGAATACACAAACAGGACAAATATATGTATGTCAACATTTTTAGTCTCATTTGGACATGGGTTAAAAATCATAATGTTTTCAGTTTATAATAGTCAGTTACCAAATAGATGTATGAGATGGCCTGTAATGTCCTGAGCTGTGGGTTGACTTGCACTTGTGTTTTGACCACATCTGCGGGCTGAGTGATCAGACAGGCCAACACACCAGCCAGAACGCCACAGCTGAAGTTAGCCAGAGGGGCAGAAACAGACTGGCTGATTTCTGAAAGGGGAAGAGACCAGAATTTAGTAAAGTCAGCACACGCACCTATATTTGCTTGACCAGGTGCAAATAAGGCCTGAATGAAGGGGTTTGATTTGCTTATCTTTTGTATACGTATGTTATGCATGTGTTTAAAGTTTTTTGAGGTATTTAGAATCAGAATCATGAAGTGAATTCGTCACTATATTCTTTAAAGTGTTATGGATACTGTACAAAATAATTCAATTTTTTCTTTATAATTTCAATATTCGTGGAAGTATACATTCAGAAACACAACAAACACACACACACACACACACACTAATCTAAATAGTTGAATGTTTTGCTAATTGCTAATGCTAATTCATGATTGACATTCAGTAGGTGTTAAAGATATTATCAATTTAGGTGCAAGGTTTCTCTCTCTCCAGGACCAGCGCTCACCTTTGGGGAGGGCAGCTTTAGTCTGGCTGTAGAACATGACGTAGATCCCAGAGAAGGGGACGTCTCTCAGGAGAGTGGCCCACAGTCCAGAATAGAGAGCACCTGGACCCTCTGCCTGACACACACTTCGGAGCGCTCCTGCCACGCTACCGTAGCTGTACCTGCCACACTGCGCAGTAATAACAACAGTCTTAGACAAAACCAAAGACATTATTCTAGTGTGTACAATTATAGAAAATAAGTCTAACTTCGAATCGTGTCTTGATGACAGTGACAGGCAGCATAACGACACCAGCCACAGTGCGAGCCCCTCCTCCCAGCAGCCCTGCCTCTATGGCTCCAGGGGTCTTCTCCTGGACAAAGTGCTGCTTCAGGGTGAAGTATGTACTAAAGTAAATGCCCACACCTGGGATGGTCCGCAAGAATGACTGCAATAACATAACATGTATTAAACTCACAGTGGTTTCTTAAGGAATCATTCATTTTAAATCTCTTTGTCTGGTAGTCCTTACATTCTATATGACAGGTTATTTCACTACATTTCACTAAAATGTAGCAAACATGATTATATTTAAGATCTTACTAAGCATTTTGCCAACTGGTCACCAGTTTGACAGTTTTTGTGAAGTTTACTGCCTGGTTTGACATGGGCAGCAATAATGACAAAGGTAAAAGTAATCCATTGGTAGAGGGATTCCTTTTGAGAACTCAGCACTACTTCCTTTAATTTTAAACTTTTATTTTTCAAAATTTTCTCACAAACTGCACCTTGACGGATGTAAAACTATGACAAATATTTACCGCAAGTCCCCTCCCACCAAACTAAGTCAAAATAAGGCAAACATGTGAACCTACCATAGACTTTAAAGGAACAATAACTTGCTTCTGTTCCCACTGCCATACATCCTTTGAATACTGTACTGTAAAATCCTATAAAAACAAACTAACCGGGGAAATCCCTTTCCAAAGTCCGAGGAGCTTCTCTGTGCGCACAACGTTCAGAAACACCGTCACCATGCCCACTCTGGACGTGCTGCAGGACAAACACAATCAAAGTTAGTCAATGAAGCTACAGCCCAGAGTGATTTGAGTATGCTCGTTGACACGGTCATTTGAGCGATTGCCCACTTTGACGCCAGTGTTGAGCGTATATGTTGTGTGAAGTGAGACTGACCCTGGCTGCACACCACTCTGTAGTGTCTGCAGGCGAGTCTTCACCAGGTCCAAGGGCTGGAACAGCAATGTAGAACATGTCCCACTAAGAGAGCCACACATGAAGGCTTTGAGAACGGGATGAGCCTGCAAAAGAGGAGACACAAGGAAGAAATTTTGACTGAAGGAGGACAAGTCAACTGCAGTTAGTAAAAAAGACCAAAAAACAAAAGTATATTCTTCAATCTGTTATAACTAGTGCTAGTGGTAAGTGAGTATAAATAATTTTAAATATAACTCTAGTCGAGCTTTGAGTTAGCTATTAGGCTAAATAAAAATAAGCCAAACTGGGCACCTGGAGCAAACTACTGTAGTATTGTGTTACATAAGTCTGCAATATAATTAACAGCACCACAAGACAAAAACAATGAAAATGCCTTATAACTGCAACCTGTAATGTGCAGGAAAAGGAGGAGACTGAAATAGGTCATCAGACAACTAACGTTATCAATTCCAGAGAACACTATAACCAACAATATTTAACTGCAACAAAGATTTATGACATACAGAATAAAAGTCAAACTTACCAAGGCAAATTCCATAGCGCTAAAAATGCCAATATTGTAACTTCCAAGCCGTCAAATAGAAAGTCCTTTAACACAATGAAAAATATTTTAATTTAACAAGTCTAATGCAGTACCATGTCCAAGGCCTGGATGAAGGATGTTATGGATGTCACTGTCCCTCTGAAAAGGCCTTGTCAGGCTAAACTCACTGGTCACCTGATCAACAGCGTGTTATCTATTTTTGAGCCCCAGTCACAGCTCTAACCACACGTCCTGCTGCACGTTATTAGACGTGCTGCTGCACGAGTTTCATAAGGCTGAGGCCAAACGTGTAATTTGTAACTTACAGTACAAGAAAGTAACAAAGTCTCAACAAACAACGACATGCCATCATGTGTAGGCCTCAAACAACCTGTTTTAATGTGAGCTTTAAATTGAGAAGACACTATTTTCAATTGTGTCATTTTTTAGTTCCAAATTAAAGTACCCTATGGCAGACGATACAATATTTCATTAATACATTAAATAGAAAAACTATTATAAAGACGTAAGACACACAATAACTTTTCTGATGGGGGTCATCATCTTGTCTCCATGGAGATTTCTTTGATTGGCTTGGATTCGAAATCTTCCACTGTATGGCAGCGCTAGAATTACATGTTTTGTGTGGCCAACACAGAACTGGCTGGGCCTGGATTTTTTTCAAGCTCCGAACCAGAGACCTGCACAGGACTGGCCTTTCAACCCGCTCCTGAAGCTTCTCTGACCGCTCCCGCCCGACCCCGAATGCCTCTCCACGTCTGTCTGCCTGAAAGATCCTCGGTCCTAGGCTACTCTTCTTTTTTTAATACAGGCTACAGGCTGCTGCGTTACCGGCGCCCTCAGATACAAGCAGCAGAGCTGTAAGGTTCCGGCAATGTGCAGAGAAAGTCTTGATTTAAAAAAAAAAAGCCTAATTTACATCTCTAGAATAGGCCTACTGTAGTGCAAAGGAAGTTGAAACTGTTCCAGGCACAAGTACTGTACTACAACAAAACTCTGGTACATACGGAACTGCGCCGAAGTCACCCCTCACCCCCACGCATTAATTCATGAAGTTGGTTCATCGATCCATTCATCATTCATTCATTCATTTTCTACCGCTTATTCCCGTTAGGGGTCGCGGGTGACTGGAGCCTATCCCAGTGACTTTGGGCCTTAGGCGGGGTACACCCTGGACAGTGGCCAACTCGTCGCAGGGCTAACACAGAGAGACAGACAAGGACATTGACAGACAACCATTCACTCTCACATTCATTCATTAGGGACAATTTAGAGTTGTCAATTAACCTGCACAGTCATGTCTTTGGATGGTGGGAGGAAGCCGGAGAACCCGGGGAGAACCCACGGTAACACGGGGAGGACATGCAGACTCCACCCACAGAGGTCGTGTGATGTTAGGGTGGTTCGGAATTCGAAACCACGATGTTGGGGTGGTGCGGGATTCGAACCCATCCATCCATTCATCAGTGTTGATTTATTATACTCACATCATGGTTAAAAGCATGTGTGTGATAATACGTCCACCTGACGCTCAGAGCTCCTCCCCCTCACCTGCTCCGTGCTGAGCAGGCACACACTGCAGGAGGAAAGAGAGAGACATTACGTCTAACTGTAATCGCGCACTCGTTAAAAAAGATCGGTAAAAATGCACCAGGGTGCTAAGATTTGCGTGGGTGCTTTGGCTCTTGGAGTCCGACCCGTGGGATAAACGAAAAGGAGGCGTATGGTTTGGAAGAGGTGTGTGCTATAGAGCAGCGCTGATGTGACTCCACTGAAGGAAGATTCTGTGTCACTCTCACACGTCAGCAGCAGAGCAAGTCTAATAACTCTTTTCTATGTGGCAACTCTCATATTGAGGTTAATAAATAAATGCACGATACGTTTAACTCGCCCACGGGGTCGAGGGGCCTATGCCCATGTTTGGCTCCACGAGTGAGTTGAAATTATCGTGCATTTATGCAATTTGGTAGGTACAGAAAAATATACATTGAATTGAAAGCGAGCATTTTTTTTACAATGAGTTGGCTGGCCCCTCCACAGATCTAACCAGTTACTTGACTTGGTGGCGTCATGTGCTCGTTTCCATGGAATAGATTCGTTTGCTGCTGTGGGACAAACATTGTAGACAACGCGTAGTATGTATGGAGACAAGTATTAGCGCGCTTACTTTAAAAGCAGTGGTTTCAAATTCCGAGATGAAGTGGCTGCGGACTTGGCTTCACTCTGAGGAGAGACTCAGAGGCGAGAGGACAAGCGCAAGAAATCTGAAAACTGGCCGGTTCCTGTTTTCCTTTACACATATGTCGTAAATGCCCCGAAACCCCGCCCATCCTGAGTATTTACTCTTCTGATTGGTTACCAACATTCGGCCAAAAACTCCTACTCTTACCTTTAGTTTAGGTAAGTTTTATCTTGCATTTCAAAGAATTGTTGCATAATCCACGAATAGGCTTAATACCTTACCAAGTCACAAAATGTTGGCTATATGATAATTGTGGCCAAGTGTAAATTACCAACAATGGCGCATGCAATTTTGTAGAATGAATATTATGTCACGCTCAAGAGTTTTCCAAGAAACATTATAAAAACAAGTTTATAGCCACATTCAACAGGAAGCATTATGAAACCATTTATTTTTAGCGAATGTTTCTCAATCTGTCCACGGTGCTGTAATGTCATCCGAGGCAGGAGTATTTGAACTATTTGAGCCAACTCTGAGGTATAAAGAGTTCTCACCAAGCTGCCATCCTAGTTTACAACCTTACATCTCTCCACTGTGAAATTGGTTTGAACAAGCGGAGGCCCCGCATCACGGGTACATTAAAAGCAGTTATTACAGACCGCCCTCTACTGGCCACATTAAAACAAAACGCACACAGGAAAAAAAACATCACACTGGTAGCAGTTTAAAAAGCCTTTTTAATCGTTATAACATTTCACAATATGATTTTGATTCCAAGAGCAGACAGACACAGAAAGGAGAAGATGCATATTTTCCATATATTCCTTTAAGTGCGAAAGAGTGCACCGTTTTGAACAACACATTTCCTCTCACTTCCCAGCAGTGTGAGCCAAAAGCATCTTGGGACACAGCTTGTTTTTCCATTCATAAAAAAATAATGTCTTACAGTGAATGTTATTTTGAATGTGCCTTTGGTCTATGACAACATTGCATTTATCACCAAGCTGTGCCCCGGGAATACAGTGTGCAGCGAGTCAGAGTTTACCCTCCACCACCTCACCTTTAACCTAAACAACAAACACTGATAAACATAAAAATCAATGTATGTCCAGCAGAAAAATGCAGCCAAACAATTCTGCCAATGGAATTTAGCCACATGTTAAGGCCATAGTGAGAATCGACAAAGGAAACATGTAACTGGCAGTGGTTTAAAATGGATTTTTTTTTTTTTATCTCTCAGTGCAAAATTATTAAATTCGGCACAGTCAACAGTCTTCATTCTGCCTCAAAAGTGTTTCCATAGGTGCATAATAGGCTGAAAAGCAAGTGCAGCTAAGATAAGAATACATTTCAGCATATAAACCTTCATAATAATCTGAGGCAAGAGGAGCAGGAGCAAGGAAAAAGAGCTCTTCCATTTGTAACCATTATAAAAACTTTAAAATACAAATCTATATTTTGAGATATTACTTTGGTCCCCTTCCAGTAAATCTGTCTTCATCTCTTTAACCTTCTTCAATTAGAAAAATACATAATTAGGACTACTCATAATTGTAAGGTTCCTTATAAAAAAAAAAAATAGTATAATTACTGTTCCCAGAGAATGAAAAGCCAATCAAATAAAAAGCTGAAGTATTGGGATAATGTTGTGTAATGATTGTCCCTGTGTACTGAAGGTGTGTATGTATGCAAGATTGTCTAAGGTATAGATTTTCAGGGAAAGATCCCCTGACGCTAGTTTGAAGTATTGGTCCTCTTTTCTCACGAGCTTGTACAGTAATGTTTATTTATAATGCAGTTCAGTTGTGTGGAGAATAAATGGCGCTGTTTCACTCGGGCTTGGGCTCAGGGGTCTCAACCTTTGTTTCGCTCTCTTCATCACTCTCTATGCCAGTGCGAATAGTACGGCGCACACCAAAAGTGGGAAGGTCTCCACGCCTGAAAAGGAAATATAAATTCATTAATATTATGCATTTATAATAACTATAATAAATAATAATTATTATTATTATTGTTGTTATTATTTAATCAAGTAAGAAATCATTAGTTTTTTCTTAACAATTCTATAAGTCTTTATAAACAAACAGCAAAGAATGAATAATAAATACTTAATGGTGTGAATGTTTACCTGAGCTTGTTTTTGAGGCTGACCACCTCGCGGTTCATGGCATCTGCAGACTCAGAGGCGTCCTCCAGCTCCCTTTGCAGTTTCCGTCGGTTGGCGTTGGCTCTCTGGGCCTCCTCTTCGGCTTCTTCCAGCTGACGCTTCAGCTGCTTCATGCGAGAGTTCAACTTGTCAGCCTGAAACAGAAAGAGGTTGGTTTCGTTTGAGGGGTACTAACAGAATCATAGACCTATACGCTGTGCAGGATATACACAATTTTAATGAAAATGTTAGGAGGCTAATCAACAAATAAAAAAAACAGACTTATCTGGGTGCTGTTGCAGAACAGCAGCATGTCACGACATTTGTACTCGCATTGGTGATCAGTCCAATGCAACCGGGATTATGTGAACTATCCATCTCAAAATGTTATTTGAGAAGCGTTTGTGATATGTACAGTATATACAGTGTAGAGTGTAGCCCGGTCAAATGTCTTACCTGGTCCTTGTACTGCTCCGAGTTGCGCCTCTCGTCATCCACCTGCAGAATCACCTCCTTCATTTTCTTCTCGGTGCGTCTCACAAGCTTTGTGGCAGCTTGCCTCTCTCTGAGTAAAGAGCACAAGTATATTTTTATTGTATACATTTATGTTGTCCTGTCATTAAACTATTTTTGTATACAATAAAGGCTATGTCCAAAACTAGGATCAAAAAAAAAATCTCAAAATTAGTACAGTACCTGGTCTCCAAGTCAAGTTGCTCCTCCAGCTGGGCAATCTTAGCCTCCAGAGCAGCCATGTTGGCTTTGTACTTGGACTTGACAGTTCCCTCCAGCTCCTGAAGCTTCAGTTTCAACTCTTTGTTTTGGCGTTCGAGTTGGGACCGCGCCCCCTCCACACGCTGACAAGTGCTGCGCTCCGCTGTTAACTCCACGTTCATCTGGTCCGTCTAAACAGAAGCAAAATTTATGAATATTTTCTAGTCACAGCGAGTACAAATTTGCGGTCGATAAAGTTCAGACCTGGAGCATTGCCTTCTTTAACCTGTCATTGACCAGCTCAGTGTTGCACTGCTCCTCCTCCAGCTCTTCCTCCAGCTGAGCGATACGAGCCTCCAGACGCCTCCTCTCCTCAGCCACTTGAGCACTGAGGGCAATAGGCAGAAGCTCAAAAGTTCAAAAGATGCACAGCATGCATTAACTATTAAACTACTATTGTATGAGTCATATCAAATGTCAAAAGCAACAAGGTATAAGTGGAAAAGAACACACTTCTTTGCGGCCTGGTTGTTAATCTCATCCTGGAGCTCGTCTCTTTCCTGTTGGGCCTGCCTCTTCACCCTTTCTGCCGAGGCCAGCTCCTACAAAAGATACAGTACAAGGTGAGGAATGCCCAATTCTGTTCTGATAACATTAAAATTTACAGAATATTTAAAATATTTCCAGAGAGAAATGCACCTCTTGCATCTGGATCATCTCGGCCTCCATGCTCTTCATCTTCTTCTCACTCTCTTTGCTCTGGGCCAAGATCTCCTCTCTGGATATGCGGGTGTCCTCCAGTTCCCTCATAAGATCTTTCATTTGGGCCTGATTGAAAAAAGGAAAAATAAAAAACACAACACAATTTTATATTTATTTTATATCTATAATTATATCTATAGCTCATCATACATCTAGATTTATGTGTAGATATACATGTATATATCTACACACATATCTAGATATACATACATACAATGATCTATCTCTCCATCTATCAAACCCCTGCAAACCTCAGTTAAAATATGTTGACTGTGACTCTTCACTGACACCGACCTGCAGTTTCTTGAGCTGTTTGAGGGCCTCGTCTCGGTTCTTGTTGGCTGTGTCGATGCTTGCCTCCAGCTCTTTCAGATCCAGCTCCATTTTTTTTCGAGCAGCCACCGCAGCAGAGCGCTGTTTCCTCTCATCCTCTAGCTCCATCTCCATCTCTCTCACCTGGACATTTCAGTCAAAAATAGTATTACATTTTTAGAAAGAGGAAAAGGTAATGAATATTGAACATAAACTCAAATGGATAGTCACACATTACCTGTTTGACCAGGGCCCTCTTCTTCTCCTCTCCCATCTCATCACGTCCTGCCAGGTCCCTCTCATACTGGGCCTTCATGGCCTGCATGTTGACCTCCAGTCTCAATTTAGCATCCTCTGTGGCCTGGAGCTCATCCTCCAGCTCTTCCAGTTGAGTCTTCATCTCCTCCAGCTGCTGCTCCAAAGTGCGCTTGGATTTTTCTAGCTCATGCACCTGACAATATGCAATTGCAATCAAAATGAGGCTCACAACGTTTTTTAAACAAAGTCTCAGAAAAAGCCACTAAATATGCCATAGTCAGACTAATTCAGCGTTCACCATTAAAATTAGAAAGTAGTTTGCAAGAGAAGTGAAGCAAAGTCTTACATTTTTCCCAACATCATCCTTTGAGGACACTAGATCCTCCATCTCAGCTTTGAGCTGTTTGTTGCCGCGGTCCAGCTCTTCTTTCAAGTCCATCAGAGACTCCAGCTCTCGAGTTAAAGCCAGAGCTCTGGTCTCCTTTTCACGGGCCTCTGCTTCAGCACGGTCACGTTCCTCAGCATAGCGAGCAGAGATGTTCTTCTCCTCCGCAAGCATCTAAAACAGATTATAATCGACGGAATTAATATTATAAAATCATACATAATTCAATTTCAGATACTTCCTAGTTAGTTACTTTACCTGGTCAAACTTCTTCTGTTTCTTCTCCAGGTTGGAGACAATCTGCCTAAGGTGATCCTGGTCCACGAGCATATCATCCAGCTCCTGCTGAAGGCGAGTCTTGGTCTTGTCCAATTTCTCGAAAGCAGCACATTTCTCCTCCAGGCGCTGGTTTGATGTCTCCAGGTCCCTCTGGTACCTCTTCTTTGCCTCTTCAGTAGACTCTAGACTATTGGCATCCTGCTCCAGCTTTTTCTTCATATCAGCAAGCTATAGACAAAGCAGTGTCATGTTAACATTTGGAGAGTGTGAGAACATTATTATGGTTAATAAATGTGTACCTGGGCCTGTGCTGTGAGCAGCTGCTTCTCCACATTCCTCTTGGCCTCCTCTTCCTCCTCTAGCTGCTCCTTCAGGTTGTTCTGTTCCTCCTCCAGCTGCCGCAGTCGAGTGCCCAGTGACAACTTCTGACGCGTCTCCTCCTGGAGCACTTCCTGTTTAAATGGTCAAGATACACAGATGTTTGTGACCCAAACATGATAAAGAAAATGTCCGCTCAAACATGACCATTACTGGTCATACTGATATTACGCAACAAAAATGAATAAGGTTTCATCCAACATACCTGCACGTCCTGCAGCTGAGACTCCACAGCAGAGCAGTCTTTGGTCGCTTTTATAGATTTTCCCTCCACATCACTCAGCAGGGTATTGACATTATCTAGTTCTGCCTATGGACACAGCATGTATAGAGATCTGCGATTAGGCAAATACTTCAAGCAGCTTCTTAATACATGCATATTGAGGATGAACAATAGAATTGATTACCTGCATTTTGGCCACTTTCTCAGCCAGCTCCACTTTGTGGCGCTCACTTTCAGAGTACTTCAGCTGCAGCTCTTGAACTTGTGCTTCGGCCTTCTTCCTACGGTGCTCAGATTCTCCTTTGCCCTGCATCAGTGTCTGCAGCTCGATGGAAAGTTCATTCCTCTCTGACTCCAGGGCCTGCTTGGCTTTATCCACTGAAACTTTGTTCTTTAGTAGACAACAATATTGTATATTGTATTATATCGTTTGATCAAAAAATAAAAATAGTTGAAAAGTCAATTAATGAAAAAAAAAAAAAAAAAGTTTACCCTCTTCGCTTGCTCAAGCTGTTCGTTGAGTTCATCAAAAGCCTGAGCATGTTTCTGCCTCATCTCACCCAGCAATTGTTCATGAACCTTGGCCTCTTCTTCCAGGGTCTTTTTCAGATGAGCCACCTCCGTTTCACGCTTAGTTCTAGGGAAAGAAATCACAGTGCTCAAATAAAACCCCAGCATTTTCAAGAGACATATATTGAAATGACATTAAACAATATTCTTCTCCATTATATGCAACATTTATACCTGAGTTCTTGTTGGGCAGCGGTTGAGTCCAGTGTGTCCTCCAGCTCGGTCTTGAGGGCCTCAAGCTCTTCGCCCAGGTCCCTGCGATGCTTCTCCGCTTTGGCCCGAGCCTGTCTTTCCAGCTCCAGGTCCTCCTGCAGCTCCGTCAGCTGAGCCTCCATCTCACGAATCTTTTTCTGGGCCAAGTTTTTCTGAGCAGCCTCCTCCTCAATCCTTAGTTTTGAAAATATTAGGTTATGAGAAAGTACCAATGCTGAAGTTTATTTTTTTGAGTAGCAACGTGCCTGGCAAGGGCAGCCTGCAGCTCCTCCTCCTTTTTGGCCAGTTGAGCCCGAAGCTCAGCGATCTGGGCCTGTAGCTCTGCAATCTGGTCGTGGACCTCGGTAAAGTCTCCCTCCAGTTTACGCCGGTTCTTCTCTAGCTCCTGACGCTGCTTTTCTTCTCTACGCAGGCGGTCTGATAAGTAAATAAAAGATGATTGCACAAGTTAAGAATGCATCAAAATGTGCTTAGCGTTCACAAGTTGGCTTGGCAAAGTAAAAAAATTTAAAAATATCTGAGTTGATAATCGTCTCACCCTCCAGGTCAGTGATCATGGCCTCATGTTTGGTCTTAAGTTTCTGAAGACTCTTAGACTTTTCTTCCTCTTCTGCCAGGTTTGTGGTGAATTCAGAGATCCTTTCATCTAGCATTTTCTTTTCCTGCAAAGGAAGATATGTTTGACATTAGATCATATTTTGTTTTTATCACCATGTTCAGGTGGATACTTTAATGTCATTAGTCAATTCTAACCTTGGAAAGTTTGTTGTTTTGGTCTTCAAGGACCATCACATCATCTTCAATCTTCTTCATCTTGGCCTCCAGAGTGACTTTATCCAGCTGCAGCTTCTGTCTGGCAGCTTCCTCTTCATCTAACTGCTGCTCTAAGTCCTAATAGAACAATTCCCTGCATGAATTTCAGGGCACAGATGGCATCAATATTTTTGAAGTGTTTAAAACCAAATACTCACTGCAATGTTCTGCTGCATTTTCTTCTTCTCTGCAGTCAAGTGAGAAGCCCTCTCCTCCTCCTCCTCTACACGGGCCTCCAGGTCATGAAGGATCTCCTCCAGTTCCTGTTTCTTTGCAGCCAGTCGGGCTCTCATCTCCTCCGCCTCAGCACACAGCTCTGTCTCTGCTTGGAGCTGCTCTTGAAGAGCCATCTTCTCAGCATTTACCTGTGAAAACAATACAATGTTTAAAAATCATGTGTGTGACTATGACTGTTTTGGAATGAGAACGGTCACTTTACCTGCATCTGTTTCTCCTCCATCTCTTTAAGTTGCTGTTCTGCATAGATAAACCTCTCCTTGACCTTGTGCAGCTCTTCATCTTTAGCCTGCATCTCCTCCTCCTGTCGACTCACTTGGAGCAGAGGTTTCACCTGAGCACAACATCAGTATATTCATGAATACCCCACATGCACCTGTGCCTAAATTAAAGTTACTTAAAAGGCCCAGGTTAGAGTCATAAGGCAGTCATATGACAACATTTATGATTAGCATCTTAGCATCTTAAGAACACACATACACAAAATGGGTAATAGAATTTAAAACAAACACTTGACTGTGTCTTGCCTTAATTCAGAATGAGGAAATATTTACAGTTAGATTTTCATTCAAATCTTACTTTAGTGAAGAGCCTCCACCACTGCCAGTTTCTTAGTTTGAGATAAGCGGCACAATTCCTCTGGATGACCTTCATTGCAGTTAGCTGTTGCTGTCTCTTAGCGAAGGCCCTGCAATACAGAACATTTTAATAAACTGATCTAGATCCAAACTGAAAACTAGTAATTGGTGTAACTTGGTTGTCTAGTTACTTGCGGGCAACGTATCCCCTGCACCAGGCCTGGAAGCTGATGATGATATCTGTGATCTTCATGTCCCTCTCCTCCTCCAGATGAGCCAGGACTCCAGCTCTGAAGAATACTTTACTCTGACCGATACGGTACAAGTTTGGGTCCAGCTCCAGGCTTTTGATCTGTACATCAAACAAAAAGTCATTGAATCTCTTCCTTTTGTATACATCATCTTCTACATACTTTCTGTAAATTGAGATGGTTGTATAGGTCACAAAACAATAATGTAACTTATGTTCTAAATATCTTACCATGAGCACACAGGCCTGCTTTCCATCCATGAAGCCTTTAGGAATAGCATTTGGAGTGAGAATCTCATACCTGCAAGTGAGAACAATTGTTCTTGTATGACTAAATGCTAGTATAAGATATAAGCAATATCTAAACTAATACGTTACCTCTGTCTAAACTCCTGGAAGACAATGCGGTTGGGGAAGCCCTGTCTGCAGATACGAATGCCTTCCAACACACCATTACACCTCAGCTGGTCCAGAACAAGATGTGGGTCTAGTTTACCAGCCTGAGAGGAGACAAATGTTATCAGCAAATGTTAAAATTGAGCAGAAATGAGTAAATAACCCGCCCTTACCTTCTTTTCGTGGTTTGGGATGATGCAGCGGACAAAGTTGGGGTTGGTATTTCTCAGAGTGGCCATGAGTTTAGACAGCTGCTCTTTGTAAAGCTGGCCCACAGTGCGGAACATTCCCTTGCGAGTCTTAAAGGCACCAGGCATCTCGGACATGCCTGACACTTTATCCAAACCAACAATGCGGTCCACTGGAGCAGGGAGAGAAGATTTTAGACAATGTGATGGGTTTCACACCTTATATCCATGCAAAATCAAACAAATTCGCTTGCCCAATACAGTATGCTTGTACAGGAGCGTTGTCAAATAAACATGAACCAACAAAAATGACAAGAGCAAAAATATAATGGAGCAAATGCAGGTGAAGCGTGGAGGAGGTCAATGATGGGTACGTCTCATTTCTCTTATTTTTCATCCAACTACGCCCCACTAGCATTTGATGTACATACAAGTTTTGTTCCTTTACAATCAGTGCAGTCAAGAAATGTCACTTGATTGCTTAGTCATTCTCCAAAACACATTTTTCCATGGAACTGCAAAACTGTTTTTCAAGCTCAGACAAGCTCAAGATCGGTTGAGAAGAGATTCACTTTATGCAAATGAGAAGCAACAGGAATGAAGCAATTTTCAGTCAAGAAATTAAACTTCAATAATTTACAGGATAAATCTGTATTATACACCCTTATGGAGTAGTGTTTCTTTTTTGCTGCAATGTTAAAGTTACTGCACTTAAGAGGAATGAGACACACCCAAAACCAAACTTGATGCAGGAAGTTGTTTGTGAATAGACTATGGAGCTGTTGTAATGTGTCATTTGTCTGTGTGTCAAACTTGCAGTGGGCATGTATTTTGTGGCAAACCACACCAAACCCATGCAGTTTATACCCTTTTCCGCAGTACCCATGAGCAACACCAGGGGTCCCACACAACACTATCACAGAAGGAGAAAGGAGAGTTCAATGAGAAGAGCCAAGAAGGTAAGGTGGACAGTTTTGCTCAATTGAAAAGATGAGAAGCCACAGAAGGATATGGTAGTTTTAAGCAGTTTGAAAGAAAAAGAAGTCATGTCACCTGAGTCTGAGTGGAGAATAGGAAAGCGTTGATAAAAATAGGCTCTCTGACAATTTTGCACCTCTGAGACCCAGTCAAATAATGACAGACAAAATGGGGCCAAACAAAGGAAATAATGGATGAAAGAAAAGGTAAGAACAAAGGTCCGCAACCAAAGAACAATATCCACATAAATAAATTCACAAATCAATGTAAGTGGTTTTTTTTTGTGGTTTTTTTACACAATCACAGAGCTCCGAGTTAAACCCACCATCTTTCCACAGCTCAGCCACAAATCTGTCAGTAGACTGGTTCAGCAGCGTAGCCACATTGTCATTCAATGGGTCCATGTTCTTCATCAGCCACTCATCTGCTTTGTAATCCACCTAAAGAAGTGAAATTATGAAGCCATAACAAGTCTATGGCATAATACACATTACTATAATTAGATAAGTTAACGTACCTTGCCAGCGTAATGTATAATACAGAAGTCTGCCTCATCCTTCAGTTTCTTGGGTTTGAAGAACTTGGGGTGTGTGCCCTGTTCCTGGAGGACCTTCTCCACGAAGCTCTTGTCTGTGGCTTTGGGAAACCAGCACTCTTCATCCAGAAGAGCCAGGATACCAGGTGGGCTGGCCTGAACAAAGTCAATTGTTTATCCTCAATTTTTCCCATTTATTAGAGGATAGGTGTTTAACTTTTCATTTTCATTGCATTTCATTTCATCTTTTTATCAGGACACTGTAGAGTTGCATATTGCAGTACCATACAGTGAAACATGCTCAGAAAGCTTTATGACGAGCTTGTGTTAAACTCACAGGCTTCTCAATGAGTTCAATGCAGGGCTGCAGGTCCAGGCCGAAGTCAATGAAGCTCCACTCGATGCCCTCACGCTGGTACTCCTCCTGCTCCAGGATGAACATGGTGTGATTGAAGAGCTGCTGCAGCTTCTCATTAGTGTAGTTGATACAAAGCTGCTCAAAGGAGTTTAGCTGGAGAAACACAAGATAGATTATTAGTTGTATTCACTGATTAAATTATATTGCTGAACATTTACATTGTACCAGACAAGTTGCTAACCTCAAAGATCTCAAACCCAGCGATGTCCAGGATGCCAATAAAAGATGCACCTTGTCTCTTCGTCTTGTCCAGTGCTTTGTTGATCCTCATGACGAGCCAGCGGAACATCCTCTCGTAGGTGGCTTTGGCCAGAGCCTCCACAGCAAACTCTGCCTGCTCCTGAGTCTGAGCCTTCTGAACATAGTCTCGGCCCACTTTGATCCTGGGGCTGAGGATGGCCCGGGTGAAATCGGTTACGTTCATGCCCAGGAGATGGCACACCTTTTGTGCAGCTGAGATTAAAAATATGAGGTATGTGAATACTTGAGATCATTACCATCAGTGAATTCACAAGTTCAATGAGATGAAACAGTTTATCTACATAATAGTACTGAAAAGGCATAAAACACACAATAAGAGTAGACCAATATTAAAAAGGCCCATACATAATCCTATATTTTTGTGTGAACTAGTTTGTGTGCCTAAGCTGTTCCGTTCTTATCTGCCTTACATAATCAAAAAAGCAGTAATATATGTGGCAGTCGTTATTTCTTTCAGGCCTGGTCACGTCTAGAGTTTCTTGTCCCACCTGTATTATCAGGCATGGATGCCTGATCGGTGTGACGCTCTTTCTTGAAGTTCATGTTTCCAAGCTGCAGCACAGCCGCCACCACCTTCAGCATGCCTGAAAGAATAATGTTAACATGATTAGACACTGCATAAAAGAAGTCTGTACCACTGCTGTAGTCATGCTTACCGATCTGCTCCTCCTCTGGGATGCTCATGATTCTAAAAGCCTCCATGGTCTCCACAAAGAGGTCCTTGTCTTGTTGTCCAGGAATGGTTACGTTGCCATTGGAGAGGAAACGGTAGTTGTTGTAGTTTTCCAGAAGGAGATCGTCTAAAAGGTGTAATAAAATCTTGTTACACGCATCATCAAAAGCATGAGATTTATAAAGGATGCAACACTTACGGCGCAGTTTGTCTCCAGCTCCCGTTAGCATGTAGTAAAAGATATGGAATGTTCTTTCATCCTTAGCCTGGCGGATTGCTCTGGATTTTTCTAACAAGTCTAACAACAGTACTAAGGAACGTTTCCCAATACATTTAAATGGTACATTAATTTCACTGCACAAGTCATTTTAAATAAGTGTGTGTAAATAATATGTTTAGTTGGTAAAAAAAAGATAACAGATAACGTGGATATTATTAATTGGATATTCAGGGCCATAGTTTGGGCAGTAGGAAACAATCACACATTTAATACAAGGATACATGTTTCAATGTTGGCACCCACAATATAACCGTTGACATCAAAGTTGATCCTGATGAATTTTCCCTGAAGAGAAACATAAATACCATAATGACACATCAAACAATAGCTCACATTGTTCAATAGTTGTCATCCAAGCATAGACTGTGGAAGGTCAAATAAATTACCTTTTCCAATATGCAACTTTTCAAATTAACTTTATATTCATTCATTTTTACTACAAATGTATGACTAATTGTGCATCTATCTACATGTTATAAATAAATTTAAAAAAAAGATCTTACGAATCTAGAGGAGTTGTCATTTTTGACAGTCTTTGCATTTCCAAAGGCTTCGAGAATAGGGTTAGCCTGCAGCAGCTGCTTCTCCAGCTCACCCTGGAGAAAAGGGGTAAAGATTACAGTTGCTTTCAGGTGATCAGCGTTATCTGCATAAATTACTAATTCAATTATAAATATAATTACTTTCTGAAATCTGGTCATCAAAAACCCATATGTAATATTTTTTAATGCCTAAATGAGTGATCAAAACTGCAATTTGAATATACTTACGCTGAAAAATACATGAGAGAAAACAGTATTGTACAAGTGACACACTTAAAACGTAAGCATAAAACAGGAATACCACGAGACAAACGACACAATCCAAGCAGGTCCCAACACTGTACTTGTTAGTGCCCACACACCAGGAACCCATCACCTGTCACCAAGAGAGTCACCCAAGGAACCCGTTATGCACCAGAAAAATGAATCATCTTTGTGTAGGTCGTGAAGAATGGGCCACACTGGTTTGCACAGAAAACATGGACATGGATTTTCTGCATAAACTAGCCCAGCAGTCATTAAACTACATACGTTTTTTTTTCATTATCCTAACAAAATATCCTACTTCAGGGCATTAAAGTGCAGTCTCCTCTTTTATAAGTCAGCCCCCCAACTAGGAAAAAAATTACTTGACAGTTGAGGTACGGCAACAAAAAGTACTTTTTTTTGTCCCATAAAGTGTTTAATTTATCCCATTGGCCTTTCAATGTGATGTAAAAAAAAAAAAGTGTGCGTGACTATTATTCAATATGTGGAGTACATCATTACTACAATTCTACAAAATCTGTACAATTCATCAATATTTGCAAAATAAGCATTGTAGCAAAAAGCTGAATGAGAGATTAGCACATGAAAAATTCAACCAGACAGTTTTTCTCCCATTTTGCTCTTGTCTGGCTGAATTTGTGAGGATATGCGGTAGAGATGCCACTGATCTGCTAAACAAATTTCCTCCCTGCTTCCTATTGGCTGGCTTTGACATGTGACCTCTGCCCTGCACACAAAGACACTCCTGAAGCGGTGCAGTCCGACGACACAGAGCGAGCGAGGGACAGAGGGGTGTGTGAGAGAGAGAGGGGGGGGGGGTGGGGGGGACAGAGGGAAGCTTAATGTAGACTCAACTCACATGTGACAGGACCAAGCTGCTCTGTTGATGAAGAGAAAAATACAACCTCAAAAATAGACACTGGTTTTGATCAAGTCCAGCTGGGTAATCCGTCACCCAAAGGCAGTGGAGATAAGACTAGCAGAGCTTTATGCTATCAGACACACTGTTCAATGTTACTGAGAGTTTTACTGAGAATAAAACAACTTCAGGGTAATTTAACAACATTTTTCTTCAACAAATATCTGAATTCACATTTCACCTGTATTAATTATTATTGGTCTATGGAATGAAACCCAACAATATACTATAAAGTTAATTTATGGTATCAATGTAGCTGTAGTGTAGAGTTCAACAAGTCATCGGGTGTATTGAAAGAAATATAGAACATTTGCTAAGCTAGTTGGACACCTATAAAAATATTAAAATAAAAAATGCAACACAATTAATTTTAGATTTGAATAATTACAATTTAATAAGCCTTGCTAAAATTACAGACCAATGAGCATAGAGCAGTTCAACGCACTAGAAATCACTAGAAAAGGCAGCACTGACCTGGTCCTTCTTGGTCTTGTGAGAGGAGGCCACATGAGCCAGATATTGGATCACCTTCTTGGTGTTTTCAGTCTTTCCGGCACCGGACTCTCCTCTGTGTGTGCAAAAAGAATACATAGAGTTTGAACCTTAAGAAAAAAAAAAAAATCACTTTCAGGCTGATATTATTAGATGATCATAGGAGGCCAGTTGATTAAGAAATTCTGAATACATGATGAAGTCTCACTTTTACATCGATAAAACATCTTTCAGAAAAGGAAAATACGTGGGAACGAAAGGACCTTTTAATGTGAATATTCTCCATTCAATGCTGGAGGTTATGGGAATGTAATAGTTGTAAATGTTAATTCACATGCCAGTAGCACAGTTTTCAACTTACGTGCAAAGAATAGACTGGTCTTCCCGATCTGAAAAGAACAAACACACATTTCCATTAGTTGTCTGTGATGTTGCATTAAGTGCACATGTTATCACCAAAGTGCATACACTCATTATGTGCGACAGGAAACACAAAGCCACAGACAGGATGTCAATTTCCGACTTCCTGTTGTAGGGAAGGTGCAGTGGAGTTTAAAGCAGTCAGCTATAACAACTCTTGGACCACACTAATGCAGTGTTCGCGCAGCTCATGACTGGTATCACAGCTTTGAAGGAACACTTACCTACACTACAACAATAGACTCAAGGAAATTACTCTTTAGGTTTTGTTTTTGCTGGGGCTAATCTGCAAATAATTTCCACTGAGCATCGAGTGCCAGAATTTAAGTTCAAGTTGATGAAGCTTAAACCTGCCCAACTGTCAGCATTCGCTTAAGTGATCAAATAAAATTGAAAAGTTTTGCTGTACAGCTGCAAAAACTGTTCATAAATCTGGTTTGGATCTGTATTTAAATTTTCCAGAAATATTTGTGTGTGTGTTTTTGTGTATTTGTGTGTGTCTATTCCATCTATTTTATTCTTAAACTTATGCATGCTTTTATATATTTTGCTAATATTTTATTAATTGTTTTATGTTGCACCAAAGAAAGTTCCTATGTTTGAATTTTGATCACTGACAAATGACAATAAATAGATTCTGATTGTGTGTGTGTAAATATATTGGCAAAAACATGTCAGCTAAAACAACACAAACCTAAATGCAAACATAAGTTTGTTATGTTATTTGAAAGAAAATAAATATTTCTATGAAACTGTATGATATAATATTAGGGTTGTGTGTTGTGTGAGCCCAGTGGGAGAAAGGAATAAAGAATCACAGCCAGTTGTAGCTCAATAGAAATGATCCTGCCTGTCCTTTCTTTAAAAATGTTCAGATTTCCTTTTCCTACCATTCCAATCTTTTTACAGTGGAAAATAAAACAATGAGAATAATAAAATATAATAAAATGAGAATATGGTTCCTGTACCCTAGCTTTACTGCAAGTTCTGTCTCACATCAAGTAAAAGCTGCACACGATTGCACACCTGTGGATAAGACTTACCCTGCATCATGCTTCTGTAAGCTGTGTCAGTGATGGCATAGATGTGAGGGGGCATTTCATGTCTCTTTTTGCCCTTATACATGTCCACAATTTCCTCTGAGTAAATGGGCAGGTTCTTGTAGGGATTTATGACGACACAGAAGAGACCCGAGTATGTCTGCATCAAAACAAGTACAACGAGACAGATTTGTATCACATACACACTGAGCAAAACTCTATAGTGAAATATGTTTAACAAGGAGCGCAATACATCACAGTGAGACAGTTAACACCTGAACCAGTTTCATAATATCGATAGGTCATAGCTCTCTAGGCGAACAAGAGAATCAATATGGATCTATAGCACCATGAGTGCCCATCCCCCTTTGACCCACAGTTTCTCATGAGCGCCAGTCTCCTCCTCCATTATGTAAGCCTGACTCCACCCTGCTGCTGTTTGAACTGCTGTGTGACCTTGTTGTTGTAAAAAGTGCAGTTAAACTTTACAGGTTCAGTTATATTAGAAATCCACGATTTGTAAACAATGTGGCAGGCAGAATCTTGGTTTAGAAAAAAAAACTCATTAGGACTAAGACAGCACAATAGCATAGTAATCGTTTTCTGAGACATGAGCACTGATCCAATATTGTAAGAACATAATTCTAAACAATGATGACTCCTTTGAATACAAATTAAAGCATTTCATTGGCTTTGACACCCATGTAATCAAAATTCCTAGTTTGGTACATTTTGTAGAGAAAACAAAGTCTGTCTCAAGGAGATGGTTAAATAAATAAACCTCTGTGTTGACTTGGCTAAATAAACCTTTGTGCTGACAGTAGGTTAGATTAGCCTAGCCTTTGTTCTCGTATCCCATCAATGAGCTCTTGAGCTTGGCTTGGTCAGGACACCTGTAGCTGGAGGACTTTACCTATTGTACATGTTTTGGAGTTAATGGGGTAAACTGGAGTGCCCAGAGGAAATTTACCCAGACAGGGGAGAAACATGCCTGGATGGCCCAGGAGTTGAAGCCAGAACTTGTGGTATGGCGAGGGTGCTAACCACTGATGATGCAAGTCTTCAGAACAACAAGCCTCTACACAGACAAGTGGACACCTCACACGCTCCTAAAAGGATCCAGCCCACATCACATTTGAATGAGAGGACATGTCAGCATGCTTTGCTGATACGACCGGGTCACAGCCACTCCCAGCTCCGGCAATGGGGAAAATCACATCAATAATGAGAGCAGCTGAAATACCATTTATGTTGCTAGTCTGATTTAGCCAAAGCTTGAGACTCTTCCCGTTAATATGTCGCAATCTGGGAAACATTGTTCTTGCGGGCTTCCTGTTTACAAGGCAAATCCAAACATGGGCAAAGAAAGAACAGGAGAACAGACAGCAGGACTAAAGTGAGAGGTCTTTGAAACAGATCGTGCACATCTCTGTAGAGCTAATATGTACATAATGAGCTGCCATAGACAATGGATAATCGGGAGGCAGGACAGGGAGAGCCGTTCTGGAGCGCAGCCATTTCAGATTTGCGCAAGGCCATTGGGACGATTCGTGGGAAGCCGTTTCAGGCCACACCACCGAACCCAAAGGAACTGTGTAATGTGTGCAGTAGGCTTGGCGTACTCACATAAATGAGGCCCGAGTAGTATCGCTCCTTCAGGTTGTGCAGCACTGATGCTTCGTTCAGACACGTCAGCTCGGCCATGTCCTCCACTTTGCTGAATTTAGGAGGGTTCATCTTCTGGATGTCGTCCTTGTTCACTCGCACCTTCTTCCCAGAGTCCACCAGCTCCACTACGCACTCATCTCCGCGCTCTTCCTTCACAGAGCCAGGCTCAAAGCCTAAACGCTCTGAAGGCACCCATACCAGCTTCTTGGAGGCCCAGTCAGCCTGGGCCAGGGGGTTGTTGACCAAGTTACGGTCCACATACAGGAACTTGTCAGCGGCTGACATAGTGGCTGTGAAGAGAAGAGACAGGAAATTAAATCAATAATAAATAGCTTCCCAAATAAATAGCTACATGAGGGGGTAAGAAAAAGCTTGAGAGCAAGAATAAGCAAGGGAAATACAAAGGAACATTTCACACAGGGACAATTGAATATAATTCGTATGTTATGTCTGAGGAAGGCATTTTATTTTGGTCCACTATCCACCTGACTGGTTCAGACAAGAATGTGACAATTGATATCTCTCCATCTCCGTGTGTTCTCAGAAGAATGCAGAGGTCCACAGGATGTGATGGACCAACTTACGCCAGATTATGACAGACGCAGAGCACACTTGTTTTCAGTGAAGTCTGTGTGTGCATGTTTTTTTGGGACTGATGGAGATTTCTGCAGGATTTTATCAATAAACACATGTCACCTGATTTGAGCTGCATTCAGCATTACATGTTACTTCTGTGACAACTTGAGGTTTCCCCTTACAATTAAAACATGGTGATCTTTACTGTGTAATTTGTTGTTCAAACCAAAACTAGGGCCACATGACAGAAAACAAAGACAAAAACAACATTGTCCAAAACGCACTTAGACGTTTTATTATTTAATTGAATCAACTTTCATCATTCATGATTTATATGGAACATTGTAACTTCAAAAGCAGTTTTCTCAAAAAGCATTTTCTTCCCACTGGGACATAAGCCCTTAAAGTAGCACCTCTACACTTTCCAGTCTTGCATTTAACAAGATTGACAGATTTAAAAGAAGAACTTAGTAATCTAATTCTAAGACAAATTTATTATTTTTTCAGTAATCTAGTATACTCAAATACTACATAAGATATCCACTTCAACATAAAATGCCTTGTTTTCCTTACATTAATAGAAGTAAACTTCCTCAAAGTCTGAACTCTGCTCCAAACATGCTTTTGCTGACAGGATTGGCTGTAGACCTCTTGATTTGAAAAGACCACATAGACGATTAGAAATGACTGAATCTTGATTAAAATTCGATCAATTGCTTAGCACTAACTAAATCACAGGCATATTACAATTTTGTTCTGTCACTAAAACTCTGACTTTGAAGAAAATAACGGCAGTCTCAAGTTAGCATCCAGCTACAAATAACATTTCAGTCTTTAGACAACTGATCATGACAAACACGGAGCGAACACTTCTAGGCTCATAAATAATATGCTACAAAAGGGAGTGCTGATGTTTATCCCACATGGAAAGTGACTGGACCAGTTAAACCAGTCGGAAAAGAAGGCAGATGAGGTCTGAGAGCTACTTCACTGAACAAAAACATGTCTCCTCATCACAATTATAGTCCATCACAACTCTTCTCCAGGCTATTCCCCTCCTCTGGCACTAACATCCTTATGCTGTGTTTTTCATAAGCAAACATGAGGGAAATTGTAACCAGGCTGTCAAATGTGCTTGGGGAATTCTGCATTGTAACATGGTTCTGTGGGCATGCAGTGGAAAAGGAATGTAGAGAGAAAGTGAACCAAATTTGGAAATGGTAAGAAAGACAGTACAATTATTTGCATGGTTATCTTTGTGGTATCTAAAATCAGTAACGATTCCTTATTCCTTAAACTGAAATTAATCATGACAATACTAGACCATAGAGTACCCACTTAAGACCCATAGAACAAAAACAAAAAAAACAAAGAAAGAAATAGGCCCCAATTACTCAAATCTAGTACAAAAATAGTTTCCAAAATGACCAGCGAACCAAAAAAATTACTGCATGCAAGGCCTACGAATCCACATATATAATAATATGCAATTTCTACACATAAAACTTTGAAATAGTCAAGTCAACACAACTGGAGAAGACAAATGATCACAATTTCAACTTAAATTTAACAAAAAGGTTAAAAGACCGAATTGCACAAGGCGGGTTTTATAAACAATTTCTGAGGCGGAATTTGGCTAACACTCTCATGTTTGAGATCACAGGCCACAAGAGCAACAGATTCTGCACATCACATTTGTTTCCCAGACCCTTGTACAAAAAAAAAAAAAAAGGGGCAATGATCCATCTGTAAAAGTTCATTAACAGTTACAGTCACTTAAGAACCCTAGAACATAATAGTGTCTGTTCCGGCACATTAACCTTGATCTGTGAGAAACCAGTCCTTCTCATGACCCCTGTGTGTGCGTGCGCTCAGACCCAGCACCACCTCCTGCTCTTAAACTCCTCCCTAGTTCATGCCGACCCCGTCCCGCAACCAAGCGTGGGTCATATCAGCCCGAGCTGTACATCTCTGTGTGTCCCATCCTCCTCCCTTTCTGGCCTTGTGTTTATCCAAGTCTTTCAGGGTCACATTCCTCTCATACTCTCACTCCATTGGGGAGAGGAATTCCACCAGAGTCCTCTCTAACCAGGCCTCCCGTCTCGGACCTGTCCTCCAGATTTGTGTCCCGTCACATCAGCGGCTCTTGCTCAGCTCTTACCACTCGCCTCACACTTTGACATAGAGCACACCCAGAGCTTGACATCTCATGCTTAGAGACACAGTTCCCATGGACAACACAGGCTACGACACTTTTGGGACATATGGGATATGAGATATTAATTTTTGTCAATATCCAAAAGCTCAGCGATTGTACTCATGTGCAAATCCACAACCCTAACATTTTAGGATATTGCCGGCTAGGGTGATTATTTTTGGATAGACTTTGTCCCTTTCTACTCTCCGGACTCAACTGCATGTGTAGTTGTCTTCAGCTACAACTTCGCCAAAAAACAAACCGCCCAAGTCATTTTCTTGATTTACTAGATTATGGGCAGCTTTATTTTTTTTTTAAAGAATATCCTGAAAACAATATTCAGGCAATATTATGTAAATCCAACAAATATGCTAAAACATGTCTTTAAGCACATTAGTTGAGGCTTAATTATCAGACAGATGTGAAATGTCTGTAAAATAGTCCCAAAAGGGCAATTGCACCTTATATCCTTATTTGAAAGAAAACAACCTACTTTTTCCCCTTTCTGCTATACACTATGTAGATATTCAGTTTTACATATCTTAGCCATTAGTATTTAGGGTTATATAATCTCATTTTCACCCTGTGAGATCATGACAGACAGATCATTTAAATGTATCCATGTACTACATTAGCGTCTGTGCAGAGAGCTGTAAAGCCAGGGTTTGGCCAGAACCATAAAGCTTGGTCAGGCTCCTCCTGCAGGTGCCAGAGCTGGTCTCACTGAGGGCTCTGATAAAGAGCGGACGCCTGACTTTTATCAGTGACACACTTCAATCCCCTCTCTCTGGGGAAAACAACTAATTTTACTCCTCTCTGCTCCACATACAGCACTATCAGATTCCACAGTGCAAGCTGAAGCAGTGTGGGTATTGTCAGAACATGAGGTTTGAGGCTCCTGTCATGTCCCGTCCTCCAAATCACGTTAAATCTGACGTTTCTCCTGACCACTGGGCTCTCAGCTGTGAAAACACGATTTACAACAGAATTAGATGGCTGTGTCACTGGAGCTCATTCAACAGTTATGCGTATTCCACACATCCATGATCTCAAGCTTTGGCTTCAATAAAAGTCAAATGAAATCAAATCTAAAATTCAAAAAAATAATTGTCGTTATGAAGTCAAACTTTGTAGTTTGCGTCAGTATCAGAAAGGTTTTTACTGCCATTGTGAACAAAATTCACAAACTTGAAACAGAAACTCGCTTTAACAGTAACGTGCAACATACTATTATTAAATACATTAATGTAAGACAAAAAGTATTGACTTTACTAAAATAAGGGCATGCAAAATAAAAACATCAACAACATTATCTTCCGTCTGTTGAGAACATCACCAATGTAATCCACCCAAATACTACAGAAAGCTAAAAAGTCATCTTGATGAAAGTACAAAACACAGTCCGACATACTTTCTGAGAGTTGATCTCTGAACAGACTTTAAATGAAAAGATCCAACTAGAGTGTGACATTTTAGGAGTGAACAGAAGAACTCTGTAGGAGTCCCAGCAGCCGCCCGTCACAGTGACCTACATGAAGGAGGAAGCATTCAAACAAACAGAAGTGAGACTAGCACAGAGGAAGTGCAGCCACAACCCTGTGTTACAGAGGAGAGCTCTGGAGCAGAAAGCAGGTCAACCTCGGCCTCAAACAGAAAACCAGGGCCTTCCATCTTTCAGCTCCATTCCATTCCACCTCAGTGGCCTCCTCGTTTCATTGTGGGGGGAAAATAACACTATAGAAGTTGAGCCTCATCTCTGTAGGGTCTGTGCACTGAGGCAGTGCTCATCCAGCTGCACCGCGTTGGTTGACAGAAATATTAACAGTGAAATAGTAACGTCGCCCAACTGCACCTTCTCACAGCTCAGAGTATTGTGTCCTCATCAGCTGTGCACGTTTGACAATGTCTGCTCCATTATCCTGCTGTTCCACAAAATGCAGAACCATTTTAAAACATTAAAGCTTAAGTATTCTGGACGGGTTTTGCACGTTATCAGTATCCACATTTTCAGCGATAACAATAAGCACATGCTGAAAAATTTGGGTTGTGATTTTAGTTATTGTTTACTTTCCATACTCGGCCTGTTTTTCACGAGTCAGATCAAAACAAAAATTCACGTCTCCAGTCCATAAGGTCCAGGTCTAAACATGGCCTCACTTCCCTGGAGCCGAGGGGTGGTTCAAGTAAGAGACGGAGCTGGAGGAAATGACAAAGTGGGAGAAGTATGTTGCCATTTGTGGAGGTTGGAGGCAGGAGAAGGTGGTGCTTTGGTGGGCACACGCTGTGCGGCTTGGACTTTTGAGCAGTCAATTAAAGTCTGGCTGGAAAATCTGCACAATGCATGACAGATCGTCATCACTTTCCACATTACTTTCACATTCCTGTCCAAACCTGGGTCCCATTTCACTTTAAAATGTAAGCCGGCCAATGCCATCTGTCATTAGCATCTACAGGCTTCTAACAGGGGCTAATAAAGACTTTAACACAAGACTAGGGCCTTCCACAAACAATGAGATCTATTCAGGTGGTGTAGACTCCATGCTGGAGGTATGCAAGTGATAAAATGTCAATGACATAAAACCTCAATATTCCAGTACACAACAATTTAACTCAAGAAAGCCAATGGTGGAGTATCATTTCTGTTTGATGAAAGTTTACAGTTTAATCTTTGATTTGACAATGTAGCACTGTGGTACTAAAACAAAACAAAAAAAGTTGTATTATTTTATTCATTGAGTGCAATAGAAAGTGTTTGAACCGTACATAAAAAGTTGAATGACTTCCAATCAGGAAATAAAATCCAACTAGGAAAATAAGATTCCAAAAGAGTTGCTGATAAGATCATCTTCAGGTCAAAGACCAAATTCCAACAACATGCAGCATAAAACCCACTAATCTGATTAACTCGGATGGACGCAGTATGGGCTGGCTCTATCCCGGAGTGCCATCAGCAGCTTCACTGCAGTGATATCGACCAGTGGACAAACAGACGTGCGATTATGTAAGCCTATAAACAGACTCAAAGAATGCAGAGGGGAGTAGGTCTCAGAGGCAATCACTCCTTACAATGAAATACTGTGGAATGTGCGCAGACAGAATCCCCATCATTTATAGCACTTGTATTATTTATAACTAGACAGCTCCACATTTTACAGACTGGATTACTTTATGACTTTGCGACCTTATCTCTACTGAAGGCACTCCTTTAGAAGTTAAACACTGTGACCCCGATACAGGTACATGTTGATGGGAGCATCTGGACATCTGGTCTGCAGGAGTTTTGAGCTGATGACAGATTTAAAAGTCAGACAGTGTACTTGAAGCACAGTACATTTTAAAGTTCACAGAGCACAACATGGGTTCAAGCTGACAAAACTGAACTATTGCATTGTGCAATCTCGAGTATTAGCTCAGTCTTTAGAGTCAGATGCCACGCGCACAGTTCACACAGCCAACATGGCCAAATCAAACTTCACCAAGTCTATTAGTTTATTAGACAAGCAACCAGGAGGAGAAATGTCTAAATGCTAATTGCTAGGGAACAACAAAGATTGGGGTCTAATCAAATCATTAGAGACCTGTTGGTGAGGGTTTATCTGTTGTGTGCGTTGTCGTCTTGCTCTGCACTTTCCCATTTATTGTAGAGACACACCCTTCTCACGATATCCTCATTCGATGATAGCTTTATCTTTAATAACGTCAAGAGTGCAGCACTGTGCCACAGAGCTCGAGAAAACACAAGAAGCCCTGTGTGAAACTGTTTAATCCAACTTAGTAAAAATCATTAATGCTGCATTCCTTTGGTCAGCGCTTATCACCGATCCAACATTACCTCATTTTCAACAGTGAAGGAGAGGAAAAAAAACAAACAAAAAAACAAAAAACAAAACTCTCATGATCCAAAAAGCAATAGCCCCAAGACTCGGGGTCGAAGTGCAAGACTGGAACTTATTGTATGGAATCCAAGTTGGAGCTCAGCCATTTCCTGGTATTGTCCACTTGTGTTGAAAACCTACAGGTGCATGCCAGAGGATGTAACGTTTCAAACGCCTAAAAACTGAGGAAATGGGCGCAAGTAAAGAGAAGACACGGAAATGTTTGAGCAGAGGTTGAAGGAAACAGGGAACCACAACATACAACTATAACATTACTTGGTGTTTGATGAAGTAACAGGGAAGAGGAGAGTGACAGTGGAGAAAAGACAGGAGAACAGAGGCACAGAGGAAAAGAGGCAGGAGGACGGCCTGATCTGCTGCTCTGGGTAATGGAGCGTTCCACTGTCTCCCTCTGAGAGGCTGGAATGTTTTGCCACATGAATGAATCTCAGCTGACTGGACCCAGTCACAAACCAACAACTGATACTAAAAAGTTGAGACGTTACGTGAACCTTAATCACACGTTTACTCCAATAAATTTTAGACATACAATGACATTTACTGTACATCTAAGGAAATTGGCAATGAAAATTGACTAACTACGCTACGCTAATGCTAGAGTTTCCATCAACAACATTCTGTTGTGGTGTGTCAGTGATCTTCTTGATACTTTTTTCCAGAAAGATATGGCCATAAAACATGTTATACTTTCACAAAAGAAAATGTTTAGAGAAATTGGAAACTTGCATTTACAAAAATATACAGTGAATTGTGCAACAGAGCTTCAGGTGGGTAAATGGAATAGAAAGTCCTTAGGCAACACCAAACCAAAGATGTCAGATGGTTCTAGGTTAAGAAAAATTCAACAAACTCCTGAAAGGATTACCTTCAAGCCTCCAAAACCAGAGACACGCAAGTTTTAATCTACTCTAGTTGCAATACAACGTTTAAATGATGCTTTCAATTATTTTTGCACATACTTGTAAAATTAACCATTTCCACAAGGTAAGACTTGTACTAGATGCGAGGAGGGGAGGCCACTCCTATCTGAACCCACAATGAAAGGTAAACTTTTTGCAGACAGAGCTGGCTCTCCAGGCTCGCACAAGGATAATCCAGTCTGTAAATAACAGAATCATCATACACGGACTACTTGAGATCGATAAGACAAGATTGCTTTGGGTTATAGTTTACAAACATGTCATGTGGTCTTTTCAGCATTGTGCTCTTCTCCCCAACTCCAGCGGGAGGCCTCCTGTAATCTCCCTGAGTCAGGACAATGAAATCCAAACATCCACAGGCACCATCGCTTAGGAGATTGAACTGCTTCTCACACCAGCTCCTGGGTCCTGGTCTGTGACGTCTGCATTTCATTTTGGTACATAAGCTCCCACAGGGCCTTGTGCATGGACATCACTGACACACGGATGAAGGAATGCAATGATCTCTGTATGGGGATCTCAAGTTAAATGACAAGGCGACAAACAATGAGTTCAAAAGAGGACTGTGCATAATATATGAAAAAAAATGTACTGCATAGGTTTATCACACTCACCTACAAGCGCTGAATTAAACAACAAGGACACACACTTTAATGTTAACACAATTGTGCAACTGTAATTAATTAAAACCCTAAATTACGATATACACTGGGATTTCATTTCTTATTGGCAGGAAATAAAAAGCGTAGCTCTTATTACGATGATAGAGGAGGTTTTAAACCACCAACACCTGGTTTAAAAAAAAACAGGTTTAGCTGGACAAATGCCAGATTTGTGCCGCCTAAAAGTGGCAAAGAGACAGCAGAGACGGAGCCTACCTCTGACCAGAAGGGTGTGCGAACATACCAGAGACTGTTTGCTTCCCCTAGTGCAAACCAAACACAATGATGTGCCATGGAGCAAAGCAAACACAAATTGCACCGACAAACACATAAGAACTGTAATGGGGCATCGTAAAGTCAAGGAAAGACTTTCCATTAAACTAAGATATATTGGAGTAAGTGCTTTTCAGAAGTTAAAGTATGACAAAGACTATGCACAATGATTAATCTACCCTTCTGTCAGCATAAGAAAAGTAACCAAGAAATGAAATGAGACATATTTATGCAACGTAAACTGTTCTATCAGTTTATTTTGGCCTATTTTAGTACTTTCTAATGATAATAATTCTTATAGTTAACCAAATCAGTGCATACACATATGCATTCTTATTTAAAAGCTAAACACGCGTTTAACATTGTCAGTTAACATTTGGTAAATAATAACAAGGCCAAATGCCTATCAAGCCTACCAATTTAATTACGTCAGACGTTTGAGTTCAGGACAGCCAGGCCTGCAAAGGCGGTGCAGGGAATTCGGCCCTTCTCCTAAAACATACAAACTAACGGAGCCACTTCCATACGCCAAAACTGGCCAGAACGAACAGGTACACAAATAGGCCAGAAGAATGGCTGAAATGATCTTGGAGTTGGTAAAAGACACACGGGCGCCTTTTTCAGATCACCGGTGAACGTCTGACGTCACGCCGCCAGACAGACGTCTTCTTAGGCCACACACAACGTGTGTCCCGAACACTGCACACCTAAAAGTTTCGACCGCACACTAATAATACACTGCACCTCAGTCTGGTCGAGCTACATGAGGCCCAAATGTTACTTTCCCGCACCGGCCTGTTTCTGCAACTCATTTATGCGAATCACTTCCTGGCTCCGTTACGGCTTTAGCTCCTGACCAGCTGCCAAATCACAAGCTGTGTCTTAATTGTTAGACTAATGGCGGAGTCAGAAGTCTTCGCAAACACCAACAGGTATCTTTGATGTGCCGATACTATTATGAAAGCGGGGATAAATCACTTTTGAACCTGTCCTATTGCTCGGCTGCTGCTGAAGTTGGAGCATGAAGTAGCGGCCGAGCTTCCTGGTTCGGTGCACTTGCTGGAGTGTGCCACAGTAGTTTGAATGGGACATGGAGGCTAACACGGAGGAAGCATGGTGGCCAAAGTGGTAAAGTTGAGTGTCTTACCTGCTGTTTGTGTGCAGGTCGCCGTCGAGGGGGTGGTAAACGACAGTCGAGCGGGTCTTTCAGCGTCTCCGGGTTTTTCTTTTAGTCGACAGCAGCTCTGTGGAGTTGAGGCTAAACTACAGCGCTCGCTTCCTCCCTCTCTTTCTCCGCTTCAGTCGCTTTTTTTTCTCTGTCCCTCTTCCTTTTGCCCTCCCTCTTCCTCCCACTGCTGACTGGTTTGCGTAATTTTACTCGGCGAGTGGCCGCCAGCTCGAGCCGGGGTGCGGTCCAGAGCAAGGCGGGTCCCGGCCCACTTCATCACCGCTCGTGACCAATCACAAAGCCAGGCTAATAATCTGCACACTTTGAGCCAACCAGGCCACAGCGAAGGCGGGGGATGACGGCCATCGGGCGTAGCTGAGAGTGAACTTGAAAGAGGTGGAGGGAGGGCATCAGGGAACAGTTACGTTTGTGTTTAATGAGTGAGGTATGTGCATACTAAGGATTTTTATGACCATATAAGTAGCCCACAATCCCTTGAATGGGCTGCATCACACAGGGTCTTCCCAGTGTGTCCACACGACCTGTCTGACCTAAGCATTGATAAGAAAACAAAGTATCTCCAGAAATGTTCATAGGTTAGCCTTAATGCAGGCCTGTAATATTGAGCCCTCATATAGCCTGAGCCAGACCTATGGCAGCACTTTTGGTAAGAGAGTAAAAATCTTTCACCAAACACTTAAAGAAATCTGATAAACTTTAATCTTTCCTTACCTATAGGCTAAGTAGGTCCAATGAAAAGACTACATTATTGGATTTTTTGACAAGTGTAAATAGTAATGATGCGCAACTTACTCTTGTTGTTATTTTATGTCATAAATTGGGTTGCAGTGACTGGTGTGAATTCTTTGGCCTTCTTTGCTTCAGTTAATAAGTTACTGGTTATCGGCTAGGTTGAACGATACCAAGAACAAGTCATTACATTCTCTTACAAATAGAACCCTGATTTATGAGAAAAATAATTTTGTCGTACACATTTTTGTATTGTTCAAATAATAATCCTGGTTCAGTAAACACATAGACTACCTTGCACATGTTAATTCATGTTTAATTTATCATAGAAACCTCTATTTAGTATTTTAAATACTAAATATTTACTGTTGTGTTGCAGGTCCCATTATCCATTCCAAACAGGTGCTCTTGGATTCATGACCGGGCCTGTCGGTACATCCTGGGAACCGCCGCAGGTGAGAATACTATTCACCTGTTCACTGCTGATACCGACATGTGTTGACTTATGCTAGGGGAGAAAGCTTGACTTGTAAAAATAAGGAAGAGCGACAAAGAGATTAATTGTTTTTGGCTAGACCTACTGCAAAGACGCTTAGGGCAGTAACAGTGAGCTGCATTCCTAGCATTATGGAATCTAATGATATGAGTAGTGGAACCATGGAAATTTTGGGGGGAAAAAATGGCGTGCTACTCCAAAAGCGTATATGGAACAGTTCAACCTGTTTTTCACTAGATGTGCTACATAAGAGGGCACTGAGCCAAGGACATCATGCAAGATATTAGCAATGGAACCAAAATATTATTCAATTTATCAGCCAGTGGTAAACAGTAAAAAAATTGAAGTGGAGAGTAATCTAATACTTTTACTCAAGTTATTTTTAAGTACATTCAGTTACAGTTCACTCTTTAGGTTACTTTTATGGAATTGGCTGTATGAAAGCCACTTTTGAATTTGATTATTACATAACACAAAAAGCAATAATTGTGTGGATCAAACATTCACTGAATATTTGTTTAATTTGGAATTTGGAAATTTGGAGCTCTAAACTTAAAGTTTAGTAATGTTAACCTGTAAACAAGTGAATGCCACTATAGTGTAAACAATTGACTCACAATGGCGGCCTTAACACCGTTCATACAAACTTGAGCTGTTTGCAACAACAATGTATATTATATTATGCGCTGAAGGCATGAATGGCATCTTCTGACTAACCTCAGAAAAGCAAATTTTGGTACAATGTGTGATTTATGCTCACCATGTGTCACTATGAGAGGAATGCAGCCCTATGTTTTCTTATAGGTTTAACAGCTGGCCCTCACATGTATGTAAAAGGACAACATTGGCTGGAAACATCAATAAATCTCCCGCCTCTCTGCGCTGGATGGGAAATATGCCGTGTCAGCAGAGAACAGAGTAAGAAGGTCAAAGTGACAGACCTTGACTCAGGTAAGGAAACAAAGATCCAAAAGGGACCCGTGTGAAGAGGTCAAATTAGAAAGTGGATGTTGTTTTAAGTATGAAGATGTTACATGTCAACATTCTATCAATCACACACAAAAACAACATCTAGACATTTACTC
Source organism: Rhinogobius similis (assembly GCA_019453435.1). NCBI lineage: Eukaryota > Metazoa > Chordata > Actinopteri > Gobiiformes > Gobiidae > Rhinogobius > Rhinogobius similis. The sequence continues at coordinate 25,337,183 of CM033631.1, forward strand.
ACCACAGACTCTCACAACACCCTATTTTATGCGAGTCCTGTTTTTTTTCATAGATTATAAACTACTATTATTATTCATTGTTTTATGTTGCACCATAACACTCTTAGTTTGTGAACTGTGTGACAATGGCAATAAAATTTAGTCTGATACTGATTTCTGACACTATAAGCTGTGGTAAATACTAACTAGGCCTTTATACACTTTTCTGTCTCGTATCATCTTTGACAGCAAATTATTATTTCCACACTAACAGAACACGCATCCTCAGTGAATCTGATCAAGTGAAACCACTAATTAACATGACCAATCCTACAGGGACTGTTATCTTATTGTACTATAGCGTGTTTATATAAACTTTGAATCAGATATCCTGATTAAATGTTGGTTATACAGTTTCTATTTGACCATGCATACTGTGTACACTAATGAAAGCCTCATCAAGTAAATCAAAGTGCATTTCTTTTGGCAGTATTGCAAAACAATGTCTTCACAGCACTAAAACAAATGTAGGATTTAATGCAGACACAGATGACCAAATATGGACACCTCTGACCCCCTCCTCTCTCCTCCCCTCCTGCTCTTATTTTCACTGTGACCTACTCTCTCTCCTTTTCCTGCACTCCGTTGTAATAGCAGCAGGGTGTGTCTGTAATTCAGGGTGTGTAAGGCCATTATATCATGCAGTCGAAGTGAAAAGGACCCATTCAGTGGCTGCACGTTAAAAGGGTGCCATGAGCTCCCTGACCAGCTTTCTGCCATCAATGCCATGTAATTAATGTCAAGTGTGTGGACATTCTTTCTTTAAGTGTGTATGCACTCTATACCCAGTAGATACCCTGCGTCTTGTATTGGTTGCTTAATGTGTGCTGGATACATGACAGTCTATTGCCTTTCATTATAATCTTTGTTTTCTAAATCAATTCCAGTTACTTCCAAATCCACTGCCAAAAGCAATTGAGCAACAAACTTGTATCACGCCACATGCAATGACTGTTCACATCCAGGAGTACATGTGAAGTTGTTCAAGTATTGTTATAGAGATTTATAGTATTTCAGGGGTGTCATTGGTGTCTTATGCAATATTTATATTTTGTATAGATGACATTGCACAACATATAGGGTCACATAATCAGACATTTAGATTGGGGTGCAGATTATTTAGTCGACTTGTCAGCGGTTCATTTTTTCAATTAGTTGACTAGTTGACTATTTCTATTGTACATTGTGATTTTATAAATACATTTGTAACCAATTAAAGACGCTTCTACATGGACATATTTACAAATAAAGTGTATTCAGAGTATATACGGAATTTTAAAAAGTCTTAAAAGTAATAAATACATTTGGGTCAAATTAAGGCCTTAGAGGCTTAAAGTATTAAAAAGTTTTAAACACGATTTTATAAGTCTTAAATTATAAAGCTTATAATTTTAAAATTACCTTAACGGCTCAAGCTGCTCTTTGCACGAAGTAGTGTCTTCCGGAATGGGGAAATGCAAATTTGCCCATTCTTGGCTAGAGATTGACAAATTCAAATACTAGTCTAATACTTATTATTTTATTTATTTATTTTCGACTTAGCTCTTTCTTTATGACTACAGTCTAATACAGCACCCGCATCACTGCAGATGCTGCACGGATACGCCCGTCAATCTCACGGTCCATCCTTCCCTCACTCGTGAAAAAGACCCCGAGATACTTGAACTCCTCCACCTGAGGCAAGGACTCACCATCCACCCAGAGGGGACAAGCCACCTTTTTCTGGTCGAGAACCTTGGCCTTGGATTTGGAGGAGCTGATTCTCATCCCAGCTGCATCACACTCGGTTGCAAACTGTCCCAGTGCATGCAGCAGGTCCTGGTTTAATGAAGCCATGAGGACGACATCATCTGCAAACAGCAGAGATGAGATCCTGTGGTCTCCAAACCGGACGCCCTCCATGCCCTGACTGCGCCTTGAAACCGGTGACAAAGGGCAGCCCTGGCGGAGTGCAACATGCACTGGGAAAAGGTCTGACTTACTGCCGGCAATGTGAACACAGCTCCTGCTCCAATTATACTAGGACTTAGCAAAGGGCCCCGGACCCCATGCTCCCTGAGCACTCCCCACGGTCGAATGCCTTCTCCAGATCCACAAAGCACACGTGGGCTGGTTGGGCAAACTCCCATGAACTCTCGAGCACCCGATGAAGAGTATAGAGCTGGTCCAGTGTTGCACGACCGGGACGAAAACCATACTGTTCCTCCTGAATCCGAGGTTCAACTCGGTCGAATTCTTCTCTCCAGTACCCTGGAATAGACCTTACCTTACCCCCTTCTTTTACAGAGGGACCACCACCCCGGTCTGTCAGTACAAAGGCACTGTCCCCCACCACCTCCAAGAAGACCTGGTACTCTGCACCGTTATTCGACCCGTAAGCCGATACGTCTATGAACAAGCTCACACCAGCTTCCCACCTCTCCCCAACGCCCGAGAAATGGAGCGTCCAGCCCCTCTCGAGGAGACAGGTTCCAGAGCCCAAGCTGTGTGTGGAGGTGAGGCCGACTCTATCTAGTCTGATGCGCTCGACCTCCCGCACAAGCTCAGGCTCCTTCCCCCAGCGACGTGACGTTCCATGTCTCTAGACCCAGTTTCTGCGCCCGAATGGCTCGGGGAAAGGCCCGGCCACCAGGCGCTCGCTGTCGAGAACCCACCCCAGGCCTGGCTCCAGGGTGGGGCCCCGGTGACGCCAATCCGGGTGACGTAACTGGCCTCATTGATAAGCTATTCATAAAGGGCTTCTGAACCGCTCTTCGTCTGATCCATCACCCAGGATCTGTTTGCCATGGGTGACCCTACCAGGGTGCTCAAACCCCTCCACCAGGCTCAGGTGGCGGTTCAAAGATGGATAGTCCATATAACAATTACTTATTATCAAATATGACTACTGTTATTTTTTATGGCTGACTACTCACAATCAGTCAGTTTTTTTGTTGCAGCCCTGATTTGGATGACACATATCTTTGGAAATAATTATGTTATAGGAACTCCTTAACTCTCGTCTCATGAAGTGATAAATGATTTAGGGCTGAAACAAATTAATTTATTAATCACAACTAATTGATTATTGTGGTAACGCTAACTGACCCTAACCCAAATATATATATACAATATACATATATGCATGCAGGCCTGTAAGAGGTGTCTGGGTGTTTTTCTCTCTAGTGTGAAGCCGTCTTGCCTCCCTCGGTCTTCCTCAATAATGGTACACAGGAAGAGCCATGTTGACTCACAAAGGTCTGGAATGTGGACACAATGCTTATCCCTTTGGGGTTGTCTAGTTTAGGAGAGACATGTCACAATGACTTATGTTTAAGCTAATACACTACAGTTATGAGATGGAGGGTGAAAGGTGGAGCGTGTTTGAAATCTAAATACTGATTTGTATTTACAGTAAGCAGAATAGACGGCTGTGCTGGAGACTGTTAATGTTCTCTTTTTGCTATGGACTGGTGCTAGAGAGAGGTCTTTTAAAGATGGCCTCTGTGGTTGGTACGCGTAATGTATTTAGAATCACGTGAAATGAATGAATGACAACACAAAGATAGACATCACTGGGCCAATGAGCTCTGTGCTCAATACTATTATAGATCCATGGTCTGTGCACAATAGTAGTTGGCTAAGCTAACTTTTGTTAAAATGTAAAATATGAGGAAACATCCGATTAAAATGTAAAATAAAAACTACCTGATTGTGTTTATATATATATTACTTCACGGTTTTATTTTATCTTTATTATGCTTCAAAATTAACATTAGCATTAGCATTGAACACCTCCATTTATAAACACAGAAGTGTCCGCCGGTGAAGTATTCATCTCATTTGTGTTTAACATGTTGTCCGTGACATCTACCTGCAGCTCACTGTTCACTGCTGATCTTATAGTATTTATTTATTTTAGCGTGACAGCAAACACAGAGATAGAATCTGACTGGAAATACTCTGTACTACAAAGAGCCATTAAAGAATAAATAGCCAATTGAACGTTTGTGCACAGAGCCCATTCAATTAGTCTTAGCCATAGGTCTTATCGATTACCTTTTATTGTCATGGAAACACTATTTTGGTCATATACACAAGTCTTTATGGATGGATGATCATCAATAAAAGTTAAATTGCTGGATTGTGTGACAGACCAGTGTTGGAATTTGTTTCAGTTTAAATATATGAGGGTGTAATTTGGTATGTTAATGATTACACTGGTGGTTTCTACGGGGTCAAAGGTTTGAGAACATAGAGTGGATTGAATGAATTACAACTGAGCCAATATGGGTCAACTGAAACGGATGTTTTAGTTGTGTGGTAGTCTATCAAATGTGTAAAAGATTGAGGACCTGCTTGAGACACTTGAGACTGTCATGTTCGGATTCAGAGACACTAAAGGGTGTCACTGAATGTAATGTGTTTTACTTGTTAGGTAGTGGTAGGTTATTGATTTACCATTTGCCGACCATGGTCATCTTTTAAATGCACTATGACATTAGCCTCTTCTTCAGCTTCAGTTGCTTGCTATCTTTGAAACCAGCCAGACATCAAATTGCCTTAAACTTATCTGATGACAGGATTGCGTTAACGTTTTTGATTTGAAACTCTGCTACATGTTTATAAAAGCCTATCTGACCTTATCAAGTACTTGGCCTATTGACAGACATTTCGCAAACCGCTTGTGTCAGACTTGGAGAAAATGTGCTAGATCTGGATACTAAAGAATTCTACAACTCTGCCTCTCTCTCTCTCTAGTGCACAGCCTTGGCTTGCCCAGTGTTTTTTGCCTTATATGGTCACAAGGCTGGTTGGGTAAGAGTGTGCGGGTGCTGGAGCCAGGACGTGGGGGTGTGGCCTTTTTTTTTTTGGCGGAAGAGGTGTAGGGTTACGTGTTGCTTTTGAACCTTTGTAGCCTGTCGTCATGCTTTTAGTCACCTCTGTCCTGCGCCGGCCAGACAGAGAGGGTGAATTGAAGTGAATAGATGACACATGGAGCAGGGATGTGTTTGTGTGTATGTGTTGGGGGCTGGATTCCTCAGGCCTAGAGACTGGCCTATAAAGATGACTAAAGGAGCTGAGCTTGTGCTCTAGGGTCATCATTATGGGCCTCTGTGAAAAACAAGCTGTTCATGTTTAATGACAAGTACACTGTTGTTTTCCTTATTTCTGTTACAGCTTCAGAGTTACATTTATTAAAATGTATCACAGCAAGAATGGATCTTAATGTGGGCAATTATATTCCTGAATATTATCCCCTAGAGGTTGGACTAGGAGATATATCAAAAATGTATTAAATCACAAAAAACAGTTGTTTCAGAGAAATGCAAATTTTGAATTTCAGTACACCTTCTACAATAAAAACGTTTTGAAATGGCAGCATAAATAGCAGAATAAAATGGAAACCTGCTGTGTTATCTTTCAAACGATTTAAAGTGTGGTTAATTTGACAGTTTATTCATTTTTTGTGCGATAATAAGACGTTCACACCACCGACATGGATCACCCATCATTTATGAAAGTTGGCTACAGTGTACATCATGGAATTTAGAGCACATTGAATAGTATTCTATAAATTCTATAATTCATTCTGGGGAGCAGTTTCTCATTCTTCCATTTTGTAATTATACTCCCTGTAATTATACAGGCCCTTGCCCTTTTATATCCCCTTACAATATCTTTTTATAACTGCCAGTCAAGTACTTTAAAAAAAAAAGTTGCCATAAAGATTTATAGCACAAGCTCTTTTAATGTCCCTATCCATTGTATGTTGTACATTGTATGTACTTTTTCACCTCCTTGAGTTGGAGGTTAACAAAAAGCTGATCATTAACGTAAGGTACTTTTGCCAAGGTCCCAGACATCACAGAACTATGCTGGAATGCCTCTGATCCCTCAACATGACTGTAGCATTTGGACATCTGCGCCTGTTACCCATTCGACCCATTTGTTTCACTCATACCTAATTATGTAATGGCAAAGGAATTCCCCCTTGAATGCTACTGAGCACTCATTATGACCTACGGTAGCTCAAACGGGACATGTGAGGTGACGTTTGATTGGCAGAATGGATGCGCTCACCGTTAGTCTGTCAGCTGTAGGATGGGTGAGGACATGTTGAAAGAGGGAGAGAAGGGTGGGACTGTTATTACACTGAAAATGAGAGAGAAGAGCGGATGACAGAATAATAGCTGGAAGAGCTTAACTGACCCATTTGAACTCCTAAGTATACCAAGCATTATTAAATTCACTGGGTTTTATGTATTATTCATCAATCTTTGTCACCTTTAGAATTGAATTTGGCATTTGTTTCAATACATTATCAGATGATACTATTTGCAGCTCTATTATCCTGCTTTTAATAGAAACACTGGAAATATGTTGGGTGTATTTCTTGACAAGTAACTGTTTCTGTGCTTCTCTGTCACTAAAATGTAGTTGCAACAAAACATTTTGCTATTTGATTAATCTAGCAATTATTCTTTTGATAAATCAATTAGTTGTTTAAGTAAAAATACTTTTTTTTTAAAACAAATTTGACCCAGATAAAGCTAAATTAATGCTCCTTTAGGGTCTTGATTATGTATACTTGCAAAATGTTTATTTTTTATCAGAAACACTAACTGTAAATGTTTCCTATGTCATTCTAATATAAATCTTGTTTAGTCTGAGCCATAAAACTTTTTACAGCACATGGCATGTTTTAAAGTTTGTTCATAGTCCAAATAGTGAATATTTGATTTCTAAATTAGTTGACAATTATTTTATAAAATCTATTAGTTGCGATTCATCTATTTAGGTATTCAAGTAAGTATAAGAAACACCTGTAACTGCATTAAATAAGATGATCTCAGAATAAAGCTCCAGGCACTAAAGGCGGTGTCATAAATGTTCTTCGAGATCACAAAGGGCAGTATAATAACAGTGAAGGAAAGTGTGGGCGTGTAACTACTTTCTGAGTAATGATTAGGTAGTAACTTGTGTTGAGAACGAAGTCAGAAGGTAAATGGATATAGCAGCCTGTCTGACACAAACTTCAATATGTCGTCTGCTGTCACATCTAAAGTTATCACTAGACTTGTACAAAATTTAAACAGAAAACATAATTCCCCACACTTTATTACTTCAATTAGTCATGTATTTAAACATAACTCCATTCACTCATTTTAAGATAAACTAAATCCAACTTTTTCGACTCATGCTCATACATTTACACAATACACATACAAAGTCACACGCTCACATTAGTAGGCATATTGGTGTATAATATATTAACGTAAAAGAATGGCTCTATGATGGAAAAACGCCACCACCTTGTGTATGAAACAGGTACTACACATAACACTGTCATTCAATAGTCATCTTGTTAAGTTTCCACTTTTCTAAAACGATATATCCCTCATGATATAGAAGCTGCAGTGATTCACATTTACAGCAAACAAGCTTTCAGCAGCTCTTAATGTCTAAAAATAAAGCATGTAAATCGGACTATGGTCTGAACCACACAATATAGAAAATTATGCACACACCCATCATTGGAGGAAGAAAAAAACACTGAAATCTAAAATGTTATTAAACAGCATTGGGGTTTACAGATGGGTGAATGTGTGTTGACAAAGTGCCTGTAAATTGTGGCAATGATTTGGTGCTAGTCATACAACAGGCTTAAAATGGCAGAAGTTGTTGTTGAACATGCCTTAAGAAGAAAAAAGACAAGAGCAGCAATAACGATGAACTATAACAGAACATGGTGTCATTGTAGAAAAACTATGTGCAAATTTGAAGTACTAAGACTTGTGCGTAGTAAACTTGTGTCTGGATACACAGGAACTCAAAATAATACAAAACTCTAAATGCAGTTAGTTTAGTGGCTAGAAAATTGGTTTGATTTTTAGAGACATTTAAAAATCTAAATTAAAATAAAACATTAAAAGAGGAGGAAGGATTGTGTCTGAGATCACTTATGATTATGAAGCTGAAATGTAAAAATACAGATACACGCACAAATCTTAATACAAATATAAGCACACATATCTAATTATGTGGGCAAACATATGAACAGTTTGCTGCAATGATAGCCCAACAGAAGGCTGCTGGTTTATTGTCCAATGACCTTGCTGACAAATGAATCTAGTTGGTCGTCATCTTTGATTCCTACAAACTGGTCGACAACATCGCCTCCTCGGATTGCAATTACAGTGGGGACAGCAGAAACCTGTACACAGATAAGATCATTTTATTGGTACAGATAATATTATAGAATAGATAAACCATGTGTAATTACACTTACCCCATATTCAATTGCTAGGTCTGTGTGGTCATCTATGTCAACTTTAGCCATAGCTACTCTTCCTTTCTGTTTCGCAATGGCCTTCTCCAACCTTGGTCCAAGGATTTTACAAGGGCCACACCACCTAAACAGGCAAAGATTACATATGATTGTTTTACATAAGTAAAAGCATGTTTTATGTATCCTTGCAGCCAAACTTTCCTGCATTTTAGGCCAATCTCAGGGTTGTTCAATCAGGTATGTTTATTTAAGTGACAAATAGGACAAACTGGTCATACATAATTTAGAACAAAATTAAACTCATCTGTTTTATTTTCATTTTTACTCCTATAAACCATGTATGTTTTTTAACATTGTGGAACAACCATGCATTTCTCTAATCCACAGTCTGTCACACCTGTCCCCCCGATGAGTCAAATGCTTGATTCTATAGATAATGCTTTAATTTACCTGGGATCCAAAATACACATTTCTCCAATACTTTACAAAGAGTGCGTCTCGTCTAGGACTGTAGCTAACGATTCTTTTAAATAGTTACATTTTTTTAATTAGTTGACTAATCAAACGATCATTTCAGTTGTCCATTGAGACTTTGTAAACACATTTTAACCGAATAAAGGTTGCAATATGGTGACTGACAACTTCTAGATGGAGAATATTTACAAATTAAGTGCATTAATAATTGTTTATTGTTTTCAAATTTTGATATAATAATGTTGCAGTTTTTGTTATAAAAATATTTTGCATGTGTTTGAGAGTCTGCATTCTCCAGATAATGATTACAATTATCAAAATATGATGAGTATTTTTAATTATTCGACTAGTTACAATTAGTTGCTTAATCGTTGCAGCCCTATTCTGGGCACCACTCCTTTTGTCGTGTCTCGAGCCAAACTCAAACAAAGCTGTGTAAACAGATTTGTTTATTTCAATAATGCACGTGCAACAGAGGAGTTTAACTGTTTCTTTTGCAGAAACCGGCAATATTTTTCAGTCCCTGTGATACTTTGTTCCTTTTTTTCTTCATAAGCATAACTGTATCATAACCTGTTATCATAACCTGATTGAGTGACTTAAAGGAAAAATATTATGATTTTTTTGTATTGTTTTTAGCCTTGAAACATGCTCTTGAGTACCTTTAATTTGCCATGTCATGTTTTGAAACAAAGAAAAAAAGCTTTATTATTAAATAATTAAAGTTTTTCTCAGCAGTCTGGAAAGACACTTACTTAGTGCATCCAGCCAGTAGACGGCGCCAAGCACTTAGCTATATTATCTCTATAACAGAATGTGCTACACGCAGTTATCAACAGCAGCTGTTTCCACATTTAGACGAAAGAAATGCTTGGAACGAGTCTTGCAATGATTTAAGGACTTAAAACAGCAGAAGATTCTCAGATAAGTGACGTATATATGATCTGAAAATATGTCCCAGATCCAGTAAGTTCAGCAGGAAGTGTTTTTGACGCTCGGAGGGGGTAAGATTTTCTAATAACATTCCTCAAAACAGCGTGAATACAATTGAATGTTACTCCAGGTATGTTTTTGATTTCGGAACACTGTTAGAGCATGATTAAAAGCTAAAAAAGGGTCACTGTAGCAGAATATATGTCCTTTAAGTGTGGAAATGCGGTGCAGACACAGTCTGTCAGGACAAGGCTACAGTGTTGTTTTAATGTTGCTTTTCAGCGGGCATCTCACAGTTTTGCATTGTGACAACATGTATGATGCATATCATCACATTTAAGCATCGCAATGTATAATTACACCCCAACTGAATAATCAATCAATAAAATTATATTTTAATAATCAAACAAGATGTTTAGCATTGCAGTTGTTCATAAATTTCTGTCATCTAATGGCACCAACTCCTCCTCCATCCTCAATAGTAGATCCTTGTTTTGCAGTTTGCCATCTATACTCACTGTGCATGAAAGTCGACTAAAACGGGTAGTTCACTGTTGATGACCCTCTCTGTGAAGTCGTCGTGGTCCTGGACGTTGAAGGACACTAGTCTGTGGAAGTTGAGAGGTACAGAGCGAGGCAGGGTGCGAGAAGGTGTCAAGAAGGGACCACGGTTTGAGGAGGGCTGAAGGGAAGTGGAAAAAGATGACGAAGCAACAGCAGCTGAGGGGGCTGAATTCTGACGGAGTTCGTTTGTAGCACTAGTCCAAATTCTGCGAAGGAGTAGTCTTTGAGCCATCTGTGAAAAGAGATATTTAAGGCGGTTACAACTAGGGATGTAATAATATCGTCACATTACAATATTATTATGAAATGAATTTCACTATATGGTATTTACTGCGATATTTTGAGATACTTTTTACTTTTAAAATGCACTGACTACCCTTTGGTACGATTCATTACTGTCAAAAAGTTAAACTAGAAAAGTCCTAAAAACAAAAACTATAACGTTTTCATGTAATGGAGTAAAGTGCTATGTAGTTTCCTCTGTTTTTTGCCACAAAACAATGCTTTTAAGCAAAGGAGGTTGTCATTTAACATATGGTGACAGCCCACGATATTATTGTGAGACTTTTGATCGTCCGATCACGTAATTAAGTTATTTTAACATCTCTGGTTACAACAAGGGCTATGTTATAGTTACAGTAACAGCATGGAGCAACTGAAAGAGTTGAAGGACAGAAATATCTATTCAATGCTAACCTCTAAAATCATACCAAACCTAAAATCAAGACAAAGAAGGTAGAGTCAGCTTGTTACTGCAAACTACTCCATATTACATTATAACAGTAAATATACAGTATTAATTTTAAATGTAAAAACATTTTCTGACTTTACGGTTAAAGCATTGAATCTATTTTAGGAAGACCGGCAGCCACACAAGATAATTAACTGCACTGGCTCAAGTCAACGCAGGGGGCCCACACAAACTCTCCAGTGTGCAGGTCACTTATGTAAGGACATCATGTTTACAGGCAGGAGGGGGTGCTTCCTGCAGAACTGTGAACTTCAGAGTAAACAAGACTATTGGGCACAAACTGTGCAGAGTGTTACATTGGATTAGAAGAGCTACAGTCAACAATTCAATCTCTGGACATAACACGCACAGTTGACGCTTTACTTGTAGGGTAATAACAATAAGCCAACTACAAAGCTTGATAAAGGTTTTTGAAAGTAAATAGTTACTACGGCTTAGTTGGCATTTTAATAGCACTACTCCCCCAAAGGTTATTCAACCATTCAAACAGCCAAAAGTTAAATCAGGTCAACTTTATGCGCAGATGGCCATGTTGCGTACAGGGGAGCCGCGCACTGTGCAGATCATGATCATAAAAAAATAAAAATAAAACTCTCATAAATAGATTATGTTACTGAACTAATACAATTTCCTATCACAACTTTTCAATGTGTGCCAACTAGGTCAGTGGCGTGTACAGCCTCCTTTCCTCCATTAACCTGCGTTACTGTGACTTTGCCCTCTACTATGTCCTCCTCCTCCTCCTCACGCGGACAAACACCTCCTCTCGTGGGCGAACACACGCACCATTTACCGAGACATTCCAGGCTGCAGTGGAGCTCGAAACGAAAAAACGTTTTTTCCGTACTAAAACTAGTAAGATTAAGCTTGGAGAGGGTTTACCTTGATGTTAAGTTACCGCTGCTCTTGGCCTCGCGGACATAGAACTATAATAAAACCTGGAAGATGAATCCAAGATGGCCGTCCTGTTTATCCCTATGGAGAGTGCTCATTGGCGCATGACCCCAAAAAAGTTTCTTACTTCCGCATTTACTTCCTGATACGAAGGCTGACATCTTTGTTTTACTTCCTGATACGATGGCTGCCATCTTTGTTTTACTTCCTGAAACGATGGCTGCCATCTTTGTTTTACTTCCTGAAACGATGGCTGCCATCTTTGTTTTAGGACGCCACGTGACGACAATCCCCCACTTCATATAAAAACGGTAATTTCGGTGATTTTAGAAACGATAGAAAAGAACATTTCCTTCTATTTTATTTAAATACAGATAATAATTCAGTACTGTCTGCAATTATAATGTGACATTTGAGAAAAAGGCTGGTTCCAAGAGGCTGCAGTACCTCGCACGGCCACAAATCAATCTGGGACCACAGACAGAGGGGGCGTACCTTATCCAGTTCTTTTAATACATCCATGCTCGCGGACTACAAGCACTTCCGCTTTCGAGTCGGACTCAGAAAAAGGGCCAGAACAGTTTTTACTTCTCTACTGCACAGCTTTACGAGCAGCGCCATCTGCAGGGATAACGCAGACGTGCAGTCTGCAGTTTAATAGAGTACCCAAAATGTGTGGTTAAGTAAGAGTACAGTTTGCCCTCTTGCAATAATATCACTATCATAATAATATAAAACATAGTGATTTATATAGGTATATGTACTTTCTACTCCACTACTGAAAGGACTGAAAAATACAACGTACTTTCCGTATAGTCTGAAGGATTTTTTTTCAGTACATTCATGGTGACATGCTGCCAAAAGGTTTTGAAGTCCAGGCTTTGATCAAATGAAAGCCAACAAAAATATACATGTAAAAACCTTTTTACTCTAAAAGTAAACTTTTAAACCTGTTCTTCAAGATATTCAGTGGATTTTTATATGACCTACTTTTACTTGAGTAATTTGAATAGTTGGGTAAATTCCTTGCTCCTGTAAGCCTACTTCTAATTAGGTTACAAAATTATGTATGTCTTCAACAACTAACAGTCATTGAAAACAGTATTGAGTAGGCTGACTGTCAGATCTTGGAAGCTAAGCAGTTCAGGGCCTGGTTAGCAATTGGATGGGGGAACAACAGTTGCCACAGTGGGGCGCCAGAGGAAGTGTTCTTGTGCTCTTAGGCAAGACACTTCACCGACATGAATGATTGGTGTTGATTGGATGGGTCGATGGTGCAGATTAGCAGCCTCGTTTCTGTCAGTATGCCTCAGGGCAGCTGTATTATTATTATTATTATTATTATTATTATTATTATTATTATTATCAGCGAGAACTGTCACTTCAAACTAAATATTCTTCAATGTGAGCTGAAGAAGAATGAAAAGAAGCAGTTGGAGATATTCAGTGTGGAAGTTGTGGCAATATGGCTAACAATGTAGCTCATCGCCTACTACTTATTATTTTTTTCTTATACTTAATGACAAGGTCCATTGATGATGCCTGGGTTATTCTGACCAAATTCTTAATAATAAAATAATAAAATAACTTTCTGTAAACCTTTTTACATTATAGTTATGTCTGATGGTTATTCACATTAATTTCAATAGATTACAAAGTTGACATTGGCAAATAAATAACAATTAGATACTTCCAATATGACTCATAAACTGTTTAGGACTGCAATTGTATTATTATGCCTCCATGTTAACCTTAATTGCGACCCTTTGTCTCTCCAACCATTGTCACATTATTGATGCAGCTTACCTCACCTCACTAATTCTGTATCTAAATTGAAATGGCATTTTTTGATTGCATATCCCTCTCAGCTTTCTCTCCATTAATCTGGGTGTGGGTTATGCTGAGTACATTGTCAAACTAGTTTCTATATTACCCTATTATAGCTTTACACCATTAGCCCACTAGAGGGTGTTGTGCTGTGGACAGCACAGGTAAGGGGTGGGGTGTTTATTACCCTGTGGCCGTTGCAGTCTAACAGTGCCCTTCTCTGTGAGCCCAGTACCAGAACACTCCGGCCTTAGTGCAATTACCGCTCGCCTGGCTACACCTCCAGTGCATGTTTACTCTAAGACGCAGCCAAAACTGTTTGTCAGTGAGCTTCTCTTTTCAAGCCTCCTCAGTCCCCAGCCCACTCTCCCCCAGATAAACATGGTACCGGAAATTGCAAGGATACTTGGGATATTTGAGGGCTCCTGGTGGAAAGGAGGCGATGGCTGGAACAAGGTGTGTTCTGTGATGTTTAAGAGGTGAGGGGAGGGCAGACGCAGAGGAAGAGGGCTGGGGCCTGGGGGCGGGCATGACCTTGCCTTAGGTGGTGGAGCGAGCAGCATCACTGTGTCCAGTGATGGACAGGTACAGCAGGTGACCCAGTGCCCTTTGAGCCCATGAGGAGCCCGGGGCTGTGTGCGTGTGAAGCCTGTCGTCAGTGGAGCAAAGGTCAAGAGGAAGTGCTACACAGTGACGCAGAGTAAAGTCTGTCTTCTCCATATAACTGCCATCACAAACTTGTCAAATACCTTTTGAGGGTTTAGCATTCCTTACAGGCTTGTTGTCACTGTTAAACCTAAGTTTGGTTCACAAGAGCCGTGTGCGAACACTACTTCTCAGCTATTAAATATGAAAAACCTACTGCGTCAACACTTGGTTTTGTAATAAAAACACAACCAAGTCATAAATGTGTACCCATGTGTGTAACCATGCACCCATGCTAATAAACATTTTTGAACCCTCAATATTTGATGGTGAAAACCATACAGTTGAGTTCTTCGTTATTGGTCTTGAGCAGCGGTCGCTGCATAGATGGAGGGCACTGCTCAGCTTCAGTAATACACTGCTGCTGCATAACAAAGGTCACACAGGTTTGAGCTCATACAGAAAATATTCTATACATTATTCAATCTTTCTATTGCTTCGGTTTTATTATTCTGTTACCTGATGCATCTCCGAGGGCTTTTTATTCCTACAGGACTCATAGACCTCAGCCTTCTTTTGAGAATGAGCAGCTTTTGAATTGATAGACTGAGGTTTCAAAACGGCAGGAGACATGATAAGGCCATCTTTGAATTGTGTCCCTAAGGTGTTTTTTATAATAACAGTGAGATGGAGGTAAACAGGATAGAGGCTTTTGAGT
Organism: Rhinogobius similis; assembly: GCA_019453435.1. NCBI lineage: Eukaryota > Metazoa > Chordata > Actinopteri > Gobiiformes > Gobiidae > Rhinogobius > Rhinogobius similis. The sequence continues at coordinate 25,352,300 of CM033631.1, forward strand.
AGAATGCACTCAGACCATGATTATGGTGGATTATTTTTTATTTAACCATGAAACTGTATCCTGGTGGCACTGTTCCCACGCCTGTCATCTTGTTTTATATGTCTGATCTCAGCGCTGCCCTGTAATTGGCATGTTTTGTCTCTTATACATCAAGATGATTACAGCAGATACACTTACATTCATAAGTGTTAAAATAGAAAAGAAAATTAAAGCCTCTTACATAATTCATCATATGTTTGAAGGAATAAGCATGGAGATACAAATGAAGCTGAATGAGCAGGCTGGTGGGACTGAAATATATGGATTCAGGCATGAATCAAAACATCACATCTCGCCCCAATGTTTGTTTGGGCTAAATGTTACTGTAAATGTTGATGCAAGATAAATTACAGTATCTAAGGTGTTAAGAAATCACAAATGTTTTCATTAGATTTGTCTAATTTTCTAGGTTTTTTGTTAGTCTAATTGATCGTATTGTTGAATATTTTTAGGTGATACATCATTATAGTGGTAAACAATTACAAACTGTGAAGTCAATTTAAGCATTGAAATGGTCAGAAGAGTGTGTTCTGTTTTTGATGAAAACCTACCATTTTGTGAGTAAAAAAAAAAAAAGTGTATTTTGTATGGTAGGTCTGGTAGTATGCATTCTGACACAATTGGTTATGTTCTGTTTTATTTGTTATTTAACCCCCTAAGGCATGCATGATTCAAAGAAGTGGGTCCTTCAGGGGAGCAAGTGGGAAAATGGAGATCAAACAATATAGGCTTTTTCATGACCAATAAGCTCTGCCGATATTGGGCAGAGTTTGATAATTTTACCCAAATTAAAGGATTTTAAATGGCAACAGTGTTACCCAACAATGTTTCTATGCAATCCCACATAGGGCTGTCACATTTGTACAGCAACCTTATTTTACTAAAGTGTTCAAATAAAGCCATCCTTTGTTGAGCTGAACAAACCCATATCACAGGAGCCTGTAAAACTTAAAATAGCATCAATGGGTCCTTTTTTTTTTTTTAAGTAAAGTCCCTTTCAGTGACAAAAAGAAATATTTAAATGCCCTAAATAACCCTCTTGTATCCTCTTGTGTCAAATATTTTCCAAGGGCTTAAAAAGAATCGCCCAAAGCACTCTGATGACAAATTAAAACTCCTTTTTGAGAATGGAACGACACTTTTTATGGCATATCAACCTACATGTTGTATATTACAGGCCTATTTAGGTAGGATGACAAATGATGAAGGAACATATCACACAAGCCTTGACTCTCTCTCGATGCGTGAGCATGACATGATCAGAACCGGTTGTACGGTGTTGACAGTGGTGCGGCCCATACAGTCTCACGTGTGTGCACGACCCCTCCATATCCCTTACTCGGCTCCTCTTATAGCCACGTAGAGCCCGTGTGTTTGGGAAACCAACAGTGGAGTTCCTGTTCTTAGTTTAAAAATAGCTTTGGGCCTGAATTCCTTGCCCCCTGCTCTCATCTTTTTTGCTTTGTTAACCTCTGCCTGTTTTTACTGCACTTTTATGTCTGACTCAGTGGCTAATAAATACTTTTCATTTTGATTCAGTTTCCATGTTTCTACATATTCATGTAGCATAGGTCAGTAGCCTGTGTAGGCTGTGAGTCTTTCAATTAAATAAAAACAACACATAAACAATTTTAATATTACAATTGATTGATATAATATTACAATTGCAAGATTTTACATTATAAGTTAAATTCAAATTTAACAAAATCTTGGAGCTTTGAAGCCCCTTACGAATCAGATGAATATATACAGAAAATAATTATTCAGATGCTGCTTTCTTATAATAAAATAGTTGTACACATACATTTTTTTCATCCAGTGATTGGTTTCTTTCAGAAAACACAGAAGCACTTGGAGACTCTACTTTATTACTATTAAACAAAGGACATTATAGCCTAAGAAGGACAAAAGTGCTGGTCGTTTAAAGAAGGTTCCTCTGTAGTGTTGGGACAGGTGTGGCCTGCATAATGTTTACTAAACAAACTCTGCACCTGCCTCTTCCTTTCAACTCACTCTGTTATTCCATTAGTGCTAATATTTCTCCTAACCTCACTTCATTCCCTTCATTTGGCGCCTTTGAAGTTCAGCTGCTTTTGCTCAGCTTTTCCTGCCGTACGACCGCTAGCCTTGACATTTTAAAAACAGGGAGGGTTCCAGACATTTGTCACTTCAACCATTACAAGATGCTGCTCGCTGTGTGTTCAAGCAGCATAGGTCCGAGGCAGAGCCCAGGGCAGCTTCTTATTGCTGTTAGTCACTGAGGGAAACTAGCCCTGATGCAACAGGCAGAGAGGCAAAATACTGATGGCACTGTGGCAATCAAAACATCAACTTTGAATGCTTTAGTGCATAGTTTCTGTATAGCCAAGTCTGAAGAGTAATTCTGCAAATGCCATTCCAATAACTTTTACTACAAATTACACATGATGCATTAGTAAGGCTATTACTAAGGCTTTTTCCGCCCTCAGGATAAGAATAACAATGGGCAGTTTATTGATGACCCCAAACAGAGTGGGAAAGCGCACATTATACCATGAATCCAGGGTGTTGCTGCCTTTTTTGTACACTCATACATCAGCCTGTTACATCACCTGCAGTTAACACACGAAGATTGGGTGGGTGGAAGAAGCTTGATAAACAAAATTGTGTTCTCCAAGTTGTCCTTGTTTCCAGTAATCAGTCATTATTTAAATGGTACATGTTAGTCTAAACATTTCTAGACATTTAGTAGTACAGCGCACCAGCTCACAGTTCACATCGGAAATCTGATTAAGCTTCTGCAGAAGAGTTCCAACAAAAACACGAGACCTAACCAGAGGTCCGAACACTCCAAGGGTTCAAGCCGTCAGCCCTGGATCACTGGTTTCCTGTGTGTATCTTTGTGGGAATGACAAGAAGATTATCCTCACCTCTGCAAAACTCTCCTCAATGAAACCTGCAAACCCAATGCAGAATGTTGCTGACTGCTTCCACCTGTGTCTGTATATGCCTCAGTCTATAGGGGAGCTGAAAGTGGTGGGGCTAAAGTGAAGGCAGGAAACATATGTGTTGAATTACATGGAAAATTATCTTAATCCAGGTTGTAATCAAAATATAAAATGAGCGGCACATACTCTCACTGCCACTAAGCACACATTTACAAATATGTAATGTAGATTGGAATGAAATCCCCCTTTCAAAACTGTTAATTGACCAGTTTTAAGGACAACTGTGATTGCAGAATAAACAATAATAATAAAGAACACAATCCTCTAAACAAAATAAAATCATAACCAGCAAAAATATAGTTTTTAATAACTAAACTAAATGTTTACTAATCAGGTTTAGTTTAATCATATTAACCCGCAGCCTACAAATATCGAGCTACATTTGGCATGTTGGCAATGACATGTCTAATAGCCAATTATTATCAGCAAATGGGCCTAATTAGGCTATAAATAAAGTATGATGACATTGTGTTTTCATTTATGTTTAATTACGCCAAGGTTTATGGCAAAATTGTGAAAATTATTGTGGCTATACGTCTTGACACTTACACAAATAAACAGCCAAAAGCCAGGTCTGGCTGAGGAATGTAGTAATTCAGATTTTTCTATATACTTTTTTTTCCTTTTTTTTTTATGAATGAGCGTATTCATGCATGGCCACACCCCTCTCCTTTTATGATTGCCCTTACTGCGCGCGTGTCCTCTCATTGGACAGAGAAAGGCTGGAGTGGGCGCGGCCAAAGGCTCATATAAAAGTGCACTTCAAACTCGTACGCATGAAACTTTACAAGTGATGGAGTACACTTGAACCGTGCTGGATATCACTTTGGTGGACATTATTTGAAAGGATTTATTGTTTCCGTCTTCTACATGTGAATTTGCTGACACCATGGGGATACTGTTGTTGTTTGTGGTGTTGCAAGTGTACACAGTCGGCTGGGTAAGTATTAAAACGCGCTGTTTGTCGGCCTTTAAAGTTTGTTGCCAGATGGAATAACAACTCACGTGTTTGGACCGAGAACTGAGTGGATCATTTCATGATTTGCTACATAGATTGCTTTTATAAACTAGAGGCTAAATGTCAGTTGTATTTTTATTTTATAGCCTTTCAGTTCTTTATCAAATAAAAATGGTTATGTTGTATATTTCTAACATACAACCGAATACAATTTTTTAAAAATCAGGTTTGCAAAACATGACATTGAGGGATGACCAAGGAAAAATAATGTTCTTAAAACAATGCGGTACCTGGGTGTCTTTATACAATAAAACAAAACAATATGAAAGTTAATACATTTAAATGTATTTAACACATCTGTTCAAATGGGCAAAGTGGAGTACAAAAAGACTAGTGTAGGTTTGAAATAGACTGCAGTATTCATATCCGAGTCAGATAAAAATACTCTGAAAGTAAATACTAGACCACAGTCCACAAATAGGTCCACCTGACAAAATACAGTTTGTGTCTCCTGCAATGCATGCATCATTCTAGACACTGGCTGTTCATAGACTTATTCATCATTGTATCATGCCAATTCTTAAGAATAAAGTTGGGAAGAGGGGATCAAGGGAACTTGTTTTGGATGGATTTGGTAACAGATTATGGAGGAGTTTTGAATACTCTGGTGTAGACAGTTAGTTTGGCTCTGCCCTGTCATCCCTACCTGCTGCTGGGAAATTTGGGAACAAAAGGTGTGGGAGTGTGGGAGGGGGTAGGTCAGTGAACGCCCCTTTCATCCTGGCTGCTGCAGCGAATGCCAAGCGGAAGGCGAGTGAGGGTTACAGATATCCCTTTGGGCTTTGGGACAGTGCACCGCATTCAGGGAGCATTTAAGACACACACACTTTGAGGAGTCTCTGTGATCAGTGAAACATGAGTCAAAGTATTGTCCTGCCCTTTTTGAATGTGGCTGTGTGTAAACTGTCTTGTATGAAGCTATATACAGGTTAACCTAATGCTATACAAACAGCATTTCAAACTATGTGTCTGCTCCTTTAGGTGATGGCTGGCTGCCCCGTTGTGTGTGAGTGTCCGTCGGGGGCCCCATCATGCCCCCCGGGGGTCAGCGCAGTCCCAGACGGCTGCGGCTGCTGTAAAGTGTGTGCAGCACAGCTCAACCAGGACTGCCACGAGGGACAGCCCTGCGACCACCACAAGGGCCTGGAGTGTAACTATGGCAATGATGTGGGCCGCACCCATGGCATCTGCAGGGGTACGTGTACTAAGCACATTAAACATCTCCATAATAAGCAGTTGTACATGTTTGCAGAATAACACTATTATACCAGTGTAATACAACATAGTTTACAGTTTGTTTATGGTGGCTCTGGTTTAGTTGTTTTTGGTGGGGATCCTGGGGTTGATTGAGGGGATGTGTAACTTCAGGGTGTGGATTCAGCAGTCTCTCTCTTTGATACGGTCCTAATGTCTGAAGCTTGCGCCACATTTAGAAACGAGAGCACTTTCAAGAGTTGTGAGTGAGAGTCAGCCAGCACAGGGATTTAGTGTGTACACAAACTGCATCTCAAGGCACAAACACATAAACTGGTTAATCTGGGGGTTCCTTTATGGAGGAAGTGGGGTATCCGGGGTATTGCATGGGGAGTCCCACTGAGGCACCAAGGGGAAAGACATATTTGAACGTTCTCCTTATCTAAGAATAGGCTCTTGGCTGGGCTCATAAACTCAACTTGCATATTCATTTACTTAAAGCAGCATGGTTTGTCATTTATAGAAGCTTAACTTGTACACAACATTCAAACAACAGTTTTTCAATTATACTGCTCTAAAATTTTGCCAATTTTGCTACTACAGCAATGGCATTTAGTAGCCCTGTGTTCTACACATCTACAGCCTCACTGGAAAAATATGTGTTATATACAATACAGTCAATACAATCATTATACAATGACTAAATGCAAAGTTGCTTACTAAATGTACTACCAGCAGAAAAATAATTGAATTCTGTCAAATGGACATAACTTTTAAGAGTGTTCGGATGAGCGGTGAAAGTCTTCACACTTAAAACTTTTGTCCAGTTGACAGAATTGAATGGAACGTACCTAGACAGCTGAGGGTTTTCACAGACATCTTACAAGTAGAAACATGCCTCTTTACTGGCAAACGTTGATTTGCAGCTCCAATTCAAAGTATACCATCCCTCTCACCCACTCATGATTTTACCTTTTATTCATCCATATTTAAAAAGAAATAGTACAGTTTATGATGGCATGTTTTGCATCAAAACATATTGCTCTAATTGGCAAGCTCTCATTTCGGGAATAATAAATTATGTCTATCAAGGTTCATGAATGGTAACAACATTACCTGTAACTTTATAAATATGCTTGTTTTGACCAGCAGATCCTCATTACTGATCTGGAGCTAGCTTGTTTTATGCAATTATGTTATCAAAATTGTCTTTGTGCTCCATGTTAAAATATAAACTTAAGACAATGTATTATGGGATCGGGTATTTGTATAATTACTGGACAAAGCCATGTTTTTGCTATACAGATATTACTCAAATGTTTTCTTTCTGTCCTTAGCAAAGGCAGAAGGCCGTTCTTGTGAATACAATGGACGCATGTATCAGAATGGGGAGAACTTCCGTGCAGGATGCAAACACCAATGCACCTGTATTGATGGAGCAGTGGGCTGTGTGCCGCTTTGTCCCAGCCATGTGCCCCTGGCCTCGCCCTCCTGTCCTGCGCCACAGCTGGTCAAAGTCCCAGGGCAATGCTGTCTTAGCATTGATTGTCACAAGGGAACTACAGTGGTACCTCCAGTTCACAGGAAACCCCAGCCGCCGGCCTTCCACCCATATCTCTTCATGCCATATCCATCCTACCCATACGCCAAGCCTTATCTCAAATCCTACCACAAGCTCTTCAAATCTAAGAAAGACAAGGAGACTTTTGGAAATGAGCTACTGGAAGTGGGGCGCAAGTGGGAGAAGGCACGTGGGAACAATAATCTGGCAGGTAAAGTTACACAAATCTTACTTTTTACTGTCCATATATAACAATTTTGAGGTATTCAAAAGTAATTCCAGGAAAATGCATACATCTATATAATGTATTTCAGCTATGTGTTAGGCTGGCAGAAGGAACTGTGGGGTGTTTTTCTGCGTAATTCAACTTGCCAGGCAGTGAAAGAGGAGGCATCTAGATAATTTTAAAGTTCTCTTTATGTGTGCCTGGACAAAACACTTCATCTGCATTTGTTTTTCCAGTTATTTTGCCCTTAACCAATTATATGTATATTAAAAAAAAATCCCTTTTCACTCTCCGCGGGTGGTCTCATCCATCTCTAAGCTCGGGTCCAGGGAGCTTGAGGGTTCTGTGCAGTATCTTAGTTGCTCCTAGCACTGCGCTTTTCTGGACTCAGATGTATGCACATACACACACACACATATATATGTGTATATATACACATATATATATATATATATATATATACTATTACTTTTACAACTCCTGTTATGCTACCCAGTTGTCAAGACCTGCTACCTGTTCCAGACTTTTTACATACCAGAAAGATATGTTAAAATAAATTAAAACTCGACGCAGCAGCTCCTACCTCTCTAGGCTTATAAAGGTTTAACAGGTTATACTCCCAGAACAACATGCATTTAGAATTTTATGAGCAAATTGCTTGCTTCATAGAGGCTTGTGCACTGGCGTGTTTTCCCTGAGTGCCGTCTGTTTCCTGTGCATTCTAAAGCATCATGTTTATGTTTGAGGCGCACAAACAGCTCTTGTGTACATGTCAGCGTTTATGTGAGGCTTGGTTTCCATTGGCTCCTTGCACACCGAGGAGCTCAGTCTGGCACAGCACACAGCTCTGTTTAATGGGGCTGTGTGCGTCAGTGCAGCCTGTGGAAGTCAATGGAAGTAGTGTGCTAACTTGTCCTTACCGCCTGCTCTTACCAGCACCTTAGCCCTAGTTTGACTTGATGATGTTGCTTCTTCTGCTAAACATGCGTCATAACTTTGTGTTCTGTCTGGTCTAGCATGGAGGCAGGCGGGAGACCAGTGTGTGGTGCAGACTACTTCCTGGACACAATGCTCCAGAAGCTGTGGGATGGGCGTGTCTTCTCGGGTCACCAATGACAACGCAAGGTGCAAACTGATCAAAGAGACTCGGCTGTGCAACATTCGCCCATGCAGCTCATTGTCTATGCCCGTCAAGGTAAGGGGCTTGTATAAAAAAATCAGTTAAACCTCTACTATTAACATTCTTACTCTTAATGTTGTCAGAAAGATTTCCTCCAGTGCTTACCAGTTATTCAGCTTCTAACCTTGTAGTTACTTCCTTCTGCTCTTTCTGTGTGTTCTTGCCTGATCTATGCAGCATGAATCTCATCCAAATATGATGTTGATTTGACCATGTCATCTATCCACACTGTGAACAAGGCCTTCATCTCTTTCAGCATAAGCCTCATTGCAGTGCCCTATGTCCCTGACTAATGTTTTTGTGTCTGTCTGATTCCACAGAAAGGTCGTAAATGTTCTCGCACTCACAAGGCGCCTGAGCCTCAGCGTTTGTCGTACGCTGGATGCAGGAGCACTCGTCTCTATAGACCAAACTACTGTGGAGTTTGTCGAGATGGCCGCTGCTGCTCCCCCCGTCGCACACGCACTGCCTCCGTGGCCTTCTCCTGTCCTGATGGAGAACGTTTCCACAGGTCTGTCATGTTCATCCAATCCTGTAAGTGCAGCGACCAGTGCAACCATCTGAACGAGGCAGCCATGCCCCCCCAGAGATGGCTCTATGGGGACACGCACAAGTTCATCGACTAGTCCTACAAATCCGACACTCCCCTTAGAGGTCCTATAGAGTAGCAGTCCCTAGTGTATTCATCAGTAAATGTGCAAATGGCACAAATGACAAAGACCTTTTCTAGAATGTTATTATTGGGGAAGAATGGGGATAGCCTCAAACAGGTGCCTGTCTTTTTGGGACAGAACTGAGCAGCTCTAGCTGTGAAGATGACCAAGACTCAAGGGTGCACTGCCACACACCGAACTGTGAGACTGAACTCTGATGAGGAGGGAACTAAAGCACACGCACAAATGTGTTGGTCTTGTGTAATCCTTGATGTCAATAGGCAGCACAGAAGCTGCTGACACGCTGCTTAAGGGTCAGAGTGTGACCCATGGGGGTCAGGTCTGGGCCTTCCAGAGAGACACCATGGATCAAAGCAGAAAAGAGTCTGGAGCAGAGATGCTATGGACACAGATCCTCTTTTCATGGTATTTATTCACTGCTATTTATTGATGTGACTGTAGCAGGTCGTCATCATACAGAATGGAGCAACAGCGACCAAGCTCTAAGACAGACAAGATTATTGATCTGATCCTGACCCCGGTTCAGGATCAGCAATTTGTAATGAAGGACGAAGTCGTGACTGGAGTAACAGAGCGAAAGCTGATTCAATGTGCCTCTGTAAGCTTTAGTAAAGGTATACGTCCGAAGTGGTTTACACAGCTGCACTCTGCCTTCAATCCACAATATATTGAGACATTTAGCAGAAAAAGATGACCAAGTCGGATTCTGGCATCAATATGGTCACTGGCTAATTCAGAGCAAAATACACTACTCAGAGGACTGCTTAAAAAAAAAAAAAAAAAACAGAAACTTTGTTCTGAGGTAAACATACAATTTGAGGTATAGCTTTTATCTCCCGGTTATCTTCTCATACCCCATAGCAAAAGCTTCAACCTCCTATGTTTATATGTGCCATGTACTGTACATGAGCGGTGTCAGCTGATTTGTCCATCCTTCACCTTTTAGATCTACCAGTTTCTAGAATGAAAATGACATTTCAAAAACTTAATGCACCTTATGACTGGGTTTACAGATGCAGCATTGCTTTAGCATAATACTTTAATAAATTGTGTTCCATTTACTGTGTTTGAGTTCTTATGGCAAACCCCTATCGGGTTTCTGTTAAACATTTTGTACCTTCTTGCTTTTGAAAAATATTGACTTGTTTTGTTAAGCCATTTTGTACCGTCACATTTACCTTATTCCAGCTGTATCAGTTCTTACAATTATTTTAGCACTCACCAATGCCGTGTGTCAATTGGAATTAAAATGTGTATGCTGAACAGTTGTGCAGACAAGATGCTTTAATTTCACCATGTTGTGTCAAACCAGCTCGAATGATAAGAAAAATATAGCAGGATTAAAAAGGATTTATAAAAACAGAATTCAAAGACCATTAAGAATGTTTTAATAGAACAGTGAAGTTATGATCAATGTATCAAAACTCGACAAGTCAGAATAACAGCTTTGAATGTACTGGAAACATTCATTGAACACAGGAGCTGCCTTAAGCCATAATTGCTAACATGTTACTGTTTGACTACTTCAAAGCCAACCTTCACTTTAGTGATGGGGGGGAAACCGTATTAAAAAAAGACAAGGTTCAAATTTGCTAGGACAAGTTTTTCCTACATCCTGTCAACTACAATGGGCAAAACAATAGTCTTACAAGAGACCACAATAGTAACATGGCATTTTATAAAAAGGTTTAATTTCACTGAGCAAAACAAAACGGTAAAAGACATTAAAAGCGACCGCACCTTGTCGCCAAAATTGACAATAAAAGTGTGAGCAAGGGATCAGGCAGAGCTTTCAACTGAAGTACAGCTACTTCAAAGACACAAGACACCGATGAGAAGGAGCACACAAGCTGGTCACTCATCTGGACTGTTCGACTAGAAAGAAACAAGACAAACACAGATCAGGCATTTGAAATATCAGAAACATGTGGTGCAGCTGGTAATACAGACTTGGCACCACAAGGTTAATCGTGTATGGGCACTTTGATTTGAGGAGTGCACCAACTGTCGCCTTACTGTAGGAGGAGATGTCGATCTCATCAGGAAGCTCCGCCACGTTCACCTCAAAGCGGTCCTGGACGTCGTTTAGGGTCTTGGCGTCTGTTTCATCTGACACAAAGGTGATGGCCAGGCCTTTGGTCCCAAACCTACCAGCACGGGCCACCTGTCAGAAGAATCCACATTTGAGAAAAACACTTGAACTTAGCATTGTTTGATATGAGTAAACAGCAAATTCATCAAACAAGCAAAAAACAATAAAATGCTTCCTTCACTTGAGTGTACCGTTGCTGATTTTGCTTTTGTAGTGCGTGTTCAACTAAGAAACTGAAATTGCAAGTCGTACAAAAAGAACAAAAACTGCTCAAGACACTGGTTTACGACATAACATGTTTGTTTTTGATCAATATTGTATTTTACAATAAAGAAAATGTAAAATAAGTTATTTTGCATTTTGTTTATTGTAAAATACAATATTGATCAAAAACAACTTAATGATCCACTTCCTGTTCAAAACTGCAGAATTGATACGCCCTGCCTCTTCAAGATGGCATTTCACAATGAAAAGCAAATTATTTATGTTAGGGTTATTATTGTTTATCGTTTTTAATGTGTATTTTTTTAACCCTACAAGTAAAGATTTAAGTATTGCAATGGGACATGTCCCCTTTAAGGTAAAATATTTATAATTATTTAACATTTTAAACATTGGAAGGTTAGCCCTGGGCCATTGTGATTGTGTGCACTACCACAATGGACCTGACCTGCATCTTTTGAAGGAAGATGAAACCTACAGAGACAGGGAAAACATGCCAATAGACCAGAGGGGGGGCAAACTAAGGCCCGGGGGCCACATGCGGCCCTTTTGGCATTTTGATCCGGCCCGCAAAGCATTCAATAAAAAAATTGTATGAGTTAGGTGTGGTGCATTTGTCATTTTATAGTTTCCTGAGCAGCTGCTTGTTCATTAAAAATCAGTTTTGAGAACAGCCACCACTAGAATAACACCAAACTTTGATGCATTGGATAAAAGGAGTGAGCCACACCGTGACTGTTCCCACTAAATAAAGGTAATGATTTTTGCTATTCTGTTGTAATTTTTTGTATATTTTAGGCATTAAGTCTATGCGTAGTAGTATGTGTGTAAAATGGTCCGGCCCCCAGGTAAGTGTAAAAATCCAATGTGGCCCTTGCGTCAAAATAATTGCCCACCCCTGCAATAGACTCTACCGCACTTGAGAATCAAACTTCGACCTTCTTGCAATGAGTCAAGTGAACAATCTCCAAAACTATGCTACCACTGTAGTAGCATGCGTTTATTGTTCTGCTTCATTCTCACCCTGTGCAGATAGGTGTCGGAGTCTTCTGGCATGTCGTAGTTGAACACAATGTTGACTCGCTCGATGTCCATTCCTCTGCCAAACAGATTTGTGGCCACCAGGATCCGCCTCTGAAAGTCCTTAAATTGCTGGTAGCGAGACAGTCTGCACAAAAGAACACGTGGTGTATTAAAAATGGGCGTTAGGAATGGCAGGACACCTCAAAGTGCTGTATGTAGTCTATGTAAACATTCTTACCTCTCTTCCTGAGCCATGCCTCTGTGAATGGCGATGGCAGGGAAGTTCTGCTCCACCAGAAGCTGTGACAAAGCAATGCAACGTTGCACTGACTTGACAAATATCACCACCTACAGGAAAAACATCAGTCAACACCCAACTTAGCAGCTCTTCCACCCCAAATGGCCAAAAATCAGGTAACATCTAGACTAAAATTGTTGCATTCTCTATATTGCATGAACACTTCAGATGACTTGTCTCAATACAATTGACAAAGGTTTCCATTTGAAAACAGTTATTACCTGGTTGAACTCAAGGACATCAAGGAGGTCAAAGAGTTTGCGGTTCTTCTCACTGTCTTTTAGTTTACAGTAGTACTGTTGCAGGCCGTGGAGGGTCAGTTTTGTTTCGTCGTCCACAAACACTTCCATGGGCTAAGAAGGTCCAAAGAAGTAATAATTACCAACATAAAATCATTAAGACATATTCGGACTTTAGTAAAAACTAAAATAGACAGGGTCTTATTCTTTTTGCTTTCGGACAGTTGTAATTTTCTTTAATTAGAACATTAATGAAATGCCCTTTATATTCCCATCACTAAATGTGATCTGGTGATGCACTCTCATCAACATAAATTTGATTTATTTGCCTAACAGCATGTAGTATTGCAGCCGGTACATCGCAACGCTAATTACTTACATCCTGCATAAACTTGCGACAGACTGGTCTGATTTCTTTACTGAGCGTGGCACTGAACATCATGACCTGCTTCTCGTGAGGGGTGAGCCTGAAGATGTCCTGGACGTCACGTCTCATGTCTGAGAAATGTGCAAAAAAGAATTTAACATAAAATCCAGATGTTCTTCTCAAAGCATCCAATTGAATCGTGTCCTCTCACCAAGCTGCTCCAACATCTTGTCACACTCATCCAAGACAAAGTGCTTGACATTCTTCAGACTGAGGCTCTTGCTGCGAATCAGAGCCAAGGTTCTGCCGGGAGTCCCAACTACGATATGGGGACAGTTCTTCTTGAGGACCTCCTCATCATTCTTGATGGCAAGGCCTCCGAAGAACACAGCTGCCTTTACTGTGGGCATGTATTTGGAAAAGCGCTCATATTCTTTGCTGATTTGGAAGGCCAACTCTCGTGTATGGCACATGACCAAGACTGAGACCTGTATGAAACAGTGAAGTACACAGGAAAGTGTAAATACACAGTTTACATTAAAAATGTATCTGCTTTAGCAACAATTAAATTTATACTTTTGAATAAACACCATAAAAAATGCACATAGAGTGAATTATCACACTGTATGGATCATTGCAATACCACCTTTTGCGCACCTAAAGGATTAATAGAATAGACTAACACAGATGTGCTCTGTCAGGTCTGAGAACATTAATAGATGAAAACACAAACATCATTAACTTTAAGAAACCAACATGCAACATCTGAACACCAACACTTTAAACTTGAATTAAACATTCAACTAGAGCTGTAAGCAATAGACATTAAAAACAATCATGATAGTAACGTTCAGACGATTTTAGCAATAATTTGAGAAAAAAAAAGTGCTAAACCCTGCCTGTTAAGCCATAAAACTTTGTTAAGAATAAAGTATTCCACAAAAAGTGAATCTATTGTAAAAATTAACATCTAAATAGCCAAATTATTACTTTTAAACATTTACATAAAACTTTACATAACAGTAGTTATTACAGTATATTCAAGGTTCCAATTTTACAAATATCTAAAACATGGGACACCATCCACTTGTCAAAATATCTCCAGACTCTAGAAAGCACCAACCTGGCCATCAACGGGTTCGATCTGTTGAAGTGTAGCCAAGACAAACACAGCAGTCTTTCCCATACCAGACTTTGCCTGGCAGAGAATGTCCATACCCAGAATTGCTTGAGGGATGCATTCATGCTGGACTGTAGTAAAACCAAAAAACACAGTAAATACATACATGCTAAAGAGACAATATAACTAAAAGCACAACTAAAGACAGGACTGAGCTTACCCTCTGATGGATGTTCAAAACCACAGTCGATGATGGCCCTGAGCAGCTCGGGCTTGAGCAGGAAGTCTCTGAAGCCAGAGCTGTGGATGGACACATACGAGCCCTTGACCTCCTTCTTACCGGCGGGAGTGGCGCTCTCGGGGGCTCCCTGAGGCTCCTCGTCTTCTTCGTAGTCCAACAGCTCATTGTCGACGTCGTTCTCAGCCATTGTTATAGTCTGGATCGGAGGAGACAAAAGGAAATGTAAATACTAACGTTATACCTCTATCGCTGTGTCACATCCTTGCGGTTTTTCACAAGTTATGTGATGCTACCAATTGCTAATGTTTTTTGTGCTTTCCTTTAATTGTTCACTAGAGAACAATATTATATTGTAAAGTGGGGGAAAAGGCATCCTGATCACATTTTGGCTGAATTAATTGAAGAAGAAAAAAAAAAAAAAACACCCCTCCCTACGCATTTTCCGTCACGATTACGCACGATTAGCATCTTTGGGCTCAAGAGCTAACAATGAAATAACCTTGTACCAGAGTCTGGTTGGTGTAAAAACGAATCAATTGTACTATTAAACTTACACGAAACATTTTATAACAACAATAAGCGGGAAATCTGATATGCTTCAGTGAAACTACCACAATCTCTATAAAGATCCTTTACTAGACTGAACAGCTATAGTTGCATAACCTCTGCTAACTTGATAGCCAAGCCGTTTAAGCGCAAAACTTTACAAACGTAGATTTACCACTAGGTAAAACACTCAGAACGACCAAAAACGACTGCTTTAGTCAAAGCTGGTACATTCACACGAGTGTATTCAAATCCATGAATGCACAGCGTTACGATCATATAACAAAAGACCGGTGCGTTGAGTGAGCTAGCCGCTGCTAAGCGCCGTTCCTGTCCAACTGTTAAATAATTCAGTTGCAGTTGACTTTATTGTTCTGAAATGAAAACCTTAATTATACAATCACAGTATCAAACCAAATAAATGGTATTGATGAAGAGCTAAAACTATTATAAATCATTTCTTACCTTTTCCGTGTGCGCTACAGCAGACCAACAGATCAAAACCGCATGTGCAGGCCTCAGAGGGTTTATACGACGAACCGGAAATCCCACCTTCCATTGGAGGCTTTGCTCCTATTGGTCATTTCAGACGTCCAATAGCAAAGCTGATCCGTGATTGGATAAGAGAATTCCGCAGTCAGTGCACAAAAAAGCGGGATGCGGATTCCCATCGACACTGGATCGGACTACACTTATAGGAGCCCTCGAGGTACATGTGTTAATGGCTCTCTGTTGACAAGGAATGTTAAAACACACAAGTGACTGTTTTAAATATATTAGCTACCCATTTGCAATACAAAATTAAAACTCCGAAAGGTAATATAAACTAGGAAAAATCTAACAAACAAAAAATTTGAAAAACTGAAGTTTGTGACGACGAGGACGTCGTTCAGATGTTAGCCACTAGAGGGAGGGAGCGTCCAATCCATTGACTGATTATGGCAGCCAGCAATTAGGAGTCCATGGGTTACAGACACTTCGGGAGAATTGTCATCTTCAAGCTGATGTAGTCTTAAGGCCCTGATAAGGCCGTAGTTCTTAGAATTAATCCTTACAATTCTCATCATGAACTAAAAAATGCAACTTAATGGATAGTTCAAAATGACGCAATGCTTTAGCCCACTGTGGAACTGACTGTGGCGTTTTTAGAACACGATGTGTACCTAAATTACCTTAAACAAATCACAAACTATCAAATCTCTAGTTCAGCAGTGTTGTGTCTGTATGCCTACGTTGAATATGTTATAGCCTATTGCGGTTATGTTTTGGGGGCTGTAGCCTAATTATCATTTTGTTAAGTGACATTGTTTAAAATTTAGGCTAAATAAGAAAATGCAGAACATGTACATGAAATGTATGCACTGTTTCCAACTTTCTGAATCTTGATTTATTGTAGCAGTGTGAATACAGCCAATTACTTAGTTTTACATATTTTCGGATCATAAAATGTGATGAACCCTCTCATACTATATACTATAGTGATTATATCTGTGATTCCAGAGCGGAGTGGAAGCACCACTGTGATGGAGAAAAATAAGGATAAGTGTCAGACTCCGTTTCAGAGCTGGGCTGGGGCTGACTAAGCAGGTGACGGACAAGAGGAGGCAAAGACAGCAAGAGCCAGTCCTCCACTAAAAGGCCACCTCCATAGAGGCCAGAGCAGTGGACTACCTCACACGGCAACTCCTCTAGACTGTTATTGCGCAGGTCCAACCTGCACACTTCAGTCAAAGCACTCACCTCCTGAGGTAAAGAGCGCAGGTAATTGTGAGATGCATTCATCACACGCAACTTAAGACAACCACTGAACAGTTCACTGGGAAGACTCTCCAACCTGTTTCCACTTACATCCAACTCTGTGAGAGACTGCAGCGCCCTCACCTCACCAGGAAGCTGCTGCAGAAGATTACCAGACAGGAGAAGCTTCTGCAGGCCATGTAGAGTGAAAAGGGCTAAGGGGACACTGTGGAGCTGATTGTTGGCTAGGTCTAGCAACTTTAGCCTTTGGAGTGCACTGATGGAAGGTGGTAGGGCTACAATATGGTTGTATGCAAGTCTTAGGTTTGAAAGACGATGTAGTTGTGACAGTCCACTAAGCTCTTCCAGAGTCCTCAGCCTGTTGTGTTGCAGATCAAGAGAGTGCAGGTTTATGAGTGCTGAGAGAGCAGAAGGTAGGCGTTCAAGCTGACAGTCTTGGAGAAGCAACTCTGTGAGACCAACCAAACGCTTCAGACCACTTTGAGCTAATAACCTTGTGCCTTCATTGTAAATCTCCAACCTCACCAAAGTGCCTGCCACCTCACACAGTTCTCCAGGAACACGCTGTAACATTCCCTGTATCACCAGTACACGCAAGTGTCGAAGATGACGTAGGCTTCCGAGGGCCCAGCCACGTGCCACCCCTCCCTCGCTGTGCAGACGGCCACTCAGATGGAGCTGCTGCAGGCCCCTAAGGGAGAGCACCCACCCAGGCAGCTGTGAGGGCTGGGCGAAGGTGAGGTGGAGGATCTCCAGACAATCCTGCAGGGCGCTCAGAGCTCCAGGGGCTATAGCAGCAGAGCAGTGGTACAGGTGCAGCTCTCTGTGGACAACAGGGTATGTGTACTGTAACTTCACTTTACTGCCAGGTCAGTTCAGTGTGAGAGTAAAATGAAATTCTAAACAATATGCAGTGCACCTTATGCAAGTTGTGTGTTATCCAGTTAGTAGTAGCAAGCACAAGCACATTGGCATATTATAGGACTTTATTTGCTTCTGTAGCCTCACCTGAGGGAGGACATGCTTGACAGCTGTCCAGTAAAGCGAGCATCAGAGATGAGCTCTAGCCTGAGCACATGAAGATGATTGAGCATGTATAGAGCTGAGGGAATCCTTGGCAGGGCCACTAGTGTCAGTCTGGAGCTGCCTTCTGTGTCCACTGTGACTAGGGCCCTCAGCTGCTCTTCCCCCCAGCGGCTCTCCAGGTCTTCGTCTTCCCCTAGGGGGCTCTCACTCAGAGGGGACAGGAACACAGCAAGCCGCTGCACCAGCAGGGGGTCGTATTGATCCAGCATATGCAGGAGGAAGGCCAGGTCATTCAGCAGGTCCGGGGCCTCTCTCAAAGAGCTCATGTCTTTTACTGAGTGAAAAGAGAACTGACGCAGAGCACTGGGAACACATAGAATACAACCCATGACAATCAAGTACCATCATGAGACTATTATCAGGCCTGGGCAACATGTTGCTATTTCAATTTTATCTTGCAAAGTGATACCACTTTGCAACAAAAAATAGTACAGTTGAGAAATAAAGTTAAAATGCTGTTTCCAGGAGTGTATGAAGTATAGTGACCTAGTATGGGCATGGGGCAAACTGAGTAATTTTACAATAGATTTCATGTTCATGACTAAGATAAGTTTGTTGAAAAAATATGAAGCATTTGAGGGATTTGGCCCTGCCTTTCAGTTCCATTACCCTAAATTCAACCTAAACCAACCAGGTCAAAATAAAACATAATTATTCTGTTCTTTACCTGTGTAAGATCCAACCCAGTGTGTAGAGATTGAGGAGGCCGTAGACCCCTAGCAGACTCATATAGGCCAGCAGCAGTTTACGCAGCAGAGAGGAGAGAACATGAATGCACTGGAAAGAGGAGTAGCCCACCAGAGCCTGCTCCTCAGCCTCACAATTAAGACTGAAGGAGAAGGAGCTCAGCAGAGGGATTGTGTAACTCCCAATGATTACCACCAACAACAGCTTGAACACAGTCTGAGCCAGGTACACCTAAAGCACAATAAGTTTAATGAGAGGTGTTTCTTATGTTAGTTTAAGACAGTTTATATCAACAGATATTTTTTAGTGTTTTCTGGTTTACCAATATGTTATTTTTCTGTTTAGTGTTACATCTTAAAAATGTCTGACACTTTAAAAATCTACCTACTCTATTTGGTAAATACATTTCTTATGCTTATTGTCTTATGTACAAACAACAAACTCCAGGGTACTATGCTCTCAAATCCCACCTTATATATTACTGTAGAGTTTTCACTGTGCGATCGAAATTTGCGGACCTTCTCAAACAGTGCCCTGGCCTGTTCTCCATCATTCTTGTCCAGGCTGACCTCATGTTGGGGATCATTTTCCTGCACTGTTGTTTTGGTGGGGTGCATTTGGGGGCTGAGTAAATTGGAAGGTTTGGCCGAGGTGCAGGATTGAGAGGAAGGACATGGTGATGGAGGGGCACTGGCAGAAATGCTCTCTGCTCTTTTTAAGAGTGGGCTATTACTGCCCGACTCTATGCTCGCATGCCTGATGAAGTTCATTGATGGCAGATATGATGAAGGATGTGATGGAGCTCTTTGGTTGGTCATGTTTGCGTCTTGAGTCTCTTGCTGTGCAGCATGAGACAGGGCCTGTGACGTCCAGGGTGACTCGCAGCACTTGCTCAAGATGGTGAGGAAGTGCTCGATACGGGCAGAGGTGTGGGGGAAGTGGAGCCAGAAGGAGCCAGAGGCCACTAAGATGAGAGACTGCATCAAGGCCATGTAGGGGAAGAAACGAGAGCAGAAGGGCAGAGCATCATGGTAACACACCTAGAAGACAAAACACAAAAACAACTGAAATGTTGGACCAAAGTCTCGTCTACATTTTGTTTACTTTATAGGGGCAGGCGTCACCTGCTTGTCTCCACAGAGATTTTATTGCTCTGCCTAAAATGTTCCACAGTATGGCATTAAACTTATCTATCTTACATTTATTCAATCACAGGTGTTTTTTATTGGAAAAAAATCCTTGTAAAACTTGTATTCTTACTGTGAGTGTGGAATTCTTACTAAAAGTGTGCGTACAAACAAAACTCAAACTTTTCATCTGTCTGAGCATAGATTTCTCTCTGCCTCAACCCTGAAAGCCCCAACAAGCAACATTCAGCATTTTTAGACACATTAACTAGCGTACCGTACGTAACGTTTACGTGCGTATACATGATTTGTAAATAAGACCTCTGACTTGTAACTTGGCCTGGTGTTGTCACCTGCTTTTCTATGAAATAGGTTTCGTAATATTGCGGAACATGCCAGGCAGAGCAACATCTCCATGGAGACAAGCAGGTTGCAGACCCTTCTAAAACAATCACATTGTAACATTTTTTTAACTTAAAAAGCCCTACTGAAATACAATGGAGTCCTGGCTCAAAGACTAACTTGCATGTTTGTAGTGTACTCAGAGAAAACTTACATAAAGACCAGGAGAACATGCTAACTTCATTAAACCCTGTTCTTCTTACACATGCACATACCTTGTGCTCCCATGCTGGTCTTCAATTTAAAAGTTTTATCCATGAATCGTATGAGGGAACTACTGCTATTTTTTATAGGATTGTACCTGACTGATGTAAGCATATTGCTGATAGACCAGATGAGTTTGTCGACCCTGTGGCTGGGAGATGGTGGTTGGAGGCATAGCGGTACTTTGGTGATTTGCGGCGAGCGGATCCAGAGGAATGCACAAGAGCTTTTCCCGGGAAAGCTGTTCGGTACAGGCCAGGACGGAGGCCAAGAGCATCAGGACGCCCAGGTAATCCATGAAGACCTCCCACCAAGGCTTCAGCAACTTGCACTGGTTCTGGTGCTGGTTCAGAGGTGCCAGTTCAGACAAAGAAAACATGGTCTACTCTTACTGGATATAGAAAATAAAAGACAAGACAAGTCACCTATTTTTGTGTTATACACTCATATGATCATTTAGGAACATCTATGTTCGACCTACCGTGGTTGTTGTGGTTGATATATGCTCTTCTTGTCCAGAGATTGCATTTAACAAGCATAATTCCAGCACACTCCGGTTTTGTGGTCAAAAGCTCACCAAACTCTCGGCTGCCACAAAGCTCTCAGTGGTTGCCATGACAGCCAACTATGTGAGTGAAAATCCTAATTCAGGCCTGCTTTAGAAGCCTAAAAAAGTTTAACTCACTCATAGCTCACTTCAGTAGTAAAGATCATATTCTTTATTATATAACATTAAGATTTTTTGTTGTGTTGTTATAGAAAGGTTACTTTTCCTGCAATAAATGCCAATGCATGTCAGGCACAAAACATAAAATTGGTTGAAACATAAAATGGTAATCAGCAAAAACTACTTTTCCTATAATAATCCATTTGTAGAGTTTTTGCTTATTTTATTGATTATAACAATTGGAAAACAAACAAACAAACCAATTTGGTCATTTTTCTTGTAGTTTAAGCCCTAACCTTTGTTGTCTGTACATTTCTAGCAAGCATATTTTTTGTGATTCTATAAAGTTGTAAGCAGAAACCTATGTACCAGGGTTCAGCACATCTACAGCAGACCTCATTTGTTTGGTCTTAAGTGTGTTTCCCAGCTGTAAACTGGCTCAGCTTTGTGGCTCACTGTCAGTTTGACATTTTGCTCCAGATTCTTAGCTGGCATAAATGCAATAGAGGCACCTGTTTTAGCTGTGTAAGATTTCTATGTATACGTATGGTGGACTCGCAAAGTCTATATGACAGGTTGTCATGATATTCGATTTATGACTTAGTTTGGCGGGAAGGCACCTATGGGGCAACTTGTTTTACATTCCCCTCCCGCAGGGGAGGTACTGCTGTGGCTACCTGCTGCACAGAAATACATCGCTTGAGACACCTATGCTTCCGCTACAGAAGAAATCCCACTGTGTTCATCATTGGATCTTCTATATGGTGAGAGAGTTGCATGTGGGACAGGGCTACACCTCCTCCAGGTGCCCTCGTGCAGGACATACACATCTCTGCCCCACACATCCTGAGTCAACACCCACCTGTAACTGTGTTTAAAGTTACAACAATCAGAGAAACTTAAAGAGTTTTATATCCCAGTGTGTGATTTCAGGTTGGCTGCCAGCGCCCTGTTTTGTAGATGTCAAGTTTAGCCGCCTTCGGCAGTTGCATGAGTGGTTTAAATCATACTGCAGTACCATCAAGTTCCATATGTAGATAACTTTGCTGTTTTTTTCAAAAGGCTTGAACTCTTCAAATGTGATTGCCTGCATCCAAATATGTATGGCTCTCGTCTTCTTTCTTTTAACATTGATCTCTTGCATCTGCAGCTGTCACAGTGTGACAATGTATGACTTCAAAGAGAATACTAGTATCAGACTCGCAACCAACCAAAAACTCTGTTATCCTCTACCAAATAGAAAAGGAATCAACTAATAATTACAAGCCTCACAGTTGTGTAGTGAATAATAAATGGTATAAAGCAAAAGCAGACCGCCAAAACAACAAATCATATCTAATGGACATTAAATCAACTGAAAACCTGTCCATGGAAAATACTCAAATAGACAATATTTATAACATTGAATGTATTTTTATTTCTTTACATTTTAAAATAAATAATTATTTTTAAAAAAAGAAGAAAAAAAGGGCATCTTCGAGTGATTCAAATTAATGAGCGAAGTAAAGTCTATATATAGCCCTTAAGGTTGCCTTGGGTAAAAATAATACTGAAAAATAACAGTTGCAGGTTTTATCGTCCCCTTCTGCACCTGTAAATGAGCTAAAGGACTTCTTTACCTTCCTTTCCACTTCTGAAAATTCAAAATTGCTTGTTTTAGGTGACATGGCCATCTATTGGATGTCTATTGGAAAAACTATTGTAATGACTGAGTTAAATCTCACACAACCTACTATTACTGCTCTCCACCCGAACTGATCCTAAAGACTCACTTAAAGCAACAATACTGACATTATCTTAAGCAACAAACCAAACCACCAGTGTGGAGGTGTCTTTCCTTTTGATTTCAGTGACCACTGTCCTGTTGGGTGTGTCCGTGGCAGACGCTCTCACTCCCGGGAAAGTCTCATTAAAGGCACCGCAGCTCCAGCCCGACACCAGTGGGTGACAGAGAGCTGGGCGTGAGCAAAGGTGATCCATTCTCCATAATCTTCAGTACGTCTTGTACTCTCAAGCCCTCAGTGAAAAAGAGGGCGAAGTAGAGGCTGGTGATGCAAAGTAAAAGAACAGCAGAAGAATAAAAAACATCAAGATAAATAACTATTTAATAGTATTAGTAGTATTAGAATTTACTGTACTTTAGATACAAAATGGAGTAAAATAGTGATAATAAAGTAATATACAACATTGTAAGTAAAAGACAAAATTTAAGTTAAAGAAAAAATGTCCACCTATAAGTAACGGTGACTGTGGGACAATAATGAAGTGTACCAGTGATTCATCCTGACACAGTATTCTGCTCATGTTACTCCCAACAGGTGGATGACACATGTAGAGCAGTAAACACTGTGACTTGAGGGAAAAGGCAGGTTTTAACATCCCTAATTAAACTTTGTTTCTGGGGAGTGGCCGTGTTTTGGTGTTACACGTGTCCTAGCTGTGGTCAAAGAGTTCTGCTTGCAGTTTCACACCTTCATAATGACAACACACACACACAAACTGATCGAGTGAATAATAGGGGAAAGGTTGGGTGGAACTGTGTGATATGACAAGATTCACACGTTCACATGCATTTTCAGCTCACTGCAACTCTCAGCACATTGAGGGGAAGACATTACCATGAGAACTTGAAGAACTGCCCAAAGTCACACACATCCAAAAGTAAGATGTCACAATCAGAAGAGTGCTCTAAACTCCCCAATGGACTTTGGATTAGATTAAGAGAGTGTTAGATGTCAACCAGCCTTTAAAAATTAGAAAGTAATGTAAAACAAATTATTATTATTTTTTTTTTCCTTTTTTTGTAGGATGGCTTTGAGCATAAACACAGTAAAACTTGAAACTGTACTTGTCTTATAACATGTAAACATTGTTGCATAGTTTAAATCTAAACAATCACATACAAAAGTCTAGGTTGGTAGGCCGAATATACAATGGGTACCCAAGACAAAAAAATTAGCGATTTAGATAAACTTTTACATTTGACATCTGTATGCACTGAAATGAGGTTTGAGAAATCAAGGTTAACCTCTGAGGACTGATCTAGAGATCTGTACTGTGAATAGTGCATTGTTGTAATTATGTTGTGTGAAAAAGTAAACGGTGCCAAATCGCAAAATATATTTTTATTTATTTATTTGGAAAGAATTAAAATGTTTCTTGATGCTGTGCTTAAAAATATCACATGGGCCCTGTATCTGAACCTGTATTGTATCAAGGTTGTTGGCAAAAGCCCAGATCCATATTTTATCAGCGCTATTATGCTAGTGAGCTACCAAGTTCATAAGTTCATAAGTGAAATGATCATGCCTTTATCAAAGTGTTCTTAGAACTCTCGGGGCATTGATTGCGTGACTAGGTCTGTCGTTTTATTTTGTTCTCACACCTGCTTACCTCTGTGTAACCCTGCCATGTCATTTCGCTACTACAGTCAAAGAGCCGTGTGGGTGAATATGGCAGATGACATCGTCAATATTACCCTCTTTGGTAAGGATGCCCCGCAGCAGTTTCAAAAATGCCTGTCGAAATACCAATAACACCACCTTGGAAAATCTCTCAAACCATCATCAATCTGTGACGCCCTCAATTCTGATTGAGTGGAACAACAATTGAAAAAAAAAGTTTCCGGTTCAGAAGGGCACATTTAGAATCTTGAGTTCTGAAAATGCCTGGGCTCGTGCACATTAGGCTTTGCAAAAGGCACAGAGCGGATTCAGATTCCAGATTTTAGTGATCAACATAAACAACATTAATAATGGAACAAGAAAAGTACTCTATCCATGACCTTTGTGCTGCTGGTGATAGTAAGAGAAAGTCACCGTGCTGTGAGGAGGAGAGTGTTGGACGGGGTGTGGGGGTAATGTGGTGAAAGACAAGCTTCTGACCGTGAGAAAGTGGCACATATGAGAACTGTTGGAGCTGAAACCTCCTCTGCTAGCCACAGTGTTTTGCAAGCATCACATTGTCGGCAAGGCGCTAATAATGGCAGAAGAGAAATCACACACCTCTGGGCCTTTGGTCTGTTCTAGTTATCTTGAAGACATATAGCAATTACAAAGAGATAAATAGGCTAATATATTCAAAAAGTTAAAACGATAAAAAATAAACGTTGATGTTTGAATGCATTAAACACTGCTAGTGACAAGGAAAAATAAATGCAATAGAGGTAATCATTTTAAACATCTGGTTTAAAAGAAGAAAAAAATGTATTACACATTTTTATCAAAATAAATAAGGCATATTATTTGTTTTAAAAAAAAATCACAGTTTCATATTTGGGTCATATTAAACTGAAAAAAAGGATTATTTAAATTTCTTGCTCCATTTGTTTATACATTAGATACATAAAAATGAGGGGAGTGGAGTTAAAACTTTAATAAATCAGGCTTAGAATTAGATATCAAGAAACCCTTAAGTGCGATCCTCAAAATCTTGTTAAGTACAAGATTGTGAAGTTTGGTGTGTGTAGGTGAAATTAGGCAGGTTTGCCTGTAGTGTCTTATCTTAATTGAGATACATTAGTTTAGATTCCCGAATGCCTTTTAGAGTCCAATAAATTAAGATGACATTTCTCACTGCTCTCTTTTAGAAATATTGTTTTTCAGATCTTTGCAAATCTAATGTAGAATAACTGCGATGCTACATTCCTAAACGCTAGAGAATGCTACCAAATCAAGTAATTACAGGTGCCATGCTTTTATGTAAATGTCTTGTATTGTCTTAGGTTTCCTGGAAGTGGGATTTGTAAATGCACTTAAATCTACAACAAACAAAACATTTACAGCTCATCTCTTCACCAAGGCCTTTGTGACTTTCATGTTCCTAGAAAGACGGCGCAGTACCTCCTTGACGGGAACGACAAACCCCCAGAACCAAACCCACTAAAGCCAGCATGAGCACCCCTCTCGTCTGTGCTCCTGCTCCCCTCTCTGTGCTCTCTGCAGCCCCTGGAGAGAGCAATAAGCCCCCCGCCACATCAACCACACAGCTGCCAACTGCCTGCACACAGAGAACACAGCCAGCTCACACTGTCTTCAAAACAACCGTTTGTGTTGCATTCTGTAGCTGTAAACTTTAATTTGATTTCAATCTGCCAGATTAGGAAAAAGTCTAAAAAAAACAAACAAAAAACGTACCTTTATGTAAAAAAAACCCTAAAATATAATTATTCTTGAGTAGTCCTTCTAAAATTGCAAAAACAAAAGCCAGATGTGGAGAGATATTATATTCCCTGAGCATTTCTTACTTTAACACAGGTTTAAAATGAATTTAAATCCAAGTCACTGTTTAATGTTTGGTCACACCGTAGCAAAAAGGCTAAACTTACAAAAGTTGAATTGTATTGTACTTAGAATTGCACTATACTGTGAGGTGTGTAGATAAAGCCCCTGCTCACCAGACTTTCTGTTTTCATGTAACCACTGACAAACAGGTTATTGTGGTGAATAAAGCATCAATCTGTACACAATGTAAAGAGTGCAACATGTGGAAATACAGATTTAAGAGTGATTAAATGAAAGGTCACCATAAGAACTACATCGTTTTTTACAGTTTGTTGTAGCATAGTTTTTATGCAACTTATGGCTGTAATCAGATGGGCCTATGCTGTGTCATCAGTTGAGGGGCGTGAAAAGAGGATGTCGCTGAAACTGGAGAAATATTAATCTTCTACCATGCCAAACAAAGGTAGGACTTGCATTTCCATCCATGTCTATTTTATGTTTTGATGTTGTGTTCTGTGACTTTTTGAGGCTATTTTGATAAACATGATCCATTTATAACTGTTTTTGTGCTTATCTGTACTTCTCTGAGGGTTATCCTAAATCTTTTGCAGGTGTGGGCTGTCTGTGAAGAAAACCTCAAACGTAAAGCATTGTAACTGAACTTATTCAAACAGGTGCAGCAGTTCTGCCCGTTCTGCAACAACGAACAAGAGCCAGACTAGACCTCCGCCACCAACAATGCCCCGATCATTTCTGGTCAAGAGTAAGAGACCTCATGTGGTCAGTCTGTGGAAGAGAATGTCGGAGGATAGAGACAAATCAATTCATGGGAATTTGGCACTATGTAATCCAAGCCCTTCTGGTAAGACAGACCTTGTTTTACATTCTGTTTTATTCATTAATATTTTATAGAATAAGATTAGTTGTTTAAAAGTGACAGTGACTAAGAAAGTTGAGATTTGACCTCTGTTGCTTTTTATTTAATAAATTAAATATCAAAGTTCAATAATAATAATTTTAGAATGCTAATTGTATAATCCTTGACACCATGTAGCAAATGTATTATTTTTAAAATTTTGAATAAAGGGTATCAGCATTTTTTTTTACATGGTGTCACTAGTCGTGACCGTTCAGGAATTGTAATACTTCCAATGAATATAAAGCGTGTTATATAATTCTGCAAATTTTCCACTCACTTCTATATTCAGCACTCCCGTCATCGTCATTTCACATTAATACCAAGAACATGGTGGAGAATGCAGACCAGGCGAGTTTGTGTGTGGACAGGCAGCAGCAGTCAGAGAGGGAGAAGGAGCTGGAGAGACTGGTCTTTATGCTCCTAAGCCACACAGATCACACTAGAACCCAGGCCCTGATCAGCAAGTGCTCCGTCTGTGAAAAGGTCTGTCCAATACACTACAATAAGTTGAATGAAAATAGGACCAATGTAGTTATAATTTTCTTTTTCTTTTTTCTTTTTTCTTTTTTTTTTCTTCTTTTTTTTAACTTACTTGCCATATTTAGACATTTCATTATTAAAATAGTACAAATAAAATTGTGTTTAAACTGCCCAGTGTAATGTTGCATCTGCCTTAATCAGTCTGTTTCAGATGTGCTCATTTCAGCTGGAGGTCTCCAGGCCCATCTTCTCAACAGGTCACCCTCCACCACAGACCCTTTCACCTACAGAGTACTTGAAAACTACAGCAGAGCCAAGGTACAACTGCCAGCAAATCATTTAATCAAATAACACAAATAAATTATATTAACTTTAGGGAGTTGTTTGTGCATAAGCTGTAACAATTAAAACTTAATGCATTGGAATACCACAGCTTCATAATTCTAGCAGTTTGTGTATTTGGCTTCTGTCAGCTTTTGAAATCTCTGTATGTATAAACATTATGTGCAGCATGAACCATGTTTCACGTTTTTTTTTGTTTTGTTTGTCTGTCCAGGAGCGTAACTTTGGTTGTAAAGTTTGTGGGAAAGTGTTCAAGCGCTCCTCCACTCTGTCCACACACCTGCTGATCCACTCAGACACACGGCCTTACCCCTGCCAGTACTGCGGCAAGCGCTTCCACCAGAAGTCTGACATGAAGAAGCACACCTTCATTCACACAGGTTTGCCTCAGCCTTTTTTAACACAACAATCACAAGTCTGTCTCACGATGCTTGTCCTCCTTCAGGTGAGAAGCCACATGTCTGTAAAGTGTGTGGTAAAGGATTCAGCCAGAGCTCCAACCTCATCACCCACAGCCGAAAGCACAGCAGCTACAGACCCTTCCACTGCCCTCACTGTCAGCTCAGCTTTCAACGCAGGGTGGACCTACAGCGCCACCAAGAAATGCCATGCGGTTACAACACCTTGTGCACCACAAACTGAGTGCAAGATGAAGAAGGGACAGCTGTATATATAGTTGTACACTGTTGTAAATAAATCCAAAAGTCTTTTTTAACAAACCATATTTAAACATGTATTGTATCATCTTAAGTAGCTGTAATAACGCTAAGAAATGCAAAGTAATAAGGACTTTTTCTGCTGTTGTGAAGGCTTCTTTCACTCTCAGAAATCCCAGATCCAGTGGATGCTAAAATTGTTATACCATTGTAACAATAATTATGTATTTGTACTGACATGTAAACTGTTATTTGTCTTAAATTGGCCTTTTAATGACTTTGAGAGAACATAAGGAACAAATGTTTAGCTCTAACTTCTCAGTTTAACACAAAACCAAATGTATACAAAACAGCTGTATACAAAAAACATAACAAAATAAATCCATCATCGGTGCACATAAAATTATTTCAGAAATCTTACACCACATTTATTTACGTCATGTTTGCAACAAATTTACCTCACCATCACCAAAATGTAAGCTTATGGCACACATATCTACATAGTGACTCCTTTTCTCAGAGATAGAGAAATAATGAAAATCAGCACAAACCATAGTTTATGTGTCCGTCTTTGACCTCTTATGAAGGAAATGACAAATGCATCTGATGTCTTTGAATCTATGTAATGTGAATGATGTGGCATTGACAGGCTTTTAACTACTGCACAGCTTCAGACAAGAACAAGTTTCGTTTTGAATCAAAGATGTGCTACAATAAGCTACTGAACTGGTACATCTTGAGATGCAACAAATTATTACTACCACAACAAAAACATTGGCACCAGTCCCACACAGTTGAAAACTTCTGTAATTCTTCTCAGATTGGAGGAGGAACGCTGAGGATGAGAGACAAAAACAGTTTAGTTGGCTGCATGTGCAGTGCAAATATATGCTGAGACTGGCATTGCTCCAAACCACAACAGTTCATTTTCATTACATGACTTCAGAAAACTGAACCAACCTAAGTGGTACAATAGATACACAAGACAATTATTCAGTTTGTGATTATTGTATGTATTGTATGACAACTGCACAAAAATACTCTGCCAAAATAGGCATTTAAAAATAACTTTCTGTGTGGAATTTGCAAGTTGCAAGGAATCTGCGCTGGTTTCCTCCGGGTGCTCCGGTTTCCCCAACCACTAAAAACATGTACAATAGTATTCTGATGTATGAATGAGAGTGTGTTGTGAGAGTGAATGTGAGACAATGGATGGAAATTAGCCCATGGTTATAATCTAGCATGTTTACGGCATGTACATCCTGTACGTGCATTAACACTATACTATAGTGAAGTTGCAATTTGTGAAGAAATTTTGAAAATTTGAAGTTTAAACATATAGGAAATGTGTTTATGTGAGTTCTAAAACAGAATCCCGTACGTACCACTGAAGATACAGACAATTTACACACAACGGACACGACTTTTTGACAGTTTAAACTGTCATCCAACAAACAAACTGGTTATCAGGTATTATCATTCATCAAATCATAACTATTGTGTAATTTATATGGATTTTGGCCCTTGTTTTCAAAATGGTTGCTAGGTAACAGTTGTGGAATTACCTCTAACTATGTCATATTTGCTGCCCATATTAGAAGGAAGTAACATAAACATTATGAAAACTATCAAACGGTGGACAAATAGGCAAAATGTTTAGTAAAATCTTTTTACTTTTAACGTTTTAGTGAAATGTGTATTGTAACCTGTCATATAGACGTTAAACAGAGAAGCACTGAATCACCAAATCAATCTCACCAAAATAGTAGATTGTCGTATATGACTCATGCAAGGTGAATATTGTGTGCATCTAGTAGTGTTCACCTTTCACACAGAACTACTGGACTGGATGGACTGTGACGATGGATTCAGCAGACTGCGACCTCCGAGTGTATCATCATCTCTGAGTTGTGTTGGACCTACACATAAAACATATGTCTATTTTCAAATCAGTATTTGTGAAAAGTAGAGTGTAAGCAATAGGTCCCAACCTGTGTGGCTGTAGATGTACCAGAGTCCCCCCATCAGACAGGTGCCCATCACAAAGGCTGTAAACATGATTGCCAACAGTGGTCCTATTTGCACCATGGAGCCTGCACATACAGAACTCATTAGAAACAGTCATTTTGACAAAACCAAAAAGGGAAATGACACTTACTGATGTGCTCGGGGTCTGGGGTCATCAGTGGAGACACACTCAGTCTCTTAAATCTTTGTCCAGTAGGGGGCAACCTCGGTTTTTGGGCAAGAGAGCTGATGGGTCGAGTCACCACCATGGGTCTGGACAGGTTTCGAATCTCACACTGTTTAAAAATACAGGTATTTCATTTAACACTCAATCACAAAAGCATTGCTTTTAAACTTTACTATTTCATAAATGTACAATAAGATTAATTTATTGTCATTGAAAGCAAGCAAAAAAGTGAATAGCACAGCACAGACACTGAGATGCCAAGGCAAACTACTTGTAATGTACAGCATCCCGCACACTAATTTAAGGCTGAAATCAAATTGAAATTGTATTGAGATCAAACTGTTTCAAATATTCAATTACATTTTATTTTGGTGCCATATTTGCTCAGCCCTTCACTAATTACTGTACTGAAAAAAGCCATGTATGATTTATTTTTGGAAATTTTTGTTTAACTTGATGCTGTTATTGTGTGTTTTATTTAGGAAAAGGCTAGTTTGAGGCATGTGAAACAAAGAAACTAACAAAGAAATGTATTTTTGACTTGATTATAAAATAAAAACAATTAAATACGCCACTTATGAATGTAAACTGACCCTAACCCCAACTTAGACATACTTAGAGTTCGAAAATACCATCAGGGGACATGTACCTGGTGTGTGGTTGCAGTAGAAACCAGAGGAGGAATCCGTCTCCCAGTCTGACAGTCCTGTGTCAGCGCTCTGGACACTCCTGCCGTCATGTCAGAGCCACACAGGAGCAGGCTGCAGTGGACAAACTGCATGGACTCGTTATACAGCGCTCTCATGATAAAACTGAACCTCAGTGTCTGCTCCTCTGCTGCCGCACTTCTCTTTTCTGTCCACCCGGTGTCTCCTCTACTTCTGCTCGGTCTGCTCTCATTAAAACTAATGTCTTTTTTCATATGTTCAACCTCTGTACTATTATCATTTTCATGTTTAATGATTAGGCCAAGAATAAGCGAGTCATCGGAGGAGCAGCCGTCCCAGATGACACTCCAAAATGGGGACTTTTTTGGATCCGACTGTGGTGAGACGATACATGACTTAATTTCAATTACATCAACCAAGGCTCCTTTGGCAGAAATCTGCAGAATACATACAAAAAACAGTAATAACAATACATACAAAATAATACAGTACTAATATATTTGACACACACTGACCTCAGTGTAGACCCGGTGCTCTGCAGTGATTACACATGGGCCAATCCTCTTTTCCTCATATGTTTCAGACACAAAAAGCCTCATGGCCAGTTCAGGACCAGGCCTATGTCTGGGTGATGGTTGTTTCCTTTGTTCTTCTGATTTTGAACCCTGCGGAGTCCAGGGAGCCATGACAGGAGGAGGGTTCTCAGCGACAACATCACCATTAGAGGCGAGGGCCAAAGCTGGGGCCAAACAGGTGAACTGAGAAAAAAAAAAAAACACAGTCTCAACCCTAACCATCAAGATCAAAAGTAAGGAGTTTGTTTGTCAAGACAATGCAAGAACATCCTCCGTCACAACTTTCATATTTTCAAATGATAAATACTTGGTCAGAGTAGTTGAACACATGAAACTATGTGCAATCTATAAGAATAAAAATAGGTTAGTAAAAATCACAGCAGTAAAAGTGTAACATATTACCATATCCACTGCAATATACTGTAAATACAGATTCGTAGAGTTAGGTAATGAAGAGGGGTGACTGTTGCTGAATAAACACTGATTTCTGAACATGTGCCATCACAAGCTCTACACTTAACAGTTACAGTAACTGTAGATGAAAGCTTTCTTATGTTCAGGTGCTCACAGGGGCAAGTTATTCCTACAAGTACTATTCAACGATTTAATAGTTGACAATCTCCTTTTGATTTATTCGGAGTTGGGACCACCAAATAATGGGGGTTGAGTCTGCGGGACCCAACTGAGAAGTCACTGTAGAAAACAGGATTATACTAAGTGAATAAGTAAAACATGTGTTTTACTTTGCAGCATACGCACACTTTGTAAAATTAAGGACATTGCCATCCCTTCTGTTACATGAGAACTGTACTTAATGATAGCAAACAGCAGTATATCTTCGAATACAGACATCACTCACATGGATGCTGAGTGGCCCTTTAGACCTCAGCTCAGTCTCATTTAAATCCAGAAGGGTCGGAGGCTTGTCTCTCCAGAGCAAAACCTGGAAATAATGAACAGACTTTTTGTGTATTTCAGCAAAACAATTAAATTTAATTTAGAAACAGTGTGACATCAAGGTGCTTAAAGCAGTCAAGACGACTCTTTCAGGGTCATTAGTGTTTGCACATGCTCCTCTGTGTGCTTCATCACATTTACCTCCCTCTGTGCCCCTCTCTAGTCTCACTGAAATTACACTCCTCGCCTTGTCCAATTTCCTCCCTCATTTATATGACTCGCTGTATCCCATTTTTAGGCAGCAACACACCACTGTTCTGGTCAAGATGACCTGGGTCATTAGTGTCACCAGGTGCTGAAAGACAGTAGAAGAGATGGGTCCTGAACATCTGCTTTAAAAAGTCACCCCTTAGCATGGTTTATATCAATTCTAGAGCAACAGCTCTGTGTGTTACATGTTCAAAAAAAGAGGATGATGTGTATGTTGCTTCTTTCGTGAAGGACTAGACAGAGAGGTTCTGACGAGAAGTGTAGAATCATTAAAAAAGACGCAGAAGACAACTAAATCTGACCGTGTTTTTGTACTGCACCCCTCCTGAGTGTCCCAGGAGGTCCCCTTCTGTCTGACAGGAAATGACTGGGAACACCAACAGGAAATGGCTCCGGTTGGACTGGGCCTGGCATGTCGGGTCTCGAAGTGTTACAGCAGCTACAGGTACTGACAACCTCTGGAAGGTTGACAAAACATTTGACAAAACATGATCCCCTGCAATAATTAACCTATTTGTTAGTGCGTCTTTGCATTTCGACTTTTATACACTGGGCTTATAAAGTGCTTTGAACTGGCATCATTCCTTTGCCTTTGTAAATGTTACAGAGGTATGGAGACCTGCAGGATACTCTGGTCCACTGTCACACTCAGCTGCCCGTCATTACAGTGCACTGTGAAACTCTCTCCATCTTCAACATCAGAATCACTGAGCCACTGCCTGAGTCGCTGCTCCTCCACCCAGGGAGGCCTGCCCCCCTGAGGAGGCAACTCTGTGGACAGAGCAGGCAAGACATTTTTCATACAATCACCTTTAACTACTTGCTAATCATGACCTGGAGTATATAACTTCACAAGACAGCATAATAATGACACAAATGCAACTTTTAAAATGTCAAGGCACAGAGTTCCTGACCTGTCCCAGGCCTGGTGAGGTGAACCCTAAATCGGTTAGCCAGATCTGCCTCGGTGTAGGAGGTGACAGTGGAGAAGCCTCTGTCCCGTGCCCACAGCAGCAGGTCGGACACAGTGGACAGGTCAGCGTGGAGTCTGCTGGACACTATCAGGTTTGGTTCAGGGGGAAAGGGAGGGGATATGCTGTTTGAAGACTGATGGAAATAAAACACACAATAATGAATTTATGTCCATATACAGTGGATAATGTATAAGAATAAATCAATGTAAAATCTATTCCTACAACTAAATGTATTTATTTATTTGTAAGTGTAAGACCTATAGACCTTTTTGTATGAAAAGCGCTTCATAAATAAAGTTTTATTTAATTTCATTTAAAATGCTTTGACATCAGAATGTTCAAAATTTTGAAACGGAGGTGACTGGAGGCAAAATTAACTAATTAATTAAAATTACTATGAAACATTTTCAGTTATCAATTGACATCTAATCAAAATGCTATTGGTTTTAAATCTTTGAAACAAGTAATAAGCAACTATTTTTTTCTATTTACAGAGTAGAAATGTCTGTTTGTTCTACCCTAGTTGTGCTTCACAAAGTTTGTGATAAAGTAGGTAATATATCTTTAGATAAAATCAAAACTTCTGTACTGTCAACGTTTCTGTTAGTATTTGTCCAATGAAACAAAAAATCTGGATTTTGATTTCATCAAGTGTCTCTCATGATCTCCTATGCATTAAACAAATCATGTAAAATACAATAGTAAATGCCTTTAAACAAGAGAATGTTGGGAGTACCTAAGTTACTTTTACTTAGTTACTGTAATTAAATTACAATTTCAGTAACTTAGCAGTATAACGCATTACTTTGAAAATACTTGCAATTAAATTACAGTAAGTGATGACAAAAAGACTTGTACTGTCAGTAACCTAAGAGTCAAAGATGAGCAGCTCATGGCCACGTTGTTACATATTTGTATTGTGTCAGACAATTTCAACAACTTATTTGTTGTTTTCCTCTGTTTAAATGTCTTTAATAAAACATAAAAGCACATATTTGTTTAATTTATACAATATTGCAAATAAAGTAATCCCAAAATAGTGTAACTTAGTTACTTTCTTGAAGTAAGTAATGTAATTAATTACATTTTATAAATCAATTAGTAATCTGTAACTAATTACTTTTAATAACACTGCTAGACTATGATATAACCCACATACTGTGAAGCATCCCATTTTCTCCATTGAAGTAACTTTATGTTCCACTTCACTTTGGCCTCCATTCCAGATGTTTTTGTTTACAAACTTTTAAATGGTCCATAAATTTAATATCCTGTCATGTTATTATTATCCAATAGTCAGGATACTACAACAACATTACAATGATGAAAGTGTTTTTAAAGCCTATTTGTAAAGCTTTTTCTCTTTATGGTCTTGGTCAAATGCAATGCCTTGTAATGGCATTATTGGGTGTTGGGTTGGTTATACTATTAAAACGCTTACATAAATATCCACGTGGCCTTGAATCCCTCTTGCCATTATGGCCCAGTTAACAGGCACAGAGCTACTGAGAATAAGTGCAATGTTGTGAACCCTGGACTTCACTGGGGGTATAAGAGAGACCTCCACCTCCACCTGCAGAGAGCTATGGATGTCACACACAAAGAACAACGTTATTCTTGTAATGCATTCCTCTGAATGTTCGTTTTTACATATCCAAGGAAGGTCATGTCTCACCCACAGAGACCAGACCCAGCAGAGTGTAGTTTAATAACATGCACTTCAGGGCCATAGGTGGTTACAGTCCCAGCAGTCATGAGAGAGCAGCCTTGTACTTCCTGTGGTTGAAGGTCAGAGGTCATGTAGTTGTGAGACAGGAACATTGACTGCAGGTGACAGGCTGTAGTCTGGTTCTGGTCTAAGAAAAAAAAAAAAAAAACACTTCAGAATTAAATCAAATTATTTTTGAGTCGAGGAGTTGTTTTGCCTAGAATGTGCCAGGGCATTGCATTAAACTTACCTCGCTTCCATGTACTCAATTATAAGTGTATTATTGCTTAGAATACACATAAAAACAAGCAGTCTCACTGTGAATGGGCTTGCTTTTCCAAAACTCTGACCTGTACTTAGCTTGGTGGTGTCAACGTCTTTTTAATACCATACTGTGGAACATTTCAAGCAAAGCAATAACAGTATCCTTTAACAGTGACAAGCCCTATTCATAAGTCACTAACCTCCATTTATTACATGCTTAAAGTAGACCCAAGAGAAACCTTGGGGCTTCTATCAATAACCTTCATATGCGTCAGAGAGACCCAAATGTTGACTATTGGGTGTAATCACATTTAGATTCAAGGATGTGGATAAAACTGATAAACAAACTTATCTTTTTATTTGCTAAATTTAGACCTTGTAGCTGAAATACACATTTCCATCTGTCCTTAAGTTGTTTGTCTCATCACAGGGAAGACAATTGAACATCTCACCTTGTCCCAGTTTGATATAAACACGGTTGATGTGTGCAGAGTGTGTCAGAGAAGTGATGTTTCCATGGTGCCTCAAAGCCCAGCGGTGAAGAGCACGAGGACGAAAGGGCAGTGAATGCATTGTCTTTACTTGCACTTCCAGTGAGTTGGACTGCACTGATGATTTGGACGACACCTGAAAAACAAGAAAAAACACATTCACAGTTTTGGTGTATTCAAATTATTCATTTGTGTGCTTTCAATCAATAAAATGCAAGCTACAAATAGTCTGACCTGCACCATTACTATGAGATGAGGAGGCAGCTTGTCTCCTTCTAAGCACCAGATCACAGGCTGTTTGGAGCTAAGCAGGAGGAGGATCACCGGGAGAGGTCCAGGAGAAAGGGACAGGGGCGTCAGCAACACGGTCACCTGATCACACACATAAAACAGACTTATCAAATAAAAGACAACACATTCCAACCTCCCTTATGACATTTGTTTACTTTGTTCTCAGGGCCGTTTGACGCTCGTCCAACTGCAATCACATGGGTCTCTTTGGGGCCACTTTCTCTGGCAGAACAGCCGGGTCCCACCTCAAAACGCTCCAGAAGACCTCGGACAGGGTGTGAGCTCTGGGCAGGTCCAAGTGCACAACTGGATACCTCAATCTGAGCTGTGTGGACAGACAGAGGTTCATCTCCCACTATAAGACACTCATTGGTGGGGATTCAAAATAAAGCACATTTCTTCTTTAATTACAGATTCCATGTGGGATAATTTCATGCATTGGTCAAGGTAAAGCTGCATGAATTCAAACTAAATATGAACATAAAAAATATAGTCTATATGATATGAATATAATCACAATAACCAAGTCATCTTTAATTACATGCAGTGTCAAAATCTGATTCTTACCAGATTTTGGAGATTATTGAAATGACAAACAGCAAAGTCTGTGGCAAGTAATGACATTTGTTTCTGATGATGGTCCTTCTGATCAAATGTCATTTAAATAATCTTAAAGGTCCAGAAATCAGAAAATAATCAGATTTTGGTGTGCATGTAAACATAGCCTTTGTTAGTTTTAGGCAACCAAAACAAGTCTCTCTGACAAATTGTCAAAAGCATAAGACCGAATATCTCAAAAAGTGTATATTTTCTTTTTTTATTGGGGTTAATCACTGTCATAACAGGCTTTTTCATCTTACCTAATGTTTCCCCAGTGAGGAAAGAGAGAAGAATCCACCCAAACACTGACAGTGAAGACATCCTTGCAGGCTTTTATTTACAGTGAGAATGGATCATTCTTGGATATAAACAAAGAAACAACATGAGGAGTTTTAGATAAGGCTGTTGTCAACTTCGTGCACAGAGAAGTCACTATTAATAGCCCATTATTATGAGTTATAGTAGCAACATTGCGTCTGTTGCTGCTGGGTAAAATATATTAAGCTTTGATTCCAGGTTTAAATTAAAGGAAATATAATCAATTTGTGATGGAGTGTGTTCATCAACAACAAGAAGCCATTCACCCAAAAATGTGTGGTGTAAAAAAAAATCCCATTTTATAGCCTATTGCCTGAAAATCATACGCTCTTTAAAACGCACACACAGACACTTAATACAAGTTGCACTGTATGAAATGTTTTGTTCTATGTCATATTTCTCCTAAAGTTTGTGAAAGAAAGCACGGGACTCACCTGCAGCCGCGCGTCATGCACGAGGTGTGTGGCTGCTCCAGCTGCAGCTCCACTGGACAAAACCACCGCTCACTCACCGCTTCAGTGATGAACCAAATCAATCCACAAAGTAACACGTGCTCAGAGGCAGAATATTTTTCCAATGATATACTTCACGTCCCCTCCTTTAGTCTAATGAAAATGCCAGGGGGTGTTGTTGCGCGTAAAGACACAAGGGCAGTGGGAGGGACCGCGGGATGGGGTGACACTGGAGAGAGATGCCGAAGGGACGATGAAAAGAGTCCGGAGGCAGCTCCAGCACTTGACTAGACTTACATGCAACACGTGGGAGGAATCAAAGCGAAGGTCCCAAACAAACTTGGCTGAAATATTAAAAGCCACATTATATTTTCCCAACTACCAGGCAACTACCATCAAGGTTTGACTCCAAAATATTACATTGAGAAGAAGCGGGGATAGGCCTGTTGATCGTTTCAGCTTTCAGTTTCATACATAACATTAGAATAGCATAAACATATTGAGGACTTTTTCCCATTCAAAAGATATTTGTTTTACAATTTCAATCTCTATTGCAATAGTTCTAACCTTTAATCCCTCTGAAAGCCATGGGTAGGTTTTTACCATGATAAATTACTACACATACTGAATTATTTTAGAACAGGCAACATCATTTTAGAAACGTTTGAGTCGTGCCCTCATAACACTCATAACACAGGCAATATGAGAACCAGCATGGTTATTGTAGGGGTTTGAATTCTTCATTATCCATTTGTATTGTCGGGGAAATGGTCAAGCCTCATGAGGACCTCCTCCTTGTTGTATTGAATACAGTCTGCAGTGCCCTATGCTATAATTAAAGAATGTTTTGTCCATTAGTCCGAACAGCTGGGACCTGAGTTTTCTGAACATCCAGTCATTGCACTGTCTCCAAGATTAGAACATTAATTTACAAATGTGTACTGATCCAGAGGACATACTTTTAGCTAGTAATTGCCTCCAAATCAAGTAAATAAATATTTGTAATTATAAAACAAATTAACTTAACAAGATGTACCCT
Source organism: Rhinogobius similis (assembly GCA_019453435.1). Taxonomy (NCBI): domain Eukaryota; kingdom Metazoa; phylum Chordata; class Actinopteri; order Gobiiformes; family Gobiidae; genus Rhinogobius; species Rhinogobius similis. The sequence goes on from CM033631.1 coordinate 25,391,618, forward strand.
AAGATTGTATATATAAATATACTGGCAAGAGTAAGGGGAGCAGACAGTTTTAGGCCTGCAGATTGTTTGACTTGCAGGTAGAAAGAGTTAAGGTAAAAAACAACAACTGAGCACTACTGAAATAAGAGAAGCATGTTATTCTTGAAAATCTTAAATTATTATTCCACAAGTTTTTGCCTGGGATGGGAGTAGATAAGTAGAGCACTAGTTGAGTAGATAAAGATTCTTAGGTTGAGCCACTTTGTCTATAGTATCTACAGATTTATCCTTGTGGCTCTGAAATAGTGAATACATTACCAGCACAAAAAGCAAGTCAGATCAGTGTTATCTGGAAGGGGTTCACATTTTTACTAAGTCACAGTTTTTAACATATTCAACAGCAACTGATACGTGAGAAAAATAAAACAAGAAAATTGAAGATCACAAAGGAAAAGCAAAGACGGAATGATTGATAAAAGTCTGTACTGTACCAAAAACAGACAAAATGGACAAAATGGTGATAGTGGCGGTAAAGCGAGAATTGACAGACTAGATTTATGCTTTATCCTTGTATGTCGGGCTCCACCTTGTGGCGATAATCAGGAGGTGCGTTGGAGACATTCAAACCGGAAGTAGGGGCAATGTTTAAATGTGTAACACAAAGTAGCAGCACCAACAGCAGAGATTAAAGGGAGAAGAGACACAGGACGCTGACACTGTGCACTGTGTTGCTGGGCAGAACACACCACAACATCTGCCACTTGTTACATAATCTGGATTACCGTCTGATTCAACTTCTTCTGCATAAAAAGACACTGCTGTCTGGAGGTCAGCCGATGCCTCAAATTGCAAAACAACATGACCAGGTGTCAGCCAATAATATTGCAGTTCATGGGTAATAGTGGGTAACCATCTGATCCTAGCAGAGGTCAGATGTATAGTCAAAATCCTTGAAATAGTCCTGTTCTTTGCAGGAAAGTGTACGTCGTTCTCGAGGAGGGGTTAACGTGGGAGCCTCCGCTGTAAACTCCAGGTCAAAATTACTCACATCTTCTTTTCCTTTTATGGTTGGGACAAAAGGAGGTGGCGTTTTTCTCTGAAGGAGTGCCTCCCAGTCCACGCCCTAAAACACATGTACCATACATCTCAGACAGCTTAATAATAATAATTACATAAAATTAAAAGATATATGTTCTATGGTCGGTAAGTCCAAAAAAGTATTTACTTCAAGATACAGAATTCACTCAATAGAGGTGAACCTTATACGGAAGGTTGTGTATCATGTTATTAGAAAAAGTAAAATGTACCATATTATTAACTAAGCCATTAGGAAATGCAGAGAGTGCAAAGAAAAATATTATAATATAATAATAAACAAAACTAAATAAATAAATGCACAAACAAACAAACAAATAAATAAGACACAAATGCTCACCCTGAAGAATGGCTGTTTTTTTACATCTTCTGCATCCTTCTCACCAGAGCCTAGACGTCTCTCAGGATTTCTTCTCAGTAACTGCCAAAAGAGAATTACTCAAATCATACATAATTATGAAAAGTAATTAGAAGGCCAAGCCAAACTCTTCTCACTATTACTAAATGTCAGGAAGTGCTACCTAGCTGTCATGGCATGCCATTTGGCTAGTGTTAAATACAATAAAATTGAAGACCGAAATGGTTGGCATGCTGGCATGGTTTGAGGTGTGAACGTGTCTTACCCGTCTCATGATGCCAATGGCCTCAGTGGAGAGGAAGCGTGGATAGCGTACTTCATCATTCACTATGCTGTCAAAGACCTCCTCCTCGTCATCACCTGGGAATGGAGACTGGCAGACGCATATTTCATTTGTATGCATCACATGTGGTGTTGTACTTGCAGTGTGTCTGTGTATGAGATAGAAAACTAGCATTGCATTGAAATGTTTAATGTGAGACAACTATATAGGCATGCACACGACCAGACTAAACTGGGGTGGTTTAATCCTTGGATTTAGGGGAAAGATTTAATCAAAGAAGGTATAGGCAGTGTTTCTCAACCGTCTTGGGAACCCTCTAAACTGTCTCTCTCTGAGTGATTCTTTAGGTAAATAAATCTGTTATGGTCAATTTTATTTTCTTGCTTTAATGATATTGATGTCTAAGGATATACAATTTACAACAAACAACATTTCAAATTCTATTCAATTTTCACTTTTTCATCTAAAACCATTCCCCCCCGCCTTGGAAACATTGTTGTAAGGTTTGTCACTGAGTCGCACATATTCAGATCACTGTAGAGGTGTGAATGTGTGGTGCTTACAATGAATATGCAAATTTAAAAAATGTTCCCACTCACCTCTCCTACCAGCATCTCATAGACGAGCACCCCCAGCCCCCACCAGTCCACTGCTCTAGTGTACGACGTGTCTGTGAGCACCTCCGGGGCCAGAAACTCTGGGGTCCCACAGAAAGTACTAGTCCTGTCGCCGTAACCCATGCCTGAGAGTGAGCAGGGAGAGAGAGAATACATTTTAAGACAAATATTTAGCATATTGGCATTTAGTACAGTGGACCACAACAAATGGACAACAACCTTCTTTACAGAGTCCAAAGTCTGCAATTTTCACAAAGCCGTCTGTGTCCAGCAGCAGGTTGTCAAGTTTAAGATCTCTGCAAGAAAGTGCTCTTTTATCAATCTAGTATCACACATAATACAAGCCTAATTGATATTTATCTAAAATACATGATGAGTTGAGAGTTATGGGACCAAGGGGATGAAATCAGGACAGAAATTGTGATTTTCACCTGCTCCAGGTGAAAAAAGTTGTTTTAAAAACTAAGACTAAAAAGGTGTTCCCTGATATCTTTTAATCACCAGGAGGTTCAGACAACGTCCCTGTTTCTGCCGTTGTGTCTATGGATACAAACAACTCTGATGTCACTCGTAACAATCCCATTGCCTTAAAATGGCTCAGAATAGTAGTGTGTTTAACAAGCTTGATGAGCCTCTTAAAGTACTTTACATTATTGCATTATTCATTCACTCAAAACATTCTGTTCAATGTGAGCTGCCACCAAAGATTTTTTTAAATAAGTTCCAATTACTTCTATTAAAGGGGCTGTACCTGACTTTTACTGTTGTGAAACGGGAAACACAAAACTAGTCCATGTTCCCACATTTTTGCAGGTAATAAAGTAAAATCTATGTTACCCCAGCGCAGATATACTGTACAAGCATCTATTTGGGTGAAAATGAGACGACAACTTTTACTCTGCATTTATTTATACAGCGTTTTATCCTACGAGAGAAGCAAGAAGTGCGCCGTTAGCATGCTAATGTTTGTTAGCTTTACCTGTGATGGTCTGGGCTCAGAGACTGGTAAAAAGTGCTTATAAACTCATGGCAGTGAATATTTAGGATGCTGGGACGGCATCAGGAAAGTGAGAGATATGTGTGACTGATGTAAAGAGTTTAACATCAACTGATTCTGTTTTTCATGTATCAAAACAGTAAAAATCAGAAGAAACTGAAAATTCAAAGACATACCGATAAACAATCTTATGGTCATGAAGAAACTGCAGGCCTAGCACCACACATGCCGAGTAGAAGCTAAAATGGAGAAATACTCATTAAAATACACATATGCGCATCTGTATCCCTTAGAACAGAGAAGACTCACACAGCGCGCGGCTCAGAGAAGACGTCTGCGTGGATGTGCATCATTAGGTCGCCTCCGGCCGTGTACTCCATCACAAAACACACATGTTCAGGGGTCTGGAAACACGCAAACAGGTTCACCAAAAAGGGGTGCCGCGAGCTGTTCACCACCTCGAATATGCGCTTTTCACACATGAGGCTGAAGACACACAGAAGATGAGACAATGAATGATATTAGGAAGTTCTTGTTCCTGAAGGTTTTACAGAACGTAATTGAGTCATGGTACCTTTCCACTTCATCCCGTGCAACAATGTCACCTTTCTTCAGGGCTTTGATAGCATAAAGGCTGCTTGTCCTTTTGTACTCTGACAGCAGCACCTAGCCATTCACAAAAGTTAAGGTTATGGTACACTTTATTGTCCCCGTAGGAAAAGTTCTCTGCATTTGACGCATCCTTCAATGCTGCTGTGGCAACTTGTTAGGAGCTGTGGGCGCCACAATGCAGCGCTCGAGGACCCATCTCCAGATCTTGAGCTAGACGTAGTCAAGACTACCTTAGCTGGAATATTTTAGTTATTATGCATGTTTTTATGGTAATTATCAACAGCTTTTAAATTTAAAGGAACAGCCAAAAATACAAGAATTACATTACATTACATTTTCAATTCATTGATGGTGCTGTTGTCATATTTTTCCTTTACCATTAGGCAAAACAAGATCAACCTGATCAACCTCAGACTGAAACTACACACACATCTTTCTAAAATCTATGAAGCTCAGTTTATATTATTATAATATAAAGCCCAGTCAATATCATATTGCCTCAAATATACTTGTATCACAGTATAGAAATAAAAAAAACATGTTAAATTGTAAGTTTGTTTTTTGTAGATAGAGTATATTTGCCTACCTTGCCAAAGTGTCCCCTGCCAAGTACAGCAATCAGCTTGAAGTCCCGCAGACACAGAGGGCCGCTGCTGGCTCTGGGGAATACATACCAATATTAGTTTATCAATAACACCACATGAACGAAGTTTATTGAAAAAGGGTAGCAAATCTTGGTACTAAATAGATCACTGATTGTTTATAATATTGTGGGCGTCATATGGTCAAAGCCCATATTAATGATGAGTTGGCAGAATGAACATGTGTTTACAAAAGGGCTGCGACATGTTGTGAGTGGGGGAGTATTTTGGATACCAAGCTGTGTCGGCCACATTGCTCAATATGGCTGTATTTATGTTTAGTTTGTTCCATTCAAAACATCTTGGTGATTTCTTACAATAAGAATGCACCAATCGTATATAACAAGGTCATAATTTTTAGAGTGTTTAGGTACAGCATCATACAATAACATTTAGTACAGACTAAGTTGATTATACCTTTTAAAAGCAGAATGTTGCACCTTCTTGTTTGTTTTATGATGTGCATCATGGAGAGATGTATTTTGTGCATTATTCTAGGTAAAGATGTGCTTAGGACAGTGACCTCCTAGTCTAATCCTGATACTTTTTATAATCTTGTGTATGAACTCAGGCAATGATTCAGAAAATGGTAACTATGTAATTTATAAGGCAGTGTATATGGAAGAGTGGGAATTATGGATTTCTCTTATTTTTGACTGGATGTTGTCTAATTTAGTCATCTGTTTTTGTATAAGCTTAGTGTTTCTATACATTGTCCCCTAAAAGAAAACTGAAAAATTAGCCTTTCTGTTCACAAATGAGAACAATTGTATGCAAAACACTACTGCACCTGCGTGAAGAGTTGCGGGGTAATGCGTTGACCGGTGACTCATGGACGTTTGTTGTGGATTCAGGTACCGAGGGTGGCATCTGTTCCTGTGTCCCACAAAAGAAAGACAGTCTCACACTTAGCACAGACAAACAAAGTGGTTACAGTATCATTGCCTGCCCGTAATAGTCACCAACATCAACACTTAACAAAGCATGTATAGAGCATAAATAAATGTACTGGCCCACAGCAACACACTATGTTTATAAAAACACCTGAGTAATTAATCCCATAGTACTTCAAGTCTGCAGCACACGGCATGCCACAGCCCTGACTCTGTCCAAGTTTGTCTTCAAACCTGGACAATTGCATTTCCTAATTGAGTATATAAACACTAGGGTTGGTATCTTTTTAAACACAAACCATTGCATGTAACAAAAACATAAAAATTTTACTTCTTTGTCTCCAAACTTTGAATGACTTAAAATTAATTTGCACGTTCCCTGCCCAGTGAAGTCTATATTCTCATGTGTTTGGCTGTGGTAAATTTTGTCTGCTCTCCGTCAAATTCAGCCCCATTAAAACTGTCCAAATGAGCTTCCCATTTCTCTAATTACTGCCTTCATCCTTTCTCTCTCTTCAGCTGCTCTATTCTCTTCTGGATTACATTTCACTATGGCTTGCTGTATATGACTGGACCTCTGTTCTTGAGCCAATGGTTTCAGGTAGAAAGTGGGTGAAATAGTAACATGATAGTGTAGATGGCCATCACACTCTGTGACTGAAGTCTCCTGTCTGTCTTTATGGACTCACCACAGCGGCACTGTCCACCAAGTCTCTCCTGATCTCTGCTCTTTGAGGGGAGTCACTATCCAAATTCAGCTTTTCCACTGATATTTCTCTGAAACACACAAGGTGATTTGGTAAAATGTGTGTAATATTTAAACACTGGGCTTAATGTTGATTTTCCATTGTCTAAACTCCAAACACTGGACCCATACCCTGTGTTATTTGAGAGTGTGTTGTTGCTGAAGCTTGGGGTGTAGGTGGGGGTGTTACTTCCACTAGGGATGGCGTTCCGGAGCAGCCGCACCCAGGTAGCAATGTCCACATTCATCTGGCGAGCACGCAGGAAAGCTTTACCTAAAATTACATAACTATTATACCCTGTACAATATTTTACTTTAAAAAATATGTTTACATACCATCTTCATGCTTTTGTTACTTTTTAGATTTAATATTTAACTCCAGTGTGCTTGAGCATAAAGATATATTGATACCTTTATGATACCTACATCAGCATTCCTCATGGGGGTGAAGCTATTTGGAGGCACTGCTCTGTCTGATGCTCTGTTATTCAAGTTTAACACAATCTGCCCATAAAGACGTTAACATTACTGTCCCAAGCTGAGCCAACTGTTTTTCAGCTAATCACTCTCCCTTTAAAAAGGGAGTGTGCATTGTGTTACCATGGTAACTGTGGAATTACGCCCCTCACAGTTTGACAGCAAAGTATCTACATAATTTTTTCATTATGACGTGGTGTAATCATATAAGAAGACCAAGACAGAAACAAATGATGAATGCCTAATGTTGCACCATTTGATCCTCAAATCAGTGAAGTTTTATTAATAAGCATTCTCACAAAAATGCATGATGTAATTACCATGCTGTTTGGAGAAGACCTTCTTTTGCCTCTGCAGTCTGCGGCCTCTCTCTATCACTGGATTGAAGAATGTTACCTGAAAGAATGGATCAACACTAAATTCAATGAATTTATACTTAGTTTATTTGGCAGCAGCTGCAGAGTTCTGGGCAGTACCTCTGCCAGCAACAGGCCTTGTGGCTCTAGTTCCAGCTGGACCCTGTGTCTCTGATTGTCCAGGAACTCCTCCAACTTCAGGTACTTGAGAGCACAGAGGGAGCGGTAGTCTCTCCAGTAAACTGCTATCTCCATCTCCCTGGACTGAGCACAAAGAACAATAGAAAGACAAATATTAGATAACTCACTGGCAGAAAAACTGTTCATAAAATGTGCCAAACTTTATTAGCTTTTAGATTAGGTATTTGCTTAGATTTCCGATAATGCTACTCAGAGAATCCCTACTATTTCTAATCCTTGAACTTTCAGTTTAGTCCTGTTCTATTTGTGTGGGAAGGAAAACCCTAGTATACTGTATATATATTTGATTTCAAGGTCATTTTAATGTCTGCACATGATCCTGACAGGAAAATTGAAGAATGCAGAAAGGACACACAGGCTGCGATTACATTCACAGTCAAAATCTGATTGTTATCATAATTCTGGATTTAAAAAATATTAAAAGCACAAAATCAACTAATTTCTTTCTGATCATGATCCTTTTGATGACTCTTATCTTAAAGGTCCTGAAATCAGAAAATAATCTCATTTTGGTGTGGATATGAACATAATCAGTTTCCTTACCCTCTCAAGGTCCACAGTGAAAGTCTGGTCCCAGGCCTGTTCCCCCACAGTTCTCCAGCACGTCTGTCCAACCACAGCATTCTCCAGTTTTAGCACTGCACTGACCTCCACTGTGGTACACAAATAAACAATGGTTTATTTAACGGAGACCCCAGGGATAGTCAAATAGAGTCATCCCTTACATGACAGTTCTTCGTTTTTACTGGGGATCTTCAGGCTCATGCTGCTGGTGCTTCGGTTGTAAAGGCCACTGAGTTTGAAGGAGGAGCGTCCGTCTCCCACAGAGTGAGAGGGCAGACTGACTGGGCTTCCCCTGCTACGTCCTGGGACCACCTCCAGCAGCCCAACACAGCCCAGCAGATGCACTTGTAGAGTACCTACACACAGGAAAGACATTAACACAAAAAACATTTTTTTCCAAAAGTACGGCAAATCACAACATGTTCAGCAAAACAATTACAAACAACCTTCATCACCCAATCCTCTTGAAATATCTTAAAGAGCACATGACAGATTAGACTATTGATTTCATTAAAGCATAATATTCAAGATTTTGCTGAAATTTCTTACTAACTCTCCATAGTTTTTAGTGAAGTTTATAATGTTACATTCTGGTTGGACATGAGCAGCAGGTAATTCCAAATATGTTACTTTGCAACCATACCGTAAACAAGGGTCAAAGCTTGTCTAATCTATACAATAGTTATGACTTGACAAATAAGAATATATGACAACACATTTACTTTCCTAAATGAATGTTTAAACAGTAAGGCAAATATTACTTGTGCAACAATTTGTAGCTGCATTTTTGACAGAATTATGTGTCTTGTTGTTGTGTCTTGTTCTACTTCCTCCAATTTTCTACTTTTTTCACAAAATTTCTTCACAAACTGCCCCTTGACTTGTGTAAAACTATGATACACATTGACTACCCCAGCAAACACAGTAATAATTTGAAAAAAAAAAATCATCTGCGTATACGTTATTATGTGTGTCTACCTGTTAGGGGGGAGGGTTTGCTGAGTGTGCTATACTGGTTGTGAACATAGGGGGCGCTGTGGCGAGAGCTAAAAGCTGTAGAAGTGGCCAACACAAGCTCCTCTTTGATGAGACAGGCCTTAGGGTGGTCCTCAGGTAGCTCCTGTAGCCTCTGCTCTAAAGAACACTTGAGGAGGTCCAGACGCTGGGTGGACTCGCTTAGACCACACTGAGCCTGGAGAGAGAGAGAGACAGAGAGAGCGTCAGAGTGAGAGCGCAAGAGGGAGAGAGAGAGAGAGAGAGAGAGAGAGAGACAACCACTTCACCCACTTTACCTATGAATGAATGTGAAGTGTGAGTGATTGGTGGTGTCTTAGGGGCCGATGGCAGATTCACTTCTGTTGCAGACATAATTTAAATAGTCCGAAAGTTGTAAAAAGAGGTAGTTACCTTCAGTACAGGATTGGTAGACAGTCAACACATTGTGGAAGTATTGTCAATTCAAGTGTGACCATGCTTCAATTGTACGGAATATAACCAATAACAACTTAGGTTAGATAGAACTATCAGCAGCAAAATGTCAAAAAGGGCTAAGGTGTCCTTGGTTGAGTAATGTGATTTCCCCATCAACTTCCAACTTCCAAGGTAGTTGTGGCTATAGAAGTAGCAGTGGTAGAGTAAAGTGAAGGAATAATAACAGCTTGGTGGTTTGTAAGGGATTATTATTATTACATTGTAACGTCACATCGTCTATCTTGATCTTCTATCCTCCACAAATGTATCTCACCTCAGCTATAGCCTTCTTGTCCTGGACCTTGCCGGCTCCCAACAGTCTCAGCATGTTCTTCGCCCCCTCAGCCATGGCATGTTCCACTCTGTAGTGATGCCACAGCTCCTCCACACGCAGCTCCACCCCACACAGGTCTGCTTTACCTGGGCATAGACATCATACTGTATGTTTTACACATGCCCTATTTGTCAGCCTCCGTCATTCTAAGTAGGACAGGTTGAACGAACCACTGAAGCTGATAGCTTTTCCAAACCTCTTAGAGACCACATTAAGATAACAAGGGTGCAACCCAAAAGTGTGCAACTGGTTTGTAATTTAGTATTTAACTTACAAGCATTTAATTGTATTGTATGTATTACTTTCCTGAGAATTTTGTCAGTGTTGTTTTCTAGATATTAAAAGCATGAACAATTTTCCTCATGAAAGAGAATGTGTTTGGAGTCACAGAGAGAGCCTTCAGATCACAGCAGTTCTCCTCTTTGTTTTGACTTCCTGTCTCTTCTGTCTTTCATCTGCACCACTCTGTGGACTTCCCTGGGTCAGCTCTGCCGTCATCCCTGACTCAGACCTTTAGTCTCTGCTGCTTCCTGGCTCCCTGTGCGGCCCGCTCCTCTCTAACCTCCACTAAATGAGCCATGGCTTTTAGATTCTGGCCAACATGAAGAGGCCGGTGGAACGTCAATAGGCTCTAACCTGAGAGAGGCCTATAATGGACAGTGTGTGTGTTCTGAAGTCACATTGATCCATTACCACGCCTGTCATTAAATATGCATTGTGTGTGAGACTGAGAGCTGCAGGTGGGATAAAAGAGGGGTTTAAAGATGAGTGGGTCATACTATGATGGTCCTCAGACTGCTCTGTGGCCTGCATGGCCTTTCGGATTTGCATGCGGATAATGTCAATCTTGGTCTTGCTGTCCTGCAGCATCTGTTGAGTAGCCTGTAGAAGCTTCTTGTCCTGTAGAAAAAACACCACAAGTGATAGCAAGTTGAAGAAGGGACCAGCCGTTGAACTAAATATGCTAATATCTTCCTAACATTGTTACTAATATGACTGCCGACATTTAGAAAATTGCTCAAGGAGAAGCTCATGGTTAAGTTCCACTATTAGTATTAATGCCAGTGTCTTGCACTACTATAGCCACAGATATAACAGTGCTTTCACTATTATTGAAACACCAAACATATTAAGAAGAATTAATTTTCACATGTCAAATAAAGGAGAGGGGAGTGCTTTACAGTACCTTGGTAGCTCCGTTGGCATAGATGGGGATCATGTTCTCTGCTCCCTGTTTGACCTTAAGCTCAATGTTGAGCTGCCGCTCCAGGGCTGCGATTCTGTGTTCAGTGGCTGATGTCCGACTGATCGACCCAGGAGACTGCGGGGCATCTGGACAAGACAGTTATACTTTTGGCACATATGCAGAAACACCAAGACCTTCAAATTGTTTAAATAATACTTTAATTGTATACAGTGGAAAACCAATTTGCGGAAGTTGAAACTAAAGTCATTCATTGAAATTACCCTGACTTTATAATAAACATAGTGAGATTGGTTCTCATAAAAATAATAAATACCTTTGTTATCATCATGTCCTTTGACCACGATGTGTGCGTCCAGCTCCAGCAGCTGGGCCTGCAGCGTCTCCAGTTTGCGTTTGGAGCTGCGCAGTTGTGAATCCACCTGCTGTGCATTCCTCTTGTCAGTGGTGGCACGCCGCAGGTTCTCTGCTCCCTCCTTTATCTTCAACTCTTTTCGAATCTCTCTGCGGATCCTCTCACGCTGCTCGTCCAGGCGCTGCTGGACACTGCAGTCCGAGAAGTCTGAGCTTTGGTCCAAACCGAGCTGCTGCAGGATGGACAGCCCTCCTGGGTCACTCTGAAGGGAAAAGAGAGGAGTGGTGCTAAGAGACGGGTGAATGGCTTAGGTTAATTCATTTCAGATTTTATTGTAACATTCCTGGCTTTTTTTGTTTGTTTATTGAATATTTTTTAACAATATCACACATACAGAGTGCATTAAATCAGATATCAAAATGAAGACAGTTTTACAATAGACACAGCTGAACACAAATCTACCCACCCCAAAAGCCCAGACAACCACACTAAAACAAGGGGAAGAGAAATGAATTAAAACAGCAAAAAGGAAAGAGTACAGAATAATTAGAAACAAAATGCAATATATTAACAGCAAATCTTGCAGGGCCTCTGAGACCTGCTCTTGCACCCTGAATCCAACGACAGGGCTTGGGCTCTCAGTGCAATACAGCCAGCCCTCCAGCTTAGCAGATCTGATTACAACTTCTTAGCAGCTACATGCAAGCTAGGGCTCCAGCTATGCTCTCATTAAGGCCATAATCCAACAATACAGCTGCAGTCAGGAGCAGAGCACATGGCACTGACGGAAAGCACAGAGAGGCTGTTGGATTTAAAATGCTGTGCTAATGCAACGTTATGTCATTACACAACCAGGAGACCAGGAGATTAGCCTGCATGTTTTGACTTTTAGGAGGATGAGCAAATGCAAGTTATTAAGAGTGGATGCTTGATTACAACAAACACAAAGCACAGTTATGACTTAGGCAAGGTAAAGGTTACATGCTGCAATTTTAACCACAATTATGGAAAAAGTAATTATTGTCACTCTACTCTATTTGAGATGTGCTTTCCAAAACAAAGAGACTTTGGATTGCCGGAACAGACTGCAGAGATGTTGCCTGCACATTATTTTTAACACTGTATTTATTGTAAAGCACTATTCACTTATATTGGTTCACTGTATATAACAATATTTATTCATGCTAATGTTAATTATTCACTGTTTTATTTTTATTCATACCCTCCGTGACCTGGAAGTTAACTGTCTTGTGACTGGCGGCCATTAGTATTAGTAGTAAGGTGTTTAGGATGGTTCGTTCATTTAATGCTGTAGGTTTTTGTTCTCCGTTACTTGTATCCAAAAATATCTAACTATAACTATCTATACTACAACTGTCTTTCATCACCAATCATCAAAATGCAACAAATTAATTTTATATTAAAAATGCAAATACAAATGCAAACACGCTGACAACCTGGTTGTATAGAGTCTTAAGTCTTATATAAATCTTACGATTGGCTTCATGGATCAGCTTGCAGCCAGCATCCAGACTAGAAAAAAATTATTGTTTAACAGATTTAAATCAGTGTTACATTTTTTAAGCATTTACATTTTTACTGTGATTATTACATCCAAAATCAAAAGGCGTTTAATAGCACAGTCTATGCAGTTTCTTTGTGTATAGAAGATTAGGCCAATAGCCAACTTGGACTTGAACTCTATTGAGATGCTTGTGAACAATATTGTGAACATGGCAGGCCCACAGCATTGAGACGCCACAGCAGGTCGGTCAATGCTCAGAAGTACGCTGAGGCACCGTGAGTGACAGGAAGGGGCGAGTTTGTGCCGTGACGCACTCCTATTCAAAACAATACTTCAGAATCCCTTGAGTTTCACAGTAATCAGTAGCACTATGATCAAATTCACAATAGCAGAGAGGAGGTAGAAGTCACCATGTTTTGGTGCAAGGCAGGAGAAGTCTAGCAGGAAGTCAACAAGGAAGCTGAGAAAGCTATACGTGGACCATTCTAATCAGTTATATTATAGACCATTTACAGTTTACTAAGGTATTGGTTTTATTTGCTCTTACAGCTATCCTACATAAGCTATCCAATCCAATCCACTTGATTTATATAGCATTTTATAAACTGAAACGTTTCCAAAGTGCTGCACAGAGGATAAATAAATGAATTAATAAAAAACTAACTAATTACAACTGCTCTACCAGTGCTCATACAAACAATAATAAAATAAATAAATAAATAAAACCCTTAAACAGTAAATAAACACTCTAAAACAATAAATATCAGCCAAAAAAACCCCAATAATTAAAATAAAATGCAAAAGATAAAAATAATAAATCAATAAAAGACACAGGGGACCACACAACTCACACGGTGTTAAAAGCCAGAGAACAAAAGTGGGTCTTAAGACGAGACTTAAAACACTCCACTGAGGGGCCATGAAGGCAACAGTGTTTCTGGGGACAAAAAAAAAAGTTGAGGATCATTACGAACACTGGCCCAGCACCATTTTCCTCTTGACATTTAGAGAATTAGAGATGAGATAAGACCAAGAGCATGAATTACAAAGGTCACAAACTTAAATCAATTCAAAGGCAATTTTTTCTACATAATTTGTCCACGCACTCTCCTACAAAACAACAGAACGGCCTTTGCTGTGTTACATAAAATCTCAAAATCTGAGCTATTGTGCCACCAAAGTTCTAGCATTTCAAATGACAGATTACACTGATGGTCGGAGTGGAGTGAAATCACATGAAGGCCAAATTGAGAGACTCGGTTTCAGAGACATTTATACAGGAAGTGTACCAGGAAGATGGTTGAAGCAAAACAAGTCAAGTAGGCCAACATCAAATCATAATTATCTTTGAATATTTGTTTAGGTGTTATAATATTGTGCTTAAAAATGTTAATTGATTGACATATTTGTGTGATTTAAGTATTTTCTGTAGAAATTCAGCATAAAAAAATACTACTAATAAAAAAAATACTGATATTTTGAGTTTGGAAATGCCTACCGAGGGTTCTGTGTCACCATGTTCAGTGTTTACAAGGTCACCGACAGCCTGATCCACTTGTAAGTCCTCTTGCCCATCTTCACTGGCCATATCTGCCAACGAAGTAGCAGTGCCAAGGCCGCACACGCTCCTGCTATCCCCTCCTGCTTCAAATCCAGGAGGCCCTCTCGACAGGGGCCAGGCGTCTACACTGGGAGCGAGTGAACGAGGCAGCGTGTAGGAAAAAGGAGAACTTGGCCATGGACTTGAGCCCCACCTCACAGCTTCCTGTTCTGCTCAGTGCCAGATAGACACAGCGTCATGCACTTGTACGCGTATGCACACACACAGCAGTGTGTGCCTTTGTAAGTGAGAAAGCCACTGTGCTTCCGGGCTGCTGCTGGGGACAGACACAGGCTCTTGTCATTCTACAACAACCAGACTTAGACCCCGTCTTTGATTACGTCTATATTTGGGGTGATGTTATGTAAATGCACACTTCTCCCACCAGCCCAGTCACTTAACAGCGTTCACGTAACATTGCAGCAGTGAAATCCATATCCACGTGTTTCAGAGTAATTATAAATTCGGACCACTGCCATAGCCATTAACATTTTAAAACAAAACATAGTATGTCTTTTGAATGGTCCTCAAAATGTTGTCTATAGCAGGAAGCTAAAACCCATGAATAGTTTAAAATTGAGCTGGAGGATAGGTCAGAATTCTATAGTGGAATTTGAATTTTAACTGTGAAATTACAGACGCTGGATCTGGTTTATGGTTCATATCAACGTCTTCTCCGTAAACACACATGAACTAAAATCAAATAATTTATTTATCATTACGACAATAAGTGTTTCCATTATTTAACCCCCAATGCCATTAGCTACAGGATGATTATGACAAGAACCAATAAAGAGTAACGTTATTTTAAAATCATGTTATTCAAATAAATGTAAACGATGGTGATGCAAATAAAGTAAGAGTAAAAAAAAGTATCTGGACAAACCACTACTTGAGTATGAC
This sequence comes from Rhinogobius similis, assembly GCA_019453435.1. Lineage (NCBI taxonomy): Eukaryota > Metazoa > Chordata > Actinopteri > Gobiiformes > Gobiidae > Rhinogobius > Rhinogobius similis. The sequence continues at coordinate 25,406,827 of CM033631.1, forward strand.
TTAACAGATGTGACATGCATTTTAAATCTGATTTATGATTTTATGTAATCAGACACTCAATACGATGCAGAGATTCTGGTATTTCCAAAGAATAGAAGATAGATAGAAAGAAAGAATAGAAAATTATGAAAACAAACCATATCTGAAGCTAAGGTCTAAGAAGCGCAAATGTTCCAATCATCACATGCGGGAGGTGTTACTAAACCTTTTACTCAAGTAAGACTATTGTTACCTCAAACTAAATATCACTCTAGTAGATGTACACTTATGGTGTTGGAAAACTACTCTGAAAAGTACAATTTCTTCAAAAAGTTACTCAAGTTAATGTAACTGAGTTCTACCCACCTGTGATTTAGGGCCAATGTTGGACAAAAACAAGGGTTGCGCAATATTTTGTGGCTGTGTGGTACAATCTCCAGCTTTACCACTTAGAAACCCAGCAGCAGTACCTTCAAATGCACATCTATACCAATGGCAACCACTGTTCTGATAACGTATTGTCCTCTCCTGTATAAACAGAAAAATAGACCTTACTCAGCGGTATGAGTCTATGAGAAGACATTTTTGGAGGGGAATTTATATAAAAACAGCTGAGTGAGCGAACCCGTCACTTCCCTCAGTGACAGCTCTGACACACAGCTCCGTGGATTATCTGAGTCAGAGAGTGAGCTGTAGAGGGACCACTGACCCTCACCGTGGGCCATCTGGCTTCTGCACAAACAACACAGTGCACATCTAGTTCTCCTTATGCTGCCACTCATAAATAGGAAGTGACCTGACACGCAAATGTACACAAAGCTTGACATAAAGTAGACTATCTGATGTCCTTACTGTGCGTCTGTGGTCTTCCCCTCTCTCTCTGGGAAAAGTGGACGTAGAGACACGCGCCCCCATGCAACCATCGTGTCTGTCCTCTTTAAAAATACAGTCAAATCTGCAAAAGGAGGAAAGCATCTAAAACTGAACAACAACGCCACTATTGCCCTAAACACACTACCAGGAACTAGCCTATGGTATTATCACCAGTCATATCTTTGTTTCTTAAAGTTAACGTATCCTCTTTTCAGCTGTGGCTCTCAGTTTCAAGTGCAAGAATAGCCTCCTGTGGTGTGGAGGTTACATACAATTATTCCTTTTCAATGCAACCCTAATAATTTCTCTGAGCTTGGCGCTGGCTCTACAGAGTTGAAAATGAATATCTCGATTTCTTTTTGTATTTCGATAACAATATTCAGATGATATAATGTCAAGCCAACATGTCTTTAAAAGTATCAATCATAAAGATAGAAATAATAAAAAGTCCCTCAATAGTACGAAGAAAAGCACACGCGATAAATAGTAAGCCATATTTTTTTTCCTCAATCTATTATTGTACGATTAATCGATAACTTAATTGTTGTGATTGTCATATTGTTACTACGGTACAAATATTTGTTCAAATGTTTTTCTATAGCACATTTACAACAACACTAGCTGCCCAATGTGCTTTACTTGCACAATAAATGATAACAACAACACAGAGCTATATTTTACCAGCATGACTTTAAATATTATATCTCATTGTCTTTCATATTTCTAAAGGTAAATCAATAAAAACAGTCTTTGGAAAAATATAGTTGCTAGCTTTTAAATCTTATCTCTCTTTTATCCAAAATGTTGTGTTCCTATGACAACTAGCAACTACAACCTGCCAAAAGCCAATAAGTGGTGCAGAGTTCATATTTCAGGGTTTTCAGTTCTTCATACTGTGTTGTATTTACAAAACTTTATAATAACTACCGGTAGAAGAAAGAAACGAAGTACAAAATAGAAGTGCTACTGAAGTCAAATGTTTAGGTATGTACTTTACTATTTACTTTTTTTTTTTTCACTACATTTGAGAGCAGATATCTGTACTACTCAACTAAATTTTTTTAAAGACTGATAAGTAAAAAGTAAGTTTTAAGTTCAAGACAACGACAATCAAAACTGCTACTATACTTTTATTTTTTACCCGATAAAAAATCAATACTACAAAACTGAGAACATCTTCAACCACTAATTATATTACATGGGATAAGATCTCCTGCACAAATTGTGAACTGAACCACACTTTTATATATTTATTATCTATTCAAATATCATGTATGTTATGTTTAGTCAAAATCTTGTCTTGTCACTGTAGCCTTTAATGTAACTTTTACAAAACGTTCTTGTTCTCTGGGGTTTTCATTCAGTCATGTTTCAGTAATGTGTATGCTTCCATCTCTGTACACCCAAGACACATTTCAAAAGGTTTAAAAAGGCCTCTTTGCTTTGAGCTTAATTATAGCAATAGCACAGATCCCACTTCTGCAACACGCTGGTCAGATTTTGCAATCAACTTGAATAATCTGGATGTATGCACTGGTCTTGTGTACTACTCAGCACATTACTACTCAGCGCAAAGCATAATGACAAAGATTTATAAAGTAACCTGTCCAGCTTAACAGAATCACTTTAGGGCACCGAGTTTGAGCAGATTCTGGTTTTGAACTTGTGACAGGAAAGCACTCCTCTGATGAAGTTTTAATGTCCTGTCCGCTCACCACGGGCTGCATGCTCTAAATATAGAATGTGTTTTGTTGGGGTGAACTTAAGTCACGCTTCACTGACCCCAGATTCACTCCCCTCCAAGCCTAACCACATCACACATTTGATAATGAAAATGCTACTGTGTGCACTTGACTGGTGACAAACATAATTTACTAAAAGCTTGAACTGAGAGTCTCACAAACATTTCAGGGCTATTTCATATTGATATTACAAAGCATTACTCCATCTGACTTTTGCCACAGAAAAGGTTTAGAACATGCCTAAATATTTCTAGCTATATCTGAATGTAGATTCAACATGACACACAAAAAGAAAAAAGAAAAAGACTTATGGTGAGTAATAATTATGAAAACAGCGAAAGTTAGCGTTAGTTGCACTCTGGCACCAAGAGGAAATAACTTGATATGCCAACTCAGCGCATCAGACCAAAGGAAGTCTGAATAGTCTGCTTGGATTTGGATTTAATTTAAGGCTGTGCAGTTAATGTTTTTTGTTTTTTTTTGATTATCAATTAACTTCTCCTCTCATTTGATATGGACCAACTTCTCGTCTGATCAACATTTGCTTTGGAAAAAACATCAATCCCTTGTACAAGTTGTTTTAAGAGACTATTGCAGTACGAATATTCAGTTGGCTTTCTCTTGAGTCCACTGTGAATGTTAGCAGCTTACAGAATGTACCTTGGACTATGTAATCCCTGAAATCCCTCATATTCCAAAAGAACTTGTATAGCCAAATCTCCTTCACTGTTTCACATGGTGACATGTTTGTATGTGGCTATATGCTGGTGCTGTTTCAACACACATCTGTCTGCTGACCCAGTCTGTCTCTCATAGTGTCCTCTCCACAGCTGGGAGGAGCAGGCAGCAGCATGAATGGACACTTTGTGAGAGTCTTCTCAAGAGACTCCACTAAACGCTAATGTGTTTGTGCCCTTTGTCCACTGTGAACTCTGCAGCGACAGACTCTTACTGTCTGGGTTTCAACTAAAAAGGAAAATAAGTGTCATAACCCGGCTTAGTGAAAACAGAACTATTTATTTCCATATATTTTCAAAATCAATGATGACAGGCCACAAAGGTTATGTGAAATACATACTCAAATTCCTGATTTAGGGAAAATCATATCATATAACCCTCACCAGATGAACATATATAAAACATTCTACAATAAACAATAATGTCTAAAATAGTCTACATAGTGATAATTTTAAGTTTCTTACATAAGTTCCTCTAATGCAGCAGTGAGCATCATCCGCTGCATATTTATGTTGTTGACCAGTCATAAAAAGACCTTAGTCCCTTCTCCCAGAAGTGGGAAAACACAATCAATATCAGTTGTTCCACTTAATGATTAGACATAGTTTGAACCTAATATGCGTACATAAAAGTTAACTTAAGGTACTGAATATCTCATTCATAACACAATTAATAACAAGCAGTGCCCACTGGCCACATGAGTCACACCACACAAACTGCTTTATTTATGAGCTCCTTCTGCAGTTGTTTTAGGGGCACTACTATTTTCATAGGTTGTACTGGTTTGTGCAAAAGACTTGAATTCAGCATTGTTCACAAGTTACGCTGAATCATCAAAACAACAGTGATTTTCTTCTTTCCATTAAAATGTTCTTCAATCTGAATTATGAGTACAAATTACATTCTCCATACCACAGCACAGTCTTTACAACTGTGCAGTGGTATGTTATTTAGCAGTCATACTTAATGGAAAATCCCACCAAAATTCTGCAATAACACTTCATTAACGGTTTGCACCAGATCGGAGCAGAACAAAGTGTTTTGTAAAGAAATATCTGTGGCAGATTTTCAGAATTGTTTGTCAGCTTTTTCTGAAGTGCAGGAAATGCGGGAGATGCAAGGAAGCCAGTTCCCTTCCTTGATATCGCCTATACAAATTATATGCAAAACAGCCCCACCTCCCAGCTTGTCCAACTGAAAACAGACAAAACACCATGCTCTAAACATAGCCTCTTCAGCTTTACTTTCTTGTGGCTATTTTATTATTTAGCATCCACAGCCTCTCTCAGGAAACCACTTAAATGAATCTCCCATAACCAACATGCCCTGGAACAACTCCAAGTAATCCATCTCTAAATATTTGCAGAAATAATCAGCAATTTAAAAGTGAATTTGTTTATTAAAGTGATTATATGATCATTTATGAAAAATATGTATCAATGTAGTCATAATAATATGTTGCATGATGCTACAGTGTTATCTTCCCATCACACAAGGAGACGGAAAAGGGAACTTGATGGGATGTTCATGCAGCCATGACGGTAATGGACATGAAAAGCAGATTAAAAATGATTATGACAAAAGGAGGATCAGAGGTCCATTTTATAATGTAGACCATTATTCCCCTCACCCATGCCCTTGATTAGGATAGTCTGGCACTGGTAAACAGGAGAGAACACTTAGGGAGCTCTGTTTTTCTAATTACAGCAGACAGGCTAATGACAAGGTTAGGTAAGACACTACACTATCGATTATAAATGACAGAGCATGCTAAAAGAGCTCTGTAACTTCTATGTAATAGTTCAGAATAAGTGTTAGAAAGAACGATTGTGTAAGTTTGTGTGGACTGCTGTAAGATGCCTCTGTCTAAAACAGCAAACACTTTTTCTCACACTTCTTCACTTTTAGAGTCTCTGTCTAGACACGAGACAATGTTAAAAGTTTGACACAGAGGATTCCCGAACACACAACACCAGTCCTGTGGTCAGATATCACATGACCAGAGCGTGGTGGAGGGATCACTCATCTCAAATGACAAAGGTGTAACCTCAGCCAGGTCGTACTGCACAGAGCACTCCATGACAGGGCTGCAAGATTAAGTCCACACTTGCAACTGAATAGAAATGTCAGCTTGAATCGTTGCAATTTAAAATAGCAAAAGCTGCAATTAGGGCAAACAAAAATATTTTGTAATACAAACAAAGACTAACCCTGTGAATAGACTTCTGCACACATGTTCTAAAGGGCATGTGTATATTGTATTGTATTATATTAAGGTATTTTGGCTTTAAGATATGAAATGCAATCGAAATGCAATATTTACCAGAAGAATGTCTTTTTTTCTCCCCGTCATTTAGCCACAATGTAAGTTTCCAATCAACATTTTGACAGCCCTCACTTTATCAGTCAACACACTACACCAATAAGATGAGTCTGATGAAAAAAACGAATGAACCCAAACCAAAGTGGGTTGGTTAAAAAGTGTCTGTTGATAAACAAACACCTACTAAATGTTTCCCTTCCTCTGTAATCTTTGGATTTTGTATACGGAGCAATACTGTTTTTCAGTTCCCATTATGAAATTCCCATGTCAGACTGGCGCTTTACCATAAATAAAATGTTTTTATTTTTGTCTCTTTTTTTGTAGCTTTCTTGTATCATCACTTACATTAATCCTTTCCAACCCTACAGGATGACTTTAGTCTATGGAAGCAACATCTGATGTGGGTAGATGAGAAGAGGCCCATCAAAGCAGGTCCAGCACTAAACCACTGGTCACACTGGAAAGCTCTGTAGTTAAACTCTAAACTAGATCCAGCTTTTTCAGTTCCAGTACACAATGACTGTAAGCAGGGCCGGCCGGTGGCATAAACAATCTATGACCCTATGGTATAACGGAAAGGTCCAGATTCACAAAATGGGATTATTTTCAGACAATGCAAACAGACAGTCACACCTATTCAAATCAGTTCCATTCAAACCATACAGAGACGAGATGTTTAAAACCAACCAGAAATCACACTTTTGATTAACTAGTCAAAACAAACAGATTATTTCGTTTGGGTTTGTTTTGTGTGTGTGTATGAAAGTTATTGACAATTGCACTTGCACATGTTGGGTGTATTGAAACATTGTATGGTCATAGTGATTCTATGCATCTTAAAATCCAAGTTGACAATTACAGACAAACAAATAAATACAAAAATGTTATCTTAACATGGTTAGACAAAGCACACTCTTCTAATCCTATTATCTGCAGCAGCTGGACATGCACTACTGTGACACACTGGACCGCTTTATGGGTGAGAATGTGTTCAGACACCTTCACTTAGTAAGAGTGAATAAGTACGTTTTCTATTTTGTCATTTTTATTCTTAGGGGTGGGCGATAATGAAGTAAAGTATGCCCATTGAATAAGAACAAATATCAAGTGTCTTAGTCATTAGTCATTAAAGAGCAGAAATATCACAGAAATATCACGTTTGCTTTTTCTTGCATTTTTCAATGTAAACAATATACACATTTTGCATAACTTCAGATCATAACACTGCCCCCACAGGCTTGTTAGGAGGCACAAGGCATGATGGGTACATAACTTCACCTGCTCTGACCACACTTCTTCCACCAAGACGATGGTTCCCTCTACTATCATTCCAGTTTTTAATAATGCATTGCCAAAGCTAATTTGAGTAATTTCTTCCAAGTTGTTTTCTCTGCTTGATGTCAGTGATTTGTCCCTTCCCAAACATACTGACATTTTTTCCACAACCACAGGATTTGTCTTTCCACATTTGTGAGAAGCCACTCACTGCATCAGCTGGGTTTAAACTGCGTTGCTGCTGAAAAAAACAAAGTTGAATCCAGGTGTTTTTTTGTTTTTTTTTTGGCATACATCGTACAGATACTACAAGGTCAGCAGCTTTTTAGGCAGAATTAGGTGGAGAATTTTGTGGAGGAAATTATGGTTCTTCAAAAAATGCAGTCTTTGTAATTTCCTAATTGTGTCCATTAAAATTGCAATTTTGACTCAATTGCGATTAAGTTAACTACTTACATTACTATCTGCATTGCATACATATTGCATACCTCTATTCTTAAGACGATGCAAATGTTTATAACGTCATCAACAGTTAACGTTAACAATTAAGGTACATCTGATCTGACCAGAAACGTGAAATCTACAGGAGTGAGCTCAAAAGTCTCCAGACGCCGTTAAAGAAATGGACAGAGCCTTCCACTTTCTGATCAATATAAAGTCATTTGGTCAGGAGCCTCTGTGGTGAGAGAAGCAGCTCCTCTCATAGATAATAACTACAGGAAACCAGTGGAATAAAGCATTTATGAGCAGGCAGCCACACGGGCTCGCTCAGACTTTGCTGGCTTCTCAGTTCAGCAGCAGCCGCTTGGTTTACAGTCTTGAAAGCGGAGTGGAGAGGAGACCCCAAGATAAACAAATGTGAATCAATTAAGCAACAACATACGCAGGGTAGAAAGCTAGACAAGGCAACAGTTTAGCAAAAGTCTCACAGTAATAACCCCTTTTAAATAAATCAGTATTATGAAAACCTTGTTTGCTACCACATAATGTACAGATGGTAGACAAAGGCATTTCAGGAGGATTCCACATTCTTAGAGTTATGTTTTTTCAATCACAGAGTATACCTGCTCAAATGTCTGTGGTTATTACTGTTATGTTTGTGGTTCTTTATTCTCAGACACTCCCTGCTGTTCACCAGCCCATGAAATGACCCTTATCTTAAGTGATGTGTGAGACATCAAATAACTAAAATAACCTGTTTTAATTTATACACTGCCAGAGGATTATGGACAATTATATAGGACAAATGTGGACAATAATGAACAAAACGTGTTCCTTTTCATCTTAGATAACGTAGGACCTGACAGAATCCATACAGATTAACATTGGAAGTGAGTGCCTGTGTTTTCCATGAAACTACTGGCATACCTTCACTGTTCAGAGAAAAGTCTAAATGTCACAGAGGAGACGTTTTCACTCACAACAAAAGCTTGAGCGTAGTGTATCATGTGTCTAGAGGAATGACTGGAAATATGAGAAGTGACTGTCACTAGCAACCAGGAACCCCTATACGCCAACACATTTGACTTGTCCAGGTCTATTTTAACTCTTAGAAGCGTGCATGTAGTTTTATTTAGATGGTTGGCTTTGAGTGAGGCAGCCGCAGCACTCGACGTTTTTAATTTTTAACTATGCACTAAGCTGTATCCAGAGATGGCCTTACATTAAGAAGGTACTGAAGATTTTAGTCAGTGAGTAACTCTTATCTCTGAAACCATGTAATCATAAAAAAAGGCTTTACTTCATTTATAAAACATTGAATCAGTTTAAGAACACAACACAGAACTGGATGTTCTACAGTGAAAGTTGCTCCTTGTTTGAGGCTTAAAGTTAACCAAAATACTGAAAGTACATCAAATCCAGTTTTTGTGTGTAACTAATAATAATATCTACGCAGACCATATTATTATGCACAATGGAGTTGACAGGAGGGCACATGATCTAAATAAGTTTAAATCACTCACCTGTAAATCGTTGTTATTGGCCATCATAAGTGCAGCAGCAGAAACACTGACCCAGGCTGGTGGTGATGAGTCAGGTTGGAGATGTCAGATCATCTCTCAAAGTTGGAATGAAATCCTCCAATACTACAATCCAGACGAGACAGTCGTCTACAGAAGCTCAGCAGTCCAGGTGAAGGTACAGTTTGCCACTGGCAGCGTCACCAAAAGCAGGTGTCTTTAACATAGTGACGCGTTTGGAGCAGGTGAGCTCAGAGGACAGACCACCCTCACCTTTTCCTCTCTGCAGGACGCCAAGCCTCCAACAAGCATCACGCAGCGCAGTGTGTCCTGTAGCAGCCTCGCACCAGCTGCTTTGGGCTCTCTTCTCATCCTCTGCAGCTATTAGATAGAGGGGGGACTCAAAACTAGCCACAATTCATCATAGCAACCATTTTAGCTCCACTTAACAGAGGAACCAGAAACCATTTCATGATCCCGTGTCGGAGCTCTCCCGCTGGGATCTAAAAGTGTCTGCAACCGCTCGCAGTAGCTCCAAGCACCGGTGTGTGATGCTGCTGCTGCTGCTGCCACAATGCTGCTGCTGGGGAGGAGTGAAGGCGCTGCTACACGAGCGCAAACAACTTCCGGGGATAAGTTTCGAAATAAAACAAGGTGTAAACAGTAGTACCACCATGTAATGTGAATCTTATCTCTTTGTTCCGAATCTTGTAAGTTTGAGTACAGGCATATTATACAAAAAAAAGAAACAAATAATAAAAAAAGAAAAAAAGAAGAAAAAAAAAGAGAGAGAGAGAGAGAGAGAGAGAGAGAGAGAAAGAGAGAAAGAGAGAGTATATGCAATAATGCTGCGATCTTTATTCATAAAAAAAAGTTTAGTAGCTTATTATGTATCGAATGTCAAAGTCTTTATAGAGAAAGAAACAGACCGTGTCTTTCCTATAATTTTGTGCTTTTGAACTCGTTTGAATTTGTTTTTGCATATTTTGCATTTAAGCAGCCCGATGAGCGATAGTGCCAAAACGCAACCGCAGCGCCCTCTTGTGTCACGCGTAGAATTGCGACCTTCCACAACCACTGCAGCAGTGGTGAAAGAAGTACTTAATTTTGTTACTCAAGTAAAAGTACAGATACGTATGCAAAAAATTACTCAAGTAAAAGTAAAAGTATCCCATTAAAAATCTACTTAAGTAAACGTGTTGAAGTACCTGTTTAAAAATGTACTTCAAGTACAAGTATTTCAAAGACCAGTTTTACTGCATTGCAATCATAGGTTGTAGTAAAATTACCATTGTCTGTGGCAACCCTTTGTATATATTTCTTCTAAGTTAATAAGTTAAGTTAATGATAAACCTTTCACTATTAATTAAAGGGCCTGTATCTGATACTGCACCGTGAAACAGGAACATGTTTTTGTTTGAACCATTAGCCTCGCCCACATAGTCCTTCTTTTCACTTAAAATTGGACCATGACTCAAAAACAACCATCTGGAATGGTCTTATGCAGTTGTTTCCATAAACTTCCTCTAACTCTACTTACAATTTTTTAACACTTTTGAAACTGCATCTTGATAGAGAATTACACGTCTGGTGTCTAGTGTCAAGCATCTATTTCCCCCTGATTCTTAGCATACAATCTGCCTGATTGGCTGAAAATGGGTGACTCTGGTACTAGTTTTTTCTAACAAAGTGGGTTTATAATATGCACAGATTATATATTACAGACCCAATGTCTTTCCATGAAGTTGCTTCTATTAAACAATGTGTGAAAAATCAGGTATCGCCCCTTTAAGGGGAGTTTTGAAGACTGGAATATATTAACATTGCATTGTTCGGTAGATACCATGATAAATGAAATGAAATTAATTAATTTAATTTAATCATATTTGGACCCTGGGCCATAATTTGGACACCCTTGATGTGATGTAATCAGTTATTTGTGCTTATGTCAAAAGCATACTCATATAGGCACATCAAAACATAATCTGAAAAGAACTAGACTGAAGCACACCCCAGTTGTTCAGTTTTTATATAAAGTAACAGTAGATCAACAGTTCGTATACGTATCTCACATACATATTTCATACATCCACATAGACTGCAGCATTAGCACTCCAGTGACACTAATAGCCTTAACGTTTGTTCAACATTTCTGATTTACACATGATTCACACATGAAAAAGAAGAAAACCTGTAATAACCTCTCTATCATATGCTCTTTATATTACACAATAGTTCTTACAAGATAAAATATGGCACATAGTTTTGAGGTGGTGACAGCAGGGTTTCCTCTGTCCAGTCTTTTCCTTCGGCACACCAACACGAAGAAGCAAAGATGGCTCAGCTTCAGTTCTTTTGTCTCACACATAAATACGTGTCTTTCCAAACACAACACCATGTGGTAGTGAATTGTAAAAATACCATTATGGTCAAGTTTTAAGTGAAAAGGGGTCATAGAGGTAACAGTCACTTAAATTCACATTCAAGACAGTTCCTGATCAGTGACATGATGTTGATATAATTGCAGTGTACTTCAAAAATATCAGATCCGTTGATACTGTAATAGTAGCATGTTTCCACATTTGAAAGTTATAGATTAAGATTTTTCATCGGGTTGTATGGGGTATCGTGTTTTCCCTTCTGAAATGATGAAGTATTGTATTTAAAGTGTTGATGAATGGGTCCCATAATAAAACCAGAAGAAAATTACAGGATTTCTCGATAGATATTTACCATATCAAAAAAGTTTCCAAATGCTATGCAAATGCTATGTTAGATTATTTAACATGCTTCCTGTAAAAAATATAATATGAAATGCACTGTGTTAAGATGTACCTACAGACTTTACCCCATACAATACAACTTTAAAAACCTGAACAAATTATGTTTAAGTTCTGCAAGATCTGATTTCAATAGCACAAAAGAAACACCTATCCTTGCTACTGCAGACAAACTCATTAAACCGAGCTAGATATTAATATGCATATTTGTCTCATGAGGTGTGGATCTGCATCAAGGCTACATATAGTATTCCAGCATGACAACCATCAATAATAACAACTTTCGCTGTAACACCTCTAGACTAAAGCCTTGGTTCAAAACAGGCTCAATGTACTTTATGTCTCAGGCATCCATGTCATTAACTGCCAAGTAAAAGTTCAAAAGAAATACCTCGCACCATACGGGAAGCAGTTGTTTCGTAGGAATTAATTAGTTTTAGTACATGAAAGTGAGCTGAGTTCATGTCTCTTTGAGGAACTGGGCAGAAAAACAAACTTCATCATGTGATCTTTGTGGGTAAGTGAAGTTAGATACACTTCTGTATGGACACTGGTGAAGCCAAAATATTGTTTCTGTGCTGATGTCTGATTGAAAATCCCATATAGTTTATCAAAAGATGTAGAAAGATTTTTTTTGGACTTTTACTTGGTATTTTATTTCATGTGGGTTGTTTCTGGGTTATGAAATAAAAAAGTTGCAAGAGAATGCTGACCTTTTCAGCTTTGGTTGACATAATTTCCCAGTGCAGTATACAAATACATAAGCTTTCCATTTGATATCTTTATGTAACAAAGCAACACTGGAAAAGTTTAGTCAGGGCTTTCTCCGAGTCCAAGGTCTTGTTCAGGACAGACACTTCCATTTTACTCATGTTTTTTAATACATGAAATGATCAGTCTTTTGAATAATATGGCACAGAATCTCTGCCCAAAGAAGGTAGAGCTTTACAAAAGTCTTTTAGATCCATGATGTGATGTTTTCTTTTGATCAATACAGCTGCACATTGCACTAGCCTTTTTAGAGTTTTTAAAAAAATCAGATATTCCTTAGAGTTCTTCGTAGACGTCACGTCACCTTCAGTCATAGAGCGTCACTGCTGAGTCTGTGGATCAAGCAGCATGCCGGGGATCTGGAGAAGCACACATGCATGTACGAGCCAGAGTTTGTGAGTTTG